>JAMPIT010000624.1:8797500-10047500 GCA_026261815.1 Monarcha castaneiventris obscurior | reverse complement strand
ATATTCATGAAAATCACTTCTTTGATCTGTGTGTGAAAGAAAAGTTCTCATCCCACTTAATGCTGAGGATGGCTGAGAATTTAACCCTTTAATTTCTAGGAGAAACTCTGGTATACTTAAAGAAGTGAGAAACCAATACTTGAGACTTAGTTGAGTCTCAACACTTCACCTTTTAAGGTCAAAGGATAGTGCTTAATATTTAATCATGCACAGCCACCAGCTGCTGCTTTGTAAGGTGTCACAGTGATTTAAAAAAAAAAAAAATTAATTTACTTATTTTTATGGAAGCATAACAGGAATGAGATTTTAGGACTAATGATTTACAGATGTAAGTTGGAAAAAACCAAAACCACAAATAATAATTTTGAAACTCAATAAATCTAACTGGAAGTGCTGGACACAGCTGTCTATGATATAAAGGTGTTGATGTAGACCCTGATATAAAAAAGTATTTCAGTAGGTTTTCAGTAGTATTTCAGTATTTCACTAAGCAGAAAATAATAAAATGTTATTAGATCTGTTCTCGCATTGCCAGCATTAATGGAGCACCAATAAATCCTCTTTTTGAAATCTTCAGGTCAGTGTATCCTCAAGTTATACCTGACTTTGAAATACTTCAACTTCTTTTTATAGTCAACAGTATCTTCCAGACCTGAGCTAAAATTAGAGAGCAGAGGAGGACAGGAACAGGCATGATTTCCTGATCCAAGGTTTCCCTGATTCCAGTTACTGTCTATTTAGGAAATATGAAGGTAGACAGGTGCACAGGGTGAAGGTGCCCTGGTGCTAACCTCAGTGGGAGCTGTGGGGAGTCTCTGTGAGGAGAGGCTGGGGCTGTCCCATGTAGCACACAGATGGTTCCACCTGGCTCCAATCCACCCATCACAGGGCACAGCTGAGGTGGGGACACCTCAGGGGAAAATGTATTTAAGGAGGGAAAAAAATAAAAACACCACCAAAAAAATGGAGTTGTGAGAGAGAGGAATGAGAATCTGTGACAGGAACCACTCTGCAGACACCAAGGTCATTGAAGGAGGGGGAGGAGGTGCTTCAGGAGATGGAGCAGTTTGCCTTGTGACCTCAGGAGAAGACAATGGTGGAGCAGTGTATCCCCTGTAGCCCATGGAGGTCTATGTGGAGCAGATATCCACCTGCAGCTACAGAGGAGCTCTTGTTGAAGCAGGTGCCATGAAGGAAGCTGAAGACCATGAAAAGGAGCCCATGTTGGAGCAGGGGAAAGGTGTGAGAGGAGCAGTGGCAGAAAGCAGCTGTTATGGACTGATCCCAACTCCCCCTTCCATCTCCGTGCACAACTCAGGGCAGGGGAAGTAGAGGAGTCAAGAATGAAGGAGTGAATTTGAAGCTTGGATGTTTCTCACCATCCCACTGTACTTGTAGTTGTCAACAGATTAAAATAATCTTCCCATAGTCAAATCTGTTTTGCTCATGATGGCAATTGGTGAGTGATCTTCCTGTCATTATCCTGACCCATAAAGATTTTCCATCTTTTTTTCCCCCCTGTTCTGTTGAGAAGGGGGAGTGAGAGAGTGCCTATGTGACAGTCAGGCAGCCATCTCAACTCACCTTGAGAAATGGCTTAGCTTATATGAGCTTACAAAAATGTTCTTATTATTATCTCAGAAGTCTTTCTTACATAACTGTACGTATTTCCACTCAAAATAGCCAACAGCTTTTGGCAAGACATTTATTTTTTTCTCTAGGAAAAAAAAGTAATTTTGAAAAACCTCTATTTATCTCATAAAAAATAATATTTATTTCTAATATATTATCCTAGGTAGTAGTTATTCCTGCACTCTATTCTTTTATGTAATATTGAATGTAAATTTTGGCAAGGAGTTCAACAATGGCTTCTTCCATAATGTGAATTCTGGAAAGAGTTACTCTTCCTGTTTTTTTAGCCTCATCTTTTAGACCCTTCTACCTTTAATTGTGTTATGAAATTTTAATCAGACCAATGGACAATGTCATATGAACTGGCTTTGTTTAGCAAGACTATAGTGCTTGCTAAAGACATTAAAGACAAGGGGCCAGCATCCTCTCCTCTTTGTGTGTTATAACTTCAGACAGAGGACTGAAAAAATTTGACTATAGTATCATGACAGAAGTAATGAAGTCTTAGCATGTTTTGGTTAATGTGCTGCTACTTGTGTGAATCAAGCAGTGAGAAGAATTGATTGTGATACTTTCACCTGTTAAGCAAGTACTTACACAGTGTTGCTGGGCATACAGGTGGCAGTGCTTGCAGTAAGTCCATCTTTGTCCTGAATTGTGTATGTGAAGGTGAATTTTTGAATTATCAGCCTGATAAGAGTTGAAAGAAAAATACAATGTCGTGAAACACTGATGGGAAATACAGACAAAGAAGAATAAACTTCATTTCAGAAGGTAGTTATGTAAGGATGCAGACAAGCATCCAGTGACATTTTTACTATGCCACTGGTCTTTCATTAGCCTTACTGCTCTTGAAAGAAAGGCTATGAGTTACTGAAAATCCTACTTATGTGCCTAACTAGGAAGCTAAGTATTTAAGTCTGAGTCAGATTTTTAATTGTAAAAACAGCATGATCTCTAGTTGCACATCATTAGTAAACAGACTGCACAGTAGTAAATTAAATCAGAGTTGGGTGTCTTTAGACTTATCTGTTTGTATGCCTATCACAGAAGCTACAATGTGTATGGGAAGAGCAGTGCACTTCTTAATCAGGCTTTTTGATGGTAAATAATGTCAAAAAAACCCCCAACATTTCCTTCAAACTACACCTCTATATCATCTCTACAATGTTTATTCTTTCTTGTGGGAGAACAAAAAGGAGGTGAAAAGAAGTGTTAAAAGTTGCAATCTGTTCATTCATTAGTGCAAAATATTTTGATTTCCTGTTAAAACACATTTTTCAATATGTTGAAATGTGTCCAGTTTTGAATCTAGGAATTCAGTATTGTAGTTTTAATCACTCATTAATGGAGCAGTTTATAAGGCTTAGGAAAATGAGTAACAGGGTTAAAAGAAGAAAAAGCAAGAAGTGAAAGTGTTTTGAATGCAGCTCTATAATCTGTTAAAGATACATATTCATGTTTTAAGTTTTTGAAAATTCACTAACCACAAATTTTGTCTATACTTACAGGAGACATAAGAAAATAAAAAAAAAAAGGAGAGCAACAGAAAGACAAAGAAAACTACCACAGTTTTCAAATTATCCTATGTGGAACTTTATCATAAATACCTGTAAGAGCTTATTTCATTTTTTGCTTATTTCAAGTTATATATCAGAATTTGTTAGTTTACAACAATGGAAAGTTTATAAACTAAATCAATCATTACTATCAGTAAAGATTTCTTTCTGCAAACCAAAGCTTCACTTTCAGCAAGAACATAAAGTCATTCAATGAAAGATTTTAACAGGTATCTCATTATTTATATAACAAAGAAGCTTCATTAGTATTAAATGCATTTTAATTATTCAATGATCTGTAGCAACTACTAGATAGCTGTTAAAAGAGAAGCTGTCAAAGACATATAAAATCAGATGTGGTTCATGGCTACAATCACCTTTTACCTAATGCCCTGAAAGTTCAACATATACTTACCTCATTTTCCTCGTAGTTTATGACTTCTTGTTGCAGGCAAACAAGAATCCAATGCCTTCCATAGAAGCTGGTTCTCAGCAGAACTGAGAAAAATTAAAACACTCTTCCTACAATGCTTGATAATTAGAGATTTAAAACTGTCATTGATGAATTCAGTTCAACATAGTGTTTAGTTTTTGTGACTCCATTGCAGAAAAAGATCGTTCAACATCTCTATTACAATTAAAAGTAGCCAAAAATAGGGTTCTGTCCACAGTGTGCCATATTTTTTCTGGAGATAGTGTAATTCTTGTTTTGTCTAAGGACTTCATTGAGATCAGTATATATTCACCATCAATGCACTGCTTGTATTTTGTGATTTTTTTCTAACCAATTCATCCTGTGAGGGAATGAAAACCATTAATACATTTTCAATCTTTTTTTTTCCCAGCAAGAAACCTTAGATTTTCAACCGCCTTTTATTTGGTAGCAGAAGATTAAAAAAGTGATGAACAGTAGGTTTTCCATGGCATTCAGTGTCATAGCTGAAATGACTTTGTCAGGCTAGCAGCTTGTATTGGTAGTATTCTTTTTCATGAGCCATGTTTTGACAGATAATATTCCACAATACAGTAAAAAACCGCAACCCTTGTCAACTTTAGAGTTACTTCTTACAAGAACTCATGGTTTTTATACAAGTAGAACACATAGGAATTTCTAGCATCATCTTTTTTATGTGTTACTTTGTTTTTTCATTATGTTTGACATAGTGAGATGAATGATTGCTATTGATGGCCAGCCATATTCTTAGGAGAGTAAAACTTCAGTGAAATATAAAATATGCAACAAGTTCATAGAAACTTGAAATGAACTTGGCTGTGTTGGTAGATTATCCCAGAGATAATTTACGATCTCAAATCAAGTGCAGAATATACATAATGTATCTGCAGGAAACTTTCAGAACAATGAAGATTCTTCTTCACTATAACAGACCTTAACTGAAAAAAAAAGCCCTCATAATTTAAAACATTCGAGATGACTTGTCAAAGATGATTTCATGACTCAAAAATTGCATCATGGTTTGAAGAAATTTTGCTTTATACCAACATGCATATTTCTCTCTCTTTTTCTGTGTGATGTACTAACAATTTTAATGTAATTTAGACTTAGTATCTAAAATTAAGTAAAGGTTTGTACTTACTATGTTTATGACTTTTAATTGTATATATCAGTTATTTCCTAGAAAGGCACCAAAGTACTTTATTTAGTCAAAAAAAAACAAACAGTATTCTGAAGGAAAGCTATTCAAAGAGTACTCAACAAAGTAGAGAAATGGATAGAAATTAAAACCGTGAAGTTCAGGAAAAGGAAATGGTAAGTCTTGCAATTGGGATAGAATAAGGCAGCAGAAGGAGAAGGTGGGAATTGAAAAGAGCAGAAAGAAGATTTGCAGCAAAGGACTCAGTTTCTTGGTGGGCATCACATTGACCATGAGTCACGAGTGCACCCATGCAGGGATGAAGATAAAACATATGTGGTCTGCATAAATAAAAACCAAGCTGACAGATAGAATGATGGGGTTACTCAAATCTGTCCAGTGTGTATGAGACCATACACACTGTGTCTAGTTTGGGGCTTTGATGTGCCAGAGAGATTCTGGAAGACTGGAGAAAGTTCCAAGATTGCTGCCAGGCTGGAGCTCAGAGGAATGAGGTGAGATGGTAAAGCCACAGAATGGAGTTTGTTTAGCCTGAATAAGATTATGATCAGGAAGGAAGAAATTTCCATGTTCAATTACCATAGAATCATTGAATAGTCTAGGTTGGGAGGGACCTTAAACACTGTCTAGTTCCAATCCTCCTGCTGTGGGTAGGCACATCTTTCATTAGACGTGATTGCTCAGAGTTCCATCTAGCATGACCTTAAACACTCCCAGGGACGGAACATCCACAACTTCTCTGGGCAACCTGTACCAGTGTCAAACTAACTCCAGAGTAAAGAATTTTTTCCTAATCTCTAAACTAAACCTGCCCTCTTTCCATTTGAATCCATTCTGCCTAGTCCTGTCACTACATGCTCTCATAAAAAGTCCCACTCCATCTTCCTTGTAGGCTCCCTTCAGGTACTGGAAGGCTGCAACTGGGTGGCCCCAAAGCCTTCTCTTCTTCAGGCTGAAAAATCTCAATTCTTCCGGCCTTTCCACACAGGAGAGGTGCTCCATCCCTCTAATCATCTTTGTGGCCCTCCTCTGGACTCACTATAACAGGTGCATGTCCTTCTTGTGATGGGATCCCCAGAGCTGGATGCAGTACTCAAGGTGGGGTCTAACCAGAGCTTGACTGGGTATGGAGAAAAGACAATCAGGCTTTTTTTAAAGGTAAACAGTGTGAGGAGTAGTGACAGCAGAGAGGACTTTCAGCAAGAAAAAAATCTAATTAGAGTGAAGAAAAACATTTTCAATAGGGATGTGAGCAATCATGGGAGCAGTTTTCAGAGAGAAACAGTGAATTTTCTGTCTCTAGAGATGTATGAAACCAAACTGGCCTTGAACAAAACGTCACTACTTCAAATTTAATCTTGGTTTATACAAGACATTGCACTAGGTTACTTCCAACTTCTAGCTTGCATCCCTCTAGGAGTCTGCAATATCTAGACAGGGCTGTCAAGGTTTGGTAAAGGAAATGGTCTTTGTTGAAACACTTATTCACTGGTATCTTACACGGGCTCCTCTAGCTTCTTTAAAATGCAGTTGGAGGTCTGTGTACGTGTACATGAGGATGCATACACAATTAAGTGATGTATTTTATGGACAATATGTAGACTGAAGTAACATGAAACTAAAACTGGAATAAATATTGCAGTCATATCATAAGCTGGAAAATATTTTTATTTTATCTTATGATCTGTGCTAAGTATTCTATTCAATCCCGACTGTATTCAAGCATCTGACCTCCATCTATCTTTAAACGCTTACAGAAGAAAGGAAAATCAATTTACAGTAGATGTTAAAGCATCAGTGGTGGTCACAGATTTCTGGAGTTCAGGACTCCCTAATGCATGGGGGCACTACTCACAGTAACCAGGAATGTTTTGGGTTTTTTGGTTGTTATGTACCTAATGACAACATGAAGAACTGCATGTAAAAAAATAACACATTTTTTTAGCGATACTACTGGAAATGATCCAGAAAAAGATCTTCAGTTTTGAAATGTTATTCCTGCTTGATTTAATTTAAATATTTATGATCTGGGGAAGATATGTAGTAGATGAAATTATTTGAAAGCATGTTCTTACACTCAAAGTCATGTTATAGGCCATAGTTTCATTAATAATGCAGTTAAATTGTGGGGGTTGTTTTTTAAAGTCTTCCTAGTATCTATGCATTTTCTCTGATGTTATGATTATCTTTGCAATGTCCCTCTGGGTCCTAAGGTTGATGCTTCAGCCCTTCTCAAGAAGTATGGGAGACAGGGGGTTACAGTTACTTGTCAGCATGTGCAGGTGTCTGCCAAGAGAAGTGTGACATGGATGTTTTCTTTCTCCTCAGGCTTGGGCTCTGGCTGGTGCTATATTTATAGGTTTCCCTGTCACATTCCACTTACTTCTCCTGCACTGCCAGCTGCAGCCTGGCAGTGGCCCCTATCATCCCAAAGGGACTCCAGGCACACAAAGAGCTATGGTTTTTCAGACAGTGACTACAGTGAAGAGGGGTGTCACCTCTCTGTTAACCTCAGAGCTGAAGCTGAAGCAGGGGAAGCAGAAGTAAGTGGCCCTGGTGCAGGGCTTAAAACAGTGACACCAAGCTCAGTCTGGGCAATTTTCAACTTCTGTGCTTGCTGAGAGGATGTAGGAAGTTGATATGTGTGGGAGACTGTAAGAATTACATGCTTGGCTTTAATACCATGAAAAAATATGACCTGAAAGATGCAATAAAGAATTTCTTATATCAGTGAGCTAGGCAAATTAGTAAGAAGTCTGAAATACAGGATTAAAAATGCACAATGCTGTTGACAAGTTAAAGTAAAAATGGTAAATAGTGGGCTAAATCAAATTTCACTGCAGAATGTGACTGAAGAGTTGCAGTGGATCACAAAAGATGTTATCCCAAAGAATGATGGGTGAATAGTCTCGGGTGTCTCTCTGTTCTAGCTCTGATTCATTACAAGGAAAATTTTGTCTCATCCTTGACCAGTGTTTGTCTAATTTGTTCTCAAGGACTTCGAGAAGTAAAGGCTGCCTAAGGTCTCCAGGGAATCTACTCTTATGCTTTATTCTCCTGCTTTTTATGACAGTTTATAGTGAATACTGCAGTATAATCTCATTTTTCCTTTTCCATTGTGTGCATAGTGAACATGTTTTTCTTTTTTATTTTGCAAGCCCTGATGAACATATAGACAAAACATACCTTTCCTCTTTAGGTATGAGGCCTATAGCCATGAGATATGTGGTGAAGGGATTACTGTGACAGATTGCTAAAGGGTGTTATAGGCTGCTGATAGGGATGTTAGGTTATCAAGCAGAGGATGACCCTTATTGCTACAATCAGCCCTGTGGTAGGGGGAGTGATACTGAGGTGCCAGATGCATGGCCCACAGTCTTTGTGATCTCGTTCTTTAGTTAGAAAGAGAGATATTAACTCAAAAGCCCTCATTTACATATAAAGCATCTGACTTTCCCTCTTCCCCTCCCCCTCTTTATGAAGGCTGCAACAGGTTATTTGACTACAGTCTTACCTCCACTTCTCCCAAAAGTATAATTTTGTCATTTGAAATACTTCATGGAAGAATACAGGGACACCTCTTTGGTAAAATTTGCACCTCTGGCTGCATCATTCGATACCCAGGTGAAATTAAGCTTGATTGCTGGTAAAATTAGCCTGACTGAATTACCACATTTATGAACGGCAATTCTGAGTTTGTATCTCTGTAGTTTCAGCAAACTGCAAGTCTGTGATTGTAAAAGTTCTTGTTGAACATGTGCAGCCTTAGAATGCCAAACTGGCTACAATCAGAAATTAAGCCCAGCTACACCTGATATTTCAAAAGTCAGAGACAGTTAGTAATAAGCCCAGGGAGTTACAAGGAAAGTGAAGAGGGTTCTGAAACAGGGTCTTGCCTTATCAGTGAATTGAAAAACAAGCCTCACAGCCTCAAAGATGGGGAACAATGTACTGTTTTGCTTAGTTTGTTTAGGTCTAGAGTTTTACAGCAGAGCTTGGGAAGGATTTGCTACTGGTATTGGACAGACCTCAAAGACATTTGGCAGAGATGAGAAATTAACAAAGCCAGCTCAGCAACTGTACTGAAATCAGTTCCAACTAGGTAAAAGGTGATTCCAGCAGGAGGAGGCACACAACCCACCAACTCAAGAAATCATCCAGCTCAAAAGAGGATAACAACTGAAATGTGGACTAGTTAGTATGAGAAGCAAGAGAATCGTTTAACCAATAGAAGGTAAAATACCAATGAAGAGGTGAACTAGGTAACTTCTAGTAAATAAACCATAATTCTTTTGTTTATTAAAATGCATGTATAGTGTAAATTTTTTGAGAATCGGTGTGCTGGCTTTGTGGATTTACTACCTAGCACGCATCTTCACACAATATGAAATAAACAAAGACCTCGGCTCTGTGTGTGAGATTGGCTTATTGCACACTGGGTAACAAATCCCATTTTTAGGGACAACACACCCAGCCCCTCTGATATCTGAGGTCTAGCTAGAAGGCAAGGGTGTTTATATCCTTCCAAATTTCTATACTCTAGACTTGAAAGTCTTTTATGCAAGATAGCAAATAAGTTTTTTTGTCTTTCTGGGCTACTAAGGATGTTGTATGATGCTGTCTAACAGTTTGAGCTGCTTCAGATAATCATTATCAAAGCAATCGTGATCTTGAGATCACTTTTCTATGAGGAAGGTAGGGGCTAATAAAATCAGCATCAGTCAGGTTATGCTACAACTTGACTATTGGTACATCCAAGGTTGGATCTGCAATGTACTCCTATAGAGACTTTTCCAACACCCATCTGCAAGCTCCCCTTTTGGAATCCTGTCCATGGCTTTGCAAGGTTAATGGTACATATCTTTACTGTAGAAAGGTATGATATGTACCTGACTGGAGGCAAACTGGTGTAACAATAGAGTGTTGTATAATCCTGGGCATAGCCAAAAAACCCAAATTGTCCTGTCAACTGATCAGGTCACAGATCTGATCACTGTAACTCAATAACCTCTAATGTTAAATTAATACCACCATTCCTAGCTTTCTTTGAGATGGTTCAACTTTTCTCCATCCAAGAAATTTCCATCCACAATTTTATGACTGGCATGGGTCAGGTACAGTTCCCAATAGGCAATCTGGATATAACATCCTTCCTATTAAACCTTAAGGAATTAGTGTGGATATTTAGACGACTGCTTGTTTACTTCAGGGACATGGAATAAGCTCTGGTTCTTAGTTGACTATAATGCAATTCTGCCTTTTTACCCTGCCCACATCTGGGCAGCACACTTCAAAACATATGTTGGATTAGTTAGAGCAGAAAATTGTGTTCTAGAAAATGTGTCCTAAACAAAATCTTGAAAGAGCTAATATTATTTGACAGTAACTAGAAAAGATTTCAGAAGCATACAATAATAGCATTCTATGAAAGATCGTGGCAAAGAAGCAAATAAATAATTACACTCTACTCGATGAACAAGACAAGAAATAACAGGCCTATTTTGCAGCAAAGATGAAGCCTGAGCATAAATAAAGGCTTCCTGAAGGGGAGAGAGCTAAGCACCCAGGTGAGTCACGTAGGCAGTCTATGGAAATAGGATAGCTAAAGATTTTCAGATATACATTAGAAAAAAAAAAATTGTTCAATTTAAGTAGACTTAAAACAGAATATCCTGGGTTGTAGGAGACTCATTAAGGATCATCAAGTCCAGTTGCTGACTGCACATAGGGCAATGTAAAAGTTCAACTAGGTATATAAAGACATTGTCTTAACACTTGTTGAATATGGAAAGGTCATAACCACAGATCTGGATTAATAAAACAAAGCGAAAGAGAGGGAAAAGAGACAGAGGGGGAGCAATCTGCTTCATTTTATAGTTAACCTGGTGCATGCCTCTTATGTAAACAAGATCTTTTGGGTCATTTCATTCACGCCTGTGAAGCCAGCCCTTTTGAACTGTTCTCCAGGAAGTGAGTCTGAGGTGGGGCACAAGCATGAGTCTCCAGGTGGAACAACAGGAAGTTGGCTCAAAACAACATTGCTCCACCTTTGTGGGACCCTCTCTTCTACGTCTGAGACAAAACATGGTTAGACCTCGTCCTCTATAGACACAAACCTCCAAGCTGAGCCTATGCATTGCATGAGAGATTACTGGTTGGATGGAACTAAAATAGTGCTGGGGATCATGCTAAAAATTCAGAGCTATGTTGTTCCAATACTCCAGCTTGTGCTCTGGGTCTGACAGTATCCTTAGTGCAAATTTAAGCCTTCATGGGATGATCAGGTTATGTCTGTGTGTTAAACCAATCTTGCAGTAGAATTTAAAAGAAAAAAATCAAAGGGATTTGCTAGATAATAGCTGGGAAAATATTTAACAAATGTATAGAACCAGGAGGGAAGGTACGGAGGACTGACAAACCTGTAATAAATGTTCCTGAACTGGAACAGGGAGAGACATTGTAATCCAGCCTGTTATGTAAGGTTTCAGTCAGGATAGAACTTGAAAACCCCGAAGAGAAACTTAAAGTAAATGTAAGTCAAAGATTAATTTGGGGAAATTTCCAAGTAATTTGAGAGAAAAATATTTCTTAGATTGTTATGCAGGTGGCAGTCTAGGCTAGTGGTTCTTAAATTGCAAAGAGCAGCTTGCTTTTATGTGGGTCTACATTAAAAAAAAATGCTTTAAATCATTCCTCCATACTTCTTTTTTTTTTTCTTTTTCCCTTTTTTTTTTTTTTCTCCCCCAGAATGGAGAACAGCCTGTCACTATCTGGCACTAAACTAAAAAATAAAATGGGAAAGTGGATTTTTCCTAGCTTCCTGGAAAACTAAATATACACCCCCATTTTAAGGCAATGACTAATCCTGAGGCAAGCAAGGGAGTCTTAACCTATTTAAGGTTTTCATTTGAAAAACAGGGATTTTAATGAAAATTCTTCAATTAAAAATAGAGTTTTTAACATTCAGAACAAATATATACATCTGACTTTCTTTGTCTAAAAGGTTTTTACTGACTTGGTGAAGTCACTGAAGCTGCTTATAAATGATGTATGAAATGAAAGCTCACTGTCTAAGGCACAGAGAGAATACAGACATCACTTTTCAATCACTGCTTCCATAAGCTTTATAATTTACTATACTGTTGGGGGTTTAGTTTTTGTTTGTTTATTTTTTCTTTATTTGGAAAAGCAGCCACAAAACAACACTGAGAAAAGTCAGGAAAAAATATACAAGCAAAACTAATTTTTAAAGACTGCTTGAATTTGGGTTCTTACATAATTTTGCCATTATTTTTCTGAGGAGCTAGAACTCTTTAAAGCCATATCTTATGTTTCTGGTACTAAGAGAAGTTACGCCCAATCATACATGTACTTCTTCTATAGTCTCTAATAGAATAGAATAGAACAATGCCTATTAGTTAAATCCCAAAAAAATGTTAGAAAATGGAAGGTCTACAAGGTAGTATGTAATAATATTTAAAATTTATTTTAACAACAAAATACATGGTTTTAAATACAATCAGAGGTTTTGACTTGGGGGTAACAAATGCACTCGTTTGATTAATGTGCAACTCCCATTTTTAATAATATAAAGAACATGGGTAAATTAATTTAAAAAAAATTCATATTGCACAAGTCTTACGTATGTTGCTGAAGTATGTCCATAATCCAGATTCAGATAACATTATCCATATCACTGAAATATATACAGCAGTATTTGAAGGTGACGATACATTTTTTAATGTTTTCTTGTTACTGATTGCATATGTCATGGTTTAACCCTAGCAAGCAGCCAAGCCCCGCACAGCCGTTCACTCCCACACCAGCAGGACTGGGGAGAGAATTGGAAGGGTAAAAGCTGGAGAACTCATGGGCTGAGACAAAGAGAGTTTACTAGGGAAAGCAAAAGCTGTGCACACAAGCAAAGCAAAACCAGGAATTAATTCAGTGCTTCCCATGGGCAGGCAGGTGTTCAGCCATCCCCAGGACCCCATCAAGTGTAATGGTGCCTTGGGAAGACAAACACCATCACTCCAAACTTCCCCCCTTACTCCTTCTAACACCCCCTTTATATACTGAGCATGATGACATCATCTGGAATATCCCTTTGGTCTGTTTGGGTCACCTTTCCCAGCTGTGTCCCCTCCCAGCCTCCCATGCAGTGTCAACTTCCTCACCAGCGTGGTCGTACAAAAAGTGGAGAAGACCTTGGCTCTGTGTAAGCCCTGACCAACAATGACAAAAACATCTCTATATTATCAGTTTTGTGTTCAGCACAAATCCAAAACACAGCTCTATGCCAGCCACAGGGAAAAAAATTAACTCTACCAGCCTAAGCCTAGCACACTATACTATTTTGGGTAATTGTACATACTGATGAAAAGATTGTGTATTCAGATAACATAAGGCTGCAATGCTGTTACTAAAAATAGTAACAGTCATATAACCTTTGCAAGACTGAAATGTTTGCACAAAAGTCAGTCAGAGGTGAATTAAGACCTCTATTTTCTTTCTTATCTGAAGATTAATTCCAAAATATGCTTCAATATAAAATACTAAAATAATAAGTATCTATGAAGTTGATGACTTAAAAATGTATTATTATATGAAAATATTTAAGATAAAAATTCAAAACACTTGTGGCATTTATTTTGTGTAGAAGAGAAATCCTGTTTTACTGTATAGTTGGATTTTCTCAGCTAAACAAGAACAAATCCAAAGTAAATTCACCCAGCCTCAGTTTTTAGCAGGTATTCACCTGTTGTATGGCATTTGTTGCAGCTGAGTCAAGTCTTAGCAAGAGTTAAGCTAAGTATCTCTCCCATATATCCTAAATTCCAGCACTGGATTATTTAACATTGGATTCTCTTTTATTCATATACTCTTTCTTCCTAACAAAAGAGTTGAGAATATTCAGAGAGCAGAAATAATTGTTTCCTTCCAGGTCTCTTTTGAATGTATTATTTAACAACCATGTTATCATTGCTTTGTCACATGTAAGAGATTAATTCTTATTTATCGTGTAAATTAGTTTCTCATCCCTGGATAATTACTCTAAATAAAAAAAATATATATGAAATGCTCACATCATCTTTAGTGGTTTAGACATCACATTAAAATACCAAGCAGGAACTTGAAGAGAATAAAATACATATAAAACTCTTGAATCTGTATCTTATAGTGTACCAACATAGTTAATATTTAATTCCTAAATGTGAAGATGTATTATGAAAAACAAAACCAAAAAAAATTAGCTGTAGAAAACTTTCTAGAAATGTGTCTTTCTCTCCACTACACAAGGAAAGTTCTATGTGAATTTCGGAATCTCGCTAAGGTGTCTAAATACAGGCAGAATGGATATAGATCTTTCTTGAATTTTTGAATGATAAGTGATTTTAAGCACTATGCCATCTTTTACAATGTATTAAGGTAGGCTCTTTGTAGAAACAAGGCTTTTTTTGCAGATTTCTTTGTTCTGTGTCGAATCTGTATCTTTTTCCTTTTAAGTACTATATTGGGCAGACAGCTCTTTTAAGGAATACAAGTCTTGCCCATGACATTTAGTGTTTGTAATAATTCTAGAATAATAAGAAAACTAAGATTAAGCAAAGATATGTGTGATAAAACTGAAGATTAAAGTGAACAGAAATCTAAGTTGTCCATATTTCTCCCTTCATCATCAAACTGAAAAAAAATGTATCTTGGTGCTGAAACTGGTGAAAAGACAAGATAATAAAACACTTGATGTCCATGGTTTAAATACAGAATTACAAAGATGAACTTGGATAAGACAATCAGTAACATTTGTCACATACATGGAATCAGAAGTGTTGGGCCCCTTATTATCAAGAAAAGAGAGAAACTGCGAAAACAAGAGCTGAAAGAGTAGCCTGTTTCACCAATTTGGATATGACATTTAGAAAAGCTATAGTGTTTGAATGGAAATCAGTAAAGAATAACAAACAGGCATGTAAAGCAAACTAACAAGAGGATTTTTTTTTTTCTTTTAAGCCTGGATTTTAACAGGCTTTGTGTTCATCAGTGGCGCTTATCATGCATGAGTGGAGAGAAAAAGACAATGAACTACCAGGAAAGGGAGAGACTAACAAAGGTTTTAAACAAATATTATGAAAGCCAGAAGGCAACAACCAGCCTACACAGCTGCCTACCTGCCAAAAAAGTGCAAATAATTGGGATGCTCCTATCTAAATTGAATGCGTGGTTCAGTTGTTGAATGTTCCTTTATTAGCTGTTAGGAAATTATATCACTAAACAACCAAAGAATTTGCTACACAACAGCTGAGCATTCTGTAAAAAGTGCAAATGTAATTGAGTGTTTTACATAACAAAAGCACTTCTGAAAGGGATAAAATGTACTCAGTAATTAATTTTTTGTTTATGATACTTGTGCTGCATTCCAGTGCTTGATTAACAAATGCAAAATAAAACACTTCCAGAGCAGCCCTGTGGAACTAAGAGAAGATGCCAAAAGAAGAAAAGAAAAAATAAACAAGGGGTACAGTGTAATATTGGTCATTCTATTTTTATTTTAAAATATGAGCCTTCTAAGAAAGACAGAAAGATTTCATTGTTAAACATCAGGAGGGCAATACAAAGTCAAAATACAGTTCTTCAAGGTTCAATGTAAAAGCTATTCATTTATTCCAGGAATTAAATTTGTCAGAGCAATGAATGATAGCCATTGTCTGGCACATCTCCTTCTTTTATTCCTTCAAACCATTAAATGAAAATCTGACATGAATCAAATCAAGGTTCTTCAACATGGAAAGAATCAAACCAAGGGATTAATTTGGCTTTCAGGCTGATTAATTTCAGAAGCTCTGTAGATTTGGGTTTGAGGAAGTGAGCACTACACTGTTTAATACTGGCAGAGAACACATTTCTATAAATTCCCAAGCAGACAATCATAGCTTTACCAAATTTTGATTATGTTTTAGTTTGGATAGACTGTTTGAATGAACAGCTTCATAATGTTTATGGAATGTGCAAGGGTACAGGAGGGACAAGCATGTGGTCAGCCATCCTTTGTGTTACTGGACTCGTGCTATTAAGCTATTTGAAGAGTGTTGCTTTTTGTTAGCTGCTCAATCATACCATGTTTAATTATTTTAAGAAATAGCAGACTTTGAGAAATAAATTGTCGACTCAAAAATAGGTATGACCATGTACTACTGTCAATGTTCATATACCTGTATATATTTTTTAAATGTACTTACATGTGCTTGAATATAGGCATACATTCCCTAAAAAAATTAAAGGTTCTAATTTTTGTTCCAAATTATCTAGGAAGTATGATATAGATTTTGGTCACTTTAAACTACTTTAGTGATGAGTGTGTTAAAATGGAATGATTAACGTATTTTCTTCTAAACTTATCTACCTTCTAATTGTGAGATACAGCTGAGTACCAACACATTTACCATCTTGAATGGACCACTACTAAGCATAATGTATCATCTGTTTACTATAATTAATGACATTCCCATTGATCACAATAGATATATTATTTTTCAGATGACTGATCTCCATATATCAGCGTTCAGTACTAATAACACATTGTCAGTAAGTCAGTATCAACTTGGACCAGAAGAGCAATTGAATTGTAGTTCCTTTATCATAAACTTACAAATGAATAATTCTTTCTGTTTATTGCCTCTTCTAGTTTCTGTCACTCCACAATAAATTATCTAGTAACTCTTTTAGAACTCACAAAGTTTACTAGCAAAATATAAATGGGCTGTATTTGCAGTGGTTTTTTCTTCAGATTAATTTCTACGGTTAGAGTCAATATTTTATTAGTGACCTGTACAAAAATTGGAGAAAGAAATTTGAGAAAAAAAGTTCAGGAAACCATGTTAGATTAGCACTTTCTGAAGTGTTTCTTTATAAATCAGGCTGAGGATTTTGGGACTAAATTATTTCCAATGAATAAAACTCCATTAACTACACAAGGTTGGAAGACAGTCCATGCAAAAAAAAAGATCAGAATTTATGGAAAAGAAATAGCTCAAAATTCTACTGCATCGTATATGTAGGGCTTATTCCAATAGTCTTGATAATAGAAGGATCTCCAATATGTCTAAGGTGCAAATTTTTTAGATGAGCTATTTTTGTGTAGCTTGCCTGACATTTACTGACAGATATTGACTTGATGCTGAGTGAAACTGTAAAATGAGTCTGCTTAAAATTGTCATCACTACTGCTAGCTAATTTCACTAAACTATTTTATTTTACTTTCCTCCTCCCTATATATGCTTTGTAACTATATCATCTAATACATTTCCAGTTAAATTAATACAAAACTTTGGCAACAGTGATTGTGCTTCACAGACTTAAACAGTAAATATTCCTATTTGGAAGCAGGGAGTTATTGTATCCACAGTTTTATATTGCAAATACTGCATCAATCCAACTTCTCTTGATATCAGTGGTTGTCTATATGTCCAATTTAAACAGAGTTGGATCAGGTTCAGAATCAGTGACAAATTCTTGTGCATCAGACTAAAAGAGAACATACGATAGATTTTTCTTCTCTAATCTAAGTGAAGGATAATCAAAATAACAAAATGCCAACTGCATTTTTCCATGCACAGTTTTCAAGTATGAACTGTATTATGCTTCTTTTTTCAGCTAGAAGGATCAGTAATGAAACCTCTTGGAGGAAAATTGTCAAGTGTGAGAAGATATATAAAGTTTAAGATCAATAGTTGTTCAGTATACATTGTATGGGAGAGGAGTGAGTATATAACAATAACAAAAAATATATATTGCAGGTGATGAATATCATGTTCTTTAATACGGTTCCAATAACATAAGAGATTAATGAGAGTCTTTAAACCCAGGTAACTTTTTTGACAAGGATCTATCAGCCAAATTAGTGTTTTATACATTTGAAGATGGGAAGAAAATCCACACAAGTGCATTATTTTAGTTCCACATCCTTATATGCTCTCAAATACAGTTTCATACCCATCACACAATATTTGCACTAGAATATATTACAGTAGTACAACTACATACATCTCTCTTGACACACTCAGTGTATTCAGATATGAAGGTATCCAGTCCAATTCTGTTTTCACTGTACTTTCTATGAAAGGATTGTGGAAATGCAGGGAAGTGGTATGAACACGACAAACACAAATTCCTTAGTATGAAAAAACAAAAAATCAAAAAAATGTCAGTTTGAAATGAAAATATATGCTTTCAAATGTATATTGCAGACTTTTTATAGTCACTTATGAAGTTTTTCAAGAAACAAGCTAAACAAAACATGCAAAGAATATGTCTTCTTAATTCTCTTCTGTTTAAAGGCAATCTGCCAGTCTGCTAGAAGGCTCACTTTTCACATCTATGTAAGTGATTTTGATTATGTGAAACCAGTATTCCTTCCATCTGTGAGTGACAGTTTATGATTTTAAAGATATATGCTTCTTCCATTAAAAGAATATATTTTGTTTCCAGAACTAAAAATATTTTCTCTCCTAAGCAGTACGTAAGTTGATGTGAAAGTATTCTGCTTCTCTTCCTAAGTGGCAAAAATGAGAAGTTAAATCAGAAAATGTAATCAGTTGGAGAAAATACAGAAACTTAAACTTTCAAGCTTTAATTACACATGGTTCAATGGAAAAAAAATGTAAGGTCATGAACTCCACAAACTGTTATTTTCCATGGAGCATGAGACAGATATATGCAATATTCTTCAATTTACTTTTCATTCTAAAATCTGATGTGGCCACCTAGAGCTAATCAATGATTATTTGTCCATGAAAGCTATCAGTCATAATCCTAAACAGCATGAACTATGGTGTGTAAAGGTGTATTTGCAAAAACCTGTGCTTTACAACATGTATTGTAATGGTCGCAGACTTTGTGAGAGACTGGAAGGACTGCTGGCTCAAAACACTTCAGGTGCATCTGTGGGGAAAGGGGCAGGTCAGGTCTTTCCCAGGCAAGGCAATGCCCTGCTCCACACACCCCACACCTCTGGGGGCTGTATCCCAGCCCTGCAGTAGGGCCAAACCCTGGCATATGGGAGGCAATGCTGCACACTGTGACCCTGGAGCCTCTAACCCAGCCCCTAAGTGGCCAAATGATCAGAATTCTCACCTGGGGGAAGGGCCTAGGAAAGCCAAACTGTACTTAAGCCAAAGCATCATGTGAGCACATGTCTTTATCTTACTTTCCCTTAGATTTAAATTACCTAAAACACCATTGGAAACAGGAGTGGTAGCTATCTTTGTTCTTTTCTACATCTCTTAGCTCCTTCTTCTTCTAACTCCTTCTTCTTGAAGTTTGAGTAACTTAAATTGTATCGGTTGGAGTTGGCTAAGTTGAATGGGCTTAGAATTTGCCAAGTTAATGCTTTGTGAAATGCTTTATGTTGACTGAATGTTGCCTTAAACTTTTGCCAAAGCTCCCTGATTTTCTGAAGTTTGCCAGTAAAGTTTTTGTTTTTTGACCTTTTGAGAGTATCTTGCCAGTGCTTCTCCCTTGTTCAGGATACATAAAAAAAACCCAACAAACTGTAAGCCCCTTTAAGGGACTTTACCAAATGAGTTCTGGGGCCTTACAATCTTCCACTATGTAAACTATAAATGTGGGCTCCTGCTGTCATTTGTTTGCAGTCTAATCTTAGTCTGAACCTAAAATTACGTCCTAAAATTGGAAACAACCTTCAGACCTATATGTAACCCACCTGTTTCAGTTGATACTATAAAATCCTTGCAATAATTTTTTTTTTTTTTTTTTCTTGGATCTGTAGTAGCTTGCTTCCTCATTTTGGGTATCTGAATTTATGATCCAAAATTCAGTCAGATGGGTTTTGCCTTTCTTTTTACCACTAGGAGAAAATTTAATTCTTCGTACACTCTTAATATAGGTTCTTTTACAAACAATGACAAACAATGTCAAGCAACATACTTTGCCAGTGGTTTGTTATACAAATGTAATTTTCCATGTTTACCTTAACAGTCAAGTTTCTGTACAGTCTTTTTATTACGGGTGGCTCAAGTAGTAGGGAGTTATTATATCATGATGCTTTGCTCAGTGTATAATTTAAAAACAAGCTTCCTAAGTAATCTGAATATTACCATGAATCTTAACAGTTTTTACCAGAGTGGTCTTGCAGCACACTTCTTGTTTAGACTCTCCTGCTGTCCCATGCACATACCACAAGTAACTAAAGCAAGTTAGTATGCAGAATAGTTTATAGTTTCATTGTTGTGGGCTTAAATTTCATTTTGCTTACATACAAATTAAAAATATTATTCTTTGGAAGTTTCAGTAGAAAGGATTAATACATAACGAGAATACATGCTTGTTATTGTGCTTTATAGAATGATATTTCTCATTTTATAAGCAAAACATTAGAATTCTATTTCAAGTTGACTGAAATGTAGGCGTAAATGGGGTAAAGCACATTTTATTTCAGAGTCTATTCTTTCGATTCACTGTAGAAAATGAAATACAAAGATATACATAGAAATACATCTATAAGATATATGTAGAAATATATGCATAATGTTGGTTGTTTTTTAGAAAACTATTTTTCATAGTACTGTGGTATGCAGGAAGAAAAAGACTTTTTTTTCTACAGACTCTGTCTAAAGACTCTTTATGAGAACTTTTCTGTCTACCTCTGTGTATCTTAAGGTAGAAGTGATTAGCCTATATTAGAAGGCATTTCACATATTGTAGAAAATTATTCAATCATGATCAGTTACTTCAAGTTTAGACATCCATGCCATGGGGCTCTTGCTTTGAAAATCTTTCTTATTTTCTTATTTTAAATATTTTCTTATTTAAAATACACAGATAGCATAGTCTCAAAGCCATTACAGTCGCTTGCTGAAGTTGAGTAAGCAACAGCCAGCTGGGACAGGGATGATAGACGAGATAGACATCTCTGATACACAATATTTGCCTAAATACCAACATCATTATTGTTATCCAGGAGATCTTGCATCAAACATAGAAAAAATACTTGAGTATAACTGACTCAGAGTAAGGCTCTGCAAGGTCATGTTGACCAGTTGCTGGTGCGTTTAAATTCCAATTGAGGCAAGAAAAATACAGGTTGGTGTACCATCTGGGAAGGACAGGTGACCCCTGCTCTGAGGGGTGGAGACATAAAAAGAAGGAAGGCTGCAGCATAATACGGTCACATTTTATACCTGTCTCAGAGAACTAGAAGCTATGCGCAAGAAACAGTCATTTTGATACATTTCATATGTCTTTTTCAGGTAGGAAAGTCAGTTTGTCAGATGACAGCTGCTTTACCAGCTGATAGAGTTGCATTCACCCTCCTTAAATGCTCAGTAAGGAGTTGGAGGTTTGTCAGTTAAATATATGACATTGTTATGACTCTTGATGATATGTGCAATGGCACAACTTACCTAGAGTGCTAAAAGTCATCTCTCTGCCAACAATGTGAAGTGACACAGTGCTCATCCACTGCCAGTTTTGACTCTTCTGTAACTGATATATTTGCAACAGTTGTACCAGTGATACAATTTTGCACCTTTTATACAGCTTTCATCCAGGTCATGTGACAACTCTGAGAGGCCCCATATTTATCCTGCAGGAAAAAAGACAGAGGACTTACTCCACTTCAAATCCACCTTAAAAATTCCAATCTCATCTGGCCTGTTCTTAGTTAAATAGAATTCTCAGATACAACAGGGGCAGACTTTTACCTTCAATGCCAATATTTTAAGTCCTAGAAGAAAAACCTCAGTGGAGGTCCGAAGTGTCTGTAAATACTGAGTTTATTGTGTCTGTTCACATCCCAGAGATAGTTTTGAGAATGCAAAAAGTGCTCTGTTTTGAAAATGGCACCCTAAATTTTAAGGGAAAACCTTAAACCAAAGTATGAACATATTGCCCTTAAAAAACCAAAAATTATATGCTTGCAGCCATGAGAAATGAAAAGATCTTTTTTTGTTTAATGCTATCTGATACATACAGCCTTGTTCACTGACACTAAAGTAATTGGAAAGCTTCAGTTGATTCCCGTAAGAGGTGAAAGTAAATTTTGTGCAATAATGGAAAAATTATTATAGGAATTAGCTTCCTAGAAAAACTCAAGTTGTTCCTGGAATGTATCTGTATGTTTACTGCTTTAGGAAGTACATTATTTGCTACCTCTGACTGTCCTTTGACGCAAAAGTGTGATGGTAAATGTCCAAAAACATACATGAGCATTAGGATGCTCCGCACTTAGTTATGCTTTTCGCTGCTAGGATATAATTTGTAATCTTTATTCTCAGCTGAAAAGAGAGAGGTCCCTAAGAACAGAACTCACTTTAGGCAAAATACTAAGTAAAAGGGAAAGTGCTCCCACAAATCTCACTTCCACCCAAATTTCACAGATTCACAAGATAGGCTGAGTTGGAAGGGACCCACAAGGATCATTTGAGTCCAACTTCTGGCCCTGCATTGGACCTTTAGTTTCTAATTAGGCATTAAAGGAAAAAGTTGCAGAATCTATTTCTGTATAAGAGGTAGATGGCAAATGAATTCCCAAGGAAAAGTGGAAACCTGAGCTTTAGTAATTCTTGTAATTTAGGGATCTGAATGAACATTTCTTCTTTTAAAGGAAAATCATCATATCTTTTTGCTGTCTAAGCTGAGCCATTACATAAATGCAAGATTCAGAGGAACTGAAGCAAGAACCACAGCTCAAAAACAATGGGCAGTGCATTCAGCTGCAAATCAAGTGTGACTTTTGCTGCCTGAGTTTTTTTAGTTTTCTGTGTTAGACATGAAATAACTTAATCTTCTCATGGACGTTTGGAATTTAGACTGGGTACTATTTATTATTACATGTAGTGGGTTGGGTCTTTTTCCCTATAATTATTTATAACAAATCACTTTTAAAAGTACTATTCAGATTTTGTTAGCCACTGATTATTACTCTTTTTTATGTTTTTTTTTTAAGCTTTTTCAAAATTGATAGATTCATTCAAATTGCTAAAATAAATCAAAAAATATTTTTTCTCTAATGCAATACTTTCTGTACTAAGTTTGAGCTATAGTTTGGGAAAAGTATATATTATAAAGGTGACAAAGAGCAAAGCATGGAAATTACAGATGAAATATTGTGATGAA
Organism: Monarcha castaneiventris obscurior; assembly: GCA_026261815.1. Taxonomy (NCBI): domain Eukaryota; kingdom Metazoa; phylum Chordata; class Aves; order Passeriformes; family Monarchidae; genus Monarcha; species Monarcha castaneiventris. The sequence goes on along the minus strand of JAMPIT010000624.1, from coordinate 10,024,564 downwards.
TGCCAGTAGATTATATAACATGCAAAATTAAGAAACCCTTTAAGAAATTGGTGCTTTCTGCTCATTCTGCTTCAACTTTCTTTGCTCAGGTTTTGGGGAAGATGAAGATTGTCAAAGACATTAGCAACCCCATTGCTTTCATAGACTGACATTGACTCATATTTTGCTATTGAGTTTTAATTTGAATTTGCTTTAAAATCAAAAAAAGAGAAAGGTTAAAGGCAAGTTTAGTAGGTACACTGAAAGAAGCATTTTTATTTTGATATCAGAAATGTTTTGAAACATTTGCAAATATTGTAACTTTTTTTCTGATATGAATATTCATCAAATGTAAAAGACCACAGTGTGCCACACATCTGACATATAATTACATTTCTTACACTAAATGTAATAATAGATATAAAACACAATGTCTAGTGTAGTTTAATTTCAATGGTGCCTTTAGCAATACTTGGCAACAGCTGCATGGAAGACAGAAAAAATATGGAAACTTCTTTCTGAGTGATTAAACAGCTTTCCTTTATGAAAACACAATATATTCTGAGTATGGATCAATCTACTCAGAAGTGAACTGTTTTCTTGAAATGTAAAAGGAAATAAAACCCTATTTTATTATTGCACTGTTTGTATTTATGCAAGGCAAAGCAAATGCAAAAGATAAAATGCGGGAGAGTAATTTAGACAATAAAATGATTTCTGATAGTAATAAGTACCAATAATGATGAAATTTCTATCCAGATATGAAAACTGTTGGTTTGAAGAAAAGCCTCAGATATATCAGAAAGGGGTACATAATGTACTAAAGCACAGGGACCTTGTATAATTTAAGAAAGATAATCAATTTGGTAGTAGGTCAAGAGTGAAGTAATTTTTTCAGAATTATTTTCTGGTAGATACATTTTGTATCCCAAGATCTACTAAACCAGCAGCTTAGTAAACTCTGGTTTGAGTTTCTTTTCATTTTTCCTCAAATTAGACATATAAGACCACACGCTTCACCTACTGTTTATATTATTTATCAAATGGATAAGTATGCCATGGCTTTTCAGGGTTTCTTTCTGTGTAGACTGTGTCCCTGAATTTTCAACTTAATCCATGCAAATTGTTCCTAAGCTTATTTTTTTTTTTAATTACAAGGTAATTCAACCATATATAGTACTTAACATTAGTTTTTACTGTGCTTCAAATATATTTCTGAATAGATGGACATAACTTCCTTTGCAGGTCCATGAAAACAGTATCAAAAACTTTAATACATTATGAAAGTGCCTTTCATTTTCAACTTTAATGATACTTACATATTGTATTTGTGAAGCAGAGCACTCCAAAATTAGAATAAGTTAGAATGAAGTTATCTGTGGAATCTTGTCTTCCTATGCATAAGCAATATAATACAGTTTTTAATTAGATGCTAGTGTACTGTTCTGGCCATGAGACCCCTGCATCACTCAGCACACATGATTAATAGTATTCAGTAAATAGGTAGCTATTCAATATTTTGTTTTCTTGTTATAATTCACTGTGCAGCCTTAGGCCACTATTCAAGTGCCACTAGGGAGACAATTATTAATCTCTTCATGTTTTATTTGATGGAAATTATCATTATAGCATCTAATGCTTCACAAATAGTAATTAATTTGCTTTCACGGAACTCCTGTGAAGTGAGAGGGTATTATTCCTGTTTAAAAGGGGGGGAGCTGAGGTAAAGAGATATGAAGGACTGAAGCTTAAGAACATTTTGAGATTTCTGAGATCTGTTTACTTAGAAGAAATTTGAATTTTGTAAATTTCATTTACTCAAAACATAAATCTCATTTATTTCAGATGCAGTGCGAGGTATGCATTGATGCAAAAGTGGAGTCTAGGGCTGAGGATCAACTCATGAAATACAGATGCCTTCACTGCAGAAAATAATGGTTGAATTAGATACTCTTGACTCCTTTCACAGTCAGTGGAGAGACTTTTAAGGTTTAGCTCATAGAAATCTTTAAATAGATAAGTCAAATGCTACAAATGCCTATTTTTCTCTCTCTTGTAATCTCTCCTAGTTCAAGAGTCAGTGTAGACTCATCATCATAACGTAGCTCCTCATCTTAATGCTTGTTCTTATTATCACTCTTAGTCTAAGACCTTGTGTTATGGTTGTGTATTACAACCCTGTACAATTTCTTCCTTTTGTCTAATGTAGAGAGAGAGGGAACACTGACAGACCACATACCTACCATACTCTCAGATTCTGATTTTATACAACAGTTTTCAGTATTCAATACGAGTAAGTAGGAAAGCAATTCACAATGATAACTAGGAGCAAAATTGCTGTGGGTGGAATAAGTGATATAGAGTTCCCTAAAAGGATTTAGTGAATTTCACTGCTAAGATTGAAAAATAAAGATTAAGTCTGGGCTAACACATGCTTTCTCATAACTTAAACAAAGGAGGTAGCTTTTCATGGTAAGAAACAACTCCTTGATTGCATGGTTCTTCATGTGTAAGCTAGGTCTGTACAGAAGCTGCAAAAAATTATTCAAAGTAATCTAAAACCAATTCTTTAAATTCAACATAGATTTTATTTCACCAAAATCTATAGCTCTTTAAGATCACAGATTTTTAGTTTGCCTACTTCTAGGAATTCAATATCTAATTTTGTGTGGTTTATATTCGTTTAACTACATTGCAATGCTTAGTTCCATAAGCCTCTTTTTTCAAATATCAGATATTTGAAACTGAGAGTGTAGTCTTAAATGTCACAGAACCTAGCTACAAAATCTAATCACTGTTTGAAATTCACTGTTACATTTACCTCATGGTTTGTTTTGTGCCTGTCTACCATCACTTGCCAATTGACAGAGTTAATGGAACAATCAAGAATTACCTTTCTTATATTGAACAGCAGTTTTTAGGACAACCATGAATGATAGATGTGATTTATTCCAGACCAATGCATTTAATTCTTTCTTTTTACTTTACAGTCGTGAGAAAACACCTCTCATATGATAAAAATTGGAACACATCTGCTGAAGGCTGAGTGATAGAGGTCCCTTGATGTTTAAACATGCAAAGTGTACCATCACTAATGCAGAGAACTGAGAGAATATGGGGTCTTACTATGAAGCAAATAGTGTGAATGGTGAATAAGGAAGTAGCAAATGGAAATGTTTTCCTTTGTTCTGATTTTTTTTATCCTTTCATAACACACATGTATCTCTGTTATTAGGTTCCAATTTTTATGCCAACACAAATACTGGAAAATGAAACTTAAAGCATAGAACCTTCAGAAATTTAGTGGCTTATATAGATACAGATAAATGACACAAATTCAGTCCAACTATTCTTTCAAATGCTTTATTGAAACAAATATTTAACTCTTCAAAGCAGGCAGATATTCTAAATTCAAATAATTACATTAGAAAATAGATTAATGAAGTCATAAATAATATAGGTGCATTCACTTTAAAAAGGGTAAAAAACAAAAGCAAAACCAAATAAAACCCCAAGAAACCCCTCCAAAATATCATATGAAAGTGAAAAAAAATTCACCCTAAAGAAATAAAAAATTACCTTACACATTGAAGTGTTCAGATTTATTCTCTAAGCTGGGGGTAAATATAACTAAGACTTCCCCATACAGAATTATTTTCTTTGAATAAATTCTCTTATGCTTCAGTATTTATTGACCCATTCTACCCCCAGTTAAGTAGAAGACCAAAAAAATGCGCACTTAAGAACACAAATAAAACAGAGAAGTAACTCACCTTGCTGTAGCAGAAATTGGTATGTTGGTGCTGATAAAAAGCTGTTGAAAGATCACCAGAAATTCAAAGGATGTCTCCAACATGAAAGAGAATGGTTTTCCTGCTAGCAGTGAAGAACATGCAGACTTTAGAGAATGTCAAGCTTGTTTTGCTTTGATGGTTTAGATCCTTATATTCATATATGAATAATAAAATTAATTTGGGAGACTAAGTGGATTTCTTGTCCATTTATGCTTGAGCTGGAAGAGAGTGATTAACTGATGACAACTTACTTGTATTTAGAACTCCCATGTCTGTTGAAGCACAATTTGATATTAATAAAATATCTTAATACTAATACCAATTCTGAAACGTGAAATTGTCGGCTATGTTTTTTATATGATCACAACCAATAAAGCCAAACATTATCCTAGTTTTATTTGATGAAAGGAATCTATAATTTTCTCTAATAATATTTTTAATTCTAATAACATGTGGTAAAGTATTTTGTTGACAAAAACAAACAACTGTCAAATCAATAATACCTAAGAGATGAATGCATTGGTGAATACTGGAAATAGTGTTCTGATGTGTCTAATCAGTTACTGAAGGGCAAAACAATAAAGGAGTAATTATAACCTGCAACTGTTGTATCAGAATTTAGAACACAATTTTTGGACTATAGTGCTGTACAGATGTGAATGACCAGAAAAATAGTAGTGAACATGAGGAGAGTGGAAGTTGTAAAGAATCATTTGAAGTACTTACACATGAATACGACATATTGCATAGCAAAATCTTACAAACTTACCCCAAAGCACTGAGAGGCATGAAAGGAATATTTGGTCTATCAGTAATAGAAAATCAAATGCACAGCTGCAGTTGAGCATGTGTAAGATGTCTCCTCCTGTTTCATCAACAAATATTTGAACCTGTCAATATACAATTATTATTAACAGGTGTAATGCTTTGAAAACAAACCAGAGGGAGATCCCCAGTCAGGGTTAAAATTTAATAGGAAAAAAAATTAAAAATAAGTGAAATAATACAAGGGAAAGAGGAAAGAAAAACACAGACAAAGTCAGATCCAACTTGATACCCTATCAGGGTGGTAGTAGCAGTCCAGATGAAGTAGCTCAGTTGAAGCAGTGATCCTATGGAAGGTCTGGTCTCCAGCTGAAGGTCCAGTGATAGCTCTTGTCCTCTGGGAACCCAGTAGGCAGGGCTCCCTTAGGCAGTTCCAAGGCCAGGTTATATCCAGGTGGGAATGCTTGGCTCCTCCCTCCTGGGCGGAGCATCTCACAATAGGATGAGATAAGTCCATGAGTCAGGGAGTGGTTTCTTGCTGGCCCATTGTCTGTTATCAGGGGTGGGTCATAGCAGGAGATAACAGCTAATGGCCCACAGCTGGTGGTAATAGAATACATCTGTATTGTAACCTAGGTCAACAGGTTATTATAATTATGCCTGTATTAACGTGCAAAAGAGACCAAGTGCTGAAGTCAATAATAGGGTTTTTATTTAAACATAAAATGTGAGGTAGAGACATAGAAGGAAATAGGAAGGGGAGGAGAAGAGAGATCAACATATCAAGCAGTAGATAGTCACCAGTCATGGATCTAGCGGCATCCCTTTGGTCTTTCTTCACCCTGGGCTTCTCGTTGCTGGAGGTTCTGAGGTCATTCAAAACTTTTCACTATTCATGCTTTTTAACAAACAGGGTAAGTAATGCTCATTGGCTACACAGTTCTCTTACTCTGTTGCTTAAATGATTCCCTCACTTCTAATGCTAATTAGTCCATATGCTCAGTCTTTCTCTTCTTTGCAGTTGGTGGGATTCTTGGGTTGGTGGGACGTGAGTTGGTGGTCATGACCTCCCCCCTCCAGAACTACCTTTTACCCAGTCAGAGATGATTTCAGCACAGTTGCTGAGTTGGCTTCGCGGCCCTTAAATTCTGCATTCTCTGTGTCTGTTATCAGTGATAAATTCTCCCCCAGCTTTCTTAACCTCACCCAAGGTCTGAGATGATAGTACTACCTTTATCTTACTTCAAGTTCCTGCTGTGGTGGCTTAACCACAGTTCCATGTATCCATGGAGGCATCTTCAAGGGGGCTTCAGTGGTCGCTGCTAGTCACAGGTGCCATCTGTCACATATCTTAGGGTGATCTTTGTTTGGCTGGTGATAGGTGTATGAGTAGTTGCTTCTTTACAGAGTTTGCTACAGTGGGAATTTTTATCTGGATGCATTACCCAGTATGTACTAACTAGATATTTTGACCGCCAGGCCTGGAGTTAATGCCATCCTGTATGTCCATTCTGTGCTTATCTCATGGCAAAGTCCTTCTATGTCCTTAACAGCGTTTGAGACAGGCAACTGTGCTCTTTAAGTCCTTAGAGAATCATGCTATTTTCAGATGACTATGTAAAAATATCTTCCGAAAAGATAATTTATAGTACATACAGTAGCATCTGTTGATCATGAGAGATTATGTTTAAGATAACAGCAACAACAGAAGTTTCTCAATGTAGTGTGAATATTTAACAACAATTTACATTAGAGCTGTTTGGCTAAATCCCTTAAATAGGTTTAAATAGATCAATCTTACTAATTCAGACTATATGCTCTGCATGCTTTAATATTAATTTGGGTACATCCAGTAGTCATGGTTGGATGGTTTATACACTATATGACTTACAGAGGAACCCATGACAGGAACCAGGAATAAAAGGCGTGGTAGGCATCATCTCACTGCTAGTCCTATCTTGAAGACAGAATGGGAAAATGAACAGGCAGAAAACACAGTAGTGCCTTAAATCCCAGTCCTCTCCTTCAAAACATTCAGAAGTTAAAGGCAGCAACTTAATGACTCCTTTTTTTGTAAGCATGAAAACAAAGGCTCTATAAAGGCTCATGACAGACATTTCTGAGTATAACACAGATTTTGGTGTTGCAGTTTTAGTAGTATATGTACACTGAATCTGAGCACTTAAATTGTCCTGGACTTACTAGTTCTGAATCTTAAATGAGAGTCAGATATAGCTTGCATAGGGTTGCTTTGTAACTTCAATGCTGCCATGAAACTCTGATTTAACAGAAAAAAATTACCCTTTAATCTGTAATAGTACAATTAAAACAACCTTCTCATTGTGGTAATAATGATATAGCTCAGTCTCATGTGGAGAGATAATATTAAGTACTTTTACCTGTATATTAGTACATTCACACCAGATTTTGTATTGATTGTGGCTCATTTGATTTCACAGTATTGTTTGTCTATGCATACATCCCTGGTATTATAATTTAAAAAATCCACTAGAATCCTTGTCTCTATTTGTCTACAATTTGGCTGTCATGAGCATGACAAAGACTGTGGATCCAGGCTGTGGGAAACAAAAAGAAAAGGCTTCTTTCAAACTGTTAGGCAGGGTTAGGTACAAAGGATGCTCTTCTTCAGGGAGTCCATGAATTCCTAACTCAAAGAACAACTTAATTCAAATAAACAGTGTGGTTCAACAGTAAAACAACTATTAATTTTCTCATCCAAAAAGGAGTTTCAGACTGTTATTTAGACATATTAATTACCTTCAGTTAATTGGCAATCCAAAGCTGAACTTCAATGGCACAGTGCTGATTTACTTCCTTTGTGCATCTGGTTTGTAACACGGCAGTTTATACAACACTTCATATATGAAGAGCCTGTGTCCTGAAGACTTTATGCTGCAAAGATACAGCAAAGAAACAGGCATCACAGGAAAAATAAACTAACCAACCAAACTACACCAAGCAATAACAGCAACCTAACCAAGCAAAAAGTGTTTTTTCTCCAGGAGTTTGTTCCAGGATGAGGTGAAAATCAGTAATTTAGCTGCACTCTCAATTAAGATAGTGTATTTAAACAATTCTTGTCTGTTAGAGATTTACTGGACCTCTTACCATCCAGATGATATTCGTAAGGCAGTGATGGACACGATATGTTGTCGTATGACAGGGACAGATTTCCTTGAACCCTTTATATTTGATCAATCTATCAGTGCCCCAGGATAGACAAGACCCTTGGGCTCCGTTAGTCTGTCAGAGTCCTGTTACAGGGACCCCACTTGTTGCCGAAAATCAAAAAAGAAAAAACCCTTGCAACAGTGTTAAAATAGTAAAGTAAAAAGCAGACCTTTATTTGGAAGCTTCCAGGTGTCCCAATGATGATGGGTACATGGTCATCAAATTTCTACAATTTTATAAGGTTTATTAATTAGGATATCTAACAGGTACATCCAGTAGGAGATTCAGCTGCCCCAGTAACCCACCCCGGGTCAGCCACTTGGAATTGGTCCAAGGGCTTCTTTACCCCACTTTTTGTCTTGTTGTAGGTCCCCTACTTGGAAATAAAACTAAACAGGAATGTGTTAGAAGGTTAGCTTATTACTCTAAAATCTAAGAGACAGGGTAGGAAAAATACCAGGAGCTACATAATTAGTATACAGAGCTATGAATATATGAAAAATACATAAAAAGCAAAAATTTTTAGGCATCACACTGAACAGCCCACTGTATCAGAGGGTGGTCTGACTAACTATTCAGGGTCGCACAGTGACAGCATTTGCATTCTTGGTATATTTTCTGCTGCTGGCTGCTGCCGGTGTCCTTGAAGGACTCACACTAGCACTTTATAGGACAACAGAGTTTATTAACAAACACACAGATGTTAGAAAACATTAGTGACAAGTTAAGGTTCAGAGATTGTTGTTGCTAGTAATTGACTGCAAAGATGAATCTGAAGCGTTATACAGACAAGCTCTAATCACCAATTAAAGCGAGCTCGAGGTCATCATTTAGCACACATAAAGTATGGTTCTTACCCAGTAGGCATCCCTGTGGAAGAAAAGACAGGTTTAGCCTATTGAGCAATCCCAGAGGTTACAATGAAGTCTTCTTTCACCCGCTTAAACTACATTTATGTTATTTTCTTTATAAAAAGAGAAATGATACATTTACAGTTGATTTCATTTCATGTTTGGGTGGAGTTGAAGTGACTTTAGTCATTAGCATATGTAGGGCGTAAAAAGATATTAAATTAAAAAATCCGAAAGGTGTAGGGGATACAGGGCTCAAAGAGGCAGCCACTTGTTCCCCAAAGTGCCACGTGAGAGAGGCACCCCGGGTACAGACTAAGCTGTTGCAGCCCCTCGTTTGCCCTGCGCAGCTGGAAGCGCTGGTGGTATTCAACCCCACACCTTAACCCAGATAGCTCAGTATTACCAGAGACAAGGAGTCAGGAGGGCTCAAACGCCGCCCAGGAATTCCACGGAGCTGGTTTATTTCATCCACCGAGGTAGATGGGTGGAGAGAGGACGGCGAAGAGAAGGAGGCCTCGTGGCCGGGCTGGTTTTACAGAGTCCGCTGAGGGCACAGGGGCGGTACAGAGGCAGGGCCGAGGAACAGAGCCAATGGACAGAGGAAGGGGCAGGGCAGGGGACCAGGGCAGGAAGCAGCCACACAGGCTGCTGGGACAGGTAGTTTTACATTCACAGGGTCTGGGGGTAAGGTTACATTTCAACCACGAGGACTTGTGGGAGAGGCTTTTCCTTTCAAGGTCAGAAGATACATTATCAAACGCCTAGGTTATTTCCACCAGCTGGTCTCAGCCCTTTTCCCTGGCTGACCAGCTGGCCCAGTGAACCCAACAAAAAGGAATATCTATTTTTGAGTCAATGAAATGAAGTTCAGCTTTCTATTATCATCTCATCATTCTTTTGATCTAGTTCCTATTGGTTGTATGGTTCTTCATGGAGCATAACCACAACACTGCTGTGTTCCTCCACTTTTATTTCATATCTGCATTGGTTTCCACAGAGGACCACTGTAAACACCTTTGTTCCTCTAAGTTTTTGTTTCATGTCTCCCTTAGATCAGTACACCAAGCTCCCTCAGTGTTCCTGCTCCTACAGTGTGCAGTTTGTCCCTGGTGTACTACAGCCAATGTGCACAATCTTTCTTGCTGAATTTTGCTTTTAGGTCCCACACATGCACTAAATTTTTGCCACGACCTTGATGTATTTAAACATCTCTGGTTTTCATTAATATAAAGTTCTTCATAGAGATTGCTAAATTTTATTATTAGTTTTCTCACTGAAGGTAGGGACTTTGACCAAAGAACTATTGGGCAAGAATGTAAATTAGACATTACTTTAAAGCTTCCCACCAAGAAGGGGCAGAAGTGTTGGTCCTTTCTCTCTTCAAATTCTATTCCTCCACAGGGAGCACACTAATGATTATTCACTGCCTTTCCTTTCTATTTTTCCAGCCCAATTGAGTTGAAAACCGTTATGTAACACTAACATGGTTTGAATTCTCTGCATGAAGAAATGACCCTTGATATTTGTTCAGAATTTGTTTTTTTTCTTGATTTATTTCTTTATCTGTAAATCTCAAGCACATCGTTTTTTCTAGAAAAGAGCCTTTGTTGTTCAATATTCTTTCAAATGTCTTATTATAAAGCATTTTCTATGTTTAAAAAGGCTGACTACACCAAGGAAATCAACACATTTTCCTACCTTTTGCATAAAATTTTCTTCAAAAAGCTGATAAAACTGATATAGGTAGCATGAGAAAATCGTAAGTTGGAAAATATTAATCTGTAGAAATCTTTGTTGTTCTAATATGCAAGTAAGTATTAATTACTGCTTCAGGGGAATCTTTGCTCTGGCACTTTGAATGGCTTATTCCCCTCTTTCACTAACCTTGGAGTCAGCATAGTTTTTGTTCTCACATATTCTCACTCCTCTGGGTCACAACTCCAGGATTTTTTCCCCTTCTTACCAATGAGATGCCACCAGCATCCCTGATGGCTCACCTTCAACCAGTGACAGGTCTTTGGAGATGGCTAGAACTGTCTGTCCAACACTAGGGCAGCTCTTGGTGTCTTTTCACAAGACCTTCCTCTGCTACCAAAATCCTGCTGTGTAAATCAGATACATTAAATCTAAAACAAAACATAACCACAAAAAACAAAACAAAGCCACAAAACCAAAACAAAACACAAAAACACCTACTACAAACCAAGCCAGTAGAAGCTGGAAAAAAATAGAATTAAAGGAAATTTTGAATCAGATTTATAAAAAAATACTTTGTTCCCTACTTGCTGAAAACAGCACTGAACTGTTTCAATGTGAGTCAGTCTTGCTTTCTGACTCACAATTTTCTGAATCACTATCAAAGGTTCAGAACCATCAATCAAAAAATAAAAAAGTATGAGCCCTTGAGATGTTTTGTTTGTCTAAATAAGTTTGCTTACAGATTCAAAGTGGAATTGAATTATCCATGGCTGACTTGCAACAGATGAGGATCTGACAGATAGATTCTGAAGAACTGTGTAAAGTCAGGTGTTTCACTAGTTCTGCAAATAAAACAAACCAAAACTTTAAGGTTAAATCTGCGGTAAGTTGTGGAATTCAAATTTATTTGTTTTGTATACCTTCATCTGCTTGAGATTCATAGTCATTGGTCCTTTTTTGAACACAATTCCAAATATTCCTCAAGACTGAGTCAATTAAGCTTTTACCTGACAAATAGCAAGCTACCACTTCTTATAAAAATTCTCTCTGAATCCTTAGACTAGTGTAAAACCTTATCCACTATGAAGGAAGGAGAACAAAAGAATACAGCTACTGGTCAGTGTCCTCAGATGACAATAGAGAGCTCTGGACTTAAGTAATTTTTTGTGACTAAGTCATCCTTCTGCTAAACCATGCTTTGCTGCATATTCCTTGAGAAGGTCACCTTTAGGACTTAGAAGTCTACACAGTCACCATTTAATTTGGATTTCCTAACTCCTAAACATGTCCATTAATTCTTTTCTAACACAAGATCTTTACAATCTCCTGATCGCATCCTTCAACTTAAAAAGAAAATGCAATAAAAAAGGTAGCAACTCTTTCTTCTCAGCAGGGCTTGTCCTAGTCTGTATGTACTAGGATAGAGCTAAGAGCAGCTGCCAAGCTGCACCTTTCAGAGAAGCTAGGTTTCCTTGCTATTTGTCTAACTCTTAGCCTTTCTTTAGTTCTAGTCAAGGTCTAACAAAAACACACGCAGAACATTCAGACCAGGTGTTCTGGGTCTGTACCTATGCCAGAAGAGGGGCTGCAGACAACCTCCAGCAAAGAGATAGACACCTACTCAAGGTGGCTGAGCAGCTACTGAGGGAGAAAGTCTGTCACTGCGGCACTGTTGCTTTCTTCTGACCATGTCAAATTCAGGCAATAACTTTTCAAGAAAGTGTCTTCCTCTTAGTTCTCTGGGTCATGCAAAGTTCATGGAATTGCATTGCCTACATATGCAGTGCATTAATAGCAGTGGAACCAACAAGAAGCATATATGGCAGAAGCTCACTCTATTCTACAATAAGCCATTTTATCTTTTAAAGAACTGTAGAAAGAATTAGAGAGAGCAAACTAGACATATGGGATTTGGGCTGGAGAGTTTGGTTTTTTTTTTTAATTATTTGATGTAATGTCCAAAGATATTTTAGACATTTAGTTCAGATCAAAATAGGCATGAAGTCCTGTGGATGAAGATTGACTGAGGCAATGCAGAGAATAAGCAGGAACAACTTTTCAAGATGAAATGAAGTGTCATATACTGCCCCAGGGGTCAGAATCATCTCTTGTCCTATTAGACATCTTCATTAACAACCTGAAAGTAAGAGTAAAGAGCATATTAATGAAACTTGCAATTGAAAGTGCAGTGAGTATTCGTGAGAAGGAATACAAATGCAACTAGAAAGTACAGAAGTATTTGGAGAAAAAAACTTGAAAAACAGTTTAATTAGAAAAAAACCTAAAATAAGTATTATGTAGGAAGATAACATGGATGATAACGTTAAAACAGCAATAATTGAAAACCAATAGTCAATATGATTAAAAATGGTCAGAACATTTCCAATGAGTTTATTTTTTTTAGATGTGTCAAATTATTTATGCTATGAATAACCATGGAAAAAGTGCTTTTCTACATCTCATTGCATACTAAATCATTCAGAATTATTAAAATATCTTATTTTGAACTTCAACATGCATAAAAAAATATTATTTTTTTGTGTGAAAATGTTAGTTAATTATAGGTGACTTGTCATTTAGAAATAAAATTGCAACATTTGGAAAATGTCAAAATGAAATATTTTAACTGACTTTAATATAGTGGATTATTGGTTCATTTTTTTTTTTTTAACTATTTACCTCAGTTCTTAAAAAAACCAGAACATTTAATTTTTGAAAAATTTCTGGCAGTATTGACATTTCTCTTCCTGCTCTAAATGTGATATTTCAGGGGAAAAAAATAATCCAAGGTTAATGGAGGTTTTTGTATCATATGCCAAAACATTAAGTAATCAATCATGAAAGTATTAGTCACTGTCTATCAGGTCTGTTAAGACTGTGTCTGGAATACTTTATATATATCTCAACATCTTGGTACCTGATTGGGAAGGGAAAAGGAGCAACCTGGATGGAGATCAGAGAAGAGCAACTAACATGATTAGATTGCTTGAGAAATTAATTTAAGAAGAAAGGTCACAAACACCTAAATATTCACTGCTTGACTAACAACATGTATAGCTATGCAGCAAATTAAAAAAATGATAAATAGAAACACTTATTTATGCAATGCTTTTTCAACCTATGGGACATATTGCAATGAGATGTAATTGATAGTAGATGCCTGAAAGAGAAAAAGAAAAAAGACAAGGAAAAAAGTCTAATCTTTCTTGAACAATATTTACACCGCCACAGAAAGCATATTAAAAGCAAAATATAAGAAAAACTAAAGAAATTCTTTACATCTTCTCAAAAAAAAAATTTTTTGTAGATGAAAAAAACCACCACTTTTTTTGTAGTTTATCTCATCAAGTCTCACTCCAAAGTAGAAAATTTCTCTGTCTTGTCCTGGCTAAAGGCAGTACAAATGTATTGGACTAGATGAGTCCTTGATAGGAAGTGTCTCTTTTTCGTGTACAACCAAAGAGGAGAGACACTACAATAGAGTATTAATAGACACTGTAATGAATGCAGTGATTGGGGAAGATGTTTTCTGTAAATGCCTAACAGAAAAATATAGGCTGAATGTCAGTCAACAGGAATCCCTTAGGCTCAGTCTTACAAGGTCTTAATGAGATTTATATGGTGCACAATTGTGGAGGGGTGCAAGAGTCTTGACTTGTCTCTATTTACTTCATCACTTTCTTTCAGTTATACAGAGCCATTTTATTCCTCATAGCATTAATAATCAGAAGGCTTCTTTTGAAGGCAAGTCCAATATCCTTATCAGTCCTTTCCTCAAAACACAGCTACCTTTCAATGACGAAATCATACTTACTACTTCTTCGTGGCTACACTGGCCTAGAACAACCTTGTAAACTGGGAAACATCTCTTACTGTTTCTTATTTACTATTTACTTATTTACTATTACTAGTTTCTGAAAGCTAAGTATGTTTGTTTCTTTGTGGGTTTTTGGGTTATGTTGTTTGATTTTGGTTTTAGCATTTCTGTGTGTTTGGGTTTCTTTGTTTTGTTTTTTTTCTTGCCCCCTCCCTTTCCCCCAGTCACCATCTTGGACTTTGAAAAGTTAGGTTCCGGCCAAGTTCATTCTGTTATTTCAGTTCATTTTAAGATTTGTCTCCTTGCTCCCAGGGAATGAAATTGTTGCTCTATGTATAGTTGCACTGATTCTTAAACACTTAGAAAGCAGTCCAAAAGAAAGAAATAATAGACATAAAGTGCCAAAATTAAGTTTAGGTTTACAGTTGGTTTTGGGTTTTTTCCCCGGAAAACTGTTCTTTTCTTTAACTTCCTGCTACATGTCTGGTATTTTTTAAACAGAAATATTTCCAGAGATACACTGTATTATATATGCAGTGTGAAATGAATTCAAGTCTGAGATAGGCATCCTGCACAGATGCTTTTCATTTGCAAAATTAATTGGTCACATTGGAAACACATTGGATTCATGCTGAGAGGCATTGGTGGGATTTTGGCCTGAAGGAACTGGAAAATATCAGATCTATTTATCGATGCTTGAATGTTAATACAAGGACTGTTTGGAATTGTTGGATCACGAATGTTAAACAATTGTTTACATTTTCTTCCTGCTATACATGGAGTAAATGTAACACCTATGGAGAAAGGAACCCACTTTAATAAATAGTTCCAGTGAAATGGGATTGAAGAGAAAATCTATTTAATAATATAAGGGGCTGCTTGGAAGATAAGCTAACATATATGCCTTCTTGAAAACAATTATAAAGGAATATTTGCTGTCTTTATAGCTGTTATTGGCCTAGTTTTCTGGTACTGTAATGAGTACTTCACCTACTTGATTACCTGACTGGTAATATTCATTTTAGTGCAACATAATTATTTCTTCTCTCTTTACACCTACAGATTACTCTACTCATTATTTCAAATTCCTTTTTTAACTGACTGTCCTGGTTTTAGCTGTGTTAGAGTTAGTTGTCTTCTTGGTAGATGTTACAGTGCTGCGTGTGGTCTTTAATATGGGGACAATGTTAATAAAACACTGATGTTTTAATCCTAAACCAAGGATTTTCTAGTGTCTCATGCTCTGCCAGTGAGCAGGTGCACAAGTAGTTGGGAGGAAGCACAGCTAGAACAGTTGACCCAAAGTGGCCAGAGGGATGTTCCACACCACAGAACATCGTGGTCAGTGTATAAACTGGACAGAGTTAGATGGAAGGAGCTAATCATTATTTGGGGATGAGCTGTGCATCAGTCATTGGATGGTGAGCAGTTGTGTAGTGCATCATTTGCAGTACATTCATTTTACACTGATAGATCTTGAGACTGCAAGAAGTTAATGGCTGCCTCTAATGTGATAGAGGTACCTGGAAGATATTTTTGGATTGAAGCCCAAAATTTTGCTGTAAGTTTCTCCATCTCTTGAAAATACTATTTTAGTTAATTCCTTCAGTCTCTCTTCATCTTTTGCAAAGCTTATTTCAATTAATTATTTCAGCTTTCCTTTTTCTTTCAGCTTTTATTTATTATGTCATTATGCTCTTAGATTGATGCATTACATCATGTAATACAAAATAAGTATAATTGAGTTACCTTAGGGATAGTAGTAGAAATGCCATAGTTGAAGTTGAATTGGCTGTTATACTATAAATATTTGAAGCGTGATTAATATCTTGGAAATTTCTAGTCTCATTTGAAAAAAAGTTGAAATGCAAGCTGAAAATGTAGTTGTAAATCTACCTAAAGGGAAAATACTCTGAATTTATCACCTTTTCTAAAACCTATCTAGGGAAAAATTTTCCCCTCCATGCAGACAGAGAAATTCCCAACCAAGTTCATGTTCATCTTTTTTATTTCCTGAATTCTTTGAAGTTCGGAATGCTCACTTTTTCTTGGGTTATGTCTTAGTACAGATAAGAGCTCATAATCATGATGTTTTGTAACATGAGATGGAATTTTTGAATGAAAAATTAAACAGTTAAGCTCTACAAAAAGGGAAAAATAAGATTTGCTTTACTGTACACAAGGCAATAGGCTTGTGTAAAATGCCTTAAAAACTAAATAGAATATTTACAAACTACCCTTTAGGCTGTTAAGAAAATGCTAAATTCTCACAAAGAAATCTGCCCCTCTATTGCATGTAAAAGGAGCATAAAACAACAAAGTTCCCAATCTCTAAAAGAAGGTAGATCAATCCAGACCACAATGCCACATAAATATCAGAGAGATTAAACACCCCAGGAGGAATTTGGGCCAAAGAAAACTTAAGTGAGACTAACAACTAATCTAACTTAACCCCAGAAAGACTTTGAATTACTGTGGTGAACTTTTATTCCATTTCCCCCTCCCTTCTTATTCCTCCTTTTAAACATTATGTAGATTAATTTAGAGAAGGAAACAGTATAACTACATCTTAAAATATGACACATAGTATTTTCTAAGGATGGGATATTAACATTGCCTTCTGTTTTATCTTGGCTTGAAGGAGCTTGCTTTCACTGATGTAATAAAAAGTTTTATGGGCTAAAACCCTCACAGGAGTTTTGGAAAGGACAGAACTTTGGAGCAATAGATGAAAAAACATTAGCTTTTTTTTTGTGCTTTCTATATTGACAGCTATTCATTATTATTTTATTTATAAAGTTTCATATTTTCTTTATTTAATAGCACCTAAAATTGGTGTTTATAAAAATAGTTTGCACAAGCATAGCAATACATATAACAATAGGAGGTAGCACTGAGGGGTGCATGGAAATTTGTCAAAATAGAACAGTTTTATTAGAACACAAAACAGAAACTTGAACAAAGTAAAAATCAGACTTGCTGCACCAAATCAAATAAACACAAGGTTTAAAAAATAAATATTTCCAACTTTCAGTCTCTCCTTTCATCTTGCTGACAGATTTGGCAACTTTCAGGACTTCAAACATTCTTACTGTGAGCATAACAGCTTCCTTGTCTATAGTAGTCACTGACCCTTTTTCAGATTAGATTTGGCTCTGCTCTCTGCATCAACCTTTGCTTTTCTCAACACATTCAGCATATGTCATTTTGTGCCCTCTTGGCTCTTGTAAACTTGCCTAACTGATGATCCTGGAGATTCTCCCTACAGTGCATGCATCCATTAATTCAAAGAAGTAGAATTTTTCCCTTTCCTGTTCATCCTACCTGCCAAAGCGTGCAGGAGCCTTGACAATGAAATCACTTTTCCTCTCTGCTTTCCATCTTGTCCTATACAATATGTAGCACATGTACAATAAACTGTGAACAGAAACTCTCAACAAGTAGGTGATTTGTGAAAAACATGGAATTTGTCTTGAACACCACATCCTCCATAACTGGTCACTCAGCACATAGAAATAAAGGAGGAGTTTTGTATATATAACTTCTTTTTGAAGTGTGTGAGCATAAGTAATCTAATAAGACCACCTGACAGAAAAATAAGTTGAGTTGTACTTTTCCTGTTTGTTTTCATTTTAAAATGATATAAACTAAAATTTGAAATATTATACTTCCTTCAATTCCTATTAACAGTGTATACACTCCTCACCAGGTGCTAGTCCATAACTCACACGAAACTAACTTCATGCAAAAAGTCAACATGAATTCTAGCTATCGATTAAACATTACATCAAGGGCTTAGGGAGTATTCAAGCAATGGATAGGCATTCTATTTGAAGCAGATAACTTAATTCTAGATGAAAAAATTAAACAAATGTCAATTATGACAACTATTTCTCAATTTCTGTGTCTTTCGAGATGTATAAATCAGAGAAGAACTTTTACTAAGTAACAGCTTGAATGAAAAATATGGTTGCTTCTGGAGGGCCAGAAAACAGCAGTTTATTAAGGCATTGAAAGTTTTACTGAAAAAAAATTAACAAAATTCTTGCCTATCACTATATTTCATTCTGTCTGAACAGTTTTTTCTTTCTCTTGCAAATAAATACACAGTCCTTGTTCGGTTAAAAGAAAAGTGAACAGAAATGTGATTTCCTAATTTGAAATATGAACCCAGGTCTTCAACCTGATTTATATGAAATTACTTCATAATTAAATTATTCATTAAAAAATATAATCTAGATTTAATATCATTTAAAGTCAGGTAAAATAGTTAATATACAAAAACCAAAACAAGTTGGAAGTTTCTTAAAATGGTTAAAAGAAAAAACAATATTAAATTTTTATTGTGGGCTAAAGATTCTGAAGGGCTTGAATTGTTTTATCATTTTAAAAAGTCATCTAGAAAATAACCGCATTTAAAAGGTTTTAATTTTATTTAAAAATCTGCCTTTTTTTAAGGAGAAAAAATAAATTTCATCTTGCACAAATCTTATATAAATTTTTATGTTTCTGTCTACAAATTATTTTCTGTAGTCTCTAGTCCTGAATTGCATAAGGAAGATGTAAACACTTCCTGATAAAATAATTATAATTACTAGCAAATATTCTTTTGAGAGAAGAAAACTCAGAGGAAGTGGGATATGTGAGATTTTGTGTGATAGCTTGAAGGCCTGTTTCAGGTAGCTATTCAGAGCAAAAATATTAAACAAAAGATATCTGAGCAAAATGTATTGAAATATGTTACTGGGTAACGACTTGTGTGTCCTCAGGAACAGATGCCTGATCTAGTGACAATGACATGCAGAATTTTGATATAAAGTTTAGTGGAAAACAGACTTAAGCCTATCAGCTGATACTAAAATAATAATACTAAGGATATTTTCCAGAAACATTTTCCATGAAATTTCATGAGATGAAGAATCAAAATTTTTAAACACTGATAGAGCATCTTCGCAAGTAAAGTTTATCTATCCGTAAGTAGAATAAAATAAGCATCCATAAGTTACTACAGATTACAGGATTTTGCTTTTTTAAAAAGCTAAAACTCAGTGCCACTTGGAGGTCATAATAACACTATTGGGACCTTAGCAGTAGTATTATAGAAAATGTATGTATGCTTTTGGAAAAAAAGTATTATTTCTAAACTCATGGTGGCTAGGAAAAAAAAAATTAAATAATTCTTATGCAGTGACAAGCAAATGATTTATAGGGAAATTGTCTGAAAATTCTCTATTTTCTTCTTCTTCTACAAGCACCAGATCAGGAAGACGGGAAAGAGGATCTATATTACTTTTCTTCAGTCTCTTCCTGCATGAAAAGGAAAGGCTGCAGTTAATGCACTATATTAACTGTGATTTTTTTTTCTCCCTTTAAAAATTCTAAAATTTTAAATAAGCTTTAAAAATCAGAAATAGTTTTCCCTTCTTAATTATTTAAGTGTTCAGAGAGTAATCCAAGGAAATGATTTCTCTGAAATGTTCCCTCTGAGTATAAATATCCTATAACTTTGCCATGTGGCTAGTAAGTGTGTATTTACCAATATAAAAAAATTGGTTCCTATTGCTAAAGTAATCAAGCCTAGTGTAGAATATTTAATCTGATAGGAGGATTAGTAATGTACCTGAAAATCATGAAACACTTTTTTTATAACAGAAAATAGAAATTAAATTTTAAAGGAAGTAAATCTTGAAAAGCATTTGGGTTGTGTCTCTGGCACTCATGTAAAAGACAGCCCTTAGGCTGAAAGTTTTTATATGAAAATACAGTGTTTGGAATATTATTAAACAGAATTTTGTGTCTTATCCATAAAAGCAATGCGTCAAAATAATGTCTTTAAAAAAGAGATAATTGAACACAACTTTGTAAAGATGTTGTTAGACTAGCTCTCTACAAGGACAAAGTTATCACTCTGACGCATTGTTGAGAGATTAAATATTTATGAGTTTAAAATGCAACTGAAACTATCAAATTCATGTTCAGCCAATAAAGGAATGACAGCATTAACATTTTAGTCCAGATCAAGTTTCAAAGAGGAATGTCTTACTCTTTCAGTGAAAATATGAAAGGCAAACAAATAAATCTCTCTGAACCAAGTAAGCAACTTTTCCAGTACTCTCTTCCTGTCTTTGAAGCAAAATCCCAAAAGTCTTCTCTCAGGGCTCTGAGGCTTGAGGAAGGAAGATGGTTTTGTGTGGTCCTGTGCATAATGCCTATTGCAGAGATTTTAACCACATCTAATGACTAAATTACTACCAGGTTTTGCCAGTCTCACAACTATGAATTCAAACAATTTGTTTGGTCCCAGAAAGGACCTGAGAATGATCCGCCACTTTGATCATGTATGGTACATTTTGTAATGAAGCAAGAAGAGGTCCAAAATAGCAGGATATACAAAAGAGTGTAATCTGAAAATTCTTACTTTATTATGTGCCTGTGGTTTTAAGATAACTAAATAATGGGTTAAATACACCAAAAGACATAGCAATACTCCGATGCCCTATGTTAAACACTTAAAAAATTATAACAATTATTTATTAAGTATTTTATTGGTTCTATGGATTACTGGCTGAGAATTTTGTTCGTTGTTTCAATTATAAGCAAAATATATTCAAATATTTCTAAGACTATATTAGAGATAAATGACTATTTCAAGCAATATTGTTAAAAAAATTATCTATCGTTAAAAGTACTGTGATCAGTTTTCTTCACACTTCACCAGAACATTCCTTTTTCATCTCAATATTTCATTCTAATTTCAGGTAAAAAGAATTACTAAGCCAAGCATGCAAAAAGGTAGGTCTATAATGATATCTACTTGCTGCATGACAGAGCTATGGAATTGGATAAAGATTTAAGTAAATAATTATTATCATAGTTTCTGACACATGAAATTCCTCTGTAAGAAAAGAATCCATTTTTCTATAAGATAATCATTGCACATAAGTTTCTGAAAAAGAGGAATACTTATAAGTGAAGAAGGCTTGTGGAATATAATACCTTCGTCTACCTGTGCACATTATAACATCATCCCTCAAAGTATATATAAATATGAAATTAGAGTCTAGGACAACCCAGATATGGCAGAAAAATTTTAATGTCAGTGAGCCAGACCTCTCTTTCAGATGAACAGAGGAATCTGGGATGTTGCTGCTCTGAGTCAGAATTGCCTTCTTCTAGTTGCAAAAAAATCCCAACTATTTGGTCACCCAGGGAGTGCGAATACTTGTTTCCTGACTTTATTGGTATGGGAATACTTCTCAGTATCTCCCTCCTGAAGTTTCTTTTATTCTTTATGTAAAGACAAATTGTCAAACTGGATTTCTTAAAACTGGTCCTATTTCTGCTGGATATGGAAACTGAGCTTGGAAATGGTTCTTTTTATGCTTCTTTCTATTTTAAAAAAAGGTAATTTTGTGCTTGTCTTCCTCCCCTTCACATTTTTACTAACAGATGAAAGGTGATTGGAAATAGCCAGCATAAATTCATTGAGATAAATCATGTTTGACTGTGCTTGACTCTGTTTGGAATTCAGCCACCTGGTGTGGGTGAAGGACCTAATTAGGACCTAACTGCAACCTTCCAATACCTACAGAGAGATCCTCAATATGTTAGAGCCAGGCCATTTACCCACATACATGATAAGTGGATCAGTGTCCAAAACCCTAACAGGGTGACAGGGGAAGTTCAGACTAAACACAGGGGCAAAAATTCACCATGAAAATCAGCAAGCATTGGAACAAGTTAGCAAGGCATTTGTGTAAACTCTGTCATTAGAGGCTCCTGAGAGCTGGGCAGACAAGGCATTGGTAACCTGGTCTAAAGTCAGTGCTGATGAGGCGCAGGAATAGGAAGAAATTGGCCCTTTCTCAGGATGTGAAAGGTCACACCCATGCATTTTGTGACAGTAGGTGGTACTATCTATGGAAGACAGTACAAACCTCTTCAAAGCCCTGATCAGAGATGGTGGAAAGGCAGGCAAGGGGATGGAGTGGGGGTGAGGACAACAGGGGGAATGTAATGATGGAGGAGGCAGCATCAGGGGGTACAGGACATGACACTACATGCGCACAAAGACCCAACTATATTTTGGTACAATCACAGCAAACCAATAAACATTAAAAATAAGATAAGAAGATCCATTAATAAAATTATTAATAATAAAATTAGAACTCTCAGTTCTTTATCAAGTCTTTCTTTATGCTTGGAAAGAAGGTGCAAATAGAACAGATTTTTGGAGATGAAAGAAAGAGACTACTTTGCAGTGATCTCTTTGCAGGCAGTAAGAGGAGACCGAATTCCATAACTTAAAATTATATTCCATCACCACAGGTACATACATAGGTATAGGCAGAAAGCAGTTGTAATATTCAAACACAGCAAGCTTTGAAACCTACAGTTATTATAAAACAAGGATATTTTTCTTGTTACTAGCACACCCATTTTCTAAACAGCAAAGACCTTACCTTGTATATATAAATAAGAATTCAGAGGACTCCCTAGAAAATTATGGCTGAAGGAAACTCTTCCAATTGCAAGTACTGCTTTCAAA
Organism: Monarcha castaneiventris obscurior; assembly: GCA_026261815.1. Taxonomy (NCBI): domain Eukaryota; kingdom Metazoa; phylum Chordata; class Aves; order Passeriformes; family Monarchidae; genus Monarcha; species Monarcha castaneiventris. The sequence continues at coordinate 10,001,917 of JAMPIT010000624.1, read as the reverse complement.
CTGTTTTCAGTGACAAATACAACCTTGAATATGTACTAAAGTTAAACAATAAAACACAAATCATGATCCTTGCAGCCATACACACAGCAGCTCATGGCCATTTTCTCATCTTCCTTTACCATTTTCTTCATCCTGGCAATGTAACAAATGACAGCAGTAGGTGCCATCTCTCCTGATGAAGTTTCTGTAATCTTTGCTGTTAGCAAGGGCTCCAAAATACAGTCTGAATTGTCTATCATTTCCAAGTCCAGCAAGACTGATTCCAGTGCTGCCATTCCACCCACTGAATCACTGTCTAGCTCTCTTGTACTTTTTCGTTTCTAGTTTTTAGGGTACAGGACAGCTTTTTTTTTTTTTTTTTTTGTCATGACAGCAAGCATAGCTGTCCAAGTGGTGTAAGCAGGGTTGAGGTTCATTTGACAGTGGTCTGGGTAATTGTACTGACTTTATGCAGTCTTGTTATACTGCTAGGATGGTGTTCTCCGCTCCGTGCTTTTTGGTTCTGCTGACTGTGGTGAAGTACATGCTTGTTACAGCAGTAGCTGCAGTTTCTTGTTCGTGCTGCTGGAACCAGCATCATACCTCCACGCTGATGACCTGCGGTCAGAAGCATCAGCCTTCTAAGATACTGGCAGATTCAGAAATTTTGGCAAACTTTACCAGTAGGACTTGAATAGTTGCTTACCCAGGTTTATGTATGCTAGGTTCGTTTACTCTTCCTCACTATCATAAGGCTAAAGTCTCAACAAAAACTTGTCCAAAAGCATCCTAGTTCTCATCCACACAGAGGTCCCAAGTCTACAGCTTTGAAGGCAGAGGTTTTTCTTCAGTTTTTAGGTTATTTGATTTCTTTTTTCTTGGATGAAGAGAAATTTTCTCAGGATGGTCACCCTGACACCGTGTAAAGCTTAAAAAGATCCCTTAAAAATGTAGGAAATATCACTAACAGATTATACCAGAAAAGGATGTAGTTACATGGAACATAATCTGGATACATCATAAATAAGAGAGATGTATCCCAAATCCCAATAACATAAATAAAGGCAAAGGTTTACAAAGCATATTCCGCAGAGGGCCAGAATATTTCATTATTTTTTATCTAACAGGGAAAGAGCTAAATAGTTCCAAGATTCTCATTCTAACTTCAAGACTCATATGTAGTCTACAATGTGCAGTCTATGATTCCCACGTCCTGTTTTATTTATCCACACAAATGGATGTTTTTTCCTTCATTCAAACAACTATTAATTTTTTTCATGAAAAAAAAAATCCCAATTTGTTATCTTTTACCTTAATTTTTAAAAAACAATATATTATTTATTTTTATTCTAGTTTATCAAACTTCAGAACTTTCTACACCATTCTGGAAGTGTTTGATAGATTAACCTTAAGATAAGATCAGCTGGCTATGAGGATTTATCTAACTTTTAGCTTGTATTTCCTACATGCTTTTATAAGTTTTTTCCTTTCTAAATAATATTCTGACTCTAATTGGGTCTGTGAGCAACACCACTCATTAATTGTTCTTAACAGTCATTATATTTCAAGTAAACTTTCCTTGCTTCTGTTCATTGCTATATTTCTCTGTCTACCATCTGTTTTAGCGAGACGTATAAACTATAATGAGCAGATAAAAATTTCAACCTAAAAGTGGCTTCAGTGTTCAAAGGTCAGCTTTAAATTCACTACCCATGCATGTTTTTCTCAGATAGCTAAGCACTCTGAAGTCAGAAGACAATATTGAGGGGGGTTTTTTGTGTGTGCATGTGTTTGTTGCACGGTAAGTAATTCTCCAGGAAGAATTTCAAAGAAAAGTGGAGATAAACCTTGATGTTTTACTTAAGTATTGGAGACACCATAGAAGAAAAACCAACAAGACCTCAACTCTGTTTCAGACCAGAACTTCTTCAAAAACTATTCACAATTTTTGAGTTGGATAGATAATTATGCACATGATGAAGTGGGTAAAAAAAGTAATGCAAATTACAAATCCAAGGCCAGAAATAAATAGCCATTTATAAAGCCATAACTTTGAAAAGTTTGATTAAATGTACTTTTAAAGTGGCAAAATTGAATGAATACAGGTACCACAGGGTACGAATTGACCTTTATTTCTCTTACAACTGTCAGAAATACTGAATGGATTTGTGTGCTACAAATTAGAAGAACTGCTTTAATTTTGCCCATAGGAAGATAATGCTAGTTTAATCTGTTCATAGTACATGCAATACTGCATTCAGAGCTTTAGGGAAAGTTATGCGACAGAACCGAACTATGATTTATGATAAGTTAAACACCTTCATACTTCATTAGAATTCTCATAGCATTGTGAAATATTTAGTAGACTTCATTCGGAATTTTTGCAGTGAAGGATTCAACCTGTGGGTAAGACTTCTTTGTAAGTGTATATATTAAGTATGTGACTCTTTTAGTACCAGTACATGATTCTTGAAGTATCAGAATGTATTGGTTTTGCTCGCCCTTGTATTGGTTTTTGGTAGCAGGGAGGCTATAGAGGTGGCTCCTGTGAAAACCTTCTGGAAGTTTCCATCATGTCCAGCAGAGCCAATCCCTGAGGGCTCTGAAAGATGGACATGCCGCTGGCCAAGGCTGGGCCAATGAGAGAGGCTGGTAATGTCTCTGTGATAACATACTTAAGAAAAAGTCAAAACAAAGTCACGGGGGTATTCTTGCTTCTTGTCAGAGAAGAAGAGGAGGTGAGAGCACGTGAGGGAAAACAACATGGTGACACCAAGGTCAGTGAAGACTAAGGAACAGGAGGTGCTCCAGGTACCAGAGCTGAGGTTCCTCTGCAGACTGTGGTGCAGACCATGGTGAAACAGCTGTGCCCCTGCAGCCCGTGGGTCCATGTGGGATGCAGAGATGAACAGACTCTCCTGAATCTTAAAATACAATAATAGAATAAAAGCATTCTTTTCTTTTCCATGTCACAAGTAAATGAGTATGCATTTTCTCTTCTGTTTTTTTTTTTTTCTTTTCATTCCATAAAGCTTTTAAACTCAACATCAGGAACAAACTGATTTTTTAAAATGCAAAAGGATTGCAAAAAATAGGTGGACAGTGAACTCATCTTTATTCTGATATGGAGGTACTTGAGGGATCAGGTTTTTATTGGTTGCAATTACTCACAAGATGCATCCTTCAGGAACACTTTTTCTTCTTTCAGCATTGTTCCTTATCAGAAAGGAAGCATGTCTATCTGAACTGAAATCCTGTATTTCCATTTACCCAGGCTAGATAACCATCTTGCAGTAACAGTTTTCCTACAACCCTCAAATGCAGAAATTCAATCTCAGCAGGGTCTTCCTCAGTTCACAAACCAACCAGAAGCAATTGTTAGTTCTTTTCATAGGGTGTCACACTGTCAAAGCACCCCTGGTTCTTATGCAGAACTCAGCTGTTCTCTTATTAATGATAATTCCAGATGAGATAATACCTGGCTCAAGTTCAAAATTTGTTTTGCTAAAAAGTTATTTATGAGCAGGAAATGCTACCTATGTTCAAAATATGAACCACATAGAACCTACACGGTACAGGATTATTGCCTTTAAATTCTCTGAATATTTGCAATGCATTTATATTTGAAATGCCTTTATGCATTGATGTAGGAGAGAAATGTTTTTTTCATTATATTATTATCATAATGATTTAATATCCTTTTCTCTACCTATATGTGTTTGAATCTCCTACTTTTCTGTTTGGTAGACAAACATCTGTATTGCATTTCTCTAAACCAAAGTCTCAGACAAAAATAAAGTCTGAAAAACTGAATAAAAATAAGGCCTTGATAATGTCTTTAATTTAAAAGCAAATGTAATTTATCATTTACCCAAATGGGTTAGTAAACATCTAAAAACAATAGGGTAATCATATTGCTATGAAAGATAGACTTTTGAGCATAAAAACATTGCTGCTGACCACAAGCCCAGAAGAAAACAAAATAGTAATTTACTTAATTACCACGTGGTAGACAAAAAAGCTGCATTGTCAGAACACTTCAGTCAAAGGGACACATACCAAGATGTCCAAATGTCAATTCAAAAAGTTATTGAGATTTTTATCTAGGTCCAACCAACCCACCTTACTGTTGATGTGTTAAACTAAAATAACACAAGATCTTCTTGAGCCCTTCTTTTTACTGATTCCTATGTTTTATACATTTTCATATCAAAGGGGAAATAATACCTAGGAGGAATGAAGAATGCTAATTTCCATCAGAAAAGGAACCCTCTATTATTTATAATACATTTAAAAAACAGCCCCCAACACTCAAAAGTAATCATAGGCATTGTCTCCAACTTGAAATAGATTTGCTTAGAAAAAATATTTAATAATGTGTACTGTTCCTAGAGCAATTTGAAATACAGATGATTAGCCTGTTTCCCAGATGAGCACTCTATACAATTACTCTGAGAGACACATTCTTCCTATTCTTTTTCTGTCCATCACAATTTTTTTCCTACAGAAAATACTATCACTTTTTCTATCTGGGGAAATGTAGTATACTCCTCACCACTTTCCAATTCAGACAGTCTCTTGTCTGCTAGTCAGTTTGAAACTCCTAAGGCACAGGAAGGCACTTTATTTTCATTTCCCATATGTAAAAGCATTGCATGGTTATGACATAATCTCTTTAGTCATCTGTTTTAAAATAAATGAAACTTTTCATAACATGTTGTGAAACTATTAATCCTGAGAGGGGTTTTTTGGTGTGTTTGTTTTTTTTGTTGTGGGTTTTTTTGTGGTGGTGTTTTTTTTTTTTTTTTTTGGTTGGTTTTTTTTGCTACTTATATTCTAAGAAATCCTATTTATAGAATTTAGGAAGAAAAATGTACAGATATTAAGAAAACATCTAGAAAGAGTTGCATCTAAAGATCTCCCTGCCCATGGCAGGAGGGTTGGACCTAGGTGAACTTTAGGGCCCCATCCAACCCAAACCATTCTATGATTCTATGTTTCTGTGATTCTATCATTCTATGCATCCAGTCTGCATGGTTGTCCCAGATGAGGGGCATGATACAAGTCTTACCCAAAGATTCAGGTGTCTATCACTGCAGAATATTTCTCATTCACAAGGTGAGCATATAACCACAGTGAATTTAATATAATACTTTTCTGAAGAGGCTGTCAACATATTCTTATAGTGGCCTTAATTGATAATGAAAGATTTTCTCCCATTTACAGTGCACTTCAATAGAATCAGAACATAAATGAGGACTATTTCCCATCAGTTTAATTCTGATATCTTATTTTTTTTTTGACAGGTAAATGGAAATCATCAATCCTTAATGTAATGTTTTACTACCATGATACCATTTAACTTAAGAGATTTAAGCTTTATGTTAAGTATTGCACGTGTAGGATTAATTTGAGTCTGTTGCTTTAAAACAGTCCCTAGAAGTAAAGCCTCTAGCCAAAGTAGTTCCCTCATTTAATGTGATAAAAAAGTCCTTGACATAGGGTCACACTTAGTTTAGTGGACCAGTCAGTGTTAGGCTAATGGTTGGTCTCAATCTTACAGGTTTTTTTCAATCTTAATGATTCTATGATTAAAAAAATAAATAAATCTGAATGCAAAGAGTAAATTGTACAAACTGACCTTTGTGTAAAATCATGCATAAGAGCTTAATTTTCCAAAGATATGAGTGATGCTCTGCTTTTACAATATGCTGTATTAAAGGTTATTTGTATTGTGTTTCACCTGTGAAAAAGTCCAAGTTGTCTGTTATGTTTTGCCCTGTGAATGTCTAAAAATAAATAATATATAATTGTATTTCAATAAATTATTAATTTGAATCAACATATTTAAATATAATACTGTAAAATGTAACAATTCTTTTCCCAAGAAATAGCTATCAGAAACTTGCAGGCAATACAGCATTATGCTTATAAAATGTTCCTTGTCTTTTGAGATTTATTTATATATAGATATAAACAATTTTTAAAAGTTTTTAATATACTTTTAATAGATTTTGACATCTATATTGTTTTAACCAGAGGCTAAATATCTTCAGAACTGGACTCCATAGTGCATGAAGACAGATTCAATATTACTGGGGAAAAATGATTCTTGATAAACTGATGGAGGTGTAATATAATAACATCATGATTTTAACCTCTGCTTCCATTGAGCAGTCATATATTTTAAAGAAAATGCAAGCTAAGGGAACTTTCTAATAAAAGAAAACAAAAAACATTCAACAGAACTGCTTCTTTTCACAGTCCATTTCAGTGATTTTGGCTAGTATATATTCTGAGCAAGTTAAAAAGCCTTTAATATTTCATAACATGGAAATTAGATTTGTTACATATGAAAAAGTTAAATATTTTGAGAAAAATTATATTTTATTTTAGCATTCTCTGAATTGTCTTTGACCATTGAGTAGTTGAGTTAAACAAAAAATGGTAAAAGTAGTAGTTATTTTGCTCTATATTTAAAAACTCGAATAACATTAGTCAATGATAGCTTTTTAGTGCTCTAAACAGCTTGTAACTTAAAGTTTTGATCACAGCTGTAAATGGTATCTTTTAAATGCCAATCAGGAGCAACAGGAAAATCAGACACTGCATAAGTTTGGAATTGAAGATTTGCTTCTGTGCTTCTATGAACAGACCCTTATGCATACCTCAAGCATGTTGCTTCTTCTAATAATCACAATGTCAGAAAAAAATATTACATAGTTTGAGCTCCTAAGTTATGTACTGCATGGTAAAACATGCAAAGGAAATATATGATGCTTGCATTTCTTGAAGCTGTAGTGCCAAAAGTGAACCTGTATTCAAGCTGTGAATTTTGTGTAAAAAATTATTATTTATTGAACCTGCCATTCAATGCTATCTCATCAAGTAGTGCAGAGATATCAACATATCTTCTCTGACCATTTTTTCTGCCAACGTTCTTTTTAAAGATAACGAGAACCTCTGTTTGGCCTTCATGTTCATTTTTCAGCAAAACACATTCAGTTCCAGATATGCTATTCTGTTAAATGTCATTCTTTAATTATCAGACTCAATGCCTAGCATTCCACTGACAGCATCAGCCATCATAGTGTAATTTACTGCATCCAGAATTGCACAGTGAATTTGTATTCATTAGCAGAGAGAAAAAAAAAGACATACTGAACTAGCCAAATCAAATACAGATGGCTGGCCAACCATACAATTAAAAGCGATAAGCATGGCAGACTTTGGTGTTTACCCTTCACTTCCGTCTACTCTTTGAATTGAAGAGTGGATATTAGCTAGGTAGTTGATAAATGGTGTCTGATCTGAAAACCATTATACTAGCACATCAATATATTCCTTTCAGACTAATTCAATACAGAGTGTTACAATAATGTAATGTCAGGCATTAGGTGTTATGCAACAAAATTCATTCTGGGTACATTCTGTGACTGTACATAGGCAACATATGATCCAAATATTTGGCAGGTGGAAGTGAATCTTGTAAATTATTCATGAATGGTTTAAATCCTTAAACTATTTATTATTTGATTTGCACAACTCTATTTAAGCAGCAAATGTAATTTTCTTCTTGGGGAAGGCATCAAAGGAAGTTTTGTGACTATAAGTAGGGGCTTGGTTGCCTGGCTGCTGTTGTGTATATAAATTTTGTATCTATAGGAAGAAATATTCAATCACAATCTAATTTTTAAAGGAAATGTCTTTTATTTTTACTTTCACGGCCTATGAGATTTTTTTTATCTCTAAAATTATCATATTTGGTATCATAGATTTTTGTACTTAATTTCTGTGAAATTTTACATTGAAATAGCAGTGATGAAGAAAAAGAAAAAAAAGTAGATGTAGTTTCATATGTGCTTTTTATTTAGTTTACATTGGTCATTGGACTAGCCTGAGACAACCAGTGACACATGTAACATAAAGACATTGAAGAGGTGTATTAAGTTATGTCCTAGTTCCAATATTTCTTGTATAAACATGTCATACATGTTATACTTAGACTTATAAATATCAGTGTTTCGATTTAGAATTTAGGGGTTTTCTTATTGAAAATCCAACATGTATGTATGATCCCTCTGTGAAAATGTGTCTACTTTATCAACAATAAGTCAATGTTGACATTAAAGCTATCCCCAGTGATGCAAAATTATTAAAAATGTCAGTAAAGTCCTCTCTCTCTGTTATACTATAATCAATGGCCTAAATCTAGCAAGACTCTTATCTGTGTATACATTTTTATGTATATACATTGTAGTCATACCTTTGTTAAAGTCAATGACAGGTCTCTTAATGAGTTCAAGTGGTGTCTGAGAGATCTCATTTGCATTTCAAGAAGATTAAAACTATTAAATGACTTAAAGTAGAACAAATTTTCTGTCTAACTCCAGAAGCATTTTTAAGAGAGCAAAATATTATGGTAGTATTGTGAAAAACATAGCTTAACTGTCTGCAGAAAGCTGAAGCTGCAGAAGAAAAAGTGGATTTAAGAGTTTCCCAAAAGAAACAAAGTCCTCAAAGCTATCAGATATCAAAAAACAGGAACAAAAAATATCTCAGTGACCTTACATTAAGGGTTTTTTTAAATCACATTTTTTATCACGCTGTCTTTCTTTAGGGGCTTTATTTCTATGAACTATTTTAAATCATCAGACCCAAATGAAGTGAAATAAAAGTTTTAGTTTCAATTAAGGTGAAGTTTCAGAATGTCATGGAAAAATCTAGTTCAGTCTTCCGTTTGCTTTTTGGTTAACTTCTAATTTGTGAATACTGAAACAATTCAGCAGTGTGATAAAAAACATATTCTTATCTCTACATTTAATTATGAAGAGCTGTAAACTGATAAATGTAGTCTACAATTAATAAAAAGATGAATTAACATTCAACTAAAAAGCTTCCAGCTTTGCAGTCTGACGATAGAAGTACTTTCTGCCATAAGAAATTATTCTTTTGATTGAAAAAGAGAATAATGCAGTTTCTGCTTTCAAAAACATCCTAAAACATTTTTAAAAACACATTTTAAGGAGTTATATTTTCATTTATATTTATTTGTAAAGTTCCTAAAAAAATAAGAACAATAGTTCAATCACATATTTAAATAGTGAAATAGTGAAAATCTTTGTGATTTTATATTCATTTCAACATTCAAAAAACAAACTGTGTGACACTCTAAACTTATGAATATTAGCTCTCATGCTCTAATTGTTAATTGTTCTGCAATTCTATGGAAGAATGTTAAATTCTATGGAAGAAGGGTAAAGCTTTGCTAGGTATGTTTAAAACTGCCCAAAGAGTGGACAACTGAAATTCAAAACTGGAATCATAAAACCTCCTTCTCAGACACCCTTCCCAAGCAAATTACATCCGTATTTTCTCTTTATTCTAAAGAAGGTACTCTTCTGCTAATATTTGTGAATTCACCTATATGCAATATCTCTCGTGGATGCAATCAGTGAGACTGACCTTAAAGGAAAGTTCTTATCTCTCCCTGTTTCAATTCATAAGCATTTTTCAGCTATATAAAAACAGATTTTCAGTGAGACAAAATAAATAATATATACAGATTTTATCTACACAAATATTTAATCCAGAATTGTGTGGTTTGTTAGTGAATCCTCCAATAGTTCTTAGAGCACTTTGCTCAGTCTGTAGTTTTGTGCAGGCAAACTTGGTACGTTTAGGAGTACTGTATCAGATGTAAGAAAAAGGTTCAAGGGCCATATCAAATCTACTTTAATCTAACCAACATCTGTTTCAATGCACTCCTGTTGTGCCAAACGCTTATACCACAGTAATACGACTCTCACTCACAGAAATATGCAGATATGGGTAGCATACTGTAGATATTGACTACTAGTTTGAAAAGCCTTTTAGTGCATCTGAACTAGTACTACAAAGTTTAGAGCAGGAGAGTGAACTGAGATAGAAAAAAGAGCCAGAAGGACACCAGTTAGTGGTATATTAGCATTTGTGTTTTCACAAATTGGCAAAAAAAAAAGTAAACAGGAATGACCACAATTAAGTTGTTCTTCTCCAAAGAAAAATAAAAGTGCAAGTCTATGCTCTGTTTATTAATGATAAGAATGCATTGAATCTGTGAGGAACTCATTTTCAACCACTTTGTCCAAGAGCACTGATAGCCTTCTTTAGAATATTTTTATTTCCTTTTTTTTTGTTTTTTTCTACTATGATTTTGGAAGCAACACTCAGAAAGTAGTAAGTAAACTGAAACATCTGTCTGCAGTTACAGAGTACTTGCTTCACAGCTTGAAGTTTAGGCTTGAAACATCTCTTCATTTGTGTGTCAACAGCATTTGAAAAATTATACCTACCAATTTACATCTCTTTAACAGATAGAAACACTCCTGTTGTCTTCAGGAATACTCTTAGAACTATTTTTGTATTCTTGTCAAGGAAATGGATCTTCTTATAGTTTTTTTTAGTGTGGAGAAAATTTTCTATAACTTGAAAGATTGCCACTTGTTCATAATCTTCTGTGCTTGCTATCCTTGAGCAAACCAGTAGTTTTGTAAGCCAGCACAGATGTGTTGCCTCTTTTGTCAGAAGTTTAGACACCAAGAACAGTAAAATGGCCTTCAGGACTGGTATAGGTTGTCATAACTCAGCTAAAACACTGCACAGTTCTTAGTATTTCACCAGTTAGAAAAGGTCTCTGGCATATATCACAGATACCTTCATTTTCAGGAAACAAAGTTTATGATGAAAACTATGATTCTAACACTTCTAACATAAAATATGAGATAATACAGATAAAGAAGAGAAATAATAGTTGATGTGTTCATTCTTGTTAACATGCTTCCTAGGCTAGTGTGTGTAGTTTTCAGAATTTAGGTGAGCATTTTCTGCTTCAAATTGGGGCATTTGGTGAGAAATGAAATCTCAAAATATATACTGAAATGTTGTATAAACTCTACTGAAATTTACAGCAAATGGATGCCTTTAAGACACAATCCTACTTGTATTGGATAACATTTTACTTTTCTGGAATACCCAAGGCCACAGAATAACTGTAGCACTTCAGTGTGAATAAAATTAAGGCTGATGGAATAATTCCAAATGCCTAACTGGGTCATCTGAAAAACAGATATTTAATTCTAAGCCATTCAGCACAGGTTTTCTCAGTACCAGTCAAGAGAAATATCTACTTCTAGAACTACTTTTATAGGATGTTAAACCTTCTTCTAAAATATAGAAGTATGATAGGTCAGGTGAATTGTCCTTTAAAAGTATCATTCTCCCCTCATTGGTTTTTCAAACAGCTAGATAACATGCAAGCACTTGAAAAGGGGTATATCCTTGCGGTTCAAAAAACCTGTTGCTTTTTCAAAAGCTAGGCATCATTAATACAAGCCACACTCTAGTTTGAGTTCAGTGGTAAAACATGCTTGAGACAATACCAAAGTATTTTGTTTAATGAATGTATCCTTAAGAAACTCTTAAAAAAATGTTTCAGCATCCATGAGGAGGCTGATGAACATCAACGAAGAGTCTGAAGGTACTATTCTGTTAGATTCTCTATATATCACCAATGAATTTGAGTGTACGGGCTCTTCTGTGTTAAGTATGTTACTTTTGTCACGTCCAGTGTAAAACTTACATTCTGCCTACTTGATCCACCTTTGAAAGTAAGTTTAAAGCAATGAATGCAATTGGATTTTATTGTCACAATTTTTTACATTAAAAGCATAAACTTCTTGTCTTTTCATAGACTAAGTAATTCCTTAAAAGGCATTTCATCACATCAGACACTGTTCTCTGTTTCTGATGAGCACATTCCACACTCTGGTTGTCCATTTGAATATCAAATAGCAATAGAAATTTTTACAGTTGAAATATCTTCATTTCAAGAAATGGGTTTTTTCAGCACTTACAAATGTTAACTGTATTCTCTGCTGAATTATACTTCCCAAATGGTCTTCTCTAGGTAATGTGACATCATGATTATTCAAGCCAAGATCTAAAACATTCTTTCTGACTTAACAGAAAACACTATTTGGTTTTCAGGTTGGTTTAGACAAGACTTACCTTATGCACCTTTTGTATTAAATTATTTCAAAGAATACTAATTATTCACATCAGGAAGAAGGAGACTGGAAAGAGTTAAAAATATTTATTCATGCTAAGTTTCTGAGGCATCCAAGTTAGAAGCTGTAGTGGGTTGACCCTGGCTGGATGCCAGGCACCCACTAAAGACTATCACTCTTTGCAGCTGGACAGGGGAGAGAATATCTAACAATGGGCTCATGAGTTGAGATAAGAATAGAGAGATCATTCACCAAATACTGTCATGGGCAAAACAGACTCAAATTAGAGATATTTATTGAATTTATTTCTAACAAAATCAGAGTAGGATAATGAGAGGTAAAATAAAACCTTCAAAACACCTTATCCCCCACCCCTCCCTCCTTCCCAGCTCTACCTCCTCCCCCAGTGGCCCAATGAGACAGGGAATGGAGGTCATGGGTAGTTCATCATCCCTTGTTTGTCCCACTGCTCAAGGAGAGGAGCTTGCCCCACTCCACAGTGGGGTCCTTCCAACAGGAGATAGTTCTCCATGAACTGCTGCAGTGTGAGTCCATCCCACGAGCAGCAAGCCTTCCCAAACTGCTGGAAAGTGGGTCACTTCCACAGGGTGAAGTACTTCAAGGACAGGCTGCTCCAGCATGGGCTCCTTTCTCCACAGGCCTCCCACAGGATCACCACCTCCTCTCAGGCATCCACCTGCTCTGGCATGGGTCTCCTCCCTGGGCTGTAGGTGCCTCTCTGCATCCCTGTGGATCTCCATGGGCTGTAGGGGAGCTACATGGGAACAGCCTCAACATGATTTGCAGGAGAATCTCAGTTCTGGTGCCTGGAGCACCTCCTGCCCTTCCTTTTCCACTGACCTTGGTTTCTGCAGAGCTGTTCTTCTCACATGTTCTCACCCTGCTTATTTCTGGCTGCAATTACACCTGCACAAGAACTATCGTTTTTCTTCTTCTTAAATATCACACAGTTACTGCAGAGGTGTTACCACCATTTCTAGTTGACCCAGCCTCGATCAGCAGCACATTCATCTTTGGTGCTACCAGAGATTGGCTCTGCTGGACAAGGAGGAAGCTTCTAGGAGCTTGCTACAGAAACCATCCCTATAGCCGCCCTGCTACAAAAGCTTGGCCACGCAAACCTAATACAGAAGCATAGATCACCTGATTCCATGCATAAAAATTAAAAAAGATGGATCAGTCTACAAAATTTCAAGTTAGATCACAACAGCTATATTTACAACATACAGTTACTATTCTGCCAGTTCAGATGCTTTAAGGAGATGTTAAATATGGTGCATTTAATAAAGATATTAAATTAATCTAAACCTAAGTACAGAAGGAGTCCAGAATTTATATCTTTGAAAACCATTGTTCTGTTTTTTAAAAAGGCAAGAATTCTAGGACTACATGTCTCAACACTGAGGTATGCCTTTCTAAAGGCCGTGTAAACCATATATATAACATCTTTAGACAAAAAAATTCTATTACTTAGTAATGCTCCTTTTCTACATACAATCCTTTCCCTATTGTTTTAGATTTGAGAACATTTTAGAATATAGACAGCATTGGAAGAACAATAAATAAGTACAAACTGTGCCTAAGGCTAAGTTTCCTGAATATTACAGCCAATTCTGATTCAATGAAAGGATTTCTATTTATACCAGCAACAGCTGAATTAGGCCATAATATGAAAAAAACTGCTAAATGGTATCACTTGTTTTATACAAGACTGTCATTTTTGTCGACACTTTCAAATTCTTTGACTAAAGAAAATTAATTCACCTGAATAAAAGGCACTGGGTTTTGATCCTTTATGAACACATTTGTGTGGAATATCCCTAATAGCAAATAAATGAGATTAAATATAGTTACATGTGCTTATGAATGGATTTGCATAAAAATGTAAATCTACAAGCACAGAAAATTTTCCACTTTATTAAAGATATTAGATGAATTGCTATATCCTTTATAGAAGCATTTTTTTTTTGTTACTTTGATGCTGCGAAACCCTCAAGACAACGTCTTACTTTATGGAACTAGTACTATTTAAAATGGTTTTCTTGAATCATAGCCTAGATTGAACTCAAAATAACTAGGATCATTAAAACCTTTCTGCTTTCCAATTCATTTTTAATTGGAAAATTATTTAGGTTTTTTTTTTTTTTAAAGTGCAAATGAATAGAGCGTTATTTCCCTATCAATTTCAATATTAATGAAAGAGCACAAATTAATCATACTCCTTGTATGAAAATTAAAATTTTAAAAAAATCTAAGATATAAAATATAACTTTAATAGCTATACCAGGCTTGAGATAAACAAATCTTCACAAACCTAATTATGTACAAAAAACCATATTCACAAGTTAAAAACAGATCAAAAGAAAACAAATAAAGAAAACAACAACAAGAAAAGAAAGAATTCCCAATGTGATTCAGTTACACAGAGAAACCATCATTCTGGTGTCACAGGATTAGAATTGTAGAGGAAGATAAAACTTGTTTATTATATATATGACGATTGACAGCAGAACCATTTATTTTCTGTAACCTGGGAAATTAAAAACTTACCTGCAATTGACTCAGTAAATTGTTGTTGTTATTAAATTATTTTTCCTAAATATAACATAATTAATATTGGCATCAGCAGTTTATGTTTGCCACTGTTATCTAATCACCATGGGATGTATAGTTCCCCAACCTCCCACACAAATTTGTACATGTGAAAACTCAAGCATAATGTTAAATGAGCTGAAGTAAAAGGCCTTATCTATAACCTACATAAACACATACATATCACAGATGTAAGTTTATTTGCTATAGCATGCCTGCATGAGGACTCACATGCATACCCTTTGTATGAGTTTTCCTTGGAATGAATAGCTGGAAATCCATTTTGTTTTTAAATGCAACTGTGCAGACAAATGTGTAACCTAAACATATTCATTTTCCTATTATTTTTAGTATTTTTGGTATTGTACTGTCAAAAAAAAGAATTCTGTTTCTGATTCTTAATTGTTTCAAGCAGATGAAACCTGATGACATATCAGAGGATGGCATCTAAGGATTAGTTTGTACATATGTTTGTGACTGAATTCAACCCATTTCTTCCCTCTTAGCTCTTATATACATACATATGTATTTTTTTATAATATATGTTCATCTTCTTCCCTTGTGAAGAGGTTTTCTTTTCAATCCCAGGACAAAACCAGGATATCTTAGACCTTCAGCTCACCTTGTCAACTATGTGAATGAATGAAGATTTTGCTGCAGATCCCAGGGTTCTGATGAAGAGGATTTCTTAGTAATGACTGCGGTTTTCCTGTTTTGGTACACTGCTCCTGGAAGCTTTTACTTGGTAAATCCCCAGAACTGGGAGAGTGGGGGAAGTATATTAAGGGAACATACTATTATTTTCAAACTATAATCTTTACTCTTAGCACAAAACTTTTTTCTGTAACTTTTTATTACCATTGATATCCCCTCGTGTTTCCTTTGCATCATTGTATTGTTCTGTCAACCACTTAATAAGTGTACTAACACAACTCACATCTGCAGCGGCTTTATTAATCTTGCTGGCTTTCTGAATGCTACTACCAATTTCAAGCTTTCAACATCAGCAAAAAGAAAGAAATCAGAGTTCTTTACTGCAATATGGAACTCTGAGCCCAGCTCCTCTTTTTAACTACCAAATACTGACCAAGAGAAACTACAGATTTCAACAGAAGCATCTTCCTCTGGAAAATGAGTCGTAGCTTCCCAGCTGGGGAACAGAGCAGAGCCCATGCAGATGCAACAGAATATTTCCCTGTATGTTGTCAGACATAACAAATTCTGAGTTCTTCCTAGAACTCAGAATGTGATAGAAAACTTTCATGAATCCTTAATCTATGGCAAAGTGGAGGTTACAGAGAGTGTAAAATTGCATATCAGAAACTGAAAAACAGACAGAAAAGTCATTTGTAAACTGAGTTTCAGAGTCATGGTAGGAAGGAATTAATCAGTGGTGACAGCAACTCAAATCTCAAAACTATTCCAAAATGCAGAAGTTACTTGACAGAATAAGTTACAGAAGCACATCAGTGATTCCCTGTGCCCAGATAATATGGAGTAACTAAATTCTAAATAGATTGAAATAGCTTAAGTCCCAAAAGTAGCAGTGGTTCATGTCATTATGTGATGACCATTTGATGAAGAATGATACAAATGGGTCTTTCTAAACAGGAATTTGATTTTTTTTTCTTATATGACTGTTCCTCTGTAGATATAACACCCTTTTAAGTTATAGGCTACAAACTGGAGGGCTGTCTTAACACAATCAAAGCCTTTTACAGGACAACTCTACCTCCAGGTTAGGACACATAATATGATGTCTCTGAAAATGTGCATCAACTTGTAAATGAAGGTGTCTAGTCAATACAGTCAGCATATTCCACTAATGAGCCACCAGATCAGGATTGGTTGCTCAAACATAGTGACCAAGTGCCAGCTGAGACATGGCTTAGGTCATAGATCTTCATGAATGGCAGCTGATGGTCAGTTGGGACACCCTAACATGTTTCAAGTAACTTCAAATGCCAAAGTCTCAAGGAGTGATTCAGACATTAGAGGAGTATTTCTGAATGAACTAAATTGCTTCCCAAGTTACATGGACTGTACTGAGATGTGCAAAGATTGGAATGAGGTTTAGACATCACATAGAAGTTTCAGAGAGTTGGAAATATAAATGCGGATAATTAATTCTTGAACTGAATCCAAACTGGATGTGATTCACCTGCCTAAAAACAAACTTTCAGTGCCATTTCAGTATCCTGTCTAGCTTCATGTTGCCTCTTCAGAGAGAAATTTAGCTGAATAGGATCTCTGTCACTTCTGTCATGGTCTTATGGCACTCAGACACCTTTCAGTGTTTTGAAGGATACTAGATATTTAGGAAACAGATGCCAGCATATCTCTATATCTTTAACCTCTTACGTGAAGAAAAAAGAAAAAGAAAATTCAAGGAAAGTAGTTATAGATTACTCCAGAGCACCACTGGTAACAAACATATAAATAGGAAATATAAAATAGTATCAAATGACAATGGCTTGAGTATCACTATGTTAGGCATCCTAGTACTCCCAGGAGTTGCTCTAGGATTTGCAAAGTTCCTGATGTGTTTCTTGCTCTCAGATAAAAGGAGATATTTAGCTGCGATCATAATTTTTAAATAGTTTATATAATTTTTAAACATTACAGAATAAACAAATCCGGTAATAACAACATAGATTCTTTGAAGCTTCTTAAGTGTAACTAGTAATAATGAAAGACTTTATATGGTTAGTAAAGATCTAGATACATTATTTTATTTAGAATTTCACTCTTTGAGAGCTTTGTGTTTAAAGTTCTTACAAACTGTGTTAGGATTACAATCCTAACACAGTTTTAATACAGTGGTGCATTAAAGCACAAATAGAAAGCAGTGTTATGACCTCCTAAAAAGTACAGACACTACTGTTAGTAGATAAATTATGCATGCTCATTGATACTCTGCATCTGTTGATTTGCCAAGAGCTAATTAAAATGCTTTAAAGCCATTATGCTCTTTAAGGCATATTTTGTGATTTCATAAAATGTCATTTATCTAGTGAGAACCATGCTTCTTTGAAAATTCATTCCACAAAGCAACAAGGACACAGTTTCTGCATTCAAATGAATCTCTCAGGAATGGTGTCTCAAACTAGTTTGACCCATAGTGAACAAGAGACAACATTTCACCTCTACCTACAATAAAAGTTATTGTAACAAGGCAAATTCCAATGATGAATTCAATGTGGCTTAAGGTAAAAAAAAAAAAAACAAAAAACAAAAAAACCCAAAAGGAAAGCAAACAAAAAAGGACATTTGCTTGTCGTTTAGAAGACATTTGCTTGTCATATAGAAGCCTATATGTTCCAGATGATGAGAAATTCAATTATGCTCTGAAACACTTTCTACTCTCACCAAAAAAAAAAAAAAAAACCATTATAAAAAACCTACAAAGAACAAACTGAGGCAAGTTAAAAAAAAAAAAGAAAGCATCCACATTCATCCAACAAATCATAGCTTATGTTTTCAGGAAGAACATTTATATGATAATAGTTTCCTTCATGTAGTATTTTAATCTTAAAAGGATTGCAACAACAATAACTAATTATTCTTCTAAGCAATCTTAGGAATTAGAAATTGATTTCTCCATTCCACTTGTACAGAAAGAAGACTTGGAATCAAGTAGCTTAATTTGCTGAAACTGCAGCAATCTACACAAGGATGAATTTGGCCAGAAAGGATGAAGAGCCAGACTGTCAAATGGTTGTAGGAACTATGACGTACAAGATTACAGTATGTAAGAAATAAGTATGTAGTTCTGAAAGGGCATTTCAAAATACAGAATTAGAAACCTGTAGAGAAAAGCTGGAATGAGATTCACAAAACTCAGAATAAAAAGTGAGAACATGCAAATTGCAAATAGGAACCAAATAGACAGGAAAAAGGGAATGTCTAACATTGACTGCCTGAACTCTGTTCCTGCAGGGAGCAGCTGCTCCATTTTTCAAAACAGCCTCTGGATTACATAATGTATCTGGGAAGTGGAAACCTAAGTAAATCTTAGTCTGAAGAGATTTGGACTGATGGGCAGTACTGTGCTCTAATCCAGGCCTAAACAAGAATAAAATTTAGTGCCTTCATCTTAGTTGATATTCAACACTCTGCAACCAGAAATGCCAAATTCATAGAAGTTGAAATTGAATAATAATAGACATGTTAATACAGTCCTCCAATTAGGATAATTTTTTGTTTGGATGTCAGGTTAGCTTACATAGCTCCTACAAATTTGAAATTGTGGGACTTGAAATGGTCTGCCTAAAGATATCTGATTACCAAGTTTATGTTTACAAGTAGACTCAAGAAAAAAAATTCACTTATATGTGTCTAATTTTTGTCTTACAAAAGTGCTTTTGGCTAAGATAGCTGTTCAGTACCTGACACACAGGGTGAGATTTAGTTACAAATAAAAATAACTTATTTGAGAAGTCTACATATAAATACCTATACCAGTGCTAAATATCCAGGTCTAAGGAATAATGGATGCTTAGTTAACAAAAAAATCCCCCAAAATTACCTCACTCTAAAATCAACCTCTCTAGCTTCACTGAGCTCCTGAAAGATATCTATTCCCAAACAGAACTCAGTAGGACAGTAAAGGCATTAATATAGTTGTAGTAGAAGTGACACAGAGCCTATGTGAGAATATAGAAGAGCAAGTAGGCATGTGCAAGACAGCTGGGAGACTGAAAATCACTTCAAACTTTATTAGTATGCCCACATAGTCAAGTATCTGGTTGTTAGTCAGATTAATTTTATTATTTTTTAGAAATTTTGTCACTATTGACTATGTGGATTAGGTTTTACTGTCTGTAACAGAAGCTTAGTCACCTAGAATAACATCAAAATCTGTAGGCAAATATTTATTTTTAGCTAATAAAAATCCACCCTAACAGAGACATTCACTAAAAAACTATGTGTTGAAAGAAATTTCAGGGGAAAAGTACTTAGCAACAAACAGTAATTTCTGTGAATATAGAGTTTGGCATCTATAGTACTGTACAGATATGACCATTAGCTTTACCAAAAGATCAGTAGTTAGTTGTTGCTGGGAAAAACTGCTGAACAGTTCAATTTAAACTCACTTTATGGAGTTTAAATCCAATCAGGATTGATTCATCCATTTATTAATGGCATTTAATTAACTGGCAGTCAATGAACTATATATTAAGAATCCATATCAGTAATACAGCAGATAATCAGCAATTCACTCAGCTACAAAATGCTAATAAAGACCTATTTTTTTTGCTAAACACTCTTATATAACTAATCCCAGAAGATGACAGTCGCACACATGCACATTTATATGCAATCCCTACCAGTGTGGCTTACACATATCCCCATCCCAGAGTGTGGGTGCAGGTTTCCCAAGTGCAAACTCTCCTGTGGAGATGTGGGTGCTCCTGCTGAGCGTGTATGCTTGCTGCTGCCCATGCCCAGCTAAAGGAAAAGCCATGGGCAGGAGCAACATGCAGTCATGCACCCACATGCATCCTGGGAAGCTGTGCACCCATGCTGCTCCCGCACTCTGGTCACTGGCTGGGTGAAGGCTGCTCCTGAGTCCAGCCAGGAGCTGCTCGGCCTGGCCCAGGCAGGAATTCAAGTGCCACAGGGTGACACCTGGCAGTGTCCAATGAGGGTCATTGCTCCTAACCCCACTTCAAGGGAGCCCACTTCTTTCCCACCTTTTAAAAAATTTCAGGTTTGCTTTCAGGTTCACTCATTTTTAGTGTCTTCCTGTAATTTCATGGTTTGACCTTGACTGTCTGCCAAGTTCTCAGACAGCCTTTCTCTCTTTTCTTCATCAGCAGAATGAGGGTATAAAATGAGGTGGAAAAGCTCCCAGTTTGAGATAAGACAGGGAGATGATTTACCAAATTACAGTCATGGGCACAACAGACTCGGTTTGGGAAAAAATTAAAATAGAGTTGGATGTTGAGAAGCAAAGACAAAATTAAACACTACCGTCTTCCATCCTCCCTTTCTCAAGGCTCAAATTTACTCCTCCATTCCTGACTCCTCATTCTTCCCCATTCTCCAAGCAGTGCAGGGGGATGGGGGAATGAGGAAGTCATGGTTAGCCCACAAATTTGTCTCTTCCTCCCCTCTTTTTCTTCCTGTTTAATCATGGGCTGTTCATGGGCTTCAGTTTCCTTCTCAGGTGTCAGGTCCTCAATGTGCTACATTGTAGATACCTGCTCAGGTACCTGGAGCACCTTCTCCCCTTATTCTTTTTCTTGGTGTTCACAGCTGTGTTCTGTAATTTGTTTGTTTGTTTGTTTTTGGGGTTTTTTTTTTGTTTGGTTGGTTGTTTTGTTTTTTTTGTTTTTTTCTCATCCCTTTTTCCTCCCTGGTATTTCCTGTGCTTTCTTAAGCACTGTAAGTGCTTGAACATGGAAAACACAGACAGCAGACACAAAAGCTGGTGGCCAATTCCATGTTAAACATGATCATTTGAGGTGATCAGGGTGCTTTTTTCACTCTAAGACAGCAGGTTTTGGGCAAACACCCTCCAGACAGTATATCGGATGTGCACACACAATCTGCACCCACAGCATAACAGGTGTTCTCATCCATGAGGTTTTTCAAGGGTGGACCATGGAGGCACTCTCACATTAAGTCAGAAACAAAAATCATGACAGAATGCATGAAGGTTCAGTCATTGCACTTGGTATCACTAAATCTGTATCATTTAATTTGTTTGTGTTGCTGAGATAGTATAGTCAGCTATATCCAACTATTGCACTGCAAGGACAGACTGCAAGTTAAAAACAAGTTTTAAAATTTCCCCAGCATCTGTGAGTTAATGCAATGGAAACTCAAACTCAGGTCATTTCAGTTTGAAATGGCAATGAATGCATAGCAGACACAAGATGAAAAAAACCTAATGTACTGTGATTTAAAAATATATTCAAACGTAGAATTAGAGCAAGAAATGTAGAAAGTACAGAAATTCACACTTACAAATACAGTGAATCACAGAAAAAGTTTATCCCTCAAATCTATAAAACAAGGAATTCTAATTCCATCTCTAGGCACAATCATATTTCCCATCTGTTTCTTACTTATTTTCCCTAATTTTGCAAATTCTCCTCTTGAGAACAATCAGGTAATTTTAACTAAGTATTCATTCTGATTTTTTATAAAAACTGATCTGGAAAGGACCTTGAGAAGGCTTATGTTTTATTCCTCTAACCCAAGGAGATATAATTCTTGACTTATACTTGTTTAATGTGTTTTTAAAAACCCATCCACTGAGGGATGCCACAATCTCTCTCCAAGCAGTCTTGCCAGCATTTCATTATCCTTACTGTTGCAATTTTTTTCTCTAACTGGAAACTTTCTTGCTGAACTTAATTTTCATCACTTCTCCATAGAATCATAGAATGGCTTGGATTGGAAGAGTCTGTAAAAATCATCTAGTTCTAAACCCCTCACCATGGGCAGGGATGCCACCCACTACTTTGGTTGCTCAGAGTCACATCCAACCTAACCTTGAACACTTCCTGGGATGGGGCATACACAATTTTTCTAGGCAATCTCCTCCAGTGCCTTGCCTCCCTCACAGTAACAAATTTTTTCCTAATAGCTCATCTAAACATACCTTCTTCCAGTCTGAATCCATTCCTCCTTGTCATGTCGCTACATATTCTTGTAAAAAAGTCCCTCTCCATCCTTTGTATATGCTTTCTTTAGGTACAGAAAGGCTGCAATTAGGTCACTCTGGAGCCTTCTCTCCTCCAGGGTGAACGATCCCAACTCTGCCAGCCTTTCTTCATAGGAGAGGTGTTCCATCCCTCTAATATCTTCTTTATCCAACCTCTGCACTTGCTCCAAGAGGTTCCTGTCCTTGCTATGTTGAAGTCTGCAGAGCTGAACAGAGTACTCTACTGTAAACATTGTAAACAGGTTGTCCTCCTCTTTGCACCAGTCATTTATCTTATAAAGACTACCACATGCTCTCATTGTGAAGGTCTTTAGAGTAAAATCCTGCAGTTGTTTCAGTCGTGGACCTGTATGCTGACCATTTCAATGTTTTACAATAGGATCACTTTAGCAACGCACGATCACAGATGCTCAGGATAACTTCCAATCATTTTATAGAGAAATCTATTAAGCCAATTTTCCCTGTCCTTGTCTTTATGGAAGCAAGTGTTCCAAGCTGTACTACACAATTTAAATACAACGTATCTTTACAAACATGCCTTCAGCTTTTAAAACTGTGTTGAATTCCAGGAGTGTACTTCTATATGGTATCAGTCCACCCCAATAATGGTAGAATGCTTCTACATTCTAGGACTAAATGTCCATGTATGATATTTTCATGTTTTAAGCAAGGAAGGAAAACAAATTCTTTTAGAATTCCATTTCAGAATGTGTCAGAAAGTATTAATTTGCTAAAATCATATACTTATTGTCACATAAGACAAAGATTTTAGTGATACTAGTCCATTATTCCAAATCATGTGAGTTAAAGAGCTGAGAAATTAGTTACAGTATTTAACAGGAATAGAAAGTCCATGAAAAATAGATAAACGTAATGCTAAAGTGAAAACCACTGACTACACATTTCTTTTTACCAATAACATTAGTCTACTTTTACTTAGAAAAAGAACAAAGAGTGTAGCAGACTCTTTTCCACAGAAATAAAAAAAGTCCAAACCCTATCAATGATGGCAGAAAAGCCTCAGCTGCAGTTTCTCTCTAACTATGCAGTTTTAGTTGATATAATACAGTCCTAAGTCTTCTGTATGCAGTAGAACTTGTATTAGTTGTGAAAGCAATTACTTGTAATGCTGGAACAAGTCATTAAACTTCTTTTTTTTCCATTATTTCTTTTTTTTTTTAACCATAGAATTGAGTGCTGTACCACTGGAACAATTAAGCCATTGGTGAATTGTATGCATTTATCTGAAAACTCCTTGTACAGACAGATATAGCAGGTCATACTCTCATTTTTCTTTTCAGTCCATGCTAATACCTCTTACATCTTGTCAAGCAATGACTTGATTAACTTAATTAACTGAAACTTTTTTAAGGCCTCAATACTTTCTGTATAACAGATATGACACAATATATTTGATCCGTTATTCTTACATTCATTCTAATTAAAATGTACTTATTCCTTTCCTTTGCAAAGCTCCTACTAGCACTATATCCACATGCCACACAGACACAGGTTTGACGATTTCCAGCTTAAAAAAGTGGTTTAAGTGTGTTTTCATTGTACCAGATAAGTCATGAGTTTTGTTTGGCCACTGCAATAAGAAAACATTAAAAAAAAAAGGCATGTGGGCTTATAATACTTACAGTTGCACTTAAAATATCATTTGCTATAAAGAGATAATAACATTTTCATGTTGATTTCTCCTGGCTGCATATGGGTTCCAGGAATGGAAGACAGTTACATTAGAATGCTAATGGTACTCTTTAAAAGCAGGAGATCTTTGAATTAAGAGTACCTACATTTAATAGTAGAGATCAGTCAGTTCTTCCCATATTGTTGTCAATAATGGAGGGAATTCATTATGTCCTATAGTCTCACCCCACAATTCTTGCCTAGGAAGATCAAATATATGTAAAGTTCTTCAGAGACACCTACACTAGTAGGAGAATCAGTCTCACCTCAGGCTTAGACATCACCTGTCTGTGTAGACATATAGAACATCTATACACATGACAATACTATTTTACTTTATCCTGTATAACCACGAAACTTGGTCATATAAATTTGGTGGTGCTTTTAATCTGTAAAAATCAATCCAGTAATGCTCAGAACTCCAAAACTTAAATTAGAATCACAGCGGTTGGAGTATTCTTTCTGCTACTCCAGAAAGGAAAAGGTTTCTTTTAGGTCCAGCATTATGTTAATGTTTTCATCAACGGCATAGTGGGATTGAGTGGATTCTCAGCAAATTTGCAGAAGACATCAATCTGAATGACATGTTGGAGGGAAGGGACATTATCCAGAGGGACCTTGACAGGCTTGCAAGGAGAGTCTGTTCAAACTTTATGAAGTTCAACAAGGCCAGGTGAGAGGTCCTGCATGTGAGTCCATGTAATCCCAATCACAAATACAGGCTGGGCAGAGAATGGAGTGAGAGTAGACCTGAGAAGGACTTGAGATGTCAGTTGACAAGAAGGAAAACATGACTTGGCAATGTCAGTGGGCAACCCAGAAATCTATTCACAACCTGGGCTCGTCAAAACAAGTATGGCCAGCAGGTCGGCAGGGTCGTTCTGCCGCTCCACTCTGCTCTGGTGAGACCCCACTTGGAGTACTGAGTCCAGCTCTGGAGTCCTCAGTACAAGAAGGACAAGGGCCAATTGGAGTGCATCTAGAGAAGAGCCACAAAAATGATCAGAGGTGCTCCAGCCTGCTATAGAGGGCTGGAGCACCTCTCCTATGAGGAAAGTCTGACAGAGTTGGAGTTGGTCAGACCGGAGAAGAGCAGGCTCTGGAGAGATGTCATTGTGGTGTTTCTCTGCTTCAAGGGGGCACATAATAAAGATGGGGTCAAACTATTTAGTAAGACCTGTTGCAATATGAGACATAACAATTTGCTCTGGTGTAGGGTCCCCCAGAAGCTACACTGTGTACATCTGCTCTGCCATCATCCTCCACAGGCTGCTGAGGTCTAGAACTACTGACAGAGTTTATGCAGTTACTAGATAAATTATTCTGTATTACTCAAGTAATGCTGCATGATCCAACACACCGGTTTTGGTCTTCGGTTAGTAACTCTCATGTCAGTCTGGACAAAACTAACTTGGCTTTATGCAAGACCTCTAACATGCCCCGAATTAAAATGTGCAGCTAATATGTTTATTCTCTTCCTATTTAACCTTATCTGATTATGAATTCTCTTTCTTTAGGAAACCTATTTCATGCATAATTTCTTTGATTCAAACTCCAACTTTTCATGTCTTTTCAGGGGTTTATACACAGATATAGAGTGACCAGAAGAACTAAGGCCTATTAATAGAGCAAATATATCACACTCCCCAATTTTTGCAGAGTTTCACAGCTTTTACCACTGTGCATACTGGACTGTATCTATGTTTCCAGTTAGAGGTTTTCCAGCAGTTTCCTGATCAGTTCAATGAGCTGGCACCAAAAGCAGGGGTGGAGTCCTATGGGCTGTCCATTCAAGTGCTGCAGGAGGAAAAGTAAAACTGATTTCTCTGTCCACTACTTCTTTCTCTTTTTATAAGTATTAAATTAGTGTTTGGTACCACAGTGGTTCACTCAGTATGAGGAAGATATCTCCAAAGAATAGTAAAACTCTGAGTTAGTGCTTTTCAAGGCAGACATCCCATAAAAATTCTTTTATAAACAGCTTTGCATGTAGTTGGATCGAAATAATTATCTTAGCTTGTAACCAAATTACCAGATCATCCAAACCCTACTCGTAACCTTAAAGTATTTTATTCAATATTTATTATCCTACTAGTTTAGCTTTAAAAGCAAATATTTTCTACAACCACTTATAATTTTTATTACAATTACATTTAATTGTGCTAAACGAGAGCTCTCCTTAGAGTACTCCTGCTTCTAAAAGTGTTTCATTTTTTGTTTAGGTAATTGATGTTTTCTCCACTTAACAATTGTATTTTGAAATTTACCCTGTGTGTTCAGAGAGGCATAACTGTGCTTTTACATCTATACACTCAAACAAATATTATCACTAGGTCAGATGTAAAGTACTAAAGATTTTAAGTGAGGTTACAGGACATCTACAGGGTATAGAATAGAATATCACAATAAAATATGATATTTTCAGCAGCTACTGAAAAGTTTGCAATTATCACAGAATCACAGAATAAACTAGGTTGGAAAATACCTTTGAGATCATTGAGTCCATTATGAAGGCCCTTACTAAAAGCCATGTCTATGTAGGCAACATAGCCTCATCTTTAGAGTGTCATAATATAAAAAAAAAATTCCACTCAGGTTCACAGAAGATAATTAAAAAATGCAAAAATGCAACACTCTTAGAGTTTGTACAAAAGGAGCATAATTTCATTTTCAAAAAACACAGTTCCAATCAGATTTCTATTGGAACAAAAGGGGTGGAATGCCCTGGATTCTTTCAGTGCCTGTGCATGTTATCCACTTCACATTACTAGAAAAAACCCAGCTAATCTTTTCTTTAATTGGTGACTCAGAAAAGCTGTTCAAAATTCTTCGTATGATTAGGCAAATCCTTTGAGATTTATTTTTCAAAAAATATATGCAAATTTCTGCCATGTTTACATATAAAGTGACTTTGTAAAGTGGACTTCCTACAGGCAAATATATACTTCTCTAAACAGCACTGTTTTGCTGCTGTTATGTCCTCAGACAAGTTATTTTAAGTACAGACATTTAGGAAAGAGTCAAATGACTGCTCAGAATTCCATGGAGGAGAATAGTGACCAGTTTCATCATAAATATTACATCACTGGCAATAGCCCAAGATAAAGGTGTGAGATATAAATATGTATCACTGCCAAGAAAAGCACTTGTAAAGCACAATGGGACAGGGACATTTCACAGCTTTTGTTCTGTTTTGACTATGTATTTGGGAAATGAAAATGAGAAAGCTAAAAAAAAAAAAAAAAAAGAGGAGAAACAGAATAGTGAGCGAATCAAATACAGATTTGACACTGAATAAGACTGAGGTGTGTAGACCTAAGAAACAGATTTGGGTTGTCCAGATTCCAGCCAGGAATGGGGGTTAATTTTTGCAGTAGCTGTGAGGGGACATGGCTAGGATGCAGAGGTTATTTTATACCACCTCACGCCTTGGCCAGTGATAAGGGAAGGGGACTCCCTTCTGGGGAGAAGGGGTTCATTCTGGTTGAGCAAATGTGATGGAGGGAGCCTTCTGGTATTGCGTATTGTTTGGGGATGAGAGCAGGGCAGGGCATGCACATGAATTGGTTCTGACTCACACCCTCTGTGATTGGTATTGTTGCTGTTACTGTTCATTTTATCTCATTGTGGTTTCCAGTAAATTGTTCTTAACTCAAATTGTGATCTCTGCCTTTTGTGCCCTCTCTTGGAGGGGGGAAGGGGAGTGGTGCATGGTTTTAGTGGGAGCACTAAATTGGAAAATACCATTTCTAAACCACGACAGGGGTTTATGGTAGTGTTCCTCTTAATGAATTGAAACATGAACCATTGTTTTCTTTCTTAAGAACGATTCAGAATACTGCAGATTTAACTAGGTTCATCCATACCTTAAAAGCATGGACCAAAACATGGTGAAGTCATCTTGTGGAAAAATTCTTTCAGCCTGTCACAAAATATAACTTGGTAAACTTAATCAGAAGCCAGTGGGTTTAAATTCATGACCAAAAACATGCACAAGTCTTCCTCTTATTATCTCTCTGTACCAAACATAGTGTCAGGTGCTAATTGGTGCTGACAATATCAGATACCTTTTGACTAAGAAGACTGGTTAAGAAGAATTTACTGGAGCAAAACTGAGGTACTTGTACCTAGGTATTTAAACCTAAAATAAGGACAGTAACAGTAAACTGTAGTAAGATTATTTTAAATAATGCAAATAAATCCTCACAGAAATTAGTAATATAATTTATCAATACTTACGTATCCATGAAAAATATACTTCAGCTTATCTCTTGAGATACAATGTTATTGTTTACTGTGCATTGTAAACAAATTAAATGCAGTAGTGTTCTGTCCATGTCCCTGAATAAAATGTAATGAAAGCAAGTTCAAAATATGCTTTTTAGCCACAGTGATTTATGTCATGTTCATTGATTTCAACTTATCTATAAGTAAAAACTACTAAGAGTAAATCCCCAACTTGTTATTGGAGAATCACCTTATTAAATTCACATGATGTCTGCTAAAAACATAGTCATTCTTGTTATATACTTACTTCCTAACTGCATCAGTTTTGCATGAAGTTTTAAAGTGGAATGAAATCTGGTATTTATAGTCTGTTAAACCCCAGAATTTAGTGTGCAATGCAAACTCCTGCAATTTAAAAACAAAGTTTATTTTTCTGAGAGGCTGGAAGTCTAAGATTATTTTTAGATTTGCAGCTTCAGATGCTGAAGCCTGAAGTTTGATGTAGCTTTACAGTTTGTAACCCAATATCCTTATTTGCACATTGGTCACATATTTCAAGTACTTTGAGTGAAACAAAGTATCTAACACAATAACAGCTCTCTGATGTATGAGATAATCGCGCAGTAGCACCCAAAGGCAAATCAGTACCCGAGATAATGTATAACAGAAATCAGCAACAAAAATCAACTCAGTGCATCACAGAACTTACACATTTTTTGATTCAATAGGAACCAGCTCCTTTGCCAACAAACTAGATAATATTATTGTATGGTAACACAAAATTTTGTAAGGTATGATTCTACTTATTTCCAGTTTGAATGGCATGCTTGGATATACAAACCACAAATATTAAGTAGAAATAAGAGATTATTACTAACTGTCTGTATGACATAGTGAGTCTGTTTCTAGAGTATTAGGCTTTGCTCTAGTGTCCTTACCTTGTAAAGGAAGTTTAAAAAATGGAAAGAGATCTCTGAGCAATAAAATTAAAAATCTAAGATTTTTACTGTTAGTTTTGCCAAGAGATGGAGGCAACTGCAATCTTCTAAGATAATCTTTTCCTGCTGAACAGGTTTTTCTTAGCATAAAATGCCATACTATAGCCAAATAGCTGTATGTTCAGGTTTAAAAAGTAATTCTGGACTGGAAATTAGCAAATTTTAAACAGCTGTTTAAAATTACTCAGGAGGTCATGCAAGATTATCATAACAGCTTTCTCTGACAGTAAAACTTGCCACCCAACGTATGAATTAGCAGAGGACACATGCAGAAAAATTAAACTGAAGTTCAGTTTTCAGCGGCTTTCACAGGCTTCAGGAAGATAAATTACTTCATATACTCAGGGCTAAGCTTATATAACTAACATGTCCTGACTGATAAGAATGGTATATTCTCACAGTCTGGTAAATTAACCTGCTTTGCATCAATGTAAGAATAGAGGGGTTTAATTTTGTCTTGGTAATTTAAAAGCATGATTAGTTAGACTAACAGCTAAAACTCCCAAATAGGCTTTCCTTGTTAGCCAAAGGCAGGAATAGTTATTCAGTAAAACTGTTTATCAGCTATATTACCTATAACTGAAAAATGGCCCTCATTCTGTGCTACTTTGGGTGAATTTTTAGAAGACTGTGAACGTAAAGTTGGTATTAAATGACTGCTAGATGTTGATGAATTATGCCTATGATCACAGTAAGGAACCTGATTTATTTGAAGAATCTGAATTAAATTTTGAACATTACATTTGATACCTGCTCAATATTTTATTTTATCATTTGTAGACTATTGCTAGACTTCAGTCATCCTTATCTTGTACAGACTGTAAACAGTTCATTCAGATTTTCATTGCACCAGATCACTACAGAAACTTATTTATATGTCTGTGAGCATACATAAACTCAATTTTCTTGTGCTTTCACTAGAAGGGTGTTTCTAACACATTGTACCAAGATGCATATTTACCATCTTTCCCATTTTTGAATGGGGACACAAATTTTAAATCCTCAGACAAAATATAAAACAAATGTGTAAAAGAGCTACAACATATCTACTATAAGTAACAGCAATTTTCCTTCACACTAGGTTGCTTCTTAGGTGAGAACATGGGTCCTCTAGACCTTTTCAGTAGACTGGGAAAAGACTGGCCCCTTGGAAGTCAAAATTAGTGTTCTGCTGTGTAAACTTGGGTATGTACTTGAATATGTCTTGACAAAAAAGTCTAGTTATAAACTCTCATAGGCATTTAAAGAATTAAATATTTATTAAAAAATTTCCTTTTGTATCTGTCCTTCCACCATTTTGGAAGATATTATATTGAAGAGCAGACACACAATTTTGTTGTACAGATTAACCTCACCATCTGCTTATATTTAACAGAAGATCACATTTTTTATTTTTATAATTCATATTTTTCTGATGCTATAAGTATTTAAAAAAAATTAATCATCTGTATTACTCAAAGACAAAGGGTGGCAAACATCTTATAGGTCAGACAAATTTCAGACTCTCTTTATGGTACATTGTATATCCCATATTAATTTACAGATGGACATAGACTCAGTTTCCTAGACAATTTTCTTCTGTCATATTATATGCCTCAAAACACAATGTTAAATTCCTTAAACATCTATCAGTAAGTAGCAAGGTAATTACCATCACATTGTCTGACTCAAAGGGTACAAAAAGGGACTTACCTGGTATAACAAATATTTGAAAATACTAAATGGAGAAATAATAATGAAACAACCCTATTTCTGCATTATTGAGAGAATTAATTTAGGTTTCACTAAATACTTTAGGAAAGACAGTCTTACATACATATAAGAAACACTTTAAGGATATATTTAACATAGTTAATGATATTGAAAGCTGAATTAAAAAAAAATCTATTATAATTGAAAGACATTTTAACACATACTAAAATAGGCAGAAACCACAAATACTGCCCTGGCTTAGAAGACATGTGGACTCCCTGTATTAACTGGAGTCCTCTATGACTTATACTACAATATTGTCCAGAATGATGAGTTTTAGTAAATTATGCCTGTGATGCCATGATGATTTTTGTCTTTTCTTTTATACCCCTGTTATACCTTTCTGCAACTTCTGTATTCTCGGTGCTTTTTGCCTACATTCTTGGACTTGTTTGTTAAGCTAAGAGACTAAACATTTTAGAGGGTTTGTAGTTAGGGTGCCAGCGTGTCCAGACCCCAAGGTCCTCTCCAGAACACATTTGTAAACTAAGATAGAACCATCCAGGGGAAGGTTCCTTGGGAGGGGGGGCTCATTTGAGCCTCTCATTGGGGAATATTTGATAGATATGCTAATTAGTAAGACCTGGAATGTAAGACCAGATCTAGGAGAGGGGGACTTTGCGATGGTGATGGTGGGGTGCACAGAAGTGTATTCAACCTGTTCGTGGTGCACCTAAGGATCCTTACAATAAATACCAAGGTAAAATCCTTTTTCCCCTTCTAACCGTGTTCGCCTCTTAATTTTTAAGACCAGGAAAGGCATCACCTGAAGTTACTGGCCTTGAACTTCGTGTGTCAGTCACGGTAAGTAATGTGCATGCTAAATTTTAGATGGAGTTAGTGCTTTGAGCCAGGCCCCACTGAGGGACTGCTATAGTTTCACAGACTTTTGCTTAGGTCTTTTTATCTTGCTCTGAGCTTACAAAAAGTATGGAACTTGGGTGCAAAATTTAGAGCTAATGACAACTTGTGGCAATCATTTTCAAAACAGAAGGTGTCAGCATCTGAAGATTTGATTCATATAGACCTCTGTTAAGACATTGTGTTTTGGAATCATAGAACCATTTAGGTTGGAGAAGACCTCCAGGATCATTGAATCCAACCTTTGATCATCACTTTGATAAATAGACCATAGCACTAAGTGCCATATCCAGTTATTTCTTCAACACCTCAGGAATGATGACTCCACCACCTCCCTGTTCCAATTCTTAGCAATCCTTTCCACAACCTGATGTACAACCTGAACCTCTCCTGGTGCATCCAGCAGCCATATCCTCTTGTGCTGTCACTGATTGCCTGAGAGAAAAGGCCAAACCCCATCTTGCTACACTCTCAGTTAGTTATAGACAGTGATAAGGTCCCCCCTGAGCCCCTTTTTTCCCCAGGCTAAACAACCCCAGCC
Source organism: Monarcha castaneiventris obscurior (assembly GCA_026261815.1). Taxonomy (NCBI): domain Eukaryota; kingdom Metazoa; phylum Chordata; class Aves; order Passeriformes; family Monarchidae; genus Monarcha; species Monarcha castaneiventris. The sequence continues at coordinate 9,969,529 of JAMPIT010000624.1, read as the reverse complement.
ACTTCTCATAGGACTTACTTTCCAGACTCTTCACAAGCTCCATTGCCCTTCCATGGACACGCTCAAGCACCTCAATGTCCTTCTTGTGTTGAGGAGTCCAGATCTGGACACAGGACTCGAGGTGCAGCCTCCCCAGTGTGGAGCACAGAGGGACAATCCCTGCCCTGGTCCTGCTGGCCACACTATTGCTGATATGGGCCAGGATACCCTTGGGCCTCTTGGCCACCTGGGCACATGCTGGCTCATGTTCAGCTGCTGTCAGCCAACACCCCCAGACCCTTTTCTGCTGAGCATCCTCCCAGCCATTTTGCCCACAGTCTGTAGCACTGCACAGGGATTTTGGGACCCAAGTGGACTCACTCTAACAGGAATAAAAATACTAGAAACTTTTACCTTAAGAATAAGAACTAGTGGATACTACTGTATATATTGGTAATTTCTGTTTCAATAGCAGTTTATCTCACATGATGAACCAGTTTAAAGTTTAAATCAATAGCTGACAAATTCTAGTTTGCTTCCTCTTGGCAAAAAGCTACTAATACAAAAACAACAAGATTCTTCAAGAAAGGATTTTATAAAATATAACTTGACAGCTCTCTTGATATTGCTTTGGTTTATCTTGATCAAAATAATGGAATACTTCAGCATTCAAGTTAATGAAAACTAGATTAGGTTAAGTATAGAAGCAGTGACTTTAAGATTAAGGTTATATAAATTCAGGTATTGTTGTGTCTCCGTTAAATCTGACAAACGTGCATAGAAGTTTGTTATTCAGTTTGTAATCTCTGACATTTACTTTTACAAGATATTTGGAAATAATTTATGGTACAGCCTTTAGGCCCAGCAGTGTCATACATATGCACAATAAATAAGACTCATTCTGGCTTAATTTCAACTATTTTCTAGGTTGAGACTTAAGGGGATTTTTTCAATTAAACATTTCTAGTAGCTGCAAAAAAAGAGTAAATTACTACTGGATCATATTTAATCCGCAATAGTAAACTATATATATTTTCAATAAGGAACATCCAGAGATGTAAATTTCAAATCTTTTCCTCAAATAACATTTAAAAATCCCTTACCTCAACAGCGTAAAGGAGTAAGATCTTACTTCCTGCTAATATAGGAACAGAGTCCAGTATTTCAGAGCTGTTCAGATACTGATTCCAAGATAAATTTGTTATCCCAAATATGAAAGATTGATATATTTTAATAAATACAAGAAATCTCTTTTGCCAAACAAATACAAAAACCTGAGAAATCTGGTTATTTTATTAACAAGTTTATTTGGATGGACTTTCACCCTAAAAAGTTAGAGAGAAAGACCTTGTTCTCCATTATTTTAAGTGACTGCACTATCTATTTGGCTAAATATTACTATATTTCTTTTAATTTGGTATCTCTTCCCTTTCTTTCCCTCTTGTCATCACCTTCTTCTTCTTCTTCTTCTTCCTTCTTCGTCTTCTTCTTCTTCTTCTTCTCTTATCATGATCACCCTTTCTGCATTTCCTTCTATGCTCAAAAGGTTTTGTTAAAAATTATGTGTTGCAAAATAGTTCTAATTTAATAAAAGTAATATTTTCTTTAACATCCTAATCCTCAAAGTGTTCTTAAAAGAAGAACTCCTTTTATTGAAATTCCTATGCAGAATATTGGTTTTATAAATTTCCGTTAGCATTAAGTACCACTTCCACTTGAAGAAATCTATGTTCAGATGAAATTCTGGAATTCTAAGAGTTAATTTGAAATTTTCAGTCTTGGAAACCCTGTAGAATATATGCAGAACTTTGGAAGTAGGTCAAATATCATATAAATCTTTTACATCATTCTCCATCCAATTATGTTATTTAGGATTAGCTGTCAGGACTCTAGAGCTTCAGATAATTATTGATTACTTGTCAGATTATCCTAATATGGTCAGTATTATGGCAGATAAATATTTGTACAGTGAAATAATACTTGACAGCAAATGTGTACATATTGTTTAAGATATAAATGTCAATGAATCATTCTGGTGATTGACAGGAAAGTGCACAGGTCATTAAGATCCACCTTTCCCTAATGGTCACAGAACCATAACATACAAAATATGATCAAATTTTCTTTTTCTTATCCAGGCTGATTTGAAGCAAAAAAATATCAACCATAGCTCAAAGATGTGGAAGCACAATATTTAAGGGGCAGAGTGAGTGAGTTTTATGTTTACATAAATATTTACATTGTAACATGGTTAACTAAAGTTACTAGATAGTACCTTTGCAAAAATTAAAATAAATCCTCTAAAATTAGTGCTCTATGTTTATTTTTTATGGTACTTTTATTTTTGTTTGGTAGACCTTCATGAGAATTACATTACAAATTCTATATGTAAAAATATTAAAGTAATACTTTTTCCATAGGTTCCAGATTATAGGCTAGTATTTTGAAATGATTTCTTTAGGGACCCTGTACAAAGTTTCTCTTTTACACCTTATGGTAGACAAACCTTTCTAGGAGATTTCAAAATTTTGTGCTTTTCCCTTCATGCAAAAAGTACACTAATTATGTGGTATCTCCTCTGCATCTTTGTTTTTTCCTGTGCAAGTATTTTGTACAGTATAAAGTATGAACCAGGGCCACTTAGCACACATTGATTAACATGCAAGTATTCATTTGGTGGCAGCTAGTGTAATAAAGCATTATGTAGAATGAATGAGATATGATTGATAACATTGGTAGACTATACCTATTTTTGCTATATATTTGAATAGGAAATGTACCTTTTAAAATAAGAAGGTATAAAACAAGAAAAATGAATAAAAATTGAATAAAACCCCTCTGAAATCCTAGAAATCAGTGACCTCACCACCTACTGACTGCAAACAAAAATATTAATAGTGGAAATATTACATGTGTATTCTTGGAGTTTTGACCCTGGGCTCTGAAATAGTTCTACTAATGACCTAAAACACAAGACAAAAAGTTAATTAACAAGGGAGAATAATATAGAACAAAAGTAGAAAATGGAGAACTGTGACCTTGGTTTGGATAAAAAACAACACTTTTATTGAATAATGAGATAAATGTGAATGAACTCTGACAATAAAATTTGGCCCAAAAGAAATAAAGTGATCCTCGTATATACAAATTGTATATGTAAAAAAATATTATCAAGACTGTCCATGCTGTATTAATTTGTGTTTTATCAGTAGAATAAACACTCCTGAGATGCTGTCTTCTGTTTTGGAGTTTATAGTTCAAGAAGGTGGTAATAAACAGGAATAAATTCAGAGAAGAATGCAAGAATTTTTGATGGCTGAAGAGAATATTCAATGCTGAAAGGCAATGAGCCAAATTATTTAACTCATGAAGAGTAATTTGTTTAGATCAATATTCTTGAAATTTTAAAAATATGCCTGGTTATTTGCAAAGAGAGAGATGAGAATAAGGAAAATGGATCTTTAGTCCTCTCAAAGTATAAGAAATTTTGATAAATATACAGGATCACCAATTTTTTGCTCAAGCATTTATTTAAGTATCACCATATTTCCATTTCCATTTCCTCATTTCTTTTTAGATCTAGATATAGATTATTAGATCCATAGTGTCTAGATCTATAACACTATTTTAACATTCAGCTTTATGTTGTTCACTTTGTTGTTCTAAGTACTTGGGTTCTATTCTCAATAACATGAGAAAAAGACAATGCCAGAGAATGAGATTTTCTAAAACTAGGAGACTCACCATCTTAGTCTGCTAGAAGTAAGCAGAAGTCTTAAATACTTTGTTTCTGGTAGAGAAAGTTACTATACTATGCATCAAATCCAGGTGAGTTCTTTCTCACAAGTAATTAAGGAGCTAATGGCTATCCTGCCAAGGTAATTGGAATTAAGAGCACTTCCCTTGAGCTATGTAAGTTTAAGGTGCTGTGCTGTCTTTAGGACAGACACAGTTTAACACAACAATCCATCTTATAAGATTACATTCCTTATGGTGCAGAGGAGTTTAACAGACAGAAAAATTGACCTTCTAATTTGCTTGACCTGACCTTCATGCACAGAAATGAAGTATGCACTTTAGATTCCCAGCTAGTACAGCTAGTTTCTCCTTGACTTGACCTGAATGTTTCAGTGTTGAAAGTCTAGGACTCCGAGAATTAAGGCAAAAACATGCATTATAATCAAACCCTTTTATTAATGAGCTATGCATTAATATAATCCAGCTCTAGTTTTGTAAGAAAAAAAGGGTATTAAATATTTACCATACTAATCAAATAGGTTTCATCTGCTAACAGGGAAGGAAAATAAAGTGGCAGTATTTGAAAAGAAAATACCAAAGCATACCCATCAGAACGTGCTCACATACTCGTTAGGGTTTCTGTAAGACAGTACAAAGCTAAAAATGAAACAAGATAAATGAAGATGCTGTACACTGATATTCTTTTAATAAAAAAAATAAGTTAAAAGGGAATTTCATGAATACAATGGTAAAAAGATCACAAAAGTATGCCTCATGTTGTATCCCACTGAAAAATAAATTCAGATAAGCTATGTAGCAATCAGCCCTAGGTGGTGATCCAGTCCCTGTTTTATGGTGTATGTGTACTGTATTTATTAATTAGAGCTACTGAGCACACTAAAATTCCCTTGGAGAACCACATCATGGTTTTCCTAACCCATGGAATATAATCAGCAGATTGCTTGTAAATAGAAACACTTCTGAAGCATAGCATACAGGAAATCATCTCTGGAGCTTTGACCCACTGTTTCTCACAAGATAAAAACATTATAGCTTGCTTCTTCCTCTTCAGTGTTCAGCCTCTTCAGTAGAATGAATTAATAAATGGAATTTATACATAGTTCAGGTATGTTACCTTGTGCACAAAGAAAGGAGTGAATATTGTTACATAGTTATGATGTGGTCAGGCCACAAGACTTAGCAAATGAGGAGCCCAACTAATGGATAAGGAAGATGGCAAACACAGAAGTAAATGAAAGCAGGTGTTTTCATGAAGAGTCTATCTCAAACCTTGAGTGCAACTCATACCAATAGTGTAGGCCAGTGGGAACAAAATTAGTGTTAATCTGAGCGGGTAAATGTGTACATATAATGGAATTTAGAATTAATACATAGAATGTAATTTTAAATATGTAATGAAAATTAACTTATATATATTAGGCAGTAAGATGATAGCTATAGTAGTTTTGGACTAGAACTAAAATATTCATAGATGGGCATATAGCTACTTCAGTATGAGATGAAGCTTTGAAGTGATTTTCAATGAAAATGTTAGTGAAACTGAGACCATAATAAGTGCCTCTGGAATAGCTAAATATTCTAAATTAATGGACACCTGAACAAGATCACTAACCAATGACATCAACATCAAAATTTTTAAAAAAAGAAAGATAAAACCTTAATTACAAAGTAAAAGCAATACATATATTAAAAAAGTTTCTTTGCTTTACTTCAATCTTCTCTTCAACTTTCTTCTCAATAATATTTCTTAAAAATTTGAGACAAGTACAGGAATATATATCTCAAATTGGTAATTATAATCCAGGTGACTGTTATACTGAATAACTACATATAAATATCAGGGCAGATAAGTAGCTTTATATTGTTTTCCAGCAATTTCTACCCAACAGGAAGTGTATAATTTGACTTTATTTACTTATGTATTTAAAAAATACAGCATTACAAAAATATAGCATTACAAACCCAGATTACTTCAAAGGAAAAGAAAAATACAAATACAAAAATAATAACAGCTCATTATGGAAATTTGTCTATATTTATCTAAAACCTTCAGGCTATTATAAAGGACATTCCAACCTTATGCAAATTTAACAGTTCTTCTAATTACATTGTGATTGATATGTAGCCACAGTAGAATATGCTTCTGGGTATTTTTCATCTTTTAGATTAAAATTACTTGTACATTATGGTCATTGAATCAACTAATGATGCTGTATTTAGTGAGCTTCCCCAACCAGGTGTATATTCATTTTAAAACAAGCTTACTAGGCTAGCTTTTATGCCCATGGCACTGTTTTCCCACATATTTCCCTACCACGACCAGCACTACCTTTTTTATCTTGTTCAGAGATGTCCAGTGAAAAGAATCCTAACAACAGATAACGTGACCAATAGCACAAACAACAAGCTGTATAGTCTCCTCTCTATTGATTTTACTGTCCTTAAATAATCAATATGAATATATTTAATTGCTGAAGTTATAAAGTAATTAAAACATGTTGCTCTGTGTGAGTGGGATTGTTTAGGAGTTAAGCTCTTGGCTCTTTTAAGCTGTCTTCACCGAAAACTTAAATTGGCAAAAATTTGTTCTTAAAATAATTTTTTACAAGATTTCCTATTTCTCTGCTTATTACTGGGCAAAGGAAAAAAAACAGTCTGGCAAAATTGAGCATAAACTTGCATGAAAAAGACATTAAAAGAGATGTCTTTCCATTTTGTGAAGAGTATGAGTCTCACCTGACAAAACATTTATAGAGATGCATATAATTTCCACAAAACCAGCAAGGGTATGTTGCTCTCTTGAAAGAAGCAAAAATTTCTCTTGTGCTAAAATTTTCAGCTGAGGACCTCAAAACAGATTATGAACAGAATTTTATTCAGTTTCTGCTTTTGACATTCTGACAGACAGTGTCTACTTCCAGAACATAAAGCAGAGGAAAATGCTTCTCTTTGTGCAGTGGGCTAAGCTTAAGCAATCTGTGTTAGCAGTGTCACTTGGATAATACAGGTACCTGGGTACTTGAAGGGAGATATTTAGAGCCGACTTTAAGTTTCAAAATAGTATAATGCTGGGAAATACTAGGACGAGCAGACTTAAATGGTCATCCTCAAAAAACATTACAGTTCTGCATTTGATGAGGAAATGATTCAGAAGATCAGATTCAGCAAATTTTTTTAGCTTTTGTCGTACTGAGAACAGAAAGGCTTAGATATCAGACCCCTCTGGACAGACCAAAACCCACATCTAAAATAAATTATCTAGTCTATATAATTTTTAAGCTTTTCTCTTTGAAAGACATATAGATCCAATTTATAGTTCTAAGATCTAAGGGTGGTTTCTCCATGGCTGAGATGCACAGACTACGAAATTGTGAGCACCTACTTGGAGCATTATACATTGAATATTCATAAAGAGAAAACTTCAGACTGTAGGAGGTGCCACACTGACTGCTCTCAAGTATCACATTCTCCAATTAAAAATAAAAGCCTGTACTGCTACATCTAAAAGTTATCCAAAGAATAACTTCCCTACATATCTTAGTTTCTGTGACCCATTTTATGGGAAGACAATGACACCATGTGAAGTAGATCTTTAGTATTTCTGTCATGCTGATTATTGTAATTGGAGAAATATAGCTCAGCCTTCCCCGAGGAAGAAGAAAGTACAGCCTTAATGAGTTTCCCTAATACTGCAACTTGCTTAAATAAAATAAGAATACAATTAGGCTTTCTCAAATGTAAGACTAAATCAGAATGCCATTAACTATTGTTCAGTGCACTGAAGTGTGAAATATATGCTTTTATGTTGCTGCAAAAAAACATGCGCTTTTAACTTTGAAGGCATTGGATGAAGTAATACAACAAAGAAAAGAAAAGATAAATAATAGATAAAAATAGCTACAGTCTGAGACTTACATGCATAATATAATACATGAATGCACATGAACAAGTGAAAAAACCCAACAACTTTGCAATGCCAAGAGAAAAAATAGGACAGGAATCCTAAACAAATTATTGAGTCAGTTAAGCTTCTGATAGTCCCTGAAAGTTTTGTTGTACACCCCTTCAAACAGAATGATATACAATTGACTAGAGACAATCCAATCCTGCCATCCTATTCTTATGTTGATCAACATGTACTCAGGTTGTTTAGATGGCTTTAGCATCTGTGGTCAATATGAGGCTCACATTCTCAGAACTAAATGGTGCTGTGGTCATGGGTTTGCTATAAACAAAAGGGCACAAACCACATACATAGACCAAAGAGTTTAATATTAGCTCAATTAATGTTTAAACATAACAGCCCAAAGTGTTGGTTCAGTTACACTAACAGTCAATAATAATCCAAATTAACTCAGAGAAACTGAGTTAAATCAGTAATATAGCTAACAGGTTGCACTGGGGGAAAGGGAGAAAACAAACCAAATCATTTGTACTGGCGCTGTGCTCTACCTTCCCTACCCCTGGCACCTTAACATTGTCAGTCTAGGAGGGAGAATGAAGGCAGGCTGCAATGAGCTGTCAGCACCCTGATGGCTTTGATGGGAAGAGGAGGATATGTCTGCTAGGGTTTTCCTCCTACTCTTTGCCAGGAGAAGTATGGGGATGACAGTTTTTCCAGTTCAAGTTTGCAGTATGTTTGAGTTTGGGTTTGTATGTTTCACTGTCACAGCTCACTTGCTTCCCCCACACAGACAGCTACAGCCTGGCACTGGCCCCCAGAGCCACCCTTCCCACTCTGCCCCAAGGGTTTGTCACAAAGTGAAAGACAGGGGGTGTCTGACCCCAGCAGAGACACCCCCAGAGCTCCAGTTGGAGCAGGGGAAGCAGCAGCCACCAGAACCAGCACAGGAGTTAAACAAGCAACACCCAGCCCAGGTCATGACAAGGTGGAGCCCTTCTATTGTCAGGTCAGTGTGCAGCTGGGGACCTTATGCAAGAAGTGGCAAAAGTCTTACTTTCTAAGCTACAGTGGCACAGACCACATTCAGCTTATTGGCACAGCTCAAGTGTGCCAATAGTTCACTATTTACCTTTGCCTTAATTTCTCAGCCTAATTTATCTATCTATAAAAAGAGTTGTCCGCCTCCATCCTGCCACCTTAATGAAAATTGGCGCAGAAACATCACCAAGAAGTCTGAGCTGGAGGACAAGCTTGATTCTTAAGCTTCCATGATATTATAGACACACTTTAAGAAACCCGTCATCCAAAGGAAACAAGAAAACATGAGGTAGTCGCGAAAAAAAAACTGGTGATGCACCTGTGAAGATATCTGGTGTGTGTAACCTGAAATTGTATACATTTTTCCTGTCATCAAGTCATGATGGATTACAGTAATAGTAATTACAAATATTGGCCATGAAAAATCAGAAAAGTTTTAACATTGGTGTTATGATGCTTTTTGGTTGAATTTTAAAAGGGCCCATCAATTAAAGATGAAGAGTCATGAAGTCCTGACTGAAAGAACTTCAAAGATTTGCACTAGAGGACATCTAGTTTTCATTTCATTTCTCAAACAAGAGTAGGAAGCCATTGTGTGGTGTATAACATCTTTTTTTCTTTTTTCTTATCTGACTGATCAGACCCAAAAGGTTCTAAAATTTTTTACTTTACTGCTATAATCAAACAAGAAAGATGATAGGTTGAAGGAATATAAACTACAAATCAGTAGAGACTCTAAATCAGTGATGTGATTGGTGTGTAAGTGATACTTGTTTAAGGTTTTTGGATGGAGCCTGATTAGTAAATAAGGGGTTCTGCTGTGAACTTGTCTCAAAGGGGGAAAAGGATCTTTGCACAGGAGGTAGCAGGGAGCTGTAAACTAGATTTGAATGAGGAAGGGGGTAAACCCAGGCTCGCTATGGATAAACACTGAGTACATCAGTGTTTGAGATCCTTCAGTCTGCTATTTCAGTGTAAGTAGGGGATGTAGATCCACGCAGCAGTAAAGTTCCAAAGTTTATTAGTGTGATACAAAGCCACAAAAACACTTGAGAATGGTCACATAGGAATTAGGGCTAGTATCCCCAGAAAGGTGGTGGATTCAACAGCCCAGCTGAAGTGCATCTACACCAATGCACACAACATGAGTTACAAACAGGAGCTGGAAGCCATCGAGCAGCAGGAAAACTATTAAAAAATTGCCATCATGGAAACATGGTGGGATGACTCTCAAAACTGAAGTGTTGCAACAGATGGCTATAATTTCTTCATGTGGGATAAGCAAGGAAGGAGAGGTGGTAGGGTAGTTCTATATGTTAGGAAATATTTTGGTTGTCTGGAATTTAATGATGGTGATATCAGGGTTGAGCGTTTTTGGTTAAGAATCAGGGCAGGGGGGAAGTTGGCAGATATGGGATTTTTTTTCTCTGGGATTTTACCCTTGACAAAAATTAATTACATCAGCCCAAGTTTCCCATTTTCTCTTTGTCCTAGCTCTGTTGATGGTATTGATGCACACAAATGTTGTAGGAGTGAGGCAACTTTTGTCTTTAATCTCCTAGTGTTTCCATCTGAGACCCATTCTTAATGTCTGAAACTGCTTCACAGTTACTTATGTCTGGCTGCGACATCTGCCAGAACAACCTTCACTAAGTCCATGAACAGATAATCCTGAACTTAAGTGGAAATTTCACCGCTTCAAGAGAAATGAATGCTGGATTCTGCACCTGGGCTGGGGCAACCCTGGATGAATGTACAGACTGGGGAATGAGATGCTGGAAAGCAGTGCCACAGATAGGGACCTAGGCGTCCTGGTTGACAGAAAATTGAATATAAATCAGCAGTGCCCTGGCAGCCGGGAGGGCCAACCCTGTCCTGGGGGGCATCAGGCACAGCATCGCCAGCCAGGCAAGGGAGGGGATTGTCCTGCTCTGCTCTGCACTGGGGCGGCCTCACCTCGAGTGCTGGGGGCAGCTTTGGTACCACAATGTAAGAAAGACATTAAATTATTGGAAAGCATCCAAAGGAGTTAGCAAAGATGGTGCAAGGCCTTGAGAGGAAACCATATGACAAGCAACTGAGGACACTCGGTCTGTTCAGACTGGAGGAGAGGAGACTAAGGGGAGACCTCACTGCAGTTACACCTTGCTTGTGAGAAGAAGGGGTGGAGTAGGCACTGATCTCTTCTCTTTGGTGACCAGTGACAGGACCCAAGGGAATGGCCTGAAGCTGTGTCAGGGGACATTTAGGTTGGATTTTAGAAAAAGGTTCTTCACCCAGAGGATGGCTGGGCACTGGAACAGGCTCCCCACAAAAGTGGTCACAGAACCAGCCTGACAGAGTTCAAGATGTGTTTGGACAATGCTCTCAGGCATAGGGTGGGATTCTTGGGGATGGTACTGTGAAAGGCTTGGAGTTGGATTTTGATGATCCTTGAGGGTTTCTTCCAACTCAGTTTGTTCTGTGATTCTGTGAATATAAGATAATCTCAAAAATCTGATTCTCCATTGTTGGATTTGTTGTAAGTTAGTTGTATAACTTTGGTGAGAACACTATGTGTTTGACTTTCTTTTTTTATTTGATCTTGACTCAGTTCTCTGCTTTCCAATATGGAACAGTACAGGACAGTTCACTCTGACGGCTACTTGTCATAAATGCATATGCAGAATTATGATCTTTGTAACAATATCATTAATGTCTCCAGTAGCACAAGACTGTATGTACACTAAAATGTACAAAGCAGTAAATAATATAAAACCGTTTTTCACCTTAATTACTTCTTCATTAGAAATAAAAAGGTTTATAACTTTTAAAAACCTTCTAAATGTTTTTCATGTTTGATTTTTAGTCAAAGACACAAAATATTCGTAAGACCCCAAGACAAAAGAAGTATCAGGAATAAGCTGAGAGACTAAAGAATTTAGAAAAAAGGATTTGTCTAAAAATACTCTTAGAAACTGCAAAAATAAAAATAAAGACACATTTGGCAAGAATGAAAATGACTCTTTGCAAAAGAAATAATAACATTGTATTTTTTTGTTATTCATTCTCCTAAAAAAATAAAAATGTATAAAAGAAGTGGGTTTACTATCATTAGATAGTAAATGGGGGTGGATAATTATGAACATAAGCCAGGTAGTAATGATAGTATGCCTTTCAGCTGTCTAAAGATATCCCAAAAACTTTGCATCAGATTTTAGTAAGGAGAACTGCATAGCAAAGGCAAGTGGGATATTGAGTTCATAAACAAAAGAAGAAAGAAAATTATTGCATATGTAATGAGAATAGAATTTAAGCTTTTTAAAAAATATTTTTCAGTTGAGGAGCCTGAAGATGTCAATCCTATAGTATTGTAAGAATTCGAACACCACAATCACAGTTATAGCAAGCAATGATCTTTAATGTGTCTGCTGAACCAGGGCTAGTGCAGTGTGATTTTAGAATAGCAAATATGCCACTTACATTTAAGAAACATCAGACAACTCAGTTAGCTCTTGGAGTAGAATAGACCAAATGTGGCCTGCAGTCCATTGTTTTAAACAAAACTATGTATTTTCCATTTGTGTATGGCAAGAATGAGGAGTCCACTCTTTTAAGATAGAAATGTAAGTGCTAGAGTGTGTGTGTAAATCAAACATGCAAAACTGAGAGGAGGTTTTAAATATTAACCAGAGAATTATAAAGAGGTACAAAAACTTCAACATGAAAGAAATATAAAAGAAATAAAGAAATTTAGAAAAGGTGGGGGTAGAGGCCTTGGAGCAGGATAAGGAGCAGTGATCCTGGCTGGGTACTACAGAGTCACCTGTGGCATCCCCAGCCCTGCCTCGACCAGACTCAGCACTTTCTTTAGGATACAGAAACAGCTTGCAACTTGCCTACACCACAGTAACATTGTGGGGCCACCTCTACTTTAAATGTGCGTGGGTTTAATGGGGGTCCTGCCCACAGATGGTAGCTTAGTGGGGTGCCAGCAGTGGCAGGGGTACCTGCTCAGCTAGTGCACTCACATCTTCATAGAACAATCTGCATGTGGTAGACCCTCACCTACACCACTAGGTGGGTTACATTTCAGCCAGTGGGTGATTTTTGTTTTCAGGGATGAGTTATAGAAGAGTTGTTATAAAACTGTAGGTTTTTGATAACAGTTTACATGTCAAGTATTGTGGTGTATCTTTTGTTCAGCTTGTACTGGTGGACAGTTAATGTTAATATATTGAAAAATTGCTTCTATACTGATTAGATTAAACTATGTGAGCTGAGTTTTCCCATTAGACCAGCAAATTCTTGAAAAAAAAAATCGAGAATCATAGGATATCCTGAGCTGGACGGAATCCACAAGGATCATCAAAGTCAAACTCCAGTCCCTGCACAGGACAGACCCAAGAATCACAATATGTGCCTGAGAACATTGTTTAAATGCTTCATGAACTTGTGTCAGGCTTGGTGCTGTGACCACTTTCCTGGGAGCTTGTCCCGGTGCCCAACCACCCTCTGGGTGAAGACTTTTCTGACATCTAATCTAAACCTTTTCTGACCTGACACAATTTCAGTTCTTTCCCTTGGGTCCTGTCACTGGTCACCACAGAGAAGAGATCAGTGCCTGCCCCTCCTCTTCCCCTCGTGAGGAAGCTGTAACTGCAATGAGGTCTCCCCTCAGTCTCCTCTTCTCCAGGCTGAACAAGCCAAGTGACATCAGATGCTCTTAGTATGACTTTCAAATATTGCATATGTTGTTTGCCTTTCCTTCTCCACTTTCCAATTTTCCCTATTTTCTGTCTTTCAGGCAGAAAAGAAAGCATGAAGGCCAAGTAGAGTGAATCCTGAAAGGAACTGAGATGTAAAGGCATGACAAAATCTAGGCGAGATTGAAGAAGATCACTGAAAACTACAGACATATTCAGTCTAAGAAGTTAAGGTTCTCTGGAGTTTGACCACTCACCTGAGTTGTATGCTCCTGCTTTAGAAAAGCTTTGAACAAAAGGCTGGAAACATAAATGAAAAACAGCATAAAGATTAGTGACTATGGATCACACCTGACCAATTTCATTCATCTTTGAAGGGTACTACTAATTTATATTAAATAAAAGAAGACAGCAGATATAACCAGACTGGATTTCAGATATATACTTGCAAAGGTGCCAAATAGGAAAAAGTGAGTTAAGGTGGAGGAAAGGACTGAAAGACAAACTGAGTATGGGGAGAGAATTAACTGAAGAGTACTCATGGATACATCATAATGAAAGAGGGCTACTAAAATGAACACCTAGTGAAGCTGTTAACAGTTGAAACATTCTTATGGACAAAAGAAAAAGAGGAGTATAAAATATATGTGAAGCTGAGAATTCATTTTTAGTCTTCTTAAAAGTTTTACCAGTGTAGACAATATGCAATAAACATTATTATTAGTCCAGCAACAGTAACGTTAACACTCACTTTCCAAATTATCTAATCAATACTATATAGATCTTACCAGTAATAATAAAGGTAGAAGTTGCTATATATGAAAAACCTGCCATTATCTATCCCTTTCCCCAGGTAGTGTGCTCATCATTCCAGTATTCCTCTGAATTCTAAGAAGGATGATTTTAGCTGGTGTAGGAGGCATGCAAGAACATTTTCAGCATTGTGAGGTCTCTGCAGGGAGGCCTATGGTAATCATGCTGGAGAGGTTTCCTCCTGCCCGGATGTGAGTTTTCTTGGTTTTGTTTTCTTAGTTTTTTTAATCACAGCTCACTTTCCTCTCCCACTGCAGCCTGGCAATGTCCCCCAGCCCAGTGCACACAGAGGGATATTGTTTGGCAGAAAATTATTTGGGGGGTTGGGGAGGAGTGTGTATCCTTAGTGGGGCCACTCTAGAGCAGAAGCTGGAGCAGGGGAGCCAGCAGTCACTGCCCATGGCACAAGGGCTAAACCACTGGCACCCAGCTCAGGCCATGAATAGGATAAAATCTGGCACTAACAGATCAAGGTCATGATTTTTTAACCAGTAATTGCAAAATTATATGTCCTAGCTATGGAACCCCTCAAGAAATGTCCAAGGAGTGATGCAATACAGCTTTCTTTTTAATTTTCCTGGCACAAAATTTATATATGAGTTGATACATTTTTCTGATAGGTTACATTGGGAGGAAGATTTTGTTTTTATTTGAGAAATATGGCAATGAAAATGGAATAAGCACTGGAGACTAAAATATCTTTCATTTAGGAACTAATGAGAAGAAATTCTTCAAGAAGTTGTGGTCTCATTAGCTGAAAACTGCTGAGAAATAGAAAAGTTTGCATATATTAGTCATTAAAAGTCTACAGAATGCCAGTGTGACATAATAAAAGGGGGAAAATAATCCTATAATTTTTCAGACTAGGTTTTACTTACTGAATAAAGGAATTATTAATTTCATTTTATGTAGTAAGGATCTTTTCTGTAATACTATACACATTTTTTGGCCCATCGAATAGCTTGTGAAGATGCCTGCAGATTGGAAGAGGGGCAAGAATATCTCACAGCTGCAGTGATCAAGAAATGAGCCTGAGATGTTGCCTTTGTAAAGCTCCTGGGCAACTGTCTTTGAATACAAATGAGAACACATTGAGTACCCAGGTGTGCAGGGAGGTGGCAAAAGGAGGAGCTCCCTAAAAGGCAGCAGCCTCTTTCATCTGCAGTCAGATGGACTAACTCCAGGGGAGAAGCACTCAATGACAAACACTAGACTTAGGGCCTCTCACCACCCACCTGAAAGCAGCAATCACAACTGCTTACTTCCAGTGAACACCTGTGAGAACAAACTTCATTTTCTCTAGTCTGTGTGCAATTAAAGGCCACCTGTTTGCATGCAGGAGCTGTTTGCAGCTGTTTCCCGCAGCTGAGACCACTTCTTATTACCTTTCGGCAGATAGATGTTGTTGAATTCAGCCATCAGCATCAAATTCCACCTGACTATGGCAAAGCTGATTATACTAGTGGTCATCAGTCTCAACCTGAAATAGAAGATTAATAGAACCTTCTAAAATAAGAAGCCATGGGAATGTTCCTCTTATCTTCTATACCTGGTATGGAGCAATGAATCACAGAATGGTTTGAATTGGAAGGGACCTTAAGGATCATCTAGTTCCAGTCCCCCTACACATCACACTTCACCAAGTTGCTCCAAGCTGCATCCCACATGAATACTTACAGGAATGAGGTATCCACAATTTTTATGGGCAACCTGTTCCTATATCTCTCATAACAAAGAATTTCTTCCTAATATCTAGCCTAAACATACCCTCTTTCAGTCTGAAGCCATTCCTCCTTGTCCAAGCACTATATGTCCCTGTAAAAGTCCCTCTTCAGCTTTCTTGTAGGCCCCTTTTAGATACTGAAAGGCTGCTCTTCCTGGACCCTTCTCTTCTCCATGCTCAACAACTCCAACTCTCTCCACCTGTCTTCAAAGGAGAGGTGCTCCAGTTCTCAGATAATTTTTGTGGCCCTCCTCTGGATTTGCTGCAATGGGTCAATATCCTTTTTATGCTGGGGCCCAAGAACTGGATGCAGTGCTCCAGCTGGGATCTCACAAGAATGGAGGGGGAGAATCACCTCCCTCAACTTCTTTTGACACAGTCCAGGATGTGTTTGGCTTTCAGGGCTGCAAATGCACATCACCTGGTCACATTGCTCTTCTCAGCAACCAACCCCTGCAAGTCCTTCACCTCAGGATTGCTCTCAGTTCTTTGCACAGCTTGCACTTGTGCTTGGGATTGCTCCAGCCCATGTGCAGGACCTTGCACGGGGCCTTGTTGAACTTCAGATCAGAGACCAGTTCACACAGGTCCACTGCCCAAGCCTGTGCTATTAACTCTGGACGGTATTCCCTTCCTTCAGATTGCCGACTGCGCTACACTTGGTGTCATCAAACATGCTGAGGGTGCACTCAATCCCACTGTTCATGCCATGACAAAGATGTTAAACAGCGCCAGTCCCAATACCAAGCCTGAACAGTACTGCCTTTTCATTGAGATTTTTTGACAGTGAATGACATGGTATTGGGATAATTAACAGCTGCCTAAACAGATGGTTAGAGAACAAAAGTTCTTTAAACAGTCCTCAATCATAGCTTTTTAAATTATTCACCATTCTGGCTATGGTGTTTATCAACATGATCCCCAGCTTGGCACAGAGGAGACTACAACACAACATTGTATAATCAGCACCTCAGGCCCGTAAGGATTTCATGTTAGGTAGTGTAGATAAAGGTAAACTCTTGGGTTCTGGCCTCAGTCAAATATACATTCTAGGAACATTTTTATTGAAAAGAAGAAAAAAGTGTGAGGTTAGCATTTGCAAATGTTAAAGGACACCAAGGAGATAATTCATGCTGGCAAATAAACAAGCAGCTGTAAATTCACCAAGAAGAAACATGGGAAATTAAACAAAGGCTCCTAACCACCAGCAAGTGAGAACTGAAGAGGTGGCAGGAATAAAACCAGTTTATTTAAAGTTATGTTTATAGATCAGAAAATTGACTATGACAGGAGAAATCTGTTTTTATTATTTTAAGAAATTCTTTCAAGTTATATGTCCAATACTCGTGGGATTTTTAGGTATGATCTTTACAGTGCCAAAAGCTACAGTATGTCTTTTTATTTCTATATGAGATCTAATTTCTGTATTGCAGCAATGCTCCATCACCTGCTTGGGGTTAGGCAGTTTGGGCCCTGCCAGCAAGCCTTTAACCACGTAGGTAATTTTAAGTTTTATGTGCATCAACATCTATGGGTCAGACAGCACCAGAGTGGGAGGGTCAGCACCTGCATGGTAAATCTTTTTGAAATGGTAAGGAAAGATTTGGTTGATAAAGTCCTTCTGTGACGTTAATCCAAAATCTTTTTGCAATTCTCTCTGAGTTACGAGAGTGGGGAAAAAATTCAATTCCTGCTGCAAAAGTGATCCAAGGGCCGTCACGCTTCTGAGAACAAAGCTAGAGTAAAACCACCCTCAGTTCAAAAACTTGACATGGGCAAAATCCTAGCTGATAATTTTTTGAGTGGATTAGGGAGGATTAAAGAAGAGAGAGCAGTAGAATAAAAATAAGAAGATAAGAATTTTTTCTCCAGTCACTTCTGAGCATAGTAAATTGGTACCTCTAAGATTTTCACAATGCCAAATGAAACACTTTCCTTTTTGACACTTCACAATCCAAATGTCCAGACAGAGCAGCACTTGTAAGCTATTCTTAGACTGCAGTCAGGGCTCAAAAGAAGGAAGAGAAAGTATGCCAAATACTAAGATTTAACGATTTTTTAAATTACCCTAGTCCACTTTTTTTGGTATTGTGATTTACATATTTTCTTGGTTTTTTTCTGTGTATAATTTAACTAATGGAATGTTAACACGGTGCTGATGCAACATGACTTTCTGCTGGATGTAGACAGTTTTTTATCCTTCTAAAAATCTTTATTGCAGTCATTAAGAAATGTTGTCCTTGCATTCATCAAAACTGGAAAACGGATGGAAAATTCAGCTCGTGATCTTACTGATATTCTTGATTTTTCTTTCTTTATGTATACACATATACTTGTCAAGCTACTCAGTATCTTTGAATAATTTTTCTCACTATTTGTGTATGTGTGAGTTGTGTGTGTAGCATATAAAATAAAACATATCTCTCTCACAAAAGCATACTGACAGATGAGGATTTTTTTTTGTTTGTTTGTTTGTTTGTTTTTTAAATGCAACTATTTGTTTTCATTCTACACCTGGGTATTGATTCCTTGCTCTAAAACTGGTGGGGACCTAAGCTTTGCATTAAATGGAAGAAAAAATAATGCATTGTGGAAGGATGTGTAAGGAGGGCAGGCAACATACATAAAGTTTAAGACTGGTTAGAAGATCTATGAAAACATAAAATATTTATTTTTGTTTGTGGCTATGCCTATTGTTAGTGCATATTTTCTCTATTCAGTTACCTAAGAAAAAGTCTTGGCTTCCTAATCAGCTGACAGTATTTATTCAGAAATAAAAGGAGATTTTCACTCTTTTTTGTAAAAGGGATAGATAGCTTTTGTGAAGGATATTAAATGAGAATGCTGTGCAGTTGCTTCTTTTTCTCTACAGGTTGCAAACTCTGCAGGGAAAGCCCAAATCCTGCTCTGCTGACTCTGTCATCAGAGTAACCTCTGGCACAGAAGCCATAATAACTAAATGTAGAGCTGGAGAAAAAACACAGCTTCCTGTTATTTATTGAGCAACAAAATAATGAGAGTCCCTTGATAGCTAGGACTACATTCAGAAATTACACTTTGAGGCAACATAATAGACATTTTTGCCTAAATACATATTTAAAAATATATTAATGAACAATGCACTTGATGGAGTATTACTGCTCTTAGCAATTCTATAAAGAGTCTGCAAACCTATGTCACAAGCCAATTCCTTATATACTCTTGCAACAGCATCAGTTCTGTAAATGATAACATAGGATGCCCCACCCAAACGTGGCCCCTGAGTGTTTGCATACCAGGATGGCTACAAGACAATGCTGTGATGAATTCTTATCTTATGACCAAGGTAAACATCACTCCCTTACAGGTAACTGTGTTGCCTCTGGCTTTTCTTCTTCCAGCCAGATGTTTCCTTGGCCACAAGTTACCCATGCTAGGCAGTTATGATTTTAATTTCCCCTTCAGTAGCTGAGGGTACTTCCCCCTCAGCTGCTTCTACTCTCAAAATAAGAATGACTTTAAATCCAGCATTGTGTCTGATATTAGCCATATGGGGTAATCAGTAGGGACTGGACACAGGTGGAGTGGATGAAGCTCATTTTGTGTCATGAAGAACATAATACTAATTGCACAAATTGGGGCTTTATATGTGTCAGAGCAGCTCCCTTGATATGGTGTTTTGAAAATCAGTCATTGACAATGGCCAGGAGCAGAATCATAGGCAAAAATTGTAAGAGGTAGAAAAACAAATTGTGATATTTCCCTAAGTATCTCTGTTTTGAAAGCTGCAGTTAGATCCTTCCTACTAAATGTAGGCACCTCAGAGGTGCCTTAATGAAGGATGTCCAATATCATTATTTTTTCTGCTTCCATTAGAAAGGACACTGAAATAACTCAAAATTATATTGCAGTACTCTGTCTTTAAACCTGATGCAATCCTATCAAGTGCAGCAAAGAGCATTTGTGAGCCTTTCCTATGGAAAAAAAAGAAACAAAAAAACACCTATAAGCCGATACTAAAACAAATATGAAATACACTATGGGAAGTCAGAAAGACAAAATCCAAAAACCTGAAGAAATGCAGTGAAGTATTAGG
The DNA here is from genome assembly GCA_026261815.1 of Monarcha castaneiventris obscurior. NCBI lineage: Eukaryota > Metazoa > Chordata > Aves > Passeriformes > Monarchidae > Monarcha > Monarcha castaneiventris. The sequence goes on along the minus strand of JAMPIT010000624.1, from coordinate 9,949,553 downwards.
CCCAGTATTTTGTTCATAAGTAAAAGAATTATTAGGATTTAAATGAAATTTCCAAATGTGTTTTTGTAATATATGCACGTTTATATTGTGCCCACTTTGCAGTGGTGTCATTATGCTAGAGGGAAAAAGCACAGACTTTAAACAGCAAAATAAGCTGCTGGGTTTTTTTGCTTTTTTATGCTTGGTTGAGTACTTATACTTTGCTAAAATTCACCCAGTGGGAGAACAGATACACTTTAATCTTCATCACAATAAGCTGTGTTTCAGACAGGGATGAATAACAGTTGATCTATCTAACAATCAATCCATCCAAGTTTGTATCCTAAGTTCCTCATTAAAGTACCTGAAAGCCATCTTTTGCCATACTCACTTCAATGCAATAAAATCCATGCCATTTTGATTCATTTTGCTAGATGGTTGTGAATAAAGAACTTATTAGACACTCTTCTCATAAAACTGTTGAATACTGTTTATACTCAGGGAGGTGACAGATCTAATGTGTAAGTGTTTTCCATCATCCATCTACATAACTTCACATATTGGCAGTCTTCACCACAGTATGAGTGCCTCCAGAATGTCTGAGCACTACTTACTATATTAGGTTATTAATCCTAAGAGACTGTGAATTGGCTTCCAACCTTTCTTCTTTCTTAGATGTTTTGTTTTTGCAGCTTTAACTGTTCTTAACTTATGCTTCACTGTAATAAGCTCCTAATACTGGATGGATACAAGTGAAAGCAGAAGCATGCCACTCAGTATAATTTTGATTACACCCATGCAATATTACACTCTGATTTTTTACTTACCTAGAAAAAGATTTCAAAATAAATGCTAAAAATGTTATTTTGCATAAATGGAGTCTGTGGAGACATATGTCTCATATGTCTCATATAAAGACAGTAAATAATGATTTTTTTAAAAAATGCAGGGAGAAAAAATACATTTGAAAATAATTTTTAATATTTAAAGTATTAGTTTATCAATAAAATACATGGTTAGAACAGAATTATCCTTTGTTCAGAAGATGACGGCTATACTTATTAAAATGTTATATATCACAGAAGTATAATGATATTTCAAAAGTCTTTTCAGGTATTACTTATATATCTTTACTCTTTGTAACAAAATTTTGAAGGACTGAAATTGAAGTAAAATTACATGAAACATTTGACCTGAATCACCCCACCTCATCCTTACCTTCTAGACTGTTTCATTGTATTAGCCTATTCAGGTAACAATATGAAGTAGTAAAACAGATTTCTGCCTTTAAATAAAGCTATCCTTTGGGAGAAAAATGATACTTCAAACTATTGCTTTAGTGTAAGAGTGCTGCATAGTGCTGCAGAGAACTGAGAGAAGAAAGCATGACAACGAGGAACTAGTCGTGCAGTTTTCCACAGCCTTTGTCAAGGGAAATGCAACATAAATAAGCATATCCCTTCAACATCCCTCAAATAATGAGACTGTCATATGAGTTCTGGGTCTCTGTTGAAATATCTTCAGCAGGTTTAATTTATATTCACAAAAGGGAACACTTGCTATTTTTAAAAAAAAATATGCAGTTGCTCAGGACCACATTTTTCACATCTAACTCCTATTGGTATTTACTTGAGCAAATCATCCTCTTAGAAAACTACTTTCATGGGTAAACTTTGGATAGCATAAGAGCTTAATTATGAGACTCTTTATATTTTATTGCTATATTTGGCAATAGTTCCATAGTAACTTGCTTGAACAGGGAGGTTGGACCAGATGACTCACTGTACTTTTTTCCAACCTTACCCATTCACTGTCTCTGTGATTTTGCTGACATTAATTTTAATAATAATTCCTCTAGAATGCATTCTTGGTAATGTAGTTATGTAAAAGGCCATTGATTTCATCAGTTTACTGATTGTTTAATTTATTTTCTGTGTTACTGGATTGTTCCAATACTCATCTTTCCTTCTCTCCCCCCACCCGCACCTCACAACACAATAATGGAAGTGAGCTCTAAATAGAAAAACAACCCCCTTTCTTACAGACTTTGTACTTCCTTAGCATAACATCTAGTTGTCAGATTCAAGCGGGATTCACCAGAGAATCTTTCTTTCCATTTCACCTGCACTAACTGTGATTGACCCTCCCAATCAAAACAAAAATACCCCCAAACAGAAGGGATACATTAATTCATACACAGCCTTTCTTCCTCTTGTTATTGGTTATGTGTCCCAAGGAAAACTCCCAGATCCCAGCTACTCAAGCAGCTTTTCAGCATTAAAAAACACTAGCTACTCTATTCCCACAATCCAAGATCATCTTCCCCCCACCCCGCAGGGTGTTCAATAGCAGCTCACATTCCTGCCCCAGCAGTGTGTCCTGCCACTGGTTTCCCCAGCACACTTCTCTGTCTAATCTTCAGGTGACTCCCTGAAGAATGAGTAGGATCAGCATCTTACTTTGGGAGTGGTCCTCAGAAAAAGTATGTATCCCAGTTGTGGGCCCACCACCTCCATACAAGAGCCAACAGTTCAGTAAGCATTGCTTTGGTGAACCAATTGTTTTTTCCAATGTATGATACCAGTCCAATGCCTTGTGTATTTTCCTCTATCCTTCTCCAAAAAATCCCTGTCCTGGATATATAATGGGAAAAGCTGCAGAAGCTGAGTAGTAGAGCCTTGCCCACTGGTGGGACTAGCCTTTTGAATGAATAATTAAATAGGTTTATTGTATATATGAATAGATAGATATAAATAGAATTTATTAATATAAATATTTATAAATGAATCATCAATAAACTGACTGAACAACCCTTGAAAATAATTTACTTTCAAAAGTCAGAGAATTTTGAATATGACCAAATCTAAATTATGTACAAGTATACAAATTTTACTTTGCATGTTTTCAAAACTATAAACAATTTTGATTCCTTATTTTGATAATGGGATCAATAACACACAGTGGTGCATTCATTTAGAAATAAAAACAACACAACAAACCAGCACAATGTTTTCCAGTAAATATATCACTGTACATTACCTGCGAGAAAAATTATTGATTCTTTTAAATGTCTATCTGTTACACGGCTTTCTGCACGATAAATTCTGTACTCACTTTACAGCAATACTGTGAGAGACTGATAATTCAGTCTCTGAAACATGATTCCTAAATATCACATTTGAAGAGAGAAGCTGATAAACATGTCATGGTTTTCCAAAAGCATGATGGTTATAGCATCTGTTAGTTGTCCTGAGATTATTTTTGATCATTATATGTGTACAAAAACTACTGTACTTTTGGAAGGCAGATAAAATGCTAGCAGTTTATGATGTCACCCAAAACAGAAAAGCATTACATAGCTCTACAATCCCACACAAGTAAAGATCATTTTAAGCTTTCTACTGAAGATGCATTTTCCCAGGTGGTCAATTGCACTTGTCATCTGTTATTTTGGAAAATGCACAGAATTTAATAGATGAGGTATATCAAACTAACTACATTAGGAACACACCAGCTGTCAATATGGCTTCAGCCCAACAGCATCTTTTGGGAAAAGCAAATTCCAAAATGAAGACAGTATACTATTAGTCTGATAGAATGATTATAAGTTTCACCATCTGTTGCATATTTCACTATTAATTGTGATTTGTATCAATAGTTATTTTCTAAAATCCACATTTTCTTTTTTATACAAGAAACAGCAAAGCAGAGTGGCAACACATTGTCTCAAGTAAGGATGTACCAATGCTGGAGCTAAATCAGATAAACTTCACCCTGGTTTAACAATGTAGATATCTAGGGCACTAATTACAGTAAATAGATCTAAAAATATCAGTGACAGAACAGAAAAACAATCCACAATTATCCATCTCTTCTTGAAAAACTTACTAATTTTGCTTTTCAAATTTATTCCATTGTGCAATCATATACTAGTTATGTTTAACATTTCAAAGCCCATCAGTTGAATGTGATTGGATTTTAATTACATTTAATCAAACATAAGTGTAAAAGCTACAACAATTTCAAAATGTTTCATGGCTAGATCTAAACTAGAGAGGAATTTCTTGCATGTAAAATTGAATGTCTAATTAATGTATTTAATGTGAAGGCTCATGACTGTTTAAAGGTATATCAAAAAAGAAGGATAAAAATATTTGGTTATGTTTGAGTCTTGGGGTTTGGTTTTGTGTTTTTTATGGGTTTTTGAAGGGTTTTTTTACTTATATTTTTTTCCTGTATGTCATAGCCCTAGGGGAGTTTTTTTTGTTTGTTTGTTTCTTTGTTTCATTCTTTCTTCCTATATTTCTTTCAACATGATCCCCATCTGTTTCCAAGTGAAAGGTGTGGTTTTAGTCCCAGCCACTATTCTTCAATTTTGGCTTGTTGCCTATTACATTAATAGGCTCTGTACAGGGCTATTGCATTTATTTAGAAGTAAGATGAGACTCATGGTCAGACTAGGGGTTGATAACATTTGCAAGACTAAGCATAAGTTAAAGATTTTTGAAAGAAGTCCTAAAAATATGATATTATTTAAATTCTTTTATTCTCACTTTAAACTAACATTTTGCTTGACCTGAAGACAAGCCATCGCTCACATCATCTTTGTGCAAAGTGACTAAAAAGGACTCAAAGTAAAACTGTAACAACAGGTACTTAATATTATTGCCTAAGCCATGCACTGAATTCAGACAGCATTTTGTTTTCTCAAAAGCTTTTTCTACTTTGTCTTCCTTGTATTGAAGAAACTATAATTTTTGCTTCTTCCCCTGCTATTCTTGTAACTTCATTAACTGATTAACAAGGGGAAAATAAAATAGAACTCTGCAGTGCCTAATATAAGAGTGCGTTCACTATAGGCAGGAAATTACTATAGTAATTTTCACTATAGGAAATGACAGTCCAATATTCAGAAGTCTCTGGAAAATCTGAGAAATAAAAATGAAGCCATTAACTCTTTCTCAACTTGTCAGCCATACCAATGATTGCTCAGGTCATTTGAAGCATTTGATGATATCTACATCAGTAGATAATTTTTTTTTTTAATTGGCCTCTTTGGTAGGTTTTTTTTGTTTGTTTGTTTTGTGTTTTGTTTTGTCACTGTTTGGCAATCAGTCAGCACAGCAAGTGTTATCTTTTAGGACAACAGCTATCAATCTAATAACCAGTGCTTACCAAACTCAGAGCCAGATTAAAAACAGGCTTTCAATGTACTGGGGAAAAAACAACATCCTTTTCAAGATATATGATGAAAAGTGGATATACCGACATTAATAGCTTTTTGAGAATTTGCTGTGACAAGAATGCTTTAGAAGTCAGTATCATGTCCATTAAAGCAGAGATAACTTCCCTAATTGGTCTTTAAACTTCATATGAAATTCTATTAGAAATATAAAATTCTATGGGAAATACATTGAGGAACATATTTGTTCCTTATAATTTCCTTCATGTTTAAAAAGAACATGATTGACAGAGAGAATTAAGAGGAGTGGGGGGTTTTTTCCTAATTTTGTGTAAGGATCTGTTTCTGGGGTGTCATTAAGAAAGATCTGCATGTTTTATAAGTACAGCATCAGGCCACTACTGTGTCTGAAAGGATGTGGAGAGAGACTTACAGATGCAGAGCAGATTTTTGTCAAGCAAAGTTAACTAGACATATTTCAAATTAATTGCCAAGGTTATGGCATTGCTGGCATACAACCAAAAACCCCTGCTTTTGCCCAGTACTATAAAGCTATTTTATAATATTAAACTGCAACATTAAGCAAAAGGCCATATATGCGTATTTTTATTTTAGAGAAGACACATTTATAAGACCTTGAATAAGTTTGCACCAAACTGAATTTGGTGACAAATTCAAACACCCTAGATAATATTCTATATGAGCTAGATACCTACTGACATGCTTTGTTTTTCTATGACGTGTTTCCCATTGATTACTGAGACATCACATTTTTTTTTTAATTATCGAGTCCTTTATATCTTAGTCTTTATTGGAACTACTAGTGAACTGAGACTCATGTTCTGGCAACAGCCCTCTCTTCCCTTTCTTCTTACCAGCTCTTGAGTTCAAAGAGCTATATCAATCATATTTTCAAGCCAATTACATTACTCTGGTTCTTTTGGATGACTTTAATGTATTTCTGAAAATGAAAATATGTCAGCCGGCTAGGAGCTGAATCCAGATTCCACACTTAATGACAGCACCTACATCTACCTCTTCTTTTATCCTTTGGTCAAATAGCAGCTCCAGAAATGTTCATCATCCTCCTTTCTTTGTAAAGCTGCTCCTCCTATTTGTATTTTTTTAAACTCTGAAGCAGAAGGTCAGTTTATCTGTTTAATATTTTCTATCTCTCTCTTCAGTCTTCATGTTCATTCACGTCCCTTACAGGACATACTACGTTCTGAAGGATATGGCAATGGAACATTGTTTCACAACCAGAGATTGTGGCACAAGGTGGTATTTTTAATATCCACTACAAAATAGAATAGTGACTTAGATCTGTGGCTTTTCAAAATTTCAGTTCATTCATTGTCTCTTCCTACATTTCTACTGCATAAACAAAAGTCCTATCTCTAGCTCAGAAATATTTATTTTGCAGTCTATTTTCTATAGAATAAGGTAAACCTAATCCATCTGATTTGGGGCTGTTGATATCTCTGTATAGCAGTAACTTCAGCAGTTATTAACTCTATCTTTCTCTGTGTGTTGGCAAAGAAGCACTAAAGACCTTAATGTCACCACTACTGGTAAAGGACTTTTGTAGTGTTGATTAGGAGAGTTCCCTCCTAAATCGGCCTGAAAGACCACCATTCAAATGGTAACATCCAGACTTGTCACGTTCCTTTGTCTGTTGATATTAAAAATTTGCTTCATTATTATTTTTAAACAGCCCTTTGCCTTAGAATCATAGAAGAGTTTATGTTGGAAGGGACCTTTAGATGTCATCTTGTCCAATTCTTCCTTCAAAAAGTACAGACATATTCAACTCAGTCAGGTTGCTCTATCCAACCTGACCTTGAATGTTTCCAGGTATAAGGCATCCACTTCTCTGGGTAACCTGTTCCAGTGTTTCACCACCCTCTCACCTAGTCTAAATCTACCCTTTTTTAGTTTAAAACCTTTACCCCCTCTGTTGCAACATGCCTTTATAGGAAGTCTGTCCCCATCTTTCTTATAAGCCCCTTTAAGTACTAGAAGGTTTCAATGAGGTCTTCCTTCTCTTCTCCAGGCTGAACAACCCCAGCTCTCTCAGCCTTTCCTCATAGGAGAGGTGTTCCAGCCCTCTCACCCTCTTTGTGGTCCTCCTCTGGACTTGCTCCGTATGTCCTTCGTATGTTGAGGCCCTCAGACCTGGAAGCAGTGCTCCAGTTGGGGTTTCACAAGGACGGAGTAGAGGGGGAGAATCACCTCCCTCAACCTGCTAGCCATTCCTCTTTTGATGCTGACCAGTATGTGGTTGGCCCTCAGGGTTGCAAGTGCATACTGTGGTTCATATCCAGCTTTTCATTCATCAGAACCCTCAAGTCCTTCTCCTCAGTCTTCTTCCAGTCTATACTCATGTCTGGGTTGTCCTGACCCGTATGCAGAACCTTGCACTTGGCCTTGTTGAATCTTATTATGTTCTTGTGGTCCCACTTCTCAAGTCTATATTGGTCCCTCTGGATGGTATCCCATCACTCAGGTGTGTCAGCAGCACCTGTCCCTGTTTCCCTGTGCATTTACTTCTTGCCCTTTAGTTTGATCAGCAGTTCCCTACTCAGCCAAACTGAGCTCCTGCCTTCCTTTCCTGATTTCTTATGCCTGGGGACCAAGAGCTCTCCTGCTCTATGGAAAGATCCACAAGCTGTGTTCTGCTCCCTTGTCCCTGAGGACAGTTTCCCAGAGGGTCCTGCTGACTAACTCTTTTGAAGAGCTGAAATATTGCTTTCTTAAAATTCAGGGTACTTTTCTCTTCACCTGATTCATATCCCTCAGGACTGCAAACTCCACCTGTGCATGATCAGTGCAGCCCAGGCTGTCTTCAGTTTTGATGCCATAAATGAGCTCGCTTGCATTGATGACCATCAGGTCCAGTAACTCATCCTTCTGTGAGGGCTGTCTACTACCTAGGTCAGGAAGTTATCCTCCGTGCATTGGACAAGAGTTTCCTGGATTGCCTATAGCTTGTTTTGCTACTTTCCCAGCAGATGTTGGGGTGGTTGAAACCCCCTGGGAGGACAGAAGCCCATGGACATGATGCTGCCTGATCAATAGAAGCCTGTAGCAGACACAGACCAATAGATTCCCTTTGTTACCTCGGTCTCTGATTCTTACCCACAGGCTTTCAACCTGCTCATGGCTGCTCTACAGAGACAACTCTTCACACTCAATCCAGTTCTTGATGTAGGAGGCAACATCTCCACCCCTCCTTCCCTGCCTGTCTCTTAAAAATAGGAGGTAATATCAACAGCTGCACTCCAGTCATGGGATTCATCCTTCTCTGTGTTGCCTTCTGTTGCCTCGATCTATGATTCTAGGAATTACCCCACAAGATGTCAATCCCCTCTAGCCTTTAGAAAAGGATCAGCCACTAAAGAAAGAGAATAAACAAAAACGAAGAACATTCTACCCAACCCCCTCATAAAAACACTAATGACACAAAGGAAACTTCCAAATTTAACAGCTACTTACACCTCGTAACACATGCCAGCACCAAGCCAACTGACCAATGATACAGTGAAGGATTAGACAGAATTGCTAAGCCCAACCCTAACAAAGCACAACCCTAAAAAAAGAATACAAGTTGAGTCATAGTGGTTCTCTTTTGGCTTTTCTTTAAGGTCTATGGCCTGAAAAAAAAAGTGAAAAAATCTAGCTTGAATGAACTGTCAGAATGAACTTCCCTACAATTCATTTCCTGCCTCCCACAGTTATACCCAGCCAAAAGGTATATCCAGTAACAGGCACAGCCATGCTACTTTTAAATGCATGACTCCCAAAGGGGAAAGAATTTTATGCATGGCTGCCACTGTATCTGGCAGTGAATCAGGGGCCTGCGTTCCCTGGACAGAACTAGGGAAGATTTATGTGTCTCAGAGTAGGGTCAAAAACAGTCAGCATGCTGAACAAGCAGCTGGTAAAGTAACACTGGAAAAAAACTGTTGCAGAACTTCCACTTCAGTCTAGAATTTGGGTTGAAGTTTAGGCAGCTATTTCAGGATCTGATTTTAAAATGTACTGTTGAAGATATTTTGCATTCTCTTGAAGTAGATGTCAGAAGCATTTCTGCAGGGATGGTTTACCTGGGCTCAGTGATATTTTCAAGATATGAACTCCTTCTCAAGATGTGAATTTCTGCCTACCCAGGGAAAAGCCTGAGCTGACTGCTGCCAGTGCACAGAAAACACAACATCTTAGTCAAAAACCAGAAAGCTACAAGATAGGTTCAGAATCTGGAAATAAGGAATCTCTCAACTAAGTTCCTGAGCCCATAGGCTTGTATTAAGGTGCTGCCTAGGATTACTGTCCTTGACCCGAGGATTCAAGCTGATCACCGTGCAGTAACTCACCTTGAACACAGAGACAGAAATTGATCTCTCCCATCTCTCTTCTTCAAGCAACAGCCTTAGAGTTAATGAACTTGTCTGGAAAATATGAACTTGGATGTTCTTCTCTTTGCCTCCCATTTCTTTACATTACAGCTATAGGAAAATATACACCTAGACTTTCTGAGTGAATATTTTCTCCTGCAATAGCAATGTACGTGGTTTTTATCTGAGGTATAAAAGCAAGATGTATATTAAGTACTGGTCCTGTATTTCCTCAGAAAAGTGCTGAATGTCTTCCTAGGAAAAACATATTTTCACATCAGTTTCAGTTCTTTCCTAAGGTCCTCAGGGACAAATTCAGCTGGAGGCATTTCACCAAAATCATAGTGTAGCTTTTAGTGGTGATCCAAAGTAACAAAAAAATGACAACAAAAGGGTCCAGCCACCCCAATCACTGTAACAGCCCTGACATTCTGTGTAGTTCATTAATGTTTTGTTCATGTCCCTGTTTTGCCTTAACCACAGCCAACAGCCAAGCCCCACGCAGCTGCTCACTTACTCCCCCACCAGCAGGATGGGAGAGAGATTTGGAAGGGTAAAAGATGGAAAACTCGTGGGTTGAGATAAAAACAGTTTATTACAGAAAAGAAAAGTGGTGCACACAAACAAGGCAAAGCAAGGAATTAATTCACTGCTTCCCAAGGGCAGGCAGGTGTTCAGCTATCTCCAGGGCCCCATCATGCGTAATGGTGACTTGGGAAGACAAATGGCATCACTCCAAATGCATCACCCCCTTTCTCCTTCTTCCCCCCACTTTATATAATGAGCATGATGTCACATAGTCTGGAATATCCTTTTGGTCTGTTTTGGTCACTTGTCCCAGCTGTGTCTCCTCTGAATCTCCCACATAGCCCCAACTTCCTCACCAGCACTGGCACTATGAAAACCAGAAAAGGCCTTGCCTCTGTATAAGACCTGCTCAGCAAAAACAAAACCGCCTCTATATTATCAGTTTTGTGTTCAGCACAAATCCAAAACACAGCCCTATAACTAGCAACTGTCCTGAAAACTAACTTACCCTAGCCAGAACCAGCACACTCCTCCATGAAGGACAGTACAATTTTATATGCCACCTTTACCTTTACCTTACCACCACCTTTGCCATCACCATGGTTTGACGACTCCATACCAATGTTCTCTCCCTGCCTTTAACAAGCAAGAGGTCAGTGAGCATCCTTTTAACCAGGCTGTTACTTGTTGGAGACATCTGCCTCTGGGATTTAATTGCAGAAGTGATAAATATGCAGTTGAACCAGAAACGTGGGACAAAGCCTGGTATTTAATCGCATTTTGATGTCCTAGTATTTACCTCCATGCTGTCTTTAAAACAGACTGACTCCATATTATTTCCTTCTTGATTTCCAAAACATAGGCTGTTATCCAAATTGAAAGCTGAAAAGCTAACCAGCCCAACAGATCCTGAATCTTCAAACAGAAATTTTGTGTAATTTTAGTAGTTTCTGCATACTTGCCTAAATATGTTTAGAAATAAAATTTTGCAAATGAATGGAAAGGCCACTAATTGTGGCTATTGCAGATGCCTCTATTTGTAGAAGTCACTATTTCCAGAACTCCCACTGTATGCAGTCTTCTGATGAGGAGAAAAAATTGTCCAGCTACTTTAAACGTGAAGTCACATATTACCCATTTAACAAACTACAATGCCTACCTGATAATTGGAATAATCTTAGCCTTTACCTGGAATAGGTGTGTACAGCTATTAAAATTCTGTCTATATGAAAAGATTTTTATTTTAAACTTGTTTACACCTCTAACAAAGTGCTGTGGCATTATTTATGTGTTTTCTTTATATAGGATAGGATTTATCAATTCCTGTAAACTTCTGTGTGATAGAGATCTTACAAATATCGTCAGTATACCAGATATTGAAATTATAAAGATGTTCAGCACACCTAAATGAAGTCTCTTTGGTGTAGATGATAGGAGCTGGAATAGAACTGTCAGAGCCAAATTTATGAAAGCTCTTCACAGGGCAGTGAATATATGCTTTAAATATATAATAAACCTTCCTCACAGATGGAGAAATAAGCTGCTGCTACTGCTGCAGTGACAGAGCAAAAAAGTTGCTGTTTTTGTCATCTGTTAGAGCCAGCAGTTGTGATGGGAATGGCATCACCAGCACTGTCACAATCAGCAGTGCTGATAGATCTGTGGAACTGGAAGGAGACATGAGAATTTTCAGAGGGAGAAAGCTTATTTAAAAATTAATAAGCCTTTCCACTGTTGAAATAGGAAGTTTAATGCATATGATACTGCATGAAGGAAGCTATTATGAAACAGAAAGGTTAAATTTAGTCTGCAGCTCCATGCTTGAGTTTAAAAGATGAGAAACGTGATTTTCCAGATGAAATAAAATACCTTAATTTTAATGGTTTTTTCATGTACTTCTGTGGTTATAACTGTCATGGTTTAAGGGTATAGCAGTGAAGGATTTGAAGAGTCCACATTTTACTAGACCAATGGCTGAAAATAACAAAAACCCCCTGCTTTCAGCCATACAAGCCTTTCAGATCTGATCTTTTAGGACAGGTTAAGAATAAGGATGATATTATGAGCACGAACAGCACACATATAGCAAAAACTTAAATACAGTATATGCGATGAATTACTAAATATTTTTCACATTTTTATATAAGATCTTGCTTTGTGCTGACAGATATCTTTAAGTACAGAAGAAAAGTGCAAGAATAATGTGAACATAAATATCTAATATTTATGTACAGATGTCCTTCAGAAATGAAATTACTGCAGAACTGGCAAAAGAAATGTGGCATTTTATTTATGTGAAATAAGACAAAGTTCTACCATTTTTCTCTAGAATGTTTTGTTAAAGTCAGATAAAAATAATATATTGAGCTTGTCATCTGCAAAATTTTTCTTGTCAAGTACAGCCATCAGCAGCATCTGTCACTGCAGAGCAGTTGCAAGCAGTGATATCAGGTATTCAGGAGTACGTACATTCTCAGTTGTACAGGACATTCAAGTCTTGCTTCTCCCAGTAGTGCATGCACTGTGGTTTGGGATCCTTGGTCCTAACCTATGCAGTCCTAGATGTGCTTATAATACCCCTCATTAGCCAGCAGGTGATACCTTTCTAGAATTATATTTGGCAGTGTACATGTATATGATATATGAGCAGTGTTATTCATATTTTTTCTTAATTTTTGTCAAGGTCAAAATTCCTTTTAGCATTTCAGATACTTTTTGAACTCATAATCCATCTGTCTAGCCACTTAGCTGCCTTTCCAAGATTTTTTTCTTGCTGCTTACCAGTGCACTATTTGAATGCATCATGAGATTATTTATAAATGATGCATAAATCCTGTTTTTTTCCTTAGTAATATGAGGGCAAATTTACATTTAAATGCATACAGGTACAATTACAGCCATGAAAAAAAAATAAAAATGGCTTTGGCTTAAATAATATTCCAGTGAGGAGGAGGATTTGCATTTAACTGCTTCAGTTTTGCACACATTTGGGCAATTTTACAGGTATTGACAATTACACAAACCCAGAAACTGATCTGCCTAAACAAACATAACGGAAGTTGTTGGTTTGTTTTTTAGGGGTTTTGTTTGGTTGGGTTTTTTTTGTCTTAGCACTGAATTTACTTTTACAGATACTGCTAAATTATTTTTATTTACAGCATTTGCAAATGTAGTGCCAGAGGGCACTACCAGGCCTCTGCCACCTTGGGCAGCCTCATCGGGGATGCACATCCCTGAGCTACATCACAGGTGGGACCGTGCTCAGCCTTGCTCTGGCTACTCCCATGCACTGAATGGCTTTCGTGGATGGTTACCACTCCTAACTCATTACCTCGCTTTTCTGGGAGTGTGGTAGACCACACCCATGTCAGAGAGACAGTGGAATTGACCTTGGGTGTCCTTCCCTAAATTGTGCTGGGGGATCGTGCTTGGCTCCTGGCTTGTGTGTCCTTGTGGAGCAGCCTCTTTCTAGCATCTGCCTGATCCTTGTATTAGTTCTGATTCCATCAGACAAAACTGACAGATTTCTGGACTATAAACTAATCACAAGATGCACACACACATAAAGAAAACAAATTCAAGAATAATGTCCCACTGATTTGTTAATTAGTCATTTATGAGTAAATAAAACAGATTGCAGCATCTTTCCAATCAAGCCACCCATAGAATTAATTTTGAAATGGTTACTGAGCCAAAAAAATTGCCTTTTTTCTTAGTCACATTTCCAGAAAGTAAATGTTATTCCAGATATAATGACGATATAAACCACAATAAAAAATAATAATATGGTTGTATCACTAAGCAACAGAAAATTAAGTCAGTTATTCATGACTACAAAGCATATTCTGACAGAGATTGACCAAAACAGTAACAAAGGAATTTTAATGTAGACAATTGTAAGTACAGTACAATGATTTACCTCACAGTCATTTCAAAGTCTTGTGCAAGCTAATCTAGTTGACCTTGGTATGCACAGAAGGTTGAACTAGATAATTTCCAGAGGTCCTTCCAAATTCCTTCTTCCTGTGATTCTGTGATTCAAAAGTTTCATAAATAAATTCCTCATCCTTTTCACTCTTCTAAAACCACTAGCCTTTGACTACCCGAGTTTCACTTTCACCTCTGCATGTACCATGATGGATGTACCACGTGTACATCTTTATGCTTCAGTTTCTCATAAGAAGCATATGTAAAGATCTCTCCCCACATCACAACCTGACTTTCATGTTAGCCCTCTACACCTAATGTGCTTCTTTCTTGTTTTATGCCCCCACGCCCTCACATATTGTCTCACATTCAGGACCTAAACACACAATCTTATTTCCACTCAAAGAAAGTAGTGTCACCAGAAAACTAGTGTATGGAAAGAATAAAAAAAAATCTGACACATAATCTCAGCAGGGATTTTTATCTCAAGATTCAGCAGCTTTATTTCTCTATTTGAATCATAGGTAGAGTGAATTTGTAGCCGTTCAATGAAAACTCACAGAAAAAAGCCCCAAAAACTGCAACCAAAGATACAACTTCCATTTTAGGATTTTGCTCAGCTGCAGGCTGCTAGGAGCTCAGTTTCCATACTAGAAATATGAAACAGAAGGTCTTCCTTGTCCTTGTAAACCAGTAATGTCTTGTGAGTTTTTTCCCTACAGTTTAATGTAACTATAAAATATATGTTTATATCTCTCCATGTGTATATATCTATATCCCTCTGGATGCAATAATTAATATGGATTCTACTGTTAACAGAATGCTGTCAGGGCTCCCCCCACTAACATTAAAAGAGAACACCTACAGGAACATGCAGTTAGAGACAATTTTAGGAAATCTACTTCCTAAATTCCAATTTCTTGTCTCTATTTTCATTCCTTTTTAAAAGTAATTTCCCCTACATAATTTTATGTCATCTAAAGTGGTGAAGATTTTATCACTCTTGGGAAGTATTTTGATATCTACCGATGACAATAAGAGCTACTATAAAAGATAGTAAACTATGTATGTATGTGGGTTATGTATCAGGAAAAAGTTCTTCACCCAGAGGGTGGCTGGGCACTGTAACGGGCTGCCCAGGGCAGCGGTCACAGCACTGAGCCTGACAGAGTTCAAGACGTATTTGGAAAATACTCTCAGGCACATGGTGTGACTCTTGGGGTGTCCTGTGCTTGGCCAGGAGCTGGACTTTGATGATCTTGATGTGTCCCTTCCAACTCATCATATTCTATGATTCTATGAAAATCTTACATCTAGAGATAGCACAATTGTTTATGGGATCCTATTTACCCAGTCAAAAACACTACTCAACCCATCACTTTAGATACCCCAGTTAAAATGGCAGTATACAGCAAATTCCGTCCCATTAATAGAATATATAGTTAGAAGATTGCTTGCAAATAATGGCTTCAGTCTCTGACGACAGGACTTATTTTGCATAACTTCTCTCTTCTGAGTTAAATGCCAGTGTTCTCATTGCAGAGAAGAGAAAGCAGCACTTTCAAATGCCTAAGTGATCTGACTTTAAACATTTGGTATTGGAATGGAAGAATAACATGGTAAAAGTACCAACATTTCCCTCCAAAGTGTGAAAAGTCTAGCCAACTAAATGAAATGTAGGTGTGTATCTTGTAGACTCTTGCATCTGTTCAGGTAATAATTTAAATTCCAAAGTGGAAACAAAAGTGAAATTAGAATAAAAGTATTTTTTAAGTATTTGTTGCTTACTACTGTGCCCTCTGCTCTTCCTTAAGGACTGTAGCACTCACTGATTTCCAGTACAGATGATTATACCACCCTAGAACTACCCAATGCTGAATTGCTCTATGGAATTACATGAGATAGTGCAGATGAACAATGTAAGTAAACCTACATTCAGTTTGTATAGGAACAAGGGCTGAGGCACTAATGTGAGTGACTGAATCATGAGACTGAGTCCTCTGTGACCGTCCAGACTCACTAGCATAGAATGCCTTAAGGATGAAATTTTGACACCCCTAAAAGACATCCATTGAAAAGAATTTCTGATAGGAAAATCAGTAATTTGTACACTCTGGGAAAATAAAACATGCTTTTAGTTGGAATAATTGGTGTTTCATTATGACATATATGCAAAAACATTTAAGCATCTGAATACTCACTTATATTGTTAAACCCGAAAGTCCAGGAGACTTAAAATTGTGGTTAGACATCTTAAGTTCCTATATTTGTGTGATTTATGTATGCCTCATATAGCTCATCTTGACTTCACAAAATTTAAATAAGCAGCTGTTAAGAATGCTTTTGTACATTCTATACAAAAAGGAACATGATTTATTCCTGTTGTAGCCATATTTCAAATTGTTGAAGTTACTCTGATCTGATGTTTCAGGATTGTTCATTTTCATAAGCCTGTCGTTAGCATATAATATGATTTTAACAACTTCCTCAGTTTAATTTTAATTTTCAGTATTCATGGAATGTATTATAAATTCTAATCACATCCCCACATGACAATTTTCAGAGTTTGCTTTCATACCACTTATGGGACTGAGTGTCCCCTCATTTCATGCTCTGGCTGTATATATTCTATCATTAAGCATCTGACAGTCTCCATTCAGAGAGGTACAGAGGAAGAAGGTGCCAGATCTGGGACTGTGAATTCCATGTGTTTTCAGAGCCAAGTGTCCAAGATATATGTTCATCAACTTTCAGATGGTGAAGTAATAGACCATACATTTAGGGCACATGGAAAAGTCATTATTTGAAACATCCGCCATGCTAAGGGTGAATGTTTCAAATATAGAGAGCAGGCAAAGCAGGCAACTGTTTTGATCTCTGTTTTCCTGGTGGCTACACCAAAAGTCCATTTGGACACTTTGGGTCCTTGAAGTACTCTTTCCCGAGGGCATTTGGTTGGTTAGCACCAGAGGAACTCCTAACTGTCTTGGTTCTGCTCAAACAGAGCCCCTACATACTGTGGGAGAAGATAAAGTTCCTGTAGTGAGAGACTGGAAAGGGCAGTGTGGATTATTCCTCACTTGTGAAAAGCCAAGCAGCTGTGGGATTGTCTTCACTCAAGGACCTGGGTGTACTTGATAAATAATGCAGAAGGATGAGGAGATCCAGTGCCTACTTTCTGGAGAATTTTCATCCTTGGGAAGAAATAACCAATGATGTGAGTTGTATGTTGTAGGAAGTAATGTAGCAGAAGCTACCTGAACTGATGAAGAATGAGCTTCACAAGGAACAGGGTGAGCACAGTGATGACCCAAATCAAGCTGGTGTTGGCATTCAGCAGTCAAACATATTGCTTCTGTTGTCCTGAGCAACAGCTGTGATACATGAGTCCCAGATCAGAATCTGTTCTTCTGGACATTTTGTGGAGTGACAGAGATTATTTTTGCAATGACTGAAAGAATTAAATTTTCATTGACTTCTATGACATGAAAATTTTGTGCTGGTGTGTTTTCTTAAATTGCTCCCAAATAACTTGTTTTTTCTAGAAATTACTGGTTCTGAATACTTTTGTACTTTCATAAAATAGATTAATATTTAATCTTTAGGGGAAATGCATCTGTTAACATTTTCTGCAAAACATTAGTGAAAAGTATTTCCCAATTAAAGTCAGAAGATTTCAGAGGATGTAATGGAGTCACCATATATATTTTCCAGAGAGTAGAAATCTCAGCAGGTGAAAAATGTTTGGTTCGTAATTAACAGTATGTAGTTATTGTTAAGGAATGTGATTTTTTATTTTTAAAGCTGACAATTTTACTTCTATGTTTTAATTTAAATT
This sequence comes from Monarcha castaneiventris obscurior, assembly GCA_026261815.1. Lineage (NCBI taxonomy): Eukaryota > Metazoa > Chordata > Aves > Passeriformes > Monarchidae > Monarcha > Monarcha castaneiventris. Next base: position 9,931,705 of record JAMPIT010000624.1, on the reverse strand, counting down.
TTCTATCATGAAAAAAATATTGAAGACCAAAAATGAATGGTTAGATAAATAAATATTTGTTTTCTCATCAAGTGTATGCACTTTTCTTTAGGCCAGTGATACTGAAATGTCCTTTTTTTATATCATGACCCATCCATCCTATGTTGCTTCTTGTTCCCATCCCTCTCCACTACTTTTCCTCTACACAAGTACTTGCTTAATTTCTACCAGCCTGCTCCCAAACATGAAAATAAGCTTATTCTAGTAGAGTGTGAAAAAATGTCCAAGGATAGCATATCCAAATTTCCAAACACTGTTACGTATCATCAGAAGATAGAATTAAAAGAACCATTTCTCCTTCAACAGCTCCAGAACCAAGGAATACTGAAACACAATTCTGTATCTTCACTAGAACCAAGTATGGCTTCATTTTTTTGAGATTCAGATAATTCCTCAACACAGTCTTTAAACTATTATCTCACATTTTTTTAAAGTTTGGAAAGACATTCATGGACATGAGGTTTTCTTTTCTTTTCTTTTCTTTTCTCTTCTCTTCTCTTCTCTTCTCTTCTCTTCTCTTCTCTTCTCTTCTCTTCTCTTCTCTTCTCTTCTCTTCTCTTCTCTTCTCTCTTTTCTCCCATGCTTTTGTTTTCTCCTATTTTTTGCATAGGATAACTGCTTGTTACTACTACCTATACAAAATTGTGGTTGTGCCACAAAAAGATGAAAAAAATAAATCAAACTAGCCACAGACATCTAGTTAATTTGAGAAACTATTAAGTCAAGTCATGGGTAAATCAAATAAAACCAATGAAAATCTTTATCTTAATTGAATTGTAACAGCTAGTATCTACTGGATCACAGTGAGTTTTTGTCACATAACTCATTAAATGCATAAATTGTGTGGCTTCATTTCTGTATTGTTCTTTAAATATATAAAAGGAGTAAAAGATTGGCAGTGTACATTACTAACTCTAAATACCCACACACTGATAGCTTTTTCTGAGCAACGACATGTAATTCCTATGAAAAGCCTCTTATAAACCTGTTTGTCTGTTTTTTATAATTTGCCTTAAAAGTATTCTCACAATTCATCCTTAAAGGAATTCCACCTGGTTTCAGAACTACGTAATGTAAATGTGATAAAGATTGCAGTCATGACCTTGAAGATTTTCCTTATATGGATGATGGGAGCCAATCAGGGAACCGTGGGTGGATTACAAAGATAAATTGTGCTTTTAAAGAGACCAATTGTGATCTAAAAATTGAATAAAATGAACAAGAATCTGTATAGGAAATACAGAATAGAGTTCTAATTCTACTTATCTAGAAAATGAAATGTACAACTAAATTTAGACAAAATTGCATGTGTTTATCAAACTGAGCTCTGAATAATTCTGTGCCTTTTTTTTTTTTTTTTGTGATTTTATGGTGTTTCTTACGTACTGTCTCCATAGTCTTCTCCAACTCGTAATTTTATCATCAGATCCAAGGATGTTCTTTCACTGATATTCTCTCAACTGTGTAAATGGGTCCTTATTCATAAGTTTTCTTAAAGTTGAAGTTGTGTATCTAACCTTCTTTTCAGTAGTACTGACATAAAAGTCTCACAAAGCTCAAATGAGATTAGTCTCAAAGATGGTTTATATCTTTGGGTGACACTATAGTAGAAAGTAATTAAATAACTTCTCTTTCTCTTCCACTCTCTATTTTTTCCTTTGTAGTTTCTCTTCTTGTTTCAGACTTCTCCCCTACCCCATAAAATAACTTCTTTAAATGGAGATACCTAGAAAAAGAGTGAAAATAATAATTGTTTAAAATAAAAAATTTCCTCTAAGACTATTTCTTTAGCTAAACTTAAATTTTTATGCATAACTCTTTCAGATCCTAGAATTTTTGCTGGGAAAACAGCCCAGCCTGATTTGCAGTATGCTCAGTTTTTCTCTAGCACCTCAGCCTTCCAAGAGACTGATAATTTTTGATCTCACATCTCAGCAGTTGCAGAACAATGCTCTTAGAGGATGGGAGCTAGAAGGATTCTTTTCATAGCCACAAGCTACCCGGCCCATCACTTCACACTTTTCTTCTACTTTGCTGATAGTTTTTGCTTTTCTTGAAATAAACACATATGGGGCCTCCTTTGACTTAATTTTATGCTTTCAGACAGGCAGAAATACAAAACTGAGCAAAATGTCACAGATAATATTGATGAAAATTTAATACAGGCATTTTCTCAGCTCTTCACAGGGGACTTTTATAAGCATAAATTAGGAAATCCTCAATAAGAAGATTCTTTAAGTCTGCTTTAATTTCTTCCTATAGTAGTATATTAAATCCTAGAATGCTTAATAATTATCTGGTAGTGGAAAAGCTATGTGTATTTTTAATTTGCTGGTTTAGTGTATATTAAGATGGTGATAAATAACAGGTTGCAGCTAGTTAGGTTTGTTAGTCATTCTGCCCTTAAAGCATCGAAATATTTTTTATATAAAAACTGTGAGGAATTTTTTTCAACATAGGAAAGAACAGAGAAATGAAACACGTATAGTTGCCAAATCTAATTGAAATAACAAAAGATTCAGAAACCAGATAATGCAAACTAGCTTTTAAAAAAGCGATTTTAACATGCTAACACCATCAAGTAATTTGGGTAATATTTTATTTTGATAAATATATTTTACATCCTAAACTAGTAATAAGTTTTGGTATGAGAGTACATAATGAAATGCAAAACTAATTTTTGTTACAAATTGAAATTACTCCATGTTATTTGAATAAATAGCATTAAACAGAGAAACATAAGGTGGGAGAATAAAGTATTAAATACAGTTACAGATGTTAAAATTTTAAAAGGCATCATCCTACTATTATATGTATGCTTGTAGAACATGCAAAATGAAACATTAGAACTTGTGGAGATGGTAAAGTTAGGAATTTATCTCTATAAATGGAGGGGCACGTATTCCTTGACAAAATGAAAATAAATATCTGTTTGCTTCAGTTAATGTACATTTTCCCCAGACGCTCATTTGCACTTTATTGCTGTGTAAGACATATATATACATGACTAGCTCTTGAAAAGTCAAAAGACAGTAACTTTGGTCTTCTTATATTTCTCAGTGAATCTAAGCTATAAGCTTAGAAGGAAAATTGGGAACTGTTGCAGGCCTACTGGAGATAAAGAAAGCCGAACTGCATCATCTATGTAAAATAAGAAAATAATACTAGATATTATGGAGCTGTAGACAGAAATAAAACAAGAAATACCTCATAATATTTCTACTTATATGCTGTTCAGCTTCAATTTCAATGTAAATGATAAAAAATCTGCATCAGGTTGCTACAGATATGGAAACATGCATCATTTAAGAGTCCGTCACTAATCAAATTTATAATAATATACCAAATGGGTTTCAACCTCCAAAGCCTTCATGTATTTGGACCTTAAAACTTACCACAGACAAAGTCCTGTCAGTACAACAACATTAAATTAAATATGTTTTATGATGTGGTAGGTTGGCCCTGGCTGGATACAAGGTGCCCACCAAACCCACTCTATTTTTCCCAACCTCAGCTGGTCAGGGGAAAGAAAATAAAACTATAGGTTCATGGGTCAAAAAAAGTGTAGGGAGAGGTCACTCACCAGTTACTGTCATGAGCAAAACAGACTTGACTTGGGGAGTTAATTTAATTTATTACCAAGCAAATCAGAGTAGGATAATGAGAAATAAATCTTTAAAACATTTCTTCTTCCAGTGTCCAGCTTCTTCCTCGGCTTAACTTCATTCATTAAATTCTCTACCTCCTTGCCCCTGGCTGCACAGAAAATGTGGGTTGCAATCAGTTCATCACATGCTGTCTCTGCCACTTCTTTCTCCTCAGGGAGAGGGCTCCTCATATGCTTTCCCTGCTCAAGCGTGGCATCCCTCCCATGGGAGAGAGTTTTCTGTGACTTCCTCCGAATCTGTGCCATGGACTTCAGTTCTCCATGAACTGGTTCAGTGTGGATGCCTTCTATGGAGTCTCAAATCCTGCCAGCAAACCTGCTCCAATGTGGGCTCCTCTCTCCACAAGATCACAGGTCCATCCAGGAGCCTGCTCCAGAATGGGCTTCCCACAGGCTTCACAGCCTCCACCTTTGGGCATCCACCTACTCTTTTGTGGCATCCTCCAGGGGCTGCAAGTGGATCTCTGCTGCCCTGTGGACCTTCATGGTCTGCAGGGTCACAGGTGCCTCACCATGGTCTTCACCAGGCTGCAAATGAATCTCTTCTCCAGTGCATGGATCATGTCCTCCCCCTCCTTCTGCACTGACCTTGGTGCCTGCAGGGGTTGTTTGTCTCAAAATTCTCACTCCTCTCTCCTGTGGCTGCAATTGGTTGTGTGGAACATGTTTTTCCCCTTCTAAATAATGTTATCCCAGAGTCACTACCATCATTATGGGCGGGCTCAGCCTTGGCCAGAGGTGGGTCTGTATTGGAGTTGGCTGGCATTGACTCCGTTGGATGTGGGGGAAACTTCTGGTAGCTTTTTGGAGGGTCCATTCCTGCATACCCCTGCTACCAATACACACAATCACAGTGTTCCCAGGTGAAATAAAACAGTCCTTTCAGATAGTATGCACAGACATATACATTTCTTTTTGTGTGCTTGTACTCATGAGCAAGTTATTGTTCCATTGGCTTCCAAAAGAACTGAAAAACAGATCTTAACTCATTAAATATTTTTTTCTGTGATTTCATTCTTCAACATTTGCATTCTTTAAAATATTTATGTGTGACATTTATCCAAATTCTTTATGAAACTACCCATCTGAATTTTCCTTACTTGGACTTTGATCTTTTATCTGCAGGCTGCTTTTTTGCTGAAATTTCATGATTGTCTGCTTTTGACTTATCTGACTTATATAAACAAGACTACATGAAAAAAAAATTAGGAAATCTCTAGATTTTTTGAGGACATAAGTGAGATGATCGCTTCTGGGAAAAATTAATCTTTGCTATCTTGTGAAGTATTTTCACTGAAAGTGTAAAGACTCCAGACTGAGCAATTCCCCATATAGTACTGAAAAGAGAATAGAAATAATTTCAAAAAGTCAGAAGAAAGGCATAAAAAGTAAGAAGCTATGATTTGTAACACAACTTGTAACCATTGAAATATCCAAAATTAAAGAGAGCTATGAATAAAGGATTAAGACTGGCCAGCAGTGTAAAGTAAGGCAAAGACAGTGTTTAGGAACACAGTGGTCCAAAGAGAATAAATCATAAAGCAGATCTGCTAACACTGTTTTTTAGGAATTTTGTGCTACATTTGGAATTGCTTTATTTTTTACTGTAATATAGAACTTCATATTTTCCATCCTAACTTCCACACCATTTTCCACAATGTCATCATTGCAGCCATTTCCATGACATTGAACCATACTGTGAACTGTCATGCTTTGTTCTTTCAGCAATAACAGTTTCAGAGAGTATATGAATTATGTTTCACGCAACTGACAGATAAAAAGTTGGGATTTCTTTCTTCTTTTAACAGGTCTTAAATTATTCATTAAGTGGCCTTCACAATGGTAGCAAGAAGTCTTCTGCTGTTTATTTGGATAGAATACATTCAATTTAAGCTTAAGGGTAAAGCAGTGGTTTTGTGTAGCTTAGTAGTTGCCAGAAAAAAGTTAGCATTATTTTTTTAGTTATAAGTAAAAAGTTCTTATGTTTTGGTTTTTGGGTTTTTTTTGTTTTTTTGGTTTTTTTTAATGAGCTTCTTTACTGGTAATCCTAAAAATTAGAACTAATTCATAGCTGTAGTGGATTGACCTTGGGAAGACACTAGGTGCCCACCAAACTAATTGCTCTACCATTCACCCTCCTCAGCATGATACAGAGAGAAAATATGACAAAAAAATTCTGGGTTGAGATAAGGACAGAGTGATCACACAGAAATTACCATCATAGGCTAAACAGATTCGACTTGGGGAAATTAATTTAATTTATTGCCAATTAAACAGAGTAGGATGATGAGAAATAACAAACCCCCAAAGACCTTTCCTCCCACCCTTCCCTTCTTCCTAAGCTCATCTTCATTCCCATCTCTTCTGCTTCCTTCCATTAAATGGTGTGTGGGGAATGGGGATTGCAAACCATTTATAACATGTTGTCTCTTTATTCCTCCTTCTCATTTTTAGCTGCTCCAGAGTAGGGTGTCTCCTATAGATACAGTTCTTTATGGAATTCACCAGTGTGGGTCCTTCTCATGAGGCTGCAGTTCCTCAAGGCCTGTTCTGGCAAAGGTCATTTCCATGGGGTACAATTTTTCAGGGATAGTCTGCTCCAGTGTCATTCCCCCATAGGGTCACAGGACAGAAGACCTGCTCCTGCCTGGGCTCCCTGTGGGCACCTACTCCAGCATGGGGCTCTGCATGGGCTGCAAGATGGATATCTGCTCCACCATGAATGTGACGCATGAAAAAACGTGCATCACTCATGTCCTGTGGTGCCTGGAGCACCTTCTCCCTTCCTTCTTCACTGACCTTGGTGTCTACAGAGTCGTTTCTCTCACATCTTCTCACTCTCTCACAGCTGCTGCTGGACAGAAATTTTTACTCTTTTTTGAATTTGTTATCAAAGAAGAGCAAACAGCATCATTGATTGTCTCAGCTTTGACCAAGAGCGTGTCCATCCTGAAGCTGGCTGAATTTAGCTGTGCCTGATAAGGGGACAGCTTCTGAAATTTTCTCACAGAAACCTTCTCTGTCACTCTTTCCACTCCCTGCTACCAAACCTTTCCACATAAACTCAATAAAATAGTTCTGAAAAAAACCTACATAGAGTATTTTCTGATTTTTTTACATAAATTCTGTAAGTTTTAAACTGTAACTGTCCTTAAGGCATTTTTCTTTACCTTGCTGAATAATTTAAAATATTTTAATTTTAAGGAAAGTTTCTAAAAAATTGTTCAGTGTGACTGTACATATTTGAAAATTAAAATTTGTGCAAGAAATAAGAATCTCACTTTCCTACCCTTTTTAATTCTTGCTGTCCTGTTTTAAACTGTCAGGCCTTACCCATTGTATCTTTGTATGCTGATTTGCAGTAATAATTGTAAATGTGAGGAAAAAAGCCACAACCAGCATAATGAATATATTATATATTTGTTAAATACATTATGCATTTTTTAAAACCAGTTTAGCTCCAAACTAAAATTGTTTTCTTTGCAATCAGCTCATGCAAAGACATAGACTATAACTACACAGATGTTACAAATATATCATGGCAAACAATTATTTATGAGTTTCAGCAGAGAAAAAAATAACCAAACAAATCTGATGCACTTTGAAATAAATGTGTATTTTGCCTACTTTTTTATATTTGAATTAAATATTTCATTACACTGTGGTGTTTGTAGCACATGAAAAAATTACCCAAAACTCGGAGAAACGCTTGAGTAAAAGAGATATCAAGGTATAAGGGCTTTGTTATCTCATATTTCATGGCATAAGTTTTGTTAAAGCCATGAGAGTATCAATATTTTAGCATCCTTTTTTTTAGTGTTTATATGCACTCTTGTATATACATGAGAAAACTGAGTCTTTACTGTACAGACCTCTAGAACATATTTTTTCCCTAATACAAGATTTGGGCAACAATTCTAAATTAAATATTGATAACTTAGATAAATAAATAAATAAATAAATAAATAAATAAATAAATAAATAAATAAAGTCTGGTACAGTATTTACAGAATATATATAGTGATAGTCATTTAATTTTAGGGCTATTTTCTTAAAGAATCAGATTAATAAACAACGAATGTTCACACTTTTATTTTATCATGTTTTTTACTGATTATCTCAATGCAGCATTTTGGTGTCACAGATTTTTTTAGTAACAGTGATTTCTAGCTGGACCTTAGAATATTCTTTTCATGCGCAAAGCAGCATTTAGTAACAGCCTAATCTGCTTCCTCCTTGCAATATAATTTAATAGCTGTAGTATTTAACTTAGAAAGTATAAGACAGAATGTGATTTCATTGTATCTCTGAGGTGTAGACTATTTGAGTGAATTACAATGTTCTTCTTAGAGTTTATGTGTGAAGAGTGACATATTTATTAAATATTCAATGTTATATCTAATCTTATCCAAATACTGATAAATTTGACCATAATGAAGGCTGTTAGCTCCTTGCAGCTTTTAAAAATTAAAGTTAAAAGCCTATTGAATTGGTTTTCTTCATGTATCTAAAAATAGATTTAGAAGGATGTCTGGCTAGACACTGGTATTTTACATCTACCCATGAATTGAATAAGAACCACCTCAGTTCTGAAAATTGCTTGGATTCCTGAAATGTGACTACACTGCTTCATAAGTCCTTCCTACTGTCAAAAGTCCAGAACATTAGTGGCCACTACCATGGCTAAACAGATTCAGGTTTATATAATTTTTTATTTAATTAACGTTAAAATTATTAGAACTAAAAATTTTTAAATTGTAGAATATGTTAGGTTAGAATAGATCTCCAGAGCTCCTTGCTGAAAGCTGACCATGTTAAAGCATGCTGCTAAAAACTGTGTCCAGTCAAGTTTGGAATAACTCCAAGGATGGAGACTCCATAACCTTTATGGGCAACCTGTTCCAGCATTTGACCACTCCCTAATACCTTTTTGTAATTGTCTGTGTCTTATCTGGCGTTTGTTGCCTCTTGTCCTATCACTGTTCAATCTTGAGAAGAGCATATTATCTTTTCTGTACCCTTCTATCAGATAAGAGTAGATAACAATGAATGGCAATAAGATCTCCTCTCAGACTTCTGTTTTCCAGGGTTGAACAGACACAGCCCTTCAGCTTCCTTATATGTCACTGTGAAGTTGTTTTTTAACAGCAGTTAACTTCATACGCCTTTTATTGTATGCTGTTTACAAATAAATTTAATATAATCCCTCTATTTTCAGAATTATTCTCTAATTAATGTTCATATTCAGAATTTTACTGTCATTACAAAATTACCTAATGAGAAAAATTTGGTATAGTAGCTCATATCTTCAATGGAATGACAAAATGAGGCAGTAACTGTTAATTAGTTAATGTAGGTTGTGCACTCTTTCAGTAATTTTTTCTAATGAATTTTGCTATTTGGGAATTGTGAAATCTCTTTTAAAAATTCTGGTGCAAATAAACCTAATTTAGGAGAGGCATATACATAATTTTTATTAATGTTCTTAAAGCTTCTGATAATTGGCTATAAAAATTTACTGTTTATACATTTGAGAATATTTTGAAATTGTTTGCATGCAGGAAATGCTGATTAGGACACTCACATGTACATAATTTTCCTATTGTATTGCAGAATTTGCATCACAAACATTGCTTCATACCTACATATTTATGTTTGAACTGACTGTACTTAAAGTCCCAAGAGAGACTAGTTCTCTAATATCCTTTAAAATTTAAAGACCTCGTATTAGATATTGGACATTAGCATAATGCTGTTGTCCACAGAATAGAAAGAAAAAAGCCACCTGCTCATCTACTGGGCCTCACATATCTGGCAGTCTTGATCTCTCATTCAAATGTTAATTCTATTATCTTGACAATTTTCAGACATGAACCAATCAGATGATACAGTTTGGCGGAAGACCACAAAAAAAATTCTTAAAAAACCTGTATTTTAAATGAGCTCTTGTAAATATAATCTACAATAAGATTGCCTTGCTTACTGTACATATTTCAGCACTTCTTTTTTTCTAAGGATTTGCAATTTCCTCTGAAACAAAGGGAAAAGCAACTTAAACTGTCATTAAAAAGTTCCATAGGTGTTCCCATACCAGGAAATCCAGTGGCTTCCCCGCTGTCCAAAAAGTAGATACTCTGTGAAAAACCCAATAAATGCTATTAATGAAAAAGGCAGCCAATGATCCAAGAATCATCATGTTTAAACTGTTTATCAGAAACAAATTTATATTTTTTTAATGTGTAAAAGTTGGATCACTTAATTTGGATTTTTTTTGTTATTTATTTTTAATTGAAATAGTTCAAGAAGATCATGAAAACAGCTTAGAGGATCAATAAGGTTTGCATATTTGCTAGTCAGTTTTTCTGTCAGTTTTTTTTCTGCCAGTGTTAGTAAAGATCAGTTTGTAAAACTAACAATGAGGCATCTAGGCTAAGTTTTTTGTTCATGTTCTACCTCTAGTTAATGCACATGAATAAACAGCTGTCTGGTAGAACCTGCCAATTTGTAAGATGGCAGAGCAAAGCCAGATAGATGTTTTTGTAGTTTGTACTACAAGACTTGCTTTTATATGGCCAGATTTGTGGAACATGACTACAGGATTCAGGGTTTTTTCATTAAAAAAAAAAAGGACTAGAAGCCGTTGGCCTTTGAAAACAACTTACAAAAAGTGTTTTATTAGAACTAAGTGTACTGAATTGTTTAGATTGAAAAGAACAGTCATTTAAGTCAAAAATTTCAATCATCCTCACTCCCTATTTTGATGCCCAAAGAGACCCATGTCTACAGGTTCCATAAGCAGGATGGCATGATGAAATTTCTATCAGCAGAAATATTCTTCATTTATTAAAACCTCCACACCAGATCTTTTGAACATGATTTTATGATGTTATACAACAATACTGTACCAAAGAGCACAACTGTCCAAGTATGACAACCATTGAACACCAAAAAGATACAGAAAACATTCCTAGTGTGTTTATGTAGACTAATTGTTATGCACAACTTTTTTTCATTCATTTCCCAGAACATTTAATTTATTTATGAAGAGCTTTGGCTAACATTGAAACATGTGACCCAGCCTCAGCTGCAGCCTCATCACTTCCCAGTCAGTCTGTGACCCAGCCTGTCCCCATCTCCAGGGATGTGCCTGATTCCCAAGAGCATGGTCTACCCTGGTACCCTTGGCTGCCCTGCTCCTGACTGGAGTTAGGCTCTGCCCTGATGGATGTGCCTGATTCCCAAGAGCTTGGTCTGCCCTGGTGCCCCTGGCTGCCCTGCTCCTGACTGGAGTTAGGCTCTGCCCTGATGGACCCCTGAGGAGCACCCACTGCTCCTGACCCCCACCCCAGGCTGCTGCTGGCACCCACCAAGCCCTGGCTGCACACAGCAAGGCAGCTTGCACAGAGGAAAAACAACAAGGATGGGGAAAATTATATTCTCTCTGAAGAGCCCTCTAAAAGGAGAGAATAAAATGCTTTGAATAATTTCTGGGTAGTTGTGGTAGTGTACAGAACCATTTTCTCCTTCACCAGGATCACAAAGAATGAGGGAAGTCTGCTACTGACAAAGAATGGAACTCTAGGGGGAAAAAAATCATTAGAAGGACAATAAGTTATTCATTGTGTACAAACATTAAATACCAAAGATGAAAAAGCTAATTATTTGTTCAAGTTTTTAACCCAGATTTGCCAGTTCTAGAGCAAATAGAATTCTGTTATAGAAATCATTCTTCTAGACTGGGAAACCAACATTCAGTGGGACTGGAAAAGCAAAATGAAATAATAATTAAAGGTAACAGAAAATAAATCAAATAGAAATAAAAAAATATTAACATTATAGTACATCTTCCCTAATGTGTATACAGGAAAACCAGGTAGCAAATCACTGTTTGAGCATTTGAGAGCAGTGATTTATATAATTTAAAAATTCACTCTTTTGAGCAGTCACTTCACCTAGTATGAGTAAAAGTCTGATATCACTGTCTCTAATTATTATGTAGAAGACTTGTAACTTCCAACAAAAGTTAACTTTTGCTACTTCTAGCTTCTGAATTGAAAGGTCAAAGTCAGGACTGCAGGGTAGAAAACATTATCCCTTTTTTTTTCTTTTTAGTGAGTCATAATAAAGTTGATATAAGAACAAAGCATATTAAAATTAGTTCTCCAAAAAATAAAACAAACTGAAGAAAGGAGGAATGAATGAAAGAGCTGAGAGAGAGGATGAAACTGTAAAAAAAAATTCAGATTATAAGGAAATATTTTCACAGCATTAGTTCATTGACTTGGTAAAATTGCTGGTTTGCCATCTTTTGTAAAATTAGGCATATCAGAATTAGCTTTATTGGAATCAATGCATTTACAGTAGTATCAGCTAAATGAAAAGTGACCAACAAAGTCAATAACTTCTTTTGGTGTTCAAATATACATTACAAAGTAAATTTCAGCATCATTTTCCTTTAGGAAGGGTAGAATTTTCTCTTGTAATTTACTGATTCACTTTCACAGCCCTGTACATAGCTGTCTGCTTGCCACATTTGAGTCCAGAATTTAAATTTCCAAATATTACAATTAATATCTTTAACAATAGTGGGTAACATAAAATTAAACTTGTACTACTAAAAAGATACTGGGTAGGAACAATATGTTTATGCTAGGCTGAAGAAAAAGATGTTCTTAAACAAAAATGTAAAACTCAAACTGAAAAATTGGGTGGGTTTTTTGTTTTTAAATCTACAGATGAAACACTGAGCAGAAATTCAAAGAAGCTTGCAGAATATCTCAACCAAGTCACAATTGCACCTGGCAAAGAAAAAATAGCCCAATTTTATTAAAAAACCTATTTAATTTACTATATTATGACTAGGATTTGAAATGATCTTGCTGAAAGATCTGCTTTAATGATTCTTATAACTATTGCCAATCATGAATAGTAAGTAGAAATAATTTATTTTTAAGAAGAAAAAAATTAATAAATATTAAATCAAACTTTAGAAGACTTCTTTCATGCTATTCTATAAAGGGATGCCTTCTACAGACAGTTATAATAAAAATTAATCCAGTCCACTAAGCTTGATATTTGACTAAATATTTTTAGAAACACAGAGAAAAGCTCAAAAAAATGTATTATAATATTTACTGCTGCTTCAGTTCCAAACCTAGCCTCCAATATATTATATATCAAAATCAAACCTCTAATCGTCTAGGTGCAGGGAGAAGACAGTTAAGTATGTACAGGTCATGCCAGTTAATTCAACTGCAAAATTTAAGTGAAGAATATAAATCCAAATACTCTGTCATTAAATAATTCAAATTACCTCTCAAAATTCAGTGATATACTGTCAGCCAAAGAGCATCCTCCCCTCCTTTTCTTTAATTTCTTACTTTCTTTTGCAAAGGCCAATATAGTCTGCCACTTGTAGCAAAACAGCACAAATATTAATTTTCTCTATTGCTCTCGCTGAAGTACACTAAAGACCTTCTCATATGTGCTAATGTCTGGCCTGCTATATGATCTATAATTTAGATAAAAGAAAAATACATTATATAATAAAAATAATGAGTTATGGAAAAATGCCCAGCTGGAAATTAAGCCCTCCTTCTACCCCTTCAGGTGAGAGAGACAAAAGGCAGAGATATTATAAGGCAGAGATATTATGAGGCAGAGATACTATGGCTTGAGATAATAATTTACTAGAACCAGCAATGAGATAAGAAAACAAACAGTAACAGCAGCAATGCAAAAAACTACAGTGTATAAAAGAGAGTTATTACATGCAAAAGGCTCACCAAGTCTGACTTGACATGACCACAGCTGGTCAAAGACACAAAGAAAAAAGTAGACCCTGGACCCTCTGTGCAGACATTTTTTTCCCCAAGCCTGAGACAATGCAAAACAATTGCAGACAAACCCTTCAGTCAGGACCAGCATTACCCCACCGCTCCATTTGCTGCTTGCTCCCCAGAAAAGGACAAAATGGCTGCAGATCCCCTACTTCTGCACCGCAGCAATGATGCGTGTGGTATAGAATAACAACCTAAACTTACCCACACAGCTCCAGACGTTGCCCCCTCACATCCTGGGCTGAAATTAGAACAAGAATTTAAAGATTACTTACTTGCATATGTTCTTAAATAAGCAATAATTATTGTCATCAGTAGGTCTTTAGTCTTCATTAATTTAACACTAAATGTTGAGTCTCCAAAGAGAAGCAAACATATTTCTAACTGCAAATTGTAAGACTAACAGACTCAAAGAACCCTGTTAATTAAACATAGTCACCTTGTCAATTACAAAAGTAAGCATAAGGCACCCTTGGAGAGTGCAAAAGAGAAGAGAACAGGATCAGTAAGCTTTAAATATTCACAAAGAGCGCCAAACCAATCTGAATAAGCTTTTTGCTAAACTTGAGAAAAAAGAAAAAGCAAAAACTACTGAGCTGTAGGGCTTCTATCATCTTCTTTCCATCCCTGTGACCCTATAGTTTTATGAAAAACATTCCAAATGTGTATTAGAATCAAACCCATGCAATAAAGATACATATAATACACAGGCACAATGGAACCACAGACCACATTATAAACCAATTTAGTAGTTGGAGTAACTTTTGCTATTTGTAAATAGCAGACCTTACATTAAACTCAGTACTGAAAGACAAGCACACGTTTACACGTTAAACTTCAAGAAAAATAACTTGGGTAAATATTAATTAAAACTTATTTGTGTTTATATTTTCAAATGTGTGAGTGTGTTTAACAAAGTGCATACAAATTCAGGAAAATATCCAGTATAAATGTGGTTTACCTTTGTGTAACATGTTTTGACCATATACACAAAGACAAAGTTGAATCAGGATAATAAAGGTAGTTTATCCAAAAAGTTGATTAACATAATAAAGGAAAAAATTAATATATTAATAGTTACTGTCATGGTTTGACACTGGCCCAACTCCAGGCACCCATGAGAGTCACTTGTTCACCTTCCCCTACCACAGGTGGGCAGAGGAGAGAAAAATAATTATCGAGGGGTTCATGAGTTGAGATAAGGACCATGAGAAAAACACTTAAAGGGCAAAAGAGGCTCAACTTAAAGTTGTAAAGTGAATTTATTTCTAAGACTCAGCAATATAATAATGAGGATAATGAGAAGTAAAATAAGCCCTTAAAACACCTTTTTTTCTCCCAGCCCCTCCCTCCTTCCCACCACCAGCACAGGGAGACAGGGCGTGGGGGTTTTGGTCAGTTCATCACAGAGGTTTTCTACAGCTGCTCAGGGAGAGGAGTCCTTTCCTTGTGAGATTGTGGGGTCCCTCCCACGGGAGACAGTTCTCTGTTAACTACTCCAGTGGGGGTCCACTCTCAGGAGCAGCAGTCCTACTGCACCTGCTGCAACATGAATTTCCCCCACGGGCACACAGTCCTTCCAAAACTGCTATGCCATGGGTCTCTCTTTCCTCCAAGGACAGGCTGCTCCAGCCTGAAAGCAAGGGCCCTCTCACTCCACCGGGTTTCCCACTGGACTACAGCCTCCTCTAGGCATCCACCTGCTCCGTCATGGACACCTCCCCCATGAGCTGCAGGTGGATCTCTGCATCCCACATGGATCCCCACAGGCTGCAGGGTGACAGCTGCTTCACCGTGGTCTTCAGCTGTGGCCCGCAGAGGAATCTCAGCTCCAGTGCCTGCAGCACCTCCTCCCCCACCTTCTGCACTGACCTTGGTGTCTCCATGTTTTTTTCCCTCACATGTTCTCACCTCCTCCTCTTCTCTGACTAGAAGAAAAACTGTGTGCCCTTTTGTTCTGACTTTCTTCTTAAGTATGTTATCACAGAGACATTACCAACCTCTCTCATTGGCCCAGCCTTGGCCAGCAGCATGTCCATCTTCAGAGCCATCCGAGATTGGCTCTGCTGGACATGGTGGAAGCTTCCAGGAGCTTCTCACAGGAGCCACCTCCATGGCCTCCCTGCTACCAAAAAAACAGGCCAAGCGAAACCAACACAGATACGAAGAATAATACTAATAAGCTGTTTATACACAAGGAGAAGTTAAGGAGGAGGTGTGGGGGGTTAGGGCGTTATTGTTATGCTTCTAGATAAATATGTTACTGACTGAGTGTTTACTGATAAATAAACTGTTGATATAGCTCTGGATCAAAAGGAAGAATAATGCCAACAGGCTCATAAACAAAATCTTATTAGGTAAAGAATTTAGTTGAGGTAATCCAGTGTGCCAAATGACAAAATTCAGCATTGGTATAGTGCTTATATTTCCTACATATAACATTGCATTCAAAATTATACTATGGGTAAAAGAGGATGGCTTTACATGACTATCAATGAACTTACTGTAAAACTAATGCTAATTCTAAAACTAATGTACTAATGTCCCTTTCAGCAAAGTTTGTCACTGTCATACACAAAAAACCCTTTTTCCTCTATTTACCCTTTTTTCTCTGGTGCTGTACTTAGTCTTAAATTGCTTAAATCCTGAGGCCGATGGCACCCACCTTACTCCACATGGACACCAGGGGTTCCAGAGTTGGTAATGACAGATGTTCTTCACTGGGAGACAGCAGGTTTGATGGAGAGAGATTTCTTCCTTCTCTGTCTTTCATCTGCTTAGTGTGACTTTCACATATTTGCTAATGCAGTCTTACTTGCTCTTTCTTCACTGATCCCCTGCACAGATTTTTTAAACGTTTATCATGTACCATATTCATGAGGATAACCAAACTCCCAAGACACTCAGTCATTACCCGATCATTAAGCAATTATTATGACAGCTTAAACAACCTAAACTTAGCTCACGCCAAGATGAGTCTACACAGTTCTTCAGGCTTCAATGGTGGCAAAAGCCTGTATCTTTTATTACTCACAGCAATGACATATTTCTTGGGCTACATGAGTACAATTTCAAATATTAGTTAATCCATTAATATGCCAATTTTTGTTCATCAGTAAAAATTATGGTAAAAATAAAAGACACTACTGAATAGTCCACAGTCACAGTGCATTACTCTGATATTTTTATGGGACACTTTTGCCTACAGTGCAGAAGACTAGCAGATCTTTGAAACAGCTTTGTTTATAGCACTATTTGAGTGAATTTGGTGAATTAAAGACATATGAAGTACTTTGAATTGAAAGTTTGTCTAATCAAACTTGACCCTCCTCACAACCGACCTTGAATTTTCAGGTTTCTGGTAACAGATACCTGTGTAAACTAAAACTGAAGCTTTTGACATAGTTTTACAGTGATGGGACCATATATTTAGATATGCAAATACACATACAATTTTTACTAACCAGACAGAATGATTTATCCATCCCATCTCCTTTTCCATGTCTTTTAATCTGTAAACTATAGTAAGAAATTAATCATTAGGGATAATAGTCTATCTTATTCTGTGCACAGAAAATTTATTGGGGAAGATAGAAGTTGTATGCTCGCATCTCAGGCATAGTCCTTTAGAGCTGATTATACTTCATTTTCTGTCTCTTCCTTTTACCATCACAGTTTCAATGCTATGACTGTAATTAGTCTTCTTTTTACTCTTGACAAATTATAGATCATATGAAATCTGATCTCAAAATCAGATAAAAAATCCTATATCACTTAAACCTTTTTCCCTACAGTTATATATAATTACATTCTCATGACTGGCTTCAAGAAACAAAATTGAACTCAGACACAGAATAAAGCTGTCCTGAGAATAAGAGTAATTCAGGAATAAACAGTTTTGTGTGCTTAAAAACCTCTAGATTTATTTTTGCAATAATCTCAGGATTTTTGACCTTAGTGTTTCCTGCTTTGTAAGTTACATAATCATGAATAAATATTTTTTTTTCCATACTTTTATTTATCTGGATAATTAAGAGTGCTAAATCCTCTTAGGAGTTACAAAATAATTCCAATTCAATATTTTATTCAGGAATGACTCCTTTGCTATGCTGTGCTGTGCTGTTCCCTTGGAAAATTTCTAGGTTCACTTTGATTTTACAAATATGAACATAAATGATAGTGATAAGCTTCTTATTCACAGCCTGCCCATACATCTCCCATTTCAAATAATTTCATAGATGATGAATCTCTTTTATTGCAGCTGGGGACCTGTGTAAGTTCATTCTGCCATCAGTAAGGTGTGAAACTATATGGACTTTCAGAGCCTCTGTACATACTCAACTATCCTTTTAATCTTTAGGATCAGAAAAGATAGCTGGCGGAGATCTTAAGAAAGCCTTTTATTAATTTAATTATTTTTGCCAGTAAGCTAGTATATGAAGAATTTGTATTCAGCAAACACTAAAATCAGACCAGGAACTGAAAGCTAAATGTTTGGAAAATAGTTGAACAGAGTACTGTAAAGATAGAATAGATATTTAAGACTTTATTTATCAATAAAAGACATAAGCTGTTCGGCTTAAAATGATAAATCAATTATGCGAGACATAAAGACTGCAGCACATCCAATATTATGTCCATAGGGAACAATATCTCTGACAATGGCCACTGAGATCACTTGGAGAATTCTATAAAAGGCAGAAATGTGATGATATTTCACCAGAAAGTTTTCTCACCTTCAGCACTTAGTGGATCATGAACATCACAGAGCTATTTTTCTGCTGGAAATGCTAAAAGGCTTTTTCCACCTGAAAATGCTAAAGCAGCCTTTTCAGAATTCCCTGAAATTGCCTGATGTTTTTAGGGATTTTTTGTTGTTGTTGTGGTTACTTTCTTTCTTAAAATATATATTTAAACTTAAAAGAAATTAAAAGTGTGATTTTAGAATATCAGATGTTATTGCAGTAGAATATCTCTGCTAAAACATGCTGTGATGTTTCGTGATGCCCATTATGGGCAGTGCAGTTGGATATTCCTTTGTTTCCTTTACTAAAGTCGTGGTAGAAAAAAGCTATTGAAAGAGTATTTAAAGTGGAGAAAAAGAAATTCAGTCATGTACAAAACCAATTAAATTAGTGTTACATTAAAGAACAGGAGAAAGTTACACTGCAGAGCTGCTGACATCAGTGGATGGGTTTGTGACTATAATTGCATATATTTCCTTATTGTAGATTAGCTACATTATATTGGTGAGGTAAATGGTGAAAAGTGGAAACAATTAATGCTTCAGAAAATCTCTCCCTAAATCCTTCAGTGAAAACTTCTGCATCTGTCTAGAATGAAGGCCACATAATTTCTCTTTATGGAGGCAGACAGCAAAAGTACACAGCATCACAGAATAGTAGAAACTCAAGAAGATCTATGGAGATTCTGTAGTTCAATCCCCTCATGCTGAAAGCTGGGTCAGCTAGAGCAGCTTGTTCAGGTACATGTTCAGTTGGGTATTGAGTATATTCAAGGATGAGGACTCAGTGACATGTTCCTGAGCAGCCTGTTCCAGTGTTCAACCAATCTTACAGTGAAAAAGTATCCTTTTCATTTTAATGGACTTTCTTGTGTTTCAGTTTGTGCCCATTGCCTCTTGTCCTCTCACTGAATACCACGGAGAAGAGTTTGTGTCTCCCTTCTTTACCCTCCAATCAGGTATTTACACATATTTCTCCATGCTTCTCTAAATCCCTTCCTAATCTTAAATAAAATTTAGAAAGCTTGTTGCTAGGTGCTTTTATATGCTATTTTGTTGTTATTTTATAGAAATACCATATGGTTTATATAAACAACTCTCTCCTTTTATGCTCAGGGAGTGTTTATAATATTTAGCAAGCGCCATGAGAAAATTATACTGGTCCCAGGATTAAATCCTCTAGACTCTTCATTGAATGGTTATTTATATACTCGCTATGTATTTATGTACATTTATTTATGTTTTAGTTGGTCAAATGTTTGCTATAATAATAGTAATAATAATACATAAGAATTAAAATAAATTTCTGTGAAAAGCCTCTGCCATGTAATGCTGAAAACTCCACATACAGTTCAAAATAACCATGGTTTTTTCCTTCCTTTTGAAAGAATTCTTATATTTAGCTATTTCAATTAAACACATAACTTTAAAGAACAGTAAGGAGAAAATTACTGACAGCTTATTAAAATCCGCAGGTTTTTAAAAAAATTATAGTTACTTTTTGTGCTTGTCAAAGTTAAAGATTGCATAAAATTGATTATAGCCATTTGAAGGTGTCATTTTGAAATTTTTTACTTTCCAGTACTTAGCATTTCATCTGTCTGAAGTGCAATAGACTGCTTTTGTTGACATACATGATGTATTCATTTATTTAAATGCATTAGGAAGTGTATGCAAGTTTACTACATGCAGGCAGATTCTTACCTATCACCCTCTCTCCACTGAAGTCTATTTGCGTTTGTATGAATAAGAGCAGAAGGTAAGAGATTGAAAACAAACAGGCTTAAATTTAAACATATATAATATAATTTTCTGTTTATTATAGAAAAATATGAGCAAAATCTAATTGTTGTTTCTTCATCTTGAAGCAAGTAGACTGTATTTTTCATGCAAGTGCTAATTTTTTCCAGACCCTCATCTGTCTGGCACAACCTCATTAATTAAAATGTACAGCAAGATGAGTAAGAAATGGCTGTTTACCTTGCATTACTTGCCAGATAGTCACTAGCAAATATTTTTAATTTTTTTTAAAGGGCATATTGTGGAAGGGTTAGCCTTTCTAACATTTGCAGTAGGTAAAGTGCGCTTTAATGAGTCACAGTGAGGAGTGAAATCCAACAGATTACATCCCTTCAGTAATTGCCTCCCACTTTAGAAAAGAAACACCAGCTCAGAAGTTGCCACTGGCATCATCTTAAAGATTATGTTCATGAGAGAGAGAGAGCAAAATAGAGGAGCTGGGACATAATAAGTATATTATAGGTTAATACAAAGACCCTGCATAGCCTGCAGAAGCTTTTTGAAAGCCATTACTTTTCAGAAAGTGGTGTGATGTAGTCACAACATGAAAACTGCAGTTAACAAGCATGATCCACGCATTATGTTGCTTCATTCTCTGAGTAGCCTCAAGGTGGTGACCAATGTATATTTCATTACACTTGTATAATAAAGGAATAGCAAAGACTTGGGAACACTAAATTGTGTCTCAAGTGAACAGGATACATTCTTGTACACAGATTAAAATTTTGGGCTTAGCTGGAGTTATTTGGGTGTGAAAGAGAACTCCTGCGTACATCCTAGGTTACTACATCATGATCTGTTTCAGCCAAAATAAGTTGTATTTTTTTCAAAATAACATTCTCACCTTTCTCAGATACAATTTTTGCTGCCTCCCTTCAGCCAACACTAGCATCATGGGGCCCTACAGCAACTCAAGATTAGCTATGATTGAAAACTAATCATGGGGGGAAAATAACCAACACCAAATATAAATTATCTAACTCACCTGATTGCAAGTGCTGAAACAAGAATGAGAACTGGTAAGAGTCCCTTTCAGCAGCAGGCAGAATTAATTTAGCTTAAGCCAATTGTAAAAACCAGTATCATCAAAAATCTGCCAAATCTTCTACCTGTTTCTCCAAAACTATCCCCCACAATAACTCCTTTAGTTCAGAAGAGGTTTATAGGTCTCTCTGAAGTTCATATAGGCTCAGGAAAGAATTCATAAATACCTGTGCTAAATTCAATAAAGAATTATCAAATATATCTAAGTACAGATACTGAAAAGTACACCTAAAAGGAACACAAAAGCTTAATTCTTCAACGGAAAAAGAGATAATCCCATATCAACAATTAATATATAAACATAGATAGCTGTATGCCAGGAATAAAAGAAAGAAAACAAAATGTAAAAATGCATTCCCCTATTTTTCCAGTGATATAGTGATTGTGATGGCTGCAGAACAAAAACAGACAATTATTTTTACATCATCCTTTGTAAAACACACATAAATTTCAGTCTCCCACATTCCAGGAAATTGTGTTTTGGACTACACTGCTTTAAACCTTTTCTGAGGAAACTCTTTTACCTGAAATATGTATTGATAAAATTTGAATATATGCCCATGCTAACTGCCCAACATATATTGGTGACAAACCTGAGCACTGAGCTGTGAAGGTGGTCAGTCAAACCTCTCTCTTACTCATTCTTCCCAAGAAGTAAACAGAAGTTTGAACTCTGCTTGTAACAAGACCTGAGCAGTTTTGCCTGCTTTCACTGACTTTGGTCCTCAGATCTGACATGCAGATGTACTCTGCCATCTGACACCAGACAGCAAAGAATTGCATCCAGATGAATTTCTAGTCAAAGCCAACCTGTGCATAGTCAAAACAAATCCATCAATTTCCATTTTTATCTGAACAGCAAACTGGTATAGTTTACACAAGCAAATATAATGCTCAAAACAACAATAAATTAACTATGCGAATTATTACATTATGTACACATATAAATTCACTTCATAAACAACCAATCTGTCATGCAAACCTTGAGTTCTTTAAGTTTAACTGACCTGTCACAAGCCATTAAATTTGACACACAGACAGTAGCAGAATATCATGGATGGATCAGGCCATGAATGCCATTCTTCTCTAGGCCACTAAGTTTCAGTGGGGTCTCAAACATGGTACTAAGGTCAGAACAAAAAGAGTCTGAACAAAATTTAACCCATGAATAAACATCTAAACGACCCTACTAACTTTTCAAAGAAATTCCCTAGATTCTACAAGCTTGATTGAATTTTTTTGGAGTTTCTCATATAACTGCCAGCTTCTGGAAGTTGTATGTATTCAAAAAGTTCCAAAATAAGGCTGTTTCATGATGTTTCATAATATGGGCCTGAAATACATATTTGCAACAATACTGCTCTTATTTTTAAATCAGCACATTCATTTACTAACGACATTAAAAATTATTTTTAAATGGTTCATTTATTTTAGTAAGTGTATTTATTTTATCTATCTGTATTTCATTTGTGCATCTTTTAATCCGTATTTAATTTAATTAATCTGTTTTTCTGAGGAACCTGTACATACACAAGTCCAAAAGACCTGACAAGATACATCCCAAGGTCTTGAGGGAACTGGCTGATGTAGTTACAATGCTGGTCTCCACTGTATTAAAAAAATCAGGCAGTATTCAAAATAGCATTCAGGAAAGTCACCACTGATTGGAAAAAGGGAAATATCAAGCTCATTTTTAAAAATGGAAGAAAGGAGGATCCTAAATACTACTGACCAGTCAGACTCACCTCTTTGCCTGATAGGAACATGGAAAATATCCTCCTGCAAGTTATGTCAAAGCATGTGTGCAACAGGAAAGTGATTAGAAATAACCAACATGGCTTCAAAAAAGGCAAATCATGCCTCACTAATCTGATCATCCTCCTGTGATGGAGTGACTGCATTGGTCATTGAGCAACTTATGTTGTCTACCTTGATTTCTACAAGGCCTTTGACGTGATTCCCACACAATATTTGGTTTGCTAAATTGGAAGGATATAGGTTTGATGGATGGACTATTCATTGGATAAGAAATTGTCTGGATAGCCATGTCCAAAGAGTAGCAGTCAATGGCCCAGTATCCAAATGGATTTCCATAACAAATAGTGTCCTTCAGAGACCTGTATGGGGAACTGGTACATTATAATTGCTTACAACTGAAAGCCTTGCTGATGTAGTAAGAAATGGGATTTATGTCAGATATTCTGTTTTTTTCAAGTTTCCTCTATGATACTTCTCTGCAAAAGTGTTTGTATTTGTTGTATGGAGCTTCTTATTTCTTTTCCTGCATATTTAGATTTGTACATTTTTTTTCCATTACAGCTATGAGCTGAACAATTTGGGATGTTAAATCACCATTGCATCCCATTGAAATGCATATTCCTCAGGGTCTGAAAACCTTTTGTACATTTTGGATATGTGAAACTATGAAAGTCTTTAAAGTAGACATACATGAGTTATAGAACTTATTTCTAGAGAGAGAAAACTATGTTATGAAGAAATAGGTGGTTCAGTAGAGGGAAGTTCCAAATCACTCAGCTGCCAGCACTCTTCAAGTGTTGCCTTGGTACTAGCACTCATTCATCACCTTCATTAATGACCAGGAGAAGACAGTGTGCAACAAAATTTCAATTTATACCATGGGGATTTTTTGAAATTCAAACTTTATATTGATGATAAGGTAGATGCACAGGACCTGATAAAAGGGAATGAACAAATGAAAAGGTAGGAAATCTGTTTTCATGGGTTTCAAATCTAAGGTAGGGGAAAATAATCTAAGCCATGCTTTCCTGATGCTGGAGTTGAACTAGCAGTTGAAACTCAAGAAAAAGATCATAGGAACATTCTTGACAGGTCTCTGAAAACTTTCTTTCAGAACAACACCACCAAAAAGTCAATCAGAAACTATACTATACTAAAAAAGATATGAAAATAGAATTAGGGTATAATTTTACTGCATATAAGAACTTTGACTAGTGAGCATTGTGTGCAGGTCCTAGGATCTCAAGAAAGGCAAAGCAGATTTAGATGATGTACCACTAACAATAGTTACAAGGGTGTACCAGCTGCCTTATAAGGAAAGACTAAAATGGTTGTAACTTTCCAATTTTTATAAAAGAAGGCTGAGGAATAAAAAAGAGTTTTAGAAAATTGTGCAATGGTGGAGTAAAACAAAACTGTTAATCTCCAGATCCCTTCATTTTCAAACTAAATGGAACTCAGTGAAACTTGTAGAAAATAAGTTATCAATTTAAAACAGAAAAAAGGAAATACTTCTTTCCCGGATGAATTTCTGAAATGTGGTACCACAAGAGATTATGGAGGCCAGTAATACCAGTAGAATTATAGAAAAGTTAAATTGAAAAAATTTCAACACATTATTTAACAATAGATTTATACACAGCTACTAAGGAGAAGTAGCGGGAATATCCTCAGAAAAGAACTATGTGTATTAGAGGAATACCTAGGAAAAAGTACTGCATAAAGCAGCCATGCTCACATGATCATCATGGAGAATATATAGCCGTGTCAGTGATGGAAACAGTATACTAATCTAAACAATAGACACCAAAAAGATCCCATCTGGACATTTGAAGGCCAGGTTTCAAAAAAAAGGGTCAAAGGGACGAAAGTGGCGGCTATTTCTTAAGTGCCTTCTTGCTTCCCCTCCTACATCGACTGTCATTATTTAGTTTATTTCTTCATTATGCCTTCAATCTTCAACTTACTCCCAGGATATTTAAATATATTTTGTGTATAGCATTTCCACTAATACTTTTTCTCTTGGGCTTTTAATTTCTGCCTTGCCCCCATCTTTTCACCCATGGACAAGTCAAAGAAAAGAAATTTTTAAAAAGTTATATATATTAGTTTTTTGTTAAGGATTTTCTTATGAACCAGGACATGATTTTCTGTTCAATTCTCAATAACTATATCTAAAACATCAAAATTTACTGTATATTAGAAAGCACTGGAATCTGTAGTTGTTTGAGATATCTGTATGCCTGTTAACTTTTGTCAGACTTTGACTTTTTAGTGACAGCATCATATATTTCAAAGAACTAGCCAGGCTTAAAAATCCAAATTTGGATTCTATTTTTCATTTCACATAACTTGGAAGGGTTAAAATGCAAAATATGGCTTTGGCAGATTATAAGGCTGGTGTTCAAACACATTAGCACAAGTAATTAATAAACAATAACTGGCTTTGGAACACTTTAGAAAAATACTGAGCAATTCCTGTTGATTTACGCCTGTTGCTGACTAGTGTGTTGTACAATGTTTGTAAGAAGTTACTGTGTGTTCCAGGAGATCAGAAGGATATGTATCAGCAAAATAAAGGTCCTATAGGAACTATCCCTTGTTGAGGCTGAAAACAGTGGTTTTCAGATTGTTTTTTTTTTTTTGTTTACTAAGTTCCTTTTGGAGAACCCAGTTACATTCAAAGTTAGGCAATATTTATTCATCCTGTTCATGTCATCCCTTTTACTTCAGAGACCATTAACAGAATTTCACTGCTGGCTGTAATACTGGAATTCACATGCCCATTTTCAAACATATTAAAAGCTATGATATTCACAGAAAAGAACAGGTGAGTAAATAGGGGACTTTCTGGCGCTGTGAGTTATGGGTAGGATATGTTATGCATTAAGTCACTCAAATTTTGTTGGTAAAAAATAATTTTGCAATACTTCTTTATAAGTGATATATTTTAAGTTGATGACCAACCAGGATGCCTAGGATACTGGGAAGGCCATGAGAGAAAAGAATTTGTCATACCTGCTTCTCTGGTATATTACCAAAAAGATGAGCACAGGGTGAACAAAACAAAACAAAACAAAACAAAACAAAACAAAACAAAACAAAACAAAACAAAACAAAACAAAACAAACAAAACATTGATGCTTTAACCACTATATCGTGATTAAACGGACAGCAGTTGTCAACTGACTAGTAAACTCTCCTTGAACCTCTCTGCAATGTGGCATCCAATGCCTCGGAATTTAGCAGGTGCCTACAGGTTCTTGCTCATATAACTTAAGAGAAGACTTTTTAGGAAAGAAACATTTTGGGCTTTTAATTCAACTTTTGCAGTCATCTGTTTTTCAATTTGTTTAAAGTACCTACAGACAAATTTAAGTTAAATAATATCTACTGCTGGTTTACTTCTGCAAAGTGCTTCCTCATCATGTCTCTGCCAGGATACTTCTGGACAAAATGTCCAGCATTCACCTGGATAAACACATTGTGAAATGGGTGAGCAACTGGCTCAACTGTCAGGCACAAAGAATTGTAGTGAATGGGGTGACATCAGACAGGCAAACTCTCACTATGGGGGTTCCACAGGCTCCATCTTGGGCCCTGTGTTGTTCAACGTCTTCATAAATGGACTGGAAGGGATACTAAGCAAGTTCGCAGAAGACACAAATCTGGGAGGAGCTGTTAATTTCCTCAAAGGCAGGAAGGCCCTGCAGAGAGACCTCAACAGATTAGAGGGCTGGGCAATCACCAACCATATGAAGTTCAACAAGGGAAAGTGCCAGATTCTGCACTTGGGATGGGCAACCCTGCATGTATGGACTGACTGGGGAATGGGATGCTGGAAAGCAGTGCCATGGAAAGGGACCTGGAGGTCCTGACAGAAAGTTGAATATGAGTCAGCAGTGCCCTGGCAGCCAGGAGGGCCAACCATGTCCTGGGGGGCATCAGGCACAGCATCGCCAGCCAGGCAAGGGAGGGGATTGTCCTGCCCTGCTCTGCACTGGGGCAGCCTCACCTCCAGTGCTGGGGGCCGTTTTGGGTAACACAATATAAGAAAGATATTAAGAACAGTTTTCATAAAACTGTAGTATATCGTAAAATCACAAAAAGCTACTGTTGGAATATTTTTCTGATAGAGCATTTTAAATAATTTAGCTTCAGTCATCCTTTACATCTTTTGGTTGCAAGAATCAAAGGTTTAATTTAATGAGGTCTGAGTCTTACAATATATTTATTGTATGCACACAGCATATAGAGCATGAATAAATTATATTACTTCTAGTACATTTTGAAAAAATTCCGTTAAATATGCAGGAATAATTTTTTGTAGAATCACAGAATCACAGAATGGTTTGAATTGGAAAGAACCATAAATATCATCTAGTTCCAAACCCTCTGTCATGGGCAGGAATGCCACCCACTAGATCAAGTTGCTCAGAGTCCAATTCAACCTGGCCTTGAATACCTCAAAATTTTTTTCACCAGATTCTGTGAGTTCACTGGTTTCAGACCGACTTGTAGGGTCAACACAGAATCTCTCAGGTTCCTTTTCAGTGTAATTCCTTCTTCCTTCCTCCAAACATTATTGCTGCCACCAAATTTCCTCTTGAAGCATTTGTCTTTGTAGTCCCTTTCGCCATCTCGGTCTCTTATACCCCTCAAATCATGTCTTTTTCACCACCCCAGTGACAGGGGCCAGAGAGCGATGAAAGCTGATAGCTGTGCCGATCTTCTACCCTTAGTGCCGCAAAAGCCATGGGACAGATAAAAACTCAAGGCAAGAACAAGAAGCAGAGACTAAACAAAGCCCAAGGCAAGAACAAGAGGCAAAACACGGGAACGAACAGGACGACACGACCTGAGCCTCTGGCACAAAAGGATGATCAGCCAGGACACCGCTGTCACAAGAGGGAATCAGCAAGGACTTGATAGTGTTGCTATGGAAATGGGGCAGGAGGGTTTGAGCCTATGGATCTATCCAGAAGTAGTAAACTGTAAAATGCTGGTAACTTGTACAATAAACTGGCTTTGCTTGCAACACTCCGCAAAGTCCATGCCTCTCAATCTCCGCACTCCAGTAGTCTTGATTAAAGTTATAAGAAAAGATAATTCTTCCACTGCCTATCCTACAGCCACCAGTGGAATGAACACTATCATTCTCCTGAGGTTACCATTGCATCCATCTCTGATGATTTAAATGTCTCACCAACAAATAATTATTTTTTTACTAAGTATAATCAAAAGCCTATAAAAAATATTTTTCTTTTCCTCTGGTATTTTAGTAAAAAGAGCATTATTGTAAGCATACAATCATTGAACAGATTTTTATTCCCTCCACTCATTTCTACAGAATATCTTGCTATAACTTAGCTCACCATTAAAATTAAGTGTGTGTATATATGAAAGTGAATCTGTAAATCTTCTGAATTATATTGGCTGAAAAATGTAAACACAAATTAAAGGTAGTCCCTAAAGATAAAGTTGACATTGAAAAATTAATGTGTGCGACTGAAATGGTATGAAGCTATTTAACAATGTACCGCACCACATGCAAAGATACAACAGCAAGGATTAGTTTACATCTTTATAAACAAAATGAATTGCCACAATACTGTGAATAATCTGTTTGATACAATTGTTAGTGCAATGTTCTACTCCACAGAAACATTTTTTTGCACACAATTATTAATCAATCCTTACTGTAATGAATTGGTAATTAACAGGGGAATGCATGATTATGCATCTTTAAAGCACAGCAAGTCTTCATTTCCCAGTAGGTAAAATGTATATATACATTCATTTAGTTGAACTTCTAGGACACTAAGTACGTAGACAGTCAAGACAATAGAAAAATATCGGTTATATCCTTCATTCATAACTCAGTGGAGCATCATAAGTGCCAAAATCTGTGCAAGTAGGCCTGGTTGAAAGGTCTAGGCCAAACTGATAACTGCATTGATTTGATAACTCAGAAGTGACATGAGCTCTACTGCTAAGGTTGGACATAAAAATGTGACCCTGACCCATGTATACATGTTAAGCAGCTATAAGGTACTGACAATGTAAATATCTAAATTTAGTTGCTTTCTAGCAGATGAATACCTGCAATTTTCAAAAAAAATTCAAGCCCCTGGGTGATGATAGATCTACTTACATCCCAAAAGAGAATCTTACTTATGAAGACATCTAGAAGAATCTGGAAGGAAACTGGCAAAATTTGGTCAAAAGACATATCCCATGCCCATTGTAATCATATGGAATCTCTTTTGTAATAATTTATTATATTATCTTGGGATGGGGAAATTGCCCTTTTCAAAGTGGTGATCACCAGGATCAGTAACTACTTAATTTCTTTTGTCTTTTCTAGAGAAACAAATGTCAGAGTACATACATATGGATTTAATCACAGTCTCTACAGTATTTTCTATGACACAGCATTCAATCAGAAAACCTGAATTACTGAACTGGTCATGTAATATGGTGTTTTTTTCTGCAAGAAATGTCAAAGGAGGTGGAGTATTACTAAATTTTTATAAAGTTTTTTCCTTAGAAAAAAGGCCAAATTCTTCCGGTCTATGAAACACAACCTGGACTGTCCCTATATTGACATTAGGGATAAGAAACTGACCAAAGTTTTAAACAAGATAAAGTAGTCTTTCCCTTGCTTGCATCATCTACAGTAAACACATCTAGAGCTGTAGTTGTATCTGTAGGAAGTATTGACTGAAAAATTGTGAAATCATCTTGGAAAGAAAAAAGAGAAGAATAAAATATAACCCAACAAAATAGCAGCTGTGTCCCCACCAACCAACAAGAAGGAAACAGGTTTTTCTAGGTGCTGTGGGTTCTTGGAGAATGCATATTCCAGGGTACAGTCAGATTATATGCCTCTCCATCAAGTGAACCAGAAGATGAATGATATTAAGCAGTGTCCTGACAAATAACAAGCTTTTGAACAAATTAAACAGCAGATAATTCATGCAGCAGCCCTTGGGCCAATCATTCCAGGACAAGATGTGAAAAATATGCTCTACACTGCATCTGGGCAGAATAGTCCTTCATGGAGTTTTTGGAAAAAAGTACCCAGGGAGACTTGAGAACAAGCTCCTTGGGTTTTGGAGCCAGAGATATAAAGGATCTGAGGCCTGTTAAACCCCAACTAAAAAAGAGATACTGTCAGCTTACAAAGAGGTTTGAGCCACTTCAGAAGTGATTGGTACCAAGCATATCTTCTCCTGACACCTTGACTACCAGTGCTGGGCTGGATGTCAAAAGGGACAGTCCCTTCGACACATCATACCACCGATGCAGAGTAAGTGTCTTGCTTGATCACACTGCAAGCTCGAATAGTAAACCCAGGTCTCTTGGGAGTCATCATGAACTCACCTGAAGGCAACATATTTGGACTATCATCAGAACAGGAGAAGGTGCTGAGGACACTCCACGATATAATCAGCTAACAGGAAATGAAAACTGATATGCTGTCTTTACTGCCAGTTCCAGCTATATTGTAGGGCTACATACGTGCTGTATGGAGTCCTACATGGCGAGTCACAGAAGTTATTGGGGTACAAGGTAGATCCAGTCAGGTCACATAGCTGAAAACCATCCAGCTGGCTTTAGATACCACTGAATGAAAAAAAATGGCCAACACTCTCCCTCTGCACTGACTTGTGGATAGCTCTGTGGCTGTGGGCGGATCAATGAGAAAAGACCAATTGGCATCACAGAGGTAAAACCTTCTGGGTTGCTAAATTGTGGCAAGCCATCACTTCCCAGGTAGAGAAGAACGGGTATAAAAATGTGTCATGTAGATACACATGTACCCAAGGGCTGGGCTGCTGAAGAGCATCACAATAGACAGGTAGATCAACCTGCCAAGATAAAACTGATTTCATCTCAGCATGTGATCATTACCTTTTCTGCCTTCAATTCTCCTCTCCAGTGCAGTGCAGTGGGGTGGGGAAGGGAGGAACGAGCAGGAAGCACATGGTTTGGAGAGTTTCAGTGGAAACACTAAATTGGGGAAAGCCAGTTCTAAACCATGACAATAAGATTTGCTGAGAACAGGAGCATGGAATAAGTCGTAGCAATTTTTTTTTCCTATTTTCCAGTAGTTTGTGGGTAGACTTTTAAAGTCTAAATACTGCATTCTTGGGGTGAGCATTCTAGTCTGCAGATGGAGGATTGGCAATATATGTATATAAGAGAAGCCATTTCAGCTTTTTGAATTTCAACAAACACTGTAAATTGTTCATATAATTGTTGATGTTGTGAAGGTCTCCAGAGAGGTGGAACTTCAGACTTTCTGCTCTTGGATGGAGTTGCCTACAGCCATCTCCCTTGGGGAGCACCGTGAGGCACTGGAACAGGTTGCTCAGACAAGTTGTGCCCTGTCCCTTTAAGTGTTCAAGGCCAGGCTGCATGGGGCTTTGAGCAATCTGGTCTGGTGGAAGATTTTCTGCCCAAGTCAGGGGGATTAGAACTAGCTGATTTTTACTGTCCCCTCCCACACAAATTTTTCTATGATTCTTCTGGAAAAGCCCATCTAAGATCTGATGTTCTCAGATTTAGATGCCAAAGTCAGGATTAATTTTTACTGATGGAGCTGAATGTTTTATTTTTATATGTTTTAGAGCTGAGCATTACTATATTTTTTTAATAGAGTCTTCTGTATTAAGTGCCTTTTTAATGTCAATTTAACAGACACTAGCTCCTGACATTAAATGGGAGGATAAGAGCAGTGAACTTTCATCCTGTTCTCCCTGTTAAATAAAAACAGGGTGAGGCACTTTGCCTGTCAGGAAAAAGCCATAGGAGCCTTCCCTGTGAGTTTGCAGGTAAAACTGTGCCTTGCTCTTCCATAGCACAGATAACTGCTTGCAGACAGTGAACTTACAATTTGTAGACTCTTATTTCTCATCTGCTTAGTTTTTAAGTGCCAGTTTATTCAATATCCATATTGATGTACTAGATACAGTTCTGCTAAAAGGATGGCGTGGCAAAGAGTAAAGGAAATACCTGGTGAAATTCTTCTGTGGTGTACTCGACTCACAGTCACCTGACAAAGATTGCTGTCACATAACTTTTTAATGTGTCAGACTGACTTCTCTGGTAGTTTAAACAGATTAATTTCATTTCCTTCCTGTAGCTTTCAGTTATTGGATTTTTTTCCCCCTCCATATTAGCTGGTTCCTCTTCTTTGGCAGAATACATCATGATTTTGATTCTATGATTCTATGTCTCTAAACACTGTACAATGATGTATGTAACTTACATTTTTTCTGGTTAACACTCCAGATTCAAGGCCATTTGACTACTAGGAACTTTCGTAATGTCAGCAACAACCTCTACAAACAGCACAAGTTGTCATGGCTTTTCAAGGACTTCTTAGCAGTGCAAATAGCAGTGAATGTTTCTTGCCATCAGACAAAGTAAATAAATAAAGAAATCCAGCCAAGGGAACCTGGACTTGTCAGTCCCACTTCCCAACAGATAAATCTGTTACCTTGGTGTCCAAGCTCCAGATGAAATTCTGCCTTGAGCTTGTCAGCACACTGCAAGTCCAAAGTTCCCCTAAGATTTGTGAAGCAAATTTCCTCTCAGGAGAATCACACTTTTCTTTACCTCATCACTATTAGCTGAGATTTTGTAGTATCAGTATAAAATGTCATTTTAGTCCAAATCCCAACCCACACAGAAGAATTACAATTAGAACTCAAGCTTCAGAGACAGAGGTTTAATTTCCCAGAACAAAATTACCTGTAACTCTGGTTATTAAACCAATATAATTTATTCAACTAAGTGATAGGTTGTTTGAAACCTCAGCTGTTCAGCTATCCTTAATGAAAGCAAATAGGTATCTGATGTGTTGGAATGTACTATTATAGAGCAGAATCTTACAGAATAGCAGTACAGAATCTACAGAACTATAGAGTCTGGTTGAATTTAGCCTTCATAAATTTTCCCAATCATGTAAAAGAAAGAAATTCTAGCTATGTAAAATACAATAGAATAGAAATTCTAATTTAATTTTGGCTGAGAAAAAAAGCAAACAATTAAGGGCATTCATCCTGAGACCTCCTTATGGATTTTAACTTTATGACTGACGAAAGTTTTTAATTGAGAATCATTGTAACTAAAGTGACTGCAGCTTAACATTTATATTATACAAAATGCTAAACCAAAAGAGAGGTTCACAATCAGTTTATCTGCTTCTGGAGTACTGTGGAGACATACCCTAAGGACAGAGCTTCTTAGCTACAGAAAGACAGAAAAGCACCTGTGAAGAGTTGATTTTATGCTTACCTTACCCATAAATGCCCTATATATCAGTATTTGAAGAAACATGTGTATCTGATATGACTGTGCATGGAAAATAAATTTGTTGGTTATGCTAAATCAATTAGGACAGCATTAGAAAATAAAAACCATACAAGAATACATTTCCATCAGATAACTATTGAGTGATGCTTTCCCCCAGCTGTTGTCTAATGCATTAATGTTTTTTCCATCTAAGAAAAGTAGTGTGTAATACTGAGGTATCCTTACTCTTCAGTGTTATTTTCTCAGTCATGCAAGGGTACAGAGGCAATCAGAACAAAGAGACTAAATGTCCTTTTCACGGTCTCAGATTCAAAGCTCTCAGAAGTCTGGTTTTCCAGCACATGTACTTCGTCACCTGCAAGGCTGTGAATACCATAGGAAAGAATACCCAGATGAACATACTGTGTTTTAACACCATCAGTCATGTAATGTCCATCATGCAAGAAGATAAAACAATACGCCTATTTGTTTCCTGAACCCACTCCTCATTTTGAGTTGGGCAGCACCCATATGAAGTGGTCACTGTTAGGGGAATAATTGATTCTTGGAGAATACTCCAGTTGAACTCATTCTGGTCATCTTAAACTGCCTTTTGGATGAGGATAAAAATAGCATATTACTTTATGGAAAATCCTACTTCTGTGACAATTTTGCAGATGGTAAAAAGGGACTCTGGATGCTAAAGTCAAATTTATGTTTCTAAGGTTGTGACAGAGTAGAAATAGTCCCTGTCAGCATCAAACACTTGGGACCCTTCTGCAGCATTGCTTTTTCCCACTCCAGCTTGAACCCTACACATCATCTCTGTGAGGCAAGAAGATGAAGCAGTCACTAAAGGGACAGGACAGAGGTCTGCCCTCAGGTCTGAGCCAGCCTTCTTCTAGATCTCGTTCTGGCTTCCATATACAGGGACCAGCAACTGTTGCCTGGAAGCATAGCTGGCAGCTATAACACACAGACCATCATCTACAGTACATATGCATATTTTCCACTCAGTGAAAGACTTCATTTTGCTATGAATTGATTCATTTCTTCAGGCTGTTCAACCAAGGACTAATGGTACATTTCATGCAAATCGAAAGAATCTAACTTTTTTTCATAAGAAATTCTCTATGAATCAAGACAAGTCTCTAAATAATGCAACTGGGCCAGCCAGTTGAAACAGCTTCAAAACAAAACATAGATGTGGATATATAATAGAATTTTTGGGCGGGGTTTTTTTTTCCCATAAGGCTGGAGTATTTATCTTCACTTATAAAGAATGCATACAATAAGAAGCCATTGTGTAAAATTATGTTGAACAGTTCTGATAAATTAAGGGTAAAATGTGTTAGAATTATATATATATGTATGTATATGTATATATAAAATTTTAAAATTTTGGAAAATACAAGAAAAAGCTGGAGTTTTTTAGAATTGTCCTGTAGGGCATTTGCATTCAAAATCATTGAATGAAAATAATAACAAACCATGTTCTGTCTTTAATTTTTTCTTCCTTATTTCCTTTTTTAAACTCCATATTACTTCTGGTTTATGTATTAATTTCAGCACTATCTGCCATGGTATATCTCTCTATGTCTGTCTGAGATTCAAGTTTAATGACTATTTCTGTGCTGTCATGGTAATTTTGTGGTCTAGATAACTTTGCAGTGATGACTGCAAAATAGCTTAGGATTTGTCTTCAGCTGCCTGAACATATTGAAGAAAATATTTTAACCAAAAAAAAAAAAACAAGACTGCCAACACAAATAAATGTCATCAAACATAGAAATAATTGACTTCTTGATTTATTAATTTAATTCCAAGAAACTCTCATCCCAAGTAAGTACTTTTATTAAAAACCCTTCAAAAGATTGCCCTCCATCTGACAACATAGCTGTCATGGGAAAAAAAACTGGTTGGTCAGGCACAACTTCCTTTGGTTGTCCCATGCTGGCTGCTCTCATTCCATGTATTTTGGGAGTACCATGCCTTAGTTTTCACTCTGGACTCCTTGGATCTACAGTACTCTGTAGTTTAATGATTATCAATGTTGCCTTCCCCTTTTAAAATGACAGATGTGTTTTTTATAACTTGTTCTAAATCCCTGCTGAAGGACACCAGGCAATTGATGTAATTTAAATATAGAAGAGTTGTTTCAAGAGCCTAGAATATCACAGTCCGGACCCAGGTATAAGGAAAACTAGAATTTCAAGACAGCATGATCAGGAGACACAGTGAAAAATAAGTTTGTTTAGCAAAAATTAAACTCATATAAAAAGAAATATAAGTAATTAAAGTGAACTTTATGTTGCTGCAAAATTTCCAGCATTCATAGAGGTAGCATAACCTCCAAAGAGTTTTAATTGTGTGCTTATGTTAAGCAATAACAACTGGATCTTTACCTTTAAATTTGAGTCACCGAACTGAGGCACTCCCTCTACAGTCAAAGAAATATGGCTATCTCAGATATGGAGTAGACTAATCATAGTAAAGGCATTGGTAGAATTCTGTACCATGATTTCACTTAACCAGTCTATGAGACCGCACAGTTTATCAGGGATGAAGACTTTGTAAGGATATGGAAGCATGTGAAATTATTTTTGTGAACATATGTCAACTTCAAAGCAGTCCTTTATCTGAAGACATGCTATTTTTTCTCATATCTTCTTTGGCAATCTAAATTTACTACCTTCCAGTTCAGTAACTATTTAACTTCTTTAGAAATATGTATTTGAAGAGAAGAAGAAGAAGAGATAGAGAGAAGCTTATATGTTGGAATAAGAGCTGGAACTGTGAGTGGGTTTATCAATCACAAAAATTATGTTACCTTAGTATTTTTTTTTCTGTATATTCACAGTATTTTTCTGTATAGGAGCAAGATATCTGATCTATCTGTGAAGTTATTATTATAACTGAAACTGGGCTGCCCAGTTACATAGTTACTGTGTTAACGCTTTCAGGGTTGAATAAAAAGACAGTTACATATATTTTTCAAAATAAAAGCAAAAGTGAAAGCTACACACACAACAACATTTTCTTCACCAGCTATTATGAGTTAAATAAATTAGGACTAAACATTTTAAAGGGGCTGATAAAATAGGAGGAGAAACTGAAACTCCAAACCAGGATTCATTCAACGGCTTAGAAATATAGACAACATCAAAAAAGCATCTGCAGTACAAGCACAGTAACACAGAGAATGTAGGGATCATCAGGAACATGGTTTTGTCATATTTTAGAAGGATGTCAAGCAATTCACCATCACACTGCAGCACCAGTGAAGTCTTTGAGGAAGATGCAGGACTGCTGACTCATATATTCTGCTTCTGAGAGCTCTTTGGAAGACTCTGGTATAAATACTGGACACACCAGCCTATGTAGCTCATGGTTCTCCCTGGCAAAACTTGTCAGATATCCGCTGAACCAAATTCTATTGCAGCTACCTTATTGACAATATTTCTATTATGTTGCATAAGTCATCTATAAAGACACTGAAGTTTGTGACACTCTTTACTTTTATCTCCTTTTTTTTTTTTTTTTTGGTGGTTAGATTCTTGAATGCCAGCAGGAGATCTGATGTATGCATTACCAGAAAATAACAGCCTTTGAACAAGATAAGAATTCACTACTTTACATTTTGCCAGCTTGCAACATATTCAGGAACTTCTTATCAGAACTCAGTAAGCACAGCGTGAAACCTTGTATTTTTAAAAAATGATAAAATTTCTCACAAGGTCCTCCTCCACCCCCCCCCCTCCTCCTCAATAAAAGAAAAAAAAGGAAATGTCTTTTGAAAAACAGATATTTCTTTCAGCCCATGCTGTATGTACTAAATATAGGGACTTCTTATTTGTCTTTCTTGGCAAAACTGCTAGTTTAATGATATCATTGTTTATTTTGCTTCAAGAATTATTTCCTCCCTAGAATAAATACTGAGGTATAAAATGCTGATGTCACTATAAAGCATGAAAGAGATACAGCAGATCTGGGAAAAAATCCAAAGTGCTTCAGACTGACTTTTCTGCCAACCTCAGGCTTTTTTACCCAAAGCTCTCAGTCCTCAAAAATACAGAGACATCTTTAGAGATAATGCAGGCACAAACTGCAAATATTAGACTTGTGTGATTGGAATGCAACATGTCATCTCTTTTTGTCACAATAGAAAATAACACCACACCCTATCCAAAATTCACTTCTAAATTATTATGTGGCCATTTACTATCTAAAAAATTGATTTTGTACTTGTTTGAGTTATTTTCCCCCACCAGTACTAGATATTTACAAGTCTTTCCCAGCATTATGCATATTTCAAGGAATGTGTGTATGGGGAGGGAAGAGGAACACATTTTTGCAAGTACTTTCTCTTTATAAAAGGGTTTCAAAGTGCAATCAGCAACACTACATGCAGAAAGCAGTCAGACATTTAAATTCTACCATTAGCAACAAAAGGACTGTCAAGCAGGTGTCTCCTGAGAGATACCTGAAATCTGTTGGATTCTAGTACTTTCACTGTAAGTCATGTAGCCAGAGAAAACTTCAGATTTTAAGCTAACCTAACTGAGATGGAAGATAAGAAAAAGATTAGATTGATTCTAACGCAAGGACTTATTTTTCTAGCTTTATTGAACAAATAAAGGGAAAAAATAAATCCATACCTACTCGTGAAATTAGGAAATAGCCAAATAAATGGACAAAATATAAATTCTCAAGTTCCATGAGGGGAAAAATAGAAAAAGAAAGTTGAGACAAATATAATTCTGTGGAGCACAGGTCTGCACTGTGGATTTATAAGAGGTTTGGAGTTGTTTGTAGTTCTCACTACCTTTCTTCTAAGGTCTTCTGCTCAGAGATTTCTTAACAACCTACCAGAAGCTGATGGAAGCACTGCTGAAATCTCTCCCAGGCTGGCCTTAGTAGTCACTTCTTGAAGTAGTAGCATTTATTTAGTGTGCAGCCAAGAGCCACTTTCAGGAAGATGCTTGTTGCTTCTGAAAAGGAATTTGCATTTTTAGTCAGAAAGGATTTTCTTTCTCATGCAGTAGGCAGATCAGGTCAGGACATTAATTTAAGGTAAAACACACAGTATGTTGTAGAGAGGGGACAGGGCCACCCACTCAGGCCACCCACTGCTAATGGAGGTGCCCCTATCACTCCAGCTTTTGTATTCAGAGGGATTTCATCCATATTTGGGAGGCATCTCCTGCTGGGACAAGACTGTGCATTCTAAAAGCCCATGTATGCAGTGAGCACATGGTACATTCAAGTACATGTGTGTTCCTTGCATTTTGTGTTGACAGATTTAAGTGGCTGAAAGTGTAGGCTCCTGAGACAGTCCCCCAAGAGAGTACCCTGAATTGATCTACCAAGGCCACTACAATAAACTCACTGAACAATTGTGAGAAAGTAAATCAGCCTGTCTGACTAAGACTGACACTTATTTTCTGGTATTGTTAAATATGATACCTAGTTCATTTGGTCTCCGAACCCTCCAAACATAAAATCAAAACATGTTTTCATCATCCTTACTTCAGTCACTGGTGGAAAAAACTAGTCAGGTATATATTTTTAAAGGTTTAGAGGTCTGGTTTCGTTCCACAAACAAAAGTGTGCATTTTTCTTTGCACAGTGAATCTGAACATAATAAATAAGTATTTAGGAAGTGATATCTGAAGGAAAAATATTAGATTTGTTATTTTTTAGCTTCTTTGTGTTGAATAGAAGAAAAATACAGGAATTTTCTTACCTTCTATTTGACTTTTAAATTAGAAAATCATGGCTTTCATAGTTAGGCAACAATTGAACCAGTTAAGTAATAATATCATAAGACCAAGAGAGTAAAATTTGAATTGCAAAGTAAAAAAACTTCAGTCAGGATGTTAAAATGCAGATTTGTTTGTTTGTTTCCATGTGCCCTTAAATAAATTTTGGAGATAAAAAACTTCAAGAAAATGTTTAGTACTCCAACTATTCCTTTAAACAGATAAAACTTTAAATTTACTATTCTGAAGCTCCTAAGAACTTCTAAGAAGAGAACAAAATAACAGAGATGATTTGCATTCCTGATACATTTTAAGGCTTAAAAGCTGAAAAATCCCTAATATTGTCTTTTAAAATATTGCATTTTCCAAATGTGATAAAAAGAACTTTCAAAGGAAACAGAGCTACTTACAGTCATAAACTTTAGCAAGCCTACTTTCATATTCTTTATCTGGTAAATCAGATTGGGAAACTTCCTTCAATAGATTGTCACAGACAGGTCAGACAAGCAGCAGGGTTGTACCTGACTAGCCCTTTTTACACTCCAGCCCACCTCCCATTCTTTCTCCCACCCACCTTTATCCCTGCCTTTCTCTGCCGTCATCTTTTCCTAAATATAGAAGCTACTCCTAGTTACTTGTTTGCCATTGGTCTCCATTTTGGTACCAGAGGAACCTGACTTTGGTATATCTGTTGTGACTACCTAGGTAATATTCTCCTTTTGCAATTTTGCTAATAGATAATTCTGGTCTTATAAGATTCTCCTCTCCAAAATGTCCTTAATATTCTGTTTAATTATCTGTGAAGTTCTGCCATCACTCATAATCCCCCTGAACCATCTGTGAAATTGGCCATACCTCATGGCACTATCTGCAACTTCCATGAGCTTCTTGCTCTGCTATGCCCAGCAGTATCTTCTAAATCCAGTAGTTTCTCATGGCCTTTATATTAGTCTGAACCTCAGCCCACTAACATGAGGATATCTAAGTTGGGGGCTGAAACCTCATCCCTAGCAGCTGATGGCTGAATTGCCAATTGACTGTATTGGTATGATAGAGTCTGAACTGATTATAAAAGAGAACAAATGTTGCCATCACCGCTTGGACTCTTTCTCTTAAATTGAATTTCACTCTTTGCAACACTATTTTAAAGTCTGTAGCACACTCACCACCTAGAAATACTGAGGGAGTGAACAAAACCAAAGTCCTGAAAGGCTCCATACACCACAGAGATACAAAAGGCCTTGAGCAGATATAATTCTGAATCACGCTGTATTTATGTGAACCTCAGTCCTTGAAGCCAAATTTCCACCAACCCATCTCAACCCACACTTTTCAGTTCTACATATAGACTATTTTTTTCACTTGCCTTTCTCTAACCTCTGTCTCATGAGATCAGTTTTCTCATAATCTACTTTTTCAAATCTTAAAGTACAAGAACTCCCCAACTAAAACCTCTTTTCCTCAAGTGGGCCACAGACTACCTTTACAGTAGTAACTTATATGTTCCTTGCTATCTCCCCAAGCACTGTGTGCGACTGGTAAGAAGCAGCGTATATCTATGTTAGCAAAACGTTTTAGCCTCCAGAAGACCATGGCTGCATGCTAAATGCATTGTAAGTGGTCTGTAGAGTCTTGTAGCTCCCAAACTTCATCCAGAAATCATTTTTGAGACCTCTAGTTTACACAGATTGAAAACATGAGACATCCTTAGCAGTTTAGCTGCAGAGATGATCGAGTTTCAGCACCCAGGAGTATTTCAGGCACTGTTTAATCTACAAGTAGAACGACAGCCATATGGTCTCCAACAAGAAGTGCCTCATCATTCAGTCTCGTTAAACTGACATGTAAAACTGCTTACACTGACCAGGATAACCTGGGGCTGGCTGCCCTCTTGTTTCAGAGTAGTCTCTGGAAGATTAGGATAATCTTCAACACCTATAGAGAGATCTAAGATAACAATATAAATGTAGCACAGGAAGAATGCAAAAGGGAAGGGGGAATCTTTTTCTACACATGATAAAAAAAAAGAACCAAGTATGCTCTGAAACTAATCTCCTGAAAAGACTAAGAAAGCTGCTGAAGATATTTTTCCTCTTCCTTGCTTAACTGAGGTTTGAATAATTAGATGAATACAAAAATGCTTTGAGCTCTAAACTTTACCAGCAATTTGTTTAGCTTTAATGCATGCATTCAAAACAGCATATTGGAAATGAAAGATGAGTTTTCTTTCTCAAAGGAAGAACATGACATATGTATCTGAATATAGTCAAAGTGCACCTAATCTAAGCAGTTACATACCTGTCACCAAATTGTCTGTCACATAATTCACTTCAAATAAACTGTACAATTTAGGTGGATATCAGCACCATAAGTTTGCTGACTGAAAGCCCCATATAATGTGGTATTGACTTCCAGTATTTAATAGAGCTTATTTTACTTTAAGCATGTTCTGTATCTGTAAAATAACCAGGTTTTTTGCGTCACTCCTGGGTCTCTTATTGTTTGAAAGGCATGTACTTTCATTTACAAAAATAAGAGTTTTGGAATGATTTGATGAGTTCCTTACGCAATGAAAATATTTTATGGTAGTGGGACAGTTATCACTCATTACAGAAATACAGACAATCTTGCCAACCTTATCTCTGTCTTTAATCTTTCACCATAGGGGATGCAACATATGTCTTTATAAGCTGCAGAAATACTACTCTTGTGAACATAAGTCTATTTCCACCTTTGTCAGGTAAACCACTATGCAGAATAACAATCACATTTTAGGGAACAGCACACAGACTCTAGAAGAAACCTGGATCAAGCACTCTGCAGACTGCTCAGTAGAATGCTAGATATTAGCCACATTTTAACACATGGAACCTCAAGATATCAATCCCTAGAATATGTGTAGTCACAATATTGTGAAGTAAAATATAGATGGTTTGCCTTCAGTGAAATGAAAGAAATTGTTCCTAATTATCTGCCAGGCTGGCATTTATGGTCTAGCAAGATATCAGATGTATTAAGCTTTTTATCTTTTTTTCAGTTCGAACAAGATGTATATTTTAAATCACTGGTTCCAGTCTGCTTCTATATCAAAACCCTTTATCTAAATATGTATCAGACCCTTAATTTAAAAAACCCCAAAAGCATCTTAAAAACTGTATCTTCAAAAATGTATCTTAAAAAGCTCATTACCATCCTGAAAAATTTAAAAGCAAATTTTTTGATAAGACTGTACATTTAATGAAACTTATTTTCATCAGTTCTTTACAAAATGCTCACTGCAGGTTTTTCTTTTTTTAAAATTCATGAACGCAGTACTTTTTTTTTCTCTTTTAGGTAATGTACACATTTTTTGGAAAGAGTGAGATCTATTTTACCTATAGAACTGTATGACTGAGGTGAGTTTGGGGTTATTTCTCATCATTTTATGGATTTTTACATGTTATTCATATAACAGAAAATTAAAATACACACTAACAAAGCTAGTCACTGAGAAAGTCTCGAACCCCACAGGAAAAACTATCTTTTTGGGTGTTGAACATGAAGTGACAACTGACAGAAAAGGCAGTATTTACTTTTCTGTCCCATTGAAAATACAAGTAAATATGAGTAAGCAGATTTCCAATTATCTTTCACTTTTAATAGTAGTAATGTTATAAAGTTATTTTGTGTTTGTTAGATATTTTTCCTGTCTAAAATCAAGCCTATAAAGGCTCAGCTCTCTTAACGCATTTGTAATCAGAAGGGGAGAGGCAAACCCTAAACAATTGTGCATTGGTCTTTCTTGTTCTCATCAAATACAGGTAATTTGTTTCGATAGTTCATTGGAAGCAGGAAGGAAGAAGGCTGTCATTGTTACTATTTTAAGGAACCTTGGAAAGGCCTCACACTT
This sequence comes from Monarcha castaneiventris obscurior, assembly GCA_026261815.1. NCBI lineage: Eukaryota > Metazoa > Chordata > Aves > Passeriformes > Monarchidae > Monarcha > Monarcha castaneiventris. The sequence continues at coordinate 9,888,858 of JAMPIT010000624.1, read as the reverse complement.
TTCTAAATAAAGGAACTTCAGATGTGGTTCAGCCTATGAAGGAAGAATATCGAGAACTGAACTCTTTCTCTCCTATAACTTCTCAGGCCATACATAACATTTTCATTTCAACTCAGTTTTCTTACTAATTTATCTTGCAGCCGACCAATACCTTTTACCTTTATTTTTTCTTTTTCTTTTTCTTTTTCTTTTTCTTTTTCTTTTTCTTTTTCTTTTTCTTTTTCTTTTTCTTTTTCTTTTTCTTTTTCTTTTTCTTTTTCTTTTTCTTTTTCTTTTTCTTTTTCTTTTTCTTTTTCTTTTTTTTCTTTTTCTTTTTCTTTTTTTTCTTTTTGTTTTTCTTTTTCTTTTTCTTTTTCTTTTTTTTCTTTTTGTTTTTCTTTTTTTTGTGATACACTTTTCAGTAAGAAAAATTTCTTGGGTTTTAGAAATTTCATACTTTATATAAATATTAAATATTTACTTACTTTTAAGTAGTATAAACTACACAGCTAAACGTTTCAGGCAGAAAACCTCTCAGAAAGAGAATTTTTTTAGACATATTTTTTAAGCTTTAAGTGGATGAGACAGATTCATAAAGTTGATCTTAAAAGAACAGCAGAAATACATCAGACATTATCTAGAACAAAAGGCACTGTAGAATCTGCTGCCTGCTTCAAGTGATAAATTCTAAAGACAAATCAGGGCATAGCATTCAAAATATGTGTGGAATGAAACTGTGTTTGTATAGACTTCTGTTTATATTCTTTATTTATATCCGAATATGTGAGAGATGAAGTTTACACACAGCTTTACCTTTGAATAGATGAATAGAGATGAATTCTAGTAGCAAGTGTGAGTAAAGCCATTCAAATGCCTATCAGCATTTCTCAGATTGCAAAGGAACAGATATGCCAAAATGTAAAGACAAATACTTCTGATTCAAAATCCATCTTAATATTCGAAGCCTATCTAATCTTGTTTATTAATCAGAAATTATTCCACACATTATCAGTAATTTATTGTAGTGATGTACAGCCAGGTGATACGTGAAAACACTCCTCATACAGATATTCTCTTTAAAACCTATATGAATGCTTCAGTGCACCCTATGAAAATATTGTTGTACTTTACCTTTCCCTACAGCTGTATATCCTGTGTAGTGTAAAGAGAGTCTATGAAGGGAAATATTCTCACCAAGAATGAGGAAAACCCTGAAGTATTTCATGCTTTCTTTGCCTCAGTCTTTAACAGAAAGATTGGTTATCCCCAGGGCAACCAGACCCTGAGCTGATGGACAGGGATGGGGTGCAGAATAGTCCCCCTGTAATCCAGAAGGAAGCAGTTAGTGACCTGCTGAGCCACTTAGACGCCCACAAGTATATGGGGCTGAATGGGATTTATCCATCCCAAGGGCACTGAGAGAGCTGGAGAAGAGCTCACTAAGCCAGTCTCCATCATTTACCAGCAGTCTCGGTTAGTTGAGGAGGTCCCAGATGACTGGAGATCTGACAGTGTGATGCCCATCTACAAGAAGGGTCGGAAGGAGGATGTGGGGAACTATAGCCCTGTCAGTCTTACCTTGATGCCAGGGAAGGTTATGAAACAGATTGTCTTGAGTGCCATCATGCAGCACATGCAGGACAACCAGAGTATCAAGCCCAGCCGTATCAGTTTAGGAAAGGTAGGTCCTTCTTTACCAACCTCATCTCCTTTCATGACCAGGTGACCAGCCTGGTGACTGAAGGAAAGGCTATGGATGTTGTCTACCTGAACTTCAGTAAAGCCTTTAATACTGTCTCCCACAGAATTCTCCTGGACATGTTGGCAGCCCATGGCTTGGACAGGTGCACTCTTTTCTGGATTAAAAACTGGCTGGATGGCCAGGCCCAGAGAATGGTAGTGAATGGAGTCATATCCAGCTGACAGACGGTCACTACTGGGGTTCCCTAGGGCTTAGTATTGGAGTGAGTCCTGTTTAGTATCTTTTTTGATCATCTGGATGAGGGATCAAGTGGACCCTCATTAAGGTCACAGACAACACTAAGTTGGGCTTCAGTGTTGATCAGATGGAGGGCAGAAAAGCTGTGCAGAAGGATCTGGACAGCCTGGATTGATGACTGGAGGCCAGTGGTATGAGATTCAACAAGGCCAACTGCTGGGTCCTGCACTTGGGTCACAACAGCCCCAAGTAGTGCTACAGGTTGTGGACAGACTGCCTGGAAAAGGACCCAGTGGAAAAAGACCTGGGGCTTCTGAACACAAGCCATCATATGCCCAGGTGTCCAAGAAGGCCAATGGCATCCTGGCCTGTATCAGCAACAGTGTGGCCAGCAGGATCAGGGCAGGGATCATCCCTCTGTTTTTGGCACTGCTGAGGCCATACCTCAAGTGCTGTGTCCTGTTCTGAGCTCCTCACTGCAAGAAGGACATTGAGGGGTTGGAATGAGTCCAGAGAAGGGCAACGAAGCTGGTAAAGACTCTGAAGAACAAGTCCTATGAGGAGCAGCTGAGGGAGCTGGGGATGTTTAGCCTGGAGAAAAGGATGCTCGGGGCAGACCACATCACTGTTTATAACTACCTGAAAGGATCTGGTAGCAAGGTGGAGGTCAACCTCTTCTCTCTGGCACCCAGCGACAGGACAAGAGAAAACAATCTGCATCCAGGGAGGATCAGGTTTATCAGTAGCAACAACTTCTTCACTGAAAGGGGATTTAAGCATTGGAATTGGCTGCCCAGGAAAGTGTTGGATTGAAAATACTTGGAAGTATGCAAGGAATGACCAGGTGTGAAAAACAGTGCTATGATTTAGTTGGTGGTGTGGTGTTTGTTCAATGACCTTGGAGGTCTTTTCCTATCTTAATGATTCTATGATTCTATGATTCACTATCTTCTTTTTCTCTATCTCATTGAAACTTTAATTTTCTTTTGGAAAAAGTATTTTTTGTGTGTGTGTTAAACAATGTCTGTTTTCCCACATTCTTGTACATTGTGGTTTCAGCTTAATTTGGAAATTTTAACTACACAGTAAAAAGTATCAAATAGCTTTATAACTCTTCCTTGTTCTTACACTATAGCTAATATTCCTGGCACTTAGAAAAAGAGTCATGGTTTCATTTTGCAATGTCCTGGCAAATATTTTATCTTAATACTTTAAAGTACAGTGGATTTGATTGTCTCATAGTCTTTAAAATAAAAAACAGCAACAAAAAAACCTGCATCAAAATAGACATAGATGGTAGGTAAAAGAGAGTAGACTTATATTTTTAAAAGCTCTTTACTAATTGAATTTATGAAGATTATTCATTTTGATATACATCACTGAGTTCAAAAGCAGCCCTTGTACTGTCTTCATAACTATATATAAATGATAGAATCCTGTACCAATGTACCTCAAGAGAGATGAAAGAGAGTAGACATGGCAGTCATGCTGACATCAGCACAACATCTGGGATAAATCTGTTGGTACCTGAGAAATTATAAAGTTAGAAATGTGAAGCGGCAGCTCTCTCTCCTTGTGCATGGGTAGTCCTCAAAGGAAAACCTGCAAGTTGAATCTCTGGGCATTTTCCTAATTCTCTCATCACTGTTTTGCACCACTGGGGGAATAAAATGTGCCCAGTAGCTTGGCATTATCCATCATCCAGACGGTGTATAGTTGGGAATGACATAGATTTGGTGCACAAAAGCACTGTCTGACTAAAATAAAACCTGGTTTCCATTCATCAAATTCTTAAAGCATTATCTCCCACTTACTGAGCTGGTAGGTGAAGTATAGAAAAACCATGGCACAATTTCTGTGGTAGTTGTATTTTTTGTTGTATTATAAATCCTTATAAATCACTTTCATCTCTGAATGTGTCAGGAACAGGTGATAGTGCGATAGGTTGCCAGCACAGCTATTTGAACTTAATATCCAGCTTTACCACCACTCAATAGGCACTATAGGAGTCAGAAAAAAACAAAGCAAGGAGGGGAGAACAGGTATAGGAAGCTGCAATTTCTTACAAATATTTGTCTTCAAAGTAGCAGAAAATTATTAGCATGCTTTTTGTTCATAAATAAATTCTCCAAACCAATGCTTTACTAACAAGATTTAATCTGTTCTTGGTTGGAATACCCAAGATGGAGGTTATTTTAAAATGAAATATGTTGTTTGTTTGTAGAGATGGTAATTTGTAAAACTCATAAGGGTTTTTTGGGTTTTGGTTTGGTTTTTTGTTTCACCTGTGTAGATAATCACTTTTCAGCTCCAACTCCTTGTTTGCATCCTGTGAAACTGTAATTTCCATGGGCCGAGTGGTTTCAGTAATGCTTCAGGCCTTGTTACCTGTCCACAGAATAACAGAATGACAGATCAGTTGAGGTCAGAAGCAGCCTCTGGAGGTCAGGTAGTCTGACTCCCCTGTGGAACCTGGGCCATCTACAGCAGGTTACTTAGGACATGTCCTGCTGGGTTTTGAATATCTCCAAGAATACATGCACACATCCTCTCTGGACAACCTATGCTGGTATTTAACCATTCTCATCAAAGAGACATTTCATCTAATGTTTAAATAGCATTCCCGGTATTTCTGTTAAGCCCATTGCTTTTTGTTCTTTCACGAGGAACCACTGAGAACAATCTGGCCCTATCTCCTTTTACTGACTACATCAGGTATTTATATACACTGATAGGATGCTCCATGAGCCTTCTCTGCTTGAACTTCAACAGTCTCAGGTCTGTCAATCTTTCCTCACATGAGAAGTCTTCTAACCACTCTATCACCTTTGCTGGGCTTGCTCCAGTACATCTGAATCTCTCCCGTACTGGGCAACCAAGACCTGGTCCTGACACTCCAGACATGCCTCACCAGGGTTTTGACCCAGAAGGGAAGAATCACCTCTCTTGAAGTACTGGCAGTGCTCCTCCTGATGCAGCCCAGGATACCACAAAGTTGCTGGCTTATATTTAATCTGTTGTCCATGAGGACCACCAGGTCTCTTTATTTTAAAGGCTGATTTCCAGATAGTCAGTCACCAGCCTATCCTGGGTGCATGGGGTTATTTCTCCCCAGGTGCAGAACTCAGCACTTTCACCTGCTGAACTTAGTAACGTTCCTACCAGTCCATTTCTCCAGCCTATTCAGGTTCCTCTGACTGGCAGCACAATCCTTTGGTGTTATCAACCATCCCTCATGGGCTTTTATCAGATGAAAATTTTAAAGCTAATTTCTATGTGTATTCCTGTATGCAACTTTTTTTTTTTTTTTCACATGAACAGTCACAATCATAAAACTGAATAGCATTCTTTCTCCCCAGTGGGCAACACAAAAGGAGCATTGTGTAACAAATTTTTTAACATTCTGACAGACAGCCACAATGGAAACTGCCTTGTTCTCCTGTGTTAACTATTAAACACCAAGCTGTGAGATGTTCTTCCATGGATTTTTCCTTCAGCAGGAGTATTTGCATCAGCTATACAGTTTTCCCATTCTGGATGAATTCACTCCAGACTCTATAAATATCCCCAGTGCTCTTGGTACGTGCATGTTCTAGTGATACAGGACTGTATAAAGCCTGTATCTAAGTACACTAAAAAAACACAAAAATTGAAGTTTTTCTTACTTTTGTACTAAATAGAAGGTTATAAAAAAGCCACACAATTTACATTTCATATTGTCATTGATTAGAAGTCACCTATATACAAAAAATTACCTCCAGACATATGAACAAGTTCTATACAAGCCCTATAATCAAAGTTTGCCAAGCCATGCTCTTGCCATGTCTCATCCATTAGGTATTTCTGCATGACTTTCTTGGTGGTGGTTCTGTGCTCTCTACAGGGATAATCTTGCATTCCCATCTCTTCCACAGTACAGAGAAGAAGTAATTGTAGGGATTTCAGTAGAGATGCTTCTAATTTATACTGCCACCAAATTACTGCTGTTAAATGTCCTGGTTCTGGCCCAGGTCAGCAGGAGAGGGCATGGCCAAGATATGGTGTTATTTGATACCACATTACATCATTGCTGGGGAAGGGGAGGGAGAAGGGAAAGATGGCAACCCTTTCTGGTGGAACAAAGCATGGTGGGGAACCTATTGCCCATTGTTCATTGTCTCGAGCTCCACGAGAGCATTTTTGCATGTGAATAATTCCCACTTTTTGTATACTTTTGTCATTAATATTGTTTTTGCTGCTTGTTTTCTTATCTCATTGCCGTTTCCAGGAAACTGTTCTTATCTCAACCCATGATCTTTGCTTTTTGTGCCTCCAATTCTCCTCTCTGGCTACTGGTGGGGGGGAGGAAGAAGGGGGATGGGGTGAGTGATGAGTGACTGATCAACAGTGTAGTTTGGAATGTCTCAGTGGAAGAACTAAATCGGGGAGTACCATTCCTAAACTGTGAAATTAAGCCCTGAATTTCTCTTACAAATAAACAGTTTCCATGAGGTTTTTGTCTACTAAATCAGGGTACCTCAAAATAAAAAGCAAATTGCTGTACAGAAAAAGGATAGACAATATTTTTAAATTATTTTATATTTTTACTTTTTTTCTTTCCAGAAATGTCATGGATTAGAATAGTTGTTCCTGCAGTAAGGAAATAACAAGTAGGAGAATATAAGGTAAACACAATTTCCAACATAAGAGAATATAAGGTAAACACAATTTCCAACATAAAAATGCTGTAGATTTTTTTTTCTCAGTAGGCACTTTTAATGTAATAAATGTATGTATTTTTGTCACCTAAGTATGTAAAATGGTGGTACATTAGTTTATAAATTCTCCAAAAGTTTTACAGTTTTCTGCCTTACAGTCATGACTTGATATTTGCATTTTGAATTGAAAAATACAATTTACATATCTAGCAATACCATACATATCTGCTGGCACTGAATGCTATTAGAGAAGTGGGCACATAAAGAGACAAATCATAGTCTTAATATTAAGCATAGGTATGTGAGCATTTCTTGAGCTGGATACCACACCTTCTGCAATCATACTCTGAAAGTAATTAGAACTACTTTTTCAGATTATGTTTTTGCAGAAAAATAAAACAAAACACAACTGTCTCCTTTTAATATTTTTAAATGTTTTCTTTTAAAGTATTTTCACAGAATCACAGAATATTCTGAGTTGGAAGAGATCCACAAGGATCATCCAGTCAAACTCTTCAGTGAATGGCCCATATGGGGATCAAACCCATGACCTTGGTGTCACTAGTACCGTTCTTCAAGCAAGTGAGCAAATTTTTGTAAACTCTATCTTCTAGGGAACATAAGGAAATATTATTCCTCTCTGAAACAGAAATGTTTACAACTGAAGATTTTTTTTTGTGAAAAAGAATGGATTCTGTGAAATATTGAGTAATGAATTACATCTGTGCATATTTAGTATGCTGGATCTATATATACAAAAATATAATTATCTTTCAAAAAGTTTCCACCAGGCATAATGATCTGGGAATCTGGAAGCCATCAGATACTCCTAGAAATTGCAATTTGTTAGAAATAGATATTGGAAAGTTTGGTATCCTTCTAATATTTTTTTTTTTTTGCAGCTTTCTTCTGTATCTAAAGAAATCAATCAAAAGAAATCAATCACTGTAAGTTGAATTTAAGAAAACATAAATGTACTTCTTTAAAATGTTGTTGTCAATTATAATGCAACTTAGGTTTTGCCCTGAATCATGTCCTAGACATCAAAGGGTGAACTGACAATGTGAAATATGGGAAAGCAACCCACTATTTCCATTAACAGCAACAGCAGTAGCACTTTTAATTCTTCATTGATCACACTGAAAATTTCCCCCTCAAGAGCCATGAAAGCCAAGAAACTTACCGTGGGGATGAAACCCTTTTAATGGACTACTTAACTAGATTTTGATACCTGAAGAGAAAAGAAAATGAAATTTCAGGAGCTGTATTTAACTGATAACACACTACATTCCAAAGAAGGCTATACAAGGATAAGCAGCAATGTTAGAAAAATGGTGCTAGAAGCAGTGGTTGTACAGAAAGATAAAATATAAGAGATAAAAGAAACAGGTTGTTACCCCTGGGACTGGAAAGGAACATTAAATTGCTGATGGCTAAACATAAGAGCAGTTATTCTTGGATCCCTACTCATAACAGGAGGGTCTCCTAAAGGAGCTCACTTTTAAAAAGCCAAGGAAAAGAGAGAAAACTAGGCGAGGAGGTACAGCAGCCTTTAATGATGATCCAGAAAGAGGAGAAAGATAAACTGTTCCTGCCAACCTATTATAGGTATGTGCAGGAAGGATAAAGGTAAGTGGTGGTGAAGGACCTTACCTGCAAGTAAATGTGTGAGGATGGGTAATGAGAAGTCTGCTTTTCCAGAGTTTGGATAGAATGCTCGTCCTGTATTAATGAAAAGACACTTTTTTGGCAGAATTTAGTCCCAAAATTTCATCCGCGTCTTTCTTTTGTCTACATGCTTACTGCATATTCAGCCTACACATTCTCAGCCATATCAACACAAAAACCTCTCCTCTGCAGAATCTCTTCTTTAATGCATCACTTCTACCTAATTGCAACAATTTACTGAGTTTTCCTCATTTAAAATGGCTTTTTCCTTAGTCATTGGTGGTCTGTTCTCTTTTATCTATGTTGGTTTATATTTACTGTTAATACTTATCCTTTTAAAGTTTTTTATGTGCAGTCATCTGAAAGTTCCTATCAAAATAAGTATAGATGTTCACATGTACACATTGACATAATTTATTAAAAACTAAATGTAATTTTAAGGTCTAAGATCCATGTTTAATCTATTAAAATATGTTCTTTAAATCTTGAAGATCTTGGAATTATTGGCGAGATTTAATGAGGGTCTTAATGACCAAATTAAAGATAATTTAAAATAAAAACTGTCTGAAATTGAAATTACGTATTCCATTAAAACAAAAAAAAAAGTCAAGATGTGAGTGTAGAAAATTCTGAATAGATCTTGGCTAATTTTGACGGTTGAGAAATGTGACCAATACCATACTGGTTTTATTTTGAAGTTCCTTCTGATGTATGGATTAAAGTTTCTAGAGTGCTGTATCTAGTATACAATCATTGTATCATGTACAATCAGTAAAAAATACAGATGCATACCTCTCTGTTGCTTCTCAGCAAGGTAATTACATCGTGAAATTTAAGACATCTAATTTAGCCACTTGGAGTCACCTACTGACTCTAAAAGGGGCAAGGATTTCTTTTAGAATTCTTCATCACACTCTAATGAAACACCTGAAGTGAGTGATAAAAATAACTTCATTCTTTGGCTTGATTCAGCCAGTTTTAAAAAGTAAGTGACATACCACCAAAAGCATTCAATAACATAACTAGTTTGTTTCAACCACACTTGCCTGTTCTGTGACAAAGCTTGCTCTTTGAATTATCCTAATTGTGAAAATATATGAAACTATCTGTGTTGTGGGTTTTTTGGTTTTTTTTGGTTTGGTTTGGGTTTATTTTTTTTGGGGGGGAACTCTTAGAGTTTTTAAAACGTAAAATCCAGTAAAACAGCATTATATTCATGTCAATATCCTCTTCTTTACCACTTTTTTAGCAGTAAAAAAATTACTTTTTTCCTAAGAGTGTGCAGTTCTGTTTCCATTGAGATCTGATGAGTTTATTCATTGATTTCACCTTCTGTGTTTAAAACATGTGTTGAGCTTTGCTCTCAGTTCAAGAGTCAATATTTCCAGTTGATTCCTCTGGGATGAAGATGGAGCTCAATAGCTCAATACCTAATTCTTTCCCTGATAGTAAAACACATTACTCAGACAATGGAGTTTTCATCATCAAACCATAAACAATTCAGCTGAGCCACATAGGAATAAAAATGTTATTTTTTATTTTGGCACATACTGTACAAACAGTTCCACTATTTTTGTCAGAGATACAGGAAAGAACCCCTGTATGGATACAAAATAAATCATCTCTATTAGGTAATCAAGATGGGAAGCTGATACTGTTCTTGTTTTAATCAATCCATGAAATGAAAGCGATTATAAACCACACCAGCACAATGTATCCCCATGAGCCTATTGTAATTGGCATGATCATTTAATTGGCACATTCTGCTTCCACTGGGATATGCTATTTAAGAGGGATCTAGTTTACTAGGCAGTTGCAGGGCTTGTTATATGATCTCCTCAGCTAATATTACTCGTATTGTGATGAAAAATGAAAAAGATGTATAGACTTTTCATCTTTATTTTGTCAACAGCTCAAACTACAGGAGCTTTACTTCTCATACTGAGCTGAGAAAAAAAGACAATTATGCTGCTGAGAAGGAATGTACATTTTTCTACTGTGTTAAAAGGATCAAAGTAAAATTCTTCAGTGACTATGCTCTTATGCAGTACAATTGACATAGCTGTGTGGCAGAGAGATGAACAGTGAGAAACACAAAGAAAGGGTAATATAAGATGGAAAATGAGTGAAAAATAAATAATTTAAGGTAAATAGTGATTCTTGTAAAGTTATTTGGATTTATTAAAATATAAAGATAAATTTAAATTTAAATATGGAAATAGTAGAATCTATTTTAAATATATTTTAATAATTATGTCAAACTCTTAGTATTAGGTTACTTGTTCTTGTTTTCCTAGCAAGATGGGTAAGGAGGTATTAGCATAAACAAACTTACCTGTTCATTGCAGAAGGGTTGGGACTAGATGACCTTGAAAGGTGCCTTCCGACTCATCAGCTTTCAAGTCCCAGTTGAGGGACAGGCTCTTGTATAGCTACTGTAACTACAGGTATTCAGACTATCTAGCAAGAAGCCTCCAGTTAACCATTAAAGAAGTATCCTGCATGCATTTTCTGTTCTCTAGATCACAGATCCATTGCAAAATAAATTAAAAAATCATAAACAAATTAACAAAACCCCAAACCATGCCAACAAAAACAAACAAACAAAATTCTATTTGTGATGAAAAGAAATTACAACGAATAAGGGCTAGCATTTGGTTTATACAAAGGGCAATTTACAAATAAGTGAAATAATCACACAGCTGTCTACATGTCCCTTAAGATAACTTTTCATACTCCTTCAACAGTTTCATTTTCAATTAGTGTTTCTCACAGTTTTATTTTGAAAATTTAAAGGACAAATTAATCCAGAGCTTCATTGTGAAAGAACTCCACATCAGTTTATCTATGCAATCTGGAAGACCTGTTTTCAGAAGTACTAATGAAAAATAGAGTAGAGGGATATTTAGTAGGGAAAAAATTTTAAAAATATTCTTATTTGACTGGGTAAAAGTGTTCAAATCCACTTTGGAAGAAACAGAAGCTTGATAGAACTAATATGGCGTTGCCAAAGTGCTGGAAGTTTGTGAAAAAATAAACCAGACTGCTGTTTCTTCCACTCTTCCCACACCTCTGGTAGCATCCTCTGCCCTGCCTACATTTCTAAACCAAGAGGAAAAACCTCCTATTTCACTTCTCACTTCTGGCTTCTACCTAAATACTGGTAACCCAGAGGACTTCCACTTCCTTCTCCAATACATGTAAAACCCACTGTACTTATTTTGTATCATAGCAGCTTAGGTTTTTCGGTGTCATGTTTTAGTGGAGGTAGGTGATACCCTAGCAACCTATCTTAAGTGGATGTTATTCACGTGATTTTCGCCTTCTTTGTCTAATTCATACTTAACTGCAGGGTGCACCACATATCTCTCTATGACCTTGATTGTCACTCTCACCTTCCCTCATTTCAGCTTCCCACTGCCATTTCCTATTTGGATACACTGACTCTGGGTTTCTGCTTTGTTTTTTCTTTAACTTATTTCACTACACATATGCTTTCCCACCTATCAGTCATTTTGTCTGCTCCTGACATTTATTAGTAGAGAAGACATATCTATGAAGGCCACACTTGCACAATCTATGCAATCTAAAATTCCCAGTAATTTAACAAGAATGTCATTTCAGAAATGTTGAATAGCAACAGTGAAGTAAATAGCATCTATGCCTACTCAGTAGCAAAAAATCAAGTATTTGAGGCAGATTTATGAGAATAATTCTGAGTGTATGGCCTTGCAAACAAAGAAATGAGGAAGACCAGAAAAATGTGAGATGAAGGCACAGAAAAAAAAAAGATCATTGTTCTGTCATGTTTGTTCTCAAAGTTATGCTGCATTTTTGTTTTCCAAATATTTTTTTTTTATCATTTTTAATTTAATCTTTAATTTTTTCAGGGCAATGATGACAGCAGTTGCTGTTTGCAGAAAGGTAGTTAGCTGACAGATTAATATCAATGTCAATATTACTAACAAACAGACACTGTCATATAACTGAACTGGTCATATGAAATGCTTGGCTTTTCAGAGATAGTGAATACAAAATACTTTCTCAGTTAAATTATATTAAAACAATAAATAATTTCTATTACTTTATTCAGTTATATCAATATTTCAAATTATCTTTGAAACTTGAATCTTATTTCAGTTATAGTTAGTTCAGATTGACAGTAATTGAGTGGAGTCATTGTGGTAAATACCTAGAGCTATTGATTAAGTGATGAAGTTCATGCTTATACTGTGAAGAACAATATTTTCTTTGTGTTTGCACCTGTTTCAAGGTATTTTTTTTGTTAGCAAAGAACTATTTTTCATATTACATGGGGATACACGTAATGTTTAGCATTTAGGAATTTTTTTAACCCACATGAGTACACTTATATCTGCACAAAAATATTTGTGTACCTAGACATAATTAAATCTCTATTCAATTTTATTAGATATTTGTTATCAAGTGTTACTAACTTTGACTGGACCTTATGATTTCCCCAGAAGCTGTCAATTGTGTTTATTCACTCAAACGCACTCCTCAACTATTCATATAATTTAATTAGTTAATTTATATTCTTAGCCAAAAACTTCACACTACATAATACCTTCAATGTCAGTACAAAATATCTACATTTTGCAGTCACTATCACTTTTTTTTTTTTTGAGATAAAAAAGAGTAATTCTCTCAGGATCTAGAGATTTTCTATTTCAGATCTCTGATGAACAGATCAATACAATGTAACATCTTCACAAGCAGTTCCATCCTGGCTCATTTTCACACACTTCTCTCATTTTAAATTCAACCAGGTTGAAAAAGAAATGAGTGACCTCAACTGTGGTATATTGTTTTAATTTTAGAATGTCATAGTTCTGGTGTTCTGCTCCCACATTATGCACAAATGTACCAGTAGCTTTGTTTTTCACTGAAGCAATTTCCAGAAGGGATTTAATAGTCTTATTGACATCAGGGTATTTAGGATTCTGGTAGACACCAGAAGTGTAGCTCTGAAGCTGAAATGCATAGAAGCTTGCTAACTATTTGCTTGTTGATACATTTCTCCTAGCCACCACTTTTGTTTTTGAAAATCAAGTAGTAGCTGAGAATTATCCTTGATTACAAAAAAAAAATTTAAAAAAATTTTAAAAAATCGTTTCTAACTTTAGGACAAGTCATGAGGAAAGAAAAGGGAAGCTGTTAGTTACCATCAGTATTGTTAAATAATAGCTGAAGTAATAAAACCTTGCAAAAGTGTATCTGGTGCCTTCTCCAGCCACCTAGAAACAGAGACTAGACAAGAGTAAGGGAATAAAGATAAGTATTTATTTGAAGGGCCTTCAAGGTACACCCTGGGGGAGCCAGAGGCTGCTTCCATAAAAAGTGGACCCCAAGATGGACGACAGGTCACGAGTTCTTCACACCTTTATAGGTTTGGTTCATTTGCATACCACGGTTAATTCTCCAATTAAAGCCCCAGTTCAATGATGTAACTCCCCTCAGCTTGCTCCCCCCTTAGAGGCTTTGGTTTACACATTTTGGGCCTAGAAGAGCCTGGCTGTCCTTGAAGGCAAAGCCTGGAGAGGCTTTGTTATGTCTATCTTGCACGAGAGAGCAGAAATTACAGGCTACAAGGAACTTCAGAGTTACACTCTGAGCAGTACAGAAACTGAAAAATACAAAAGTTAAAACCTAAGGCATCATATCTATATGTTATATTATGTTTGTCCTGTTGGAAGCCATGGTTTAGTATCCCTCAAATATGAGAAAATAATAATTTTTAGTTTGCTTCTCCATGGGATCTAAGTTGGACATTCCTTTAAAGTAATCACCAGAGATAGTAGAACCCCATACATATATATTTATAAGTACATATTTATGCCCAGTTAAAATTCAGAGTTTCATTAGGCTTTCATATCATGGAATAACAGTAAGAGAGGGTCTAAATTAATACATACTGTAGAATTCTGTGTGTGTCATTAGATTAATTTGCAGACATTTATCACTTTCACTTTCCACAAGAAATGCTTCTTTCTTGCTCTTTGGCCTTGTCCCTAATATTTTTCTTTCTGAAGTCCTTTTGATTACTCTGTAATGGGAAAGAACACTTCTATCCATGGCAGCTTTGGCTTAGGTCATACACAGAGCGGAAAAAGGAAGAATTAGCATTCATAAATTCTTCACTTTTCAACACCTCTCATTTATTAAGTTCCATAAGTAAATGGCTTGTCTTGCAACTCTGAAGCATGGGCTCAGAGTAAATGGGAGAAAGTGGCATCTTTCCACCCCCTTTTCTTTCATTTTAAATAATTAAGGATTCACCTGACATGGGTAACTAATTTCAAGAAAGGTTTTTCACAGAACTGTGGACCTCTTCATCCCTTACAGAGTGATTGCTACCAGTTTGGTAGCTAAAGCTTGTAGAGGTGTGATATTTAAAACCAGCCATCTCCTTGATGTTTTCTATTAGTGAATTAATATGAAACTGAGGAGTGGCTGATAGACCAGAGGGCTGTGCTGCTATGAAGTGGGACCTTGACAGGCTGGAGAAATGGGCTGATAGGCAGTTCAAGAAGTTCAACAAAGGGGAATTTCATAGTCTTGCACAGGAGGAGGAAGAACCCCAGGCAACAATATATGTTGGGGCCAACTGTCTGGAAACAGCTTTCCACAAGCCAGCAATGTGCTCCTGCTGCAAAAAAGACTAATGGTCTCCTGGGATGGATTAGGAGAAGTTTTACTGGCAGGCTGAGGGAGCTGATCCTTCCCTTCTACTCAGAACTGGTAAGGCCAAACCTGGAGTGCTGTGGCCATTTCTGGACTCCACAGCGCAAGAAAGATATAGCCATACTGAATAGAGTTCAACAAAGGACCACTAAAATGATGAAGGGACTGGGGTGTGTCTCTATGACAAAATACTGAGAAAGCTGGGAGTGTTGAACATGGAGAAAAGAAGGCTCAGAGGGAATTTTATCCATGGATGTAAATACCTGACGGAATGATGCAAAGAAGACAGAGCCAGGCTTTTCTCAATAGCACCCAGTGACAGAGGCAATGGACGTAAAATGAAACACAGAAAATCCTATCTGAACATCAAGCAACACTTTTTTCACTGTGAAGGTGACTGAGTACAGAAACAAGTTGCCAAGGCAGGTTGTAATATGTCCATCTGTGGAGATATTCAAAATCCATTTGCCTGTCACCCTGGGCAACCAGTTCGGGGCAAGCCTGTTGCAGAAGGGTTAGACCAGATGACCTCCTGACATTCCTTCCAACCTCAACCATTCTGTGGTTCTGTGATTCTATGATTACAAGGCTCCCTGATAAATGTACTGGACCCATTATTGCTATAGTATGGGCCCAGCTCTTTCCATGCATTTTATATGGAGTTTCAAATATATATATTTACCATGGTGAAGAATATGAAAGGAGGATTGGTTTTCCAGGAGTTACCATCTTCTACTTGCTTATGATAGTTCCAGAAACTCATGCTTTTCCACCAGATCAGTGTGATAACTTCTGACTGACCATCCTGCTTCTCAGACACAGTGGACCGATTATGTTCTAACAAAATATATTTTTAAGAACTAAATACAAACTCTTCCACTGAGGAAAATCAAATAAGGACAACATGAAAGACTGTCTTGGAAGGCAGTGACTAAGAGACCCAACAATCTCAGCATAAGTTTCTACTTTAATGTTCTGAGGATCAATGGGATTTCTGAACAAAGAAAAGTAGGAGTAAACTGTGCTCCTACTTTGGTCATTTTGTACCAAAGCAATTGCACCCACTAGAAATACCATGCTATATCTAATTTTTATGTCTATTCTTTAAAGGAAATATAGAATATCAGGATGATTTATAGGGTCCTTGGACTGAAAAATAAACTTTGTATGTCTTAAAATGTTTCGCCTTACCAAAGAGAAGTTCAATGCATGACTCAATCCCTAAACAAAGGAACACATGGAAAAAAATATTAGTGAAGAGAGGTTCTTCACAGCTGATAGCAAACATGTAACAAGTTCCACAGGCTGAAAACAAAAATTAGAAAAACTCAACCTTGAAATAAGATGTAAACTCCTAGCTGGGAGGTAATTAGATATTAAACAGAGTGCTTGGAAGTGGTCTTACTTTCAGCTGAAATTGTCCAAGGAGATTAAATTTCTTCATTGAAAAGCAAGTTTTGTTTCAGTTTGGGAATTAAAATGTTTAAAGGTCAAAAGGATTTGGGTCCTTGGTTGTGATCACCCTCTTGTCTTCAGTTGTGTATGTTTGTACTGATGAATTAGATATTCACTGATTTGCATAAATATTATTGTAAGTGAATTTCCTGTTTAAAGGTTTTCTCTAAATGCCTGTAAATTTGAGAAATTCTTTTTCTCTTGATGAATAGTTGGTCAAATAGATCTTCTCCATCCTCTTTAATATCAGAGACTAGTCACAATCAGAGAGAAAATATTTGCCAGAAGTATCTAACATATGATATTACGTGGACAATCCAGTTCCTCAGAAACCTAGTTTTTTATATATTAAGGTTGACAATAATCAGTTAGTTCATGGTTCTGAAGGGCTCTTTTAGTTGTGATTAAGAAGTTCTCTGCAACAGAGAATGTGTTCATTTTGGCATATCTCATATAAAAAACTCCTAATGTAGAATGATTTTGGGGGATTGGTGCAACCTTGATCTTTCATTTGGTTGATCCACAGCATACTGCTGATACTTTTGTTTTCTAAAAGGAATAAAAGGTAAAGTGTTTCATAAATGTGAACAGGTTAGGGACCTTTGTATATAAGAGGTCAATGGGACTTTGATATATAGAAAATCAGCTTAGGTGATCCAAAAATGTTTTGTAATGAATTTTTATGAACAATGAACACATAGCTTAAAATTTAGACTCAATGTGATACACAAATTATTACGATTTGAATGGATTAAAGATTCAAAATATAAATGGACTGAAGACTCAACGTTAGTACAATGATTATATATGTTGGGCACTGAAAGAATAAAAATGCATATATTTTTGATAGAAAAATTATGCAAAGCAATAATGGAAAAAAGTCTGACTACATTGATTAAAATTTTGTTTTATTTTATTTTATTTTAGATATTAGTTAAGGACAGAAACAACAACTGAGAAGAAAAAGAACAGAAATTAATTGATAAATTATCTAGATTTAAGCATGATTTTTTAAATTTACCAAGAATTTATTTTGAAATGAATTTTCAAGTCTTAAAAAACTGCATAGTTACACCAGAAATATTTTACTGGGTTTGATCTAAAATGTAGTGATGCCTTTACAAATGTCTTATGTATTGACATTGACTTTTAATGAGTAGCTGTTGGTTCACCATAGTTTTAAGTGATGGCAAGCATGCACTTCACAGTGTGCTAATTTTAGTTCACGAGCTTGCTGCCACTAGACCCTCAGGCTTACTCTTCATGGAGTTTGAAGTGTTCTGTTAGCACTGTTACAAACAATCTGAAAAATGTAAAAAACATCAAAGCAGTCAAGTGAAAATAGAAAATAGAGCTGCATAAAATTTCTGCTCATATATGTTATCAATGAGAACTCTTTTTAAATGAGGGTTCTTTTATATATTTATGGGGCTATTGAAGCAAACTTGCATATTATTACATAGGAAATAATGCAAAAGAAGAGGAAATGGTACACACAAATTGGTACAGAACTGTATCACTTCACCTCATGGAGTTGTTAGGTAGAAAATCTGGAATTACTCGTTACAGAAAATACAGGCATTACTTCAAGCACAGGATTTAAATGCAGTTATCTAAACTGTAATTTACATACCATTTCTGGATTGCAAAAGTGAAGAGGATAGCAAATTGTTTTATCAAGAGCTGCAAACTCAGGTTCAGACCCTCTAGAAGAAAAACAGAGAGTTGAAATTAATCCCTCTGACTTAGAGTAGAAATTTAGGAAGAATAGTACCCTGAAGAAGATTAGAAATGTCTAAAAAATACTTTAACAAATACCTTGAATTTGAAAACACAGAGAAGTAGGAAAAATGTTAATTTTAACCTGGAAGCATTCACCAGTATTGCAATATCTTCAGTTGATTAAGATAGTGTATCCCGAATTAGATATTCTTGTTCTGAGAAATAAAGAAGGAAGAAAAATGGGAATCAAAGAATTTGTTGAAGTTCCAGACATTCATGGCTGAGTAAGTATACTTTAGTAGCAGGAGGACTGGGCTTGTGTTTAATTCCTCAAAAGATACTAGAAGGTCAAAAATATTCTGAATCCTAAACACAATTTTCACTGCACATCTCCCAGGGTTTAAAAATTCAGAATTCTGTCTCTTTCCTTCTCTGTCCCCATCAGAATGACATCTTCAGTTTAGTGCATTGACTGTAACAGCTACAGAACAGTAAAAGTCACCTAATCAAAAGCAACAAGGGAGAAATGTACGTGACCTTAAGGTATTAGCCAAGAGACTATATAAAATCTAGAGCTAACAACAAAGACAGCACTGCCGATGAACACAGGTGATACAACCCAACAGAGGTGTAACAACATCCACGGAAAGGAATGATGAAAGGAGTATCAAGTGGAAATACATCCCACCTCTGGTGGCAGCTATGTGGGCAGACAGCCAGGAAGGGGGAACACAAGGGGTGTCACTTCGAGGTGCTCGCCCTTAGAGATACTTAGCCCTTCCTTTCACTTTGGAAGTCCCTGGTCCTGTCCTACTGAAACAAATTGCATCTTATCTGCAGCTAAGTATGTGAAGAAGTTTACAAGCTTCCCTACATTTACAGGGATGTACCCAGAACTGGCCAGAAAAGGAAGCCTTTTCAAACCCACCAATCACTAAAGGCAAGGTTATTTTATAATCAAGGTATTGAGTCAGCTCAAAGAGACACCACCTAACACCTGAGCACTCAGCTGATCTGTGTGACCTTAGGATTACAAAGAAAGGTTGTGCTTCTCCAAAGAGAAATTATAATAGAGTTGCTCTCAGGAGGAAGCTGAAAAAAGTGTGCTAGAGAGCTAATAAAGTAGTGCTGTGCAGAGACTTTCTGCAGTAGAAATCATCCTTAAAAATCCTTTTTTTGGAAAGCCTGAAGAGAATATAGCTGCATATTCTCCTTGCTATAATTTCATGAAAGGAAAATGTAGGGTGGGTCTCAAGGGCTATTCAATCATAACTTTTTTCATATGCACTGAAATTGTCACACTTGGTGTAAGCTCATAAAATAATGCATACATTTGGGAATGATGGTGTATTGTACTTGAGATGTAGGTTATTCGCCTGTATCTCAGAGGGATCAGATGGTGATTAAGGAATCCCTTGAGCATCAAAGCATCTCTGACAGCTTGGAACTTTCTCTTAAATTTTCTTTATACACAATGAGCAGTTTGAGTGTGAATTAGTTACAGAGGAAGGGAAACAATGGAAAGGATATACAAGAAAGGAGTGTTTGTATACACACGGATTCTTGAACTGCACAGGGAGACCTTACCAGGAAGACTATATTCACCCAGAGAGCACTGATTATTAAGAAGATGACAGAAAATGGATCAAACAGGTGAGCATCTTCTTACAAAGGCAAATTGTTGTAACTCTGAGGTCAAATAGGTGCTGGTTGTAATGCCATATGAAGCTCTGAGAAATTAAATTGGGCAGTAAGTAGACACTGCTGCAATGAGACCTCATTTTAGCTGACTGTTTAAATGCTGTCTTCAAAAATGAGTCTTCCCAAGACAAATACCTACTCTACCCTAAGGAATCAGTCTTATCAGTGGTAGAACATATACACTCTGTCTTCCCCAATAACTGATGTCTACATTGACATCCCTAAGGAAAACTTCATTGCTAAATACCTTTATAGACTGGGTCGCTGGAGAGTTAGCATCATGCTTTAAATTTAAATGCCCTCTCCCTGTTTTTATGTGCATTTCAGCCAGCTATAAATTGCCTCAAGGTCTCTGAAGTCATTATTTACAAAAGAGATTTTCTGGTTAAGCAAACATTTCTCAGCACCCATGTAAAACAAATTTGCAAGAAATATTTTTGTTTTTTTCTTTGAAGAAAGGTAATGACATTTAAATTGTACGTTTGTCCCATGAGTCTTGACTGTTAGAAGTTGCTGAACCTGGTACTCCAGCAGAAGCAAGGCTACCACAGCTCCATGTCCCTGGGTCTAGCTAGGAATGAAGCTGAGTGTGCTCCCAGCAGGCACATATACACTACATATACACCTGTTTGGCTGCATAGGTCAACGCAGACAGAAAATACATCTCTTTCTCAAATGCAGACACCTCCGACAGCCTCATCTATTCCCGTCTATCAGCATAAAAGGCCATTAGCAGAATCTACATACATACATACATACGTATATATGTATATATATATTAAGTCCCAGCAGCTGATCCCTGGATCTACTGGCCCCACAGTTGCAGGAGCACATGTAAATAGCTCTTTCTAGTACTGGCTCAGACCTCTGGCCATACCAGGAGTGAACCACAGATCCCATGGACTCTGCAGTTACTGGAGTGTACCTCCTGGTCCTTCCAGTAGTCAGCAAGTATACCTTCTGGTCTCTCCAGCACTCTGCACATATTTAGAGTGCTTCCTATGTAACTCTCAATACAGAAACTGAGAGAATAGATCAGGTCAAAAGATCAGCAGCAAGTACCTTGTTGAATTACAAAATAATCTAAGATTATCAAATCCAACCTTTGATGGAACAGCACCACGTCAATTAGACCCTAGCACTAAATGCCATGTCCAATCATTTCTTGAATACTTCCAGGGGATTGTGAAGTCAACACTTCCCTGGGCAGTCTGTTCCAATGCTTAGCCACCATTTCAGTGGAGAAATTCTTCCTGATGCCCAACCTGAACCTCCCCTGGTGCAGTTTGAGGCCTTTTCCTCTTGTCCTGTTGCTGGTTGCATGAGAAAAGATGATGGCCTCCACCTTGCTGTAACTTCCTTTCAGGTAGTTGTAGAAAGGCATAAGGTTTGCCCTGAGTGTCCTTTTCTCCAGGCTAAACAACTCCCTCAGCCACTCCTCATAGGACTTAATCTCCAGACCCTCCACCAGCCCAATACTGAGCCCTAGGGAATCCCATTAGTGACCAGCCATCAGATAGATGTGACATCATTCACCACCACTCTCTGGGCTCAGCCATCCAGGCAGTTCTTAACCCAGTGAAGAGTGCACCTGTCCAAGACCTGGGCTGCCAGCTTTTCCAAGAGAATGCTGTGGGAATCAGTATCAAAGGCTTTGCTAAAGTCCAGGTAGGCTACATTCACAGCCTTTCCCCCATCCTCAAGACAGTGTGTTGAATTTCCAGCAAGTTAAAGTCTCCCACAAGAACAAGGGCTTGCAACAGTGAAATGTCGGATGGCTCCACTCAGAATACATCTGCCTCCTCATCCTGGTTGGGTGGTCTATAACAGACTTCCACCAGGGTGGTGGCCTTGTTAAGCTTTCTCCTGATTCCTACCCAAAGCACTCAACCGTATCATCATTGTCCTGGAGCTCTGTACAGTCGAAACCCTCCCTAACATGCAGAGCCCATCCACCCCCTCTCCCGCCTCACCAGTCCCTTCTGAAGAGCTCAGAGACGTCCATTGCAGCACTCCAATTTCTGTAATGGTGACTATGGCATAATTTTCTTGCTGCACAATGGCTTCCAGCTCCTCCTGTTTCTTCTCCATACTGCATTCATTGGTGTAGGTGCACTTCACCTGGGCTGCTTATTTCACCTCCCAACACCAGCACACAATTCCTAGACTCCTCTCTAGCAAGCCTTGTCTTAACCTCTTCCTGCTCTAAACCTAGTTAAAAACCCTTTCAAACAACCCTGCCAACTCATGGTCTAGTGTCCTTTTCCCCCTTTTAGACAGGTGAAACCCATCTGTCTTCAGCAGGCTTGGTGTCTTATAAACACCCCATGATTGAAAAAAACAAAATTGCACTTATAGCACCACTCTTTAAGACACATGTTGATCATGCAGGTTCTCCTGTTCCTTTTGACATTCTTCCCTGCTACCAAAGGGATTGAGGAAAACAGTTGTGGTCACCAGTACTGATTCCAAATTAAGTGCCAAGAAAGTACAATTATTAGTTATGGTATAATATGTTCCCAGGAAAGTTTAATGTAGACTTCAAGGTTTACATAAATATGAAGTTGAGGTCTAAAATATAAGCAAAACATTCAACACTACTCACATTTTTGTTGTTTGAAGAGAAATTAAAATTCAGTTATAATCAGGTTTCCCCATTTATTTAATTGACAAGCTTAAAAGTACCTTTGTTTTTCTGTCACCGGGAGAGGGTAGAGGGTAAGACTGAGTCCAGTGCAGAAATGTTAATATATGTCTACTTCTGCAAGTTCAGCAAGTGCAAGTTGTGGTTACTTGTCTATTAAGTCCAGCAAAATCTTTGCATGCAATACACTGAAGTGCAGCTCTTATTAAAGATGCATAATTTCCACCAGCTGAGAGGATTAAAAAGAGAGAATTTAAAAAAAATACTGCAGGATAAGACTTCGCTCTTTTTGTTGGAGCATGAAGAATCTGAACAACACCATTACCACTTAAGCCTTCCCTTAAATCACTGCTACCTTTCTCTCCAATGTTTATAGCACAGTATCAATTAACAATAGATTGAATTAGGAATTATTCTTTGGCTTCATTATCAAGCTGAGGCAATTGTTAATTCAGTTTCTATTTCTCTGTTGCATGGAAAAGACTTTTAAAAGGTTCACAATAAACTCTTAAAGATAATGAACCTGAAGTCATGAAGCAGCTCTTGCCTGTAATCATTATCATGATATTTGGAAGTATAAGTTCTTAAAACCTGCCTGGATTTTGTATTTTGGTTGTCCCTTAGTATAACACAGAATTCATCAATAAGACATTATTATTATTTACCAGTTGTTACCATGGAATTACTATAATTACTTTTTTTCATGAACTACAACAGCAAAAAAACCCACAAAAACCTCTGAAAAACCTCCCCCAAAAAGGCCAGCCATAGAGACAACTTATATGTCTCAGGAACTAAGGTGAGGAAATGTTGGCTTTTTAAAAGTTATTATAAAGTTGACTTTTAAAACAGTATTTAGTAGTTGCCACAAGTCAATACGGAATTGGACCTCATATGTGGTACTGTGTGGGGGCACTCTGAGGAGTGCCCATGAGTCATCTTCCTTCTAGCACTTTCCAAAGCAGTAATAAAAAGTAAAAAAGCAGGTGTTTTCTGTTCACTACCACGTTCTAATATTCATCTAATGAGCCCAGACAATTGATTTCTTCTTTTTTAATATATGATACTCACTCATCTTAAACATCGGCAGCACAATGTCACCAACCAAATTGATTTTCTCACTGTATAATTATTAAGTAACAATTGCTAGTTCCTGATTTTTAAAACACTTTTTTAATCCATCACACCTCTTTTTTTTTTTTTTAATTGCTCATTTTTTTTAAGCAATATGCACAAAAATTTTTTCTTCTTCTGGGCCACCCCATTTGTGGACAACTCTAGCTATTCCTGGTGAGGATCCTGGAAGACAGCATGTTGGGCGTGGGACTCTCAACTAGAAGATAAAGCAGTGCCTCAGCCATTTTCCTTATCAGTGCAGTCAGTGGACTATGCCACAGAATTAATCAATACATATTTAATGCTCCACACTCCACAGTGGGCTATTGGCACTATGAGCCTGAGCTGCAAGACGATAACTTGGCAGATTTCCCCTTTGCTCCCATGTTAGTCTGTCAGCCCTCTTATTCAAGGAGAGATACTAATAAATTATACTACTACTGACAGCTGCTTCTGCCTACTGCTAGGCATGTCAGACTCTGTTATATCATTGACAGATAAAAGAATTCTACAGTTTTCCAAATAGTTTCCTCCAAATAGAAACCAACCACCACCACCCACTCATCTTTCCTGAGTTCTCATCACCCTCCCCTTTGCAAACGAGGCAAGTGGGCAGAAATGCAAGGCAGTGCAATGACAGCTATGTTGAAGCAAGCCTTTTCTGAGTCATTTAGTGCTATGGGGAAAAAGGAAATGTATTGCTCTTATAAAATGGTGGATTTTGAAACAAGACTGTCATTTAAACCTCTGGAAGAGCATGCAGGAGTGTACATGTTCATATATGTGCACATGGCTTTGTTTGTGCATGTGTGAGTCAGAGAGAAAAAGAGAGAATAACACAAACACCAGAGAAAAACCACCATGTTTTACAAGACATCATTCTTCAGGAGGAAAAATATATTTAGCAAAAAATCACTTCAGTGCAAAAAGGAGAAAAATCGTATTTCTTTGCATAAACTTTTTCAAAGACATAATAATAATAATAATAGTAATAATACATCACTGCAGTTGAGAATTGCTTCTCTTCATTCTTTGGGCACCTCAAAATTTTTTATATTGGAAAGTGAGGGGAGCAGCTAATATTTAAACTGTCTGTTTTTCTTGAAAACCAGCCTATATAATCCTAGCCAGGAATTCCCCAAATGAAGACATTTTTCACTGGAAAATATTGATTTACAAACAGAAGTGTGTTGTGAGAATGCTCTGGAGTCCATTGACTTCTCTAAAAGCAAAAAAAAAAAAAATAAATTACCCTGCTCTCTTCAATGATTTCCAAGCACCTTTC
Source organism: Monarcha castaneiventris obscurior (assembly GCA_026261815.1). NCBI lineage: Eukaryota > Metazoa > Chordata > Aves > Passeriformes > Monarchidae > Monarcha > Monarcha castaneiventris. The sequence goes on along the minus strand of JAMPIT010000624.1, from coordinate 9,863,947 downwards.
TTGAGATTCTAGGCCTTGAGAATCATAGTTCCTTCATCTCCTCTCTACAAGTGCCTTCCAGGTCCTCTGTCTCTTGACAATCCATCCTGAGAATTTTCTAGCTCAGGGAAAGGTGGGTGGATAGGGGGCCACAGTTGCACAAGATACAAATGCAGGTGTTTGATGCTGTGGAACAGACCTACAGAAACTGGACTGTGCTGAGCTCACAAGATTCCCGCTGAGGTCACAAGGTTCCCGCTGTTTCAGTGGTACTACTTCATGGTGCTATTCACTTAACTCATGAAACTAACTGTGGCTGAGTAAATATTGTCTTTAATTATTGATTGCTTTTATTTTATGAAGCTGTCTTTTTGGGGGGTTTGTTTTTTTGTTTGTTCTCCCCCTTCTTCCTCTTGAACTTCCTGCTGTCCTAGTATTCCTTCATTCAGATAAATGAAAAGGAGATGGTTGAACTAATTATTTTGTACTTTCTATGTCTGTGTTGGTCTTATAATCCAGATTCCTTGCTTTGCTTGAGAGAAAGACAAATACAAAATCCCCCAACAATTCAGTCAATAAATTTTGTCTTGATTTTTAGTTTCACATACCCTTTGAAAATGTGATGCATCTCCTAGAAGACAGCACTAGCAAGGAAACAACGTGCATCTGTTTGAAAGATAGTACTAGTAAAATTTTTAATAATTTTTTTTATATTAACTGTAGCTGCAAAGATCTACCTCATTTTGTTTTCATCACCTATAAAAAAGGGATACCACTTCCTGTGAGAAATGGTAAAATAAAATGTTAGTGAATTGAATCAGACATTTTCTTTTCATTGTTTATTTATAAATGAACACCTTGTGTTAGTGAAAACACTACTCTTGTTAGTGAACACCAAGTTCTGCTAAATATAAAATTTTCAAACATTTTAATAATTTTTTTAACTAAAAGCATGAAAACATATGGAAAATGTAGAAAATAAAAAAGATGAGATATCACATGCTTTGGGGGAAAAAATCTGAAATAGACATTTTTTATTAATACACTTTATTAAAAAACATGGAATTGCTAATAACATTAATGCGATTTTAAAAATGTCTTTAAAATTCCTGTAGGAATCCTAAAATAAAAATACAAAGTTATACATTGTTCCTTATTTCTTTTTCTTTCAGTAACTAACCAGCAGTTACTGGCCACAACCCTCACTGACAAGGAGTTTCTTTAAAATTACATATTTGGGCAATATTTTGGTCTTACGATTAGGAAGTCCACAAAGCATTTAAACTCCTACAATATGAATGCCTCTGGAAATAAGAAATAAGGGTTTCACTGCTAGTGAAGAAATTAGCAGCTGAAAAATGGTGCCAGATTTTGTCACCACAAAATTTACTTTAACTTTGTGGATCACTGTTCAGTGATTTTTGTTACTTAAGCAGTAGGGTAGTGAATAAAAATTAGAGAAAAATATTTTCAGATGGGGAAAAAAACCCCACATTCTTTTAACAAGCCTGGTTGGTGTGAGAAAATGTGGTACAGTTCTGTTGTGTTCATGCTTTGAACAGCTAAATATTTTAGCAGGAAATTTTAATCAGAAACACAAGTCAGATACAGAGATTTACAGAGAGCAGATTCACTGCTATATGTAGAAAATATGTAACAATGTGATATGGCATATTGTCAGAGCTATGGAATGAGTTCTCTACTGGTTTCCATCTACACCACCTCACGATTTCAGAATAAACATGACTAGCAATAAGCACAGTAGTCCATAGCTTTCAGAACAAACTTGTCTAAATGCTTAAAGAAAATGCAAAGATTTTACAGGGGAATGCTAAAATTTTGCCAGTGTTCACAAGCAGTGATGACAATAGCAAAACATAAGATAGTATAAATAAAAAAACTATCATAATCATTCACATTTTAAATAGTTTTATATTTCAATGATATGAATTTACATTTCTGCATAATACAGGTTGAAGAATTCTTTACTTTGAACAATATAAAAGAATATCAAACCTTGATTTAGAAATTTAGAAATATGAAGAATATTTTATGGGCAACTATTTTACTGGCCTGTTGTACTCATCATTTAAAATATTACTTTATTTATAGTCTGAGATGATGTAATTACTATTTGCAAATTTTCAGTCTTGGTGAGGTGGACTGTATGACTTCTCAGCTGAGTATTGTATCATTTTGTAAACACTGACGACAGGTGCCAGGTTGTGTGAAGTCAGCAGGGAGTGAATGAGCCTGTTTAGCAGGGAAATGCTTCCAGATTGCACCGTTTCTGGGAGGTCATTAGAGAGGGATTCACAGGAAGAATTGAGAGTCTGTAGCTCACATGAAGTCCTGAAGACTCTGAGATGCAGCTAGCAGCCAGCTAGGTTTCTTCCTAAGGACCAGAGAGAGTTACAGAGATTTCTTTTCCTCTTGTCAGCTAATCAGGTGAGAAAGGGGTGGTGCCAGGGCCGTTTGCAGGAGATTTAAAAGAGCTGACTAAGCATCTCCCACCCTCTTATCAGTCGAGTAAGGGGCCATTTGCATGAGAGTTAAGATGCACCAAGGGTGGTTTAAGTTGGACATAACGAAAAAGTTCTTCACAGAAAGGGTGATTGGGCATTGGAATGGGCTGCCCAGGGAAGTGGTGAAGTGACCATCCCTGGAGGTGTTTAAGGAAAGACTGGATGTGGCACTTGGTACCATGGTGTAGTTGACAAGGTGGTGTTAGGTCAGAGGTTGGACTCAATGTTCTCAAAGGTCTTTTCCAACCTAGTGGGTTCTGTGATTCTGCAGCCTGGAAGGCTTCTTATTTAACCAAGAAAAGGACTTAGAAGGATGAAGAACTATTTACAAACTGTTTCCAATCTAAAATTATTAAAAAAAAAAAAAATTAAAAAAAAAATTGTGTTTTAGACATATTTATGCCTATTATACCTTCCCTCAGTATAACTTCCAGGAAATCTATCTTTACAGATCTGGACCGCAGACTGTAAAGCTAGAAAATCCTCTTTAACAGGAGAAAAAGCTCCTTACTTTAAAAATATAATGTGGCTAAATGTAGAGGTTATTCCAGGAAGGGAAAATTTCACTCCTACCCTTTTAACCCATGTCACAGACTTCACTGCCAGATTTCACAACTAGCCCACAATGGGTCCACCATTTGCTTTAGGAAAAAGGCAGAGTCAAGATTTTAAGTGATTAATTGTGAAACAGTGTTTCAAATATCTAGTTTCCACTTCTCAAAAGAATATATTTTTATTTATTCATCCTATGTAAGAGAAAAGGCTTAAACCAATCTGAAGATTTTTAGAAACATTTTTGTATGTGTTCTGGAATTTTCTTATGCTTTATATTTAGATAAATATAGCTGCATCTGATATTATTCCAGTGCTTATTCTGTGTCATACATACACAAAATAATTCCAATTGATTTTAATGGACTAGTACCCGTTAAAACAAGGAACACTTTATCTGTGTTTTGTTTAAGAATTGTTTCTCTCGAGTCTTAAATGCCACCATTCTTTAGACCTGTTTCTAGGGTTTGGGTTTTTTTTAATTGGAAAATTTTATATTCCGACATTCAAAATTATCAAAAGGAATCCTTCACTTTTTAAACAGCTTTTCAGAAGAAAACTTATGCTATAAGTAGATAACTAACCAAGAATCAATTATTTCATATATTCCATGTAGTTTTAGATTTAGCAATGCCACCAAGTGAGATCTCAATCGGGTTTGTAATGACTTGACACTGCATGCTGGGTTTGTTACTCATGCAGTTTTGATTCTTCTGCTCTCTTACTGCATTGACTTCCATGAGGCATTGTAAACAATTTAGCCTTGCTAATTTTTAAAAATTTTCTCCAAATGCACCTAGAGTTAATGATATTTTTAATAATACTTTTAATATATATTTTAATTATGAAGCTAAGCATTATGTTCTTGATTTCTGTGCAGGCTGTATAGTAAAAATTATCTCTTTCAAATGCAGAAATCGAGTTTATAAAGTCATGTGTGGTTTCTCATTGTTTCTTTTATGAACAAAATTTTATTGTTTAATATTATGTACAGTGGGAGCGTTTATAAATAATACTATTTTCTAAATAATAATGATATCTTAATAAATTACCATTTTCCAACTTCCTTTTTCTTACTATAATACTGTTTATGGTGCAAATTTCTGTTTGTGTTACTACTTTTCTGTTCACTTTTTTTGCCATTTCTCAATATTTTTCAAAACAGATATGTGTAATTTTTTCCCACTGTAATACAAATAAAGTCAGTTAAATAAAATACGGTCTTAGAAAGGGCACATGATTTATCCCTTAATATTCTCTCTGGCAGCTAACCTCAGTCAGCATGAAGTATTTTCTGTTGCTAAGACAGTGTGAAAAAAGCCTGATATAAAAAATTAGATAAAAAATAAAATAATGTCCTCTTCCCTGTGGAATGCCTCTCCAGTTGTGTTATTATTGATAATTGCAGTTACTGCAGCTATCCCCTGGGTGTGGGAACGGGGAATATTTAAGTTTTCTTGATATCTAGCCAGAAGCCTGACTTTGGATTTCTCCTAAGGCCTACTGTCAGAAGACATAAAGAGAAATCCAGAATTTCATTTACATATTGCTAATTTATTTATATTATTTGTTTATTTATGTAAAGTCTTATGTTTTAGTCTGACTAAATTTATTGACAAAACAAAAGATTTCTTTGGGCTATTTTTTGGTTTTAATATTTTTTTTCCCTTCTGAAAAAATAAAGTTTCTGCCCCTTTCTGACACACATCAATCATGGAACCTTGGGATTTGATTATTACGACAACTTTCGAATTTGAATTTTATTACAATATGTAAATTTTTCTTGATACTATTTTTAAATGCTAGCCTGACTGCTATACGACACAAGTTCTTAACTGTCAGAGCTGAATTCAAGGTGCTTTGTCAACCTTGCCCAACTCATAGGAAATACGAAGCTGCTCCCGTCAAGGGAAATACGGTCTTTTGGGGAACATCTTGTCCTAAAAGGAGCAGTGAAATTTTCCACAAAGCCGACAAAATGCAGAATGCAATGGGGCTCCGTGAAGTTCCTCAGTGACAAGTCTACCTGCATGAGTGCGTGTGTCTCACATGTGACTCACATGCATAGGCAAGCATTAAGGAATATTTCATGAAAGCCCCTGAGATTGCTTATCTTAATATTAAAATAGAAGATTAAATGATAGTTATTTAAACAGTACAGTAAGTTGTAGTGAAAGTATTTATCAAATAATTATGGGGCAATGTCCAATGAGTGTCATAGATTTTATTATGCAAAATCAACAAAATATCAAGTAAATCAATGCAGAATAAGCTAATAACCAAGGGGTGAAAAACAGTTCTATAACATATAGCATAGCATAGCATAGCATAGCATAGCATAGCATAGCATAGCATAGCATAGCATAGCATAGCATAGCATAGCATAGCATAGCATAGCATAGCATAGCATGCTAGTGCAAGAAAAATTTCAGGACTAGGTATCATAACAATGTAACTACTGGAAAAAAGGATTCAACTCACTTATTTATCATTTTCTGTACAGCCATCAACCCACAAGATTTTTTTCTCCAGATATACCGAGTGTGAAGTAATCACTAGACTCACTGTTTTACCTAATGGCTTTCCTATGAATTTGCTGTCCTGAGTTGCAGTATATTCTATTCCCATCTTCATGAGCTGCTAAGACCAGGTGTGGTGGTGTTCGTGCCTCCTCCCTCCCGACTATCTTTTGTTAATGGGCCCATTAAGACTTTGTCCATGACTCATAGATAACTTTCACCTGGACTATCTTCTGTTAATGGTCCCATCAGTGCCCTGCCTCATGATCCCATTGTAAGATGCTCCGCCCAGGGGGAAGGAGCTAAGCTTTCCCACCTGGATAAATTATCTTCTGTTAATAGACCCATCAGTGCCCCGCCTCATGAGCTCACCATCCCATTGTGAGATGCTCCACCCAGGGGAAGGAGCCAAGCTTTCCCACCTGGATAAATCTGGGTTTTTGGAACAGACAGACTGCCACTTCCACTGGTTCTTCCCAGCTGTCTTTTCCACTGAAGTCCCAGTGGAGCAGCTTTCTTCTCTACTGGATTCCCAGAAGATAGCTACACCCTTCTACAGGATCACTGTTTCGACAGAGCCACAACTGCCACTCCAGAAGGACTGCAACCACCATTGGATTGGACTGCTACCACCACCCTGCCTGCCAGGGTGCCAGGTTGTACCCTGACTCTGGCAGGTTAAACCAGTGTTTTCTGTATTATTGCTTTATACATATATATTAGTAAAAGAACTGTTATTCCTATCTCTTATATCTGTGCCTGAAAGCCCCTCAATTTCAAATTTATAATAATTCTTTGGGGGAGGGGGGTTGCATTTCCCATTCCAGAGGGGGCTTCTGCCTCCCTTTGATAGACACTTGTCTTTTAAACACGCTTGCTCAAGACTTGTGTTGCTATATCCCCTGCTGGCAACTAAGCTCACAGCCTCTCACTTTATCCCCACTACCCTCCCACCACACTGGAATGGGGAACAGAATTGGAAGGGTAAAAGTGGGAAAACTCTTGTGTTGATATAAAGACAGTACAATAGGTAAAACAAAAGCTGAGCACAAAAGCAAATTTAAACCAGGAATTAATTCACCACTGCCCATGGGCAGGAAAGTGTTCAGCCATCTCCAGGAAAGCAGGCCTTCAAAACACATTAACAGTGACTTGGGAAGACAAAACATCCACCAACCCCCCACACCTTCACTCTGAATGTCCCCTTCTTCTTCCCCCGCCTTTATGTGCTGAGCATGATGTCCTGTGGTATGTCATATCCTGTTGGTCAGTTGGGGCCAACTATTCCAGCTCTGTCACTTCCCAGATCCTTGCAGATCACCGGTCTGCTCTCTGGTAGGGTGGAGTAAGGAAAAACTTTGACTCTGTGTAAGCTCTACTCAGCAATAACTAGAACATCCCTATGTTGTCAAAATTAATACCAGCACAAATCGAAGCCCCGCACTAGTGACTATGATAAAACAACTCAATCCCAGTAAAAATGGGCACAGTTTATCAGAATTAACACTGCTCTTTTATCCATCATTCTCCTATAAAGAAATAGTATTGTTAATTAAGCTAGGTGCTAATTGTAAATAATTTAATTAAAGCCCATTTAAATGTTTATTGACATCAACAACTTTTGAACAAAACATTTCTTTTCCATGGAAAGTTATGTTTATACATAATAGGTACTGTGGGTGTCTATCTTGTATTCTGCTGACTTTAATATTTATTGGAAATAGCTGAGCTCTGCAAAGACAAATCTGTGTCTCTAAGGTTTGCATGTAAAGTTCCATGCAACAATTGATTTTTGTGACAGTCCATTGTTGCATGAAACATCATATTGAAGTTCTGTTCTCTAAACTCAGCCCTCTGCTGTTTAGAAATTAAGTCTTAATGTTTGGGGTCTTTTTCTTTGCCTTTTTTTTTTTCCCTACAATGGCAGTAATCTCACATACTGGGATTACACCCAATAGCACTGTTTTATAGCTGTGCCTGTGGGGTGATCTGGGAAGTACAAGAGAGAAAAATAGCAAGAGGAATCTTTTCTTCTGACACCAGTTGATATATGTGGAGTTGCACAGAAGTAAATCATTATGTAGGTTCTCTTCTCATGGTTAAATCATGTGATATAGATTGACTGTAGATTCATTTCAGTTGTTAAAGAAGGAACAATATCTAGAAAGACAAACACTGAGAGGCTGGGAAAGAAAGTGATGCTTTTCTCAGTTCACTGTTAGCTGAATCCAGAAATATATACTTTATGAAAAGCTTAACTACTCACCAGGATGATGTGGATGCTGATGAGAAAGTTGGAATCAGTCAAGTGAGACACATCAGAAAACAGCCATAAAATTAATTTTGTTTTTCAGATACAGATGAAAATCTGAATATAGTAAAGAAATAAAATACATCACTACTATGGAAGCAAATAGAGCGTTATAGAGAGTTAAATACAATATAATGTCAAATTAGAGACTAGCAGAGAAGTTTTAATAGAAAATAGTATCACTCAAACTGACAGGCATAAGAATTTCTGATGAGTTCATGAAGTGGGCATAAGCTTAAATTTAAACACAGGTGAGCAACATGGCAATTTCCATTCAAATTTGATGATGTGAATAGAATATGATGACCATATCTTCAAATTTCAGCAGGGAAAAAGGCTTCCTTGGCCCTCTCAGACTGAGTAGCCTGTCTTTTTAATCTTATTTAATCTACTTTATTCTTATTCTATATAGATGTGAATTGAGTTTATATAAATTATCCAAATGATTCACTGTACATTTCTCCAGCTAACATATGCAGGCAATGCTAAAAAAACAAAACAAAAACAAACCACAACACCAAACAGGAAAAAAAAAAAAAACAGGAGAGTAGTGTCTCTTAAACCTGTCCTGGCAATTCAGTACAGCTGGAGCTGCAGAAAGGTCTGCTGGAGAGCCTCTTCTTCTGCAGCTACTAAAAATTTGTTCATGTAGGACCATGTAATGAGTGAGTTGTAAGACTTAGGGCTCCAGAAATTTTTTTTTCCTAATTAAATGAGTTATGTAGGTAACAAGAAATTAATCTCATTTGTGACATAAGTAGAAATTCTGTATCTCTATTTTATATGATTTTGAAATTCCTTATAGCCAGGATTCATTTTACACAGAGAAATTCATCCTATCAATTATGACCAGTCTAACTCCCACTGAAATACACTATTCAGCTACAAAAGTAGATGTATTCTAAATTGTACATACTTTTTCTTGATTAATAATAATGTGTGAATTTTGGTCCTGATATCAATTTTTTTCATGTGTTATTGCTAATATACTAAATGTAAAGTGGTTATTTGAAATTATATGATTTTAAAGTTTCTATGTCATTTTGTGACATATCGCAATCAACTGTCTATCAACTCTGATTTATTTCTAGACCAGAAAAAAAAAAACTTCTTGAAGTTCTAAACTTCTTTTCTTTTAAAAAAAATATTTAATATGTAGTATAAATGAAAAAAGTGACTAAATTTTATTGAGAATTATAAACTCAGCTAAAGGAAAAGGAAATTAAACACATCAAAAAGTAGCTATCCATTTGTACTTGAACCTCTTTTTTCATACAATCTTCTATTATCCTTCATAAAAAGAGAAAAGAAATAGCCAACAGCACAACTTACTGAAGAAATGTGTATATAAAATAAATGCAATAAATTAAATTATTATTCCATCTAATAATATTCAAGGCAGACTTGAATGAAACTTCTTTCACAGTTCCTTTCAGTCAGTTAGACAAGTGGTTTGTCTGGGTTTTTTGCTCCTAAAAGCTGTAGTTTAAATTATGCCTGGCATACAAACCGTATTTGTTAATTAGTACATGAAAAATAAAATTAAAAAAAAGATATATGAACATGCTGCATAAATATGCTGCATTTCCTTAAGATTTTCCTGGAAGACATTTTTCTGCTATCTTAAGAATTCTGAGTTGAAAAAGAAATTTAAAAAGAGAGAGAATTAGGTCTCCATAGAGAGTTCTATAGTTGAGAAATTACTTTTAAAAACACATTCACAAGAGCAAATGCAGTCCATTATGGTTATTTTGTGAGTGTGGGGTCATCTGGATTCTACCTTTTCTGGGAAATAGAACAGTGTGGCTCTCTCAAGTGTTAATACACTGACATATGCAGCATGGGGAAAAAATGTGCAGAACTGTGGGGAGTCAGAGTGCAGTGGCAAGGCTACCAATTCTTGGAACCATGAGAATGGGGTAGTACAGCTGACATGGTTGGAGTGCTGCCATGGATGGCTGTGAGCTTTGTAGGAAGGAGAGTCCAGGAGGGCAAGGAAGGAAGTTGCCCTTTATGTAAGGGAGCAGTGGGAGTGTGTGGACCTTTGCCCAGAGGCACATGATGAACCAGCTGAGGATTACAGGTGGGGAAGAAATACAGACCTTGGTTTGCCCTGTCTGCTACAGACCTCCTGGTCAGAAGAACTGGATGACAACTTCTTCAGACAACTGGAAGAAGCCTCATATTTGTAGGCTGTGGTCCACATGGGGAAATAAGACCACTCTAATTCCTGCTCAAAGGACAACACATCAGGGCACAAGCAACCCAGGTTTCTAGTGTATACTGTTGGCAAGTTCCTAATACAGGTGATAGAGGGGATGAAAAGGGAAGACTAGCTGCTGAACCTCCTGCTTACAAATCAGAAAAACCTTTCAGGAATGTGAAGGTCAGAGGCAGTGTATATGACAGTAATCACGAGAAAGTAGAGTTGAGAATTCTGAGCGGAGGGAACAAGGTAAAAAGATAAATAACATCCTTAAATTTAAGGAGATGGACTTTGGCCTGTTCAGATATCTGCTTGGAAGAATCTCAGCAAGAAGAATTCTGTCTCTGACTGGCTTATTTGGGTCCTCCTGCCAGCCATTGTGCTGCTTGCCACCTGGTGTTAGTGGAGAGCAATCTTAAATCATATAATCTCACTCTATTTCTCTTCTGATAGGAAAAGTGATGTATATATTAACTGGTAAGAAGATGACAACATGAAAATGCGTGGGAAGAGGTCATTTTCCATGGTTCTTTTAAAGTAAGTAATTTTTATTCCTACCTCACCTAATTTCATTGCCAGTTCATTGGCAGTTAGCCACTGCCAATATAACTGGTGAGATAATTTGGGTGGTGCTATCCACAATGTTCTACACATATTTGTTGTGGTAGAACAGAAGAAATTCAAAGAGATTCCTCTCTCTGCCTAACTTTTCTTCACATCTTGCAATTGTACAATAAGAAAGGAGATTTCCCTATTATATTTCAGGCCTTTGGGGATCAGCATGGCATCTTATTGTTGTCATTAATATTTGTGCCAGGTTTGTGATGCTCTTTTTTCACATGTGTTACCCAGCCAAAGAATATACAAAGGCAAATACATGCCCTATTGAAAAGGATTTCCCAACTTCAAATTTATCTATCCCTGTCTTTCCCAAGTTTGCAGCATAACTATTATCTGCCCTGTCTTTTCCATGAACCCTGTAGAAAATTGCTGTAGACACTTCTGCACTGTCTCCACTGTGCCAGCAGTGATCACACCTATTTCGTGAATCCATGGCAGATAGTCATTCACTGGGAGCACTGACTTTAACCAGAACTTCTTCAATTACTTCTTCTCTGCAAAACAAAGAGGAGGAAATGCCAAAAAACTGGGAGCAGAAATTTGTTCCGAAAAAACAGCCTCAACCAGAGCCTATTGCCACACGTTCTAGGTCCATAGAACCACACAGACCACATTGTACTAACGGCTCTGGCAGACTATTCCATTCAAGATCCATGACTATTGCTATGTATTTTGTTGATATTAAAGGGGAAAATAATGTTGCATAAGTCTTGATTGTTGACTGCTTTCTGGACAGTTCGCAGGTCTTTTTTAGCCTAGCTCTGCAGATCTGTAGCTGTTACTCTCCTGCCCATATAGGCCTCTTTCCAGCACAACAGATCAGCCCCAGATCATACCTTCCCATCACTTAGACATGCTAAAATAATTTTATCTGCCGGACAAAAGAAAAGATATTTGCAGATAGATATAAATAGGCTACTAATTAAAAATCCCTGGAGACTGGGGACCAGGATGTTAGAAGTCAAACCCCATAGGAATATGTCAAGTTTGCACATCACCTGCTATCATCTATGTTAGCTCTTGTGTTTTTCTTCTTATGCTGAATGCAAGCATGCATTAAGTCCACTGAGGTATCTGAGGGCTTCTGCTTTGTTTCTGTTTGCTTTGGCCTACTCTGCTCATTCTTTGATTGTATGTATACACTAGATAGGTAAGAATAGCCAGCAAATCTACGGTACAGTACTAGATGTGATGTCAGCAAGAAAAGTATACTGGAAAATAAAACAGCCATGTGAAGCAAGCCTAAGTTATGGGAAGGAATTCAGAGGAATTCAGCTTTTGGGACTGTTCAGTATATTCAATATGCCATTCAATTGCTCTTCAGATCTTATCTGGTGTCATCTACATGCCCTGAATATTTCACCTTGTTTCTGTCACAAGTGAGTGGTTATGCCACTTAAACAATCACCATCAAAGATATTGGCAACAAGCAGGTTTCAATATAAATTTGTGAAGGTGCAACTTTAACAGACTTCAAAGTCAAGGTTCACTCTGTTACTACATAAATGAAGCATACAGAAAATCAGAGAAGAATTTCATACAATATTTCTGGTTATTCCCTAAATGAATACAGTCTAAATATGGTGCATAAATTAATTTTAAAATTTTTTCTCCTAAATTTTTTTTTTTTGTTAGGTAAGTAATTCCTCAAACTCTTTGTTCCTAGCTCAGGTCAGAGGACCAGCAGTTTGCATACCAACAGGATTAGTATGTTATCCTTCTTGCAATTCAGACATGACGTAGAAACATAGAATTGTAGAATGGCCTGGGTTGGAAGAGATCTTAATGTTCATCTAGTTCCAACTCACCTGCCATGGGCAGGAACACCTTTCCCTAGAACAAATTGCTCAGAGCTCCATCCAATATGGCCTTGAACACTTTTGGGGATGGGGCATCCACAGCTTCTCTGGGCAACCTATTCCAGTGCCTCACCATCCTCACAATAAAGAATTTCTTCCTAATATCTAATCTAAACCTGGTCTTATCCAGTCTAAAGTTATTCCCTGTTGTCCCATCACAGGACATGCTCTTGTAAATAGACTCTCTCCATCTATCTTACAGACTCCCTTCAGGAAGGGAGCAATTAAGTCACCTCAAAGCCTTCTCTTCTCCAGGCAGAATCCCAATCCTAATTCTTCCAGCCTTTCTTCATAGGAGAGGTACTCTATCTCTCTAATCAACTTGGTGGCCTTCTCTGGACTCACTTCAACAAGTTGATGTTTTTCCTGCGTTGGGGAGCTTGGAGCTGGGTGCAGCACTGCAGGTGGGGTCTCACCAGAGCAGAGTAGAGAAGAAGAATCTTCTCCCTCACCCTGCAGGACACGCTGCTTTTGATACAGCCCAGGACATGTTTGGCTCTCTGGGCTGCAAGTGCACATTGCTGGGTCATGTCCAGCCTCTTGTCCACCAGCAGCCCCAAGTCCTTCTCAGCAGGGCTGCTCCCAATCTGTTCATAGTAGCAGTCCAGATTCAGCATATCTGTATTCTAATAACAGACTATAGATGTGGCATAATATATTATCTCATTCTTCAAACTTTCAGAAGTTGTTCTCTTTAATGAGGTTTTCTTCCAGTACCTGAGAAGATCTAACCCTTGACTCTAGCTGGAATTATAAGGGTGGACAAATCATTAAGCAGACAATTTCTGTTCAGGCTGATTCTGGCAATTCATACTGGGAAATCAAAAATAGTATTTTCTCCTTTGGTTATAGAGACATACATCTTGAGCTCTGAAGCAACAGGCATCGAGACACCTCAGGGAAGAAAAATCTTTCTGCAAGAGAAAGAAAGAATTGAACCTAAGTGAATGAATTTACAGAAGGGATATATTCTCCCAAAGGAGGGCAGCAACTTCTTGTTGACGTTAGAGGACAAGATTTTTGACAAAAGACAAGGAAGTTATGATGCAAAAGGCCTGTGGCATACCAGGTTCTAGTCACAAATGATAAGTGCATGATGAAAAGCATGTTGAACAAGTCAGCCCTTCAGAAAGTTTAGATCAGTTTTGACTAAAGAGAGCTTTTACCAATTTTGCTTTTGCATCAGTGCTTTGATCAAATAGCCTAGTGCTATGACTGAATAAATTTTAAAATGAACTTAACAGCTCATGGAACTACGACCTATTTTGTAAACAATACAAAAGCCCCTCATTCTTGCAGCTTATTATAATATTGATTTCTCATCAGTTAATACCTTAACTTCATTTCCAGTAACCTATTAAATCACATTCTATGTTGCAAAGGTTTTATGTACATATAGTTTTGCTTCATATTTATTTTTTCCTTATCTGCCTTAAAGAAAAAGAAAAATAACTAGTGCTATAAATTCTCTAGGCTCCCATTATTAAACATGTGTATAAGGTTTAAAATGCTACTTTTATTTTCGTTTTCACTTATCAGTACTGAACTATGGACTTGGTCAAAAAAAGTTAAAATGCAATTTAATTGGAGAAAAGCTTCCTTCACAGCTCCTGTGACCTTAGATTAAGTTGATTTTATTACACTCATTAAAACCTGAGTAAAAATTTGGTTAAGATTATGAAGCTGTTGAAAATCCTGGATGAACATGGATGCACTTAAACCCTTCTTTTTGTCTGGAATACCTGGGAGGAAAAGAAAAATTGTTTCTGATTTTTTTTTTTTTTTTCCTTTCATCTGTTCACCTTTGCTTTCCTTCTTTATAGTAATCAAAACATGCAGTGGTCCTAGGAAGACATACATTATACATGTTGGAACACAGCCCTTCTGAAAACTCCAGCAGTGATTTATAGAAGGAAAACACCAAGAACCACTTTCTCTGCATCCTTAGTAACCTCAGCAGCCTTCCCCTTGCTAAGACATCTTATCAAGTCTTCAATATTGTCTAGTTCTTACAGAGGGCATAAGCCAGGTTCTGTGTAAAAACCTGTAATCTGATTACGGTAACATTATTATAAACTGCTTTAAATGTCTTTTGATTTCTTTCTGTCACACATTAATACATCTTCAACTTCTCTTTAATTACCTGTGACTTCCCTGTAACATCACCAGAGCAGGCCCTTGATCTTGTCTTTATCTATTACTCTAAGAAAGACTAGATATCCACCCTTGTATCCTGGAAAGCCTACCAAAGCAGCAACCTGGAGGAACCAGTTCCTTTCATCTCCTGCTTAAACAAGACAATAATTAAATAAAAAAATACTTAAATACAGAAAATCTGACAATAGGAAAAGAGCCACAAGGAAAGCAAAGGGAGCAGGAAGAAGAAGTCTGTAAAAAGCTTCAGACAGACCCTACAAGGCTGGCAAATCTCCAATCCTCTGAAATAGAAAAATCAATTAGATACACCAAGCAGAGATATGATGCACTAGGGAAACAGGGAAAAAAAAAAATCCTGTTCTACACAGAGACAGAGACTGAAAGAAGTAAATATGCACCCACATCTTTTTCATCAGAAGCCGGTTGCAGCAAATCCACACTGATCACTCCAAAACCCACAATCAGATAGTTGTGGTATCTGCATGACTCTCAATAAATTCATGATTCCATACTTTAAACCCTGAAATTAAGGTATTCCATGCAGCCATCAAATGCCCGCATTCTCAAATCCGCAAAAAGACAAGCTGAACTCTTTATTTGCAGAAGGGGTGGTAATAAAGGTAATTAGATCAGGCAGACTGAAAAATCACCCAGCTCCCAATACTTGTATACCGTGCAAAATTCTCTTTAACTTCTTTCCCTACTCAGAAGCTGTACAGAGCCATGTTAGATCCATCAGCCCCTGAAACTGAAACAATAACAAAATCTCAGACAGGAACTCAGACAATAACAAGACTTGTGGACAATTGTTCAGTCAGATCTCAGAAGGAACTGAATGAAGAATTGGAGATTGATAATTGACCTACTGAATTTAGCCCCCTTCTGCTTATTTAGAAGAGCTGCAAAGAAATATTTTAACACCTAATTTTGAATATAGGCTCTGGAAATGGAATTTAAATCTGTACCTTTAGGAGGAGCTCAGGGATAAAGTGGTGTCTGTTTATAGCTGTGGATAGTAAATGAGGCTTGAGACATCTAATGCTTCCTGAAACTCCTTGGGGTATAGTGAGAATTCATCCTTTACCCAGTGTGGAATTTTGCACAGAGATGTCACTAGTTCTTTGTTAGAACTCTTTATGGAAGAGACAAATGCACAGATTAAGATGCAAACTCAGCAGCTAAGTTCCCTGGGCAGAACACAGTTACCTACAATCTCCCATGGCGCTAAGTGGGTCAGCTGCTCCTAAGAAGCAATCTTGTTAGGTGTCAAAGCTCTGCATCAGCAAAAAATGTACTACACCAATTGATGCAACTGTTGTCTTCTTCTTAGAGCTGTTAGAGGTTCATGGTTTAGGTATTGTCAGTGCTGTGTTCCCCCACGGGCACCACTGGCTAGGCACGCTCGGAGCAAAGCTAACATATATTGACAACACTGAGTTCAGCAGAAAATGCAAGTCACAATCCATTTTATTCAAAAGTAGGGACAGACATCCTTATGGCATAGGTCTTCCTGCCTTGGGAGCAGAAGCAATTTCTGAAATAGGTTTAATAGGAAAGCAAGTCACAGCAAACAGTGCAATTTTGCAGTATAAGCACTCTTTCTCAGAAACAGTGCATCTCTCACCCATGTTATGGATTCTATCTGGTTCTATCTAATATCTGCCCAACTCATAATATATGAAAATCATTTTCAGCACACAAAAAAAAATTGAAATTTTTAACTAGATACCCAAATATTTGGGTTTCTTTTGAGCTTCCTCTGTATCTCTGGTGGGTTAACCTTTGTTGGCCACCAGGTACCCACCAAGCTGGTCTATCACTCCTCTCCTTGAATGGAAAGGGGGACAGATAATATGACAGAAGGCTTGTAAACTGAGATAAGGGTAGGGAGAGATCACTCACCAAGTATTGTCACAGGAAAAACAGATTCAGCTTTGAAAACTCAATGTAATTTTTTTCCTGTTAAACAAATAAAAGTAAATCTTAAAAACACCTTCCTTTTACTACTTCTTTCTCCCCAGGCTCAATTTCCCTTCCTATTTCTCTACTGCCTGCCTTTGAGTGGCACAGAGGGATGGGCAATGGGGGTTGTGGTCAATTCATCATACATTGTTTCTACTCCTCCTTCCTCCTCATATCTTTCCCCTTCTCCACACCCTCTGCAGTCCTCCATGATCTTCTCCAATATGAGCCCTTTCTACAGGCTGCTGTTCTTCATGAACTGCTCCAGCATGGGTCCCTTCCATGGAGTACAGTCCTTCAGGAGCAGACTGCTCCAGCATGGGTCCTCTGTGGGGTCACAGGTCCCTGCTCCAGCAAGGGCTCTCCACAGGATCATAGTCTCCTTCAGTGTGCAGCCATCTGCTCTACTGTGGGGTCCTTCATGGGCTGCAGGTAGATCTCTGCTCCACCATGGGCTGCAAAGGGACATCTGCCTCACAATGGGCTGCACCACGGACTGCAGTGGAATTTCTACATCTTAATGTCTTAAGATAAAATGAAATGGTAGCAGGAATGTGCTTTACACTCTATAGTGCACAGAAACATAAAACAGGAAACATTACAAGGAACACTCTACTCAGGCTAACATTTCCAGTCCTCCTCATTTTCCATTTGCATATTGATATCCTATCCAAGATGTACAAAAATATCATTTGACAGTTTCCTGCTCTTAAGTGCTGTTTAAGTGGCCTCTAGTGCTAACAAATGCATGAATCTTAAGCATGATAATTCTTAGCATTTATTGCATGTATGGCATAATATTTTACAACACTTTGCAAACAATTAATAATCACTTAATATGAAATTCATTGTGTTAGAAAATGCAATACTGACTCAGTTTTCTATTTCTTTTTCTTTGTTTTGCCTGTATGGATTATGTGCATTATTTGAATTTATTTAATTGGAATGTAAATGTTAAACCAAATATCAGTCAATTAACTTGCCAAACACCTTTCAGGATAAGGCCTGACTGGGGCATAATGCACTAAGACTTTTTTCTTCCTGCTTTTAAATTTTTCCTCAATATAATTTACTCTTTCTTTGCTTTGGTATGTTTTTTCTTTTTTTTTTTCTTTTTTTATCTTCTTGGCCAAATAAATGGCTGAAGTGATTTTTTTTTTTTTTTTTTGCAGTTAATTGAAATTGATCTACCAGCAGTGAATAAATATTTACTGTCTGCTGTACAGAAATAGGTATCTCTATACCTGCCCATCTGTAGCACTGTAGAATAAGACCTTACTCATAAATGTGGCAGCTGGCAAGAATAGTTAAGGTATGATTTTTTTATGACTTGCTAGGCAAGACAGAGTAAAAGCCCCCACATAAGTCACCAGGAGATTAGTTACTTCAGCTTCAGGCTGCAGCAACTTATGTTTCCAACTTTTGTCAAATCTCTTCACCTTCCCCATCTTTCCCACACACCTACACGCTTCATGTGGGAAAGAAAACTTTATCCAGATTTTATATCTTTCAATCTTGAGCACTAAATTTGAGCAGTGAACACACGATTTACCTCAGTGTTGAAGACAACTATTTTGTGCATTCTAATAAATGCAGGGATCAAAAATGGGTTTAATGAGTCAAAATTTAGACCTTGTTAAAGGATTATTTACCAAAAAGTCATAATTCAATGCTTACAAAATACAGTGGCACTGTACATAAAAGATCATCCCAGTCTGCCTGCCATAGCTTCTCGCTTCATTTGAGACAAATTATATCTGTTGTCAAAATACATTTACCTTCAACACAAAACTAAAAATGGAAAGGCATAATGCCATGTTATCAACATACGTATAAATGAAGGATACTACTTGCCCTTTAACAACCAGTCAAAACAAAACTTTCAGTTAATAGAAGGTGTTAAGTGGCAGTTTGGAATTCCACTGTTGAGTTTTTATCTGAAGTGAAGTTTTCTTTCACCAAGTTTGCACCAGTAATTTCAGATTGAATGCTATAGAGAGTGGAAAATTACATTTCTTTCACGATTACCTGGTTCCACTTAGGATCTTCTAACACTCTAATTTCAGTTGCTCCCTACCCAAGTTTAAAAGTTTGTTTCTAGTAAGTAATAAAATATTCTAGAGATCTCTTTAGGAAGAAGTTCCACAGAAAAGGAGCAAGCTAATCAGTTCATTTATAACTTCTTTTTTTTATTTTTTTTCTTTTTAATTACATTGACACAGAGATTAGAAAGCTATACAAGCAAAAACTTGACAGTGGACTGATTTTAGTTAAGATGGAGTCCATGTTCTCCATGCTTTTATGCTATTAAATAAACAGTGTAGGAAAAGGCATCTAGAAGTGCCTAGCAATCTCTGCCTTTAGTCCCTAACAGAATATTATTTTAGCTAAGTTTTCAGCAATTTATTTTTCTGCCTGGTGTATGATATAACAAGTTATTACATGACAGTATCCTAAATAAAGCCATTGGAATGTATTCATAAGCTTATTTTCTATATGAATGTAGGAGAACCTATGCAGAACCATACAGCACTTCACAAATCAGACATTAGGACACTTCTTCATTAGCAGTTGTTTGGAACACCTTATTTTCACTGTTCAGAAGGGTCTTTCAACTGATTGGTCCAAATCCAGTTTTTCCTCTCTTTCTCCCCTCTCTTTGCAGACATAGTTTGTCTAAAAGGTCACTCATCTTTTTTCTCTGCCCTCCTTTGATTTCTTTATGCTCTTTTCTGGCTCCATATCTACTGCAAATAAACCTATCTCCTCCACATCTCTCTTCAAACTCATTGTAAAATATTTTTATGTACCAGGAGAAATTTTTCTACATAAATCAGTCTAAATAAGACAGCATTCTTTTTAAATCCATTCGCTGACTTCTCCTTCACTGCAATTCATAATTTAAAGATTCCAATGATTAAGTTTCAGTGTGTAACTCTATTTTCTTCTGTCCAAGCCACTCTGCCCTTCTATCTTGCCTCTTGCATGTTATTTGCTCTTTAGGGAACACAGCACTAATATTCTGGTAGCCCTTTTCTTCAAATAAATGTCAAAATTGCAGTCAGTATGGAACAAAGGTCTCTCATGCTGAACACTGATGGGTTGCTGGTCATCTAGACCATGGTACTAGCTAGTAGCTGATATTCTGCATTAACATCTTTCCATCTCTCCCCTGAGGAGCTATTTATTTACTTTTTGGTTCACCATGTACAAAAGAGAGATTAGATTTGTCCTCTGTATCAAAAATATATTTATAGAATAAATAGATCAGAATATATAGGTCTATATGTACATACTCTAGATAAACGAAAATGTATAGACGTCATAAAAGAGGCCTTATGGATATATTAAAATTCAGTTAAAATCTTTCCTTAACACCACATCTGACCCATTTTTTGTTCGGTGTCATGGCAACAAAAAGATTAAATCCTATATTGCTGTATTTCGAAGTAGAAAATAGCAGCATGTCATCCATTTATCTTCGGTTCTATAGAGGAGGATGAGATGTGTAAAATAAAAGAACCCCACTTGAGATTTCATCTCCTATCCCCTTGTTCCCTGTTTGGAAAAAAAATGGTTTACTAACACTTGTCCTTTTATGGAAATATACCAATTAAATATTTATCAAGAATGCATTTTAGAAAGAGAAACTCATCAAAAAACTAGAAAATGGCCCTTTAGAGATCATTTGGATCACTCTGGATCAATCATTAGTTTATTAATTAAACTAGAGGTGAAATCTCAGACAGTCTCTCATATCCTGATGAACTGCTCTAACAGTTCTGTTGGGCTGGATTGAGTTAAAGGAATAGAGACAGGAAGAGATCTGTTAATTATTTTGGGATTCTGCTCTGCCTGTGTAGTGGAGTTTCTGTTTTCTTGCCCTTACCAAGGAGCTTCTCAGTACTGTCTCTTTTGTACTTCAAAATAGTATTTCTCCAAGGATACCTGAGGAAAATGCCTGAATAAGTTATTTCCCCCGAAATTTTCACCTCAATATTTTATATAATTATTCTGACACTTGGCCTTTACAGTCTGGCCGCATAGAAGGATTGAAGTACAAATTTCCACTTCCTCCTGTCCTTAGTCATCATTAAAGATGAATGAGTTTAGTCACTGTTTTCAAATATTTCAATCACTAGTTACAATATCCAACAAAGTCTGTAAGGAAAACCAATAAAATACATTCAGTATGCTACTGGATGAAGGAAAACATTCCTGGAGTTACCAGCATATGACATAACATTCTTGCTACTTTTCAGTACTAGCATACCCACATAAATCACACTAACACCAACAGCTTCAAGAAGAAACCTGAATTCCATTAGAAAAAAAATAGGTCTTGGATTTCCTAGGGGTATCATTTTTGTTTTAAAATATCAGCTTTTTTTATAGGAAAATATAAAAGAACTGGGTCTAGAGCTTTTCCTTTCTGCAATAACTAGTTTCAGAGAATTAAAAATACTTCTTTTCCATTTATTGCTAGGCCAATCCACAGCAATCCTTACTTCTTCTCTTCCCATTCTCCAACATTTCTGCCTTGAAATTCACTCAAGCATCTCTAGAGCTCAGAAATACTTGTTTTCCAAGCAATGCTCAAAAAATAAGCAGGAAGAAAACCAATGAGAGACAGACAGAGAGAGAGAGAGAGAGACAAAGAGAATGAGATTTATAATAGTCCCTGAGACTAAGTCTTGAGAGTGGAACTACAATCACGTCCACTTGAGTGATTTCAGTTCAACAAAGAGCTGGTGGAAATGTTTTCTTAAATTGATTTATTTGAAGAATTGTAGTGTAACATTAAACCACTCTGTGGTCTGTTTTGTTCAGATTTTTAGACTGTGACTGTCTTCAATGAGGTTTTATGTACATTTCTCTATCATACAAAGTGCAAAGCATGTTTTCAGTTCTCAAAGACTTAAAACTGAAGGAGTATTTTAACCCTTCAGTTCTGGCAGCAAGACTTTTCATTTATAAGCCACTCCTGATAAGAATGTCTATATAAGTGATAAATTTGCCTTAAGAACCCAGGAAACAAGGGAAAATAACCACTTTTCATAGGTCTTCATTTTGGTCAAACTCTCAGGGCCTGTGGTATTTTAATAACTGAGTGGCATTTAGAGCACAGGTTTGCCTGTGCAGTGACATACGATTGTGTAATATCTTCTCAGCTGAATTACAGTATCCTAATGGCTTCAGAACTGTTATCAAAAATCTGCCCGTGAGTGTTTCTACAGTCTGTGTTGAACATCAGGCTGTGAAGCTTTTAAAAAACATTTTTATTCCCTAGATGGAGAAAAAGAAGAGGAAAAAAGGATAACACTTCTGTTATGCTCAAGAAGATTTGTGCTTTTGTAACTGAAAGAAAAAAGGAAGCAAAAGAACAGCTTTACCAAAAACATGTACATTTTAAAATGTGCTTTGGATTCAGTTGGTTAAATCTGTTCTTTTATTAAGTAATATTCCAGAATGAAACTGAGTGTATTTTACTTAATCTCTGTTGGTTTATGGCCAGAGATTTTGGGGGGTGGGGTGGATTCCTCCCCCTCCCATTCTGTTCTTCGCCTTCACTCTTGCCTGTCAGAGGGTGTCAGAATCCATTCTGATGACCTGTTTCCAGATGGTCCTCTGCTTGGCAGATTTGATATGCCACGTCACATAAAAAGATCATAAAACTGAAGTGACATTCACTTCGTACAATGCTTTGATTATCAGCATACATACAGGGAATGGCACAGCATCTCCCTGCCGAGCACTTAGTGCCCACTGGTTCCATAATCCAAGCTGAGCACATCACAGTTTAGCATTTTCAGTCTTTTTGTCACACTTGTATCTGCTTGGCTTTTTTTGAGTCTAAGAACAAACATGTGCAAATTGAAAAAAAACGAAAACAAAACCAAAAATAAACAAAAAAGCCCTATATTCAAAAGAAATGTCATTAAATGACATGACTTAAAACATGAAAACTGAGAAATTTCAAGGGTTATTTCCACCTTGATTGTTTTTTAATCTTTATTTATTGTTTGGTTATACCTACATGCTCCAGTTTGGGCAGAACAGTACTATGTAAACTTTGATGGAGAACAGGAATACTTTTTAAAGAATTTCTTATTTTTCCATCTAAAATTTGAATTAATGGTTCAACAAACAGTATCAGTAAGACAGTTCATTTTGTTGAATTTAGTTAGGTACTCTCAGCATTAGGGTAACTAGACCAGCCTGGAATTGTTTCAGTGGTGTAATTCACTACAGATATTTTTAAAAAATATAAGCCCATTATTTTTTGGAGAAGCTGCATTCTGAATTACATTCTGCTGCTAGAACAACAACAGTTTACCCTTTCGTAGATTTAACACAGTTAATGCCATCTTTACTGGCCTTGTCAGAGCAAACAAGAATTAAAACAGCAACAAATAGCTGGCTTTCCCAGTAATTATAATACATATATAAGTTTTTATTCTTGGGGTTTTTTTGTTTTGCTTTGGGGTTTGGTTTTTTTTTGGGGGGGGGGGGTTAGGTTTTCTATTTTTGTTTTTTGGGGGTGAGAGGGTTTGTGGCTTTGAAGAGGGGACATTTTGATGATCTTTTTATGTGTTATATAGGTCTGACCTGCAAACCAAGAAGTTTAAATAATGTAGGAGGGTCCCTTTCAAGAAACACATAGATTAGTAGCCCTAAAAACGTGGTTATCTGCCTGCTTCTTTCTCTTTCCATCTATCTCTTCAGGTCATGGGCAAGAGTTCTAAAAATAACATCTCCAGTTAGTGGCATTTTAGTGTTTCTGTCATTTTACCTTGGAAACAGACATAAATGCCTAATCTAGGGAGATGACTTAGAGTTCTCCAGGAATCAACACAGAAAAAGAAGTTCTCTTGAATACGACTCAGCTCCTAGAAGGTCACCCACATCTTTCTCTCTGTGCTCTGTGTGCAGCAATTGGGCATCTAACTGACACATTTCAATAAAACACCTAAAGTTATAGGCAATAAATCCAAGAAAGAGAATGTGAAATTGTAAGCAAAATTCCAAACTTCTTATTCCTATAGTAATGTGAAACAGACGAAGAGAGGAAAAAACACTTGGTGTCATTGAAATTATGCCATGTCCATGTTTATGTAACTAAGAAAATCTATGATTTATTTATTTATTTATTTATTAATCTATCTCTCTATTTATCTATTTTGAGAGGAACCTACAGGGGAGAATTTTGAGGTCAAAACTAATCAGTTGAGAATTAGAACAGGCAAGAAAGAAATTTAGACTCTCAAATTCCTGACTATTATGAACATTTTTATACTTACTTTTCTAGTTCTAGATTCTAAATTAATTTCTTTTTGCATCTATGAAAATATGAAAATTAATCACAGTAATTGAATTTATATTTTCAAAGATAGAAAAATTAATGATTTTATGTATATCCAATCCCTTTTTATGCTGATAAATCCCAAAATTATATGCATACATTGTTAATTTTTAAAATTCATGTTATTAATGTTGCTATGATAACTGTTTCTTTCTCCTTCAGAACCTGTTGCTATTATATTCAAAAAATTCTTTTAATGAAATTAAGACATATGGCATTTATAGGAATAAGTTCACCAATCACTGTTTCTATAGCTCAGTTAGCAGGTTTGTGTGTCCAGGAGATTCTCAGAGAGCCACAGTGAAACAGCTTAAAAATAAGCACTATATTTTGCCAAAGTGTAATAATGAGTGGGACAACAGGAAAAAATAAAAAATAGTGTCTTTAATGAAACTGAAAAACAATACTTGAGCAAGAAGTCAAATATTAGACTAAATTTCTGAGATAAATTTAAGTTCTCAGATAAATATAAGTTCTCAGATAAATATAAGTTCTTTTGAAATCACAGGAGAAATTTATGCTTCAGTTATTGCACAGAATGGTGTGAAAGAGTTTTGGTTGGTTAAAGTGCAAGGATTATGGGTTTTTATTTTAAAAATAAGAATGGGTAGCAACACAAGAAGTGTTTTCAGCAGTGTTGAGTGATCTATGCACAGTGAAGTCACCATGTAAATACAAGATCAATGCCTGACCTTAGCACCTGTGTTGTTGTTATTACTATTTGAATGAATTTAATTCAACATTTCTGAAATTTATGTTGAGGTAACAAATTGCATAATAAAATACTGTAATTAAAAATGAACTACTATTTCTCCTTCCCTACTTCTTACATAATTTGATGAACTTAGAAAGACTCACGTTTGTTGCATGACCAAAAAAAAAAAAAAAGCATAGCTAACATTGCCATCCATGTCCATCAATTTTAATCTAGTGTTTTCTCCAAAAATCTCCAGTTGCGAATAAAGAGGGCAATCTGATGGTAACTCAGTTATAAGCAGAGAGTAAGATGTGTCCTTGGCTTGACTGATTAGGTTCTTATTGGGAAAAAACACTGCACCTTACTGCCTACAGCCACAAGTTTATTCCTGTCTGCATCAGGTCTCACTTGAAAATTAGGCTGTGTAAATAAAACTTTAATAGTTCTATTCAAGTGAAGCACAACTGTATGCGTGCCACTACTGATCCATCTCTAGATCATTCCTAGTGCCAACAGGGTTTTCAAAGCTGGGTTTGGGATCAAGAGTCATACAAGGAATATTCTAATGAACAATTAACACAATTAATTTCTCTTACTCGTTCATCCGTAAGTTCTTAGTTTAAAAATGAGTATTTAGCCTAATTGATATGCTTTAACTCCCTATGCTTATAATTCCAGATGGAAGAAATATCTGTGGTTATTAATAAATCATTATGCATTGGGAATTTCCCCTTCAACTTATCTTTTTCTTTTCATTTCCTAAAAGAACTATTTTGAACTAATGACAGTCGATCCCAGAATTTTTCCAAAGAACAGCCCACTTTATCAACTGTGTATATAAGAAGAATCTTTTGTTCCTGCCAAAGATAACCATCAGCAGACTAAAAGGCTTAAGCAAGTCTACAGTAGTTTATTTGTCTGTCGGTAGGCAGGCAGCCATGCTTTAACTCTGGCTCATTATAGTTCCCAGTTGACATTACCTATCTTTAGTATATCCCTTGTCTTGCATCAGTTATGACTGTCTTCAGATGCCTCAGGCTTTTCTTAGACTGCTTTCAACCCCTTTTTTTTCACTTCATTTTTATTTCTCTCTCTTCTAAATTTTTCATGACTTTCAAATTATCTGTTGACTGTAATTACATGACTTCAGGCCTTTTGGTCTGTTTTACCTGGAAAGACTTTGTGAGTGTATACAACTACTCTACTTCATTATAAATTATAATGTAGTGTCAGATATACCTGTCAACACAACAATTTTTATTAACTTCACAAGCAAAAAAAATGCAGTAAGATCTAAGACCCTATATATAGTGAGTGACTTCTAGATACAGAATGAGAAATGTGTGAGCCAAATACCCAAAATTTAAAAAGTAGATCCAAAACCTGAGGGACGGATTTCACAACACAATTTTTCTGTTTACAGAATATTTCACCTGTGAATGCAAAATGGAAGATTAAATAAATTACATAAAAATACTTCCATGTATGTCATACCTATCTAAGGAATAATAAAATGCAATTGTGTCAAGAAGCAATCAATGAAAGAGAGAGAGGCAATTTGAAAACTACATCCAACATTTTTTTTTCACAAAACAAGTACGTATGAACATATATATAAATAATAGCTGTGTAATAAATAAAAAAAGATTAATGTAAACACAGAGAGAATCTAGAATCATACCTATGAAATCTACTGCTTTTAAAAAGCCTGCTCTAACAACAGCAACTTCTACCAAGTCATACAGTTCAACTGTTGGGATACAAACATCACTAGATGACAGTCTGTGCTATGTATTGTCACAGATACCCTTTTGCTCTGTTAAATCTGTGAAGATTACCTTTTTAGTTTTGCTCAGGACCTGTGGAAATTGTCACAGATTTTGAAGTGATGAATTCTCTGTCTGATTATGACTGTTACTAATTAATATTATGGAAATAATGAAAGTACTTAGCAAGACTTCAAAGCCTGTTTGTGCTACACCCTGTATTCCCTTGTCATTAAAATATAGACCTTGCCTCAAAAAGTTAGAACTAAAACTGTAAAACCAGGCAGACACAAGAAACAGACAAGGAGAGCACAGGGTAACAGCATGACAATTATGAGGAGTTTAAGAAGCAGAGGTCAAAAAACTCCAAGTGCCTAGACGTAGCTGTACATGTCTTCTTTCTCCACTTTCCTTTATCTGTCTTTTAATTAAGATAAGTGGCCTGATTTTCAAAAACCTTGAACACCCAGAACCTGCACTGATTTCACAGGCAGCTGTGGGTGTCAGCACATTAGAAAATTAGGCCAGTTTTTATCTTTGGAAACTTCATAAGATTTATCCTTTAAATGTGAGTGACTAAGGGAAAACATTGTTAGCTGTAACTTACAGGAGTGGAACAGGCCAGGCTTCTAAAAATCATGACAAATTTAGTGTGCTATAGTTATCTTTTGTCTCAGACCTCTTTTTGTTTCCAGGTGTTGCACCTTTTGCCTGACACCTTTCTGACCCATTTTGATAGAGGAAAGAGTCTAACAATCCTGGGCAAAGTTCATATTGTTCTTGTCAGGGCACTGTGGTGATAGGCTTGGAAATTTACTTCCAGGTTGCGATTTCTAGTAAATATCAGGTAAATGGCCTAGAAATATCTATACTGTCCTTCAATTTCTTTTCTTGTTTGTATCACAGTTCTTTAATAATAAGATATACAGGGTATCCCAACTATTACTATGGTCCACACTTACTTTTATCAGTTGGAACTAAGTGTAACAAAAATTAAGGATGCCAAGATTTTCAAAGACTGCTATGTGATATGCATTTTTAAAAATATTTATTTATTTATTTATTTACGGAAGAAAGTTTTATTGGGTGTTAAAAATCCATTTTCATTTAACTGTAGGGAAACCTACTACACTACTGATAAAAAATGCATATTCAAAGAGCTCTGTGAAGATGGGTAAAAATAAAGTATCTGCACACCCATTATCAAAACACACCTGATACTGGCAAGCAGTCTCTTTTATTTAAAGTGAAATTATTTGTCTGTCTTCACAAAGAGATTAAGTTAATGTAGCATGTCCTAGCTTCTCAGAAGTTTCTTGCATACTTTCAGTATGTACTTATAGTTTGTACTTACAGTTCCTCTTTCTATTTAAAAATGTCTTTAGTGATGTTCAGCCTATTCCATCATTAAATCTTCCAAAAATTAGTAATACTGTGATTTTTCATGTCAGACACTTCATGTGGTGGGATCAGATGAATTCCCTGTTGGACTGTTTCACAGTTCCATTTCAATATTATTTCGTGTCCTGGTTTTGGCCAAGGACAGGGTTAATTTTTTGCAGTAGCTGAGAGGGTGTGTTGCTAAGGGGGCCTGGCCAGGACCACCATGTTACTGGGAACTATCTTACCTTATTGTAAGGGGGTGGACAGGGGGAAGGGACTCTTTGTCCCCAGCACAGGAAAAACATGGACCTGCTGGAGTGAATCCCTAGGAGGGTCACTAAGTTGATTAGAGGGATGGAGCACCTCTCCTATGAGGAAAGGCTAGGAGAACTGGGATTGGGATTCTGCCTGGAGAAGAGAAAGCTTTGGGGTGGCCTTATTGCAGCTTTCCTGTTCTGGAAGGGAGCCTACAGGAAATATGGAGAGAGACTATTTACAAGAGCATGTAGTGTCAGGAAAAAGGGCAATGGCTTCAAACTGAAAGAGGGTAGGTTTAGATTAGATATTAAGAAGGAATTCTTCATTGTGAGGGTGGTGAATCAATGGAACCAGTTGCCCAGAAAAGTTGTAGGTGCCCCATCCCTGGAAGTGCGGAAGGCCAGGTTGGACGGGGCTCTGAGTAACCTGGTGTTCCAGCCTGGTTATTAAAATTGTTAGAGAGATGCCTCTGCCTGAATTATGGTGCAAATGAGAGCATACGCCAAAGTCAATAGTGTGGATTTTATGTAACAGTAAATGTGAGGTAGAAAGAGAGAAAAGGAAAGAAACAGGAAAAGGGGGTGGTAAGAGAGAAAGAGAGTAACAGAGAAACAGATTAAGAACAAAATATCACCACTACACGGATCCCAAGAGCATCCTCTTAATCCTTCTGATCTTCTCGGTGGTGCGGGTGTCTCAAAACATTCAATGGATTCAGTGGATTAATATACATTTGGGCTGAGTAGGAATAGCCAAGTACCTCCCTGGGTGGGGGAAAAGTTTGTCTCTTGCAGCAGACTCTGGATCTGTTGCATCACTTTGTATCACGTGCAAGGCTGGTGCAAGGCCTCAGGAATCAGTCAGGGGGGCACCTTGGGCATCTTTGATGGTTTATGACACTTCTCAGCTGCCTCTCATGTGAATGTACTGTGTGTGTGGTCTTCCCAGGGTGAGGGTTTTCATAACTGAGCTGGTTTGTGTAAGGGAGGATGGGTGTTCACTCCCTCTGACCAGAGCTTACACCACACACACAAAACTCTCCTCCTCCTCCTCCCCACCTTAATCCCAGCCAGAGCCAATTTTCAGGACAGCTGCTAGGTTTGACTTTTTTTGTTGATACATTCTCCACTCTCAGCCTTGTTTACTTCTTCTTAGACCTGAGAAAATTGGACAACAGTGTCACCTTTATCTTATCTCAAGTTCCCTTAGGCCACTAAACTCCCAGTCCAAAGTTCCAGTCAGAAGGCATATTTAGGGACAGGTAGGCTTTGGTGGTCGCAGCTTCTTTATACAGTTTTGCCATAGCAGGAAAATATTCTTTCTAACGATGTTTAAACCATTAGCCATAATATTTCAGTCTCTCACAACTGGTGCAGTGAAAGGTGTCCCTGCAGGCATATTGGATGTAAATGATCATTAGTGTGCTTTCCAAGGCAGGCCATTACATGATTCAGTGTTTCTATGACTTTCAAGCTTCAAGTTCCTGTGGCTCATCTTGAAGTAACTCATCGGATGGTCTGCATTATGAAGGTCCCCGAGGATCCTCCATGTGCATTTTTTTAATTAATAGAATTCACTGAACACTGTCAATCAATGTTTCTGAATACTCATGAAGTAAAACAAAACATTAATTTCAGCTGCACTTGAGTCCCTTTCACTTGAGTTCATTTTCTTTAAACATAAAAGTGTCAAGTCATTGATTAATTTTTGTTTGAGAAGAACAACTGATAATCTAAAACTAGAAAGATGAGTATTTACATTTTAGTATTATGCCATGTATTTCTTTATGTTTCCATGTCCATTGATTATAAAATATCTATTTTGCCTCATTTCAGATACATAAAAGTAAATTAAGCAATTTAAATAAATAATAATTGTTTGTTTATTGGCCTGGGAAATGCAAGTGCTTGTTTCTTTGATGTTTGTAATTAAGAAAGGAGCAGGTATTTCCCAGAACTGAAGATAACAAGCACAAATTTCTGACTACAAAGTCTAATTCTGTGATGTTATTCAAAGATATAAATATGATTATGTTTAATATGAATTCTCTTGGTCTAATGGGAAATATGTTTTGCAAAGAATTTTTAACATTGACTTAAAAATCCATTGAACTCAGGCAAATGAACAAAACTTTGGCTTTAATTATCATCAAACTTTTTATATTTATATTTTACAATATTCAGTTATTAAATGTTGTAATATGCCAGTTCTCATTACACACTTGAATTTTTCTTTTTTCATCCCAATTCCAAATGGGATATGTTGAAAGGTCATGGAAACCAGCTGATCAGCATTACCAAAGGCCAATTTAATTCCTTTTACAGTCAAATGAACTTAGAAGAGAATGGTATTTAGAGCAACAATCTGTGGTTCTGTCCATCCAAAATGAGCATTGACTGCTTTCCAATTTAAAAAAAAAAATTCTAAGACACAATTTAAAAAAATCTTTGTATAAGAGGTTATATAGTGCTTTGAACAAAATATCAGAAAACTAGAGTATTTGATTGCCTTGTGCTTTGTCCACGTCTTCAGAACAAAATGTTAAATTAAAATAATAAAACCCCCCCTTGAATCATAGAATATCTCAAATTGGAAGAAGCCCACAAGGGTCATCCAGTCAAACTCTGGCCCTGCACAGGACACCCCAAGAGTCACACCATGTGCCGGAGAGTTTTTCCGAATGCTTCATGAACTCTGTTAGGGTTGGTGCTGTGACCACTGCCCTGGGGAGCCTGTTCCAGTGCCCAGCCACCCTCTGTGGGTTCTTCATATCCATCGTAAACCTCCAGTGCCACTGATGCTGTTCCCTCTGGTCCTGTCACTGGGCACCACAGAGAAGAGATCAGTGTCTGCCCCTCCGTTTCCCCTCACAAGGAATTTGTAGACTGCAATGAGGTTTCCCCTCAGTCTCCTCCAGGCTGAACAAGCCAAGGGACCACGTGTGCTCCTTGTGTGGCTTCCCCTCTAGGCCTTTCACCAACTTTGTGGCCTTTCTTGGATGCTTTCGAGTAGCTCTATTTCCTTCTTATATTACAGTGCCCAAAACTGCATACAGTACTTTTAGCCATAGAAATGGGATTGCTCACATAAATATTAATAATTTACAACTGTTATATAATCAATTGTGTATAATCAGTTGTCTATGTCAGTGACTTACAGTCAGGCTGGGTGATTAAGATTATCTTCATTGACTATGGTTTCTCTAAATACATAATTCTTCTGTGGATATGCTTCTCAGAACTCATTCTAAGTAGGTTCATTATGTTAAGCATTAAAGGTATGTTCTATTAAAACATATATTTTTTCAAGAATGGCTGAAATTCAGCTTACATCACAGATGTTTAGAACTAGCCCTAAACAAAAATTTCAGAAACTGACAGAAACGTGGACATTATGGGCCCACAGTAAAAATTATTCTTAAACAGAAATAAGGTGTTTCTGAAGTTCCAGACTCTGCATAGCCTATGTCGTGCATCTCTTTAAAGGGTACTAAAGGTTTAAGTCTTTTTTCTCTACAACAAATCAAAATGAAACAGCTCCCGAAGTTTCCATACAGATAGTGAAAATGCCAAAACATCCATTTTGACAGTGGACAAGAAAAATATGTTTTCTTCTTAAAAATTAAAATAAACAAACAAAAAACCCCCAACATCCACATTTCATGTACTATAAAAAATATTTAGACTAAGAGAGTAAGCAATAAAATGCAGCCAGATCATGTTATCAGAAATAATTTGCATATTTTTCCAGAAAGTTCCTTCAGAGAAGAATTTGTCAAATTCAGGTATCACTTTTTATTACAATAGGAAATAATCTTGGAGTTCTTAGGAATGGCATTTTCATTTTCCATGAGGGTGTAAAGAATACTGCAATAAGGGAAAGTAAAAAGAAAAAGAAAGATTCGGTGGATATCTTCATTAACTATTTTTCATATAGCATTTCTTTCAGATACATATTGAATTTAAATAGATTCCAATGTGTATTTTCAAATCCAGTGTTACCTTTTTCGGGAAAACTATCAGCAGAAGTTTCTCCCAGTCAAAATTCTAAAATTTGAATTTTAATATTTCAACATAAAACTAGTTTGATTGCACTCCAAGGCCTGGATGAATCCTGCCTCATTGTTTGCATTGAACTGAGTGATTTTGAAATACATAAAGGACCATGAAGGAATGGAAAATTTGACTTTTAATATTTCAATATTAAATTAGTCTGATTGCAGTCAAAGGCCTGGATGAATCCTGCCTCATTGTTTGCATTGAACTGAGTGATTTTGAAATACATAAAGGAATGGAAAATTACTTTTTTCTATCTCAAGCACCCTTTTTAACTGCTTGAAGTGAAGATAGGATTAATTGTCACCAGATGTCTTGTACCTGAAATTCCTCCTCTTTTAAGTCTCAGTGTTTCTATTTTAAAATTCTCTGTTTCTTCAGTTTGATTTATCCCCCGTTACATATTGTCATTCTTAAATATATGTCACCAATATCATCTGCTCTATCATAGTTATACCAGTATATCTTCTCACATTCGTTCACACATATATTTTTTGAGTACTGTGTTTACAGAAAAGGAGAAGCAGTACTAAGTACAGTAAAACATTTATTAAATTCTCAGTATAAAACAGGCTATTATAAGAACAAATGCAGTGATTTTCAACCTCCATAGTATTTCTCTTTTATGCCATAGGCTTACACAAGTAATTATATACTTGAATAAGAATTAGACAATGCAGAAGTTATCTGTTATATTTCTGGTTTTATTCTTATACTAAGAGTACGACGAAGTTACTGAGCAGCACCTATATGCTGGTGATAGACAGAAAACAAAAAAGTAACATCTTAAAATGTCGTAATTTGGATTAATATGTGGATGCAAAAAAGTGTGATACAGAATCCAAAATACTCTGGAAACATATAAAGGGATCACTTTTGGTTAGCTTTTTTCCTAGTTTTCCGTTTCATTGAACTGAATGGCAGTGTTCTGATGTTTTGTTTCATTAGTGTCACCACCAATATCCAGAACACTTTCTCAAGAAGAATAATTCTCAGTGCTACCTTTTAAATCAATGCAGGACTTCTGGAATACGCTTGAATGCTGTGCATGTCATCAGCAATAGATGCCTTTGGACTTCTATATCTTTAAGTATAAGAATCAGAATAGTACTAAAAATGACATGGTGATTTATTCATGTTGCTCGATTAACTTTCTCCCATCAAACTTGTGACAACTAGAAAAAGTTTGAGCTTTGGTGGTAAGGATGATGAATCATTATGAGGTGGCAGGGATCCAATAAATGTGATACTCTGAGTTTGTATTGATTTTCTTGCATTTACTGGCTTGTGTTGCTCTACTTACTAATTTCTGTACTTTGGTCTGTGTCAGTCTTCTACATTTTTATTTCTTCACATGTTCCTATTCTGTCCAGAAAGGACTTTTTTGTGAACTGTCATCTTTATATAATGCAGTAGCATTTGGATTCCTGCAGTAATTAGGGTTCCTGGTCCTTTGTTGGCGCTCATCACATCTCTTATTACTTAAACCCTGCTTGTATTTCTCTGTAAGACTTACAGTCAGAAAGTGTGATATTTGGGAGCAAATACCATATCCTCATTTCACAGCAGACAATAGTAATAATCTGGCCAGTACAATCAAGAAATTGTGATATTTTCAATTCAGGTATTCTATGCATCCAGACCTAGGATGACTATTTGTTTGGGGTTTTTTCAAAGAAAAGATTGAACATAGTCATTGATAAAACTCATGTGAATTTTTCTATTAAAAATTTCTCTGTGAGGTGTTGAGGATTGTGCTTCAGAAGTATGTAAAGGAAAATATAAAATGACTTGTCTGTTTGATTATTTTTATCATTATTTAGCTTTTTTTTATTTTAATGCATATGTTTTACAGAACCTATTTGCCTGAAAAAGTACATCTAGTAAACAATGTCCATACTGTATTCTGTATGTAATAAACAATAAGAGGATATAAGTGAAATATTAACTTGAAATAACTTGATAATGATTCTGATTTTTGTTTGTTTCTTTGTTTTTCTGAAGCAAAATTTCTTGTAATATTATTGTTATAAGTATAGAGCTGGCAAATTCCATATTGATGAAACCTGGTTAACATCTGAAGTAAACAAGTCTTACCTCACTACACAATCAACATGTAAATGCATTTCTGGTGAGAACTCAGATTTTAGATTTATATAGACAAATTAAAGTGTATAGATATAGGTGCCTATATGTGTATGGGCTTCTCTCACTCTCTGTGAGGCGAGCTGCCCACAAGTAAGAAGCGTGATTATAAATGCCTACATGTAAGAAGTGTTCAGTGTCATTATAAATGCCCTTTTTTAATCAAAGACATACACATGGGATTGTGTGATACAATGGAAGACCTGTGATATCCCAGGGCCACAGATGGAGGCTAAGCACAGTATTCAGTGCCATCTTAAATGCCTCTAGAGCCCCAAGGGTGAACAGCTGAAGACAGCACAGGAGCCCTAGTCAGCACAATCAGCAACTCAACAAGCCTGGAGATTATTCTCCTGTGTAGCCCGTACATGCTTGATTCAATTGCTCACACAGTGGTGTCTAATGCCATTTGAGCTGTCCTAGACTGCCTGAGGTCACACAGAACAGTCAGATATGACACATATGTCAGAGACTCATGACCTTCTAAGGCTCTACCAAAGGCCAGGCAACACACCTAAAGAATTAAAAATGTTCCTGTCACCTATACATGGCAAAAGAATCCCTGTGTAATTGAGGGCCAGATGAAATACTGTCTGGAGTCCACTGAATTTATTGACAAGGTCTCTTCTGACTACTATGGCATGTTAGAAACCTATGCATCTGTACACTCTTACATAGAATTAAAACCTACTTCATGTGTGTATGTGTCTTTCAGACACCATACCATTAACATTTTAACTTACTTAAGTTGTTTTAATAGTCTAGATAGATACTAAACTCTTGAAAAATTAGGCAAAAAATAGTTGGCTGAAAGAGAAAGGTCCTGTTATTTCAATTCTGAAGAAAATACTTTTGTGTCCTTTCAAATCTTATTTGACATCAGAGAATCCTCCAAGAAAAACACAAATCTACAGGAAACTGAACTTTACTCGTTCTGCTACTCATGGTCCTACTTATTTTCTGTATGGTTCTGGAAGCACTATACAGCAACTATTTCTGTGTTACTGCTGTGTCTGTTTTGCCATCATTTCTTTAATGTAACTTTCCTGCCACAATATATAATGAATGGTCTCCTCAAGGCTTCCTGCTTTATTTGCAAAATGTTTGCAGCTATGGAAACTTCTTTGGATTTCTATTTTCCATTATAGCAATCTTACTTTAAATAATACAGCAATCATTATCATGTAGAATGAAGAATAAAAACAGAATGATTGTTTAATACTCTTTGTGTTTATTGAAGTGTCCATTTGATATGATGACATAATTTTTGCATAACTTCTAAAGTATCTAGCTGTATACACAATTTTCCTGTATGAAAAAGGTTCAAGTGTTGGTTTACCCATTGTCTTAATTTCTTTGCAGATTACAAACCCTCAGCGAACTGATTTTGTCATTTCACAGAGAAACAGTTTGAGGATACTGAAAATCCTAATCAACCCACTAAACCACTAAGGATCTTGAATTATGTTGGGCATGAATGCATCTAAATATTCTAAAACATGTATTGACAGTGAGAATTTGTTTTCCTAGGTCTGGTTACATTAATTATTAGAGTTATTCTCATTAGTGCTGCTATAAAAGGTCAGTTATCTATTCCTACCATGATGCCAATTTTTCTTTTGTTTATGACCCAGGTTTTTTCCCAATTTCTCACAGTGTCAGATGCCTTCAAAACCAGGTGTTAATTGGTGAAATAATTCCATAGGCAAAGAACACTAAAAAACCTTTTCTAATAGTTTCAAATATCTACAAAGAAATGATTTCAATAATTTCTTCTGAACCTCTTATTTTTACAGGAGAAAAGAATTAAGACAGTTGTTATTTATTGTAGAAAAACAGCTCCTGGGCATAATAAGCAGATACCTTTATTATGCTTTAACTTCTGCTTTAATGGCTATAATAAATCAGAATGGAACTGAAATAATTCCATTGACATTTGATTATCCTAATATCACTGACTCATTCTAAATCTGAATGGAAAAAGTATGTTTTCACTTTAAATTGCCATTATACAACTAGATGTACAAGAAATAATTACACTGACTTGTCAATTATTCCGACACTAAGGGAACACCATATTGACTTTTTGTTGAAGGGGGGCCATTATGCTAACAGCAAGAGAAAGTAGTTTTTGAATTGACATGTGAGCATTATCACTTCAAAAGCTTTATTCTGAGACAGTGTCTTTATGAGTCTGTGTGTTTCATGCTTTGGTATCATTAAGACATAAAAAATGGAATAATAATTGTTATCTTGTAAAATAAGGTTGAGCATGATTTAGAGTGAAACAAAGAAAACCACTCAGCATGCAACTCTTCACTTACTTTGTATATGATGCTTCTTTGCCCAAAACGTACCTGTGTTCTTGGTGAGTGACTACTAGGAAAAAAAAAAAAAATTCTGAGGTAGTTTAATGTATTATTCAAGATAGGAAGTGGAAGGGTGGGAGTGCCATCTTTTTCAATATTTTCCCACAAGACCTTTCTGTCAATTGGAAATAAAATATATGCCTCATTTTGGTACAGGCAATACACTATTCTCATCTCATTATAGATCTCATCCTTCTCATTTTTGCAGCAGAGATGTCAGACTGTGCAGATATTTTTACTTTAGTAAATGCTTTTGGCTCTCTGGAAGAATTCTCAAGCATTTGGGCTGGCAGCTTTGGTGTTGACACTTGTATTGTCATGTAGATATGCTTCTGATTAGTTCCTCTTGCTCCTGTATTCACTTTATTGTCATTTTTTCTTGTTGATATAATTTTTGTTTTGCTATGACTTGTGCTCCTCCATTTTATGATGGGGGCTTCCTTGCAACTAACCCCTCATAAAATCTTTTTGTGAGACGTTTTAATAGCCTCGTAGCAGCAAAACACGGGTAAAAAGATAATTTTCTTACCCAATTTTCTTGGAAGTCTTCCATTGTACAGTTAAATGCCTCTGTAGTCATGTACTGTGCAAGAAAATTACATTTGCTGTGAGCAGAGGTTTAACTTTTTAAAACATGTATTGCATTAAGACACACATTTTGCAACCATATAAAGTAATTGATGGGCTTCTGAAGTCCTCTGAACTTCAAAAAGATATTATTTGGGATGAACATTTGCATGGAAACTCTTAGATAATACTACAAGCTGCAAATACTGTAAGTGTTCTAGTATGGCTGCATTAATTAAGGGAAACTGTACATATCTAGGTAGTAGAGACATGACAGAAAAGAGAAACCTAAGGGGAATATGAAAAACTGTAACTCTTCTTACCATCACTTAGGTGCTTTGGTCATCTTCCTGATCTTCTCCAGATTTTATTCTTAAAGTTGTAAATAATGTTGCTTTTCGATTTAATAATTATATCTAAGTGCTTCTTATGCTAGATTATGGATCCACAAGATTGTTATTTACAGTTAAACTTGGTAACAGGAGGTAAATTGAATACAGGAGCAGAATGACAAAAATGAAAATCTAAATAGGTGGCTCATCATCGTTTCTATGTCTTCTTTCTTCATTCAGGAAATCTCTGGATAAAGGTTCAAGTTGTGATGTCAGAATATTTCAGATGATAGGGAACCATGTTAAAAGGATGATGATAATTAAATCTATTACACAAAGTATTTTAATAAAAACAGAGAGGTAGAACAGATTTTTGTTCTTCTGCTAGAGCCTCTTCTTGCTGTTTTCTCTGACATACATAAATAAAATTTTACTGAGAATGGCAAACCAGCTAAAGTCAGTGAAAATTCTGTAGTAAATTCTGATATTCCGATACAAATCAGTATTTGGCTGAAGGGAAATGTCTGAGACTGTATCTTATGAGAAAGACAAATAATGGTCAGGTTTTCCTAGGAGAATCACTGAAACGTATTGGAGAGGCTTTTAGCCAGCTGGTCCACAGGAATAAAGCAAAAGAAAAATAACATATTTAAAAAATAAAAGAGAGACAAAGAAAAATATGTAAGCTCTTAGAGACTAAGTGAAGAGGTATAACAAGGATAGCAGATCTAAAAGGCTGTGGAGGAATTAATATAAGGTATAAGGAGACTATAGGTCACATGTGGCTTGCTTGGAAAAAATCCATCAAAAGAGATTTTTTTTTTTTTTTTCTGTGGTGTCCTACCATAAGATTAAAAATTTATATTCCTGTTACGAAATGGAAGGATCTTTTGGTTCAAAGGAGAGCTTGTAAAAAGGGTTCTAATAAGGAAAAGAAAAGAGAAGGAACAGGGGACTAACTAAAAGACAGCACACAGTGTGAGTTCCAAAACTACTGCTATGAGGAAAATCACAGAATCACAGAATGGGTAAGGTTAGAAGGGACCACAGTGGGTCCAATCTCCAAGCATCCCAGAGCACATGGCACAAAATTGTGTCCAGACAGTTCTTTAATATCTCCAGTGAGGGAGACTCAAAAACCTCTCTGGACAATCTTTGCCATTGCTCAGTCACCCACACAGTAAAGAAGTTCTTCCTCATATTCAGGTGGAATTTCCTGTGCTTCAGTTTCTGCCCACTGCCTCTTGTCCTATTGCTTGGCATCACCAAGAAGAGCCTGGAAACATCCTCTTAACACCCTCACTTTAGATACTGATAGACTGCGGTGAGGTCCCCTCTCATTCGTCTCTTTTTGAGTCTGAACAGGCCCAGCCCCCTCAATCTTTCCTCATAAGGGAGGTGTTCCCATCCCTTAATCATTTTTGCAGTCCTCCACTGGACTCACTCCAGGATCTCAATGTCTCTCTTGTACTGAGGAGCCCAGAACGGGACAGAGTGCTCCCTATGCTACCTCACTTGTGCTGAGTAGAGGGGCAGGATTTACTCTTTTATGTATTGATGAGAAAGAAGAGTTTAGAAAGTGAGTATTTTGTTCAACGCTTTTAAAGAACTTTTAAAAATTAATAGCAAGAATTTGAAAAACCTGTGCTGTCACTATGCAGGTCAATGAGCAAAAAACACTACAGATACATTTCAGGGAGTGGAGGTAAAAAATTAAGGTTGAGAGCGAAAAGAATTTGTTTAATGAACAGATGATTTAGAAGTATTGTGATAACATTAATAAAAAACAAAAAGTAAAAATTCCAGCAGTCAAAAATCTACACACAATATTTTAGTGTTGTTTCTTATATTGTGAAGTTCAATTGCATTTGGGTTTGGTCTACATTTCAGACACTTCAATTAAATTATTCTCTTGAATTTTTCAAAATGACAAAAGCTTTTGTGAGATAAGAAAACAATTTCTCTGCCAGGTCAGTGCATAACTATGCATGAGCAGAAAGCACTAAAGCTTTTATTAATGAAACAGAAAATGTAAGAAGAACCAAAGGCTGTAAACTGAATCCAGACAAATTAAAATACATGAGAAAACACAGGTTTTAACAGTGAGAATAATTAACAGCAGAAATAAATAACCAGCAGAAGATTTTCCATCATTGAACATTTAAAAAAAAATTATAATTGAGGGCCCCATTCAGGCTGCCTCCTTTAGTTTACAATTTGGTGAAGGTATCTGCCTCATGCACCATTTCAGAACATTCGACTGATTGTTCTCTCTGCAAAGAACATAAAGGCAGAAATATTACAGCTCTAGATATGATTTCATGGAGTTGACACAAGCCGCCATGTGTTATCCTCATGAACCAATGTGATATTTAACATGAGTACGTAGCATGTTGTAGTACTTAGTCAAAGCAGTACTGATATGAAAGGTTCATTTCCCAATACTGAGAGGAACCACCTGGAAGAAATCAACAGAAAACACAGAAGTGCTTGTCAGCATCTTGCCAAACTGCAAGATGTTCCATTTAGCAGGTTCAGAAGATCAAAACCTGTCCTGAACAAGAACTACTCTAACAAGAAGAGCAGTACCCCAGAACGTGAGAAACTTGTGCTGAGCAAGTACTCTGCTTACTGGTTTTGTTGTTGCTTTTTTTTTAAAGTAAAAATATCTCATATGATATGCATAAATAACTCTGGTAAACAGAGACCAGAACTAGAGGTACTTCTCTGAGTGTTTTCAGTGTGAAAACACAGTTTCTTCCTGGCCTCTTGCCTAAACACATTTCCCTCCTGCCTGGAGTAATTAGTAGGCCACCTACTGAACAACTTTTAAGTTTGATTCTGTTTTAATATGATTTTCTCTCGAGGCTTCTGTATTGCTGTAGAATGAATTCCCTGACCATATCATACCTTGATGTAGCTTAGGCCAAGTCAGCCTTCTTCATCCCTTAAACTACCTGTGCCTGAGCATTGCACTCCAGATCATTCTCACCTAAGTATAGCAAGTTAGTATAGGAAGCCCCAGAAAAAAAGAAATGATGAAATATTGATTTTCATTTTTTAAATAGATAATTGCTGTTTAAAAAACACAACAAATCTGTGTTGAAAAGTAGAGGTGTTTAGATCACTTATGTGAGCCCCTTTAGCACCGAAAACCTCGAAAACTATTCAAAAATCTATAAAGTAAAAACTAACAATCTTCAACAGAAAGGATGGCTCAGAGGCCCAAACCTCACCTGCATTGTGCATTCCTTTAATTTTTCCAAGATAAACTTGTCTTTGCTCTTCCTAATGAGCATGAGATTACTGAAGGATGGTAGCACCCAAAGGCCCCAGTGGGGATAGTGCTGCATGCTGTACAAACACAGATAAATAGCTCACCCAGCACAGCTTGTGATCTGAAAGGCACAAAGAGTTTGAGGGGTGGAAATGGAAATACAGCTTCTGAGCAAATGAAAACAATGCTGATTAACAGAGCTTTGGTGAGTCCTTTCTTCTTCATTTTCTCTTCTAATAGGAGTAGAGGTCAAATACAGGAAATGGCAGGACTGTGGAAGTTAATGAAAAAAAACAGAGAATGAACATGAAACAGGAGGAATAATCACAGCTTGCTGTCTGTGGTTCTGTTCTACCTGTAGGAGCAGGTAGGTGTGATATTAGAGGGAGTTTTTAAAAATTTTTAAAAGAATTTATCTATTTGCTTTTTAGAGGAGACAGGTTTTTCTTTAAAATTGTGGAGAAAATAAGGGCTCAGGTTATCCTGAGCCTTTAAGCCTTTACACAAATACTTCCTTAAACATATAACTTAGTAAAATAATAGCTAAAAAACCCCATGTCTAACCAAACCCTCATATTCCAGATATGAATTTGCCATCTAGCTGAATAATAGACTTCTCTTCAAATATTCATATACTCCAACCCAGTCTATAATTAAAACCAAAACTAACAATTATAACAGATATAATGTTTAATATACTTGAAAAGGCAGAAACTATGAGCTTAAAAACACTGAGCAGGGGGAAGACCTTCTAGAGTTAATTTAGAAACCTGTGGATGCCAGGAGAGTTTGCCATCTCTTCTGTGTTACCATCTGGGGCCTATTACATTTCCCTTAAAGTCTCCCCTTTTGTTAAATTTCAGATGTAGATGGAAATTTGTAAAACAAGTGCATCAGTAGTAGGAGGTCTTGGAGGAGGGCTGCAACCCACCTGGCATTAAGAAGAGAAAGCTTGTTAGTGGTTTCCAGAAAAAAAAGCTTAAAGACCACTTCCTTTCAGCAGATAGGTGCCTCAGTCTATTCTAGAGACAAGAATGATCTTGTCCTTGGCAAAAGTGTATAATCATCTAAGTGGTGTTCATAATTTTTCAAAAGCTATTTACACCCATCCTTTTACTGGCCACAGTACCCTGTTTTCCCAGTGATCAGAGTGCCTCTTTAGGATGCAGTGCACAAGTGCTCAAGCCCCTCAGGTGTCTGAAGAGATTCAAACCCAGGACCCTTTTTTCTCTAATGAAAACACTGTAAATTGCCATAAAATTGGTTAGATTGGTGTGATGAAGAGGTGATCTCAAGACATACTGACAAACATTTTTTGCCATGCAGAAAAGGAAAATGCCATTGTTTAGTGGGACTGAAACTAGCACCTTTCCAGAGGTCGACATTTCAGGTGTCATTTCAATAGGTATACTATTAAAAAATGGATGATGTAGATTTTGAAAAATTGCCTGTATCTGTCTCACACCTTAATACAAATTATGAGCACATGATTTATTATACTAAATATCAATAACAGAATATTAGCTATCTTGCCTAAGGTTCTGAATTTATTTGTTAATAAAAATATGCAGTATACTAAAGTATGTCCGTATCTGAAGCGTAAGCAGTTGCTCAATCACTCCTGCAGAGTTGGAGTACACTGAGTGCCTAATCAATTCACCAAAGAAACCCCTTCAAAACTATTATATTTAGGCCTGAAGTAGCATGTATTTATGTATTTTTTTCAGCTTCAGTACATGAATAATGGTGGTAGAGGAATGAATTAGCAAGTCCAACTTATACTAAAATCATCTTTAAAAGGGATTAATATACACAACAAATAAACAAAGGAAAGCTCTCTCTCTTTTATAAACTTTCCTGTGAAAATATATAGCATGTTCTTACACTTTTGAAACCTTTTTTATCATTAGAGGGTATCTAAGCTATTTCCTTCAAGTCTTCCTCTCTCCACAGGTACCACAGGCAGCTAACTATAGGTAGGTCAACAATTAAAAATTATGCTACAGATACAGAGAACAAGGGTTAGAGACAATAAAAAAGTCAAGAGACTCAAATATATATCATGTTAAGTGCTGGAAACTCTGAAAGTTAGACATCCAGACTAGGAAGTGAAATCCATAAACCTGAATTAAGAGCCTAAGGGTGGTGCTCATTGATGCTTTCCTCTAGCAGTAAAACCTATAAGAACTTTCTGCTCCCTCCTCTCTCCCAGTTATTTATTCTTAGCCTACACAGCAGTATGAAGTTTTCTCAGTCTGTCCTGATGCAGCTGTGTGCAGGGAAAATTCTAAATGGGTTCACTG
Organism: Monarcha castaneiventris obscurior; assembly: GCA_026261815.1. Classification (NCBI taxonomy): domain Eukaryota; kingdom Metazoa; phylum Chordata; class Aves; order Passeriformes; family Monarchidae; genus Monarcha; species Monarcha castaneiventris. The sequence goes on along the minus strand of JAMPIT010000624.1, from coordinate 9,820,741 downwards.
GATTTAAAAAAAAAAAAAAAGAGCTTAACAACAATAAAGAGGATTTTTTTTAAACCTCATCCAGGTCACTTCAGTGATACCATTTATAATACTGCCCCACAAACCCTACCTCATCTGACATGACCGTGAGCTATGGTGTCAAGATGCATGGTATTTTTGCTTTCTGACCTGCTAGACAAAATATGCTCCTGAAACCACATCTGAGAATATGATTTAAAAGAGGCAGATCTATGAAGGTGTAGTCTGGTAGTCATCTGTGTTATGGCATTTCATAATAATTTCATACTACATCTATTGCTGGATCACAAAGCACTGCAGATCATCTTGGAGCACAGGAATGTATTTCTGTTCAAGTAATCAGAGCAGATGATGTGAATTTTATGCTGACTTCATACTTTTAACCAAGGTTTATGCTTGCTGTAAGTTGGTAGATGACACCTGAAGCAGCATAAAAATAGAGTGGTACAGACAGGTAATATTTTATGCAGCTTAAGGCCAGTAAAGAAAAAAGTTCCTCCTTCAAAGGCTTGTAAACAGGCTTGACAAAATAGTCATGTGGCCGAAGTATTTTGATCCAGTAGTAGGCACTCTAAATCCACATTTATTATCTCATCAAAACATAGCATGTAATGGCATGAGCCAGCACATAGCTCAGCCAGTCCAAAGTGTTAAATAGGGCTCTGGTGACTTTTTCACACATAGCAAGCTAAGTCTGCCTTTTGACTGTGAAGAACTTTCTTACTGTTTTCTTTATAAAAATACACATTGGTTGTACGCTGTGTCCCTTTGCATACTAGCCTAGCTATTAAAATATTTGATTAACAACTTGAAACTAAGTGCTCAAGTTTGTGCTGGCACTAAAGAACTAAAACTCTTCAGCTGTATGTTTACCTATGGCATTAACCAAGATGCTGCAGGAGATTCTGAGTGGATTTTTTTTTCAGAATGGGACAACTGGGTTACCATAAATGCTTCATTCAGCCAGAGAGGAAAGCAGATGAGCATTCCATAGCCTAAAGATTAAAAAGCTTTTAGGTTCCACTTGGGAGTCCTTGTCCTTGCTCCTAACAGACTTTGTGACTTTTAATCCAGTGATTCTTAGGAGCATTCAAAGCAGTCTTTGAATTCCCATCTTTCCTTTTCTGCAGTGTGTGAACTGTGTGAACTGTGTAGGCTAGTATTCTCTCTGCAGGAACACATACTGCTCCAGTTCACTCCAGAAAAAAAAGAAAACAAATCCAAACTCCTCCTCACCCCCAAGCAAACAAACAATCAAACAAAAGGGCACAAAAATGAAACTAAATTAAACGAAACAAACAAACAAAAATTGACAACCTAATAATTTTTAAAATTATTATTATTATTGACGTGGCCCCACCAGGACCAGTGATTTACCACAGGGTAAACAGAAACAAAAAGTGATAGTTTCTTAATACAAAGAAAATTCCTTTCCCAAATTGTGTTCATTGTTCCTGTAGTCACAGTAAAGGTGGACACAACCCAACATGCTTCTTTTTACTGCATAATCTCTTTTACAAAACTGCAGACTGGCAGAGATAATTTAGCTAGAGCCAGAGGTAACTTCTTCCAGACCTCATTAGTGCCATTCATGTGTTGGACAGGGATGATCAACAGCAATACATTGTACTTATTTCTCACACAGTTGATGCAAAGGTAACCCTTTTGTTCAAAAGGTGATTTATGACTGCCTGGAGTCACTATCTTAGTCCACCAAGGCATTTGTAATACGATACGAAAGTTCTTTATTGACGGTATAATAAAAATTTTGTTCTACCTAAAGTACTTACTTAGTCTCTGCTGCAACAGTACATGGGTCTCCGTCTACCTCAGAAAATGTTTACCTACCCAGTTTTGGGGAAAGGAAATACAATTAGCCCAGTTTACAGTTGGGGAATGCATATTCGTCTCTGTTCCTATGACACTGAAATCCACAGCCTTGAGTAAAGTACTTAAGCTCCCTGCTGTGATAATTAAGTACTCAAGAAAAAATTTAAACATTAATTTTGCACACAGGATAGTAAACAGGAAGATATGCAGGAGTGGAATGGGTCAGACGGGTAATAAATGTCTTTATCATTAGCATGAACCCCAATAACATGATATTCCTAATAAATTAATTTATGAACAAAGAAAATAGTAGAAACTAGCAAGGAAACTAGTTTGTTTACTTGTTTGTTTTTCTGTATAATAAGCAGGGGGGTTAATCACCAACTGAGAATGTATGTGGAACATTATGGTAACTGCCCACATTACTATCCTATGCTTGTTCTAAATTCACTTGCTAAATGACTTAATCCCCTTAACTAAACAAGAGAAGATGGAAATGGTTGTGAGTTGTAAGACACATGATCAATTTAGGGCTACACTGTGCTCCTAAACACTACACCCTCTTGTCTAGGGCACAGGATGTGAAATATTTCTGGGCAAAAGCAGACTCCTGTATTTGAGGTAGTCACCTTATCCTCTGTTTGTAGTGAGTGAGAAGAAATTAGTACTTTCAAGCAATTTTCATTTTATAATTACCCCACATATGTAAAGTACCTCAGATGGTTTAGCTGTTTACTGAGTCAAAGAGAATCAGATCTGATGTAGATGACATGATTGCAGACATTTAAACACTCAAAATTAATTGAAAAACAATCATATATTTTATTATTTTGTAATATAAATGATACTATGTTCACCTAACAGGCTCTCAAAAGATTTGCTATTCACTTAGGCTATGAGGCAGAAAAATTAGTAATGAAAACACAGGAGCACTAAAGAAAAGATGGCTTTGGAAAAATGTAATACCTGGAATTACTTTTCACAGGTAAAAAGATGAGGGCACTACTAAATACTGAATCAGCAAAAAATATTTACTTTGGGACATTTTCATTCATTTCTAATCATGATGCTGATGCAATTAATGAATCAGTCAGCACTGCTGATGTTGGTAAATCACTTCCTTGGCCAAAATTCATCCTGATAAGTGCCTATGGGTTGCTGACTGGGCAAGATCCCACTGCAGAATAAGACTTGACAACTTTTTTAGAAAAGTTCCAAGAAAGTTTGGGTGCCTGAGGAATATAGACACATATAATTTTTGTGTGTCTCACAAAAATTTTTTGACAAAACTGGGAAAAAATCCCCAAGCTGAAATTTGATTACATAATCACAGATTTACATTAGCAATCTGAAAAAAAATGGAACAGTAGCGAGCTGAAGACTCATGAGGTAGTTCATCTAGATAGTTTCCAGAGTTTGAACATTTCCCACCACTTGGATTTCATAGAGCAGAGACGCCTCCTGTAAGTAGGTGCTTTTAACAATTTTTGAAATTAAAACCAAACAGCTTTTACTACAGAAGCAGAATGGTAGGTGGAGCTGACATTTTCCCCACACAACAGATATAAAGTCAGACCATGAAAACACATGGACTTAATACCTATCTTTATCTTATTTGATTCATACCCAATAACTCTTTGACTGGTGCACTTCTTTGAGCTTCCTTTGGAATACATCTAAATCAATTTCAAGGAGGCGCTTAATTTTTGATGCTGACTTTAAGGGCTGCTTATTCATTCTACTTTACAAAGGCAGTGATAAAATACCAAACATGTATAATGAACTGGAACCCATCAGTCCTCAGATGAACATAGTGAACATTCATTAGACTTGACAGCCAGGCTTATATACATCACCTCTTCTTTCCGTATACCCTTTCTCATCACATACGATCAGAAAATTTTTTTTTTTAATGTTGACTTTATGTTACTACCACTGTAGAATAAGACATTTGGAGATGTGGAAAATGAAGATTTGAAGTCCTCTCCACAGATATAAATTTATCTTGTGTTTCTTATCTGATCACAGGGCCAGAGTAAAAAAGGAAATCCTTATATCTTTCCTTTGAAAAGACAGGTTTACACTTCAATCAGAAGGAAAAATATTTGCTTATCCTTCAAGAAAAAAAGAGAACTGTTTAGTCTAAAAGAGTCTGGCAGAACTTTTGATACAGTCAAGTTGCTCTCTAGTGTCAAGACCAAGAGAAGCTATTTCTGGAACCTAAGCAACTTCAGTGTGAAACTGTAGCAACTTACGCACCTACCCTATTTCTAGCTATGTACATAAATAATCTTAACGTAGTTTGAAATGCTTTGACTTCTTAAAATCATTAGACTGAGACATATGAGTGACTGTATATCGTTGTCTGTTGTTTCACAGGATGTCTGAGTTTTTGTTGCTGCTCTCTTCCCACAGCTTCCACCCTTCTCCTGGGCCAGTTTGCTTGGGCATCTTTAGGCAGGTATAAACACACTCTTCAAGTAGGAAAGAAACGGTCTATAATTATAAAGCAGTTGGAGCTATTGGTTAACACACATAAATAGAAACAGGATTTAATAAGCTATGATGCCTCCCTTTGGCATGATGCTCAGTGAGCTTTCACCTGCTGGACAGGCATCAGTGAGTAGGAAAGTGGCCACAGCTCCTATGGATGTGGAACTGCCATGTTTCTACTGTAGACAACTCCAATGTTTTGATCTCAATCTAATAATTCCTGACTGCCTGACCTAGTGAGCCACTCCAGACTCTGCTAGTCGATGGTAAAAAACCCCAGGGCTAGGGACTAGCAGGCAAAATCCACAAGTTTTACTTCGTGACTACACATAAATCTTAAAAAATATACCACTTAACATGTATAAACACAACACTGCTCATCATATTGGGAGAGTTAGTATGCCCAGAGCTCAGAAATGGCTCCTTGATAAGGCATGGAATGAACAGCAATAAAAACTGGATAGTCAGGCTAATTTCAGTGCTAGATGTTGAGGCCAGAAGGAACACAGAGAGAGGAAATACCATGTTTGTGATGAGCCACCACTGTGACTCTGTTTGCAAATGTGTGATTAATGTAACTTCTTGCTCCACTGGGAATTTTACTTATGAGCTTTTCTTGAAGAGAAATACTAGTGTAGTAGTGTCATTGCTCAAAAAGGTGAGAGATCATCACCCTGTGTGTCCAGTACAGTTATTGAAGCCATACGTCATATGTCAGGATACAACAATGAATCTCTCACAGCCTTGAAAGGGATTTGTTAACAGACTGGAACAGCTCCCAGATTAAATGCTCTCACACTGTATTTGCTAACAGACTGCGAAGTCCTAGAAGGTCCAATAAAATAGTCCTCACAGTCATTCCCTCCTGTATACACGAGACTTTTTCTTTTCCAATGTTCACAGTTCACTTCAAACATGATAGTGGATAGAATGAGGATGGGGGTGCTCCTCAGTTCCTCCTGCAAGGAAGGTATACCTGCAGTATACAAAACTTACTTTTACCCACCTAATTTGTATGGTGCTCCATTAATTTTTCCACAACACATACACTTCACTAACTCACTTAGACCCAGAGTATTTCTATCCTCGAAGCTGTTGCATTTATTGGGAAATAATTCATTTCATTCCAGACAGCCACACCAAATGGAAGTAAACTACATGACATGCTTACTGCTGTGTCTTTCATTTCACTGTATTGATTTGAAGGCTTGTACTGATTTCTTCCAAATTAACCTTTTATTTTTTTGAGTTATATAAATAAATAATGTGAAGGAAAGCAAGTGAAACCGAAGAGAGAAAAACCAACAGCACAGCTATGAGACCCTGAGCAAACCACTCTGAGCTTTCTTCAAGGAAAAACACTTCTCTCATCCCATTTTGCCGTTAGATGTGTCAGTTTTACTGATTCCAATAATATTAACCTGATCAAAATTTAACAAAGACAAACAGAGAAATCATATGCATAATACATAAGATAAACATACATGCACTACTCTCTGCTGGAAATCTCTTATTTTTATATGATTCTCTGAAATCCTTAAGATGCTCATTTCAAATGTGAAACAGATAAAGAATTTATGATCAAAACTCTAAACCTTGCCTCATGTCTCTTCTGATTTACTCTTAAAAACTGATTTAGCAAACTTTATCTTGAAATAGTCACTGAACTTTAAACGATCTACTCAGTATTTTGTCCAGGTGATGCTCCAAATTCCATCTGGGAAAGAAATGGAGATTACAATCATGACTGTTCTATGTCATGCCTACCCGACAAAAAAAAAAAATCAAATACTCTGGCAAAATTAGTCTAACGTCTTACATTTAACTCAGTGGTGGATCCAAAATTTCTGCCATTTCTTACAGAACTCCAAGATCCCTTATCTTGACTTTTCCCATAAAAGAGCCACAGTGTCAGCTGTCAGCATCCTTTTTCTCTTTCTTTGAAGTGAGTTTTGTTACTGCAGGGCAGTATGGTGCCTGACCTGAGATGGCCTGTATTGCCCTATGAAAACATGGCTTAGTAGAGAAGTGGGTAGGCAGTTTAATAGCTGCCAGTGCATCAGCAGACGACACCAGACTGTTTGAAAGGCAAGCTCCCTCCCACACCATCCAACCTTGTTTTTCTTCACAAAGGCATGGAGAAAAGCTGCAACCTGAGAGGGCAGAGAGAAGAACATTTGAAAGCTTGAAGTACTTAGTGACAATTTTAAGAGGGAGCAAGAGTTCAAGAAGAAAGTGGAGGCAAAAAAAAAAAAAAAGCTTAACTGGCCAAGAATCTCTCACTTTTTATTATTTTTATTCTCCAAATTGCCTCCTTTTTTTACTATTTGTTTGTATCATCTCTCAGTTCTGTCTTGTTCTGATAATTATTCCCCTGTAGAGTCCACAGCACTTTGCAGAATAGGGTTGGATATGTATTACTTTACCCTCTGGCTAATGTTCTGAAAACTTTTCTGCTTCTGGCTCCACTTCAGGACTTATAATCCCCATTTCCACTCTCATTTCTGGGGTCATTTCCAGACTTGCAACCACATTTCTGTTTACACGGCTATACTCATTAGGCTAAGAGGGATCATGACTCCTGCAGTTTGAGAACCCCTGTTCTAGGAAATAATGCAATTTAAAGGATAAATAATAATGAGGTGGGAAAAAAGGAATGATAAAAAATATAATTGAGAAAAGCAAGGTCATATTGGAATGAAGAGAAGAAAATGACCAAGGAACAGAGAAGGAAGATGAACACAAAAGAAAAATGAGATAGAAATTATATAGAGGGAGCTATGTAATATTTTTAAGACAGTGCTTTGAAAAGGTGTCTTATAGTGTAAAATCCTTTCTTATTAGCTTCCAAAACAAAGAATTGCATATTCCCATCCATTAATATAAAATATGTTTCATACTATTTACACAGAACTAAACTGCATAACCTTGAATGAGTTTGATTTTTGCTCTGGAAATTGCTTTGTTCCATAAGTAGAATGTCTGTAATCCATCTTATCACATCACTTTTAAGTAAAAAAAAAAAAAAAAATTAAATTGTATTAATCTTTTATCAACCGACACATATCTTATAAACATGATTCTGGCATGTTGCTGAATTTGACCAGTGTCAAAAATCCCCTCCAATGTGAGCCCCTACTGAATGCTTCCAAGTTCTCAATCACCATTAAATGATGTTAAACAACAACTCTTACTTGAAAAAAAAAAAGCTTTGTCAGTTTTCACAGCTTTTGTTTGTTAGTATGCAGAGTCAAAATATTATATTAATGCAAAAATATCTGAAATACTTCAGAAAAAAAGAAGTCCGTATATTAATTATTTCCACTATTATAAGATTTAATTGGCTTCTCAGCAACACACATACTAAATAAAACTGGTATATAGTGGCTGTATAGAGGAAAGTAATAATAAGCAACAGTAAGTAAAAATTTTAGAAAAGGGTCATTTACTCTGGTGACACAGCCAAGAATAACTGAAAGAGATCTTTAAGATTTGTCTATGCAATCACTTCCTGCAAGGGAAAAGCTTTTACTTTTTTCAGATATCCTGAAAGAAATAATATTGCAGAATCCTAATCCTCACCCTGTAAAAATCTATGTTGATTCCTTTGTTTCCTTCACATGCATGTCATACTGGGCATTGTTTTAGTTCTAAATACTGATGTTCAGTATCTTACACTAACTTTCTCTCAGAAGCTGAATCTTCAAGAACCATGAAAAAGACAAAAGGGATCCCATCAACCATGTTTAGTAGAATTTGTAAATGAACTGCGGGGAATGTTCTCCTGGCAGTACTAAATAATTCCCCAAAAGTGCATGTGGGTGAGATTATAAACCTCTGCTTTTTGCAAAGGAACAACTAGCTAAGGCATTATAAGGAAATGCTAACTGAAAGAAATCTTGCTACATCTTCCAAAGTTAGTTGAATGTGTGTGATCTCACTTAAGTAGCCCTATGCTTATTTAAGCAAGGCACAAGCAAAACAGCAAGGGAGCAGAAGCTGATACTATGAATAAATCCATCATTCCTACAAACAGCTACAAGGAAGTGATTTTCCATCCTCTGCTAATTTTATCAACAGCTACCAGCCAGCTCATGAGTCTGGCCCTATCCTGTTTTTAACAGTCTTGGAAGGGAAGTCTGCCTGCCCCTGTTATGCACTGACCTGTAGAGCTGGATCCTAAATTCCAAGACTATTAGAGTGGAAGCAAAAGGCTGAGATAATACACAAAGATAATGAACTTTGTTTATGCTGAGAAAAATTGGTTCTATTACACATGCTGCTTCAGTTAGCATAGCAATTGAGATCATGGTAAAAGTTCTGTCAAGTCTGCAAATGAGACTTCTCAGATTAAGAGATGAAAAATGTCTTGGCCAAGCCAAAGATGATAATTAACAATTCTAGTCAAAGTATTGCAATAAGCGTTATTTACAACATTATGTGCAGGTCCCTCCACCTTCAGGCATTCAGATACCAAGTAATTAATTCTCCTGTCAATCCTTTGAACTAGATGGATATCTGCATGCTACATATAGGGAAAGTGGTGAACAGAGAATTAGAGTTTGATCAGCCAGACACAAGAGACTGAGTTTTTTAGTTTGAAAAGTTACCATCACCCTCATCTCTGAAGAGATGATTTTCTTCAACCACATTTATCTTTCATTACAAGTCATATGATTTAGTTCTAACTCTCACAAAGCTAAGATACTAAAAATGGTATTACTCACAATGCCAATGAGCACACTTTAACTGCACTTCTCTTTGAGGTGAACTAACCTCCTGAAATAGTTCTGTTTAATTGATTTTGTATAGCCTATATCAGATCTTAGAGGTAAAAATAAGAATTAATTTCAGCTATCTTTCCCTTTCATTTTTAGACCATTTAAGCCACAAACGTAATGATGTGTTTTTACAAATAATATGAGTATAAATGTAAATATATATAAATAAAACCATAATCATAAACTAAATACTATAAATGCATACATACACACACACATAATCTGAATATAAAACAAACCAATCCAGAGCTAAAAGCTGTTCATTTGCATGCATATCATACACTAGGAAATTTTCCAGAAAGGCTTGGAAATTATGAGTTATGCAAGTATGCAGAATATGTAGTATGAAATCAAAAATTACACTTAATTTTTACCGCACGGTGTGTACCTCCATACTTACAAAAGGCCACTGTGTTTTTTGAAGCCAAGCATATACAAAGCCAACTGTTTAATTTAGGGTTAAGCACTGTTGATTTGAAACAAACCACAGAATATGCTGAGTTGGAAGGCACCCATCAGGATCGAGTCCGACTCTTGGCCCTGCGCAGGACACCCCAAGAGTCACATCATGTGCCTGAGAGCACCATTCAAATTCTTGTTGAAGTCAGACAGTCTTGGTGCTGTGACCACTTCCCTGGGGAGCCTGTTGCAGTGCCCAGCCACCCTCTGGATGAAAAACCTTTTTCTGATATCAACCTCCCCAGATTTAACTTTATGTAATTTCCTTGAGGTCTGCCACTGATTACCACAGAGAAGAGATCAGTGCCTGCCCCTCCTCTTCCCCTTATGAGGAAGTTGTAACTGCAGTGAGTTCTCCCCTCAGTCTCCTCTTCTCCAGGCTGAACAGACCAAGTCACCTCAAGTGCTCCTCATCCTGCTTCTTCTCCAGACCCTTCACCATCCTTGTGACACCTCTTTTGATACCTTCTAATAGCTTAATGTCTTTTTTATATTGTGGCACCCAAAACTGCATGCAGGACTCAAGGTGAGGCTGCACCAGTGCAGAGTTTAGTAAGAATGTATTAAAATACAGAGCTGAAATACAGTGTTTTGCTTATGTTAGCTTAAAAGAGCAAAATCTCAGAGGTTAGCAATGTCTTCTGTGATTTTGTTATACCTTTGAAAATAAACTCCCAGACTGGCTCAGCAACTGAAGAGAGCAATGGCACTTTGGGTATTACTTCGGGCAGCAGATCTAGTATACAAAAGTTATAGGTACCTCTGCCATGATCTGAATCAATACTGACCTGTATAACGTATCTGCATTGTGTTATTAGCGATTATCACCCTGCAGATAATTTAGTTTGGAATAATCTCAGAGAAGCTTGGTATTCCTTGGTGTTTTCCCTAAGAGAGGCAAATCCTCTGTTCTAAGAATGTTCTCAATCAGAATAACACCACATATATTCTTGATTATATGTCCTCTGATTCATTTGAGCAAAGTCTGCCACACTGAACCCACACTTGGATGGACTTCAACTGCAAGTGAAGTGAAGCTTAGGTATTCTTTATCCAAACCACAGTGGTAATTCAAGTCTCAGTTAACAGAAGCTAATATGTGATTTTGAGACCATTACAAGCTATTACTCCACAGATGAAGAAATAATGACTAATTTTGCATAACACCTTCAGATACAAAGGAATATTGTGTTAAATGCATATTTTTGACACATATAGCAACACATTAGCAAGTAATTTATTTAAATATACAAATAATATGTTGCAATATGTGTTCACCTATACTTTCTAGCCATATATTAAAAACAAAACCAACAAAAAAAGTGAAGCCTGCAGTTGCTTGGACAAAGTCAAAATTGTATGAATATGAATATGTACACAATATGCAAAGTTTTTTAAACGATAATATTTGAATGCTTTATGTTAGTGAAATGACATTTTCTAATATTTTTTCTTTGAGGAAATACTGCTTCATTCTCAATGTTGTATGCATGAGAGATCAATGTTCTGCAAGATATTTAAGAATATAAAAGTCCAACCATGGAAACAAACATATTGACTATACTTCACTATATAGATATGCAGAGAATGGATGCTCAAGAATATTTCTGAGTGAGAAGATGAATGATACTTCTGTGATCCATCACCATTTTATATGGGCACCTCAGAAAACTTAATCATTTTCATGTACACTCAGATTTGAGATACTCCAGCCACATTCTTGCAACACTGTATTTAGAGAAGACGGCATTGGTGTAGGGACTGCAATGGGGCTGTATTGGTCCAAAGTCCAGAGCTACTACTGTTGGACTGATTCCAGTGTTTGTCAATTGTCCCCACTATCAAATGGCAATCACACATTTGACTAGTGACTATCCACCCATTAACAGAAAAAAAGAAAAAGAAAACATTCTATCCATGAACAACTACCATTGATACTTTTTTTACTGCCAAAGCCTCGTGATCTCTTTCTGCCTACATGTAGAGTTAGACCTCTTTAAGATATACCACAATGATTTTTGGTACTTTAATTAATACTGCCTATCCAGTCTGGTGACCCATTGATGTGTTTTGCTTTACACTTGATGGACAAATATCACCTAGGGAAGGCAGCATAAACTGTACTAATGCTGTTGTGTATCAGCACTATTCCTTTAACTAAAATTATTTAAAGGGGATGTCAATGTCCTGCTGCCTAGGCAGCTACCATTTTTGCTTTACAAAATTTTCTGCTATAAATAGGTGAAAGATTCATTAAGTTAAAAATCTGCCAAATGACATCAAACACATTCCAGACACTGGCAAATATAAAAAGTTTTATGGAGCAATTAATTACAGATCCTTCAGCCTCTATAACAGTAGGTCTTGATTCTCTTTTCATTTGTGCTGATAGTATTTAAGAAACAGTTTTATTTTAAGAGAATTTAATTAAGCAGTAATAAAATGAGAGGAGACTCCAGCAGAAGTTTTCAGTTCCTTCTCCAGCACATATACTTTCCCCTTGACTTTAAGACACACAATATAGCTTAGAGTGTATCGATCCCTGAGACCTGAGGCTATCTGGAAAACAAAAGTTTAATTTCCTGACTGATTTTGTATCTTGCCTTCACTCAACATCAGAATAAAGTGGATTCCTTTTGTAATTTTCTAAAAAGAAGGCACAGAGAGTGTAAAATGTATATGTATACAGCAGCTCAGACAAAACAGCATTCTGAGATAATAAGGAGCCTTTCACTGAAAATACATTTTCTGAAGCAAACAGTATGGGTTCGTATCATCAGCTGGCTGAACAGTCTTTGTTTCTCCATGAACATTTTAATACTGTGCCTGTAGCTGGTTTTGATCCTTTGTCATTTGCCAGCATGTGTTTGTCAAAGAACCTCAGTGAGGTTTTAAACTCTTCAAACTTCCTTGATAATTAAAAGAAATTAATCACACTAAAAAGACTTTCAGTATAATGATAGCTTGCTGCTCAGTTATCTGGTCTCTATAGAATGATGAGAAGGTAATGGTTTATTTAGAATTATTATACTTACATATTATGTATCCGAATTATATTCACATTTTTTTTAAAATTTTTTAAAAATATTTTTATTGTCATTCTACCTATAAATACTCTGATAATTTGTTGTATTTCACTCTGGTTTCTTCAGCAAATATATTCCTTGGCTGTTTTGAAACACTTTGCTGCAGCAAAATAATATTCTGTTGCTTTAGTTCATGAATCAGTGATATTAAAAGACCTGAAAACTAATTTCATGGTGGAAAAGTATGATATTCACAAATGACTTCTTTATCAAAGTTTTGTAGCTATGCATATCTAGAAGAGCTCTCTCTTTTGCTTGGAGTCAGTGTAAAGCCAGCGAGCAGTGTTTACATGTGCTGCTCTGGCTCTCATGCAGTAACCTTGGGTAGGTTTGTTGTATGCAGCCAAATGATGCCTCAGGCCAGAAAAATAAATTTAAGATAACATACAGCCACTGAGTATTAGCTTGGTCATTTCAGAATTGTAGCAATTAAGCGAAAAAGTGTTTCAAAAACATGCCAAGTTCATTTCAGAATACTGATATTTAAAGTTGAGCAGTAAAGTTCAATGAAGTTTAACACATTAAAAGATTTTTTAAGGCTTTCTTATGGCTGCACAAGAGAAGGTCTCCATACAGGAAGGAAGGTACGATATATAACAGTTACTCAGCAGTCACTTATCAAATAAACTATTCACATGTAAAAGTATAAGTCTCCAAATGGCATGTAAGATATATAGAATATAAGGTCCATTGAATCCCTCCCCTTCATTTGTGAAGCGGTTGACTTTTTGTGTGGGAAATGCAAAACATTTTTAAGATTTGTAAACAATCAAGTGACAAAGAATTAATTATCTATTTTTCTGATTTGAAGCAAAACATGTAAAGCGATTTTTTTTTTGAGTCATATTTACCATCTGTTGCAGCAAGACCAGAAAAGGCAGAACACAGAGAAAACTGAAATGAAAGTATTGTTTCAATGTTTTTCTTACACTTTTTAATTCACACTTAAGTGAAAGTGCCACTGGGCTCCAATGTGATATTACTACTATTTGTTTTGGTAGAGAAAAAAAACATTAACCTTCCATTTTAAAGCCTAAACTGGAAGATTGATATGTCTGAGGCCTCATGTTAGACAAAACAATGGCCTAATGGCAGATCCACTCCCCCCCAAATCAAATAATCTGAATAGTACATGTTGTAGCTCAGAGACTCAGCCTGCAGGCCCTTAAGTGCTGTAATACACACATAGCTTTTAAAACTTGAACTTGAAATGCATAAAAGGGGAGGGAGACAGAGCGTGCAGTTTAAACCAGCACACACTGAGATGTTTGATGCTATGCTGTAGTCCTGTTTGGAGTAAATTCAGTGATTCAGTAAGAGTAAAGCATATAGAAAATACCTGGTAAACCTGAAATTCTTCTTACGACGTGGTAAATGGAGAGAGAGGAAGAATGAAGAGATATGTACCTGAGTGATGATAAGAAACTAATTAAAATTTTCCCAGAAAAGCAAAATGCTTACTTTTTAATGTGAGGCTACATATCCATCTTTATTCATATTTTGACAATAACTTACAAGCCACAAAATTATCCAATTCTACCTCTTGCCCAACAGTCAACTTTAAACCAAACACTTTGATCAGGTAATACTTCAAAAATCTTATAAACTCATTTGCTGATGTTTATAGGTTTATCAGCTAGCTTAGACACAAAATCTTAGAGTCTGAGCTATGTTATTTTAAGGGATGAACATAATGTTTGAAGAGTAAGAACGAATGTTGGCAGCCTTATTTAAAGTGCAGAATTTTTGTGTTATATCAAACCCACATCTTAATTGGTCACTTGAAATATACCTTTTCAAATAAAGTGTTAGGATGCCTCTCCACCCTCAATCTAGAATAGCTTCCAGGAAAATTTGGAAACATAAACATAACTACTGAAGCAATTCTATTGAATCAAAATAATTATCTGGAATCGCACAAAAATCTAAAGGGCAATCAAATCAAAGCAAAGTACCTCCTGATATACTCATGGCAATTTTGATTTGTTTTGGGAGTAAATGCGTATTTTAGGATATTTTTAAACTTCATTAGTGAGCAAGCAAGCTCTCTCTGTTCCATTGACTCAGAAACAAAACCAACCAAACAAACACAACAAACAAGCAAATACAAATTTATAAATAAGAATCCGGGTGTTGAAAATTTAGATTTACAAAAATAATTACGGTTTCCCATTTTTAAGCTGTAGACACAACAATTTATTTATGTTCTCTGGATCTCCATGGCTACTCTTTGGCACTTCAAGTGGCCATGGCAGAGGTAGTTGATCTCCTTTCCAACCATCTGCATCCACAACCATATGCACTTCTGGAAGTGGATAGAGATGCTTCTCCGTTGTGTGACAAGATCATGGTGATGTTTACATCCCTTAACCTCCTCTTTTAAACTTTTGATGCATCTGCTTATCAGTATGGCACACTGTGAAACTGGCATTAAGCCATCAGACAAAGAATGACACCATATGAACTGGAAGTTTTCTGCCAACCAGCTTGTACACGCATTTAATATTAATTGCTGTCAGTGATCCTACAGCCAACTCTTTTGGCATTGTGGTAAATATTGAGCATCTCACTTCTGAGAATAATCATCTGTGTTGTTCCATGTGTTTGTTCTCATAGTTCACAAATTATTAAATGAAGCAGAATCAAGATTGCCAGTAGATGATCTAACATTTGAAAATTTGTTTCATCTCTAAATGAATATATGGAAATTATTAAGCTATGCTTGTCCATACCCATTTTTATAGCTCTTTTTATATGTGTTATTATTAATATCTCTCTGGAATATCTCTGGGAGAGATATCACTTTTTCATTTAAGTTTATATGAATAGAAGTTTTCTGAAAGACTGAAGGAATAATATGGCTTTTCAAGCTACGATACAATACATGTTTTTCTTCTTTTTATTGTTTGTAGTTTCAGTGGAAGTCACTGACATAAGAACCTGAAACATCTAAGCTGGTTCAAGACCTTTTAAATTTATAATTTTATAATGGCAGAATTCCCAAAACAAATATTTATGATGTGTGGCCATTCAGAACACAAACAAAATAACAAATAGCAAAAAAAATATTTTATTTCATGCAACTTGTGTAAGTTATTTTGTGTAAGTCCTATGTAAGCAGAAAAACACCTCTGGCATTATGAATTCAGTATGCATAAAGGCCAAGGATTCTTAATTTAATTGTAAAATCATATCTGTGCAAGCAGCTTTTTTTTCTGATATAAACCTGGAAACTTCACCACAGAAAATATCTATACACACATGAAACTTTATTCCAGTATTCATACTGATGAATTTGGTATGATTGATCATATTTATATATCTCAATTTGTGAGTGAAAATTTGTTATAATCTAGCTTCAGTGTTTTTTTCTTAATTACATCAGTACCCTAGAGAGAAGGGTGAAAAGTAAAGTAAATTCTAGTAAGCATTTTGTTACTGGCACAAGTTTTATTTTTCAGTAAAAAAATATCCTCAGGTACAAATCAAAGAAAAAAACAGAACTAGATGAAAAACAGCCACGTGTGCTTCTAAGGTTAATACTTAGGTATTTTTAATAAATACCCTACCTATTATTCCAGAGCCTTAAGGTTGTCTTTGGCAGTGTCTGACCTCCAGAGTGGTAACACGAATGATTCTGCCCTAATAAAATTTTAAACACTGAAATCTGCCACTGCAAATATAACCGGGGAGAAGTTTTAATAGCATCCAGTATACTGAGAGGCTACTTGAAAGAAATAACAATGGCGAAGTTAGAAATTACAAAATTTCCATATCTCTACTAGCAAACACAGAGGACAGCTAAAAAATGTCTTCTTCTTCTTCTGTCATTCTTCTTCTGCTGAGTCACCCGGGCGGGGCTTGCGCGGGAGAGCAGCGGGGCGATTTAAAGCGTCCCTAGGGAGCGCGGCGACCCGGAGCGGGCAAACAGGGGCGTGGCACGTCTCTAGGGGCGCGGCAGGGCAGTGTGCGCGGCAGTTCGCGCAGGCAGGACACGCAGGCAGGGCTGCAGGGTACTGCTGGTGGGGCTTTCAGTTGTTAGTTGTTGTGCTTTGGAAGTAATGGTCTTTACACGATCAAAACCTGGGAATGCTACAAGTGTATGTAGCCAAATAGAGCCCTCCAAAAAGGATGTGTCTCTCCAGACCCATTCCTGTGCGGAGTGTTTGAGCCTGTCGGCGGTACCAGGGGACGTTGCAGAAGGAGGATGCTTGCGGTGTGAACAGGTGACCGACTTGCTTTCACTGGTGGCTGAGCTCAGGGAGGAGGTAGAAAGACTAAGGAGTATTAGGGAAAGTGAAAGGGAAATAGACTGGTGGAGCTCTACCCTTCCATCCTTGAGGGAGGCTCACCAGGAGTCAGAGGACTCCTATGCCTCTCCCTGTCAGGCAATAGGAGGACACCTGGCAGATGAAGGGGAGTGGAAATGGGTCCCCACTCGAGGAGGTGGTAGAAATTCCTCCCTACCCCCCTCACCTACCCTGGTGCCACTTCGGAATAGGTATGAGGCCCTGGATCTAGAAGATCAGCTAGAGAACACAGAGGAGAATGATCTGTTCAATGATCCTCCCAGTTGTGAGTCACCTGTCAAGGCAGATCACCACCTCTAACTTTAAAAAGAAAAGAAGGGTAGTGGTAGTGGGTGACTCCCTTCTTAGGGGAACAGAGGGCCCCATATGTCGACCGGACCCATCCCACAGGGAGATCTGCTGCCTCCCTGGGGCTCGGGTACGGGATATTGCCGAGAGACTACCTGACCTGATTCGGCCCTCTGATTACTACCCGCTGCTGATACTCCAGGCTGGCAGTGAAGAGATTGAGAGGAGGAGCATCAAGGCAGTTAAAAGGGACTTTAGGGTACTGGGTCAAGTGATGAATAGGGCAGGAGCTCAGGTAGTGTTCTGCTGGGTCCTCTTGGTGGCAGAGAAAAATGACAAAAGAAATAGGAGAGCCCACATTATCAATAGGTGGCTCAAGGGTTGGTGCCATCAGCAGAATTTTGGGTTTTTTGATCATGGGGAAACTTTTACAGCACCTGGTCTGCTAGAACCAGATGGGCTCCATCTCTCTGTTAAGGGCAGAAGGTTTTTAGCTCATGAACTGGCTGAACTCATTGAAAGGGCTTTAAACTAGGTTCGAAGGGGGAAGGGGATACAGCTGGGCTCTCTGGAAACAGTCCCAAGGACGGTAAGCCTGAGTTAGGGGTGAAAACAGTAGCCCAGCTGAAGTGCATGTATACTAATGCACGCAGCATGGGTAACAAGCAAGAGGAGCTGGAAGCCATGGTACAACAGCAAAGCTATGATGTGATTGCCATCACAGAAACACGGTGGGATGACTCACATAGCTGGAGCACTGCACTGGATGGCTACAAGCTCTTCAGAAGAGACAGGAAAGGGAGAAGAGGTGGAGGGGTGGCCCTTTACATTAGGGAGGTTTTTGATGCTACGGATATTGAAACTAATGATGATGAAGTTGAATGCCTATGGGTAAAGATTAAAGGGAAGGCCAACAAGGCTGATATCCTACTAGGAGTCTGTTACAGACCACCCAACCAGGATGAAGAAGTGGACAACTTATTCTATAAGCAGCTAGAGAATGTTTCAGGGTCACCAGCCCTTGTTCTCGTAGGTGACTTTAACCTACCTGACATCTGCTGGGAACTTAATACAGCAGAAAAGAGGCAGTCCAGGAAGTTCTTGGAGTGGGTGGAGGACAATTTTCTGTTGCAGCTGGTGAGTGAGCCCACCAGGGGAGAGACTATACTAGATTTATTGTTGACAAATAGAGACGGGCTGGTGGGAGATGTGGTGGTTGGAGGACAACTGGGGCATAGTGACCATGGAATAATTGAGTTTTCAATAATTGGTGAAAGGAGGGGGAATATCAATAAGGCTTTTACATTGGACTTCAGGAGGGCAGACTTTAACCTATTTAGGAGACTTATCCAGAGAGTTCCTTGGGAAGCAGCCCTTAAAAACAAAGGAGTACAGGAAGGATGGGCATACTTCAAAAGAGAGATCTTGAGGGCACAGGAACAGACTGTTCCAGTGCGACGAAAGATGAGGGGGCGAGGTAAATGCCCATCCTGGGTGGACAATGAGGTTTTGAAGGAACTTAGGAACAAAAAGAGGATATATCATCTTTGGAAGGAGGGTCAGGTCTCTCAGAAAGTATTTAAGGAGGCTGCTAGGGCAGGTAGGAAAAAAATTAGGGAGGCCAAAGCTCAGTTTGAGCTCAATTTGGCAACCCTTGTAAAGGACAATAAAAAATGCTTTTACAAATCTATTAATGAAAAAAGGAAGGGCAGGACCGACCTTTGTTGTCTATTGGATGCGGAAGGGAATTTAGTACCTGCAGATGAGAAGAAAGTAGAGGTGCTTAATGACTTCTTTGCCTCGGTCTTTACTGAAAAGACACATGGTGCTCAGGACAACTGTCTTCCTAGGTTGGTAGATAGTGTCAGGGAGCAGAACAGTCCCCCTGTTATCCAAGAGGAGGCAGTCAGGGAACTGCTGAGCTGCCTGGATATCCATAAATCTATGGGACCAGATGGGATCCATCCCAGGGTGATGAGGGAGCTGGCAGATGAGCTTGCAAAGCCACTCTCCATCATCTACCAGCAGTCCTGGCTCACTGGCGAGGTTCCAGATGACTGGAAGCTGGCCAATGTGATACCCATTCACAAAAAGGGTAAGAAGGAGGATCCTGGTAATTACAGGCCGGTTAGCCTGACCTCGGTACCAGGGAAAGTCATGGAACAGTTTATATTGAGTGCTATTACACAGCACCTACAGGATGGACAGGGGATTAGACCCAGCCAGCATGGATTTAGAAGGGGTAGGTCATGTTTGACCAACCTGGTCTCCTTTTATGACCAGGTAACCCGCCTGGTAGATGCAGGAAAGGCTGTAGATGTTGTCTATTTAGACCTCAGTAAGGCCTTTGACACTGTCTCCCACAGCATCCTCCTGGAAAAGCTGTCAGCCCACAGCTTGGACAGGTACACTCTTTGCTGGGTTAAGAACTGGCTGGATGGCCGGGCCCAGAGAGTGGTGGTGAATGGTGCTGCATCCAGCTGGCGGCCAGTCACCAGTGGTGTCCCTCAGGGGTCTGTGCTGGGACCTGCTCTGTTTAATGTTTTTATTGATGACATGGATGAGGGAATTGAGTCTTTCATTAGTAAATTTGCGGATGACACTAAGCTGGGAGCATGTGTTGATCTGTTGGAGGGTAGGAGGGCTCTGCAGAGAGACCTGGAATGGTTGGATGGATGGGCTGAGTCCAATAGGATGAAGTTTAACCAGTCCAAGTGCCGAGTCCTGCATTTTGGCCGCAATAACCCCCTGCAACGCTATAGGCTGGGGACAGAGTGGCTGGAGAGTGCCCAGGCAGAAAGAGACTTGGGAGTACTCGTTGACAGCCGACTCAACATGAGTCAGCAGTGTGCCCAGGTGGCCAAAAGGGCCAATGGTATCCTGGCCTGTATCAGGAATAGTGTGGCCAGCAGGAGCAGGGAAGTCATCCTTCCCCTATACTCGGCACTGGTGAGGCCGCACCTTGAGTGCTGTGTCCAGTTCTGGGCCCCTCAGTTCAGGAAGGACGTGGAGACACTTGAGCATGTCCAGAGGAGGGCGACAAGGCTGGTGAGGGGCTTGGAACACAAGCCCTATGAGGAACGGCTGAGGGAACTGGGGTTGTTTAGCCTGGAGAAAAGGAGACTCAGAGGCGACCTTATCACTCTCTACAACTTCTTGAAAGGTGGTTGTAGTGAGGTGGGAGTTGGTCTCTTTTTCCGGGCAACAACTGACAGAACAAGAGGACGCAGTCTTAAGTTGCGCCAAGGGAAATATAGGTTGGATATTAGGAGAAACTTTTTTACAGAAAGAGTGATAAAGTATTGGAATGGTTCACCCGGGGAGGTGGTGGAATCACCATCCCTGGATGTGTTTAAAAAGAGATTGGATGTGGCACTCGGTGCCATGGTTTAGTTTAGTTAAGGTGTTAGGGCAGAGGTTGGACTCGATGATCTTGAAGGTCTCTTCCAACCTGGTAATTCTGTGATTCTGTGAAAATGAGTTTTTACATCATGATTGTGTAAGTGTTCACTCTTATTATTTTTATACACTTGCTAATAGGGGAAATGAGATAATCATTTTACCTTATTGAGAATGCATTTTTCATGGATGGAAAGTGGACTTATCTTTTACTGTGTATAAAATTTCTTGATTAATAATTTTAACAGCTTGTCATAGTTGATCTTTGTTTTCATTTTATTCTAATGAAGACCTCAACAATGTAGATCCTAATTTTCATTGCTCCATATATAATTGATGTTTCAAAGCCGTGAAGTGCATTAACTTGTAATAGGATGTTACTTATTAAATAACATTTTTGGAATATTGTTATTACAAATATGCTTTGGAAAATATGCTTTACAATGTCACTATGTCCAATATAAACCCTTAAAATAGTTCTATGAAAGTCAGAATTACTACTGTCCTTTTCCCATCCTCTTAGTCCCTTAGTAATGCAGAAGCTTCCTCTTTCTTTTAACAAATTAACATGCCAGCTCTATATATGCAAATATAGGAGAAAAAAAAAGGAAAAGAAAAATAGTCAAGGTGTATGAATGTGTAGGAGAAGGGAATAATAACACCTTTGAAATTGGCTTCATACTGATATCAAGTGACATGGAGAAAAGACCAGAAGGCCTAACCTCTTAACCTCTGGTGCTTGGAGAGTAATGTGAAACAAGTTCTACATCTCCGTAGATCTGGGGACATCTGCTCTCTACATACCCTATTTGTCTCCCTCTCTCTGAAAGGGCGTTGGCTCCGGCCACAGTGCTGGGGTTTCCAGACCATATTATATTCAACAGCAGGCAAGAGTTCAAAATTACTTCATTTTACAGTATTGGATTGCCATGGCACAGGAACCACAGGTACAACAAAAATGTTTGAGAGTTTTATGTTAGCTGAGATATTCCTAAGAGAAAACAAAACAAAAGCCTCACTTTAACCTGTTGAAAAAATCATCAAT
The DNA here is from genome assembly GCA_026261815.1 of Monarcha castaneiventris obscurior. Classification (NCBI taxonomy): domain Eukaryota; kingdom Metazoa; phylum Chordata; class Aves; order Passeriformes; family Monarchidae; genus Monarcha; species Monarcha castaneiventris. Next base: position 9,799,032 of record JAMPIT010000624.1, on the reverse strand, counting down.
AAAGGGTGACTGCTTCAAGAAGAGGAAAATAAAAGTAAGAAGCAAAAATAATTAAAATGTGAAAATATTCAAGAACTAATAAACAACCAGATATTGCATTTTACTATTCATGAAAAAAAAAAAAGCATATGTAGTATTGAGGGCAAACTGCATCAGTTCGTCAGTGTTATCCAGTGCGAATAGGCTGAGAAATTATTTTTGCCTTTTGTTGATTTAAAGTGCTGAACTGACATTTCAAGTATTTAGCATGTTCTGCGTTTAAGCCCAAATAGAGCCACAGATGTTAGTTAGTTAGGCATGTCTCTGGGTGTTTTATTGAATCAAAAACTCAAGTTCTGTGGCTCAATAGAGAAATTTCAGCAGTTTCACATTCAACAGTGAATTCCAGTGACAGACCTTTGTGCTGTAAGACCTATCAAAATTTTTCTTTTTGAGTTATTATGAAGATGAGTTTGTTCTCTTTGTCTAAGTGTTCAGTTACTCACTGCACAGCTATGCTTCCCAGGAAGAGTAAACAGGGGACATATAGCTTCTTGACCTTTTTATAAAGATCCCTTTCAGAATGCAGAGTTTTAAATTGATGGCAATTTTGTTCTTAGAGGGCCTCTGCACCAAATGATATTTTTGTATACTAGAATCCCTCAGACCCTCATCTCTGAAGAATATTCACAGAAGCAAACACTGACCTCTTAAGGCGAATCTCCTTGGATTTCTTCAGTTAGCAAGAGAAAAAGATATATTTTCTAGAGGACAGTTCATAGTGGTTGATTTAGACACCTCCTCTGAATCACTCTTCCACGGACCTATCCTTATGCATGGATTACTGAGGAAGTCACGGGAAATTAGTCTCATGAGGCCAGTTAGTCTTTATGATTACTGCCTGTAGCCTTATATTTTATCTATATATCATGAATCACAGCTGAGCCGGTGTTGCCAGGTGATAAGACTTGGACCATTAGTTCAGGAGACAGTAAAATACTTCTGCTTCATATCACTTTCTTTGTAACATTTTATGAATGACTGCTAAATAAACAAATATACATTTCTTTATTAAAATAAATATATATGTGTTACAGTTTACTCAGAAATTATAGCAATATACATTCATTGTCATGTATTTGCAGTCCTGCACAGCCACTCGAAGCATGCTAATAGTATACTGAAATCATACAATTTTGAACCAGAGCCACAGTCATGAAGGCAGTAGTTGTTACTATTACTTAAAAGGCATGAAGATTTGAATCAGAGTCAAAAGCTCCAAGAGGCTTATCATCTTTAGAATACGGGAAGAAAAAGTTTGCAATAATGACAAGTAAAATTGTGGGTCCACAATAAGCAACACTATAGTAGGATCATAGCAGTTACTCTGTTGTTTGAAACCTAGACAGATTATCAAAATTATACATGCAATAAAAATGTAGTAGTTTCCCTAAGCTTCATCCTTACACAGTTGTAAAAAAATAAGTAATTTTAAAGAGGCAATTCACAGTTTTTGAACAAAACATTCTTTCTGAAATGGTCTTCCCCAAAAAAGTGATTACTGAAGAAGCTTGTGGATGGTGATTACACATGTAATATATGAGCAGCATTTTCTGTTTTCAGAGAGGTGCTTCATACAAATCCAATGAAAAAGACCTACATGCACATACTTTTGAATATAATTTATTAGACTACATTTTCCAAAACAAAAGCATTATAATACATACAAACTATAATTTATGTACAGAATAATCTGCTTACTATTAGATAGAAAAATTAGCAATGGAAAATTCCATTCTCATGGGTATGAACCTGATTCAACAACACATTTCTAACCTCAAGGTGCAGAGCCATCAGAATTTTTACTGACTATTTTGTCTTACTTTGTAATGACACCTCTTCACTTTGAAACCAAACAAAGCAGAACCAATCACAAGAAAACAAACCATAACAAACACAGCATGTTCTTTGTCAGTCTGTGTACACCTACATTGCATTTAGCAGTACAAATTCATTAGCCAAAGACTTATTAAGCTTTATCGAGTTTCATCCTCGCACTGAACTTCATATTAACAAGTATATCTTAGGGCTTTACAAATAAGGTAGCTTCACATCAAATTAAGAAATATCCTGTCCTTAAAAGTACACGTCATGAGAACCTCAGAGTTCTGGATGAGGTTGATGAAAATAAGAAATGTACCAAAATATCTACTTTTTATAGCAGTTTCAATCTAATGATATAAACATTATATAAAAAAATTCCTCTGCTATTTGCACTAACCTGATGAAAATAAACTAATAATCTTACTAAAATCCTGCCAACCTACAGGATTAATGAAAGGAAAACCAAAAAACCCAAAACCTAACAAGTCAACAAACCCCTCTTTAGTTACAACAAATTTTAGAAAAAAACAGATTTTTGTGCCATGACACTGATAGAATATCTTTACCTTTAGATATTGTGTTGCAGCAACAAGGTATAAATGTGAAAACTTTGTTTGGGTAACTGCAGGTTTGATTCAGAAAACTGCTGACACAGCTCTGACAATATTGTCAGCCAGAGCCATGGTGCCCAGTCAGCTGGCCTCTTTTTTACCACCCACATAAACTCAAGAAATAAGAGCTAGTATACACCACAATGTATTGTGATGGAAATAATATCTGGTGAACTGTAATTACAAGACACTGCAGAAATATGCACATCATTCACCACAAGAAATAAGTTGGGATTTTTCCCACAAAGCAAACTATGTCTTTTAATGAGAATGGTCACATTCACCTTGATCTGACTGTACGCCATACATCACACTGCTGCAATATTAATTTGATACCAGAAAGTATCAGCACACTGAAGAGCTATGTCTTGAAATGACCAGAGAAAGTCATGTTATTTACAGGAAAGACCAAAGTTATAGCTCATCCTTTGTATATGAGATGTTCATGAAACGAAACTATTTCTTATTTTTATGCAAAGCAACTACAAAAAGAAAATCATGTTCTGTAAAAATTGAACTAATATGAGCAAACTGGTTAGAAGTATGCTTGCAAAGAATCCAGCTAAAGTGTTTCCTTTGTCCCACTGATTAATGTCCAACACCTGTGCCAAGCAGGTTGTAAAACTGTCCTTTGCTCAAGTCCAGTTGATATGCTGATGTGAAGGATTAGAAAATAGGTGCCATCTTATTCCCTAAAGAATAGCTTTATCCATGGTCATTTGGATTGGAGTTTATTGCCTCATAGAAAGCAAAAGTCGATAATATTACATATTACAATTCCACATGAGAATTCACAAGTGGGAGTAGTAAACCCACTTTTTCTTCAACATGATCTAATAGTTTGACCTTTATTTAAGATGAAATTTACATGAATGACCTTAGAATTTTGGAATTTCTTTTTATCGCCACAGTTTGTGTACCTACTTTAAATTCTAACTAATTTTCTGTTTCAACTTATTTTCTCATAGCTTGAAACTTGATATGAAAATTGATTTACTTAACCATAAGCAAGAGGTAAACAAGGAATTAAAATAGTAAGAATTTTAAATCACAGACTATAGAGATTGAGGTTAAATTTAATGATCAGCTCTGTAAGATATAATTCATTAAGCTGCACAACTTTGTTGTAAGTTTCAGAAGTTTGTAAGTGATTTAAAACTAAATGAAGTAGAATAAACAATGCTATCTACAATTGCATTTTATTTATTTTATTTATATCGTCAATTGTTAGTGGCAATTCTAACCACTAATATTCTTTGCAATTACTGTAAGCATTATACCATTCTAACTTTTAAATTACCAGCTGTATTGTCTGGTTAAATGATTAACAATTTAATATTAAATTACCAGTACCTCAGAAATATAGAAATTCCTCTGACGCACACAAAGAAAAGCACTGACTGTAAGAGAAAATTTAATTAAAATAAGAGAATGATTTTGCTTTTAAGTCCTCTTTTGCAAATAAAGACTGAATATTCCTAGGATCTGCCAAGTACTTGTAGACCTAGGTTATTTGCATTTGAATCTTTATTAATACCAATGAGAGACACTTGCTGAGTCATCTCCTCTTCTGTTTGCATTTGGATTTCTGCAGAACTGAATCCTGACCCTGTAAAAATTTCTAAGTTTAACAGAAGTGGCCACACTGACGTCAGCAGGACCATTCTTTTAAAAAGCCAAACATCTGCATAAACATCTGTAGATTCAAAGCTGCAAAAGGTCAAAATCAATCCCTCTCTTATTTGTCAGCATGTTGCCTAGAAGGGCATTAAATACCAAGACAAAACAACATACAAAATCTGATGCTGAAAAAAGAGAAAAAGGTGATTGCAGAATGTTTTAAAATCCCTTATTAAAATAAATTTATAGTCAGAGCAATAGAAAATTTGAGAATAAAGAATCTAGGCAGTAATATGCTTTACGAGTCAAAAAGTAACACTTTTCTTAAGCATCATCATGAATTTTACAGGAGTGTTGAAGCTTCTTTTCCTGATCATATGAAGTTCTTCCTTGCTGGATGACATGAATTCATCTGTTAGCTGCTAAAAAATGCATCAAATAAAAATACCTCTGAAGAGCACACCTTTTTTTTTTCCTTTGAGCTAGATTTCACAAGAGTGAGACATTCCTAAAAAATATAGTGTGCTCTGATTTATGCAGCTTCAGTATCATGATATATTAACAGTGTGTATGGAAATAGCTCTGAGTAACAAAGTCTGAAATTTTCTGTGAATGGTCTTCATAGCACATTATTTGACAAATATTTTGCTTCTCATCTTGAAAACAAAAAAAACCAAACTCGTAATTTTACTTGTAAGAGGACAACATTCACTTCAGTCCTATAACCTGTTTACCTCAACTTGCATCAATACTATTAAAAAAATTACCAAATATTATATTTTATTTATTTAGTATATTTATGACACTCTATGCTGCATTTTAAATGCAGTCAAACCTCAAGGGGGGAATGTTAAACCAAACACAGACGTTAAAGTTATCTTCCTTTAATGGTAATTAAATACATAACATTGCAGGATATCGGGGTCATTAATTTCATATAACCAGTTCCGGAGTAGTTATCCCTATACAACTAATTATTGATTTTGTTTTCTTAAATATTTTCAACTATGCTGTCAGCTACAGGCAGCTTCACTGGGTTGTTGCACAATTCAGTATCAAGAACTGACCCCTTTATGTGTAGTCCTGAGACCTCTGACACCATCCTTCGCCTGGGTACTTGCATGCCTCTGCTCTTTTACATGCTGGCTCCTCCACTACAGTCCTGAGATGGTTCACTTTCACATACATTCTTATTCTGGAGTCTGATTCTACTTTCATTCTACACTCTGGGGATTTCTAAGCTTACTTGTATATGCAACTGTAGCCCTTTCTCAACTACTTATTATTTTTATGTAATTACAGCAATATTAATGGCAATCATCAAAGCTGTTCACTTAAATTCATTTGATTCTCTCAACAGCCTTTATTAAAACACTGAATTCACAGTACTAGTGAATGAAATTATAATAGTCCTAGAGGCGTGAGCATTATACAATTAATACTGAAGCAGCTGACATTTTTAATGTTATACAACTAATGTCCAAAGCTGCTGTTTATCCATTCTCAAATATTTATGCTCATTTAGACCTGAAGAAACAAGAAGTACACAACAAGGCAGTTAAAGCTCCACCTTTTAATGCTATAAAAAGAAGAATCTCTGGGAAAAAAAAAAAAAAACAAACCCAAAAAAACCCACAAAACAGTAGATTTATTTTATTTTTGCTACAGGATTACTCCAAAAAATCCAGAATAGGCATTGTGTTATCTGACCAGTTTAAGATATATTTAAGAAGTATGTGCAGTTTAATCATCTAACTAAAGTCAAAAATTCTGTTTCTTTTTTTAATGTTGAAATTTTTTTTGTGACATAAATGAGCATAAACTTCATGAGCCATTAACTCTTCTTAAAAATGTGTTCCAGTCCTTCTAAGGCTAGGAAGACCTATAGATATTTGCTGCAAAATTCTTGCTTTCTACAAGATGAAGCAACCTGAAGGTCAGTTATTTTCTGAATCTTATTTCATTGGACCACTATATATTGTATATTACAAAATACAACCTGCTTATCATAGGTCTAGTACTACTCCCACTGAAGTAGCTAGGCATTTACCCATCAATTCCAGTGGGAGTTCAATGAGACCCTTAAAATAAATTCTGTTCTATTTTCTTAATATTTCTGTCCTCCTCTTAGGTCAGATCATCTGTCCTGCATAATGAGAAACTGAAATACTTACAAAAGTGTAGGAGAGACACTATTGATATTGCATAATTTAAATTCCACAGTCCTCTAATTTTACATTAAAACTTAAGTCAATGTCAATTACTTCTTGAAAAGAAGCAATTTTCACTATTTGTTTGAAGAGATTGACTAACCAAAGATTTTATCATGTCTTCTTGTTGTTTTTTCTGTTCTGTAAACAATAATCCTTCTTATGAGTTTCAAATTAGTTAAAAATTAAGGTACTTGCAATATTTTCTGTTCATATTAATCATTTTTAATTACAATACTGATGTTAAGAATACACTGGCTGTCATTATCCTTAGTTCATTAATACTGATTCTGATCTCAAAAAAAGCATGGAAAGAAGTGGACTTTCCATAATTCCTGTCTACCAGTTTTCATATGGCACACCCCATTCTCTTTCTAGTTCTGCAGGAGTAGCCAGTCACATTTGAGCATTGATTCTGGGGTCCATCTACAGTAAGTGGGACACTTTATGACACAACTCACCTAGTGCCTGGATTTCAATGTGCTGAATTTGCTTCACTGGCACTTAGGTTATCAGCTCAGGTATCAGTATCTGCATCAATTGTAACTTAAATTTTTGAAGCTAAGAACGTAGGTTCTTAGCGTGCTTTTTGGGTAATCATCAACTTTGTTCTCCAGAGCTGACAAGAATCAACAAGGTCATTCACAGACCTTGGCTGTGATTATGCCCAGGTACTGCAAGCTGTGAAAAACTGAAAAAAAAACTAATGAATTTCTAGAACTTGAAAGAGTTTGCCATTTAAAATTAAACAATGTGCTTAGGAACTGAATTGAAATATCCAAATATTGGAACTTCACTGAAAATGAAAATACACAAGTTACATTTTTCATATATTATCAAAACCTCAGTAGCTTAAAACAATTGTTGAAAATGATGACATTAATTTTTTTTACCAAAGGAGAAGGAAAAAAAAATCTATTTTGAGAATATGAATGTTTTAGATAAACTGTCCTGCTTTTAGTCTGAGAACTAAGGTTTAATCTTGGTGTTTGAGTGATGGTTTAGTTAAAGAAGTAACAACAAAATGTACACTCCTGATTCAATTCAAATGAATTATTGGTGCCCTTTCCACTGAATCAATCATAGTATAACTCGTGGTTTCAATTGTTTGGAGTAATATTTTGAGTTTTCAAGTAATTGTGTTTTGCATTGCAAAGGTATTTCATTTTTGAAAGATCTGTTTCTGGAAGTTGCTCATAAAGCCAATATCCATAAATACTGGTTCTGGTTCTTCCATTTTCTTTCAGAGGAACACTTTCTGTACAAGGCATAAGAAAAAGAGGAAATATTCCTTTGCATTACATTTTTGTTAGCAATCCTAGAATCACTCTAGAAGAATTATGTGAATAGGCTCCAGACAGTTTGTGGAGAGTCATTGCCTCTTTCCCTTTGTGACCCAGTTTTCACATGTCACACAGTATTTTACATAAAATACAATTCATTGCAATGGAGTATACATCATCATCATCATCTTTGTCTCTTTTTAATGATATTAACATCAATGGGTTCATGCGCAGCTTCTCAATCTCCTGTCTCTTGTCCATCATACAAATGGAAGCAAAAACATTTGGATACACTTTATATTTTAGTTGAAGCGGCAAGATTACTGAGAATTCAGATTTTTACCCTTAATCCTCAATTACTGATTTCTTTGGAGGCCAAAATGGACTATATGGACTCCAAAATGGAGGCTAAAATGGACTATATGGATAATCACTATAAAGTCTCATTAGACAACATCACAGTTTCCAGAACACTGGAGATTTACTGTTGCTTTCATTAATGAGCATCTTTGAACTAGGCAAATGTGAGCACCAATGTTCAGTTATGAGGAAAACAATGAACTAAAAACCCTTTTGCTCATTCAAGAAATACCCAGGCAAGCTGGAGCCATATTTTAAAAATACGTTGAATGAGAAACAGCTGGGAAAGGCATACATAGCATCACATCTTGCCATGAAGAATAGAGAAAAGAAGTTTCAAAACTTAATTTTGGAAACAGTAGTGTTTTGGATGTGTTTCCAAAATCCAGTCAACAGCCTTCTGCAGCTTTCTGTCATCCTATGGAATTGTGATAGCCTCAAATACAGACTATACTAGTTTCAAATAATTTTTATTTTCATTGCACTGCTGGGCTGATTAGCAAGCAAAAATTTAGTCCTTCATAGTCTCATATTTGGTTTAAATACTGTCTGCATATTTATACTTTACTTGAAATTTCAGAGGGAAAGAATACATCTACATAAGGAAAAGGCCAGTAGAGTAGAACTGTAGCAAGGTTAATACAGTAAATGCTGCTATTAATAACAGCACATTAAAGTTGTTAGCTTTGCTTATAAACTCTTTAAGTTATCTCACTTTTTTATGGGCAATATATTTTGCCAACATTATCTTACCTAAAAATTGTTCTTATTGTACTTTGCCATTTACTAGTTCTAATCCCATGGCTGTTATATGTTACTTTGATAGCTGACACCACATCATTCAGAGATAAGTCTAAAAAAAGCTCAATGTCTTTTTAAAGAATATAGTCTCTCCTTGATGCATACATATATCGCCTAAAAATGCTAACGGTCTTTTATGAAGTCATTGATAGAGAACATAATTTAAGAACACTAAATATTTCCACATTATGTAGATAACAATCATATCTCAAAGTGCTTGATTCTAACTTTATTTACAAGGCAGCCCTGAATTTAGGGTAGTTTGACGTTAAGATTCATTATTCAGCCACTGAGGGAAAAAAAACCCAGTTAACATACTAGATTATCTACAGAAATTATCAGCCATCTTGAATACCATCAACTCCATCACAGCTATCTTTTATCTATATTTTTAATTTCATAAATCCGGGACAGATCTAGCTTAGGTAAGTTTTTTTCAACATAGTATATTCTTCATGAGAATACAAAGGTGAGGAAAGGGAATCTAAAATATGGTAGTGTCTTATCTTGTTTTCAATCCTTCCCAAACTGTTTGTAAGCTCGAAACTTTGCTTTTACATTCATGAATATTAGTTCTGTTGAAGTCAGTGAGTCATATTTCTGCTTATGTAACTACATTGAAATCAATGGAATTAAATCAGAACAAAGGGCCAAACAGAAGCTTCAGCATGTGTCTTGGAGCAGAATACTCATCTTCTAGTGAATCAGCATTGCATCTGTATGCCAATTTGACCCAAATGGTTATTTCATGAATATACATAGCGTATGAAGGAAAAATTTGGAATTGCAATTATAATTCATTTCATATTGAAATAAGTGATTCAGCAGGTGCTGTGTACTTATTTTGCCAGGTAGAAATACATGTGTATCAATAAGGAACATAAAAATCAGAGAAAATGCTTCTATTTAATGACTTTATATGATGATCATGGCTAAGTCCTTGGTGGTATACTTCACTTCCACATACATGAGGAACTCCCTTTGTTTACTGTCTTTTCTTCACTTCTCAAAGTTTTTTTCTCTGTTTAACTGAGTGTTTCTCATGCTCTCTACAATATTCCTTCTCCTATCCCTGAAACAGAAATTCCACTTTAATATTATTTTAAAATCCACAACCTAAGTACTGCAGGTAGCTTAGGAGAATTCCTTTGGAGGATCCATAATGTTCTTGTGGATAGCTGTTTATGTGTGTGGTTGAGAAGAGTCTGAAACTTGAGTGGATCTGTGAGCCTTGTGACCTTATACTACACAAGACTCAGCAACTCAGGAGCCCTGGCCTCTGGAGGCCAGTCACTGGGCAGACTGGAGGGATCCACACTGCAAATGCAGGCATGTATTTCCCATAAAGGAACCTTCATTCTGATCAGCTAGAGAGGGGGAACAGGGTGTGGGCACGGTGCTGTTTGTGTCTGTGTGAGTGCTGAGTGTGCCACCTGTGTTCATTTGTGTGTCTGGCCATGTGTATGTGTAGTGTGCCTATAGGGAACACAGTCACCTACCAGCTGAACCTGGGGAGATGGGCATCCTCAGCTCCATCAGCCTGCTGGATTCAGCAGCTCCAGACACTCTTATTACTGATTTTGTGCTATTTCTGTAGAAGTACCTGTAACTCCCATATTCCAATTTGGAAGAATATTTATGCATAAAACTTTGAAAGAAATGCTGCAACATTTGGATCTTAATACCAAGCACTTTTAGTTAATATAGGTTATTTCTTCTTCAGAAATAGCCATAAAGTATATGAAGAAAATTGCTTTTCCTTAAATTATTTTTCCTATAAGTAAAAATTTTAAGTTGATCTCAAAGTTCTATACCTCCTGTAGTTATTTATATCAATAAAATCAGAATGTGCTATGGATTACACATGGTGCTAGATCAGAATAACATAGCAGATGCAGAAAAGCAAAATATATTATCTGTTAATAATTTTTTCAATAATTATTAATTTAATTTACCATTTATACTGATAATAGCAGGCAGTTTATTTAGCTGTTGTAGCCTAGTAGATGCTACAAAAGAGACCTCTAGCAGCATCTGTAAATATTTATGCATGAAGTATGCACTTGGGTTTGATGACCACCAGGATATCTCAAGCCTGCCATGGATATTTGCTTCTGAAATAACATATTATTTCACTAGTGTTTATACCACTCTTGCAGTGAAAAGAGGAGCTTTTCTGAAGATACATTAAGTGAGCATCAAATCATAAGTACTTTCATTGACGAAGGGTACGGTTACTCCCTACGTGAAATCTTCAGGATGATGAATTCTGTAGTGACTACTGCAGTAAAAGAAAAAAATAAAAGGCAACCCAAAGCAAATCCTCCCAAACAAACATATATTGATACTGGGAGGAGAGAATACGCTTCCTTTGAATGACTCCATAGAACAGTCCAGGAAAGCTAGAGAAAAGTGAAAAACACATTCTTGAAATCTAATTCAGGTAATAGTCAAAGTGTTAGTACACTTGTAATTCTACTGCAAGCTTATTGATATACAGAGTTTGTGTAGTTCCAGTATGGTCTAAGAGAAAGAGAAAACCATGCTGGCATAGTTGCTTTAACTATATCTTTGCCTTTCAACATAGTCTTTCTTGCATCCATACTCATGCCTGCAGAGTACCTACCAGGTAGGAAACTATGACAAACCATTGTAACTTCTCACAGCATTCCAGGAACATTAAAAAGCATAAAGTCTCTACAGCAATGAGGGCATACCGAGCAAGGATACTGGTTACAGACACCTTAATGACGTAAGTTTCTCCTGGCCAGTTAATGTGTGCTGATAGCAAGAGGAAATAAACACCTCAGGTTCCCTCTACTTGTTTTCAGAAGAACAATAGGAAAATATATTAAGCTTTTAATGACTTAAGACAGTTCAGGAAAATACTGATTTCTTCCCAGGCCTGGCAAGTGTTTGATTAAAGAACTATATCCCTGGAAAACATTAAATATTTTTAAAAATTCTGCCAGAGAAAATCAGTTTCTATTGGATATTGAAAAATACCAAACCTTTAGGAAAAACCATTTATTTTATTCTAAAGTCTTAAAATGAAAGCAGCGACCTCCTCAATTATGTATTTGGTTTTTTATCTTTTCCATTGCAACATCTGGCTTTTCCTATGAAACACACAAAGCCCTTAGCTAGCAGATCTGTCCTGTGCCCTCTTAGGTTCTGTTAAAGAGTCTACAAGTCTCTATCTACTTGTACAAGAATTGCAGAACTACAGAACTACAGCTTTCATGGACTGACCCTTCCCATCCCCCTGTACTGCCTTAGGAGGTGGGAAGAGGTAGAAGAGTGAAGGGAGGAGTGAAGTTGAGCTTGGAAAAGGAGGGCTGGGGGAAAGGAAGGGGTGTGTTCTATGGTGGAGCCTGCACAGCCCCTTCCCCTTGAAGGCACTGCAGCCCGTGAAGAGCCTGCACAAAAGAAGAAGAACAGAACATGAAGAATGGAGCACCAGAGGGAAACCTTTATGTGGCTGCAACCACACTGCCTGCTGTCTCACTGAAAGCACTGAGTGCAACTTGCAGCAAGAGCAAGCAGAGAGAGGGTGGTGTCGGGACTGAAGCTGAGCCTGGGAAAGGAGGAGGAAAAGCTGTTTGCCCTTAGTGTGTAAATGTTTGATTCAGTTTTTCCTTTTCATTTTGTTTTGTTTCCCACTACCTGAATCAGTAATTAAATATTTATTTTAATTGGCAATAAGTTAAGTTAATTGTTCCAAGTCAAATCTGGTTTGCCTGCAACAGTAACGATAATTTCCCGAATCTTCTCTTCCTTATCTTGCTCCCATTCTTCCTGTTTTCTCCACCTGTCCTGATTAGAGGGAAGTAAGAAAGCAGTTGGATGGGCCTTTGACTGCCAGCCAGTGCCCATGCACCACAGAGTAAAATTTTATTTTAGAGCAGCTATAATTTAAAAAGCAGATGTGAAAAACTTTCTATTTTCATCCTTGCTGAAACAAATTCAGCTATAAAACACAAAGCAAATGGACTCTGACTGGGGAGGAAGTATTTTTCCTTTGCTAATTATACTAATGAAAATATTCTTACTAATGATCAAGAATAGAAGTAAATGAACCAATCTAATAAATATTTACATGATGGAGGAGAAGTGATACAAAACAGAAATGAAATTTACTGACATCCAACTTCTCATGAGCAAACAGCTAGTAGACTGTACAAAAACATTTATGAAGCCCCAGTATTTTTTAGATAAACTGTGAAAAAGCCTTCTGGTTCAATAGCATACTAACAGGATACAGGAAATAATGAGAAGAGAAAGCACTGCAAGTATATCACCAGTTACTAATTTAATTATGAGCAGCTGGAAGACAGATGTTACCATAAGTAGCCGCAACATAAACATTATATATGTGCATATATGTACACCAGTGACACAGACAAAGTACAGCACTTTGCTGCCCAGCTTAAGCCTCTTGCCAGTCATCATTTCTTCAATTAAAAGAAATCTGAGTTTCACTATGAAGAATATTACCATTGTCCACATCTCTTTTATGAGCAATTCTTATAGTAAATAAGTCTTCCATGTTCTTTTAGTCTCTGAGGACCTGGCTGACTCAAGCTACAAGAGGAAAGATTGTCATCAGAAAGACCAAAAGAATAGCTTACAAGATCTGTGAGAATGGCACTGCCCTTATGATGCTGATGTTTTGCATTTTCCTTCGGTATTCAGAGCTGAGCTTCTTAATTTTTATTAGTACACTAGAATAGCTGAAGTTTTTTCAGTTTTCTATTCTTATTGTATCTTCACTAGCTAGTGACTTTTTTTTTTTTTAGTGAGGATGATGAAACACTGGAACAGGTTTCCTAAAGATATGGTAGATGCCATGTCCCTGGAAATATTCAAGATCAGACTGGAAAGGGCTCTGAGCAACTTGGCTGAGTTGAAGATGTTCCTGCTCATTGCAGGGGAATTAAGACTAGATGAAATTTAAACATTCTTTCTAAACCAAACCATTCTATGGCTGTATGAAATAGCTCATTAAATCCTCACTTTCTCCCAGTGTATTGTTTCCACTTGCTGTATGTTCACTGTTCTACAACCTATGTTATCACTCCTGTTTACAGTGTCACAACACGACTCAATATGAGAACTAGTTCTCCAAGACAAAAGGGTGTATATAACCCCCTTTGACTGGAAGATCGCCTCCACAGATTGAGATTCTAAGGACAAAGAGCACACAGATGATCTTGTCAAAAAGCATTTTATATTTGCAAAGCAGAAACTGTCTCCATTGCTGCTTTTCCAAGATTCCAAGCAGCAAGTAATGAATGCTAGCGAACTATAAAACATATGCCTAGACCCTAATCCTGCCAGAAGTTCTGTATTAACCTGATGCTGAAATCATGCAAAGTCCTATGCATTGATGGATACCTTTTTTAACAGAACCAAGACCTTATGTTCTTCTGCCTGCATTATTTTCGCACAGTACTTTCCCTCCAATAATTGTTCCATTTTTAAATATTTACCATCTACCATTTGTCTAAACTAAGAGTTAGTCTGATTGCATTTTTACATTAAATCCATTTACAACAACAGGCCTGTTGCCAACAGCTAAAGTGATCTTTAAAGATAAGGTTTGTGGAATATAAGGTCTTTAAGGTTATTCTTTTTTCCCAGTACACAAATCAAATTTTCCTCCCACTTACTATTCTTTTTTAATACCCCAATGAGAGAATTACTATTAATTATGAGATGCAGTGATAGAAACAATGTAAAATGTAAATGTGTAATACAAATCATTGTTATCCATAGATCAAACCCTCAGTCGAGATTTATGTTAATCAATAGATGTGCTTTATATAGTACTTCCCAGTGTAAAATTGAGCATATTGCAATACATCACACTCTTTGCTAATTACAGGGTTTTAAAGTTTTCTCCTAAAGAATTCATCTCCACAGAATGCTATCTTTATCACTTTGGTATCCATTAGTGCTGCCATTTCCCATGTATCATGATGCCGTCCTCAGCCAAAATTCTTTGTAGCACTTGTGAGTCAGATAGACAAAATCAGTTCAAGTTAAAACCAATCACTAGTCATTTGCCTGATAAGTTGTGTATCATCCTTGTTGATTTTTGCTCAAATTGGCTTAAAATATAAAATTCAGGAGCCAGTCCTGACTGCATTTGTGCTATCATTGTATGTGAGTCTCAAATTTTAAAACATAGGAGTAGTTAACTCCCTTTTCAAATGTGAAAATGACAGACACAAAACATAGTATATTCTTAGACTTTTTTATAACATCAGCATAAAGAGTCTGTTACTTGGGGATTTTTCCTTTTTGTCTTCTGTGAGATTGAACTTTGGTGGGAAACAGAAAATACCTGTCACTAGAAGCTTGTCAAGCAGACTAAACTTATCTGTATAAAGAACTAAAAGGAGATGATGATATGAAAGGAATATAGCAAAAGTTTACAAACCTGTGAGGGGCATAGTGGCCATGGAGGAATGTTCAGCTGTTTATTCTCTGTTCCATTGCTCAGACTTGTGACCTTCATTTGAAGCTGCTAGAATACCGATTCAGACTAATCAAGTGCAACTGATTCTCCACATCATAGCAAGCAGATCTGCAGTACTCCTTGACAAAGAATGCTGTGGATAAAAAAACTATGTAAGTTTAAGGGGAGACTGAACAAATGTTTGAGATAAGCTGAAGCCAAGTGTAGGATGGCAAAGTGTTGCCTGTCTCATTGTAGCTGTACATTTTCTAAATTTATGAAGCAAACAAAAAGCAAAGTCAATTGTTTTGGTTTAAGTGCATTTCAAATAAATGTTCATTATATCAGAACTTCATTAGCAATATCTGTTGTTATATACTTTAAACATGGTATTTTTTAGTTCTTTTTACTCTGAAATATAGTAAGTAGATACATATGACCTTTAAAAACATTAATGCTCTCAGAATGTGCCAGATGGCTTATCTTAAAAAAAATTATAATTCCATGTTTAGTACACTGACTGACACTATTACTATAATTTGTAGTTGACTACTTTCCCTTTGAAACCTGCAACTGATTTACTATCTAATAGTTCTAAAGGAAACTCTTATCAAAGGTTAAAAAAGGTAACCTTTCAAATCTGTAATTTTAAGGTTTTATTTCTGAAGGTGAATCACCCATTTCTGCATCATCATCCTTTGAATCATTTTCAGCTGCAAAAATGTTCATGTGGTCACCTTAAGTGATTTGGAGGTCAAATTTGTTTTCCATTTCCACCTTCCACTTTTCTGCTATCCATTAATATTATTAACTGTAAATTTCTTTATTTTCTGCATTGTGCTTTCTGAAATGCATCAATACCACACTCAGGTTTTTTATTTTTTTCTATTTGGTAATACATACTTGAAACATATTTATGTTAATTAATTCAGATTCATTACTCAGGTTCCTTAAATTTTTCACTTCTGATTGTTTAATTCCCTTTGGTGTACTTCTCAGTCACCAGTCCTTATTCTGCCTTTTCTCATTGGTAGTATTCAGTAGAATGGCCAGATAAAAGCTTTTTGTACTGTTAAACCAAGACCTCTTTTTACCACATCTGAGCTTGTTTGACTCAGAATAGAGCTAGCCCATGAAATCATATAACTAGCACAAAATAAATGAACTCTGTAGCCTCACACCAAGTCTGTTTTACTTTCCTTTTTATATACCTGTGACCTAGTTCATACCTTTTCTATTACTTCTTTGGTTATTCTTTGTTTCATATCCAAATTCATACACTAATGATTTCCTTCTGTTTCTTAGCATGAAAATGTTGTGTCCTGGGTTTCCTTTTCCTCTGGATTCCATAAACTCTTTGTTTTTTCAAATTTTTAACAAAGCCATGAAAAGAAAAGATATGGCAAAGTTCGTAGCAACATTTTTTCAGACACTTTTTATTCGTGATTAGTGAGGCATAATTAGCACAGTGTCATAAAATTATCTAGATACTTATGATCAGAATGAGCTGGGTATTTAATACATCCTAAATATAATCCTCAGGTGCTTGAAACAGCAAGAACTAGGGCTTTTGATAACCATGCCATCAGCCAAGGGACAGATTTTCTGCTATTATCTACAAATCCTAGCCTGCATTAGAATATGAAAGTGGACTAAAGGATTATATTCTTGCTATCCACTGAAGTATTCTTATCACAAGCAATTTATACTATGCTGTTCTCCAAATAATTTCATGAGTGGCACTTTCTGAGCTCAGAGTTGTTATTATTGTATTTCATGACCAGATTGTGATTTGTAGAAAAAATGTAGCCCATCAAACAGTGTCAGATGTGTCAAAAAATTGATTTCCTGGAATTTTAGAAGGGTAGAGAGGCCTACTTGTGTTCTGTTAAATTCTGCAACTTTGGTCTGGCAGGCTGGAAAAGATGAGATGTGCATGAGATATAGCAAAAGCCTCTAATTACAGTCAGTAGACATTTCACAAAAAGACTATGTAGTAAAGAGAGAAAAGTTGTAGAATATATGGTTGTTGGCCTCAGATTAAGGAAAAATAATTGAGTGACACACTCATAGAGGAAGAATCAGTAAAGATACAGATGTGAATCATAGATTTTGGTGCACTTAAGGTACTGAACCAAAATTAAAAATTATTGGGGAGAAAAGTGGTTTCCATGCATCTTGCAATATTATATTCGACATTGTTGCAATAAAGCATTGGGAATGTATTTTGACACATGAAAAGAAAAAAAGATAGATTATAAATTATTAGTTCAGGGTAGCTATATACAGAAAACTATACACAATCCCCAAACAATACTTATTAAATAAGCAGAAAATTCTTCTACTGAGAGGAAAAAAATATATTTATTTATTTATTTATTTACCATTTTACTTATATGCTTTCAGAATTTCTTCTGATACTGATAGAGAATATCTAGAGTCTGTCTTTATTGGTAACTTATGAGTGATTACAGAAATCACACAGGGTTTTCCCCTATGTGAAATAATGATACTTCAGTCTTCTGGGAATCGTCACCTATTTTATCCCTGGTAAAATGTCAATCCACACACCACACTCAAAGAGATAGAGACACTGTGTCCTGCCCGCAGCATAGATTCTCATTTGTCTGTGTCAAACCCTTCTGTTAGTGTTGAGAATAAATCATTTTCTGGCTGATCCATTCCCAGTGACTATTTCCATGCAGCTCCAAATATCTTCTGAGAATACTTTGCAGTTCCTTTCAACTGCTGTGTTTGTGCTGAGCTGCCAACCCTTGCTTTCCATACAGGCAGCCCTTGTTTTCCGTAAGGTAAGCTAAAATACATGTTTTCTCCTGTCCTCTGAGTTCTTTTTAGAGAACCAAAGTGAAAGTGATAGATATGGATATCAAAGCATTATAACCAATCTATTGATGCATCAGATCAGTATAGTCTCATATTACATACATATATAACCTCATGTTGTATCCCAGAATGCCATTACACTAATAACTAAAATTTCTGCATATGTGTCATCTATAATTCATTGCAAAGAAAGTATCTGTCACAAGCTTACTAGGATAAAAGGATGAAAAATAGAATATGGTCACATTGGCTGGACAGTCTATTTATCTGAACTATTTTTAGCTACCAAAATTTTCTGAGCAGTGGGAGGGATCACATTTACAGACACAGACAAAGATTACCCCTTTTCACTGGCTGCCCTTTCTCAGCAGCACATTTTGCTCTATAGGGGTGTATAACAAAACATTCCAACCAAAATATTTTATATGTACCATACAACTCTGTATGATACATCAGCCTGTCTCTTTCTTTCTTTACATATTCTACAGTAGACTGCAAACTATAGAATTTCTACAAAAAAATAAGGATGTCCTTCTAATTAAGCAATTTTAAAAGAGTGATAAGTGTTACTGTCCTGGACATGACTCTGATCTATTTTTTCCCCACAATAAGATATTCTGGAGTGACATAAGATAGAGAGGAAAATAAATTGAAATAAGAATCAGCACAACTGGCAATATCCTTTTCCCTAAGATCATGCACACAATGTAGTGTTGCTGACAAGTAAATCGTACGTTACAATAGTGCAGAAAAACATCTGAGCTTTAACTGGCAAAAAGATTCATGTTTAAAAAAGAGTCATGATGCTTAGTTTCTAATATAAGAAATCAGTTTGTTAAGTGACACTTTGCTGCAATGAAACATGAAGCTTTAAGTGTACATATATATATGTGCATATACATATAACCCCACAAAACAGGTTTGTCCAAAAGCTTCAGTAATAGGTCAGCTAGTTCACCCCATTAGTATGGAAAGATTAGCTAGACTATTCCTATTTTCTTTAAAGAAATATTGTAGTGGATGGAGTCACTCACTTCCCTTGTAGGAGACAAGTAAAAATATGTTCATTGATACAAAAAAGTAATTTAACAAAGTTTGATAGGAAATGAAACAGTGGTTTATCAAGATTCAATGGCAAGGTACACTTGATTATTTACCTGATAGAGGAGAGGGTAAGACAAAGATGTCAGAGTAACACCCCACACACACTGAGTCATGAGGTTCAGAAATGTCCTTTTGTATTCTAAATTCCATCTCAGAGAAGAGTCTACGTGTGGCTTAGTCCCAGACATGGTCAACATTTTTGTCTAAAAGAACACATTCACAATCAATCTCCCACATCACTCACCTAAACTTCAAAGTTTAATGTGCTATTAGTCACTTACTGTTGCAGCAAGAAATTTCTCAGTCTTACGGAATATTCTTGAGAGGTGTCTCTGCTCGAGAGAAGATCCTGGTGTGCAGGAAAGCTCAGCGAGCCCTGTGCTGTCCACTGTTTATAAAGATGATAATGCATTTTCTTAAGTACTGAACTAGATTCCCAGAGAAGTTGTGGATGCCCCATTCCTGGAAGTGTTCAAGGCCAGGCTGGATGGGGCATTGAGCAACCTGGTCTAGTGGGAGGTGTCGCTGCCCATGGCAGGGGGTTGGAACTAGATGAACTTTAAGGTCCCTTCCAACTCAAACCACTTTTTGATTCTATGATTCTTTGATTGAATTATAGCCATATTTGACTACCAGCAAGATGTCTGAGTCCCCAGTCCACACAGCTCTTGGCTACCATGTTGCCATTCACCTCTCAAAGTATGTTGCTAATTTGTCTCCCAAAGTCCAGAGTAAACTGGATGCAATGTCTCAACTCCCACCGGTAGTACAGCTGAAGTGAGAGTGGGGTTGCAGTGATAGAGGTCATGCAGTTTCTCTAGCAAATGTACTCTAATGCTTGAGTATTTTTATAGCTAAAAAATACCAAATATCCTGACATAAATAGTGCTCACTTCTTAACTTATTTACAGGTGAGTTGGAGAAAACAGCTTATTACCTTACTCTTGGTATATTCTATATATAAAGGCTATTGTTTGATCTTTCTTTCTCCTTTTTGTCTCGAGAAAATAACCCAATTTCTTCAATAACTTAGGCAATTATTCTCTGTCCTCATTTCATGCAACTGATTATTTCCACCTTGCAAATGTCCTTGTAGAATTGCATCTCTTTTTCTGAAGGTTTCACCATTTTCTCAAAATAATTCTGAATCCAACTTCAATGTGCTTTCAGATTCCAAAAGGTTGATGTCATCTGTAAATTTAATCAGTGTACTTGCCATTCCATCAGCCAGGCTGTTAATAAAAGTGCTGAACATTACTGGAGCCATCACAGACTCCCTTAGAATTCTGCTCAGTCCATTCCTCAAGTTTCACAGCAAACCTTTAATAACTGTTCTTTTTGTACAGCTTTACAATCAAGTTTTTGCTCACCTGAGAGGAATCCTATGGGGAAAATATTGTAGGCCGTATCAAAAGAATTGCAAAAATCAAGCTATGTGGTGTCTCCTAGTTCTTACCTGCAATTGCTACATTTCTTATCCTAGAAAATAGCTACTGAGCGTGAATAGTTCTTGATGAAGGAAAGCTGGTGGCTGCTCATTCACCTGGTCATTCTTGGAACGATTAAAAATTTTGTTTATTTTGGGATTTGCAGTCATAGGTACAATACAATGAACCAAAATATTCTTATACTAGATATATTCTTATATCTTGACATTTCAACTTATAACATCTTCTAACTAAATATACAGCTTCCAAGTATATATTTCAATAATATACTTCCAATACAACTCCTCTCCCACTTCTTTTTTTTAAAGTATTTCCTTTTAATGATATACATTACAAACACCTTTTCCAGTTTCTGCAATCTTGCTAATCTTCCACATTTCTATAGGTAAGCATTAAGCATCATCTTATGAAGTAGCCTGTCTACACAATTATATCATATTTGACTCTTAAAAGCATGTTCCTATAATTCTATAATTAGAATTTATACTGCCAGAATTATAAATGCAGCAAATTCACTTAGCTTACATATCATGTCATTATATGTCATTATCTTTTCTTCATCGCTCTGTGTATAAACCAGAGAAATAAAATAAAATAAATTCACTCAAATAATTAATAGGACATATATTTCATCTAGACAGAATATTCAGTCGTTCTTTTCAAAATGTGCTCTAGCAAAATTAAAGCCTCTTTTGGAAAATCACAGTTTTCCAAAGGCATGTTCCCCAAGAAAATGTTAAGATGGTTTGTTAGTTAAAATATATTCATTTTTTAAAAACAGATATGTTTACATTTATTTGTGTGTCCTGTTCCCTTCCCTTCTCTTCCCTTCCCTTTTCTAATTTCCTTAATCATGTCATGGTTTAACCCCAGCCACCAACCAACCAAGCTGCACACAGCCACTCACTCATTCCCTCACCACTGGGCTCGGGGAAAGAATTGGAGGAGTAAAAGCTGGAAAACTCATGGGCTGAGATAAAGACCATTTAATTGGGAAAGCAAAAGCCATGCACACAAGTGGAATGAAACAGGGAATTCAGTCACTGTTGCCCATGGACAGACAGGTGTTCGGCCATCTCCAGGAGACCAGAGCCCTCTCACACATAACAGTGACTTGGGAAGGCAAATGGCATCATTCCAGGTGTCTCTCCCTTCCTCCTTCTTCCACCCACTGAGTGTGATTTCATATGGTCTGGAATATCCTTTTGATTAGTTTGGGTTACCTGCCCTGGCTGTACTCCAGTGTACCCCCAGCCTCCTCATCAGCATGGCAGCTGGAGAAGCAGAAAAGGCCTTGACTGTGTTTAAGCCCTGCTCAGCAATAACAGAACATCGCTGTATTACCAACCCTGTGTTTAGTATAAATACAAAACCCTGCCCCATACCAGCTATTGGGAAGAAAATTAACTATATGCAGAGAAACTGTAAAAAAGAAACAAGCACTATTGGATGACATGCTTTTTAGTAAAAATTGGATATTTATTTGTTAAACCCCTCAGAGACCCTCACTGTAGATTTGAGACCAGAACCAGCCCTTGAATACAGGCACAGGGAAAAAGATTACCTGAAGAACAGAAAAGCTCTGCACTGGTCTGTGACAAGTAACAGAATGTCTGAAAAAATGCAGTGGGCATGCATCATGATGGATAGTACCCTTTACATTTTCTGCATGACATCAGTTTTGCATTATGACCTAAATTAAGTTACAATAAGAAAGTTGGATTGTGTCAAATTATCCGTCACTT
The DNA here is from genome assembly GCA_026261815.1 of Monarcha castaneiventris obscurior. Lineage (NCBI taxonomy): Eukaryota > Metazoa > Chordata > Aves > Passeriformes > Monarchidae > Monarcha > Monarcha castaneiventris. Next base: position 9,776,680 of record JAMPIT010000624.1, on the reverse strand, counting down.
CTTTGCTTACTAAGGAAGCAAATAGTTACATCATCATTCTCAGTAAAACTTGATTTTTTGGTCAGTGTAATTTTTGATGGTTTACTCGTATTGAGAATTTTGATGAACCAGGGCTTTGCAGGACGTTTTTTAATGTTCAAGCAGGTTATAAAACCTTTCTGAATTATATGAAAGCTCTCTTCTGGACTAACACAGAAACAAAAATTCAAAGTCTCACTTTCCCATTTTCTTGAACAATACTAGTGCAGTCTTGGTAACATACATCATGTCCATCCATTGATTCTTCAAAATCTTCCTGCTTCCTAGCTTTTTTCTTTAGCCACCAACCCCTTTTAACAGTATATTTATTATTATTATTAGAAAACACAAAGACTTATGAAGTCTGAGACACTAAATGCCTGAGATTTCCAATATGTGCTAAACTCTTTGCAAACAGAAAATACTAATACGATAGTTAAATCTAGTGAACCTCTTCAGGCATTCTGACATGCTCTAAAATTAAAGATATGGAGAAGAAAATGAAAGACTGAGGACTATAATGACTGGAGTAGACTGTGATGAAAAACATTTTGCAAATGAGCTGACTCAGTCAGACAACTCTGATTATATAGGATTATTCATTGTGAGCCAAAGTATCATAATGTGTTCAAAAAATAATGCACTAGATTTAAAAAGTAACATTTTAAGCACTTCATAGCTAAATGTAGAGGATAGCTTGTGGATAGTAAATCACAAAGGACTAATTTTGTCATGTCTCACAGGGCATCTATTTGAGGCATTGTGTATGCTCTTTAACATGCTCTTCAGAAGCCAGTACAAAAAAAAAATTAAAATCTGGAGTCACAAGAGATCCTATTCACTCACTTCCCACTGGTCAAAATATGTCACTGTCTGAGCATCACTGCAATTCCACTATTACTATGCACTTGACATAAAAACTATCTGAAAATCAAATTGTGATCTGTATTAAACATAGATATTTGATATTTCCAAAGCTGAATGTTCCTGTTCAATAGTTCCTAACTAAAAAAAAAAAAATTAATAAAAATAAGAAACAAAATAGTAAAAAGAAATAAAGATATAACTTTTTTTGAAGAACTAGAATTTTAATACATGTATTTGTATTTGTTGTCTGCTGCTGCTTAGATTCCAGTTTCAATATAACTTTATTACCTAAAAAAACCTATTGCATAAAATCTATTTCACACACTTGCAGAATCACAGAGTCTCTGGGATTTCAAGGAACCTCTGGAGATTCTCTGGTCCAAAATAACTGCTTAAACAGTTGGCTTCAGCAATTAGCCAGGGTTGTATCCAGTCGTGGTTTTAGTATCTCTGAAGTGTAAACACTCCACAAAGTCTCTGGGTTGTTTTTCCCAGAGTTTTACCACTCCTACAATTAAAAAACAGAGTATTTTCTTGTGTTTAGACTGAATTCCATGTGTTTTAATTTGTGCCCATTGATGAGATCCTCTCAAGCCTTCTCCAGGCTGAGCAAGTCCAGCCATCTCAGCATATATTCAAATCAGGAATGCTTCAGTCGCCTCATCATTTTAGTACCCTTTTGATGGACTTACTCCAGCCAATCTATGTCTCTCTTACACTAGGGAGTCCTAACATGAACCAGGACTTTCAGGTGTGTCTCAGCAGTGCTGAGCAGAGGAGGAGGATCACATCTCCCAACTTTCAATATCAATTTACCCTTATGCAGCCCACCATGCTTTTGACCTTCTTTGCCATGAAAGGCACATTGCTCAGGACTCCCAAGTCCTTTTCTGCAGAGCTGCTTTCCAGCCAGTTAACCTCGAGTCTGTATTAGTGTCTGGGGTTATTCCTCTGCAGGGTTAGAACTTTGCATTTTCCTTTGCTGAATTTTGTGAGATTACTCTCAGCCCAATTGCCCAGCCTGTCCACGCTGATCTGTATCTGGAAATACATCAATTGTATTTCCCAATTTTGCATCATCTCCAAACCTGCTGAGGGTGCACTTAGTCCAAACTTCTAGGTAATTCCACAAGATGTTAAACAGTATTTCACTTAGTATTAATGCATGGAGTACACCACTGGTGAGTGGCCTCCAGACAGAGTTTGTGTAACTAATCACAACCCTCTGGACCAAGCTAGTTTTCAGTCCAGTCTTTAATGGGGACAGTGTCAAAAGTCTTACTAAAATTGAATAAACAAAATTAGATTATACTGTAGTTCTTGGATGTGTGAAAACCTTCAATCATAAATATAAATATGTTAGGCTATCATGTCATCCAAAGGTATACTGAAAAGGAAAAAAAACAAAACACCAGGATATGCTTAAACCAGTTTTAAATAGCTTCTTTGACAAACTCTTTAAATGCAATCCTAAAAAAAGATTATATAAAGCTAAATTATATCACATTTACGTGAATTAGAAGTGACTGATAAGCACTGGTACTCACTAGGCAGTGATAATCACTCATCTGAGCTTATTTTACAACCTGTACAATAATGTCTTCTAATATCTCAGTCAAAACAAAAATGTTCTATGATGTGTTCTTTTTAAAAATCAGAAAATTAGATTTAGAGCATTTATAATGTACATATCTGGGGAAATATTTACACCTGATATTTCATATTATTACCAAATCAGATTTTGCTATAGATCTTCTTTAAATTCTGAAAATGTGTACTCCATTTCAGTGTGCCAAAAGTCTAAATAAATGAAGTCTTTGGGACATATTCTTTTCTCAAACACCATCTGTCAGTGAAGCTATTCATTCAGTATGAAAATGTTTTGTCTTTTTGGGGGTTGTTATGTTTTCTTTTGTTATTGTTGTGATTCCAGTATGCTTTGAATTAAATAATTCATTTTAAAATAAATGTTTAGCTCACCTGAATTTTTTATAAACCATGTATCATGAAATGCACAGGTTTTTTGATTCAATGTTAATTCTGTTTTAGCATTCCTTGTTTGTATGGGTTTATACGTTCAGCATCTTTTATAAAACAGTAAGTTCCACAATTTTTGAGCAGGGATGCATTGAAACATGGTATCTTGCTAAATAATTAAGTTTTGGTTGAATGTTTAGATGGAAATTTTAGTGATAAGCAAACATTAGGAAAAGAGAACTTTAGACACAATCTGCTCAACTTCAGATGACTTAAATATTTAGCCTTATAGAATAGTAATCAGAAACAGATCGCCTTTTACAAATATATATTTATATATGAATAGGTTGTGCATGTGTATATTTGGATTGGTACCTGTTGTGGAATAGCCCCAGTAGGCTAAGTACCACACAGCCACTCTCCCACACCCACCCCAGTGGGATGGGGAAGAGAATTGGAAGGGTAAAATTGAGAAAAGAGTTGGGTTGAGATTAATACAGCTTAATCAGGAAAGCAGAAGTCATGCATGCAAGCAAAATCAAATAAAGAATTAATTCACCCCTTCCCATGGGCAGACAGATGTTCTTCCATCTCCTGGAAAACAGGGCTCCATCACATGTAACAGTGACTTGGGAAGAAAAACACCATCATTCCAAATCTCCCTCCCTTCCTTCTTCTTTTTACCAGCCTTTATTGCCAAGTATGACATGGTCAGTTTAGGTCACCTGTCCCAGATGTGTTGCCTCCCAAATTCTTGTGTAGGCCCAGTTGCCTGTTTGTGGGTTCATGTGAGGAACAGAAAAGACCTTGATGCTGTGCAATAACTGCTAAAACATCCCTGTGTAATCAACACTCTTTTGGTCACAAATATAAAACAGCATTGTAAAAACTACTTTGAAGAAAATTAACTCTATTCCACCAAAACCAGTACAGCATTCTAAATCTCATTTGTTTTTTAACTCATTATTTGCTTTCTATAGTCACTATTTAATAATCACAGGAGATCAGAGTAGTTTGAATCTGTAGCAATAGTGACATGGGAGCACACATTATCTAAAACCTCCCATTTCTAAAAGCAGAAATGCTTCCTGACATTCTATGTGTGGTGTTTATCTGATAATTCTAATCCTTATTAATAATTATAAGGCAATCTACTGCGACAAATATGAGGCAAAAATCTTCCCCTTCGAGAAGAACTGAAAAACCCTAAAAAACATTGACACGGTCCTCTTCAAAGACAGCTTACTGAAATCATTATTTCTCTATCTGGAGCATGCGCAGAGAAGCCCATGCAGGAGCAGATTTTCTGGCAGAAACTGTGTTAAATGGAAAAGACCCGCATTGGAGCAGTTCATGAAGGACAGCATCCTGTGGGAGGAACCTGATGCTGGAGCAGGGAAAGGGTGTGAGAAGGAAGGTGCGGCAGAGAGAAAGTGTTATGAACTGACTGCAGTTTCATTTTCAATCCCCCTTGGCTGCATGATCAGGGGGAGGTAGAATAGTCAGGAGTGAAGCTGAAACTGGAATAAAACAGGAGGAGAAGTGGGAGGGGAGAGGGAGGGTGTTTTTATTTCTCACTGTCTTACTGTTTAACAAATAGCTGTCAATAAATTAAACTTTTTTTTTCCCTGTGTCTAGTCTGTTTGCCCATGACAGTAACTGGAAAATTATCTCCCTGTCTTTATCTCAGTTCCTGAGCTCTTCCATCATATTTTCTCCCTGTGTCCTGTTGAAGGGAGTGAGAGTGAGAAAGCAGCTTGGTGGGCACCAAGCACCAACCCACCACACACACTGAGGATCTATCCAGCTCTTAATATTGATGAGAAACGCAGAAATTTCCAAGATATAGAGATAAAAACAAAACGATGTTGTTAATCTGTACTAAATGAAAGGCCTTACCAAGTACAACTAGAAGGATGAGCAGCAAAGACACCGTCATAATTTACTTCATTTATACAGCTGTTCTGAATTTGAATGCAATGTTCACTAACCATATTGAAGGTTTCCTTAAATATCACATACAGAAATTCTGACAGATAACAGTAAGATGGAACCTTTCTCCACACTGGTATTTTTTGCCTCCCAAATATATATGTAGCTGTGTTAAATACACCATCTTCTGTTAAAACAGATGGTGTCCCCACTAATGATAAACGTAAAACTATATTTATGTCAGACACCAAACTAAATCTAATTTAGCTTAATTCAGTACTGTGCTCAGTCTGAACCTATGGCCTGGTTTTCTTTTGTTTAATTTCTTAAAAAATTTATCTCCTGTTTTCCTCAAGATCTACCAGAAGGAATACTTAAGGAAGAAACTCCAGATAAATTACTTGAAGAATTTTATTCTTCTTGTTCAAGAAGAAAGCCCTCCATTTCTCCCACTGTCAGGAGTGATAATGTCCAGAAAGACTGTCTCCTCAGTTATGTGCAACTGTTTTGTTCACACTCCAAGAATTACACAAACATTTTATGATTAGATAAAAGTGATACTTTTAATGATATATTTAAGTGGAAAATACTGAATCATACCAATTTTTTCTCCTTGGGCTCCAGGAATCTCAGTAATGCCTTAAGTCATGATGAGAGTTAATCAAAAATAAGCTGTTTTCAGTATGTATTATCAATGATATTGACAATTTAACTCAAACAAAGATAATGCAATAAAAAAGCAGACCAAAACACAAACAACAAAACTTGGAAGAAGCCAAAAAGTTAACACTTTTAATGTGTAAAATTAGGCATATCACCAAAAAACCCAGTCAAGATGGAAAAGAGCTACTACATTCACCTTATATATCAATTGCAGAGTGAACAGACATTTTCTCATAGGAGTAAAGTTGCATAGTGAGTTTTACTAGATACTACTTCTAAGTATAAATTATTATTTTTGATGGGAAAGTCTACTTTTGTTTTTGAAGATAGATCCCCTGTCTTCATCACTGATGGTTTTCCGTCAACCTCTAAATTCTTAAAAATGTGATTAATGCTAGAAATGTAATTTCTTTTTATTTTAGTTCATTTGAAAACTAAGTCAACCCAAAGAACACCAAAACTGAGCAAAAGCAGACACATGTGAGAAGTCCGCTGATGAACGTGGGTAGTAAAACTAGTAAAAAGACCAAAGTAAAATGCATACTGGTTGAGGGGCTCAACAAATGGTCAACCTTTTCTGAGTTTTTATTTTCACTTGAGGAGATTGGGCATGTTGGACAAATGCCTGTTGTTACTGGTTTTGTCAGCTTCTCATCTGGTACCTAGTTCTGGTCTCAAAGCTCTGTTCTTTTCTCTGCTCCACTGAGTATCCAGTACATCACACCAGAGTCACTATCTACAGCTACCAGATAGGCAGGTAGCCATCAGATGCTCTCTCTGCTCAAATGGCCATCTGGCTTCTCTGTTTCCAGATTCTGAAAAACACTTAACCTTATATTTTCCTGAAGAAAACAGAAATAGTGGAATTGTTTGAAATGGGAGCTATATTTCTCAAGAATATGATATGGAGAAAAGATAAGGACAGAAAGATATATACAAGACAAGAGAGGGCAAAATATGAAAGGCAAAATGGCTATCCAAATAGGAATTGGGTCCAAGATCTCATGGGAACAGTAACATGGTGTTTCTTTACATATTGATTTCTTCAGAACAATTTTAATTCAGATATCAGTCAAGATTACAGATGTAAAAGTCTTTAAGTTTTTTATATAATACATGCAAAACATCTGAAAGACAACAATGCCCACAGGCAGAGCAGGCAACAGAAAGGATGAAGAAAAAAATCACAAACACTTTTGCTGTCCAATACTGAGCTCTTTGTTTCTGTATGAGCTACATTGATTCACTGCTGTCTCTGCCCAATTTCATGGTTCATTGTCCTTGCTAAAAGAAGACTGGTTTCAACTTCATTGTCCTATACAAAAGAACAGTCCATCCTTCCAAAGATAACAAATGGCCATTAGGCCTTACTGTGAGTACAAACACTACAGACACTGGCAGGTGCACTGTTGTGGAGAGATTCAAATCTGTTACAGTCGTCCTCTAACGGGGTAGTTGTTAAATGTATATTTAGTATCACTGTTCAATCCTAGCTCTCTCCAGCACATGATGAGCAGACTTAGCCTAAAAGCAAGACAACATTTTTTTATAGTTTCTCCTCTCTCTGTTTTTATTCTACCATTACATCTGCTGCGCTGTATATATTTTGTGATAGAGAAATGATTGGTTTAGAGACAGTGCAACATTTGGTTGGTAGGGATTGGGTCACCACAGTATAACCATTATTACCATCATAAAACAGAAGAGAGTCAAGGACAGAGTGTTTGAAAGAGTTCCAGATATACCAGGAAGCACAGAAAATCTTGGATTATTTTAAGAAAGACAAGAAAATGGACAGAATACTGTAGCCTGGAAAGTCCCTTTTCCTCTCTCATTTATATTAAAAATATAGGCAACATTACAGAACTGAAGCATGGTTGGAGAGAAGAAATTAGAGCAGAACCTATAATGTACCTGTATGAGAGGTACATGAACCTGTCTCCAAATACATGTGTTCTTTCAATGAATAATCTGCTCCTTTCTGTGCAATTTGCATAGGACTTTGCAACATGACTAATCCCCTTTCAGAAGATATTCTGCTAGATTCCTGTATCCTCAAATAAATTCTCAGGCTATAGAATATAGTATCATGTCTCCCATCTTCTCATCTGTCATCTAATATAATTAAGTAAATTTTAACAAAATAAGTATCATATCATTACATAAACAGCAGAAAAAGGAAAAGAAAGCAGAAGAGTAATGTCAGAGTATAGACATTATAGTTATATTTATTATTAGTACAAAATTCTTATCGATAAAAATGGAGCAGTTTTTCAGTATCAGATTCTTACACTGAAGTATCATTTTTTATTATTGAACTCTATATATTGGCTTCAAATCTTTGATGTGCTAAGAGTACACAAAGTTACTCCATCCTAAAAAATATATAGAAAATGTAGAATAATAAAGACATTGCTTCTTCTTGACTTCTAAAGAAAATAAAATCGCAATGTTTTTAAACTCAGTGTTGCTAGACGTTATTGCCTGGCAACAGCTTTACATGGAAAATGCATTGTGTTTCATAGAATTCTAATTTAAAAAAAAGGGTTCCTGATTCTCTCATTCTGGACAGGTATTTTTCCTGAAAAAGAAAGCGGATCCAGTCTACAGCACATGAAAATTGAATCTGGTTTCAAGAAAAAAGAAACAAACAAACTAATCTAATATTTTTTTGTGTAAAAAAGGAAAAAGAAGATAATGACTCCACAGCACATTTTAGAGCCACCAGTTGAGAGAGATATTCTGCATTTCAGTACTTACTCCATTGCATGCTTGATAATACCAGTAAAATCAGAAGACATTCGTTCTTCTTCTGGGGAGAGCTAATAACCAGCTAGTGGGATTTGATGTGGAACTCCTCAGACATGTGAATTTTTTTGCTTAGGAAATGGAATGGGACCTCCGTCAAATATTCTCATGATAAGTTGGTGAAAGACTGGACCTGGGATAGAGAAAGAATCATGTTCATGTACCTCTATATTGTGTGTGATTAAGTAAGTTTTTGTAAGGCTTCAGAGGTAAAATAGAAGGAAATGTACATACCTTTGAGAGAAACTCAGATGTCCCAGGAAAAATATGGATTTTTTTTTAGGAATCATTTTTGAGCTATATCCTGCAGTTTGGGGATGGGGGTTAGGAAGGGAAATGTGACAAAAATATACACTCCTAATCAGTGCCAAGACTATATTCTGACCCAAAAGCCTAGAAACAACTTGCACCCATACTGTTAATACTCCTAAACCATGCTCAGTTTCCTTTGGAAGGGTGCAAGTTATGAAACCACATAAGAAACGAGCCTGAAAACTGATCTCTTAGATGATTAAGATGCGGCCTTGTCCCAGGTCTTTGCAGTGCTTAACTAAGATGAAAACTAAGAGCTTACTTACCCTTCATCAATGTAACACTGTCTTTTAAAAATATGTATGTGTAACACCAGAAACAGATGATCAGAATCAAAAATAACAATGCAACACTGAGATTGCTTTTAAAATCTCACTTTAAGCAAGGTAAATACTTTAAGCAGGAAGATATGAATAAGAAAGAAGACAAAGAGATAAGATAAAGGAGCAACAGCACAGATGAGAAGTCTCAGACTTAGAGTTAACTAAAAATAGTTCAAAAATCAAATATTTTATGTTTTTTCTCATCTCTAAGTGTATAGCAGCAAAATTGTTCTAAACAGTGAGGTGTATAATGCACTGACTTGCTACTGCATAGTACTAAACTTTGTATGTATTCAGTCTAAAAGCAAGATCTGCTCCTAAACGAATGAAACAGAGTTTAAATGAATACAGTCCATGTGAGGTGGTTTCAGTACCATAGGAAAAGTGGAAGCTTCAGACAAGCTCTGCCTTAGCCTTATAATTTTGACAACAGTTTAAATTTAAGGAATCCCTCTGGTCTGCAAGTTCTAATAATGACAGATCAGGTCTATTTATAAAAATGAACTATTTATTAAATAGAAAAGAGACAACAGATGAAAGATCTTAATCAGAATTACTTACTACACAGTATAAAACAAAAGAACTACTAACGGATTACAGCATAACATAAAACAGTGCACTACATCAAGGGACCTACATTAAAGCTAGCAAAAAAAAATAGTATCGATTAGGAGTCAAATGTAACTTAGCACTGAAATCATGATAATGTGAACAGATTCCTTCACTTAATCCCTGGGGAGTAACTGTGAAGCGTCCCTACTCACAGGAGAAACTCTATACAGTTCCAGGAAAATGTACAGGTTTCTGCTTTGTGAAAGTTTGGAGTGGCTTTTGTGGTTGTAAAGTGAGGTGTCTGTCAGTCAGAAATCTGACTTATCTTCCCAGATCTCATTTCAACAGTAAGATGTTCACTGGCAGCTGGGAGATGCCAGACCAGGGTTAACCCCGCAGTGCCGAAATCACTCACTACAAGACAGCTTGCCTTGCTTGAGTTATCTGACGGGTTAAGTAACAAACAGATAAGCTCTTGTGGGGTGTGAGATTCCCTGCTACATCTGGCCCCTGAACAGATTCAGATCTTATCTAGCAATAGAAATGAAGACTGTGTAAGGAATTCAAGAAAGACAATCTAATTCTGTAAGGAATACACAGTACAAGGAAAAGGAGCAGGTAACACAGCAACTGGTAAAGTACTGAAAAAATTTGGAAAAATGCTGTAACATGATAGCCACTTTGAATTTGTAATTGAGCTACTTATTCTGACTTTGTCCTCTTTTATGTAAATTCTTTCACAAATACTTAAAGATAGTTTTCTCCATGTATTTAGTTAAACAGACCTTTAATATCAAATTTACACTGCTCTTTATTAGAGTGTACCAATTACTTGCCTTAGAATCATTAATATATTATTATGCCATCAATAAATTAACACGTAAAATTTCAACTATTTTCAGCTTTGCTTTCCATTTTTTGGTCTAAAAAAGCAGACAAGCATTCCAACCCATAGGCTGGAGTGGTCAAGAAGAAAATATATGAAAAAGGTTGTCCTCTTGCTGTTATTTTCATAATGTGAACATCCCTACTGAAATAATAACATCATTAAAAGACATGCGCTGTAGTTATTTCTTCAGTTTGTTAACATTTTGACATCTTGTATCTATGTTCAAAAATAGGATCACTTAATAAAGAAATAATAATTTCTCTAAAGTTTCTAGATTGGGTAGTAGTGCATGTTAACTCTGACTTACGGAGGCAGTGAAACTGAAAGATTGCAATTGGGTGCAAAGTACACTGACCTGCACAAGAAGAAAAACGAAAAAGGACCATTCTTTGGTTTAGAAATTAAAATATCCAATATAGAAGTATCACCAAAGGAATACTGCCTTAAACTGTGATTTGGGGTTATAAAAGACTAGCCATTGGTCACAGCTAGCATGAGCTCAGCAGGGGAAAATCCTGCTTGACAAACTCAATTTCCTTTTGCTTCCTGGTAAAGGAAATACAATAGAAGAGCACAAAGCAGCACTCAGTAGTGGCATACTGGATTACTTAATTTCTAAACCTAAGAATACTGCTTTTTTTTTTTAATAGAGTTTCTCTCCTAAGCTTGTTAAACTCTATTTTTAATTAATGTAGATAGTTTGCTTGTACAGCATACTGCAGAGTACTGCTTTGTGCTCTTCTATTATATTTTCTTGACTGTTAAAGACCCAGGAAAACCCACCGTTATTTCTAAATAACATATGTAGTACTGAATCTTACACTAAATGAGATATGTTTGTTAAAAAAGAAGTATCTCTGTCCTGTCTTGATATTCATATAGAGGTTTCCATTGCACCAAAGCCTAGTGACATTGCACCATCCACGCATACTTTTTTATTTCTTCCTGATCAAGAGGAAGACACAAAATAAAGTTTCTTCTGGATAAGTGAGATACTGAGAAATCAACATTAAAATGATGCAATATAGTCTTACGGCTGTATACATTTTACTGTGTTTCAGTAACACAAAATTTGCTTCGTGTCTATGATACCAAAGTACAACTAGGCTTGATTTTAAATGGGAGCTATGTCATATAATCTTTAAGTATAAGCCATTAATGTTATTCAGAAAGTATCACAGTTTAGTGCTCAACACAATGTATGTAAAATGCTATCATCTAATGAATATAAAGCCAATATTGACTTACAGCTCACTGAGCTCATTGGTATTTGTCCATGGGTCATTGACGGTAAAACATTTTACATCTACTATGATTGTGTTTGGATATATATTTATACCCAACAGTTTATTGTTACAATTATATAGAAGATTTAAAATTACACTGAGTTTAAAGCAGCCATGTTAAGGAAACTCAGCTTAAAGTGATATCCTGATCAACATCTTATAGCAGGAACCTGTTATTATCCAATTACCGCATTGCTCCATAAAATAGAAAATCCATATTTTAATCAATTCTTTTTTTATTGACTAAGCAAAGCTTAAAACTGATTAGACTGCTGTTAAAACCCCTGGATGATGGATCATACTTTTCTGGACCAGCCTTTCACATATATTAAAGCAACTCCACAAAAGTCTAAAGTCTTCTGGTTCTCACTGGTTTCTCAAAGCCCTTTCACAAGCCAAATTAATGCCCTTGAATATTAGGACTTGTATGTTCATTGGTGCTATATTTCTAGTTGCAAAAGACATCTCTTTAGAGGAAAACTTTAAATATTCATTTATTTATTTATTTGATAGGATTTTATATCACTACATCAGGAATAGCTATTAGTTACAGTACAGTTAGATAGAAAATGTAGCCCAAACTTCAATAAGGTACAGAAAAAGACAATCTTCAAAAGCTAATGCAAAGAAAGTGTAATGGCCACAGGAATTGAAAATCACTTAGATATGTAGAAAGAAATAATAAAGTTATTTCAAATATGAAAATGGTTTTTTTCAGTTTGGTTACCTATTTTATGAATCAACAATACCTGGCTTTGCAGAGAGAGGTAGGTCTAGCCGATCAGCTGCCAAATCACAGAATGAAAAATACTTTAATCTCAAAAGCTGTATTTTCAAACTTTGGAAGGGTAACAATAGGTGAAGCTTTAGCAGTGAAAGGCCTCACTTTGTTGCAATAAAGTGACTCATTCAGTACAAATGGAATTGGAAGGACAAAATTGGCCAATCCATTTAACTCCACAAAAAAAAAAAAAGACTGCTATCTATGAAACAGCCACACAATTCTTACTATAAAATTAATAGAGAAAATTTGTTGCTCAAAATAAATAAAAAATTGCTTGTTCTTTCTCTAGCTGAATAATGTTATTGTGAAAGTTATATATCCTCATAATTAAAAAATATGGGACCTGAATTCAATTCTCTTAAAGTTAATCGCTCCACTTAGACATTTAAGCAAAATCCCTAATGTTAGCTGGGTTGAATATAATTTTGGTATACATCCTTGTGTATCTTGCTCCTTCTCCTGAGATTTAGATAAAAATAAGGTCAACATTCTTTTCAAAGGTTTTTTCTTAGAGCAAAAATACCACTAAGCTAAAACTTGGCTCACAGGTTTTCGGTCCGGATAGGAAATTATTCTTTAGAATCTAAGCTATCACTACTGTTTAGTCTAGAAGGAAAAGACTAAGAGGGGATCTTATGACTGTGTATAAATATCTCAAAGGTGGGTGCCAAGAAGATGGTTCCAGACACTTTTCAGTGGTGACCAGTGACAGTGACGGGATGAGGAACAGTGGCCATAAACTAAAACAGAAGTTCTACCTCAACATGAGGAAGAACTTTACCTTGAGGGTGGTGCAGCACTGAATAGGCCCAGGGAGGTTGTGGAGGCTCCCTCTCTGGAGACCTCAAAACCCACCTGGAGGTGTTCCTGTGTAACCTGCTCCAGGTGACCCTGCCTTGGCAGTGGAGCTGGACTGGATGGTCGCTTCCAACCCTAACAGTTCTGTGATTCCGTGACTGCATAATCAAAGTGGTTTTTTTTGTTTTTTTTTTTAATGCATGAAATCCACATAACAGAAAGAAATAGTTGTTTCAATAAACACTCTATATGCAAGGCCTCATTCTATGCTCTTGCATTTTCCGTGTTATAGAATCAACTCTAACAATGATAATAAGATAATGTTGGCACAGTGGACAGTAAGTGCACATCACTGATCACCAGTTAAGAATTCTTTTTCTCCTGTCTATTTTAAAATGCACTTATATTTTCTTTTAAAGTAGATAATGAATACAATTAAACATTTAAATTAATATTGAAACTGCATAAAACAATCTTCATATTTTATCAACTTTGGCTCTATAGTGATATTTATATTTCTATCCTTAAATTTTTTAATTCAAATATAAAAATGGCTTTTTTATTTATCTTCCTTAAAATCTATATAATTAGAAAAAATATTATCACTTCTTCTCTACTGTAAATTAGATGATACACACAAAGAAAATAGTGATGGTTTGTACATATTTAAAGTTATAAATTGCTTGATATTAGCCTGCTTTTGACCACAGATTTCATAATACAGCCCTGTATTACACAATCCTAACAAAAGACTGAGTTAAGTAACATTTTTTGCCTAATGAATAATTGGAAACAAGAGATGTGACTATGTGATAGTAAGATAGAATGATAATCTCCAAATTAACACCATATTCACCATTTCTTGTTTGTGAAATAACTGATGATTTTCTTACTAAAGTGTTGAATGGTATAATTTGCCTATTACTTGTCATTTTGGCTTGGGTTTGGTTTGGAATAGGCAGAAACAGCTTAATTTGAATAAAGCATTTTTAATGATTAAAATAAAAATTCAGTTTAGTTTTCTTTTAATCAGCTGTAAAAAAAGAAGAAAGTTATCATATTGCCTAAAAAAATCTAATACTTTTTAAGTAACATGGCGTGTCATGAGGTTGTTATATTTTGACCTCCCCAAAAATAGGAAACTTTAGTTAATGGTAATTTATAAATATAGTGACACAAAGTGAAGGGACTCATGTTGAAAATGCACTCTAAATATAGAATTTGCACTCCCACTTCTACTTATGGTATCCCAGGAGACTTGTACTAAATAATATCAAAATAACCAGTCAGCAGGATTGTTTTAATATGATTGAAAAGGTAATGATCTAAATAATCCATTATTTAAATAATGATGGGCATCTAACTTTGAACTCAAAAGTTGGATCACTGAAATCAACAGAAAAGAAGTGCAGGCGTATTTTGCTGTTCAGACATCACAGGAAGGACATGAGACAGGCAAAACCAATGAGCATTTGAGTTTGTTTGTTTCTATTTGGGTGGAGTAGTTTTCCTTTCTTTTTTTCACATTGACTTCAGTGTCAATTACGGAATGTGCTAATATATGGAATAATGGTGGAACAACTGAAATCAAGAGTTTCTGATTTTTTTCTGCTGGATGTGGTTTTGTGTTGGTATAGCAATTCTTGACTCAGTAACGTAACAACTGAGTTTCCTCTCCCATGTGTCCTTTTTTAGTGTAATCTCTCATTACGGATAGTTTACATTTGGATTATTTTAGGATTGGAACTAACCAAGTAGCAGTTTTCTGACCTCTAATTACCTTTTCCACCTTTCTGATGTTACTGGTTTATTTAAAGTGTGTGTTAAAAATTGTGCTCAAGTTAGCTTTTAAAAGCTCAAGTATAGAATGTGTGCCTCCTGTCCACACAGGCTATTTTGCAGTCCGAAAGGGTGTCCTGTATTCTGGAATGTTTCCTTGTAATCAGTCTATGCTTTCCTTTGGTTAAGATTATCCCTTCAATTACACACCAGTCTTGCTTCATCGATTATACTGAGGTTCCACAGTGTTATAATAATGTCAGAACGTGTATGTACATTTCCAAACAAAACCGAGATTTCTAAACTTGAGCATATGGAGGGGGGTTTGTTGTTTGTTTTCCTTTTTTGTCTTTATATATTCTCACTGCATTATGGAAAGAATAACAAATGTAACTGAAATCATCAGTGGTTAGTCTGAGCTATTTTATGAACTGACTCAAAGCAAGTAAATGTAAACCTAAGTTATACATTTAGACAACATTAGGAGTTCGCAATGAATTCAAGGATGTCCAGATTATTCTTTACAAAGCAGAAGGGAATTTTTCATTTGTCTGCAAACTAAGGTGTTTTTGTTCACCACCGTGACCCTACAGCACCTCATAAAACTACTTTGTAGCTCCTAAAAATGAAAGGTTATGGGCAGAGGAGTATTGAGGTAATACAGAAGAAGGGGAAATTAAATAAACATGATCTTAATATATTACTGGTATTTTATTTGCATTATTCTTGCTGTTGTTAGGAGTATCTGGAGATCTTAACAAATTGTACTATGTTAATGTGTTATATTTGAAACAAAAGTATGAAACAAAAATATCCAGAATGTTGGTATTTTTTATGTCTGGATTGGAAACATGTACTTAAAAGAAAAACAAATAAAATACTATTAATGACACAAAAATCTAGCAGTCCTTACCTTGATGAAATAGAAGTCACTCTTATAAAAAAAAACAAAATTGCAATCTAATCTATTGGCATTGCAGTGGACACAGTTTGTCATTCCATGAGTTGGACGCAGTTTGTCATTCCATAAGTCTGACTGATAACTGTTGAAGTCTGCATTGGTGACAGAAGTATTGAACTATTGAATTGTTTCTTCTGAATTAACACTCATACAGGTGCAGGTTGAAACTTCTGTGCCAGTCTAAGCTTAGAAGAAAGACATTAACAATAACACAAATTATTTTCCTGGACATTTTTATCCAGAAAGAAGCAAGTACTGCTCCAAAGAATTTAGAAGACTTTCAATTATGCAGTTTCCTGTTACCAATGAGTCTGTTGCTTCAACAGTCAAGATAATAGGGTATTTTTTAACACTTGGTATATATTTTATTTTACAATATGTAAAATAGGTAATATAAAATAAGTATTATTAAAGACAAGGATTGATGCCAGAAAACACATAAATTGGGGATGAATTGATCTGTGATGACTTGGCCACATAGTTTTCTAATCACATTTGAGATACCTAGAACACTGTGCCTGGCCTTCAGGTTCTGCCTCACAAAGGAACAGCTCTCCCATCAATTCCAAGTCATGTTTGTTAGCTTTCCTGATATCTCTAATATCTTATAACATCCCATATGCCTATTAACATTGATGTTTGAATAAATGGATCAAGCTTGTTCTGTAGCCTGTACAGAAATCCTTGGGCATAGTGCTAAGTGAACTTTTGTCTTCCTGTTAGCACTATGGGATCATTGTGCATCAGTATCACAAATAATATTGCCACAATGGGCTGTTCACTCATGTACTTAGTTGGTCTAAGACAGATGTCTTTTGTATATCTTCTTATCAAACTGTGTAAATACTTGGTGGGAGGAGGTAAAAAAAATGAATCCAGACTGCATCCGGAGTTGTTCAGGGACAGGACAACACACAGTGGTCACATATTAAATACAGGTAATTGCATTTAAGCATAAGAAAAAGAAAATACTGTGAGGGGGATCAAACACAGGATCAGATTGCCCAAACAAGTTGTGGAGGCTTCATCAGTGGGGACATAGTCCTGAGCAACCTATGGTAGTCGACCATGATTGAGCAAGGATGTTAAACTAAATAATACCCAGGGATTCTTCCCAAACTTAGAGGTCCTGCAATTTTTCTTCCATTAATAGTCAGTCTCTGTCAAACCTGTTAAATTTTTTAACAGGCACAGTTTCCTAGAGTGACAACAACTTGACAACCCATTGCTTGAAGCATCATGTCCTTCTGTTTTGAGCCAGTGTCCTCCTGGCTTGTTCTAAAGTGCTTTCAATTTTGTGTTGGAAAAAAAATGGAAAATCGATCCCTACCCTCCTTGCCCTCTTGCCCATGATTTTCATGTCCCTCTTGACCCTATAAACCTCTGTCAAGTTCTCCTTTGCGCATATTTTATTCATAATGAAGAGTCCAAATTTATTTAGCTGTGGCTTAGTCATTCCTTCACGGACTGATTTCATGCACTGCCTTTATTTCTCTTTTTCTGAAGTTTTCTATTTTAATACCCTTTTTTTAAAATTTAGGAATTCAGCATGTAAATTCATATCATGACCTAATTCTTTACAGTCTAGTATAGTTGTTGTCTATTACTTTCAAATAATTCTTAACAATATGATCGTTTGCTTGTTTTCTACTACTACTAAATACTGAGCAGATTCATATCATATGGAACAATTTACTTTAACCCCCAGATTTCAGATTGAGTCACAATGATCAGCTCAGAGCACATAATTTTTATGCAGATTGTGATGCTTATTTATTTATGTATTTTGTTTTAATGACTTTATTGCCCACCAGTATTGTAAGAACTTTTCATTATTATTCACAGGCTGTCTTTGTACTTGCTAAAATGAGTAACACGATAACATCAGAAAATTTGTCATTTCACTGTTGTCAAAGGTCACATCAACATATCTTGCACAGTTTTTTGGGGATCTCCCCTGTGAACTCTGACCACTATGAAAATTGATCATTTATCTTTACATTCTAATTTCCATCTATTAATCATGCAAGAAATTCTATTCTCATCTGAAGTTTTTCTGAGTTATTTCCCTGTCAAAAGACTTTTGGTAATCTAACAATACATGTCAATGGGATTGACCCCTATTCACAAACTTGTGGACTGTTTGACAAGGTATGTAAAGCAAGAAATAATTTTCAAAAAGCCATGCCTCCAGTATTTTATATCTGTGCACAGAACAGCTGCTTCTGTTCTTCATCTACCAAATAGCCTAGTATGTATTAGTTTTACAGCACTGTATGTTATTGCATGTCTTATCAAACCTTTTCTCTACTTGTACTTGTATAGTACATTTCTTACATATAAAGAAATAAATATTCTTAATACCCTAACAGGAGCAAGCAAACTGCAAAAGAGATACAATTAAATGAAGTTTAATACATAGCATGAGATTATTAGGTGAAGCAGAACCTTAATGGAACCTTCAGGAGCCTCAGCGCAGAAACATAGTTTGAATGACTAGACAGAATCCAGGTTACATTTAAGATTTTATTTTCTAGTGGAGAATTGTTTCAAAGATATCTTACTGGTTTCAAATGTCTAAAGCTTGCAATATGCAAGGTATTATTAATCTAAAGTTAAATGAAACATCACTAGTGCATTTAAAAATGCACATTTTCTTCTCTGTTCTCAAAATAAATCACAGACCGTCACTCTGGATCAGTTTTGCTCTAGTCTTTTAAAGAGCAAAGTCAAGTTAATCTGTACTCTACAAGGCAGAAGAAGGACAAAAAGGAGACCCAGTCTTGACACATGGGGTAGTATATGTTAAGTGTCCTTTAATTCAATAGAAATGTAAAACAGTATCTCCAGGAGGTTTTAAGCTGTACATGTAATTAAATCTCGGCAGGTCAAATATTTTATAAAATGGCAGAACAAGAATTCAGCTGTCTGGTGTGTTGTTGAATTTCTTGCTAATAGAAACTTACATTTTGAAGATGAAATTTTTGGTAGGCTATGTGGTAATTCAAAATGTAAACTTTGTTAATATTCACTTACATTTGGTTAACCACTCTTAGAACTGTTGTGCACCATGGTCCTTATCAAGACTGAGACCTGATTCTCCCATGTACTATGTTAATATGCAATTAGGTGCATTTTGTCTCAAATGGGTGGTAGCAAAAAGATGACAGATAGCATACAGAGGGGAAACTGAATCTTAAATAAGTGAAGTGAAGCTTTTACTTCCTGTATCTTGAGCTAGGTACAAACCAAGCACCTACATATAGAATATATCCCACTTAGCTTTAGTGTCACAGAAGTAATCTAAAGTAGTTGTTCAGAATCCATGTGATGCCAGTGAAGAAAGTTAAACTTGCTATCTGCACTGCTCTTTGCCTCTGATTATTACTTGTGTGGTTATTTATTTTGGGGGTAAGCTGGATGTACCAGAACAGCCTTTCCATCAGACCTCTCCTTTCATACGAACTGAGGTTTGCCCACATAAAAGAAGATGACCTGGAGTTTATGAATTCCAAAGGTAGGGTCAGAACATGATTAGAGACCATCAGAGCATGACTGGATAACACTATTAGATTTAGCTTGATAATGTTCTATAGTTTAGATACAACCACTGCAAATTTTACCTTAAGATTACTGTAGTTCAGTGATTTGCATTAAAAACTCAATCTTCCCTTCCGTAGCTTCTTAAAATTACCATTTCCAACAAGGCAAATTCTTACCACAAATTTTCTGATTATCATTATATGCTGTTTTGGGTTGTGGATTTTGGGTTTTGTTTTGTTGGGTTTTTTTTTTCCTTGTTTGATGGGTTGTTTTTTTTTTGTTTTGCTTTTGTTCTTGTTTTTAATTTTCTTGATCAACTCAAGGATAAGATTACTTTCTGTTAGTTTGCTTGTCACCCATTCAAAGTACCAAGTGAGCACTAGAAACAGGTGCAATTGTAGACATTTTCAGTTTGACGGGAGAACTGAAGTAACTACACCATGTTACCCACTTATAGAAAGAAAAATATTAAAATATTATTTTAGTGAAATGCAAATTTTTTAATAATCAGGAAAAGTCTCATTTAAATTGGAGAGTATTTAAAATATATCTATTTTGTTAGTTAGACCACTTTTAAAAAAATGCAAAATTAATTCAAAGGTATCTAAATGTTTTGGCACTTATTGAATGAAGCTCTATTTTGATCTCACAGAAAAGCCCAGGTAAGTACTCAATTAGTAAGCCTATGCTTAGAAATAATGTCTTGCACATCACAATAGAGCTGTTGACTAGAATTAGGAAAAATTTACATTTCAGTTCACGATGAAGCTGGAGCAATTCAATTGACAGTAGATCAGAATTTGGCACTTAGTTTGGGCATTTTCAACCTCTAGTGGCCTTTTTTATTTTTCATTACAATTCTGATGAAAAATTTAATTTGGGAAAGTAATTAATTTGCTTGTTCCCTTGCCATCTGAATCTGTCATGGCTCAGCATATTCATCACAAGGGGTCAAGCATGGGTAATGAAGCAGTTACGAGCTCGCTGGCAACTACTATGCCAGCATTGTTACTGAAATGTAGCCCAATCCTCTGATTACAGTTGTCTATATTAGGGCACTGAATTTTTTCAGAGCCTCTATCTAAGCTGCATCATAATCTTCATCATCATCATCTTCGCCATCATCATCATCATCATCATCATCATCTTCGCCATCATCATCATCATCCTCATCATCATCATCATCCTCATCATCATCATCATTCTCAATACTACTACAAAGGTTTTTCCTCAAATCAAGCTATGAAACTTTACTTTGTTTACATGTCAATAGAAGGTCTTTGCCTCCAAAAGAATAGAGGTAAAAGACAGAATGAAAAATAGTTAATCTACTGATGGCATACTGAGGCATATTCAGCTTTAACTTTCTGTCATTTCAGAACCACTCCATCTCTCAATAATCAAAATTATTTGCAGATCATTTACACTTGTCTTCCTTAATAAATAAGTTAAAAGAAACTTTTATTCTGCAGAAATATTAAGCAGAGAAAGATAAAAGCAGGGGATATTTTTCTTGTAGTTTGAGATTGTCTCTGTAAGAAAAAGACTCAACAATGATCGCCTCTCAGATGGGGACAGTACGATACAGGTAATGTTTTTATTCCCTAATCCTAGTACTCTTCTGAACTTTTTTTTTTGTTGAAAATGTTTTGAGGGAGGTGATATATTTACAGATACTTCATAGTCCAATATTTATAAGTACTATGTTTTTAGCCATATAATAACATTTATTAAGATTCAAATTTGTACTAGATCTTCTATCCTCCACAAATTGTCAAATTTTAAAATTAAGATCTTCTATCCTCCTGTATTATTATCTTTGAGGAGAAAAGACTGTTTGAAAGACAGAGGATATATTTAGTGCCTTATCTGGTATGGCATCTGACTTAGCAGTTTTACTTAGCCTTTTGTGAACAGTGAAACATGCGTTGTGTAAGTGCTACAATGGGACAATTCTACATTAATGATGGTTGTAATAATAATGGTTTTATTTCATTATTTGTTTATCAAGGTAAAACTTGATTTAATTTTATATTATGCATATGGCAATGTGTCTTAATTTGATTACAACTAGTATCCTATGCAGGCAATCAAGATGCTTAGAGTGTTTTTTTTAGTGGTTTCATTATTTATTTTTCCTTGCATAATATAAATGAAATATACCACAGAAAATAAAGAAAAGAATTCTAATATATTTTTTGCTGAGTTCACTAACAAGCTATCATGTATTTCATTGAAGGCAAAAGGTGTAAATCATTGCCTTTTGTTAAATTTTGTACATCTCCTGCTTCAAAATCTTGCATACTATACTCTACTACCCTCCAAAAAAGCAGTTTGGTTAGGAGTTACGGTTATCAGGCATGACAGTGTCGTATTTCCCTGCTCTTGATGAATATTTCTTCTTTTTTCCCCATGCTTCGACTACACTATTAGCTTCCTCAGACAGCTGAAATAACTAGTCTCCTTCAATGAAGGATTCCTAAAGGAGACAGAATGTGAGTTTTTCTTCTTCTGGGAAACTGATTTTATAATGGTGAAGGTGTCAGACATAATTAAGATGAATTATTGTGTACCCAACTAAATGAATCTTATTGTTGTAAATTTGACATTTTTCCTATACTGTTCATGAGCCTAATAGGAACAAATCAAATGCACATCTTCTTAGTAGGAGTCAGAGACAGGATAAAGTACACAACACTGTTACATAACTGCTGAAATTGCAGAAGTCTGAAGTCCTCCTTCAGACATAATCCTTTCAGTATTTTCAACACAAATGTTGAAGGAGCAAATTTTATGTTTTATGATGTAAATGTGATTTATATAAGAAATTTTGTCAAATTTCCTTATTCAGTGATGGTACTGAAAAGAGTACATAGGCTCTCAGTCACAGTAATATACTGAGTCTCTTATGAGATATTTGGATCATTTTTGAGATTAGTGAATAAGACAGAAATAATGTCCACTACTATTCTTTATTTTGTCTTTCTACCACCTTGTCCCAACAACCTTTAAACTCTTCTCATGGTTGGGTTTTTTGTGGGTTTTGTTTGGGTTTTTTTTAAGAAATAGCAGCTAATCCAGGCTATTACAATTTTCCTCAGTAAGTTAGTCTCCAAATGAATTTCAGATTCCAGTGAAGATGATCACATATTTATTCTTTCAGGAAATAAAACAAAAAACCACTTTACCGCATGCCATCAGTTAGCTTGCTATCAATTATTTACACGCAGTACAAAATCTAATTTATGTCTCAGTGTACTGTAAATAGGGAAGACATCCAGATATTACTAACCACTGCCAAATTTACTGGCAAAATCTTTATTTATATTATGTATGGCTCTGACTAATTATTTCATATTAAGAAGTGAGCAGCAACTATCAGTCCACAACATCCAGTGGTCCAAGACAAGAAAGTGTTGTCTTTTGATAGTCTGATTTTTGGTAACTGAGTAAAAACTGTTACAGAGAGAAGAAAGATAACAAAGAACAAATATCCAATGCATTTAAAGCAGAACACACTTAGTAAATCAGATATGATATGGAATTGCAAGCTAATGAAGAAAATAACAAATAAGCTACTTCTACTATCTAAAAACCATAAAAATTATCTCAGTGTAATCCAAATTAGTAAGAAGAAATCATTAGCTTAAGCATAAGATTCCTCCTGGCAAAGAGCTTGGGATGGTAATTGCTATATCTGTCTTCTTCCTGAAGAAAATTCATTTCATCAACCCTAGGACCCAAGGAGAGGTCATATGTAACCAGTACTGTATTACCCTGCTCCACACCCCTGGTAATGTGGTTAGTATAACTTAAACTAGTTTATAAAGCAAGCAGCCATTCTCTGTGACCAAGTGGGTCACTCTTCATTTCCTGTCTTCCCACTATTAGGGCCAAAGAACCTGTGAGCCAAGTAGAAAAATAAAATAAAACTTATTTCTACTTCTACTCTGTACCAGTCTCAAGATTCCTGTGTGCCAGGCCAATTAGTCCCTTCCTTAGCAGCCTTGAAGGTCCTAGGCACCTGACCAAACAGGTGTTGTTGATGACCCCATCAAAGAACAAAGAAGCATGACAACATACTGCCTATAAAATCAAGCAGCAACTTCTTAGTCCCAATTGGTGAACTTGGATGGATAGGGGACATCTTGGGCATATCATTCACGAAATGATAGACTTTTCAGTTCTCAGAGAAGTAGGGAAGGGAGTCAGCAGAACTGCCACCTTGGACTTCCAAAGGGCAACCTTCGACTTGTTTAGGAACCTGGTCAACAGAGCCCCTGGAAGACAGTTCTGAAGGGCAAAGGAGTCCAGGAAGAATGGACTTTCTTCAAAAAGAAAATCAAGAAGATGGAAGAGCAGGCCATTGCCATGTCCCAGAAGACAAGTCAGTGGGTTACACCAGCTGGGCTGAACAGAGAGCTTTTGCTGGAACTCGGGGGGAAAAGGAGAGTTTATGATCTTTGGAAGAAGGAGCAATTAGCTCAGAGGTTGTGAGGTTATGCAGCGAGAAAATATTTAGAAGGACCAATGCCCAAGTAGAACTTAATCTGGCTCTGCCATAAAAGACAGTAAAAAGACATCAGCAAGAAAAGGAGGGCTAAGGAGAAACTCCATCCTTTACTGGATGCAGAGGGAGACAGACTGACAAAGGATGAGGAAAATGCAGAAGGACTTAATGCCTTCTGTGCCTCAGTCTGTAATAGTAAGACCAGCTGTTCTCCAAGTACTCAGCCCCCTCAGCTGGAAAACAGGGATGAGGAACAGAATGAAGGAGGCAAAAGGTCAGTGAGCTGCTGCTTAGAAACAAGGAAGTCTATGTGGTCAGATGGGATCCACTCAAGAGTACTGAGGGAGCTGGTAGAAGTGCTCACCAAGCCACTTCGAAATATTTATTGCACCCCTGACTTTCAACTTGACAGGAGATTAGCAAATATGATGTCCATCCACAAAAGGGATTGAAAGGAGGACCTGGGGAACTACAGACCTGTCAGCCTGACCTCAGTGCCAGGGAAGATTATGGAACAGATCATCTTGAATGCAATCACATTGTGTATGATCATAAAAATTTCTTTGTGTGTTTGGGCTGATAACCTTGCTTTTGAGACCCACATGTTAAAATTTTAATGTAACAAATGACAATATGTCTAGCCCTCCTGTGAGCTCTGATAGGGCTCTGTTGTCCTGGAAGCATTTTTCTTTAAGTATGACAACTGATTTACAGCATATAACTGGGAAATATAACAATGACTTAGGCTGCAATTTGCAATGCAATGCAATGCAACACAAAGGTCAGTTACACGGACCTATACAATTTAAAGTTATAATAGGAACAACATAAGATAAAAGTGTATGTTGTTGTCCTCTTCTCTGGGACAAAACATAGCAAAAGACATGAACAAGTAAAACCAGGGTAAAAATTAGAAAAATAAGACTTTTATCAGCTGTCATCAGTGAAAAACAGAAAAGAAAAATTTAGTATATATCATTCAGTGTATCTTCCTCTCCTTACCTTAACAAAGGGACATCATGATTTGCTTGCTCATTAACCATTAGAATCTTCAATGTAAGAGGCAGAGGCAAATTTTTTAAAAGCCTAGTGTCTTTAGAAAGTGTGGAATTCCAGGGCAGCATTTCTGCTGTTAAAAATTGCCTTTAAAAATGGTGTTTAAAATGGTCACATATGACCAATACACGCAGGTGTGAAGAAGTGGAGAAATGGGTCTCCACAATCAGAACCTGAATTCCACTCTTTAACTTTTCAATGTCAAAATCTTCATTTTGCCTAATAAAGCCCAAGCAGAAGCTCTTCAAACAATAATCACAAAAGTTAGAGCAGAGTAATGAGTCAGCGTTTACCAGATGACCTGTTGTACATGCACAGGCGTTCAGTCTTGGCCTGCAGTCTCAGGGAAGTAACTGAAGTGAACCCTCATCTCAATGTAAGATTCCATGACTCTGATGTTTCACATTGGATCATTATTTGATATTGACCATTAAATGATACTAGCTCATGTCTGGACCATAAAATTTTATTGTTTTGCTTTTTTTTCAATATCTAGCGTTAGGTTGCAGCAGTCATGTCAACATAATTTTGGGCTTTTTCCAGGGATCAGGAAGAGAAGACATGTACAGAAATTTCCTAATCTAATAATGCTTTCAAGTGGATATAACTACAAATGTGACTCAGACAGTAACAGCACTTTCTGTTAAATTCAAAGGCTCTAGTTTCACTTCCTGCACATGATCCAGCTAGGATCAGTGTTGCATTCATAAAAGTACCTCAGAATTAGCATGCTGCTCAATACTGAAAGCTTTTACAGCTAAAAAACATTCTTAGATGGCAATATAAAGTATTTATAATCAGCTGTCATCTTGATTTCGGTGGGACAACTCACATCAAATAGATCTTGTAAGTGTTTAGGATCAGCCCCAGGCTCTGTCTCTAAACTTTTGTTAGGCTTAATCAGTGTCTCACACACAGAAACATTAAGAGGTTTTTCAACTGCTGTAATGTTTGCAGTAGCATATATTATTTTTTTAATCTTGTTTCTAAGAATTATATAAAAAAAAAATTAAGGAAACGTCGAAAACCTCAAGTATAAATAAGCATTGAACAGATTGGTCAAGGTGCTTATGGGACCTCCATAACTGAAGGATACTAAGAGTAGAAAACCCAAACAATTTTACTCTGGGGTAGGAGGACAGACTACCTAACTTATTGAGGTCCTTTCAAGAGAAAATCATGATGATTGTGACATGTCTGTGCAGAGAAGCAAAGTAGTTCTTGCTTCCCTGATGGTGCTGCAAACCTTCACATTGCACATTGTTGAGAAGAACAATGTTTCTTGGTCAGCAAATTGTCATAAAGAAGCAAATAACTATCAGCTGGAATTCAGTTGCAGGCTGCTTCCTCCCTACAGCAGGAAAGAAACACAAAATTAATTGAAACTCTGTATGAAAACCAATTCACTAGCCCAGTCCTGAGCTCTGGACACATCCTTATTCTTGAAAGAAACTTTCATGTTGCAATTAATCTCCTAGGAAGAGTATAAGGGGATGGAGCATACCCTATATAGTGGTTGTATAAGGCCTTATAAGGGATCAGAGTAGGTATTTCACTATATCTGAAATCACATTTATGGAAATGGATGATTAGGAATTAGGATATGTACAGAGTGTGTCAAATATGGTTATTATAAGGTGAAATGGCTTCTCAAATTGATTGGGCCGTGACCAAATAGCATATGTCCAAAAGGGTTGAGGAAATAAGCAGAGAAATTGAAGAAGCTTTGGCAGACATTTTTATGTACTTCTGCTCTTCAAAATAGATCAAGTGAATTCTGAGATGACTGGAGAGCAGCCAACATAATGCCATTATTTTAAAATGGCCTAAGGAGAGACAAGGGAGGTAAAGACTCACTAACTCATTGGAATTCTCAGAGGATATGGCTGTCAACCTAGACAAAGGAGATATGCACATTACACGAACTTTCAGAAAGCATCCAGCAAAATTCTGCATTGTAGGTAGTCTCAGTTGCAAAGTCAAGAAATGAGTTGAGAGCAGGCATATTAAGCTGAATGGAGTAACTCGGCTATAATAAATGCATGCTGAAAGTACAAAATAATGAGGACATTTTTTATCAAGTCAGCTGCTTGAAAAAACAAAGGTAAAAATGAGATGTGTCTAACAGCTAGATTGCTAACTGCACTACTCCTTCCAAAGAGTCTTCCCAAAGGAGGTGTCTTGCTTGAGATTGACTCATTAGTGTATATCCTTTCAAGTCTGACATGTTTGTAATGTTATTGTACTACCCTCTGCTGTCAGAGCTTCCTCCAACATATTGCCCTTCTTCACTTTAACACAGATGAATTTTCATGCTCATGAAAACATCTTCCTGTCATCCTCAGAAAAGAATTACACTTTATTTGCACCATGGGAAGCTGCGGCATAAAGTTCCCACACTGTCCTGTGAGACTGAGGGGAAAAAACATCAATTCTGTGTCTATACCATTCAGTCCATGACAGCTTTATTGATATTACTAGAAATGGAATGATTTTATATGTGAGGGCTGTGCCATAGGCTGACATCACAACTAAGTGTAACAGATAAGCATATTCCATTGAATTGTTATATAGTCACAACCTTTGGTAGCAAGTCAAGATAGACTTCTATTAGTAGGAAACTAAGAACTGGCTCTGATCCTGAGCCATCCAGTCCTATGATTGTTATTTACGTTTCTATCCTGCTTTTAAAGATGGAAGAGATGAATAAAAAAAGGAGGAATATATCAAAAGCTTTCATACCTTGAGTTGGCATCACCAGTCTTCCAGAGCAAATATACTGCCAACGAAGCAAGGAATTTATTGTTTATTCAACATTTTCCATAATATTAATGAAGATTTGTATAAAATATTCCTTATCAGTTTTGATATTAACATGGGAATTAGTTGGAGATATTTTATGAGATTAATACAGTTCAAAAAGAGCAAGAAACATTTCTAAATAATTAATATTTTTTTAAAGTATTGTTTTAATCAGTGAGTGGAGGACATCCTCAGCAGTGTCTTCTTTCCCACAGACACTTCATTTTTTTTAAGCTACTTTAAATATTTTAGCTAAATTTGTGTTTTAAGATGGCTTTAAACTGAAAACATCCTTCTTGAGGATGTGCGGAAACTGTTTAGACAATGTTAGTGCAGGTCTTCTTAAACTGGTTATACCACAGCTTTGAATGTACTGGTCACCAACTTTGTGATTTTTAACATTGTGCTTATATCAGAAACTTTAAAAAGGTCAAGCAACTATATAATATATATTAATTCCCTTTCTGATGATAATTTATATGGTTTTCCCCTCCATTTGAAAAAACAGTATTAGTAGCACCAGATTTGCTCATCTGCAGACATAGAATCATTGAGTCAAAGAATTATTTGGGTTGAAGGGGACCTGAAAGATCAGAGGATGTCCTCAAGTTGCACCAGACAACGGTTAGATTAGTTATTAGGAAAAAGTGCTAAAAAGGTGTGTGACTGGCAGTTTGGGATATGGTTTATTGGTCAACACGGTGGTGCTAGGCTAATAGTTGGACTCAATCTTAGAGGTCTTTTTCAACCTTAACAATTGTATGATTCTATATTCTAGTTCCAACCCCTCTGCCGTCACCAGGGACACCTTTCATTAGATCTGATTGCTCAAAGTTCCATCCAGTCTGACCTTGATCCCTTCTGCTACTCTGGGCAACCTCTTTCAGTGCCTCCTCAACCTCACAGTAAAGAATTTTTTTCTACAATATTTAATAATTCAGTTATTCATTTGACATCCAAAAATATCAAGTCTCTATACTAGAATTTTGTCTAAGGTTTATGTTCTGGATCTTAAAAATTGCGTTCTGAGCTTCTGAAACTTAAATAAAAATAAGAAAATAAATATCTAAACTGAATATGAACAGTCACCTACATGCAAAATAATTTTGGCCAATATATTGGCCAAAATTTCTAAATTGGGTTGAATCAGTTCTTTGTGGGGCTTTGCATGTGCTATACACATACAAGTATAATTTTATAAGTCTCCTCCACAAAACTGGCCTATTTCCTACATTTTTAAGTATTCTATTTCTCAGAAATTTTTCCTGTTACCTATCTTTAACCATCAAGATATTGTGTTGTATGGGGTATAGCTGCCAAGCTGCTGGCAGCAGGGGCTGCAGAGAGGCTCTGTGAGGAGAGGCCAGGGCTTCCCTGTGCCAGACACAGATGGTTCCAGCTGGATCCAACCCACCCACCGCAGGGCACATCTGATGTGGGGACACCTCAGGGAAAATGTATTCAAGAAAGGGTTTAAAACATTTAACAGAGGGAGGATGGAACAAAAAGTGTGAAAAACAGCCCTTCAGACACCAAGGTCATAGAAGGAAGAGGATAAGGAGACACCTGCAGCCTCTGGAGAAGTCCATGGTGGAGTACATATCCATGCACATGGAGCACCCTACACCAGAGAAGTTAGATACTCCTGAAAGGCTGTGGACAGTGGAGAGCCCAGGCTACAGTGGGGAAGCCTTGAGGATGAAGTGGCAGAGAGGAGCTGTTACTGACAGCTAGTTATATGTCAGCTGGGGTGGGACTGGAAGAAGGAGTTGGGAGTGAACAGGATGGAAATGTTGTTCTTTCCTTGCTGCTATCCAAATCTATTTTAAGTGACAACAAATTAAATTAAATTTCCCAAATTTGAGACTGCTTTTCCCACGACAGTACTTGGTAAGTGATGTCCCTATCCTTATCCCAAATTTTTGCATCTTATTTTCTCCCCAGTTCTCTTAAGACAGCAGCTGGATGTACATTTGGCAGCCAGCCAGCTGGATGTACGTTTGGCCCACAACATACCCATGTAGCTTTACAGGATCTTCCTTTACTGAGAGAAGCAACTCTAACTACATGAATAGGCAGAAGACATTACTCTGAAACATTTCTATCTCTTTTCATTGTCTCTAGATGGAGCTAAGATTAAACAATCAATTTATCAAGTCTAAGGTTAGGTGAGATGAATTCTGTTGTGGTTGGCAAAATGAGAGTTAGAAAGGGAACAGAAATTACTAAAAATAAAAAGTGTTTCAGATTTACCTGGTTAGATATGGTGTTATTTTCCTATATCTGACAAATGTCATCAGATTAAATTAATTAAGAGAAGCATGGTAGCAATTCCACTGAGAAGTGTTAAAAGTAATAAATCATCAGATAAGACATCTTCAGTCAGAGAACATATGCAACATACAAGACTTTTTTGAACCTTGAACAGCACCTGAAAGGTAACAGGCAGCAAGGAACTGCTTTGAAATAAGAGCACTTTCTGCTGTTTCCAATGGAGAAATGTCAAATACTGGAATTCATGTTGCAGTAAAACAGAAGATTCAGTTAAAAATAGGAAATGCAGATCTATTTCGGTCTGTCTTTGTCATTAACTTCCTCACTAAACACAGATATTTTAGGAGTCTCATGACACTGCTCCTGTAGTGGTTTATGTATTGTCCATCAGTGTTCCAACAACCAATAAATGAGAAAGACCATAAAGAAAGTTATGTAGGTTTTTTTTCCCCATCGTTCATTGAAAAGGTTCTCTCAGAGGATCACTTGTAATACTTTCTGACCTACAGGTACAATATCTATCTGCTTCCTTCTAATTAACAGAGATGGCCCTGTCTTTTCACCCAGTGTTCCCCCGAAGATCAATTCCACAGCCATGAATGAAGAAGTGAAGACGACTTTGTAAAGAAGCCCATGTTTCCGTAGTGTACTTCATCACTGATACCCACGGCTTCTAAGGTCTGACTATTAAAAAACCCATTTCTGTTAAAAGGGTGTGTTTGGGGTATCTAGCCCCAAAGAACTAGAATAACAGCAACTTCCTTCTTTTCAATTTTTCTTCAATGTACTGATAATATTTTTTTTTAACTCTTTCATAAACATGAACTGTGCATACACAATACAGAAAAAAAGAAGAAAACAAAACAGCAAAGAAAATATTGTCAGCCATATATATTGTAGATCATTAATTCCCAAATGGTAGTCTTTCACTGCTTGATGCTTGAAAATGTGTCTGAACTTCATGCACATGTACTCTACAGAATTATTGCCCTTGGAAAAACTCTACTGACTTTTCATTTTGTTAAGACATTGAATATTAAAATTAAAGTAATGGTCTAATGATGTCATCTTTATTGAAATGGAAGTACAGAACTGAAAAAAAGGAATTAGAAGAAAGTAATTACCACAGGAATTTATGTCAGGTATTGCTTTTGTTTTGCTTTCAGCTGTGAAAGAAAAAATAGATAAATGATTGTGTTGTTGAAATGCTTAAAAAGAACCAGTAAAGAGACTTGTTATAATATAAAACAAACATTGCAAATATTTAATAACTTATAAACTACATTGAGACGTTATAAATAAAAGCACTTCTAAGCGTTGCTTTCAGCAGTTCAACATGTTGCAATTCTTTTTTGTTTTGCATTGTTGTAATTCTTAATGCATAGTAATCTTAGATTTTAAAGGAAGCAGAAGATACCTAGTTTCAAGGTTGGTGGCATTTTTTTCCATTTCCTTGTTCAAGTAGAATTTGAAAGCTACCCCTCAAGGTTATTTCTCACTTAGCTTTCTCCTAATATGAAAATAGGAAGAATTTTAATGTTCCCATTTTTTTTCTTTGAAGAGTATTTATGAATATTAGCACAAAATTGCCAAAAAATTCTCCAGCCAGGACAATTAGAAAGACTCCTGAATAATGATAAGGGTTTAACAGCACCTTTTCCAGCTCCTTTTCATTCTTAAAGTACAGACTTCATGTAGCCCCACTGTGTCCCTGAGTGTTTTCAGTTGGAGTTTTAACTTCTTGGTTTTTTGAATGGCAGGTATAACAGTTATTCTACAACAAAGTAAAAGGTCTATGTGCACCATAAAGAACTTCTATATCCTAATAACCTTCATGAACTGTTAGAAGACACCAGACAACACCCCATGAGACAATTAGAATATCAAGGTAAGTCAGCAGCCAGCTGAGCATTATGTTTTGGGGGTGGTTTTTTTCAGGAATTATAGGAAAAGAAATTGATCTAATTCTTGTTTCAGGAAGCAATTAAAGGCCTATGCCACTCACATTGAAAACAAAACTCAAGAAAGCCTGTAGAATGTTCAATGAACAACTGAATATTTTTAATAATCTTGTCTCCAGTTAAGAAGTGAACCATTTTCTCCTTTATTTATACACTTAATACTTAGATTTCAAAAAAAGATTTTGAAAGCTCTAGATAGTTCACCACAAAAGACTGCTCTAAAGGAAGACTATATAACAATATATAAAAAGCAATTTATGTAGAGTATAGAATCCATTGTTTCATTTGTTCAAAATGTCTAGTAAGACTAATGATGTCCTATATTAATGTACATTGATATTCCTAATATTCTTACAAAATAAGCACCTCCTACATCACTGTAAAGTCAAAAACCAAACAAATAACTTCCCAAAAACTCAGTCATAGGTATTTCTAGCCCATGTATAGATAGACTTAATTTTGTTCCAGAGCTTACTTGGTCTCTAACCGCTGCGTTTCAGACAACTAAAAAAGTTCATGCAGTCGTTTCACTAAGGTATGATTTTTTCCTAAATGTATTTTGTTTTCTTCTTATTGCTTCTATTGCTGTCATCATCACCTCTCCTACGAACTTTCATAAATCTTATCTTCAGCATACCTTGGAAGTCTGCTTAAGTAACCCTGAACACCCTGTACAGGGCTGGCTCATCATCTCAATGGGAAGCTGAATATCCCACAGAGAATCTTTTACATGTCAGATGTGAATGACAGAGGAAGCTGAAGATAGAGCTGTTGTCTGTTTCAAGCCTTTCCACTCTTGCTCTAGTGGAGCAGTTCAAAAGTCTGGCTCATCATCTAGTCACATTTGGCTTCTCCAAACTACTTCTGCCTCTTCAAAATGTTCACACACCTTGACAGAAAGCTCATTCTCTATTTAAGCAAACAACAAATAAAAGTATTAGCATGCAAGTAATCAAATTGAAAGATAAAGAGTTTAGTCATCCAGCAGCTTGAAACTAAAGACAATTTGCAGTGGTTTTCCTTATACATAATTAATGTCATACATATCTACTTAGATGAGATTTTTACCACAAATTTTATTCTTTTTCATCTGTCTTCCACCATATTGCTGCAGTTAATATGTGGAAAACTTCTTACCCTCATTATTATTTGTTGTTTTTGAAATTCTGGTTGCAAGTACTGGTTGGTTGAATGGATGAGGCGTATAAGGGATTAATCGTATTTGGCAATTGTGTTGCCAGCATATAAACTTCATTTTTCACAGACTGCTAAAGAACATCTTTTAATTCTTTGCTTTTTTTTTAACCTTGATAAAAATTTAAAGCAGCTTTCTTGACTTCCAAGCACAGGTTTCAGTAACACAGGTGTCGTATTAATATATCACTTCATAATACACCTGACCTACATTAAGAACATTTTATGTAACTACACCAAAATGAACATTTAATTCATATTGTTGTGAGTGTTCTTTTATTTTGTGAGCACAGCTATCCAACAACATTCTAAAACCAAATAAGCTTTATCATGTAAAAACATTCATGCTCACTTAAGATCAGTAGTACAGGAGAACATAATTGATCTTGATGCCTTGAGAGGCCACCTAGAAATAGAGACTAGACAGGAGTAAGGGAATAAAGGTAGGTATTTATTTGAAAGGCCTTCAAAGGTACACCCTGGGGAGCCAGAGGCTATTGCCAAGATGGACCCCAAGATGGATGACAGGTCATGAGTTTTTCACACTTTTGTAGGTTTGGTTCATTCGCATACCAGGGTGAATTCTCCAATTAAAGCTTCAGTTAACGATGTAATTGCCTTCAGCTTGCCCCCCTTTCAAAGGCTTTTGGTTTATACTTTTTGGGCCTAGGATGGTCTGGGTGTCCTTGAAGAGCAGGCCTGGAGAGGCTTTGTTATGTCTACCTAGCATGAGAGAGCAGAAGTTAACAGGCTACAAGAAACTTCAGAGTTACACACTAAGCAGTACAGGATTTGAAAAATATAAAAGTTAAAACCAAAGGCATCATTCTAACTAGCAAATAAAAAAAAAAGAAAGGAATTCCACAATAATGTGGTTGCTCAAAATAGGAGAAATGGGCAGACGCAAAATACTCAATAGTATGGAAGAGAGAGAAATCCATCTGGAAAACTCTGGGAAAAGCTAGAGAGATTTCTCCGATAAGCTTAATAAATTGTTTTTAAACTTAATTCTTCTTTCATTTAAGCTTCAGATGGAGAAATATTTTCAGTAATTGCCCAGATATTCACAGGCAAAAGAGTTTACACATTTTTTGAGCAAACCAAAGGAACAAAACCCAACTGTGTTTATTTTAGGGGCAGTACAGAGTTGAAAGGTTAATAATTGAAAATAAACTTTTATTAAGAGCACGAACAAATTAAAATGAAGCTAAATCCAAAGTGTTCAAACTTAAAAAATAAAATGATACCTAAAATCTTTGAGGATGTGGAGTAATAGATCTTGAGTTTTTCAGGGATGCTTGGAGTTTCCTGAAGATAAATGTTATAATATTATCGAGGGTCTGTATTGCAGAAGGATGGATTTTTCTTATTTCTTTGTTATCAGTTTCTATGTTCCATGATTTCAAAAGTGGAAGCTATTAGATGAAGTGAAATTCTTCAGAAGCAAGGGGAGATTGATTCTGCTGAAAAAAAAAAAAAGTCCCAGGGGAAAAAGTACCAAAACTAACAAGATGTTGCCAAGTGAAAGGGTCACACCAATAGCAGAAGCAAGTCACTTGCAAATGCAGTGATTGCTAAGAGGAGCAGAGCAAAGGCACTTAAGTCATAAACGTGATAGAAAACTGGAATTTAAGTCTTAATAGCAGATGATTTTTGCAATTTCATGATCTCAGGAAGATATTATTAGATGGAGACCCTGAAAACTTTGTATCTTCTCTTTCAATCAAGAAAATGATCATCTGAGCCATTAGATGTCTGTATGTTTGATCTTAGTAAGACTTAAACTCCTGTACTGTTAAGAAGACTTTGAAGACGATAATACACAGAGGAATATAGAAATTGGGAAAACGTTTAAAACAAGTTTGAAAATGTGAATTATGACAGATTAATATCACAACATTTTTCCATAAAGTCATTGTTACATGGCGGCGGGGGCAGGGGGGGGAAAGAAGGCGATAAACACAATCTACCTGAATTTCAGTATGAAATTGAGCTGGCAGTGTGCCCTTGTCGCCAGGAGGGTCAATGGTGTTGTGGGGTACATCAGAAAGAGTGTGGCCAGCAGGTCGAGGGAGGTGATCCTCTCCTTCTAATTGGACCTAGTGAGGCCATATTTGGAGGCCATATCAATTCTGGTCTTCACAGTCTAAGAAACACAAGAAGCTACTGTAAAGTGTTCACTGGAGTAAACCTTATCACCTTATAAAGGTGATAAGGAGTCTAGAGCATCTTTTTTATGAGAAAAGATTTTGGGTGCTGGACCTGTTTAGTCTGGATAAGAGAAGACTGAAAGCAGGTTTCATCAATACATACAAATATCTCAAAAGTGGGTGCCAAGATGAAGGTGCCAGACTCTTTTCAGTGGAGCCCAACAACAGGATAGGATGTATAGGCCGTAAACTAAAACACAAGAAATTCCACCTCAAGATGAAGAAGAACTTCTTTACACTGAGTGTGGCACAGCACTGAGGCTGCCCAGGGACATTGTGGAGTCTCCCTCTCTGGAGACATTCAAAACCCACCTGGAATGGGTGCATTCCTGTGTCACCTGCTCTACATTACCCTTCCTTGGCAGGGGTGTTGGACCAGATACTCTCCAGAGACCCCTTCCGACCCTAACAGTTCTGTGATTTGGTGATTCAGTCAGGAGTTTAATGTGGCACAACATTGGAAATATTACATGGGGGAAAAGGCCAGAGATGAATTATGATGAAGAATAGACAGCTTGCAAGAGACAGGATGCAAATAGGAAAAAGTAAAACAGAAAACTATCAGATTAGCTACCAACAAATCAAAGATCAGCTCGGAGATCACTGTTATATAATAATTTCATTAGTGATATTGGCATGGATATTACAAACATAATAATGAAGTTTGCCAAAGACACTGTGTTGGAAACATCATCAAGCAGTGCTTAGAAATAATATAGAAAGAACCTGATGACCTTGAGAATCACAGTAATAGAAATTAAATTAAATACATGTAGTATATGACAGTAAAGTCACACACTTTGTGATTAATACATAAAACTTTTTTGTCAGTAGAATTGTCAGCTGAAAATTGAAAAGAGAGAGGACAAGAGTTTGAATATGGGATGTCTAGAACTGCCAGCATTTTCTGTCTGTGAAAGAGAAATACAAGTGTGAGGTGCATTAGATTATATATTTTTCAGTATAATTAAGGAAATATTACTTCTATCAAGTATATTCCTCAGGATACAATCTTGGTGAACCAGTTTTGAGAAAAAAAGAAGTCAAAAGGAATCAAGCAGAGGAAAGAGATAATATAATCATGAGGAGAACATAAGTAGATCAGAAATTCACAGGTTTTTGCCAAATCTCTAAAATGAATTCCAGTCAAACCAGGTGTATTAAATAAGCTTCAACAGAAAGAGCTTTTTAGAATATGTTCTGTAAACACCTCCAAGTTTTTAACTTAGGAAAGCAACTTTTTAATTTACTTCATTTTACTTTATATTTACTATGAAAAGAAAAATAGAGAGGTATGTCAATAAGATAGGTAATGAGTTTATGAGCAGAGCCATAAAGAAGATCTTTTGGGGAAAACTCATCTCAAGTAAGTTTATAGTGCTAAAATTATTCCTTTGCTAAAATTATTCAAAATGCTAAGCAATGCATTATTAACTGTATTCTGCTGGGTGCTACATAAAAACATTCTTCTAGTAGAAATATTGTTACCCACAACACACCAGTCTATAAACTGCAGCCAGCTTTGTGAATGGTTATATGATTTGGGAAACATGAATCCATGTTGCAATGAGTGAGTTATTCTTTTCTTCTTTTGGGTTTGCTAAAAAATTACTGCATTAAAAATAAAAGTGGGAATAAATTGAGCTGTGATGGCTTAATCTGATGGGATCGTCAAGACATTCAAAAAAACCTATGGGAGGAGAACACAAGGCCAGAATTCAGTATTTTTCTAAATCTTCCAAATGTTAGGAAAAGTCAGGTAATCTCAATGTAGGTTTTATTGGAATACCAGATAGATTGAAGTGATAGTCTCCTGACTGAATGTATGGAGAACATCTAGCTCATTTAGGTTCTTTCTCCTTGGATCCTTTTAACAAAGGGAAAACTGTTGAGGGAATAAGGTATCCCTGTGGGAAATTTATTTTCTATTTAATTTCATTCTGTCAAAATAGCTCTCTATTACCTTCCAGAATCAGGACCTTTGATCTATCCTTCTGGTCTAAACAGAACAGATATGTATAAGAGGCTCTAGCCTGAAAGAGAGCATTGAACAAAGGATTCAAGCTAAAGCTGAATGTATATTAAAACAAATAAGCTGGGATTGGGAAAAAAAAGGAATGATAGATTTGTCTTGATGTCCCCAAGTACATATGTTACCAAGGAGATTTTTTTAACATACTTACTTAGAAAAAAAACAAGAACCAGGCAGAGGAAGAATGTGCATAGGATTCTGTTGATTTGACCCTTTGTTTTATGTCTTCTCTATCTTCTGAGTTAAATAATAGACATAGTTTTGTTTTGAAAACACTGATACACATTTTTTAATGTATAATTTTAATGTATAAAGCAGATGAAGAGCAATACTTGTACAAGAACAGTGCTTTGACCAATAAATAAGAGCTGGCCTGAGGGAGATCAATATAAGGTAAAACCTGGGACACGGAAACTCCTGTGCCAGGGACTTCTAAGACTGAGCTTGAGTTGTTTGAGAAGTGGAAGAACAGAGGAGGAGGAATAAGCATGTTAGATTATTTATTTTTTTTAAGAGTCTTACTGTCCAAGATGAAATCATGTCCAGTAGTTATGATTCTACACTTACATATAGTAACACATGTATTTAAATATGTTCATCTGATTGAAAGTACACGGTTCATATCTGTAATAGTCAGGATAGTCTCCTTTCTGTACATACAGTGATATTTCTACCTGAAAGCAGAGACCTAAATTGTATTAATCCAATCTTAAAAGCAGTTATTTTTTACTTGACTACAAAAAGACTACAGAGTGCTGAACTCCAATATATGCATTTATATTTAGTCATATCAGTCCCACTGCTTTGTGTTCAAATATTGAAAAGTTCAATGCAAACCTTTATTCAATCATATTTCTCAGTTAATACTGTGAAGAATTTTGCTTTTAAATTTAAGAAATCCTGCCTCAGCTCTTTATATAAAACAGTATAATTGACATTTTATTTAGTAATTCTGGTGTGGCAATTAAAAAAATAACTAGTCATATTTTTAAATGTCTGCCAATATTGGAATGGATTTACCAATGCAATGGTTATAACCTTGGAATAAGCATATGCCTGCTGTTGTACTTAACATATTTGTATGAATATAAATAGAAACAATAGTAACAAAGCGTACACATTTTTATGATATGTTGATGGTTCATGTATTTAAAACACTAGAGAAAGCTGGAAAATATTTCTATGCATTCTTCATTTTTTCTATTATTTCAATATGATACACACTGTCTTTTCTTGTAGTAGCACTTAATTGAAACAGCTCATGATACTGTTTTTTATTCTTTTGCTTGTTCACCTGAAACACTGCTGGTGCCAGTATTGCTTCAAGCTCTTTAAAAGTAATGGTTAAGGGCCAGAAGTGCAAAGACAAGGACAAAACACCATTGCTTCAGGGTTCTATTCAATTCTCTTTAATCAGGCAGAGTTGCCATTGAAATCAGTGACAGCTCTGCTTGAATAAGAAGGGCTGGATAGGGATTTCAGTACTGTGAGCATGTAACTTAACAATCTGCCCTACATGGCAGAAAAGGACTAGCAAACGAAGAACAAACATTTTCTCTCAGTT
This sequence comes from Monarcha castaneiventris obscurior, assembly GCA_026261815.1. NCBI lineage: Eukaryota > Metazoa > Chordata > Aves > Passeriformes > Monarchidae > Monarcha > Monarcha castaneiventris. The sequence goes on along the minus strand of JAMPIT010000624.1, from coordinate 9,737,585 downwards.
AAAAAATACTCTTTATATTTCTTTTCTGTAGAATTGAAATAAAGCTGTAAATTTTTTTGAGAAACATGTTCTTGTCTCTCTTACTCCTCTGTAAACATATAAATATCGCATGCATTGTAACACAGCCAAAATCCCTCATCCGTATCCCTATACATCTCTTCCAGTATCATGCCCCTTTTTGTACAGGTGAGCTTTCCCATCTAAGAAACTTTCCTATCATGGCCAAAAGAGAATAAGGAAGAACCTAAGTGCACTAACAACATGACCTAATGTAACCTAAGTACTCTGATAATGTACCCCATAGTTTAAAAATCTTTAAAAACCTTTCTTCTTTGCAGAAAAGTAAAAAAAAAAAAAACCTACCCTAAAATATATTTTGAAATTGGAGGATATTCCCCAGCAGACTGCTTTGAGAGTCACTGAGTCATGACTTAATTCACTTCTTTAGAACACTCATAATTAGTACCATGGGAATAAAATGCCAATGATTTTTTATCAGAAAATAAAAATAAATGGCAACTTGGTGCTCTCCTGACTTTAAAATATAAATTTTTTGTATCCTTTTATTTCTTCAGATATCATAAGTTTTGGTGAAAAATATGGTAACTGTAAAACACTGAGAAACAGCCTCAAGTGTGAATTTCCATGCTGCTAAATATATTGTCCTCATTTACTGACATGAAGAGTCACTTGGCAGTCTCTGGTGCAATAGAATTATAGATTATGCAATTCTTAATCAGCTGTGTAATGCACAAGCCTTCCTCGCACAATTGTACCAGTTCAATTTAGGTCATTAAAACTGCCACAAGGCAGCTTTCCTCCTCTGGCATTGACTGTCTGGAAAGACATGATTTTCCAGCAGTACAAGTCAGCAGTCACCTGCTGAGAGAGCCGGTGTGGCTCTTAAAAGCTGGTTCAGCACAAGAAAAAAAGAGAGCTGACACTAACTACAGTTGTCAGAAACTCAAGTACTGGGCTTTTAAACATCTCAGAAAACCAAACTGGAATGGAGGAAAAAAAAAAAAAAGAGAGGAGAATTAAACGAATTAAACTAATGAAAGAAAAATAAGCGTAGCAAAGACAACAGAAGGGAGAAAAATTAAAAGAACACAAACAGAAAAGAAAGGTCAAACATTAACTCCCTGTAGGATGGTATTGGAAAATAAACTAACAATAAATATCTGTTCGTACTTAAAAAAGGGTTCCAAAGCTTTAAGTAATGGGTAATATTTCTCAATTAAAATGGAGATTCTAGGTTTTGCACTGTATGGAATTGATCTTTGTCCATTGAAATTATATGAATTTCTTTGTTAACCTCAGTCTGTACTGGGTGCAGTCTCAAGAAAGCACAGAACCAGAATAGTTTGACCAAAAAAAAAAAAAAAACCAAAAAACCCAAACAACTAAAAACCCCCTAGAACAACAGATGAGTAAATGTATGTAAATATTAATTATTTATATATGCCTGCATGTGCCCTATTCACATGCAGTTTCACAGGTGATATGCACTCTTGTTAAACCAATGTATGGTGGCAAAAGGTAACTTAACGCTGTACAAATAGATAGAACCTATTTTACCAAAGAACCTATGCACAACATGCTAGTATTGTGCTTGAAAGCATATCTACAGAAACAAAGTACATGATAATATCCATGAGTACTGGGCATTAATTCGAGCTGACATTTGTTTGCCTAGGCAGGCTAAAAATATAAGTAAATATGAACAGCTTATTTGGGATGAAAAAAGGAGGAACTGGTTACCATGGAGGGTGGCAGCAAGGAGAGGAATTCATGATTCAAAATTCAGCCTCTGAATTTAAAGCAAAACTCCTAAATATCAAAGGTAGTGGATGAATTCATAGTTGGTCTAGATTTCATTTTTTACTAATTATTTCATAATAAGCCCTATAAAAAATATCTTGCAAATCAATCTCCTAGAATTATTTTTTAATACAGGAATTAGGTCAGATGAATGGTTTGTGGGACATTGGTTTTCAGTGAGCGAGTTGTCCTGCCTCAAGGCTGGTATCTTAATTGCATCTGAGCATTGTAGTAGTTTTCCAAGATGGAAAAAAGTATGCAGCTCTTGAGATCTCCTCTGAAACACAACTAGAACAATGTTAATTAGTAAAGGTAAAATGGATGTAAAGAGAGAATGGATTTTTTTTTATCTGATGCTGAAGATTTATGTTAAACAGAAAGAGGCAAAGATGGAATGAAGGCAGCAAAATTGTAATCAACAGCTCTAGTGGTAGCTGTTTTAGAGGAAGAAAGGGTGAAAAAATCAGGTGATTCTCAGTTTCTGTGTGGTTCTCATGTACAGGTTTGAATATATAAATGATAGCCTATTCAATACTCTGGCTTTAGAACAAGGGCATTCAGAGGAAGCATGGTATGGGTATAGAGTAAAATATTGAAGAAAAAAACATTGCATTTATAAGTAAGCTTACATTTGAAGTCAGAAATATATCAAAAAGAGGAAGTTCAAGGAGGAAATTTATTAAAGAAAAAATGGTGATGGTATAATTTCTGCTGGTAAGACAAACTTTCAGATTGTGAAAGTTCCTCCCTCAACTGCCCTATTTTCAGACTTTGTTTTAGACTTGGCACACACCTAGGTCTAACAAAGGACTTCAGAGGATTGTGGCTAGTTACTGAAATGCGTTTCTGTTCCAGAGTCAAGTTTCATTATCCAAAGGGAAACTCTAACTAGAACAGCCATACTGTGTCAGAGCAAAGACCCTTCTTGACATTGTTTTATGCACTGGCTGATACAAATGGTCACACTAGGAATGGTCTCTTTGGTGCCAGACTTTGGCTTTCCTATATATTTACCATCTTCCATGGTGCAACACTCACTCTCTTCCGTTTCTTTTCAGTTACTGTCCCTTGAGATTATTTTGTTTTCCCCAAGTCTATTTTTTTTTTTTTTTTTGCTCTTCCTTAGGGAACAGAAGACATTTAAATATTTTTCAATGAGATTGTGTGTTGCCAATTGGTATGAGTAAGGACTCTGGCTGTTGGTAATCAGACTGTCCAGGGTGCTCTGCCTAATCCCCCATATATTATCTGGTATTTGGCAGAGGGGTGATAGCTTATCTTTGTCCTCCTGCACTCATTGTTTGCTCAGCTCAAAAGGGAAAACCAACAGGAACAATGGTAGATGAAGTTGTCTGAGTGAATAAAACAGCACTATACAATAGAAAACTGTTCTGCTCCTGTCCTCCCTTTTTAAACTATTTGTGACCCACCACCATGATATCCACAATTATGATTAAAATCTTTATCAGACTTCTATTCTATCACCTTCCAAAAGTTTAGGCTCTAGAGACTGTCTGCATCCAACCTTTATGGAGGAAAATTTTCTGAAAATCTACAGTAGCTTTTTCATTCAGGAATACTGAAGGCCAACATGCAAGCAAAACTGTAAAGTTACAATTCCCTAATCATCCAGCAGACTTGGAAACAGAAAGCACCTCTTTGATGTTTGCAGACAATGTGCTAAACTGAAGAGAATGGACTGAGGTACCCAAAGGAATTCAGTGTATTTATAGAGTGTTCTCTTTGCTCTCCTATTTGTAATTCATCCTGCTTCATCTAGGGAATTAGTAAACATAGATTTGCTTCCGTGGCCTAAAGAGAATAGAAGCTTCCCAAAGACTAGATCTTTTATTTAGGATAAAGTGCAATTGTAAGATCTATATACTGTTGCATCTCACAGAATCCCCATAAAAGCATTTTGATTGCAATAGAAAAAAAAAATCTAATAACGATGTCGAAAATATTGAACCCAAACTTTGTTAAGTAACAGTGTTTAATGCAAGGGGATTCTCAGGTGATGCCATTTCTCATTACATTCAACTGTTTCAAGTTTGTAAAATGACTGAGAATTTTTCTCGACAATTAGATACTGGCAATACATATATACAGAAAAATTTATCCATAGCAGTATATTGTGTAACTAACAGACTGCATTAAAGTCTATGTATTTCAACTTTTGCATCAGAAAACAGCAGTTAACATCTATTGTAGTCAAATTTGTTGTTACACAAAATGGCCAGAAGTTTGCTTACTAACAGTTATATCAATAGCAGGAGTTTATCAGATGAAGTCTTCCCCAGTTATGGGTTGTGACATAAGGAGAAATTTGGAGTGAAAGGAATTCATTGGGATTCTAAAGAGCAATAAACTTACACTATTCATGAGGTAAAAATATTTAGCTTGATGCCATAGTTTAATCCATTTGGCAGCTAAATACCACCCAGCTGCTTGTTCACTCTCCCACAGAGTGATGGGGAAGAGAATTAGAAGGGTAAAATGAGAAAACTCATGGGTTGAGATAAAGACACTGTAGTAGGGAAAGTAAGAGCTGTATGCCCAAGCAAAGCAAAACAAGGAATTCATTCACCACTTCCCATGGGCAGGCAGATGTTCAGCCATCTCCAGCAAAGCGGGGCTCCACCACACACAACTGTGAACTGGGAGACAAATGACATCACTCCAAGGGTTCCCCAGTCTTCTAAGCATGACTCCATAGGGTGTGGAATACCCCTTTGGTCAGTCAGGTTCAACTGTCCCTGCTGCCTCCCCTTTTTGGAGACTGTAAGGGCTGATGCCCTACACAACACATGATCAAGGCAAGCTGTCACAAGACAGGGCTCTGATTGTAAGCCATACAGTTCTGTCTGATTACATCTAAGAATATTAAAAGCAAAAAGCAACCAGCAAGGCAGGAGAAGCAATCCTGACTGCAGTACAGACAAAAATAGCAGTGATTCAATGGACACAAGGAATAGTTGTTTTGTTTTGTTTTAGTTACTCAAAAAAAATTTGAACTTAAACTTTCTAAAGTTCAAATCAGGCACATAACTTTATATATGCAATATAGAATGATAAAATTTGCTGACAGTTGAATGTGCTCATTAGGAATTGTAAGTCAGCAGCACCACTTTCAAAAACAGAAAACTGTTAATATGCAGACTTCAGCTGAAGGAATAAATCAAATAAATCAAATATTTAGCTTGATACATGTAGTCATTTTTCTATCTATGCAATATATTTTCAGATTAAAGCTTCTTTGGATTTATTAATTATTCCAGTATATTCCCCAAATACATTATGAAATTATATATGAAATACAAATAAAGAATCAGAAGCCAGGCATATCTTGTTAATAGCTACTCTATACATCTGAAATCTTTTGTCAAGAGAGCTGTACCAACTCATTAATTCAAAAAGAGGTTAATAGGAAAACCAGCATCAATAAGCCAGCAAAATCCCTTTTACACTTTTCTAGAATGATCAACACCTCTGAACAATGTAATTCATTGTGGACAAAGATTGTCAGCCTACTGATATCAAAGGCTAGGCTAAGAGAGGAACATATCCAAAACAACCAATGGATTAGAAACTTATATTAATATCTGGGCACATAGAAATAATCCAGTGAAACAGATTTAATGCTTTGTGTTTAAATTATTCTATTGAAAATAATATAATTTAGAATAATATTAAAGAGATGGCAGCTGGGAAGGTAACAAAGTTAGAACTCCTATCTGTGTAATTTACTTGCATTTACAGAGCTCTCAGTCTGCACTTTACTTATAATTGGTCACTCACATTTGCTATCTAGGACACTTTCCCTGTGCTTCCTATAAAATTATCTACTGATAAGTCAAGCATTCAGAAGCTTAATGCTGTGACAGCCAGGCTTTTATTTTCAGTTTTGCATAAGGCATTGCAGACTCCTGTCTTCAGAGATTTCTTACTTTTGACAAAACCAAAATTCAAAGTGCAGTCATTTGGACTTGTAAATAAATCCACCTTTAATCCACAGGTAAATTTAACCTGGCAACTACCCTGAAGTATCAAGCAAGAGCAGGTCGTCCCATCATGATACATAGTTTGAAGCAGGATTATCTGTCAAGTTATTTCATTAGGATGTTCTGTGAATAAATAAGCAGTGACAAACATTTCAAAGTGGTCTCAGCAGGGAAGTTTGAGATTGTTGCATTAAGTGTTTGTAATGTAAGTCCGTTATTTCCATGTTAAATGACTAACGTTAATTAATTAAGTAATGTGCTCCAGCCTCCCTTCTGCACCTTGCTTCTCCCCATGTAACTGCAGTATGATGAGTGAAACTGCTGTAGCAAGTTCAGGTTTCATGATGGATCAAGATCTTTCACAGAAATCAGTCTTAAACTACTTGTAAATATTCTGTTATTCAATCACTGGGCCTCAACAAAATTATTTCCTGCATGTCACTGCCTACATAAACTGATTTATTGTGACTGTCTTTTCTTATTAGTAATCTACATTTAAGTATTATGTTCTCTCAACACCTGGAAAAATGTAAATTACCCTATTGAGAAAGGGAGAACAGAGACTAAGCCCAGCCTGGATTAAAACAAAAGACATCTCCTACTTACATTGCTTTGATAAATGTTTGTACTTAAAGGTATTAGTTTAATCTTTAATAATCTCCTGTTTTCTTTTACTAAAGAAAAGTTTAATTACTGTGTCCTACCTACTTGTCAAATATAGATTTAGTGTTCTAACAGTTAAGAGCACATAAGAGAATGTTGAACAGTTGCATGTAATTTTTAATTTCATAATGCTAATTTCATACAAGAACATTATCCTTACCAGACATTAGTACAAATATAAAGACGCTTTTAGGCTACATTAAAATTTTAAGTGTTTATCTATGTCCTTGGTAAGAAAGAAAGCTGTTTATGAACAGACTGCTTTGCACAAATTAAGGCACTTATAGATAATACAGAAAACACTTCTTCTTTGGAAAAATAAATTGTCTTCCTAAAAAATTGGCTCTATTTACTGAAAAAAAAAATCAAAATTTTATTTAAAAGAAATAAAACCAGCTCTTCTCTGTACAGACATTGTAGGGTAGTAAGCATAAACCATAATAAAAGGATATTTTTTACAGATGTTCTTGTTGGTGCACTGAAACAAATCAAAAGGAGCCTAAAAAATACATTCCAAATGGACAGTTTTTGTGTAAAGAAACACCGACAAATGAAATACAGATTAAACAAAAGAAATTACCTGTTACATTTGCAAAATGTTCCCCAGATGAGCGTTCGTCAGGACAAATGCTGTAGCCATCCTATGATCTGGGGAGAGCCCTTGATTCAGAGAAGTTACTTTGAAAATGGAGAATGCTGGGGGTGTAGACTTCAAGGTCTACATTTTAAATAGCTTCCAAGTTTCATTTAACTACAATGGTGACAAGCTGTGTTGGAGTGAAAAATACAGGTCTGGAACCAAAGACCCCCTTTCTACTACTAGGACAGACAGAAACTGAGAAGAAACTACAGACTCCACAGCAAATCTGTGACCTGGAAGCACTCTGAGAACATCCTGTGCCAAGCACTCCTGGAATTATTTCAGTGGGAAATACTAACCCCTTCCTTCTCTGCACATAGACATGTTTGAGTCATCCTAGATGTATTTTGTTATGCATCACGAACTGCCTTTGGTCAGAAGTGTAAGTTTGAAAACACCTCTGAAAGAGAAACCTCCTTCACAGACTGTAATCATGACCCTAACCTGCCTGGGTTTTGTTCCCTGACTGCATGACTTTGAACCTGTAACAACATTTCTGTTACACTCTACAGAACTCCTCCAGTAGAGTTGAAAATGGTAGATCCATGAGTAGACTGCTGCACTGAAATCAGGTATCTATCCATGGTTGCTATGTTGTCAGAACTGTTCAGTGGGTAAACAAACACACACAAAAATAATGAATTCCATTTGATTATGCAAATAATTTTGCCTGACTTCTACACTGCTGTTTCATCTAAATGAGATCCTTCTGGGTTTTGTGATCATTACATTTTCAAACTGAAATGCATATCTGTGTTTAAATGACAAAGTTAGCATTTGAAAAGATTTACCAACATTAAATTACAAACGTGAACAACGCTGCAAAGCAGCAAGTTTGAGCAAGTAAAAAAAATAGAATGGTTCAGAATTAAAACATATTTATGTAAAAATTTGAAACTGTGACATCCTTTAAGAAGATATACTGCTTCACGGTGCCTTAGTTTTATTAAAAAAAAAAAAAAAAAAGGTTTGTTATAAATCTCAAGTTTCAGACTTCTAAAATAATTTTTCATTTCATCCTTTTTTTGATTTTTAAAAAACCCCATGGAACAGTTATAGTAAGAGAGCTTTGCAAGCAGTTCTTCTTCAGTCCGTATTAAAAATATATGTGAGATCAGAAACCCTCAGATATTATCAGCTTTATAGCCTGGAATCAAATGAGCCTCCACTAATTTTTTATGAAGGATCCTCTTCTGTGATGCCAAGTCCCTCATGATTTCAGAAGCTTCTGAAACACATGGTACTAGTCCAAAAGGCATCACAGGCACAAAGCTAAAAACAGGGACCTTAAGACTCCCCTTGGGAGTCTCAGCCTTATTGACTGTATTATATGGCTCAAGAGGCTTCTCTAGTATCGATGAATTTCCCTGATGGTTTTGTGCTGTCTTAAGCCAAAGCCTTTTAACTGATTCTTTTCCACTTAACAATTACAAAAGTTTGACTACAAGAAAAACCCCAGAATCTTTGGAAAGTTGGTGAGAAAAACATCTTTTTCTTCTGTTCCCTCTGTGTTGAACTAGACCCAAACTAAGTCATATGAGAGTTATATAGACTTTTTAATAGTTTCTGTTAAAAACAGCAACATAGACATTAAAAGTGTTAAACATATACTCATTACATTTTTGTTGGGTATAATCCTCAACCTTACTGTCAAGATTGTTAAAAGATTGTTAATTTAAATATGTATGTTTAAGAAACATTCCAGGTCCGTAGGTTTGGAATCAATGCATAAGTGTATTTAGTTAGTTTATTTCACAGAAGATTTTTTTTCAATAATTATAGCAGGTCTTATTCTTATAATGATACTTTCAAGTAAGTTGCCAACATGTCATTCAATAGCCACTCATTATTTGCTAAAATGTAATTGATTGGAGTAATGAAGAACCAGGAGTCCAACAATGTCTTTTATCTGCATGATTCTTTTTCATATCTATTCTTCCATTTCTTGCCATTTTATTGTGTATTTATTTCCTGTGACTTGTGAGAGTCAGAATAATCTTTTCAAGATACAAACTATTGTTGAATGACAAATAACTTCTTTATTTCACCTTCTAAATTGAGGTGATGCCATTATTTGAGGTGATTTTATGTGTTAGAGGTATCAAATACCTCATTAATGTCTTCAGCGTGCTGTTTGTTTACCTGTGAAAAAGTCTGGGAATTAATTTTCACTTAATCGCTTGTTCCCTCCATCATACTTAATCGCTTGTTCCCTCCATCATAGCAGTATATTACATACATATTTGGTTCATATGGCAACAGTTCATATGTGACTGGACAATGGGCATAAAGGCCTGTCCATCTGGAGGCTGAATGAAACCTCTACATAGTGATGGACTAACAACACTCAAGGTGTTGGTGCAATCTGAACAGTGTGCAAAAGGCTGAAGAAATGAACCTTCTGGTTGTAAATCTATCAAACCATTCTCTCACTGCACCTTATTCTTTCCTTCTATGCAGTTACAAAGCAATCTCTTCTATTCATAGCACTCATGATGGGCCTCAGTCCTTTTGCACAAATAATTACTTCCGTAGACTAAAAATGGATGAATTGCATTATTTTTTTGAGAAAAAAAATCACAACCAAAACAACAACAACAAAACAACAACAACAACAAAACAACAACAACAAAACAAAACAAAACAAAACAAAACAAAACAAAACACACCAAAACCTTTGCAAACTTAGTGCTCCCTAGAGTAATAATTGTGATTAAATATGTACACCAAAAGAGCAATGCAACTTTGGGAATAAAGCCTTCCATTTTCTTATCAATTTTTTGCTTACTTTAACAGAAAGCTATATAAGACCTTGAGATGGAAAATGCATTGTGCAAAATTGAAAGTATAGTTATAATAAACTGCAGCATTTGAACAATTCTTGCCATCATGTGAGTTTGTTCCCTAACTAATTCTACAAGCAACAACTGCTTGATTAACGGAAATACAAAAGTTTCAAACAAGCACAAAAAGTCAGAATTGCAAACTGTAAACTAGGCACTTAATTTTGGGTTGACAAAATTGTGCTAAGTGCTTAAACACTTGTGTGGATCTGAGTGTTAATTTTTACATAGCACTCTAAATATTCAGAAAGTATACCTCAGAATTTTCACATAATTCATCCACAAAATACATGTATAATTCCCACTTGATAGAGAGCACAAAAAAAAATTACTTGCACCGGTAGGTAGCAGGTAGAGAATTAGAACTCAAGACCTCTTTATGCTTCACCAAGCCTTTATTCCCCCATGTCACCCTAATTTCTTGTAAATGAAAGGTGAACTGATAAAAGTTACAAACTATATGAAGATATCATCACTGCTTCAGCCAATATTTAAACACAACAGACTTCCACATTAACATATTTCATAATGCATCTAATGAACCTTATGAGTTAGAAGATATATGGAGCGTTTCATTCTTAACTGGGTTATCTTTGGTTTGGTTTATGTTTTGTTTACTTTTCTGGCACTCAGTTTTAAAAGTCTCCCTCTGTGTTTTTTTTTTTTTCCTTTTTTGTGTGTGATCACAATTGCAGCCAGGTTTTTTTATCTGAGGCTTTATATTTTATATTCTGTATTGCAATTCAATTTACAGTCCCTAACAGCAAGGGGTGAGTTTTCTCGGTGACTAAGTAAAAAGGCTGATAGATATGATTACTTCTGAAGAGAAGAGAAGTGATTCTGGGAGTATAGCTTTTTTTGTTTCTAAATAAAGGGAGTTATGATCAAGAAAGCTCATCAGATGAGCTATAGTTATGAATAAAACAGTTTTGATCATGTTTATGAGGAGTTACCTCTAAAAGCACCAACAGAGGGAATCTCATAAAGCAGGAAACCAAGTTAATTGCAACAAAGAGAATAAAGTCTTCCTTGAACAACAAACACTGAGGAACTGGGAGTGGCCTTTCCAGATACCCAGAGATTTGCCTGCCTGAGTTCAGAGCAGAAAGGTAGTAGACTACCTAGCAGAGTTATTGGGGTTTCTACAGCTATAACTAAACTGAGGCCAGTAAAGGTTGCAAAACCTCACTGAATAGTCAGTAAATCATGCCCAGTCCCCTAAAGCTGTAGGCATATTTTTAGAGGTCACCAAGATATGTAGCTTCAGTTCAGCACTGTTAAGTTGATGTTACACTGATTTTATTGCTATGACTGTAGTAATGGTATGCATGACCATTTTTGTCATATGAACATCCATGTTTTCTGGTAGTTGAGTTACTGAGTTCAAGCCATGCAGTGTACACAGCATCATGAAATGACTGAGCAAAAAACTTACTGAGAAAACATCAGCCAAATCATCCACATTTTTTAGATCCTTCTGAATATTGCATTATTTATGCTGAAAATTTAGAATTGCAGTAGTATTTTATTTTTCACAACCATAACAGTAATGCTGATCTAAAGAAGTATAAGGGGTAGTCTGTGTGTGACAGAAACTTTTAGCAAAGATAAAGTCATATCACCAAATTGCACTTCTTTTATTTGAAGTGATACAATTAACAATTACAAGGCAAACTGCAGATTTCCTGCTGGAGTTTAATCTATATTAACAGACTACTTTTCTTGTATCACAACTAGTGTCTTACAGTGTATTCTAGTGTAGGGCTGTCCAACAACAGCACAGTTTCTGAAGGATGAAGTGACAGCAAGGGGGAAATGTCAGAACAGAGCAAAAATTAATGTTTTCAGTCTTGCGGCCTATTATTTCACAGTTAAACTGTGAAATCTTTGAGCAGTAACAATCAGCATATTTAAAAGATTGTAAAAGTAATCCAATAGTTTTCTTAAATGGATTAAAGGTAATTTAAATACTTCCTCAATGCTGAAGAAGAGTATGTTTACCCAAAGTCTTCTCCCTGTCAGTGACCAGGAACAGATGCCATAGGGAAAAAAATGATGGAGAACAAGTACAAAAATTTCCTCAATTTTCAAATGTCAGTCATAACTAGAATGTGAAAATAATAGCATCCTGTGGTTAGAAATTGCAGCATTAACTAATTAAATTTTGAACTGCAAAACTCTCTGAGCTCCTAGTCTATGTATGATTCCCTTGTTTCTGCTGGTCATGGCTCACTGCAACATATGTATGTAACAACCTTACTTTATCAGACTGGTCATCTAGTCATCTAGTGCTGGCTTAACTTCTCTTATAGCTCAGATATAACACTGTGAAACACACAAAGTGTCCCAATCCCAATGGCAGACAATTTGCAACATATTCTGAGCTTATAGCAAACCCACTCCAGTAGGACAGAGCAACTCACAGAGGAAATATTTTCTAGGCATTGGTTTTGAAAGCACATTGCCTGTGAAGTAGCCAAGGCTTTTGGACATAGCATAGTACAATTTTGCAATAATTGCGTTGTGTATTTTGAAGTTGTAAGGGATTGAATGGCTGCAGAACAGTATTTTTCCTCATCACATATACACATACACAGGTTTTTGACTTGGCAACTAAGTAAACCAAACAAGTCAAACAACATATTTATTGCATGACAATAATAGGAATGGTGTTTCTTTCTATGTCAATTATACCTCAAACACACACTGATGTTAGAACATTGATCAGCATGTGCCTGTGAGTACTTTAAGTTCATCCTTTATGGTTTTACTGAATGTGCCAATTGGTACCTAATAATGCTGAAAGTCCAAGACACTGAATACCTGTGCAAAGTAATGTGTATGTCTACCCATCTTCAATCCACCATTGAAAAATCTCTATCTTGTGTCAAAATCATCTGCAAAATATTTACTAAATTAGGGACCATATGTCTTTTTGTCAACAGTTAAGATATTTTCATTTTAAAAAATAAAGACCTTAGTTCTACTTTTTCATATTTTATTTAAAAAATAAAATAAAACATGATATGCTCAGTGCAAGCTGCATATTGTAAATCAGCACCTATTATGTAATATACGGGAATGATTAGATCAAAGAAGCAAAAATCGTTCGATAAGGTGACCTTTCAGTCATTTGAGTTACCATCCTTCTTCCAGAAAAGCTAATATTTCTTGCATTGGAAATTAATGGGGAAAGCAAATGATCAGCCCACCTCTATTCATGTGTACAGCAGTTTAGAAAGAACCCAGTGTCCCCTGGGGCAAATTAGTTGTATCTGGCAATATGTGCTTCTGCTGTTGGTACAAAGGGCAAGGTAATGTAGTAATATTTTACTAGTGTCAGATGGTGCTGTGCAGTAAGAGGCTAGGGCAATTTGATGCAATGCCATTTATTTATAATGGAAGCCTGAATCTCCATCCACTGAGCTATAAACTTGTATTTTGTTGGATATAGTCTATTTCCCTAGATCACTGAAGCTATTAAAATCTGAAGACTAAGTTATTGATATGGAAACCTGTTCCTGAGCTGTTTAGATCTATCTAGTTTTCTAGCACATATATTTTGGAGGTCCTAGATATTTGTTTCTTTTTCAGGCTTTATGGTATACTTAAGCCTGTCACATAGTCACTATTTATCTTAAAGTTGATGTAATAGGAAATACAGCTTTAATAGCAAAATGGAACAGAAGTTCTTACATAGTATAAACTGATTTATCTTCAAAATCAACATATTGTCACTAACCCTTAATATTTCAAGAAAATAGTCAGATATAATTGTATAAGAAAAGTCTTCACTGTCAGACTCATACTTGTATTCTTGTCTTGGACATTGACATATAATTGTCATCACTGAATTGAAAGTTTCATATAAATTAATATCTAGAAACAATGAAGAAAGATAGTCAAAATTTGTTCTTGCACTTTGTAATAATTTAAGCTATGCAACACATGTAGTGTTATCTCTCTCTTCAATACACATTGCTACAGAGCATTATCCAAGCATGACAGAAGAAAAGAAGATGAATTGAGATTTCTGTTTTTGATAGGTCTAATATACTCATGGACACTGGATGATAAACTATGACTACAATAAATCATACCCTGATATGGCTGACTATCAGAATTCTTTTATGTCTCACCAGAACTTTAGCAATACCTACTACTTTTATAGTGTTCTTTCTCACTGTCAAGGATACTCCTCTATCAGGTCAATTTTTAAGCTTTTTTTTTTTTTTTAATTCAAGGCAGGGTATGCTTTTTAAAAACTGCCTGTATGAAACATAATCTATATCTCAGTATCTAACAGATAATGTTTTTTGGCGTTTTTTGGCGTTTTAAACTGAAGCGGGTTTAATTCACAAAGATATTAAATGTACCAAGGACTCCAACTTTCAAAGAATTGAAGTAGTAACATATGAATATATGACAGGAGAGCAAAAGAGTCCAAGATGCTTTTCCTAAGTGTAGTACGAGGGTTACTCCCACAGTCCCAGACATGTGACAGAAAACATTTTGATTGTTCTCTCACTAGTCCTGCTGACAGCTAGATATAATTTGTTCAAAATCTGCCCACAATCTTAAATTTTAAAAATCTGGTTAAAATTCCATCTTGAAAAAATCAGAGAATATACTGAAAACTGAGCTAAAACTATCATTATTACTATTACAGATGATCCACGCGGCAGATAGTCCTCAGATCCTACTGGAGTATACATTAGTTTTCTGCATAGAGAAAATGTAGATAAGAAGAGTAGAAAAATACATACAGTGTATATTCATGCTCTTTTTCTATCTTCAAACTTTCTTAGTGAACACATTAAACTTGTTGGGTCTGTTGGGTAAAATTAATTTTTGGTCTAGGCCCACTAAAATCAATATAATGAAAAAAAAAATCTGATGAAATGTTGGAAACTTCTTAATGTTCTGCCTAAGGCTGAATAACAGTCACTTATTACAGGAGAAAACAGAGCTCCTGCATTTATCATTAGGAGTCCTTACTTTTCCGCCAACATTAAACAGAACTGCCAGTTCCCCTAAATATTGGTTATTGGGCTTTGGTTTTCACCAGGTCTTTCACATCTGCATATCACATGTTTATAGTTACAGCTCAGACACTTGGCCTAGAAGAAGGCAACATATATTTCTGAGCAATATGAAACTATGGAAATTATGGACAAGAACATTATGAAATATAAAATATATCTGTGGAACTACATGTGTTTATATCAAATTAGACATAGTCTAACATGCAGTAATATTTCCAAGGATGATTACCAACTGTGAATTAAGAATGTATATTCCATTCATGCAGCACCGTGTTCCTGCAAGGAAGATTTGGGGTAACTATGCTTCAAAATACCCTTTCATTTGCTCATGAGTGTAATACAGTAATAAAGGTATTGACAAAAAGAAAACCAAATGGAAATATTATTTTCCCAACAGGGAAGTTAAAGGACTAGAGACACTTTTCCTCTACTAGTTAGTAACAATCAATTCAATATTAGTGGTCTCTGAAAAGTATTGTGTCTGTACTAACCAAGTTTTTCAGCTTTCCCCTTCTTTTCTCATATATATTTTAACTCCATTTGCCATATTATAAATCATAAAAATCAAAAGTCACAGTGATGCCACCTAACGAGTACACGGACTTCAATAACATCCAAGCTGTGAATTTGACTACGTGGTCATCATGCCCTGCAATTTCCCAATACTAACAAAGCTTAAAGACTTTCTGGTTTTAGTCTGGCAGTTTCCTTGGTGTCTGAATTTAAACTCAACTCTCCAAGAGGGATAGTGGTGAAGCTCCTGGGTTTCATATTTGATTAGCTAAAAAAAAAAGATATGACATCTCCCTATCAATAGAGCTGAGATGACAGATCCCATACCTTTGACAGAAAGAGGACGAAGTCAGCATCACCAAGGGTCTGTTAAAATAAAGTTGTTACAACTACTTTGATTAATTTAGGCCAGCAGGTGATCATATATGCAGAGAACATAGGGCAAGATGGAGGGCTTATCCCTGTGAGTTAATTCCTCCAGCTGAATGATGAAGGCTCCAGTATTTTCTACCATTATGAGAAGGATGTCTCAGTGGTCACAGCAAAAAGTCCAGGGCTCTTGCCTCTGAAGTCTCTAGACATACTGAAAGATATGACTTAGTATGAATATAGTATCACATGGGGCAGACCTACTTTGTATTAGACCTCTAAAAATTGAAGGAGCTTTATCTACTATATCATAAGATATAAATGATGCAAGTAAGAATTATTCAGCATTACACATTCATTCAGAAAAATAAAAATCCCAGTTATGTTCACACATATTTATTTGAGACATTTCTGCAGATGAAGGCCTTTAGGTAGCATATTCTCAGAGGATCAAGAAGTTAAAACCATTTCACTTCATGCTTAACTGAAAATAAATCAGAACATACATTCTTAATTTTATTGGCAGAATGTAATAACTCTGTAATCTTAAATTTTACAACATGAAATGTCAACTATTTAATAATAAACATCTCAATTGGCATTATAATTTTAAAGACCAGAGACCAGAGTATTCCATCAAATTTCCTTTAGTATACAAAGAAAGATGTTAATAAAGAAGAAAAAAACCTCCCAGTGTAAAATCAATGCCTGTCTAATTTTGTGAAACTATTGGGATCTCTCAGTACTTTGTTACCTTATGCATTAAGCCACTCTAAAAGATTACAATGCTTTTTGAGAAGTTTCAAGGACACAGTGAACAAGAATTAAATTATCAAGTAATGTTACTGCTTGCTCTTATATTTACATTTATCCTGGATGAAGTTAATTTATTGTGGGGGAGGGGGCAAAGAGAACCATACATCACACTAATGCAAAGTCCATGAAAAATTTGCCCTTCATGCTGTGACTGGACACTGTCAAACATGGTTTACAACCTTTTTATCTGTAGCTAAGAAAAGCTGCAGTATTTAGCTACCTCAGTTGCCACTAGATAAATATTTTCCCTTGATTATATTTATGAGGAAAAGGTAGAAAACAATTCATCTGTTAAAAAGAAATAACCTCTAAAGCATAACCTCCAGAATCTGATGTATTGATTCTCTCATGTTTACCCAGATGGCAAAGGGGTGAAACAGAACCAAAAACACCCAGAGGCAGTTGCTGCAGCTTCTCTGTACAGGACTTGAGTAAAATTATGTTTTCATTGTCCATAATATTGCTTTGGTTCCTTTTACATTCCATGCATACAAATTCCCATGTGAAATCTGTGAAAAATGAGATTTAAAATAGACTGCAGTCATGACTAAAGAGCTGTCAGTGAAAGCCTGTAAATTGGTACCCACACTGAGACTGAAGTCTCACCACGATAGAAGAGAACAACACTGTAGAACAGACAATTGGACAATAAGATCATGACAAATCCATGGTGCTTTTTTCTTTCAACAAAGAGTTAATTTAAATTCAATTTCAAGTAAATTTCCTGTATGAAAACTTAATCTTATTTTCACTCATTTTCTAAGTATTGTAAAAAAAGCCTAGATTAGAAGCTTTGTTCAGGAGAATTTACATTGTATTCTAAAACACTCAAGTAATCATTATTATTTGTCTGCTTGAAATTAAGGAAGTATTTTAAAGATAATATTTACACACCCCAGTATTCTGAAAAGAAACAAATCAAAATGAAACTACAAGTGAAAAAAAAACCCAAATCAACCCTTTGCATAGGTAAGAAAGTGCACAGTTATAGTCTACTCTTCCTCTAGCCGCAGTATTTCCCACTGTTTTTTTTTTCAGCAGTATTTCCATCTCTGTCATTTCATCTCAATCGCTCTGTCTGTTTCAAAGGCAGGGATGCTGTTTTATGCCTGCTGCAACACAGAACTCACAGCCATATGGATTGTCCCACAGAGACCCCTATGGGCTCCTAGAAAGGCTTTACAACCCACATGTGGTCCTTTTAAAGGTATTTTGCTCCTTTCTAGATTCATAAACCTCATAGGTAATATGAGAAGACTTAAAAAAAAATTCCCAGTGCTTCCATAGATCATAAATTAATATAAATAGACCAACATCATGAACAACCTGTTTATTAAGAAATACAGAATCGGTAGGATCAGTGCATCTGCTAATGAGTCTGGAAGCTCTTTCTTCCCCTCTAACAGGGCAAAGAGGATAGTAGCAGTAGTGAAAACATTTAGATATTATGCACTGGATATTTTTTCTGGCCAGAATTACGACATGGCTCTAAGCAAAACATATTAAAATGTGGGAAAAGGACGAAAACTATTCAATATATCTTGTGAAAACACTCTGGGAACACATACTTTTAAAAGGTGTTTTTCATTAAGGTAGGATCAACTTTTATTGAAGTATCGATGTTTAGTGCATTTTTATATATAATTTTTTTATTAACATCACCTTTGAAAATGCAGCATGTAAATGCAGGCAAATATTGAAATGGGCAGTACAGGGAACTGCTCAAGATGTTGGTAATTAGTGTTAGAACTTGACAAAACCTGGAACATCTGAAGTTTAGCTGTCCCTCTTTTACCTGTACTTACCTTACTGGTGAGAGAGAATTGCTATCATCTTTTCAGGAATTGCATGCTTCTCTTCCTAATTCCTTTCAGATTGCTTCTCAAGTCAGGATTTGGCTTCCTACTCCATGATGTATGCAATAACTTTTATCCCTGTTTAATAAACTTTGGTTACAGACTCTAGATGTTCTTGTATGCAGTTATGCTTTTCAAAACCAAAACCAATCAATATTGTACCATTATATTTCATGCTGCAAAGGCTTTCACAAGTATTTCAATAAACTATACAAAATAACACAATATTGATTTTTATCAGTTTAAATAATAATTATCTACCTGTAGATTACCAGTAACCTAGTTATAAAAGTTAAAGTAACAATTTTATTGTCCCAAAGTGATATGTAGGAGTCTTGTTTAAGAGATTCTGGAGCAACTCTGTGGGAAGCAACAATAATCATTTGTTGTCCTTCTGAATAGACACAGCACACACACACAAATGTACATCATAGATTTGGTCTTTCTCATCCTGCAGCAGTAGTAAAACCATTGTTGTATTAGAGGAGTACAGACTTCTCAAAGATCAGTCACTTTCTGATTCCGCCTTAACCAATTTTCTTACTCTAAGTGTAAGCATTGGCATCAAGAAATTCTGTTGCTGCAAAAGCAAATTCACCATACCTTGAAATCTTTTTGTGGATTTAGACCTACTATAAATTCAGGACATTAAGTCCAGGTTCTGTGTTTACTTTAAATATAACATTAACAATGAAATTTTAGCTTGATATTTTTGCTGTCAAACACCTTCCAACAAAGTCCTGATTTTCTCTGTATCACTTTATGCAGAGCAGTGTTCTTTTATAACTTATGTACAGAATTAGTTAATGGACTGTACTCACTATTATCAAGAGAATGTCCCCTTAGAGAAGTGAATGATTAAAGGGTCGTGGCATCAAAATAATGGACAGATCATGCAACAGTGTATTGCAATGCTGCAAAAGCTACATAATGTGCAAGCAATGTTTTCCCTACTTAGATGTCATAAAATTTGCATGTTTACATGTAATTTCTCTACTGTCTTGGATTTTAAACTTATGCTCTTGTGTGGGCTTCTTCAGATGTGTTGAGAAGGGAATAAATAAGTAGATCTTATTAATCCACACCAGAAAAGAGTTCTAAACCTAAACCAAGGCAGTTTTTTTTAGACTCCCATTCTGTAACACCAAATTATCCTCCATCTCTGCAATTTGAGACCTCAAATTTCAAGCAGCCTATGCATTAATTTATTAGCTGAAAAAAATACCTCTGAATCTCACTTTGTGGCTTGAATTCTTCTCTAATTACTAATTATCCTTCAGAAAAGGGTATGTTCAGATTTAATTTCAATTTTTTTAACAGATTGTTTTCGTGTGTTAATAATGCAAGAATGGTCTCTGAAAAGAAGATATAAACGATGATTGCATTGCAATATAATTGTAAAAAACACGTAAATATACTGCACTGTATCCAAAGTATGACAAGGTGATCATATAGGAATACAACACAAGATTTCAGACACTGTATCAGCAACTGAAACAAAAATAGGATCTTATTTTTCTCATAAACATATGGTGGAATCCCATCTGGTATATCTAACCAGTCTGAGAATTATAACATGTCCTGGACTGTTTTTCAAATCTGTTAAGCCTTCACTAGCAACATTGGTAAAATTTTTATATTCGCAATGCAGTAGATAAGTCTGAATTTATGTGTGAATCAAGCGAAGAGTCATGCAAAGTGATTTTTACAGAGGTATGTAGGTGACAGTTTCAAAATATGTTTCTACTTCTCTGTAAAAAAAAAAAGGAGATAGATGCTTGATTTTAAAAATCCATATGTGACTATACAGTCAAGGTGAATTCTTACGTATTGATATAAAATGCCAAAAAACCTGCAGAATTTTTTTTCTTGCTCATTCTTTATGGAGAAAGGTTAACTGCAGCCAGCAAAATATCAATTCTTCAGTTTTGCACATTGTGCATTTCCATCAGAAATGAGAAAGCACATGTTAACACATGTTTCAGGGCAGCATCACTGGGTCTTTTACCGATCAGCGGTAAATTGTCCCACCTATGTGTTTCTTCCCCACTAAGTTAAAACATTTTTAATCCCTTCTGATGTACTTTTAATCATTAAATTGTGTAAATATACAGGTTTCTGGATTTCCACCAACCATACTGACACTAAATACTATCAGAATAACAATGCAATAATTCTGTATGGGTTTATGCTGTGCATAATACTGTATGTAGAAACGTTGCACTAATTGGATCAGGTAAAAGGAAGAAAACATCAGAACTGTCAGCTTGACCTCATCATTTCTTCTAAATTTCTTGCATTCTCATTATTTTCTACATCTGAATAGGACCTACAACATATATATTCTTTGATATATAATCTTAATATATTGTTCAGAAATATATATAGCTAAATAATTTCTACTATTGCCACTGAATGAGAATATAAACCAAGTAGAGCAAACACATCTTCACTTGTTTACCACTGTACATCAAATAATGCTGATGAATTTAATGGAAAGCATGAAAATTATTATTAAAAAAATTACCATGAGGAAATATAACTTTTTCTGAGGCAGCTATACTGTGTGACTATTACAGCCACACAGCTCTACTAAGAATGTCAAAATCCCCTGGACTCCATTAGGACTAAAATACAAGCTGCAGGACCACGCATGCAGCAAGGACAGGATTTATTTGTAAAAGAAAAGTGCATAAAGCTTTAAGGAAGGCCCTAGGTATCAAAAGTATACATATTGATACAATAATAGATACAATATTGGAGCTATGGATGACCCATACCTTTTAAAGAGTGGCTGCTGAAAGTGACCTGTGTTGCCCTGGGCATTAGATAGCCACATGTAAACACCTGAATTATTCCGATTCACAAGGTGTCTGCAATGCCTGTACAAGCTCCTGTACTCATAAAGTCTGTTATATATATACCAATTTTAAAATTTGAAATAATTCTTTACAATCCCTGAAATGTGTCTTTATAGGTCATAGATATCATGACACAAATAAACCTATTTCACCATTCCTTTAGGTAAATATTGGCCACCTTTGTTTGATTTTGTAGACGCTTGGCTAATGAAAGTGAATGCTAGACTTGATAAACTAGACAATCCCAAATTTCTTACTGAAAGTAAAAAACAGAGCAGAGGTTTTAGGGGATTTCTCTTTCCTTGATGCTTCCACTTTTTGCACAACAATGTAACTTTTTTTTTTTTTCCACAGCGTACACAGAACCTGAATGTATTTTGTCCCTGCTATGGAACAAAGCATCCTTGATACACTCAATTTGTCTTGCCAACTCTAAACCACTTGGCTATAAAATACTCTGTCAAATATTTAGTATTTATACTCCAGTTTGCTATCTATACTTCAATCCTAATTTTATTCAGAATGTGACACCTTTTGAAAGGTACTAACTAAAGAAAAAGGATGCAATCTAGTTTCAGACTGAAATAATTTCTCAAGCTCTCCTAATGGTACACAAACTCCCTTTGAACCTGATGTCTTTTTTTGAGGGGAGGTGGGAGGGGTGAAGTCCAATAAAACTCACAGCGTAAGAACCGAGAACTAATGATGCATCTACTAGCCCAGTTCCAAGTCTAGTTATTGCACTTATCTTAGATATATTTAATCATTGAGCTCGTTATGAAGACTTTTATATGTCTTTCTTACTAGATATATAACGACTGCATTTTCTTTCTGTATTATCTTAGTGTTTACAGTAAAGAAAGAAATTACTCTTTTTTTGCCATGGTGTGCCCTATTAAATTAATGCTCATTTATATATATATCTTAATTCACATACAATTATTAGGCAACGTTTTCTGTTTTCCCAGCATAAATTGAGTTTAACTCCTCTTGCTTTAATAGAATTTTGCTGCATGCACTGTGGTGGCACAAAAAGCAACATTTTGCTCAGTGACACTCTGCAGATGCTTTCAAATCTCTTCCTGTTTAAAACCAGGACAAAGGCAGAGCATTCAGACTGCATTTGGGGGTGGAAAGATTTTGTGGTTTCTCCAGGAGAGATAGCTTTAGTGCTACAGTTGAACCCACACTCCTGACTCATTTTTAGAGTGGCACAGAGCTTAGAAGTGAGGAGACAACACAATAAAAATATCCAAAATATTACATGGAATATGACATGTACAAAGACTAACCTTTGAAGATTTCTTTAGAAAAGAAACAGACATGAATTTTTATTCCAAAAGAGGTGTAATTTTTCAATTGGCCATTTTTGGTGATAAAAAAGGAAAGTCAAATCTAATAGGAATATCAAAGCTTCCTCCAAAACTGAAAAGTAGCAAGTTATCAGACGACAGAGAAAGGCCCTTGAATAATTCAAAAACAGCTACCTGTTCCACAGAGAGTTGCCCTCTTGAGGTTTTAAAATGGTTGTGAGAAATGAACTCCTGCCAAACAAAGGACAAGACTATGAATTTGAATTGAACCATGAAAGTTCCAGCAGGATATGTATTATTAAATGTAAAATAAACAACTTAGTTACTGCAGACTTCTACATTAGCTTTAGGATTATTCTGGTATTGTTGCTTATTTGAAAAATGCTTATGCTACTAATGTTCACGGGATGGTAAGAAATAAAACAAAACCTAAAACACCCTAACCCCACCTTCCTTCTCCCCGGCCTCAGCTTCACTCACTTTGCACCTATCCTTCACCCCTGAGCAGTTGCAGAGGGATAGGGAATGTGCTCAGCTCATAACTGCTTCCCTCACTGCTCCTTCCCTCTCGCCTTTTTCCCAGCTGTGACATGGGCTCTTCATGGGCCACAGCTCCTTCAGGAGATCTCCATGTGCTCCAGCATGGGGTCCTTCACAGGCTGCAGTGTGGATGTCTGCTGCCCATGGCCTTCTTCCCACGCTGTGGGGGAATCTCTGCTCCAGTGCCTGGAGCACATCCTCCCTCTTCAGTGATCTCAGTGTCTACAAAGTTGTTGCTCTTATATATTATCACTCCTCTCTCTCACAACCTTCAGCATGGAATTTTTTTTCCCTTTCTTCACATCTTTCTGCCAAGATGCCCCTACCTGGGCTGTGGGTTTGGCTGTGCCCTGCTCCAGGTGGGTTGGAGCTGCCAGGAACTGGCTGTGTCCAGCACCAGGGAACCTGCACCCAGCACTGGCCTCAAAAACCTGCTCAATTTCTTCTAACATAAAGGAAACATTTTTTTAAAAGGCTCCTACTTAATAAGAAACAGTTTTAAATCTGCCCCTGCCATCAAAGGATCTGCCAGGAATCTCACTGAAATTAAGGAGGACTTAAGCACTTAAATATACATATAAAGCTGCTTCATAAAAGCTACTTAGGTTTCAACTACCACAAAAAAAGTATTGTGTCCACTACAGACAGCAAAGAAATCACATGAAACCATGCATCTTTCCTGCAAGTATCTCGACGGATACTTGATTTATCAAGGTCCTTCATCCCATCAGCTAAGTCATAACTGGATTGAGAAGGTGAAGTCAGGAAATGGTGTGAATCCCTTGGATACATGAACTAATTGGAAAGTTCTTGTTTTTGCTGATTAATTCTAAAAATGGATCATTACATGCCACTTTTTTTTATTACAAACATAAAGTATAATGTTGACCTGTCATCAGAAATGAAGAAATATTTTAAGTACAACTGGACAATCACACACTCCCTAGAAGTATCTTCTTCTTCTGACAAGTCTTCATTATGCTTTATGGCATTAATTAGAGACACAATATAGGAAAATATTTCAACTGTGTCAGATACTAGACAAAAGTAATATACTTTTCCCAACAGTGTGAGCTAACCTCTATATTGAAAGTGCCACTAGAGGATAGGATAATACTCGTTGCACTGTCTGTGTTTCTATCTATTTAAACAGTGTAGGAGGGATTGTTGCTGCTTTACTGGATGGGTGTCTACCATTGTGGAGCAGTAAACAACATTTTGTATGGTAGATTACAAAATGTCCGAATTGTTTTGGATTAACTTTATTCTTTTATAACAGTAGAAATTGCAAAACACTTAATAAAAATAAATTGATTATAAATAATTTTAACCCATGTTTTCTTAGAGAAATACCTCCAACTTGTGGAGACAGGACAGTTACAGGTAGTTTCAGTCAGAACAAGAAAGTGTATAATTATCTAGGTGAGCTAGTTAAACCTTCAGATACAATAGTCTTTCCCTTTAAAAAATAATTGGTCTACAACAGTTTCTCACATTTTTAATTGTCTGGAAACTAAGGTGAAAACATCCACAGGGCCAAAGAACTCTGCAATGAGCACTTTAGCCTTTTGCAACTCTCCCCAGGCTGTACCTGCAGAATAACACAACAAACTGCTATAGTCCAAGATAGGCTCAGCCACTTATAATTACTCTTTTGCAGCTGGAAGGCTTGGCTCATTTTTTGCTAGGAAACATTTAGTTATTTGTGCACCAGATTTTATGTGGAAATTAGCTGTTGGATGATCTGGACTATGTAGCACTGACATACAGAGACAGAGTGTTAAAAAAAAAATTGTGTTCTGGACACTGGGTAACTCCTGCATGGAGAATGAGAATCAAAAACAAGATAGTGAGTTGCTTTACAGATGGAAACAGAAATCTCTGTTGCATGTATCCTTACAATAGTGTCTTCAGCTGGATCACACAAGCCTTCCAAAATTTTTATTCTGCTCATTTTGTAAATTCCAGCTGGTCCCTGGTTCTACATGACTGCTTCAGTTATTTGCCATCTTAACTACACATAAAATCTCTCTTAACTCTCTTCCCTATATACAAAAGGCTGGCCTACATCTGCTGCAGCAGTCTCTGTTGACCATTTTAAAGTGCCTTATCTAGGTACAATTTGGATAAATCCACAGCAGGAAACACCCAAGGGAACTTCTGGAAGGGCCAGATTCTCCGCTTGGGGTTTTAATCAACATGTTTGAGCAGAAATTAGTACAGCCAGAGCAGAAACTGCCTGGGGGAAATACTCTGAAAGGCTTCTTGAAGGCGCTTTGAAACCTTTTGCAACATTTGCTCAAATACTTTGTTGTGAAGGATGTGGGATCTCAGTCATTCAACTTGTCTCATGTTCAGTGTTGTTGTTTCTGCAGAAGAGTGCCTGAGGAAATTTCTCATTCCCCAAGGAATTAATGATCCAAGTTAACTGGGCGTGTAAGAGGTACCATTCTGATGCCCAGCTATGCAACAACTATAACACATAAACTGTGTTTTATACTTTAAATTTAAATTCTGTGGTGTTTGCCATATTTGCAATACCTCATAAAATAGACTTGAAATAGCACACATATTTTAAGTTGGTTTATGAACTAGATTATAACTACTTCTCAAGCAGAAATAGAAATAAGGATGTTCAGAATTATTTCTCCACTCCATCACCTAAGAATCATTTAGCTTTCAATTGTAGCAGATTCCTAAAGTCCCCCAAAGTAGTACCTCAACAGAGGTTATATGCAGACTCTTTTCTTAAAAACAGACATGTAGGAGACTTTGAAAAGAGCAATGGACATGAAAGAAGCTTTGGCTCATACTTTACTCCCAGCAAATTTGGTACATGGCCATATTTCTACAGGAACGTAGTCATACCACTGCAGGTCTTCTACTTCATGTCTTTTACTTTAGGTCAGTTCTTTGACCCAACAGAACTGCTGCATACTGACAAAAATTTTGAGAAATTTTAGTCCCAGTGCTAGTCAGGTACATAAATAAATACATAAAGTACAGAACAAACAATTGAATTCTCTTTGTTAGCATGAGGAGCTCTTAGATTATGTCTAAGAAATGATCTCTTTTTTTTTTTTTCCCCCAGACTGGAATTAGTTTTGAATTCTAAAAATCAGTCTCTTCCTGTCCCCACAGTGATCTCTGTTGCCTACCTCCATAAAGAAGGTAGATCCAATCTAGCTGTTGAGAACAATCTTTCATACAAGGTACCACTTGTGGGAATTAATACAACAGAACAGTCCCAGAGACCATGGCTGAACATATACAGAAGTAACAATTAAAGAAAGTGAATTTTTAGAAGACTGATAAATTAGTCCAGTTTTAAACTTTCCTGGAGTAGAAGTAATTAATAACCCCCTTCCTGCTAGTGGCTAGTTCTTACTATCAATCATTATAATGATGACTATGTATTCAAAGTAGTCAGTCCTTAACAATCACAGATGACACCAGCTGCAAAAATGCAACACCAAGGACTTGATGCCACCTAATTAGCAGTGATGGCAGCAGTCCTGGATGCTCTTAGTCTCCATGGTAAAGGTAAGATAGATCTTCAGTGGATGTCTTCTCCACATCAACCAAATTCTGGATCTTTCATAAGGCTAGTGAATTCCCATCCCTCCTCCTAAACTCCATTCTACTTCCTGCCTGATCCTTGGGGGATATTACTTTTCCAGGCTGTGGCAGGTGCCTTATCCTGCTGCTCATCTGCTACTGCTGCTTTTCCTAGAGCAAAAGAAGTATTTTCCCAGTTCACTAGGTCGCATTTTTTCAATAAGCACTTACTGTCCGTGGTGTGTTGTTAATAGCTGTGGGGATGCTGCCCTCAACCAGTGCTCATTTTTTCAAGGTCTTTGCTGTTAACTGGCACTTAAACTATGCATCATAATAAGAGACACCTGGCATCAAGCTGAGCCCACACCAACAATTTCTCTTAACAATTTGATATCCAGCTTAACAGGCCAGAACCAGAACTTCACACTGTTTGCATCAGGCACAATAAGCATAAGGCCCATGGCCAGCAATGGTAGTACCTTTTTACTGGATTATTAAGTAAAAAAAATGTTTTCACAGTTATGCTCTATTAATGCGTTCCTGCTTGGATTCAAAAGAAGCTACAAATCTGCTTGTTGTACTTCTACCTTTATAGGTGCAGTATGCATCTGCTTTAGCTACAGCTGTTTTATTCACCAGTATAACTGCAGCATCAGAGACTGAAAGCTACATAGGACCAGGCAGTTCTGTTAAATTTATTGTTAGATGAGCTCCCTTAGGAAAAGGAGCAGCTTTCTCCTGTTTACCAGCAGGGGATCCTGTACATATATTGATGATGGGTTCTCAGTGTTGACCAGATCAGCTTTGGAAAAAACTTGATCTAATTTCATATGCCTACAGTAAATCCTCCAAAAAATCAAGTTTTGATCCAAAACCCATCACTCATGTCATTGTTTAGCAACCAAACCACTACAACTCTCCTCTAAGTTCTGCTAAACCTTTATTAAACAGCTCCAGCTGCCTTGTGCCTCTCCTGTTATGTCCTATTAGGCAGAGGAGCCATCACAATCATCTTTGTACCCACTACTTGGCTTCAAGGAACATTCCTGACTCATCTGCTATGATTTGGTGCCATATCCAAGGTTCATACTATACATACCCTTTTGTGACTGAGATCGTCAGTAGCTATTGAAGAAAAGAGTAACAAGCTGCTATTCTTGGATTTTGAGCTACATATACTGCATGACAGTTATGTCACCTAATTTTCAAGTATTCACTGGTTGTATCCAAGCTTTTCTCAGCCTCATATATTTAAAACTCTGTGGAATGGCTTAACAGTGTGCAGCTGCTTAGGAAAAAATCCAAAACATCTATTTAGGGTTCTAAAAATAAGCATTTAAATGTACCTAATTACAAAGTACTAGAAACCCCACAGTACTGCAGCTATGTAACCCTGAAGGCAACAGAAATTCCCCTCTGCAGGTTAATTTAAATTCCCTCATCTGATCAACAAGGCACAAAGTATGTAGTGGAGCCCCCGCTCTTGAACTCTTTCTTCTTTCTTACTTATAGACCCTTTCTCTCTCATCTGATTTCTACATTCCAACAAAATGATAACCTGTCTTTCATACCCAAGTTTGAAAACATTTTTAGACACAGATTCCTCTGTTGCTTCATCACTGAATTACTGTATGTAATACCTAATTTTTCTTGGGTTTACAAAGAACACAGGGATTTACTGAGTTAAGGATTTGTCCTCAGGAGATCTCCCCCATGCTGACTTCCCAATGGATAAAAGTTACCATCTGAGAACTTCTAAGTCCAGGGTTCAGGATCTGAAGTCCAGCTTCTCTGAATTCAATCAAACCCTGGTCTTAGTGGTCTTGGTTTGGAAAGTTTACATATCAAGAGGGACAATTAATCTCTTAAAAGCATCTAATTGTCTCCATCCAATATACCAGGACCTCAGCCACCTTATTTCATCATTTTACCTGGCTAAGCTGGTGGGTTGACATTACAATAATTAATAAAGCAGTAAGGGGTACTTATTTTATGACTTATATCATTAAACAAGATACATGATCCCAGTCAATGCAGAAGAAGGAACATGCTGCAAGCAGTCTTCTCATTAATCAGAGAATGGTGTGTTGCATGTTTTCCTTTGCTGATCAATGGATAGTCAATCATTATTGCTTCCTAATAAGTGCTAATAGGGATATCTTACTCACTATCTTATCTATACTCTCCCCTAAATAACATGCCTAGGAAAACAATTAGTCTTATTTTGTTAATCTCATGTGTATAAAAATTATCTTGATTTAGTGTTGCAGTTCAGGAGAGAGGTCAAAAGTTTAAGAGGAAGAATGATAATGTTCAGCAAAGGTAATAGTTTTAATCTTGGATATAATCAGAGTCTTTTTATTATTCACAGAGATCTAGTGTCAATGTTTAGTTCACACCAGATGAAAATAAATGGATTTGAGTCAGCTTCTCAGATGCCAATCTAATTAAATACTTAATGTAGAAAATATAAGTGACATATGTAGCAGACCATAGAAGTATTTATGGAGTTTATGTAGCAGTTTTCAGGTGTAAAACATCAATGATTGAAACACTACATTGTTTATTTACTCATTACAAAGCAACTGGGCTCGGTTTTATGCAAAGCAAAAGCAGACTTTCATTTTCAATTACCCTTATGGGAGTTAAGTATCACTCGATAACGACAGTAGGGGAAAAATCGGCTAAAACAATCCAGCTGCAAATTAAACAATTCAATTATCCTTTACAATAGCTGGGGCAAGACCAAGTGCTAATGGGTACTAAATGAGAAGGTGACTTTTTTTCACTGGCTGTGTTGGTCATTTGCTGTTGCTCTTTCCAATTTGTCACTGTTAAGAGAAACTGAGGTTGATTGATAGTAAGTATTTAAGAGTTCAGGTAGAAAGGAGAGTATCTAGAATATCAGGTCATAAGCTGCCTGTCATGTCAAGTGGCACTGGATGATCTAGCCATTGCTGGTTGTATTTGAGCTGGGCTAGGCACACAGCCAACAAATCTGTACTCTGAAGCCCTGCATTCATAGATAGTTATCTTTATCACCTGGTGGATATGGTTTATTATTTTCTCCAGACCAGTTTAGTTTGACTGATAAATGGGTGTAGGTTCCCCACATGATCACACCATGGTAGCTTTCCATTTGAATACTTAGAGCATTCTCTGGCACTCCAGTCTGGTTAAGACTACCTCAGCCTTTTGATGACTAGTGGTTCTCATAGGAAACTCTCCTGACTATCAAATAATATATGATCAGTAAGGAAGTAGATAGGAGGGCCGTTCAAGCTCATTTTTACCCATATTTACTACACATTATACTCTATTTTCATGCCGCAGTAGTAACGCTGTCGGGAACTGCTGAGAAAAGCAGTAGAATAAGTTTTGCTTTCTGGAGCTCATTTCTGGTGTTAAAACAATTTTAAAAAATCTGTCAGTGCAAGTATGTGGTGGACAATGAAATCTTATATTTGTATCAGTTTCCTTTTTTCCTTGTGTATTGCAAACAAAAAAGTGTATGTCCTCCTGCAGGGATTGTTTGCTTTTATATTTTTATGTTACCATTGTGATGATTCTACATTAAACCATTCTACTTGCAGAAGAGATCCCTGTTTTATAGCCCCATTTTTTATAGTTCCTTTTCATGGTATGAATATTTGTTTGTATTTCATGATTTTGAACTATCGTAGTTTCAAAAGAATAATTTTCATCTTAAACCGCTTCTGCTTATCATATCTGATTCCACAGAAATTCTGTCTCTAATTTTTTTTTTTTTTACCTTAAAAGGTTTTTATTCATGTCCTTACCCTCATATCTTACTCTTTCCCAGCCGTTCCCACGTTCCCTCAAAAGATCCTGGTTTAATTTGATTTGAGCTTTATTCCAGTCACTTTACAAAGACAATTTCTAAAGGCAGGAAAATAATGTCCTAAAAAGCAAGTCCTGTGGGAGATCTATAAAATGACAATCATCTTAAAATATCACAGACTTATTATGCTAAGTATTTCAGTAATGAATAGTGTACTTCAATCTTTAAGCATGCAACCCAATTTCTTATTTCTCTTTTAAGCCATTCACAGGAATCCACTGACCGAATTATATTTCTGCTAACTTGCCATTCAGTTATAGGAGAGAAATGTTATTATCATATTTGTGCAAACCATTTTCTTCCTTGCTTACACAACATAACCTTTGATGCTTTTAATAAAATTATAATTTTATATATATATATATACACTTGAGATTCAATTTTGATTTAATGAGCGACTTCTTGTGAAAAAGTGACAAATTAGGATTATATAGATGGGCTACTACAAAGCAAAGCTGATAAGGTATGTCTATACTAGATTTTATGCTGGTGCCCACAACACAACTGAAAAATTGTGATGGTGTCTGCTTACTGACAGCAGCCTTCTCTTCCTTCCCTTTCTCCTCTATTCTCTCTGACTTACCCCAAGGCTGTACAATTACTGATCTATTATTCCATTGCCAATCATTAGCTAGTTCTTATTAATAACTTTTTGCCTGCTACAATACTGCAGATGTCACAATGTTACACAATCCTTGTTACTGCATTTCTCCCTGCAGATTTCTTAGATTGAAATGGGCGTTGAAGTAATTTAGACTAAGGCAGTAATGAAATGGAAGGGGCGATTGAGAAGAGGTAAGTGAGTAACCTAAGGTCAGATTTACTAAATCTTAACTAAATATCTAAAAAGCAAGGAAACTTAGGCACAACTCAACTTGTATTTCTGTTCTTTCTTAATTATGCTTGTACTGAATATTAATATTTTCATAGTATAAAACCTGAAAAGAACCTTATTAAATATACATACACACTTGTACATCTTTCTTTGTGCGTGTGTGTGTATTAAGAAAATCTATGTGCTTCAATATTTATGTCTGTTCCCTCTGTCAAGTTAAATTCCTCTTGTCTTGAGTGAGGTATCACTCAATATTTTCACCAATAATCTAGCAGAGTAAGTGCAAGTTGTTCTTATTAATCATTCCTCAAAATTTAAGCCAACATGTGTAGCCAGTATGCTGCCAAATTGAAAGAAAATTCAAAATAATTTTGAGAATTTGAACAAACAATTGCATGAAATTCAACACAAGCAAGCTCCAAATGATGAATCATTTGCATAAACTTGTTTCAAATGTATCTGGTTAGTTAATATTTCTGTATAAAAGCATGTATATGTTGTAGTAGATAATAACCTGAATATAAGTCAAAATGCT
The DNA here is from genome assembly GCA_026261815.1 of Monarcha castaneiventris obscurior. Lineage (NCBI taxonomy): Eukaryota > Metazoa > Chordata > Aves > Passeriformes > Monarchidae > Monarcha > Monarcha castaneiventris. The sequence continues at coordinate 9,705,514 of JAMPIT010000624.1, read as the reverse complement.
GCCAAAGAAACCCTAACCAAACAAACCAGAAAAAAAAAAAAACCCAGAGATTATCATAGATATAGAGAAAGTGGCATTTTCTATAAGATGTATTTCATATTTTTTCCCCTCTATTTATTACCTGTAAGGCCCCAAGGCTGAAACATTAGGTGCAGAGAGTATAGTGGAGAGCAATGAGAACTCTTGGTCTATATGAGGTCTAGAAAGCATGACCCAAGAGTAAAAATTGAAAAAATTGGGATTGTTTAGCCAGAAGAAGACAGAGGCGGATTGAGATAATCTTGAAAAACATAAAAGGCTGCTGTTGGAAAGGAAGGAATATTCTATTTATGACCACAGGAGATAGAATAAATAACAATTTGCTTCAGTCTCAAAAATGTATAAATTTACATTTAGGAAAAATTGTTTCATGGTAATACTAGTGAAGCTTCCTGTGAGACTGTGGCATCGCATCACCTTTCTTTTCTTGTGAACTGAACTAACATCTGTTAGAAATAACTGAGGGGATGTTGCTCCTGTCTGGGTTATTTAAAATACTAGATGACCTACTGGAGTTCATTCCTGCATTATGAATACATTATTATAAGATGATTATTTTTCTTTTTACATGTTTTTGGGGTTATTTCTGTTTATATAGTAGATATAATACACAGAGATATTTTTTAATAGAGCAGCAGAAGCTTCCAAGACTACTGCTGTGGGATAGGTAAATGACAGCAGTATTTAGATGTTTTTTGACAGATCAATACGTGTGAGCTTTACTTTGTGTCATACCTCTTAAAATCAAAAACATCAGGTTGCATCCAGAAGGCTGGATAGTTCACAAATTGATGCACAGCACTAGAGAATGTAAAACTTAAAACAAAATAGAATTTACAGGAAAGATGCGTCAAGTCAATCTTTCCCTATGTTATGCATTCTCAAGCTTTTTTGAACTTGGTGAAAACTCCAGAAGCCTTTGAGCCAGGCTTACATGGCTCCAGTTAAGTCCCTGCTGTGTTGTGCATGTCAAAATCCATTGAACTGCTGACTGCAGCTGGCTTGATATACTGAGCTGTTTATTTCTGGGAATTTTATGCATTTGACCAGTTTTGAATTTTTAATGAAATGCCTATGGCTTAACACAGGAGAAAACAATAAAGTAAATGGTGCTGATTCTCATACTGCTTACATCAGTTCATGTTTGAATTAACTTCACAAATGTCAGTGGAATTTCTTCTTGATTACACTAATGAAACCAACTCAGAATCAGGCATGCTTTTTACAACAAAATAAATCTATGTTTATTTTTAAAAAATACTTCATCTCCAAATGCTTTAAATACATAGTTAAACACCAAGTTAATAGCAAACAGCATTGTTCTCCCAAGTTGTGGCTCAATTTTCTCACTCTGATTAGCTAGCAATTTGTACAATTACACCTAAATGGATTCAATGCTGATTTCACTGCTTATTTTATTATAGCACTAAAGCAGGTACAGACCTATCTGCAATGCTTGTTTACAGTATTACTCATAAACAATTTTTTACACACTCTATTAAAATTTCCCAGCTTGATTAGCTACCAATCTGCACTAAAACACTCAAGTTAAAATGGAAAGCTAATTGCTCTGAGTTGCTCAGATCATTTACACGCAACAGGATTTATTGGTGCTAATGAAGCTCCAGAACAGGATGGCTTCTATCTCACAGCCTTTTTCTGCCTTTCTACTTAATAATAAAATACATAAAAAAATGTCAATATTAGAAAGGTCTTTTAGACCTGTAGGGTAACCAATCAATCTGATGATGCCTTTAAGTCTCTGAAACAGCCACTGAAATCAGTGGAACTCTAGAAACTCTAACTAAAAATTGTATTTAAGAACTAATTATTTAAAGAAAAATATGCAGTTAAAGAAAACATATCCTCTTCCAATTCCAGCTTATTAGGTAGTTCATCCTAGCAAAATTAAATTGATTTTGATGCAAATCAGACTTTTTTTTCTTTTTTCACAAGGGCAAGGAAATTTGGGAATTCTAAAACAAGAGCTCATGAATATGATTTCCAAATAATATGTTGTTGTAGTTTGAAATATCGCCTGATAACAGTTTGTTCACTACAACACAGGTTTATTTTCACTGCATAATGGTTCTTTCTTTTCTCTACCCTTTCCAATGTGCAATATTCTGCAACATGCAACATGCAACATATTTCTGCTGTACTGTTTCATATTGGTTCAAGAGAGGGGAACATAAGTCTGTCATCAACCACAGCACAGTTCATGGCTTGAAAAGGTAAGGCTTCTGAGCCTGGAAAGGCAGAGGCTGGAGAAAACACAGAAATCAGGTCTTGGACAAATACTCTGAGACTGAGAAACTGTGCTAAAACCTTGTACCTTGTACTTGTCAGTCTTGCAACACTCAAGTCTATTTGTGAATGCACAATCTATACCCTACAAAAATCAAGTTAGTTTCCTAAATGTTTCAGCTTGCCAGATGTGTAGTTTTGATGTAATGAGAGAGAAGAACAAGTCCAAAAACATGGAAGGGCTGATCTGCCTCTGAAGTGCTCTGCAGGGGAAAGAGGAGGCCACCATTTACCTGGTACAATACTTGCCTGAGAACTGTGAGACCTGAAATCCATAATCATCTTGGACTGATGAAGTTAAATGCCATTAACTGCTTAAAAACTGTCTCAGCTCTTAGTTCTAGCTACATTCTACTTTTTCTGCTGGAGATGGAAAGATACAGATCAATGTTTCTAATAATGGGGCCCAGTAAAAACATGAAGAAAATTGACTTTTGTGCTGGATCTGGATGGAATCGAGTTAATTTTTTTCATGGAAGCCCTTATGGTGCTGTGGCCAAATGTTGTTAACACACCAGTTCTTTGGCTACTGCTGAGCAGCTGCGCAGCATCAAGGCTGTTTTTGCTTCTCACACTGCTCCCAGCCCTCCAATAAAACCCACTGAGATTGTTTTTTTCTTCCTTTATCTCTTCTTGAGCTAGTGGGCTGGGGAAGAGGAACTAGCAGACTGGGGAGGAGACACAGGACAGGTGACCCCAACTGACCAAAGCTTTATCCTATACAATATCATACTCTACAATAAAAGCTGGGAAAAGAAGGAGGAAAGGACTGGTATTTGGAGTGATGGCTTTTTTCTTCCCAAATAACCATTATGTATGTTGAAGCCCTGCTTTTCTGGAGATGGCTGAGTACCAGACTGCTCATGGCAACTATTGAATGAATTCTTTATTTTGCTTTGCTTGCACATGCAGCTTTTGCTTTTCCATTTAAACTGTCATTATGTCAAGACACAAGATTCATCTCACTTTTGCTCTCCTGATTCCATTCTCCATCCTGCTGGGGCAGAGGTGTATGGACGGCTCTGTGGGGCCATAGCTGCTAACTGGGATCAACACACCACAATTTCGTAGCCAACTCACAAAGGCTGAGCTGAATTTGAGAAGCACAAAATACTTCTACATAGTGATGCGAAACATATAAATTCCTTAGGAATCACACAGATCCCTGATGGTGGTTTAAGTCCAAGAAAAAAGAAAACAAGACAGTTATAACAAAAATTTTAAGAGTTGCAGCCTATTGTCTGGATATCAGCTGGCTCTTTAAAACACTTGCACTCAGCAAAGTTGTTCTTCAAATAGAGAGGCCAGAGTTTTTTTCACTGATTTATTCATAAGTAGAATATGTCCCTGACATGTCAAAGTCACTGGCAAAAAGCAAGTAAAATTTCACAAGTGAACTTTGTCAGAATTAGAATACAGAAGTTATCCTCTTAACAGTATCAGGGATATTTCTTAGAAAATGAGATGGAATGCATATATCAGAAATGAAGCATTCTTTGATAAGTAGGTGATAACAAATGTTCATTAAGAGTTCATTGAACTTAGTAATGTTAATTTTACATTGACAGGAATAATCCTATCCATAACCAAATACATATTATGATAACTGAACCCTAGAAAAAACTTCACAGATGAAACCACTGTCAGTTTACAGTCTATTTTGAATTCAGAAATATCTTACTCCACTCAGACAGATGAAATGTCAGTGGCTTTCCAAAGTGTTAAAGCTTTTCAAAAGAAATATTGTGATGACATTAGAAATTAATGTGATAAGCAAGCAGTTTCAGTAAATATCATCTTGTTAAAATGTCAACAGCTAGGCAAGAAAGACAAACTACATGTTTTAATATGAATTTGTACCCAGAAGGAAGCTTTACAGTGTAAATTACAGAATAAATATTTTGAAGCAAATTATATTAAATTCTGTTTGGAACCTTTACTTTTTTTCCTATCAGGCTTTTTTACTTATGTTAAAAGATGGTTACCCTTTTAAAACTTCGTAATCAAATTAAATAATGACAAATAACTAAAAACTAGTTACAGATGCTGTGATAAAGAACAATATTGCAATAAATGGGCTATTGCCTTTAGTACAGAAGATATCAAACTAGATATTCTAATTGTCCCTCCAACATTAAAAACCTTATGATTTTATAAATCTCAAAGAAAGTGTAAAAGGACCTTAAAGATCCCACATGTGACATATTTGAGGTTGTTTCAGGAAGCACATGGGCATGAAAACAATGGAAGATGATACTCTGTCCATTACTTCATCACAGATTGTGCAAAGCAACAAACTCAATCTGCCAGTTTTATGAAAAGCTGAGTCAGATGTAAGCACAATGCAATAACACTAAGCCTCTAAATGTCAATAAGAAAGGCTAAAGAAGAAAAGAACATAAATAGTGAACTTGACTCTGTCATGATATCTGATGTAGTCATATAGGGATTTCAAATCCTTGGAATCTGAGCTTTGTTGACCAAATGTTGAATTAAGAATTGGAAAATAAAATGCATGAAACATCCCCCTTCATCTTTCCATACCAGGGAATTTTTTCACATCTTAAAAAGCATATATAATGAGAAAAACTAATTACATTGAAGATTTTTAAATTTTTCGTTTCCACATAGAAAGAGATTCTGTGAAAATATGTCTGTAACAATAGAATAAAGGTTTAACAGGGAACATTAGCAAAAGTCAGGAGTATCAAAAGCAAGCTCAGTCAAATGGCATACAATCAAAAGCAGGGTTTTATCTGAGAACAGTCCTCTTCATTGTGGCATATTCCACAAACTAAGTCAAAGTTTGTAAATTAGAAAGAAATTATATTATTTTTTCTATTAATAACTCAAATAGTGTAAAAGACTATATGCATGCTTTTGGGCTATTTCAGCATCCCAAGATGGAAACAGTTTTATTCTAGAATCTTCAGGGCCTTTGTTTCAAGATCCAATTTATTCTTCAAACAGAACAAATCCAGAAGGAATACAAATCGATGCAGTTTTCTTATTAAAAAAAACCCCAAACTTTTGTAGTCTCTGCAAGGCCTTTTCCACCTGTTTGTTTTTCATATGCCCTCTCAGAATAATACCTCTTACTTTAATAGTTTATAACATATTCAGAGACAGGGAGTTCTTAATCTTCTTTTGACTCTTTCACCCTGCCTGAGAGGCTGTCCACACTGCAAACAAATGAAAAGATTTGGTTTTAACTTTCAATGTCTTTTCTGCATTACGTACCTTAAGCTGAATAAGAAAGAACTATTATTTGCAGCTTGTATTATTCTCAAGTATTAATGAAAGGATCCAAATATGGAAAAGATATTTTAAATTAACTCTAGTCCTCAACCCCAGTGGATCATTCCTTAGTGAACATTTTCTCATTGTTTGTCCATTTCAATTCAAACAGTCAAAAAAAAAAAAAAAAGGATTTTCAATAGAATAGAGATACTATAAAAAATGTAGAGTTGCCCTTCTTTCTTAATATACACTGCTGAATGGTAAAATATATCTTCATGAATTTCAGAGGCAGTTGTCTACAAAACAGTAATGTGGTGATTAGGAATATTCCAAAATGAAAGGAATAATATTGAAAACCTTATCCATGTGCAGAGTATTCTGATACCACTGAGAGACCCAGTTGCTCAAAATGGCTCTTATGCTACTTGATTCTCTTGTCCTTATTTGAATTTAAATTATAGCTTTTCCCAAATCTACAAAGAATTTCCATCATTTTTTCTCAGATCTTTCCACCATTTACTTAGCAGAAAATCAGCTGAAATTTTCTACGTATTTGCACCTAGACACTGATGTGGAGCTACATTATACTCTGACTGAAGTGCATCTTTTTGGGAAATGTATGCCAATTCATACAATTATAGTGTTCTTGAAAATTTTGTTTAGCAATAGCTCACTGAAAAATAGCATGAACTGCAATGCGTGTGGTACTAAGATATCAGAGACTTCTTGGCATGATTCAGTGCATTGTGGACATGGAATATAGGTCTGTTAAGAGCCTGGTGATGCTTATCTGATATTAGATGTCACTGAATATGATTGATGTCGGAATATTAAAAATTACTGTGGAACTGAACGCTTATGAAAGATCTTGTCAAATTCACAGAATCGCAAATTCACAGAATCACATAATTGGTAAGGCTGAAAGGGGCCACAGTGTGTCATGTGATCCAACTTCCCTGCTCAAGCAGGGTCATCCCAGAGCACATGGCACCAGATTGTGTCCAGAGAGTTCTTGAATATCTCTAGTGAGGGAGACTCAAAAATCTACCTGGGCAATCTGCTCTAGTGCAAGGTCACCCACACAGTAAAGAAGTTCTTCCTCATATTCAGGTGGAACTCCCTGTGCATCAATTTCTGCCCTTTGCCTCTTTTCTTATTGGTTGGCACCACCAAGAAGAGCCTAGAAACCTCCTCTTGACACCCTCCCTTCAGATACTGATAGACATTGATGAGGTCCTCCCTCAGGCAACTCTTCTCAAGGCTGAACAGGCCCAGCTCCCTCAGCCTTTCCTCATAAGAGAGATGCTCCAGTCCCTTAATCATCTTTGTTGCCATCCCCTGGACCCACTCCAGGATCTCTATGTCCCTTTGTCCTGAGGAACCCAGAACTGGACACAGCACTCCAGGTGTGGCCTCACCAGGGCTGAGTAGAGGGGCAGGTTCACCTCCCTCAACCTGCTGGCAATGCTCTTCCTAATGCAGCTCAGGATCCCATTGTCCTTGTCCTTAAGGGCACTGCTGGCTCATGGAGAGCCTGCTGTCCACTAGGACCCCCAGGCCCTTCTCCACAGAGTACCAGCCTGTGCTGGTGCATGGGCTTATTCCTCCCCATGTGCAGGACCCTGCATTTGCCTCTGTTGAGTTTCAGACTGTTCTTCTCTGCCCATCTCTCCAGCCTGTCAAGGTCCCTCTGAAGGGCTGCACAGCCCTCTGGGGTATCAGCCACTCCTCCCAGCTTTGTGTCATCAATGAACTTGCTGAGGAAGTCTCTGCTCCTACATCCAAATAACTGAGAAATAATTTAAACAATACTGAATCTTGGGAGACATTAGTAGTGACAGGCCTCCAACTAGATCCTGAGCAGTTCCATTGATTATGACCTCTGGGAACTATCATTGAACCATTTCTCAATCCACCTCATTGTCCACACTTCCTGAGTTTGCGTATGAGGATATTGTGCGAGAAAACGTCAAAAGCCATGCTGAAGTTGAGGTAGACAATATCCACCGCTCTCCCTCTATCCATCCAGTAGTTGTTTCATCATAGAAGGCAATCAGGTTGGTCAAGCATGATTTATTTTAATGAATCCATGCTGACTACTCCTGATCATCTTTTTGCCATCCATGTGGATATAGAAGACCTTCAGAATAAGGTGTTCCATCACCTTTCCAGGGATTGAGGTGAAGCTGTTCGGCCAATAATTCCTTGGGTCATCCTTCTTGCCCTTTTTGAAGACCAGGATAACATTTGCTTTCTTCCAGTCCTCTGGCACCTTTTCTGATCCCCATGACCTTTCAAAGATAATTGCAAATGTCCTCTCTATGGTGTCTATGAGCTCTCTCACCTTGTGGATGCCTATGAGATGATCAAGGCCCATGGACATCCAGATGTCAAGTTTGTCCAGGTGTTCTCTAACTCATTCCTCCTTGTCCAGGGAAAAATATTCCTTCCAACATTCCTTTACCCTGGTCTTCCAGGTCAAATATTCCCAAAGGCTGGTCAAACACCAATGCAAAGAAGGTGTTCAGTAACTCTGCCTTCTCTGTGTTCTGTGTTACCAGTCTCCCTTCCATTAAGTAACAGGTCCACACTATTCTTTGTTTCCCTTTTGTTATTGATTTATTTGAAAAGCCTTCTTGTTCTCCTTTAAATTCTTGGCAAGATCTAACTCCAGATGGCCCTTTTCCTTGTCTAATTTCTGCTTAGTCTGAAAACCTCTCTGTATTCATTCCAAGTGGCCCAACCCTGCTTCCATCTCCTGTGTGTTTCCAGCTTATACTTGAGTAATGACAGGAGTTCTTCATTCATCCACACAGGTCTCTTACCCCCTATTTCTTGCTCATCAGGATGGACCATTCTTGAGCCTGGAGAAACTGATCCTTGAATATCAACCAAAATCTTGAACCCTTCCGCCCTGCAAGAGCTGTTCCTATGGGATTCTTCCAAGAACATTGATGAAGAGGCCAAAGTTAGCTTCCCTGAAGCCCGCGGTTATAATCTTACTTGCGGCCCTTCGCTCTCTTCACCCAATACTGCCCTCCACAAATTCACTGTCACTGCAGCCAAGCCTGCCCCCAATATTCACATCTCCAACAAGGCCTTCGCTTTTTGTTTCTATGAGGTCAAACAGCACGCTATTCCTTGTGAGATCCTCCACTTTGTCAGAAAGTTGTCATCAGTGATTTCCAGGAAACTCCTGGACTGTTTGTGCTTCCCTGTGCTGCTTCTCCAGAAGATGTCAGGGTAGTTACAATCCCCCACAAGAACCAGAACTTGTGACTGTGAGGCTGCTTCAAGCTGCCTGTAAAAAGCCTTATCCACTTCCTCCTCCTGACCAAGCAGCCTGTAGCAAAAAGCCACAACAGTGTCACCCTTACTAGTCTTCCCATCTATCCTAACCCACAAGCTCTCAACTTGCTCCTCATTCACCCCAAACCAGAGATCAATACATTCCAAGTGTAGCCTCACATAGAGGGCAACTCCATCACCATTTGTTGACAGCCAGTCAATTAACTCATTAGTAACAAAGTATCTGAAGAGGTAAAAAGACTCAGAACAAATATGTAAATACTCTTTGCACATTTAATTGGGAAAAAAAAAGCTTTCAGGGCTTATGAATGAATATTATGTTATAGAAACAGTGAAGTTGATCACGGAAACAACAAATTTCTTTTTAGATCTTTGTCATTGATTGAAGGAGGCATAGAAAAGGAGTTTGAAGATTTCAGTTGTTTAAAAATAATTGCTTTTATTCATATTTTAAAACACTGAAATTCTAAATGATGTTGAAAAATAATGATCCAGAAAGAGGTAAAATGTACACTGGGAAATAATTCTAAAAAATTTCTTGATTGTTTTGCCAAGAAAATCAGTGAAGCCAACAGTCAGGAGAGTAGCAGAAGCTATAAGAAGTATAAGTCTGTGATAATAATATTTTTTCACTCATTAAGACATGAAACTTAAGCTTTACATCCTCTGGAGTAAGCTGGACCTTGTTTGGCCTAATTGTAGATTCAACACCATTTTTCTAAAATAATTGAAAACTCTGGCATTATTTCCTTCTAAAAAGAAGAGAGCAGAAGGTTAGGAGTGTTCTTGTGTTTTAATAAATATGCTGTGCAATGGATTGACACAACTACTACAGAAACCAAGCCATTTGTTTTGACATTCAATTCACTATATTTGTATTCATTTCAGTTCTATCTTCAGTTTGCTGATTAAAATTCATATTTACAGTCCACTAGTCTATAGGTTTTCTATTGGAAGGAAAGAGTTGCATAAGAAAGCTTTTTGAAAGCTGGACATCTGAAAATCTGGCAATGGAGTAGACTCGTTATGGATTTTACAAAATTATGACTGTGTTATCCAAATGGTATTCTCAAAACAACCAGCAGCAATTGACAGTACTGGCTTGCTGAGACTTTTATTAGTAGCATTGTTAGATTCCAAGTTCCCATTGACACCCATATGCCAAATTTTTTCAACCTTTTTTGAAAAAAACCTATTATTTGTAGTTAACATTGCACAAAAAATAAATAAACTAAGCATTACATGAATAAATCACAGGTAGAATAACGGATGGTATTCCATTGATTTTTTTTACTTTTTAAATTACCTTTTCCAGCGTTTTTTATACAGACAGAGTTACTGTATTTTCCTGATTTACAGAATTTCTGAGGAGTAGCTTTCTCAGCACTGCAATATGTAGAAACACTCTTTCAGAATTAGAAAGTTTTTATTCTCCTTAGCTTAATTAATCACAGAACAAAAACTATACACCTGCTCTTAACACAACTGTTTTATAACCAGAGGTGCAAACCAGTTACTGGAAGAAGAGTTTGATAGCAACTTACCATTCCCAGATCTCAAATTCCTATGAATTTTCTACCTTCCTAATACTGTTTCCCTCTCTCTCCCCAGAGGCATTGTGAATGGGATTTCTCTCATTTGACTGCATATGTTTATACTGCAAGGTCATATTTCAAAATTAGCCATGTTAGAATCGTTTCACAGTTAGTAAACAAACAAACAAAAGTTGTGACAAAATAGTTTAATCTCTGCTTTTGAATAAGATTAATTTTTTCTTGATTTTTTTTCTGCTGGATCTCTTCACCGATATAATAGGAGTTTTGCATGACTAGTTCATACATGGAAATGTCTGCTTTTGGTCAGAATAGTGTGTCCTCCCTTGATCCAAAAGAACTGTGGTTTTTACATTCCTAGATCCAATAGTTCTTTCAGGAATCAGTTAAAAATATGTGACCATTCTTCCTCTCCACATGCAACAGGTCATTCTCCCTGATCCTAATAGGTTCTCTTGGCTGCAACTTTCCTCAGCAGCGCGCTGCTGATCTTTGCGTGGAAGATACAGGACCTTCAAAAGCAGGTCATATGCTGTGTGAATACAGAAGATGCAACACGAGTAGATGGAAGAGTAAGGAAAATGGTTATCTTATTCATAACTTTAAATGTGCTCGAGAACAGTAAATAAGTAAGTAGATCATCTTTGTTTCAAGAAATAGTTTAAATTGATTGTGATATATTTTGTTATAAATATTTATGGGGTTTCTTCTTAGAGAAGCAAATTTTCTAGAAGTTCTGAGGAATTCTTTTTTTTACATAAAGTCGAGCTTTTAAATAATTTGCATTTCTAGAATGGCTGCAGCTATCAACAAAAATTAAATCTAACAATATGAGAATATTAGCAGTAGCAACATCAAATTAGACATACTGGAGAATGAGCAAGGCAAACAATTTTGTTCAATAGCTGCATGATCCAATAATGATGGATGGTTTGGAGGGAAGAAAAATCTAGACAGAAAAATCATCCACAAACTGCCTAAGGACAAAGGTTTCAATTTCCCAGTCACTTGCATACCCAACTAAGTCAGTTTACTCAGGTAGTTTAAATGAAGTTAATGGGACTTTTAGTGGAAGATATAGTTGTCTGCAAGACCGGGGCCAGAGAGGGCAATTCTATTTTCTCTAATAGACGAGGGGAGAACAATTTTATGACACGGGCAGGAACTTGTTCAGAAAATAAGTGGGGCAGCCTAATCTTCAGTTACCGCCAATTAACATATTATAAAGGATGTTGCAAGACTGGCTTTATTTCCCTCTTTGCTTTTTGCAAATATTCTTTAGTTATTGTTTCAGTTTTTTAACAAAAAAAAGCTCAGACATTTCAGTCATGATAATTGTTGCAGAAAGGCATAAGGAGATTCAGTTCAAAGCATGTACAGTCCTATAAACTGGAGAATGAAACAGAAGGAAATAATATGCAAATATATGAGCTGATATAAAATTTCCGTAACCTGCACTTAATAGATTAAAAACAGTAAGTGACTAAGTTGGATTGAAAAAAATTTTTTTTATTGGAATAAATATTTCTTAACAATATTCAGAATTTCAGAACTGATACTAGAAACGGTTTGTTGCAGAATAAGCTGTAGGAACATAAGATTCATTTATAGCAAATACTTTTTTTTCCAGAAAATTTTTGAAGGAAAACCTTAGAAGAGCATTTATAAATAGTTTCCCCACTGGTCAATAAAGTTGAATTGATTCTACCAATATCTCCTGGTTTCAATTTCCAGAGACAAAAGTGTATCGATCTCACTTAACTCATTCGTTATTAATAATGAACCTCAAAACCTAAGGCTTGGAGGTAGAATGACATGCTATGAGTAGCTAGTGCCATCTTTTACCAAATCTTCCTTGAAGGATTTCTGCACCATAGCAGTGCTGATCTCCAACAAAAAATCGAATTTTTGTTGAGGGGGGGAGTAAAATATTTTTCAAAATTAAGAACCACAGAAAGGGTGGGTGTTATAGGCGTAGTCTCTTAGCGCTGTCCTGGTGAAGGCACATTCTGCTGTGGCAAAGGGGGAAAACTGCCTGGGAAGTCCATGGACCTGCTCCTACTGGATCTGAAGCCTGGAAAACTAAAAAGCCGTGTCTGCTGTTTTATCGTGGAGATTAAGTCATGCAGTGTACATAACTTCACCAGTACTGGGATGCAGCATGAGGACATACTGTTGTTACTTAAGCGCTGTGCAGTTTGCTGCTGTGGGCGGATTTTGTGGGAGTTCAGGAGTGCTTCTCACTGCAGGTCATTCACCAAGCATGCACATGTGTTCAGGATGAACAACCTCCAGGTGTTACACCCCGACATTGCCACGACAGTGTTGCTACACTCACACAGAAAACTCATAATTTGTCTGCAGACCCAGAAGCATTTTTGAAATAGTTCCTATAGGGCAGATGGACACAAGCCTTAGGTCCAAATTAAAAAAAAAAAATCCAGAAGATGCACCAGTGGGAAATCTGGATTTCTGAGATTTTTGGAGAGTAAAGCTCCCCCAAAGCCATAAATCATTTGAGAAAATCTTGACTCTCACTTTTTTTTTCTGTGAATCCCAAGAAGTATCCTGGGCTTTGACACACTTAAACTCTCTCTAATGCTCCCTGACTTCCAGGGTCTCTCTTGGCCTTTCCAGCTGTTCACTGATTATTCTCAATGCTTGACTGCTACTCTCAACTACTCACCCTCATCGTTTGTGCCAGACCCTCTGTCTTTGATGCTGTGATTTTCTGCCATGTCTTTTTTCACCTTTGTGCCTTTCTCACCATGCATAGTCTCAAGGACTAAACTTCTCTCTCACATTCTATCAGCAGGGATTTAAGATTTGGCTTCAAAGAAAATTATGTTCAGATGAAGCTGTTGCACCACTTAAGCTCTTAACACAGACTAAAACTTATATATGTGTAAAACGATTTTCCCCCACACCACCTGATGATGCTTTTAGTAAGCACTGAAATGGCCAAGTTTAATACGCAATGTAAGTAAAACAGCAGAAATTATATGCTTTTGTTTCGAAGTTCCATATAGCAGTGACAGGTTAATCTTTAATGCATTGTCCAAAAAATGTCAAAATCCTATAGAAGATATATCTTCTACTGGTCGCGAAATTCTTTTGTTTCATTATTTTGAAAGCTTCTGCAAGCCAGGAAAGGAATCAATATCTCCCTATCTTTACCCATTCTTTCCAAATTGTCTACATTGTCATGATCAGGTTGTTTCCTCTATTGCAGCCTTCAAATATTGGTAAGTGAAGTCTGCCCCACAAAATAGTTATTACTGTGGAACCAGACTGGGCCTAAGGTTACCTTAAAAATACCATAGGGAATTTGGTTTGTTTCTTCAAGAAAAGATAAGTAATTGTAGCATTGTTTACTGTGCAAGGTGCCATGCCCAATCAATGTCAAAGGGAATTTTAGGACTGCTACTGGAAAAGAAGGATTGCTTTCACTTTTGTATCCTTATAGCTGCAAGCTACAAGCTTGGTTTATTTCCCTTGTAAGTAAATACTGTACTTGTGCATGAAATTTCTTCATAAAAGACGCAGAAAGGGTTGGTTTGTTTTTTTTTTTTATCTCAACCTACTTTATCTCTTGGAAAAATTAATAACTTCTCTAAACACACTATTGCCTGTGTCCTGACAAACTATTCTTGTATCTGCTAGACTTCATTCAAACTTTTTTTGTTCTGTGCTGGCTACAGTCTGTGTTTGTGAGATCAAATAAAGTCCTCCACAGTATTCCTTTTTTTTTTTTTTTTCCACTTGGGAGATCTTTGTATTACTATATTTCATATGTAATTTGTAATGTACACAGGAACGTAAAAGTTAACAGTGACTCCCTTTCAGCCAGTTTTTTACACTTAACCATTCCTTATAAAAAACAACACTATTGAGAGGCATTTTTAGGTTTGGAACCTGACAGTGGTGCAGTGGATTTCATTCCTGCATCCAAAAATTCCTGCTGCTGCTGTGGGAATTGTTAATGTACCGTGTTATCCAATGTCAGCAGTAGTAAAGAAAGGACCACACAGAGTAAAAATGTAATTTAAAATCTGAAGTCTCTAGAGATTCAAGTTCTGCCAGTCATCTTGGGAAAATAAGCTATCCCTGGGCATGTTTAGCAGGCAACAGGTTCTCCTCATCCTGGCACCTTGGACCTTCCATTACACACAAGCCATTATTATCAGAGATTTATTCTTCCAAGCAAGGCAAATGGATTTTTTTCTCACTTATTGTTTGCTTGATTAATTTTTAAGCTTCATTTATCCACTGAAACGTAACTAGACTTCAATTACAGAGCATGTCAATTAGATTGCAGTTCCTCTTGAATAGGGTTTGTAATATTTCGGGATCTCTATCGTCAGAAGCTGCCCTTATTTTAGCCCAGAAGCTCCTCTATGTAGTAGGTCTTGTCCTTAAAAATGGTCAAGTTAATGTATGGTTATAGATTTATTTATTCTTAAGAATTCTAGCTTACGAGATTACACAAGGGACAAAAATTAAGCCAAGTATATTAACCCAGGTACTTCAAGAACAAAGGATAATTAGCATAATGGTAGAGAAACATAGCATTTTTTAAATGGAAATGTCCTGTAATTTCTAAGAGTAGATAAGATGTTAAGTGCAAAAATATAGCAGAATTTCTGATGTGTAATAATTTAGTTCACTTTATCTCACTGCCTTGGGCCCCATAAAATAGCATCCCATGTTGTTCAAATTGGCCATTTAAAGATAGTTACATATGGGAAGAACCCTTGGCAAAGGAGAGATTGGAAATAACAGCCATTGCTAAGTCCTCAGGAAAGTCCACAACACTGATGAAGATATGATTTTTTCCTGAGCTCCAGTTTCTGTCTTTACTGTTCACAGAAGTAAAGAGAGATTTAGTCTTCAGGTTCACCCTTTGCTTTCTCAGTTTCGCCCCTACTTTTGTTTTTGAAGAACATCTTGATTGAGCTACCCTCAAAAATCATTCTTGTTTTTTCTGTCTTATGTCAACTTCCATCTGTCCACAAATTTTAGTATAGTCCTAGGCCTTACTATCTTTTTTAATCCACACACTTGAAATTTCTCTTCTGTTCTTCAATCCTGTCCCTCTCTAAAGAGATGCTTTCAATTTCCATTGATAATTTGATTCTATCTTCTTGTGTGCACTGAAAATAATTTATTTTGATCAGATTTTCCTCTGTGATATTCTTCCTCAGTTAGTTGGCTAAGTTGTAAACCTTGAATCAAATTATGAAACAATATTTATCTGTGCATTCAATCTACTGTATATAAATACTTATACAAAGATTCCACTCATTCGTTTAAACATCCAAAGGTAACAGGTTAAAAAAAATGAAAGCCAAAACAAACGTCCAGAGCTCATGACCTTTACTTGAGTTATAAATAAGCCTTAAGTGTCTTTGACAGTATTTTTTTCATTTAAATGTCATGATAGAATCTGAATGAAGGAGCAAGCAAGGTGTAAAAAAGGAAGGTAGTATAACTCTTAATTCTGGTAGCTAAGGGAAAGTAAAACAAAATATACATCAGTTTCTTCAGATAACTGAACTGTTACCCCATGATGCTTTGCTCAAATCTGTGGATGTAGAAATATATCCTCTCTACACTTAGTCTTCATTCTTCTTCCATCATGGAGCTTGTGTCCAAACTTGATAAGAAATTAAATATGACAATGTAATCAGAAGTTGAATTGGAAGCAGGCAAACCTTCAGTCCTCAGTTTCGCACACCTTTTACCATGAGCTCATATCATCAGACATTGCCCTTGCTGCCTCCCTGCCTTACAATATAACAATATCAAGACCCATGAAGGTGAAGACCCCACTGGCTATGGGGAACTCTTTACAGAAACCCAGTATGAGACAGCTCTTTGTTTCCTTCCAGAAATAAAAGAGAAAAAAAGGAGAGAATTCTTCAGAAAGACATATACCAAAACACATATACTAAATAATTTCAGAATGAAGAGTAAGTACTACCATTAATTATAATTTGTAGAAGTTGTGCATTAGATAAAGACTGTGATGTCAGCACAATAACTTAGTGGCACCAACACAGCTTACACTCTTATGAAAGTTCAGTTCCTCAGATATAAGAACTTACTGAGGAGTTTAAAGTAATTGAAAACAGATATTCACATGCCCACACAGCCACAAGCATATGCGCACATGCATATACCCATTCCTTTCACTCACCTGTCTATTCCTGTTTTCTGAAGAAACACTGACTTACATTTTGTCATGGAAGGAAGAAAACAGCACATTTACAGGCAGATGTGAGTCGTAAGTGACTTATCAGCAATGACAGCAGTATGTGTAAAGAACAGTGCTGTGAGCCTGCAAACAAGTTTAGGTTTAGCTGTTAGTGGAGTAAAAAGGAAACAGGGAGGCTGCAGCTCAGTGGCCTGCCAAATAAAAGGCACATGTACAACTAGGAAAAAAGAGCCAAGTATGGTTGACCTACTTATATCTGATCTTCTTAAATGCTGTCTTATATCCAGTTCTTGAAAGCATTAGATGTTTTCAGGGCCCTCAGTGCCTTCCCTACAGCCTCCAGGGTTCAGCTTCTTGGACTCAGGGAAAACATTGATGATGTTACTCTGTGGCTATGAGAAATACCAGCAGTGACTTAATCCACTGCACTGGGAGAGGCTTTTAACCTCAGGCTCTCACCCTTGATATCTCTCTGGTATCCGAGTTCTGTGCCTCCCTGACTCCGATCCAGAGCCCAGCTTGCTGGTGACTTTATAACTTTTTAGCTTGATGTTGGACTTGCCTCATTACTATGGACCTACCTGATGTTCTGGACTCTAAATAGCATGAAACTAAATGACCACTGCAGAGCTGCCGCCGTGTGTCCACCCCACTTGTCCCCTGTATTGCTGTCACCCCATCGCCTACCATGGCAGAAGCTGCCTGCTCTTGCTGCATCCTGGCAGCTGTAATAGCTGATTAGCAAGTGCAACCACTTAGAGAGCATAAATGTCCTATAAATGCCAGGTGGAAAGTTAATAATAAATAAGCACAATATAAATAACCCTCTCTAATATATGGAGAGCACCAGATGACTTGAACTCCTCTGTGCCTACTCTGTAATGGGTGGCTGCCTGGTCAACAGGAAGAGGGGTTGATTGGTTTCACCTGATTTTGCTTCATTTTCTACTTGTCATACTGCCTAAATAAAGAAGCCTGGGTGATGAGGCTGTCATGGAAATGATCTGGTGACTGAATACTTTGGGGTCCCTGAAAGAGATTAGAAGGACCCCAGAATCATTTGCCATTGACGAGTCTGTGAACAGCTGGGCTCGGGATTAGTAAGAAGAGAGGTCCCTGCAAGACGCTGAAAGGTGCAGCAACACCTTTCCCATTAGAAAGGCCATATGTTTCCATGCACGGCATATTCTGCATCATGCACTTATATTAAAATTAGAAAAAAATCTGAGATTTTGGCAGCCCCAACATTTGTGGTATTGAAGAGCTTGTGATAAGAGAATTTAAATGAAAACAGAAAAAGAAAAATCTTTCTTTTGGAAAAAAAAAAAGGAGGCAAAAAAAGCAAAAAAAGAAAAAGACATGTGTAAGTGTAGAACACTCAGTGGCTGAATTGTCTCATTATGGTTGTGTCCTTGATCCAGCTGTATAAAACTATTTGACTCTCAGGGAATTCCCTGCAGTCCTCTGCTGGCTCAAAGACTTTCAACTTGTGTGTCTTCTGCCAGCATACTGACCTGAGTTGTCTAGCCTGAATCTGGGCATTAGTCTTCATTTAGCTAAGATCACTGCCTGCGATCTCTACTGCTGCACAGTCACAGCGAGGAGTTCAGTGAGAGTGACAATCAGCACTATGTTCAGTCTAAAAAAGAGAAAATATGAAAGAATTCTCATAACGGGAAAAGAGTAGAGAAATCTAGGTAGGTGAAGCCTAAAGGGAAGGCTTTTTAGTTTCCATATTCTGTTCAGAGCTATTTTTTGGGAGAGAAGAGAATTTTTTCTGCCTTTGGACAATGTTACAATGCTGAGTTATTAAAAAGAAAATGTAATCATTTTCATAGTAGTGATTCTGCCTAGGAGGCTGACAGGGTGAGCACACATATGTAATATAGTCTCTGAAAAACAATCCATCTGATGTCAGGTCATATGAATGAGTCATGACTACTTATCAGTGTGTCTGAGTATTTATAGTAGAAAAAAAGGTTTGTGTTGCATGGTACTGTGCTCTGTGTCAAATAAACTTACGAACCTAGTAGACAGCCTAATACTCTCACTGCTGTACACACCTAATTTTACACACCACGTACATATTACATGTTATACATTAAAAATAGCATTCTATTGCCTTGCTTTAGATACAAGTTTTTCTGTAGCCTGTAACAGATCTGTAGAAAATCTGAATGTCACTTTCTCTACTCCAGGAGTAATCATAAATTACTTCATGTCAAATATCTTGAGAGTCCTCTGTGGGTTTCATTTCATTATTTGGCTGTGTATATACCTGCTGCAAAAGCAGTGTTCAGTTACCTGGGGTCATTTTCATTCATAGGTATTCTGTAGACCTGTCATTTATAAATACCTAGGGTCCTTGTACGCTCAAGCATAAACTGTTCATTATAGCTTCAATCATTTCACACTTACTGAAGTCAATAAAACACTTTTTAAGAGATATTTTCTAAGAAAAATGTACACCACTAAACTACTTAAACTTATTTATAACCTCTTTTTAAACATTCAAATAAGCACTCAGTCCCTGAATTAAATATAGCTCTTGTAAACGCTTCAGAGACTTTCAGACATCTTTATATAAAACCAGAAAATTCTTAGTTCAATTTTATTTATGCAGAAGTTCTCTATGCTTGCCTTTGAGATTTAAAATCATAATCTACTAAATTATGTTCAAAAAGTTCCACTCAAGGAGAGGACTAAAGAAATCAGCTCTGTCAAAAATTCCACAGGATCTTGCCATTTTTGCAGTGTTAAAAGAAAAAAAATTCTGAAAATCAAATAGGCTGAGGGAAATAATTTAATAGAATTGGGGGAGAGATGTTCAGTTCTTGTTTGGGAACACTGTCCAAAATTCTCATATTTTATATCCCTGTTCCAGGTTTTCTTATTTGCCTTAAAAAAAAAAGAAGAGAACCTGCACCTTCAAACAGAAGTGCATTTAAGTAAAAAATTGCATGAACAGCTTTATATGTTAAGCCTTAGATATACTGACTGCTAGATATCTTAAAACACATACTCTTGTGGACTTTCCATAAATGTCTAAACAGATTATTTAAACGAAAATAAAAATCCCAATACTTTTATATTGTAGTCATGTCTTGCTCTTGCTTAAAATAAACATTTCATACTATACAGTTTTTATCCATGACCAACCACTGATAACAGCTTATTCAACCTCCCCATGGTTATCATTAACCTTTTTCTTACATAAAGTGTTATCTGCAACATAAAAATTTGGGGTTTCTGTTTTGGTCTTAGTTTTCTTTTTGTTTTATAGGAAATGACCATGGCTAAGACACATGATCATTTATGGCTGCAAAGTTTCTCATGGTAAACAATAATTTAGTTGTTACAAGGACCATTTTAGAACATCTCATTCCTTCCACAGTAACAGAATTTTCTTATCTGTTAAATTCTTCTTTCTTACTACTATAAACAAGATACTTATCTTCTTCAAATGCCAAACTTAATGCTGCCTCAACACATCTGTCCAGACCCTGTGTTTGGATGGGAAATGATCAATTAAAGTCTGGATTTCTAAACACCATTTTTAGCGTAATTTTCTTTCATCTGCAAAAGCCTTTTCACAGCCCATTGCACTGTATTTTATTTTCTTGGTTTTGGAGGATTTTTGTGGGTTTTTTTATTTCAGAAAATAGAAAATGTGTGTGTAAAATTGAACACTTTTTTTTGTATTATCATATGAATCATGAGCAAGACTTTATATCTTAACTTCTTCTGTGGTGGCAGTCAGTCACAGACTGTCTATTCCTCTTGATCATGGCCCGTCACAGCTCACATACTGATTTTCTTTCAGTTCAGGTGATATTCTTCTAGATGTTCAGTTTGCCATTTACTCTACAAATTAACAGGCACATGCTTATTATTTTTTTCAGGGCTTTATGGAATGTGATAAAGACAAAACAGAGTGTTGCAAAGTCTTTAACAGCTACTGCAAAAATACAAAATGGTATAGCCTCTTCTAGGTTCCTAGAAATCCAAATATATTTATTTGTAAAGAAAAGAAGTTGAGATGAGTGAAAAATTCTGTTTAAAGACAACACATGAGAAAAAAAAAATCTGTAAACCACAAAGACCGTGTCTATTATGTGTCTAGCAGCAACTGCTAAATGGTGAAAAATTTGTTTATGTTCTCAGTCAAGATATCAGATGTGTTTGTCTGAAGAAATGTGTATGTTCCACTTTCAGGCTTGGTCTTCCTCACTGATGTGAAATGAAATGAAATATTGTTGCTGTTTGTTGAGAACGTCTTAAGGCATTTCTTAGCTCTGTGTGTTATAATTTGAAGAATCTTGGCACAGTTTCTTATCTTCCCTCTATTATTTTCCTTTGCCTTCATCTCTTCTGTGTTCTGTATCTCATTGTGTCCACATTTGAACTGTAAAAGCAGGTATCACCATCAGATTAAGAGTGTGGGTCAAAATAAAGTAAAACCTGCAAGGATTAAATTAATACTGTGAATAAAATATCTGTGATTTGAACTGCAAAGTTTGAGCATAATAACTAATAACAAATGGATCTTCCTCTAGCACTGAATATTATGAAACAATAAAATTGTATATGTGGTATATGTGCAGGGCAAAGAATAGGTCACTGAGGGTGGAAATTATTAAATTCTGTTTCACTGACATAAGGTCATTTGTCATTACTGGACATGCAAAGGAAACAAGTATGTTTAAATACCTGTGAATCCTTACATGCATATATGCACATACAGGTGCATTCCAAAGTGTACCTATCCCTACAGCCTTCTCTTTGACTTCTGAATCACTGAGTTTGCATCTAGGACCATTTTAATCCTTCTTTGTTCTCCCTCCTAGTCAAAAGCACAAATTGTTTTCTGCAGGAAGGACCTTCACAGTTCAAATTCATTGTATAACAATGGTATTTTTAGGTGACTCACATCACTGGCAAAAGAAACAGTTCAGCTGTTGCAAGAACAAGGACTAAAGCTACTTTCAGACACTCCTCTGGAGAGAAGTAAACAGGAAGACCAAGAAATCTTCTGAATCTTACAAAGACGTCACTGTAGTACTGGAGAGTCTCAAAGGAAAATTAGGTAGGAAAATGCATTTGTTCTGTTAACTCCCTCTCAAAGGCAGTGCTTTCTCCAACTTCTCGTTTGATTGTAAGCTACAATTAATAAACAGCCCTGGAGTTGTTTACCCTACATATTTATATCTATAGAGAAAGAAGATTCAAGGACACCACATCAGGAGCAGTAAATTGGTTTCCAGTTTACCAAGACAAGAACGGTTTTTCTTTCCTTATTAGAATTGTTTGAAATTTAAGCTTCAGTTACTTGTGTTCTCCAGTGTTCTAGATCTCAGTTAAGAGCTTGATTCTGGCTATTCCTTGCTTCTCGACTGATAGTCTTCACTAGGTAGTGTTAAGGCCAGAGAAACAAAAATTTCTCATAGTGCAGCTTTGGATCAAGTTCAATTTATACAGTCCATATTAGGATTAGGATGGTCTTCTTGAGTGCATCACTACTGTTAGGATCTTCCAGATGGTGTTACCACGCAAAAAAACAAAATAAAAGAGAATAAGGTATCAGATGGAGACCTAAACTAGCAATAATTTTTGGTGGTAGGAGGGTTAGTTCGGGAATATTATTGTTGCTGTTGTTGTAGGGGGGTTATTATTACTATTATTATTGTTGTTATTATTATTATTATTATTATTTCCTTTTAAATTTATTATTTTTCGTATTGTCATTTTAAGCATGTCAGTAAGTAAGAAGTCTGAAGAAAGGAAAGCAACAACAAAGACATCTGTTAGATGCTGGTGGCCATGCTGGTTCAGAATTTATATAATATATATGTTAGACTTATGTACTAGAATTAAACGTTCCACTTGAAATTTGTTTTGTCTAAAACACCAGATTAAAGGAGTAGATATTTCTGAATTTCTGTGCTGCTGAGAAGATCATTCCACTCCTGTCACTTCTTGCTACTTTATGTGTTGCTACAACAGTGTGGAACCTGATTTAGGAAAGGTTATTCAACACTGTTCAGAAAAATATCTCACTGAAAGAGTGAATTGAGAAATAGGCTTGTATTGTTCCTGTAGGAGCAGCCAATTAACAGCTGTTTACCAACTGAACTTCATAAAACATCTCTGCTCTTTTTATGGGTTTCTAGCCATGCTCCACCCTAATAATTTGTTTCTAAGTAAAATCGATAAGAAGTTTATATTGCAGCTATTCCTGAAGACTGTTTTCAGAAAGAGAACTCTGCGTTTCCTCTTCCTACAATTTCTTATCTGTGCAAGAAAATTCGTGTTTTCAGGAAAGGGTTGTAATTTGTCTCTCAACTGACTGCAGTTATTACCTTAAGTTTCACTGTATCTCTTAAACTAAAAGACTGCAGTTATTTATTTTGACATTAGCCCTCTTGTTCTGCTAAATATATGACCATCTATCATATGTTCTTGTTAATATTTTCCTCATAGAAAGCAACTTGCACATATAAGTGTATTTTCTTTCTTTGATGCTTGGAACTGGGTTTTATATATATATAAAACTGGTGAGAGTACTGACTGCCTGTCACTGAGGCAAAAAGCAGAGGGGGAAGCTTATGGAAATGGTGGTTAGCTTTGAAATGCTGAATGCTATCCGCTGAAACTGTTCCTGTTTGTAAAAATAATGACATAAGAACAAAGGATGCACATTGATAGACATGCTGGATATGAACACATGCAGATTTGAATAATATCCTGAGAAAAGACCTTTGGGATAAGTGCTGGCAAGAGCATGTCTTGGAATCTGAGCAAAGAAATAGTCTCCAGCTGTTTGGTTCTTCTTATGTAAAAAGAAATAGGATTTTGTTGATATTTTTTGTAAATATAATAAGCATCAAAGACCTACCCCAAACAGGCACAATGGGGAGAACTAAATGCAGGTGAAGGCTACCCCTTGAATGCAGACATAAATGCCATGTGTTCTTGTTTGGAGGGTTTGTGGTTGTTGGGGTTTGGTTTTTTGTCTTGGGTTTGAGGTCTTTTTTGTTTGTTTGTTTGTTTGTTTGTTTTTCATATGGATTACTTTAAACTGGTTTTAGTAGCTAATCACATTTACCAAAGACAAATTTAAGCACTGATTAAATGCAGCTATACAGAAAATAGAGTGATGACAGATCGCCAATGTCCTCATGATCACTACAGAAGTCTAAAGGAACTGCAAGTGAAAGGACTATGAGTTTTTAGTGTACCTTCTAACCAAAGACTGATGTTTTGTCCAAGATCAAAACAGTAAACAAGGACCAAAGCTACAAGGCACAATAGGCATGAGAATAAAACTAATGACTGCAATTTTAACTAAGGTCTTATGTTTATAATGCTCTGAATCTGTAACAAGTGGACTTAAGACTCTGTATTCCAGAATGTAAAGCTCCGTAAGGCAATGCCAAAATCTTATTTCTGATTATGCAAGCAGATTGGCAGCTTTGTATGATACAGAAATAATTTTAGGAAGTGTATCTTGTGTATGTTTGACTATTCTCAGCGTCCAGTATCTGCTGGGCTGATTTGAGCTGCAAATCTGACAATTTTAAATTGCATACAACTGACTTGGAAATTATGGATGCCTCTCAGATGCCTTGTTATTGTTCTTTAGGTGGTTCTTTAACTTCACGGATATTTTTTTGCTACCTCAGAAAAAAAGCAGGGAATGATAGGGATTTTGAAGCAAGTGCTCAGAAGTTAATAGAACATTTTAAACCAGCAAAGAAATATTTCCCCTTAGAAACAGGTTCAAGTCAGATAGCTGAACAACAGCACAAGATTACTGATTTCTTTGGCTATGCATTTTGTCTCTGTGCTGTTTAAGAGCACCATGGTATATCCCAGACTTACAACAAAAAATCTTCAGAGTTTACTCTAATAAATTTTTCTGGAATAACATTTCTTAATTTTAATGATAGATTGTAAAACATAGGCTACATCTGCTATGAAAGAAAAAAATAATATTTAAGTAGAATTATTATATCAGTCTACTATCAAACTACTTTCATTCAAAACTTTCTGTCAAGACTATGATGAATGGACAATAAGGGAGGGATTAAGGATGTTAAATGTGCAAGACTGCATTTTGAAAGGTGAGAGTTTCAGTCTGGCATATCAGAAATGGGATTAGTTATTGCATATATTTTTTAAAACACAATATCAGAACAGAAAAATTCAAGGTAAATGTATTAAGAAATATTTAATAGCTGAAGTTTGTCATGGTTACAGGGACATGGGAGTGACCAGCAAGACTTGTTCACCCTTTAATAATCTGATATGGCCAGTGCTTAAGTCCAATGGAGAGTGGAGACTGACAGTGGACTATTGAGGCCTGAAAGAAGTAACACCATCACTGAGTTCTGCTGTGCTGGACATGCTGGAGCCTCAGTATGAACCAGAGTTCAAGGCAGCAAAGTGGTGTCACCATGGACATTGACAACTCATTCTTCTCCATTCCTCTATCGGCAAAGTGAAGGCTACGGTTTGACTTTACCTGGAAGAGTGTGCAGTACACCTGGAACCGACTGCCCCAGGGATGGAAATACAGCCCCACTACTTGCCACGGACTGATCCAGACTGCACTGGGGAAAGGTGAGGACTGGGAAAGGGTGAGACTCTGGAACACTTACAGTACATAGATGACATAATTTTATGGGGGAACACAGCAGAGGACAGCTTTGAGAAAAAATAGAAGATAATCCAGATCCTCCTGAAAGCTTTTCCATCATAAAATAAAGTAAGGTTAAGGAACCACCACAGAAAATTCAGTTTTTAGCAGTAAAATGGCAAGATGGACATCATCAGGTTCCAATGGATGTGGTTAACAAAATAGCAGCTATATTCCCACCAACCACAAGAAGGATACACAGGCTTTCCTAGGCACCATGGGCTTTTGGAGAATGCATATCCCAGAGAACAGACAGTTTGTAAGCCCTCTCTACCTTATGAAACAGGAGAGAAATGGTTTCAAGTGGGGTCCCAAAAAACAAGCCTTTGAACAAATTTAATAGGAGATTGCCCATGCAGCCATTCTTGGGCCAATCAGAACATGATGTAAAGGAAGGTGTTCTACACTGCAGAAGGGGAGAATGGTCCTTCCCTGAGACTCTAGCAAAATGTACCTAGGGAGACTTGAGGACAGCCACTGGGGTACTGGAGTTTGGGAAAACAAAGGATATGAGGACTGAAAAAGAGGTCTTATCAGCTTATGAAAGAATTTGAGCTGCTTCAGGAGTGATTGGCATGAAAGCACAGCTTCTCCTGGCACCCTGACTGTCAGGGGAAAGTCCCATCTACATATCATGCCACTGATGCCATGTGGAGAAAGTGGATCCCTCTGATCACACAGTGAGTTCAAATAGGAAATCCCAATCACCCAGGGCTCTTGGAGATCATCACAAATTGGCTGGAAGGTGAAAATTTTGTGCTACCATCAGAAGAGGATGAGCAGCAAGTGACACATGCTGAGGACACCCCACCATATAATCAATTACTTGAAAATGAAAAGCAACATGCTCTCTTCACTGATGGTTCCTGCCATATTGTAGGGACAAATTGAAAATGGAAAGCTGCTCTATGGAGTCCTACGTGGCGAGTCCCAGAAGCTATTGGGGCACAAGGTAGATCCAGTCTGATCACAGAGCTGAAAGCCATCCAGCTGGCTTTATATATCGCTGAATGAAAAAAATGGCCAACACTCTACCTCTACACTGACTTGTGGATGGTACAAAATGCTCTCTGGCTAGACCAATGGAAAAAGGCCAATTGGCAGTGCAGAGGAAAAGCCATCTGGGCTGTTGAATTGTAGCAAGATATCCCTGCCTGGATAGAGAAGCTGACTGTGAAAGTACATCGTGTAGATGCACAAGTACAGTGCCCAAGAGTTGGGCTACTGCAGAGCATTGCAACAATGGACAGGTGGATCAAGGTGCCAAGATTAGAGTGTCTCAGGTGGATCTGGACTGGCAAAGCAAGGGTGAGCTATTTCTGGCTTGGTGAGCCCATGACGCCTCAGGCCATCAGGGAAGAGATGCAATATACAGATGGGCTTGTGATCAAGGGATGGATTTGACCATGAACGCTATCTCCCAGATTATTCATAACTGTGAAACTTGTGATCAGGCATTTGGGTGAAGCCCCTTTGATATGGGGGTCAAAATATAAATATGGGGAGGCCTGTCAGATTTATTACATCACGCTCCTGCAAATCTGCCGCGGCAAGTGTTACGTGCTGACAGTGGTGGAGACAACCATGGGATGGTTGTCATGGGAACATGACAGACCTACCTGGTGCGTCACACCACTGCCTGTAACACCATCCTGGACCTTAAAAAGCAAATCCAGCACCCAAAAAACACCTGAGTCAGACAATGGGACTCATTTCAAAAATCGCCTCATAGATATCTGGGCCAGAGAGCACAGTATTGAGTGGGTGTATCATATTCCCAATCACACTCACTAGGCACTGGGAAAGTGGAATGGTACAACAGACTGTTAAAAAGCACATTGAAAGCAATGGATGGTGGGACCTCCAGACATTGGCATCTATATTTAGTGAAGGCCACTTTGTTAGTTAATACTAGAGTCTCTACCAATCAAGCTGGGCCTGCCCAGTCAGAACCCCTCCGTACCGTAGAAGGAGATAAAGTCCCCACGGTGCCTGTTAGAAGAGTGTTAGGGAAGACAGTTTAGATTAGTCCTGCCTCAAGCAAGGGCAAACCCATCCATGGGACCGTTTTTACTCAAAAACTGGGGTGCATTAGGTGGGTAATACAGAGGGATGGGAAAACATGACGCATAACTCAAGGGGATTTGATTTCTCGTTGAGAACAGCCCGAAATGTTTAATTGCATATGTAATATCGGTTGCTGAATAACACTGCCATTGTACATCATAAATACCATGGACAATGAGTATGGACTGCTCCAGTTACACCAGTCATGGACTAAATGAATTGAAGAAACATTTTGGGTGGATGGCCAGGGACTATTGAAATGATACCTGTGCTTGTGTATAGTTATATAGCTCTGTACATATATATATATGTATGTGTATATAGTTGAAAGGTATAAGATCTGGGAATGATGTTGATCATATAGAAAAAGGGGTGGATAATACCATGGTTATAGAGAAAAGGGGAGGAGTTTCTATCACTGTTTAATTCCATCCTACCCACATCATGGCAGGGGCGTGGTTTAAGCAGGAAGAAGCTGGAGTTGGAAGCAGAAGGGGCACAATCTTTCACAGGGTTCAAGGGACAGGGTGTGTAGGTTTCAGGGTTGGAGCTAGCCCCTCTCTGCCACTGGCGGTCCCTTTCCCATTCCTCCAAGCTGCAGCTTTCCAGCTTTGGTGGTGGACAACGCTGGCAAGCCCAAGATGCTGCTCTGAGAAAAAAGATAAGAGAGATTGACTGAGCAGAGCCCAGTCGTACCATGTGGACCCCAAGCAGCAGCTGTGGCAACCACAGCAGCCACTGGAGCTGCAGCTGGAGCCCAAGCTGCAGCTGGAACCATCAAGTGCTCCGGTCCTGCTCCTGTAAAATCCAGGAAAGGCTCCCCTGATGTGTTTCAGAGCCCTGTTAGGTCTTACCAAGTTTTGTCATATCCTTGTATTTCCATTGTGTTTGGGCTGGAGCCTGGGGGAGGGAAGTTAAACCATGAACCTCCCTGACTTACTGTCTCTGTTTTCCTATATACCATGTGGCTTAGCCTGGAGCTAGTTGCTATTTTGCCTTTGTCTGGGAAAACCATGCATGGAGTTGTCGTTGGGAAATCTTTTCCTTTGTTGAGTGGTGAATACCCTTTTTTGAGTAAAACACTATCTCTTTCATTAATATTGCTGTGGTTATTGTGATTTTTCCATAAATTGTGATTCCATCTAATAATTTCTCCCAGTGTTTCCTCCACTGTCGGAAGAGGTGGAGGGATATCTTGAGTGGATTTAATTTTCCCCCTAGGTTTTAAACCCACACAATGTTTTAAAATGTGTATAACAAAAGAGAAAATTGAGCAATATAGAAATTAAATTTATGACTCTTACATGTTTCAATTTGCCAGTTAACTACTGCGTATTTTTCAGCTCTGCAACTGATACTAACTTTCAGGAAAATCTATAAAGCATGGTTTAACAGAATAAAGGAAAGTGCTTTCATGCCTTTTGTTGTTTTTTCTTTCCCTTAGCTCCTTCTGTGCTTCCTCTGCCCTTTGTATCAAGCTCAATTTTTTTCTCCCCTTCATTCAGATCACCCCACCAGGCTACCTCAGGCTGTCTGTCTGATGTGTTTCATTGTGTTTTTCTCCTCCCTCTTTTCCCATGAAGCCAGGCTTGACTTCTACTCTATTTCTTTTACATTAATAAGTTCACTGTGGTTTTTAGGTCATGGTTCTAGTTTTGTGGCTCATAGTTCCTAAATTTGAGTTCCCCTAGCCAGTATATTTTCTTGGTAAAAGTGCTCCTAAAGATGGCTTTCTAAATATTTCTTAAGTTAAAAAACCATTAAATAGTATAATTAATTTTAATTGTATGATCAAGGTGTTATTATATTGTAAATATGAGATTGTGCTGTCTTAGAGATGCTTCTTGTCTTTTCCCTATGATTCCAAAACCTCTGAACTGATTGTAAGATTCCTACTGATTCCTCCTCTGGACAGGTTGGCATCTTCCTACATGTGTCACTGACACTATTAGCATCTTCTTCCTTTGAATCTATTTAAATTTCAGTAGTGCAGACAGTCGTATATTTTCTAAGGAAACAAAATTTGACCAGAAAATATTAATTTATTGCTGTATTACAGTGGGAATACCTCAGCCCCAGAAACTATCCCCACCTTCATTTCAAACTTTAGTTAGATGAGAATAACTCAAAATGGATATCTTCCTCACCTCCTCAGCTAAACATGTGTTTTCAGCTGGTTAAATTTTACTTTCCTTAGCTTGTGAGGATGTGCTATATCAAGTTATGTGTTGAGAAAGCAATTAGAATAGCAGATGATGTAGCACAACTGGAGAGCCACATGGGGTTACATGATAACAGAGGTTTTTAAAAGACACATGGCAACCAAATAATATGTCTTCTACAGGGATTTTTCAGCATAAATGTTTCCCTGAAAAGCACTGCCCCAGCTGTTGTGCAAAGCTCTGGTTTCTTGTCCATCCCTTGACCCGTGTGCAAGGAGCAGCTGGTTACCACATTAACGCACCACCAACGAACTCTCTGGCATGTGAAGTTACGGAAAAGGAGAAAGGCCAAGGTACAACGCTAGAAATACATGAGCCAATTATGAGAAGGGACTCAACACTGTGCATCTTACAATCAGTGCATGCAGTTTGACAGGTTTTGCATTTTTGCCAGTATCACAGCTCAGAGCTCATTTCTCTGAGCAGCTGCAAAATTTGGGAAGATTCCAGCTCACAGGAAATTCTAGATTTTTTTTTTTATTTGTTCATTTTTGGGCTGATTCAGAACAAAACCCCTTTAAAAAAAAAATCTGGAAAGTGTGATGCTGCTTTTTAGCCAGCTGTGCTTTACGAACTACTACATGGCAGTATGGTACACCAATTACTGACACTCAGTTTGGCTTGAAAGTGGAATCTTAGTGCTGATGGCTATAAATGTCACTCAGGAAACACTGCCCGAATAAACTCATCCAAACATGAACTACCTAGGCTGTCTGCTCAGTATTCATAAATTTTAATAGGTATTTTCTCTTCCTGATTAAAAAAAAATATTGTCAAGTATCAAAAAGAAAAAAAATTAAAAATTCTCATCTTTGAAATTATGCTCCTAATCTCTTTTATCAAAGAAAGAGATTAATCTAGACGAGAAAATTCACCTTTTCTGTAAATTTATTAGATATTTTTAAGTAAAATAAAATATTGTATTTAGCATAGATTCATTCTCTAGCAATTTTTTTCAGGTCATAGAGAAATCCAAAGCAGAAATGGAAAACTATCACCTTAAAATTTTTCAGGATTTTTACTGGCACATTTATCTGCAACGTCATGCCTGAAGAGTTTTGGAAGAGTAGAAATGCTCAACACTTCTCATAGACAGGATAAATTCAGTGTGCTTTGTCATAATTTTAACCCAGCTTGGTTTACCATCCTTCTGAAGAGTCAGTCATGTTTGTCACACCTATGTCATATATTAACATGAAAAATCTCAGAACCTCCATGCGTTACAGCCCCAAACAACCACAACTACCACAGCACTTCTGTAAAACATTGAGACTGTCAAGAGATTTTGATGTGTTCACAAGAACTGAAGCAGTCAGTCATTTTCAACACAACACAGATGAACACAACTGAAATAACATTTCTGAGGGCATGTCCTGTAATGGGAAGGAAACTCACAGAATGGTTGAGGTTGGACAATATCTCTGGAGACCATCTAATCCAAGTCTTTTGCTCAAGTGTGGTCAGGTACAGCAGGTTGCCCAGGATCGTGTCTGGTTGGGTTTTCAGAATGTACACAGGTGGTGACCCCTCAGCCTTTTGGGAGAACCTGTCCCAGTGTTCAGCTGCAGTTATGGAAAAGTTTTTTTCTTATGTTTAATCAGAATTTCTATATTTCCCTTTTGATCTTGTCTTATCACTGGCCACCTGTGAAGAGAGTTTACCTTGTCTTCTTTATTCCTCCCATCAGTTATTTTTACACATTTATAATGTTTCCCTGAACCCTCTTTTCTCCAGGATGAATAGTCCCACCTCTACACTCCTATGTCAGGTACTCCAGCCCTTCAATATTTTAGCTCTGGTTTGTTGGAGTCGTTACTCTCTTGGACTCTTATTTCATACCTCCCTTGTACTGGTGGGTTCAGAACTGGACAGCACTCCGGATATGTCTCACAAGTGCTGAGAAGAGGCAAAGGATCACCTCCTTCAATCTGCAGGCAACACTTTTACAATGTAAATGCTTATGTACCTTGGTATGGAAGCCTTTACTGCTTCCTCTGTTGTAAAGCTGACCCTATAGCAGTTTTCAGCATCAATTTTTTTTTTTTTCATTAACTGTAAAAAAAAAAAATCAATGCTGATGAAAAATAAGACAAAAGTGCAAATAAACATGAAGTTGTTGGAGTTTGGGCTGAGACCTAGAAAACTCAGGTGTCACCTTCCCAATCTCTGAACTCTGCTTACTTTATTTTAGCTTTAAAAAAAAAGGAATTAGCTTTGAGCTTGTTTAAGCCTAGAAAATTTAAATTGAATCATTGAGATAAAATTTCATCATTTTCTTCTCATCAACTGAAGCTGTTTCTTCCACAGCCCTTGAGGCATCTGAAATCTGCTCAGCAGTTCCCTTTTTCCACTGGATAATGACCTCAGACTGCTCACATCACTAGAAAATAAAGCACCAAGTATCTGTGAGTCCCACTACAGCCATAATACAATGGTCACTTCTCACTCCTGATGTTATCCTGGTCCCAGTCGAAAGTGTGCACATGATCTCAGTAATCTCCTGACTTGATGTAGCTAAATCCAGCTGTTACATCACCAAGCATACATCCCAGGTGCAAGGCAAAACTAAAGGGAAAGAAGATGTGAGATGTGAGGTGTCTTTTAAACCACCACCCAGCCATACTATTTTAAACTTGCCTGTGTTAGAAATGCCTACAATGCTAGACACAGATTTGCATAGCAAACAAGGAGTGGGAGGCTGACTGTGCCTCAGTTGTACTAAATATAAAGACCATTTCACTCTGTTGTCAAATCAAGCAGTTTTATTTAAGCTGATGAAGGTTTTACCTAATCTGCCTTCAAAATATTATATTTTTCCACTTAGAATAATAGAATCAAACAAATGTTATGGTTGGAATGGACCTTAAAAATCGTCCACTTCCAACCTTCCTGCCATGGGCAGGCACACCTTTCACTAGACCAGTTTACAGAGAGCTCCACCCAACCCAGTCTTGAAAATTTCCAAGGATGGGGCAAGCTCTTCCAGTGCCTCACCAACCTCATAGTAAAGAACTTCTTCCTAATATGTAATCTAAACCCAACCTTCAGCCTAAGACCTGAGTTGTTGTCTGAAATCACCAGCTTTGTGATCTATAGCAGTTAAGGCAGAAAACAGAAAATAATAAAAGTTTTAGGAGAAAGAAAAAACCACAAAATTTTAAGCTATACTATACTGGTTTAGCTCTTTTTATAGCAATATCTTGTATGTAGTCCTTTCTATCCCAAAAGTAAACTCAAAGAAGTGCAGACAAAGATTACTCAGATGATCAATGTTTTGATTAAGTTTTGATTAAATAAATTAGGATTCATTGTTCTGTAAAAAAAAAGATTGAAGGGTATTTATGAAAGGCAAACATAACATCATGGACACAATTTAAAAAAAACTGAATAGGGAGTAACTTTCTTCTCTAAGGATATCCTAAGAAAGGAGGACAGTAAAAAAGAAAAAAATAGACTCTTTATACACATGACACTCCTGATCCACAAAACCTATCACCATAAAATATAAAGGGTAAAAATAGGTATATAAAAATTACTTTAATGGAATTACATGTAACAACAAAAAATAATT
This sequence comes from Monarcha castaneiventris obscurior, assembly GCA_026261815.1. Classification (NCBI taxonomy): domain Eukaryota; kingdom Metazoa; phylum Chordata; class Aves; order Passeriformes; family Monarchidae; genus Monarcha; species Monarcha castaneiventris. Next base: position 9,672,291 of record JAMPIT010000624.1, on the reverse strand, counting down.
TTAAAATTATAATTTAATGTTGCATTGAAACATCAGCTCAGAAACCCCCTGATCTATATGTTGATGGGCAATGTGAAAATTATCAATGTTCCTGTAATCATTTCCCATGGTTCAAGAACACAACCACTGTCAGACACAGGAATATATGATAGAATGTGTCTGGTAGCTTCTTGAAATGTCATCTGTGAAAATGAGGGGACAAATGCTGTGGCTGGAACAAAGGTAATGAGATGAAAATATGTGAGCTGTGTCACCATTGCTTGCCCTTTGCCAAACAGGCCTTGGAGAATGACTGTAAAAACCCATTTCTTTCATTTTTCTGGCACAGGTTACTATCAACCTCTGATCTTAATTGCAGCTTTGTGGAATACTTGATCAATAAAATACTCAAATCTGTTTTTACCAAAGAATTTGTCTTCCACCTTACTTTATTTGGTTTCATTATTACAGTGAAACAAATCATGATTTCTAAAGCATGAGCAATGCATTGGTGATGCCAGAAAAAAATTAAAATGCAACCAACAATTTTTACTTTACCAAGGCACAGAGATTTTGATTTGATTGTATAATTAAAAGCAGAAGTTGCACTCAAAAACTAGGAATTAAAAACGTAGATACTGAAAATATATCTGAGATCATGGTTGTTTTTCAAACTGACATGCAACAATCTCTGAGGCTTTTCTCAGCTGTGGAAGCCAAGAAACCAGCTGAATAGTATTTCACTGTCACAGTGCTGCCCTCAGACTCGGTTGTGTTTGCGATTTCATGGAAAACCAATGGAGTAGCACTTCAGATTTAACATACAAAAATGGCTGTGAGTCTTGCTAAGCTCACTACTCCAAAACCTACTAGAATAGATTGCCTGAAAAGGCCGTGACTCTCCATGAATGAAGATTTTTATGACTATGTGATAAGAAAAATTATCTTTAACTCACATTGTGATATGGGGAAGGACAGTATAGCAACTTAGAATCCCTTCTAAACCTATTCTTCTATGAACTAGTCTTATCTGTGATTTACTGACATCCATGAGTAGCCTTTTGTGAGACCCAGGCATAAAAAATGGAAATAATGCCCCACGTTTTCAGCTTTTATCACCAGATTTTCATAAGAGATTAATAATTCCTCTGGAATATTTGAGAAATTTTTGTAACATAAAAAGTACTGTGGAAAATAATTTCTTGACTGAAGTTTGAAAAATTCATGCCATGATTGTTAATACATTTTTTATGTATCAGTGTGACTTGCCCACAATGAAAAAGCCAAATCACACTAATTATGTCCAATAAACTTGGAGTATGAAACATATTGTTGAACATTGTTTTGATTTTTCTGATTAATTACAGTGGTTTTCCTTCAGAACAATTACAAAATCTACAAATTGAAACAAAACATGCCATTATAAATCTTGACGATCTACTCTGGATTAAAATTTTTACAGCAAAATGCTGAAATAGGCGTGTTTTGTTTGTTGGTTTTGTTTTTCTAATGAACATGCAAATTTTTCTTTTCCCAATGCATATTTCACTACTAAAATCACAGGGATTTGGAAAGGTCAGTTTTATTTACTGGAAAGAAATTAACAATTTTAATTTTGTTTAATTATGTTCCCATTGAATTCAGACTATGCTAAAATATTTTGTGTTGTTTTCTGGAAACTGAATGTTAAAAAGGAAAGGAAAGAAAGATCTTTTTATAACACCATAATAAAATATATTCTAGAGAAGAAAAATAGCCAGCTAATCCAGCTGTCTGTTTATAGATGATATAAAACCATTAAAAGAAAAAAAAAAGTAGGAATTTCTCACTATAATGCAAAATTACTAGTTTTAATATTTTAAGGTAAGAAAAGTAGGGTCAGAAATTTATCTTATGTAAGAATTTTCAGCACTGTTACATGCATTCAGTTAGGAAAAAAAAAAAAAAAGGCTGCTATTGATAGTGGTTTACTTGATCAAATTACTTCCAAAGTCTGATTAGACATTTTGTGAAAAACAAGAAACAAACAAAAATCTTGTTTTATTTTATAAATTTTACATTTATTGCTTTTCATTTCCGGTGAGAGTACTCTTTTGTTCATACTCTGCAAGAATAAATATCCAATTTGCCCCTCTGTATTTTTATTATTTTATGTAGCAGTACTGTCATCTCCCATTGTATACATAAAATAAACAATCTAATTTTTTTATGAGGTGTAGAGTAATAACATTAAAATATTATTTGTTTTTATTTCAAAATGCCATATAAGTACTACTATATACTGGTTTAGGACAACTTAAATTTGCTTTAGCACAAGGTCAGAATTTTTTCATTTCCTTACCTTAAAGCAGCTTTCCATAACCATATGGTGTTACAACTGCAATGGCAGTAAGTAAATTGGGTAAAGAGACAGAGGAAAAAAAACCAGCTCTGAAACTGAGTATTTAACACAATGAACCTAATTGATGTCAGTTAATTGAAGCAGTACCCTTTTTTTTTTGGTTGGTAGAAGTATTTTCTTCATTAGAATTTTGCTCTTATTCTTTAGAATTAGTATTTCATTCGCTAGTGTTTCAAAATCGGGTGAACAAACACTTGCACTAGGCATGATTTTACCTAGTGGGGAAAGAAGCCCCCCCTTTGCCTTTAAATAGACATATTGGTTCTATTGTATGTTTCTCTTAAAGAAAAAAAAAAGTAAAAATCCCAGAAATATTGATAAATCCTGTCAGTATTCACATTTTCAGTGCACTATAATTAAGTGTCCAGGTTCTCATTTTTCATTTGCTAAATAAAAGCATATTATAGTTTTTTATTGTGCTTGCAGTAAAAAAATAATTGAACACCAGAAGGGCTTTCAGGTGCATATTATGCATTTGACAAAGTCTAAGTATGCAGAAGAAGAAACCAGAAAGGATATTGATTTTCTATGGAATGGCAAGACTGATACTTCTTCATTTGAAGGTTTTGTTTTTCCACAAAGGAAATGGCACAAAGGAAATCCAGCATACAAGGAAAGCATGTAACAAAACAATATATACTAAAAAATTAATGATTTCAGAACTAAACCTTATGCCATCCTACTGCTCATAATGGAATGAAACACATTAGGTAGTTAAAAAAAGACAATAAAGACAAATAATTTCACATGTATGAAATTATTAATCCATTTTTCTCTACTGCATATCCTTTCTCTGCTTGCATTTGGGTTGAAAACCAAGAAAAGGCTTTCAAAGTATCTGGAAGTGGTTCTTTTCCTTTAATGAAGCAAATACCAGAATTCACTGGAACAGTTGTGTTGAATAACAACTTCAACATCTCTAGTGTATTTCCCAGAAATGCACTTTTTCATGGTAAAGGTTTCACTAAGCTAAGGTACAGTGTCAGTGGAAAAAGAGAAGTAACAAGACTATCATGTCTGATGACTAAGATACAAACACTGAGGATCAAGTTCTTATCCTGCTCAATTCAAAACAATTCAAAACCCCTCAGATACAAGGGGAGAAGAGCACTCACCTCACACTGAAAGTCCTGTATTTGCCCTGAATACCAATCTAATATTGTGCTCCACAAAGACCTCTGTTTTCCTTCTAGCAGAGAACAAAGGGAAATTTCAGAATCTCAGAAGTCACCATGTCACAGAATAGTCACCCTGCCATCAGCTGCACAGGGAACAGATTTTCAAAGTCAAAAAGTGGGACACCTTATGCCATCTCCTTTTATAGTCATGAAACACTTACGTGCTTGGTCTTCTGGCTCTTTGAGTTGGTTTAGGAAATCTCCTTCACAGCAGTAAAGGCATGAAAGAAAGCCTTAGTTCTACTACTTTTCTCTTTTGGGAATAGTCCTTTATAAAAGCATGCAATGTATTTCTATACTGTATCACAAGCAGCATTATAAAACCCAAGAGTTTAGGAAACCAGTTTGCAAGCTGAACTTTGTCCACTATTGGTTACTCTGTCACAATTCCTGTGGAACAGCATTTCCTGTATCGTTTTGTCATATCACTTTTTTCATAAGCCCCCAAACTTTATTTTAAACTTCATTACAGTGGAATTTCTGCATTATTTCAATTTTAATAAATGTAAGACAGTCACAATATGTTTAAATTTAAAGTTGTACATTTACATGAAAATAGAAAAAAAACCCAAGAAAGAACAAAACATAAAAAGAAAAAAGGCATTTAAATGCCACACACTAACTTGTTTTTAGAACTGGAGAACATACTGCAGTTCATGCTGATATGTTTATAGACTTTTCTGTAAAACTCAGTGGCATCTGCTGAGTTCTTTTAAGGATTTTGAAATCTACACTCAGCAGCCTAAATGAAATACCACCAATTTTATCTTTAATAACACCTTTTTCACACAGAATCTATATATACACCTCTATCATGTATACATACAGTTTCACATACATATAGAATGTTAATTGCTCAAAAAAAGATTATTATTTTTTGCAAGGCATTTTGAAAAAGTCCATCAGATCAGTGGCAAATGCAATTACAAAGCAAGGAGGTGTTTATTTCACCTCAGGGATTATATAATTTGAGAGCAAAAATTTTGAAAAACTCTTAATATTTTCCTGCCTATTCTGTATAAGTACTAAAGGTTAACTACATTTTAAAATAGTATTTTGCATCTCAGAGTTCTCTTGGAGAGTTTTGAATATGAGTTAATTTTTACCTAAAATGTAATGAGCTACATAGGTACAAGACAACTTCCTGGCCTTTCACTGCTGTAACAGCTAGCTTCAGTACTTCATTCTCATAATTGTTTGTTAATATTACACTCATTTAACCTAAGTGCACATGTCACTACTCATGCCATATGCACACAAGTGAAATAAGGTGCTTTGAGCAACCATCCCTGGAGGTATAGATGTGGCACTTAGGGACATGGTTTAGTGGTAGAGTTGGCAGTGTTAGTAGAATGATTGAACTTGATGATCTTAAGAGTCTTTTACAACCTTAATTATTCTATAATTTTATGCTTCCGTGAGCAAAGTCACCTCATAATAAGAAAGAAAGGGAATGAAATATTTCTGGCATTTTCGAGATTTCTATGGCTCTTACCCTAATTCTTTTAAAAATATAAGAAATTTGATGAGCTTTCACACTTTCTGCAGAAGACCCAGAAAAGTCTAAGGCTATGGCAACTAAATTACTGTGTAAAACTTATTTTGATCTGTTGAGATCACACTTATTTATCCCTATTATTGAATTATTACATGAAGAGTTATATCATGCTGTAACCCTGTACATCTACAGTAAAGAAATTCTGCTGATCCTCAACAAACTTCTTAAGGCTGATTCCACCTAAGGAAAGTACAAAGATAATCTTACCTTTATCTACCGTAGCTGAAGAAATCTTCTGACAAGTAGAAAAAACCTCTTGATTGTTAGAAATATAAAATTTCAGTGAAACATAAGTTCAGATAGTGACAGGAGTTATTCTATACCAACATCCAGAAATGTACTGGCTTTTGTTTACTTGAAACTAAAGTCATAAAATCCAGCTAAGTATATAAGAATGGCAGCAGAATAGGAGAGAGATGGACTGAAAAGAAACTCAATCAAAGCAACAAAAACCAAGTAAGATTTTACGGAAGTCTGGTATCAAACACTGGGAAAAGAAATGAACCTGAAAATCTACATCTTCTACAGAAATTACAAGGGTTCTTAGAGAAGTGTAGAAATGGATAATATGGTATTTTAGGTTAGGTAGGGTATATCACACAAGAAAGTGAGATATTTGATTTCAGAACCTTCAAAATAATAAACAAACCTGTGAATACTCAAATCCCAAAACTAGATATAAAGTGCATAGACTGAGTGAATATTCATATATATTCAAATACTTGTAAATATTCACAAGTCTAGCGGCTAAACTTGTGCCAAGTAGAGGCATTAATTTGAACTCACTGGGTTTATGACAACTTGCATCAGATGTTATTTTTGCCATATTTTGCCAATGTTTAGATTGAGGATTATGGTTTTTTCCAATACAGAAAAATGATTAACTAGAGCAGAGAACACATACCTATTACTTTTGCTTAATTTAGTGCAGAATTTCCATCACATTTGGTGGATAAATGCTTGATAAATTAATTTATTTCATACATAGGCATATGGATGTGTGAATGGATGGGTAGATGTATATTTCTGTGTGCAAGTGTGTGTTTTTATAAAGTAAAACATAATAGTTGTATTGCAATAGAAAGGTTCACGTAACATGTTACATGTGAAAGTTACATACGAAAGTGGATATTATCTAAGAATTATATTCAACTCAATAAATGGGGCTCTGACAAAAAAACATAAATAGGTCCTTTTAATATTTACCACTCTTCTTGTGATATTTTTAGTTAATATTGGAAAAAGTGTGATCATATTTTAAAACATACATTTTTCTTAGATGTTAAGTAGCATATAGAGTTTCTGTGGATTCTTTTCTTACTTAATAAAAAGTAGTAATAATTTTAAAAATAAATAATTCATAACAGTGAACATCTCTTTAATGCAAATGTACTGAAATTCTTTTTTTTAGGGAGAATGCCAGTATTTGATATTATATATTTTTTATAAATATGCTCAAATTTTTTTATCAAGTCATATATGAATTCAAAAACTACTTAAGTGCGAAGAAACTACAGTAAATTGATCATACCTTTCTCCTTTTTATGTATGATGGATATAAAGTTCAGCATCATAGGTTTTAGAAGTTCATTTTAAGTCAAGTGCTTCATTAAAACTGTCAACCTGTTCAGGAATGAGTATTAGTTTACTCTCACTCCAGATTCTAGTAAACAACCATCAGACAACTTATGAGTTGGAATAATTTTAATGTTCCTCTCAGTTCTCTCTGTGTAACATGTCCATATAAAATACCTAAAGCTTTAAGACACAGTAAAAGAAAATTAGTATTTTTCTAAAGAACTATGGATTGTTTCTTTCTAAAGAATTATGGACTATTACCGTATGTACTGCAGCTCTGTACGTTGGGTTTAAATTAATAACTAGTCATATGTTCCTTTTTTTTTTAATGTAAAACATAAGAACTATCAGAAATGCTAGGATAGTGACATTCACTCTTCTATGACTGTATTGCTCAGCTGGTAATTTTTTATGCATATTAGTTAGGGTTCCTAAGCATTTATCATTTTCTTATCTGTTCAATGTCATCCAAGCAACCCCAAAAAAAATTTTCACTCTTAGGGAGGTCAGGCACTGGAATGGTTTACCCATGGAGGTTGCGGATTCACCATCCCTGGAGGTGCTCAAGAGGTGTCTGGATCTGCTGCTGGGTGATGCAGTTTGGTGGTTTAGGGGTCACAGTGGCAGTGCAGGGTGGGTGGGTGGACTGGATGATCTTAAAGGTCTCTTCCAACTTTTATGGTTCTATGATCCTACAGTTCTATTATATTTATCAGGTATTGATAGGGAGAACATATGTTTTCTGGTGGTGACTATGCAATGTTTTGTCAACATTCATATGTTCGTGGAGATTGTAAAAATATCAGATAAGCAATTTTGGTATTTCAGCATTTTTCCCCTCCTAAATAAATATATAAGTTGTTTACACTCTACAGGTTAAATATGTGTTCCAGATCCCCTTCGACAAGCAGTAGAACTCAGACCTAAAATGCATTGTCTTTTTATTATAATTGTAAAAATGATTTGGACTATCAGGCAGTTAAAAACCTAATTGGTATAAAAAATTAAACAAAAAGAATGTTAGGTACTCCAGGTTTTTTAGGGGTAACATCTACATTTTATCACATAAAATTTAGGCATTTAGTCTAGATTACTCACCCTCTCACCTCTAGGTAATGGGAATTCCATCTGCAGGTTAAGTATGTTTCAAAAAACTTGGCATGTTTTGAGGTTGTTACTATCCAGACAATGAAACCTTAATAATAAGTAGTGATACCACACCTGTTTAGCTATTTTAGAAAATTCATAATGTCATGCCATTAAAAAAAAAGAGGAAGACAGACTTACCATAATTTAAAAAAGTAAGTCTATTATTATCCATTTACATGAAGTATGTTAGATTCCTAGGGATTTTCCTCAGGATTGTTTTCCATAAGTTCTAAATACAAATGTCTCTGATACTTATCACTGTTTCATCTTTATCAAGGATCACTTTATCATCTGTATCAGAGACATTTGTAGAATTGAACTGCTGTTTAAACAAGGAGCAGTTACTAAATCCACTTTTTCAAACAAAGAACAACTACTGGGTAAAAGAGATAATCAGGCTAAAGCTGCATTCACATCTGTATTTAAGCTGGGTATGAAAACTCATTTTCCTAAAGTCACTGCTAAAACCTATTTGTGCTGGTTTTGACTGGGATAGAGTTACTCTCTTCAGAGTAGCTGGTATGGGGCTGTGTTTTGGATTTGTGCTGGAAACAGTGTTGATAACAGGGATGTTTTAGTTATTGCTGAGCAGTTCTTAAAGAGAGTCAAGGCCTTTTCTGCTCCTCACACCACCCCACCAGTGAGGAGGCTGGGGGTGCACAAGGACTTGGGAGGGGACACAGCCAGGACAGGTGACACCAAAGGGACATCCCATACCATATGGGGTCATGCTCAGCATATAAAGCTGTGGGAAGAAGAAGGAAGTGGGGTTGGAAGGTGTTTGTCTTCCCAAGTCACTGTTATACTTGAGAGAGCCCTGCTTTCCTGCAGATGGCTTAACACCTGTCTGCTGATGGGAAATGGTGAATGAATTCCTTGTTTTGTTTTGCTTCCATGCAAAGTTTTTGCATTTAAACTATCAACCCATTGAATTTTCTCACTTCTCACCTTCTGATTCTCTCCCTCATCCCACTGCAGGAGGATGAGTGGGTAGTTGTGTGGGGCTCAGTTGTGGGCTGGGGTTAAACCACAACAATATATTGATTTGCAAATGTTCCACCCTTCTTCCCAAGACTTGAAAATACCGTTGACAGTAATATCAAGCAGACTAAAACATTTTCTCATTTTCAGTCCTTCAGATACTTCAGAAAACAGAGTGGAGAGAACTATGAGGATGAGGCAGAAGATAGGTGCATTACCTGTGAGTAACAGAGGAAATTCCTGTGTGGACCAGCAGAGCATAGGACAGTTTGCTTGTTTATTTTTAACATGTTAGAAGGTATTGGTTTCAAATTGACTAAATCTTTCTTTGTTCATGGATCATTGACTGGGTAGATTGTAACAGCTCCTTTGGAACAATTATGGTATGTCATTTGAATCCAACCACTGACAGTGTGTATTCAGCCTCTCTGTTCCAACTCCATCAAAAATGTCATTGAAATCATTGCCTGTGTGCTGAGCATATTGTTTTTAAACTTTCAGCTAATAGTTACTTATATTGTTTTAAATATCATAAGCAGTTAGAACATGCTGTAACCTAACCATTAAAAATGTATGTTCTAAAAACTAAAATGATGGTATAACTAAAAAAAAATCCCTCTACAAGTAAAACAAAAATAATCTAGAAACCTTTTTAAAATCCCATTAAGTAAAATAATAATAATAATAATAAATTATTACCAAAGTAGAAACACATCCTCAGACTTTACACGAATTTGTGGGTATGGAGCTGGCTGTCATTAGCATGCTGAGCACATTGTAGCTCTGTATTGTTTCCTAAACCTGCAAATAAAGTCATGATCAGATTCAACAGAGGAAGCTTAAAGTACATGAGAGAGGCCTTAGAGTTGATAGGCACTTGGGAAATCTTAAAAAAAGGAACTGAACAGCATTTCAAGTAGAAATAATGCTCCAATTCAAAGCAGTGAAGGTTGTCCTTCAAAGAAAATATTTCAGTCTAAAATAGGGAAACAATATGTGTAAATCATATTGCACATAATGATCATTTCCAATTTTGGAGTTCAGGTTTCTCTTTTAAAACATCTATTTCAGCAAAACTTTCTAAGGGAAACTGGTCTAAGTTATATCACAGTCTAGCAAATTTCCTGTTCTGTCAGAAAAATCAATTACAGTCCAGAATTTTAATTAATATTCTCAAGTGTCAGCATATATTATTTTAGAATACTTTCATGGCGATTGGGTTCAGATCCTTTTTCCCCTCCTAATAAAGAGGACATGAAGGAAAGAGCACTAAACACCAGAAAACACATAGTAATTGTCTTGTCCTGCATGTGTTGATTCTTCAGCTTCAGGTGGATTCTGGTTTCTAATTAACAAATATATGCAGTACCAAAAGAGACTATGAAATTATGTTTGATATTGTGAATGAAAGTTTTCTCACAATATGACAGCAAATCATGGAATCATAGAATGGCTTGGGTTGGAAGGGACCTTAAAGATTATGTATTTCCTAACCCCTTTCCTTAGACAGGGACACCTTCCATTAGACGACGTTACTCAGAGCTCCATCCAAGCTGGCCTTAAACACTTCCACACAGGATTGAGGCAGCCACAACATCTCTGGGCAACCTGTTCCAGCATCTCCCCACCTTCACAGTAAGGAACTTCTAATATCTAGTCTAAACCTAATTTTTTCCCCTGTAAAGCTGTTTCCCCTTTTCCTATTACTATATGCCCTTGTAAAAAGCCCCTCTCCAGCTTCAGCTTTCTTGTCAACCCTGTTTAGGTACTGAAAGGCCTCAATTAGGTCACCCTGAAGCCTTCTCTTCTCCAGACCAAATACCCCCAACTCTCTCAGCCTTTCCTCACTCCAGCCCTCTTATCTTTGTTGCCCTGCTATGGAGTTGCTCTAAAATGTCCATGTTCTTATGTTGCATGCCCCAGAAATGGATGCAGTACTACAGATGGGGTCTCACCAGAGTGGAGTAGAGGGACAGAATCACCTCCCTCAACCTGCTGGCCGCACTGCTTTTGATGCAGCCCAGGTTGTGTTTGGCTTTCTGAAGAACAAGTGCACACTGCTGGCTCATGTTGAGCTTCTCACCAACCAACACACCCAAGTCCTTCTCCTCAGAGCTGCTCTAAATCCTTTCTCCACTCAGCGTGCAGTTGTTCTTGGAATAACCCCAGTCCACATGCAGGACCTTGTACTCGACTGTTGAACTTCATGAAGTTCACACAAGCCTATCTCTCAAGACTGTCAAAGTCCCTCTGGATGGTATCCCTTTTCTCCAGAGTGTCAACCACACCACTCAGCTCAGCATTGTTGGCAAACTTGCTCAGGGTGCTCTCCCACTGTCCATGCCACCAAAGAGGATGATAGAAAGTCCCGGTCCCAGAGCCAACCCCTGAGGAATGACACTTTTCACTAATGTCCACTGGAACATCAAGCCGTTAACCTCAAGTCTTTGAGTGTGACCTTCCAGCCAATTCCTTAAGACTGAATGTATTGTCTTCAATGAGGCTGAAAGAGAGATTTAGGGGAAAAGATATGATTTCGAATTTTGCGGGTTTTGAAAATCAAAGTACCTCACCCAAAAGACCATTCAAATTCAGCTTTGAAATAGTTTATTATTTCCATCAGCTGTCTCCTCTTTTTATACACCATAAGAATTGACTTTGTGATGTGGTTCTGAACTGCCTGTTTACAAAAGTATCATGTATTTTTATAGTGATTAGAGTAAAAGCTTAGAACAAAAGCTGAGGCAAAAACCAGCAAGTGGCAGGAGTGTTGTATGACCTCTCTGCTTTCTCTCTTCCTCTTGAACTTCCAACCCCTGAACTCTTTCACTGAACAAAGGCAACCCCAATAGATTCATATTCAAAAGGGTTAACAGTGTACAAAATGTTATGCCCCAAAAAAAATCCCCAAAAAACAAAAGCTGCAGGGCTTTTACTTGTCTACAATTTAGAACATCATAAATGTGGCTGCTTTTCTGAAGCTGTTACAGATAAAACTTCCAATATTCCTTTGAGACTACTGCATTATTTCTGCTAGGTCTTAGAGCAGAAGCCCACAGTCATTCATCATCTCTGAATATGACATCTCTCTGACCAACAAGTCACTTAACAAAATCTTCCAGCTGGTCGGCGGTAGTATATGCAAAGAGAGCAGCAAATCCCAGGAGGGGAACAGATCCTTTCCTCCCCCTTTTCTCTTGTCAAAGGAGCATAGATTGCCGGGAAAACAGTTTTCAGGCGTCTGTAATTGAATGCGAGATGAACTTCCACAAGCTTTAATGAGGAGTAATATTACTGCCCAGGAAGCTGAAGTTAGTGCTCTGCTCCATGTCCCAAAATATTTCATTAATATTAACCAAGGTTTCCTACTCTCCCCAGGCAACAATGCTGTAGCAGGGAAGAAAGATGCAAATAACCCTCACAGTCACCCAACTAATCACTGGAATAATGAGTATTTGGAAGTGATGCTTGTCAGGTGAGGGAAATAGGTCTTTTCCACCAGGAAAAAAGCTTTTGTTACCGTAGTTACATGTAAAATCCTTTTGTACAGTATTTTAGCATTAAAAGTGTACTTTTCTATTGTTGGCTTTTGCACTTTTAGGAAGAAAAATAATTCCAAATAGCAAGAAGACTATTATTACAAATTTTGCATTAGATGGTATAAACAATAATAACAACCTTTGTCATGGCCTGCCAAAGTATTCTGTTCCATGATAGATAATAATGATTTCAAAATTAAATTTGATTGTAAATATAAATACATATAATAAGACAGAAATGTCATGAAGACTGTTTTGAAGGGTAGCTGAGCTCTCAAGGGCAGCAGAAGACCGTGATTTCTAATGTAGCTGTGCAATTTGTTTAACATGAGGCTAAGACAGCCTTAAGCTTCTAGAGCCCAAGTACAAAAGTACCATATCTGATTCATGCCATCTTTTGAATAGTTCCACTCTAACCTTTGAGTGGAACAACATGGATGAAAATGAGACCTGACACGGATCTATCCATGGATCTATCCATAGCATAAGGCTATATGTAAAGTAGATATTGTTTGTAAAGTGAATGTGTGCATACATCACCAAAATCTGAGTATAATAGATTAAAGTTTACTTCATTCTAGTCATAGGAGGCTTATTTTATTTGATATTGTTACCTAATAACTTACACTATTTCAGAAGACTTCACGAAGCTGTCTGGAGTCCCATGTGTAAGGATTTTAAAAAGTATTTTATTTTACCCAGTTTGCTTGCCTTGGAGAAAGGAAATGGTGACCCTACACTGTAGCTGGCCTGATCCATAGAATATTGGCAAACTTGGGGGCTTCTTAAGTCATTGTGAAGTTTGGCAATACTTTATAAAGACTGGTAACAAGCTACGCACTCCTACCCACAAGTCCCATCTTGCGGAACATACTGGGTTTGCAAATAAGGAGAAAGGAAAGAATTTATTGCCAAAATATTCTTCAAAATGGATTAGCAGATATGTTAGATACGCTGCCAGTTACTGTGGGCCCAGAGTATAAAGCTAAAAGACTCTTGGGTAGAGAAGAAACAGCAAGAGACTTCACTAATTTTGCGTCTCATTCAGGAGCAGTTGTGTCTCCCACTGCTGTGACTGTCTTCCAATTTCCCTTTGACTCTGATTCCTTCTTCCTTCTGAATACCTCTTCAATTCCTTCTCTTCATCATGTCTTAGACATATTTTCGTCATTTCTTCTCCAGTCAATTTCTAGGAGCTACCTGGCAGCATATCACCCTTGCACTATTAATTTCTTACCTCCTCCAATCTTTGCAGTGTATGTCTGAAAACTTTCCTACTGGGATATATATTAAAAAAAAAAAAAAAAAAAAATTGTTAAAAGACAGACACATACACATTAGAAAGGATAAAAATATGAGAATTAAAGGACATAATTTTTAGCTTAAAGGTATCTACATTAGCAACTTGGTCACTGCAATGCTGTTGTAATGTCTAACCACTGATATCTTCCCTCAGCATCTGAATCACCAGCCTTGAGTCATGTGCAGAGGCATGAAGCCTGTAGCAACTAGAAAAAAACAATGCTGTGCTGGAAGTCAAGACTGAAGAAAAGTGTAAAGGAAAATTAGGCTTCCCTCTTCCACTAGCAGTACTTCTTTCTCCCTCACCCTATATTTTTAACACAGAACCAAAAAAATGCATTGTCTGGCTCATTCTTTTAAAGAGCCTCTCACCTGGGAAGGGAACTGAAGGGTTGGGACACTTCCTCTCTTCTCCGGATAAAGCTATGTACAATGTTCAGGATGATAAAACTCGATCAGGTTATGCTCTCTTTTTGCAAGGCAAAACAGCTCAGTTTTCAGCAGGCCTGCAAATGTTCCCAGTTCCTGAATAGGCTGTTATCTGGAGATTGAACTACTCTCCAGAGAGTAAGGAAATATAGATTTATTTCCATATAAGACTTCAGCCATGAAATTTTTTTTATTTTTTTCCTCTTGTCCTTTCATTCAGATTATAGGATGAATATCTCTTCCTCTCTGATTAAACTAGCATCCTTGCCCTGTTTCATCCCACAAAATCTTTGCTCTATTCTGTACATAAGAGTAAACTGATTCTCCAACACCCTTAACAGTTTTTAATCTATTATTTATTATTAAACCACATAATTTTATTATTTATAGCTTTTCTTGTAAAGTGTCTTGGGATGCATTTTTATGAAGTGCTATTCAAAATAAAATTGTATTGCACTAAAGAACAGTTCTCATTTATTTTTTAATAATTATTTGATCTTGCCTTGATTTACTGAGTCACTAAGGCATCTTATTTCTGATGATTTAAGAGATGCTGTGAAGTTAAAACTCATATAAACTCAGATCCTCAGCTAATGTAATCGGCAAAGCTCCAATGCAATCAATGGAGGTCTGCCAATTCACACTAGTTCTCTCCTACCATAGTTTGTAAAAATCTCCCCTCATCTATGTTTTAAATGACATTTTAGATGCCAAATAATTTCTTTTAATCTACATTGCTTGTCACTATATAGATTTTATTTTTTCCATTTCATCTTACTTAGACAGGTAAATCAGACTGGTTTATTTCTAAAAGCCTTTCAGTTCTGCCTCTGATATAATACTACAATTTTGAAAGATTTTTCACTGCTAACTCTGCAGGGAAATGCAATAAAATTGAAGCTATATGTTTCGCAAATTTTATGGAAATGTTGTTGTCAAATCATAGTCACCAAGAATTTCCTTAATAATATAACATTTTAGTGATCATTCTCAAATACTGTAAGAAAATATAAAATAATATATACGTATGACAATCTAAATTTTTAAGTGAATCAATTATTTTAGGTGCTTCCATTTTCAGACACAACTGAGAAATCAGGGGGACACCTGAATCATTAGGATTTTGAAAAGTCGCATAAATGGTGCATACAAAGAGACTCTTCAAGTGAGAAAAAATACAGTAAGAAAGTCCTTTTTCTGTGTATGAAAAACAAAGTAGGCACTATTGTACATTTTTCCACCTAACCTGTTTTTACGTTTTTTTATTAATATTGGCAGGAAGTTGTTACTAGTAGACATGGAAGAACAGAAATCCTAAAACTATCTAGTGATGAAATATAGCTTTCATCTTGATAATCTACATAACTTCTCCAGCAATGCTCTTCCTATCTCTCATTTCAGTATTAAACCTTCACCTTCAGTAGCATCCCTAATTTCATCCTCTGTCTCTTGACTGCCTACTTATAATTTCAAATTATATTATTTTAATAGTTCCCATGCATCACAAATATACAATTTACTTCAAGTACAGAATATGTGGTGGTTTGGCTCTGGCTGGATACCAGGTGCTCACCAAAGTTGCTCTATCACTCTTCACCTCAGCTGGACAGAGAAGAGAAAATATAGTGAAAGCCTAGTGAATCAAGAGAAGGAAAGAAGAGAGCACTCACTAATTGCCGTCAAAGGTGAAAGAGACGCAGTTGGGGAAAATAATTCATTACCAATAAAATCAGAATAGGGCAATGAGAAATAAAATCAAACCTTAAAGACACTTTCCCCCTACCTGTCCTGATTTACTCTGCCTCCTCCCCGCTTCATCAGCACAAGGGGACAGTGTAGAAGCCCAGAAGATAAGGGGTTAATGTGTATGTCTCAATACAATAGCTGGATAGCCATGGAGCCAAACATCGACTGTTGGTAAGAACAAGCTGTAAGAAACAGCTGGATGTGGTGGGAGAAGAGGGCCATATGGAGGTAAGGAAGCATTTTTCTGGGACAAATATCCTTGTTCTGGCTCCTGGAGATAAGCACAACACAAGATCCTGTGCTCAAGTTGAGAAGCAGACACGGACTTTCGAGCAGAGACTGACCCAGTAGGGGGGAAATCAAGACCACCAAAGATCCCCAAAGCCCCCCAACCCTTTTCAAGAAAGGCCTAGAACAAACTGTGCATGAGAACTAATTTGCATAGAAAATGAGAAAATTAGCTTCAGGGTGGAGGAACTTATCTATAAAAAGGTACCCTCACAAAGTCTGGGCAGCCCCCTGAGGACCCTGGACACCCCAGCAGCTGGACCAATGCTGCAGCCAGAACTGGCCTGCTGCCTTTGCCTTTGCCTTTGCCTTTGCCTTTGCCTTTGCCTTTGCCTTTGCCTTTGCCTTTGCCCTTGCCTTTTTGCCTTTGCCCTTGCCCTTTCCTTTCCTTTCCTTTCCTTTCCTTTCCTTTCCTTTCCTTTCCTTTCCTTTCCTTTCCTTTCCTTTCCTTTCCTTTCCTTTCCTTTCCTTTCCTTTCCTTTCCTTTCCTTTCCTTTCCTTTCCTTTCCTTTCCTTTCCTTTCCTTTCCTTTCCTTTCCTTTCCTTTCCTTTCCTTTCCTTTCCTTTCCTTTCCTTTCCTTTCCTTTCCTTTCCTTTCCTTTCCTTTCCTTTCCTTTCCTTTCCTTTCCTTTCCTTTCCATCTCTTGTCCCTCTCTTTGGTCTCTCTCTCTTCTCTTGCACCCCACCCCTTATTTAAAACCTACCATGTAGCGGGTGGAATTTGGTTCCCCATAAGGGCCACCAATTCATGTAGTAGTTTAAGGGTTAACTGTGGGCACTAGCCCTCCCCCCGATGTCCTTGCAGTGAGATAAGCTGTAGGAGGAAAAGCAAAAGCAGGCACACAACTTGAAAGAAGGGGAAAAAAAGTTTAATTAACACCCAGATGTTAAAACAACAGAACAAACTTTTCAGAGCCATCCCCACTTTCTCCCCTTTCCCAAAAATCAGGGTCACAGTCCTAGGAAAAGGGGGAGAAAAGTGGGTTTCCCTCTAGCCTGACGTAGCTACACAAACTGCTACTCTTTACCCTTTTTTTCCATGAGCCCTTTCACAGCTCTCACGACTGCTAAAAACCAGGCTTCTCACATGGGGCTAATTACTAATTTAAGAATGAACCAGTTTATTTTTGGACTTGGAACATTTAGGCTTTCTCTTGCCACCAGGCTATAGAAATAAGCCTCTCCCTGCTTTTATGTATATAGCCTGGCATAGGCACTCTAGCCGTTTTTCACAAGCCACTCGGGAAAAAGAAATGCCCATTCCCCCACATTCTTAACATGGATTAAGGAGACAAACAGTCTGCGGTATCACAGTTTATACCACACAAGGCAGAAGGATGTTTAAATTCCCCGCGCCGAGTCCACGCAATGCAGCCGTGCAGCTCCGTCCCACGTGACCCCGCCTTCTCCTTCTCCCTGGCTCTGAAGCCGCCATGTTGCTGGGTAGTTTATCTTCCTTTGCTGCTGCGCTGCAGTCTGGAGAGGGGTGTCTTTTCCTCTATTTCGCTGCGAAGTTATCTGAGTCCATGCTGCAGCAGGAAATCCCCAGGGGGCAGAGGGCAGGAGCCCTGTCCCCAGCCACGCAGGCCGGGGGAAGGGGGGCCACCCCTCCGTCTCTGCCGTCCCCGCACCGAGCCGGAACGGAAGGCTGGGGGCCCCCTGAACTTTGCCCCCCTCCTCACCGGGAGAAGGAGGGGAGGAGGCAGGAGGCAGGGGCGCCCCATCCCCGGGCCCACAGGCTCCAGGAACGGGGCCGACCCCTCTCCATTTCACTCCCGGCCCTGCACCCACCTGAGCCGGGAAACTGCGTCTCCTAAAACTCCCGCCCTCCGTGGGGCTTAAATATGTAAAATTTCGAGAAGCGCATTGGCTAAGAGGGCTGTCTGTCAAGTTTTGACTAACCCACGACATACCACCATGCATTTATATTATAAGATAAGGAAATAACTTATCAAATTAACATTTCATGCCAAGTGTATCATTTACTAATACAGTTTTGTAAGTTTTTCCAGGCCTTTTTACTTTCATGTTTTTCCATTCCTTCCCACTGCTCCAGCATGGGTCTCTTCCACAGGGTGCTCTCCTTCAGGAGAAGACTGCTCAGGCATGGCTCCCTCATGGAGTCACAAGTCCAGACCAGTCTGCTCCATCACAGACTTCCCACAGGATCACGACCTCCTTTGGGCATCCACCTGTTCAATGGGTAGTCCTCCATGGGCTGTCTCACTTTAGTCTTCACCATGGGCTGCAGAGGAATCTCTGCACTGATGCCTGGAGCATCTCCTCCCCCTCCTTCTTCACTGACCTTGGTGTCTGAAGAGCTGTTTTTCACATATATTCTCACTCCTCACTTCTGTTGCAGTTGCAGAGGTCTTTTTCCTGCTTCCTAAATATGTTATCCCAGAGGCACTACCACTGTCGCTGGTGAGCTCAGCCTTGGCCGACAGTGGGTCCATTTAAAAGCCAGCTGACATTGGCTCTATCAGACATAGAGAAAGCCTCTAGCAGCTTCTCACAGAAGGCAACCCTGTTGCTCCTCTACTAACAAAATCTTACTATATAAGTAAAAATTCCTTATTAAGTTGCTTCCTAGTTAGCATTATTTTCGGACTTTTTACTATAACGAAATACCGCAGTCAAATATAATGGAAGTTGGTGTTTCAATTTAATATAAGGCAAGAAAGAAACTAAATTGTACCATATATCTTCAGACTAGCATTAATACAAAGATCTAAAAGCTGCTTACTTAATTGAAGGCGTATTGTTGCCTTAAATTTTGTCATGCTTTAGACTGACCTGAAAACTAAGCTCCACACAGCTGGGTGCTCATGTCCCTCTGGTGAGAGGAGGGAGAGATCAGAACTATAAAAGTGAGAAAACTCATGGGTTGAGATAAAGACAGTTTAACAGGTAAAGCTAAAGCCATACATGCAAACAAAACAAAAAAGGGAATTCATTCACCATTTCCAATGGGTAGGGAGGCATTCAGCCATCTCCAGGAAAACAGGGCTCCATCACCATCCTGGTTACGGAGAAAAGGGGGTGGAGCTTTTAATGCTGTTTATTCCACCCATGTTATTGCTGGAGGGCCTGGTTTCGGCAGGAAAAGCTAGGGCCAGAAAGAGGAAGCTTGTCATTCTTGCCTAGGTCACTGAAGCAGAGTGGACTATTCCCTTAAACCCCAGGAACGTGGGCCCTTCTGCTGCCTGCTGGTTTGTTTATCTCTTCCCATTTTTGCTCTAGAGCACTACTATGGAGTTATGAAGCAGACAGCTCCAAGTGGCTGAGAGTTTGATGGTGGCAGTTCAAGCAGTTGTGGAGGACTGAGCTCAGCTCTTTATTTGGATGAAATAGCTTCTAAGTTTTGTTTTGTTCCAGCTGTCCATTGGTTTTGGGCTGGGGAGCTGAGTGGGGGAAAATTTTAAGCCACAGAAGCTCTTCCTACCATATTGCCTCTGTTTGGAGACCACACTGGGCATTGTCTTAAAGAAGTGTTTTGCTCTGTTCCCAGTGGTGAGTGCCCTTTTGTGGGTAGGACACCTTCTTTGTCTGTACTTTTTGCTATGGTTTGTGTACTTAGTGCTGTGGTTATTGTGATTTTAGTGATCTTTCATTTTCAATTTATAATCTCTCCTTAATGCCCCTCCATTATCGGAAAGGGTGGGGGGAAGGGAGTAGCATATTTGCAGTTTATTTCCTAGCTGGTTGCTAAAACCAGCGCAATCACACGTAACGGTGACTTGGGAAGTCAAACAAACGCCATTGCTCTGAATGCCCTCCCTTTCCTTCTTCTCCCTCCAGCTTTATGTGCTGAGTATGACCCCATATGGTATGGGATGTCCCTTTGGTATTTGGGATCACCTGTCCTGACTGTGCCCCCTCCCAAGTCCTTGTGCACCCTCAGACTCCTCATTGGTGGCGTAAGGAGCCAAAAAGGCCTTGACGCTGTGCTTGCAATAATGAAAACATCCCTGTGTTATCAACACTGTTTCCAGCACAAGTCCAAAACTTAGCCCCATTCTAGACACTATGAAGGAAATTAACTCTACCCCAGTCAAAACCAGCACAAATGGTTGTTATTTTTACATAGAATTGTAAAAAGTATTTTGACAGTTTTAACAAAATACTTGTGGGGGTTGATTTTTTTTTTTTTAATAAGACTAATCTTCAGTTGGAAATGTTATCAATACTGAATTTTTTATTTTATTGCTTTTGTGGGAATGATTAGTTACTGGTACTATTTTGACGAGCTCTTTTAATTGGCTAATATAAAATGTAGAAGTCGAGTAAAAATCTAAGTAGATCATTTTTCAAGTAAGAAAACCAGCAGACAGCAGAAACATAAATGAAGCCAGGAGCTCCTTTTGGTCTTACAAATTCAGCAAGAAAGAAATACTTTAACTTTTTATAATTTTTCTTGTTTCAGCTGGAATAGAGTTGATTTTCCTTCTAGTAGCTGGTACAGTGCTGTGTTTTGAATTCAGTAAGAGAATAATGTTGATAAAACACTCATGTTTTGCTTTTTGCAGAGTACTGCTTGCTATAAAGGAAGAACTTTTCAGTGTCTCAGGCTCTGCCAGTGAAGTAGTGCAGATAAAGCCAGGATGGAGCACAGCCAGGACTTGAACAAGCCAAAGGGCTATTCCGTACTGCAGAACATCATGTTCAGTATATAAATTGGGGGAGTTGGCCAGGAAAGGCCAATCACTGTTCAGGGACAGGCTGTGCATTGGTCAGAGGGTGGTGAGCAATTCTATCATGCATCCCTTGTTCCCTTGTTCTTCTTGGGGTTTATTTCTTTCTCTCTCTCTTTTTTTTTTTTATTTTTTTGACTGTTCCTAGCTTAGTTTACAGGTTTTGCCTTTTTCCCATTCTCCTCCCCATCCCACTAGGGTAGGGGAGCGAGAAATCAGCTGCTTGGTACTTAGTTGATGGATGGAGTTGAGTCATGAACATATTTTACTTTATGGTACACTTAGTGCATTTGAGAATGATATTAAATTCAAAATTGTGAGCAATCCTAGTCATAAAGAAACTGGGTGAACCACTAACATGGTACATTTCAGAAACTAGTAGATATTAATGGCTGAGGTAGTCACCCCAGGGTCCCTTACAGTAAAAGAAAAGAAATAGGTACTGCTGTCATGGACTTCAACTAATCAAAAGCAGCAGTCTGAAATGGATCAAAAATTCCATTCACAGTAGAAGATCTTGGGGTGACTAGCTCAGCTGTTAGCATCTAAGAGTAAATATCTAGGGCATGATACAGTTCAAGATTAAAACACTTATATTTAGGTTTCTATGTTAAAGTGTCTAAAGACATTGTCAAGGCTTACATCATAGACAATGGAGATCTAGTAAATGCAGTTGATGGATTCAAGAGCTAATTAGTAATATGATGTTTGCTTTAGGATCCCTTTCATAGTGAGTCAAAGTGCTCTCCACACTCTATTGGCTAAGCCTTTACTGTCTGATATGAAAGCTTAGTTAAGTAAGGTATGACTACCCACTGCCACACAGGTATGCCACACATATTCAGTACTTTATCTCAGATTGCATCTTGTGCCTTGGAATAAGGTTCAGTTACCTGAAGATGTCATTAAAGCACCCTCAAATATACATGTCGCTGCTGTTGCGAGGTTGCAAGATGTAACACAGGACTTGTGGAGGACTGTGTCCTTCAAGAGAAGCAGCTGGAAGCCAGGAAGGTACCCAGTGGCATCTCAAATGACACTAGACTTTTGGGTTTAGGCAAACTTAACCACATGATAAATCTCTGTTTATTATTGATATCCATATATTGTTGGATGAGGACTTTTGAAATGAAATAGTATGACTTCCCTGATGAGAAATCTGAGTCTCAGTGGGTCTAGCCTATGCTATGGAAATGGCTCAGAAGTGATCCTTCAATTTTATAAAAATCGTTTTGTGTATATATATATAAACTGTGGCTAAGCTTCTGTTGTCTGTGTACTCAAGATTGAAGAAAATGGGTAACTGTAAATTATGGCTGTGTGAGGCAGCCACACACACAAAACCCAGCATACCAGGGAGTTTTTCTTTCCTCATGTATATCATAGCATATCATTTCCATATTTGAAAGGAGTTTGTATCTCATCACCCAAGTCAAACATATTTTAGCTCTTCTGCCTCTAGAGATGCAGCTAATTATCATTTCTAGAGGGGCTCAATAACAGAAAATCAAATAGAACTTGCACTGCTAGTATATTTTAGAATTTCACATACAAAATTCATGGTGGACTGGCACAGAGTCCATTGTTGGGCTGCATAAACAAAGTGCCCAGTTTATAATGAGTGCCAGGCAGGAACTTTTCACTCTACAGTCTGTTTCTGCCTTTTTCTAAAGTGCTGAAAAAAGATTAACAGATTTACAAGGATTTTAAGGGGTTTCTGTACAGGAGCATAACTTTGAAAGTAATCTTGAAGCAGGTATATATCTATAAATATAGATATAGATACATATAACATAGCCAAAGTCACTTAAAAGCTTACAGCTAAGCACACTCTATGATGGCATCTAAAACTGTGATACATAAAAATGAATGTCCTGATTATAAAGTTGTGAATCTGCAGAAAATATGGATGAGAAAGAGTGTTTCTTGTCAAGTTTTGCCTCTACCTGTTATGATTTCCATGGATCAAATAATTCTGTTTCAATATTCTCTACAAATAAATTCATGATGAAGCCCTCGCAGACATGATTGCTAACTTCCAATCAGATAACCCAGGTATCAATTATTATAAATATAGCAAAGTAAAAAAGTTTGACAGACTTAGTGGGACACATTTGTTTTTTAGGTAACTATCTCATGATGAGTTCCTTGCTGCTAGACAAGACTATAACTAGTACATGAACCAATTAAAAAAACGAACTCAAGATATATTCAGTCACATATTTGACTGAATTATAGAATCATAGAATACTTTGAGTTGCAAAGGACCTTTAAAGGTCATCTAGCCCATCAATATGCTTTTAATTTTGCCCACTAAATGTGCTTCACTTTGCATGAAGTAATTAAATAATCTTTCAGCCACACAAATAAAGCAAATGTGAATTATTTCTTATTTCTTTAGAACAGCCAGCTGGCAGACAGAGGCGTGGGTTCCAGTCCCTGCCACATGGACAGGCTAGGAAGTGGGAAGGCTGCTTTGTGGACAGGTTAGAGGCAAACACGCTTGTGCTCAGAATTTAGCATCTAGCTATCCAATTTGGCATTGTTTAGATCTGGAGAGCACCTCAGTGATAATTTTAAAGTTCTAAATTTTGAACTTAAAAGTTTAATCTGTACCACATAGGTATATCCACCTCTCTTCCCCCTTTCCCCCTCTGTCTAAACTATTTAAAAAGTAAAATTTCCCATTTAGTCAATCTTCATTACATTGATAGGTATTGCCACTGTAGCTAATAACAGTAAGACTTCCATTTCTCTCTGATAGAACTCTAAGGACAAAAACATAAATTTGGCCTAAAGTGACTCCAAGGATGTCTGTGGCCTAAAATCCTAAAACAATTATGTAAAAAAAAAAAAGTCTACCAATTCGTAACTAATTTTGATTAAATCAGAAGATATAAAGAGGTACAGGTGGAAGCAGCATTAACACAAAATTAATGCAGTCCGATCAATTACTTTGCTATGCACATAAAATAAATTCATGGTGACAAGGTGCTTGTTAGAAAAGTATCTCTGAAACTGACTAAATATGTCAAGTAAACAAACAAAGCTATCTGTAAGGAGTAATTTAAAGTTTATTACTTAAAGGAAGCAATGTAAGGAACGAAGGGCCACTGTCTACCTTCAGTGATATCAGAATAAAGCCAGAGTAGTTATGTCAACTTTATGGGTGCTACAAGTCTATTGAACTAATAACTACACTTCATTTTCTTGTTCCAGAAATTCAAGCAATACTTTAATGTATGCCGCTTGGAGCCCTGAAGCATTGGCATTCCCTTAGAGGTCCTTTCCAGAAATACCCCTTTTCATCCTGGAAGACTAAACTACTTCAAGAGCTCTGAGTCTGCCCATCAGCGATCCAGAGATGACATGAGCTTGCACCCTATTTCACACATGGTCCACCTTCAAAAAAAGTGAAGTGGTCATAGTCACAGTGGAGATAGGATGGATGACATTAAAGTATAGCTCCCAGTCCTGTAGGCAGGACATGATATTTTTGTGTCCCTCACAAAACAGAAACCATATATACTACAACAATGATTTTTCCAGCTATTTTCCAAAGTTGTAATAAGAAGGGGACATTGCCTCTCCCACTAACTTTCTTCAAAAAGGTATTTTTCCAGGGAAAAAAAGTATAAAATTTCTCTTTCCATGTCATTTATACATCAAATAACTGAGTGGGTAAAATATTATTTGTTTACTTTAGTAGAAAATTGTTTATGAATCAAAGGAAAACTTGTTCAGAAATTTCTCGGTCTTCAATGTAGATTTACAGTCCCCTGATTAAAAGGGATAACAAAGCTAACTTAGACAAAAGTTTAATTATAACAACACTGCAAAACCCCCCACATATTTCACTAGTGATGGTAATTGAAACAGTGTTTACTTTGCTCTCTCTATAATTGCACTTCTAAATCCCAAGGAGCCACAGTCATTTGGTTTGTGAAGATGTGCTTTAATACCAAGAGAATGTAATGTCAGAAAATGGAATAATAAATATGACTTTAGATGGATAAGCCATGCTCAAAGAGCTGCCCAATCCCAGGGTTAGCCTGAGTACTACAAAAAAAAAAAAACCTCTGCTGAAACTAAAATAAGTGTAGTTTTCTCAATGCTCTGATTGTAATGCAACTGATTTCACCAACAGCTTATTTTAAGGACAAGTTATGTAGCATGGTATGACAATAGAGCATATTCTTTGCAAATTTGACATAAAGTCTTTTGTTAGTAGTATGTTTTACACAATTTTGTGCTCCTAAAAACCTCAGATTCCAACACCACTATTATTTTCAAGACATTTGTATCTACAAATGCAATGCCATTTTCCAATGTGAATTCAAGGGTTTTTCTATTAAGATGTTAATAAAAAAATATACGTAGACAACATTTATAATTACAAAAATGCATGCCCTGTTTGCAGAGGCTTCGAGAAGGTAGTATATAAGTATGTCAAATTCAAAATTCTGTGGGGTTTTGGCTTTGGAATCCAATTGCTTCTTCAGTCTGTAATTCAGCAAGACATGATAGAACCAGCTTTATTCCCAAAAGTTCATTGCAATTTTCCTATAAAGTATTTCTTAAAGGCTGGCTTTTGAAAAATGAAAGAGCTAGGTATGAAATGGTGACTTTCAAACACTAATAACTGTAATACTCAATGGAAAGCTGTTTTAAGACCTCTTAATCATAATTACCCCAGGATTGCAGACTTAGTCCTACTCACAAGTGTCAAAATTTGTTGACATGTAATGGGAATATAATCAGGTCCAAAATCTGCTGCTTAGGAGATTGGCTGGGTCCAAGAAACAGTTTTATGGAAAAGAAAACAGCAACAGTTGTCTTTCAGCATGGCACATTTTGTACTGGTTTCTGAAGGAAACTGAATCTCTGGTAAATAAAATAGATAATTCTTAAACAAGAGTGACAAATTCATGCATGGATGAAGCTTAAAAGGGAGAGAACTATAGTTCTTTGCTCAATAGCTCAGTGACTCTCTCCCATATGGTTCTCTTTATGCTCATTCCCTTTTTCTTCCTTTTCAGTTCAGCTAGAAGATGAACTCTCAAACAAAAATCCTTCTGTTCAGATTTTCTAGACAGCAATTTTCTTCCCTCTTTTTTTTTTTCCTTTTAACAAAAAATATTATATTACAGGCATTCTGGCTTCTGAAGAAGCCAAAATACCAGTGAACATATGCTATACAGTACATTTAACTTAGTGTTTCTTAAAATAAGTTGAAGTTTTTGCTTTTTCTTCTGTAAAAAGCTTCCAAATATTCAGTATTTCCAGATTTTTTGATTGCATAAAAAGCAAATCATGTTCTTACCACATTATTCTTGCAGAAGTGGT
The DNA here is from genome assembly GCA_026261815.1 of Monarcha castaneiventris obscurior. Classification (NCBI taxonomy): domain Eukaryota; kingdom Metazoa; phylum Chordata; class Aves; order Passeriformes; family Monarchidae; genus Monarcha; species Monarcha castaneiventris. Next base: position 9,646,123 of record JAMPIT010000624.1, on the reverse strand, counting down.
TTGATCTTTACATTTATAAGGAACCTTGGAGCAAAAAGGAAGTAAACATGAAAAGATGAAGGAGCTGGAATATCTTGTGTTTTGTTTGTTTTTCCTCATGACAAATTAAAAAAGAGAGGAGTATAAGCTGAAACAATGCACATTCATGTTTGCTGATGTGCTAACAAAATAAGTAATGTATACTATAAATATACTTTAATTCTGTAATATTTATTAATTCATGACAGCTTAAATTTCTTCCCATTGCTGCTTAAGAAAAATTAGAGTAGATGTTACATTTAAAGAGCAAGAAAGACAAGCCCAACCTGGGAGACAACTAATATATTCAGATGTTATTTTCCAGTAAGGAAACATTATTTCTTTATGAGATGCTATTTTTATTGTTTTCCCTCCATGTCCATTCTGTCTGTTAGACAGATACATGCACATATGTGCTTACAAAGTTGGTTCCTCAGGTCACAGGTTCTAAATTTCCTGAATATATCAATAGGAGTTAGGAGTGTTAAAGCATAACAGCTTTGTGTTAAGAGGTAAGGAAAATTCTATTAAAAAAGATGGAGTGGGGTGGGTAGGGAGGGGAGGAGAGGGGAGGGAAGGTGAGGAGAGGGGAGGGGAGAGGCAACCTTACCGTGACCTTTCATATTTAAAGGAGACCTACAAGAAAAGCGGGGACAAATTTGCAATAAGTTATATTAATTAATTTCTTCCCAAAATCGAGCCTGTTTTGCCTGTGATGGTAACTGGTGAGTGATCTTTCCCTGTCCTTATCTCAAGCCATGAGCCTTTTGTTATATTTTCTCTCCCCTATCCAGCTGAGAAGCAGAGCAACAGAGTGGTGTTGGTGGGCACCTGGCATCCAGCCAGGGATAACCCACCACACAGGCACTTAATCAACTGATACTAAGCCTTCATTAGTAGTGGTTCAAATTTGCATAAATTTGATTCCTTATGGTCAATGATAATAAAATATTTCCTGAATACAAATTTCAGATGACAATATTTTTCACTCCTAATGTATTGCCATTAAATTAAATCCATAATGGAATGGAATATTAACTCTGCTACCAAATCAAAGTGAAAAGGGCCCAGAAGACAAAAAGGGTATGAAGATGGAAGACTGACAGGTTCGATAGCCTGACTGACACATATTTTAGTCTGAAGATACTGCTTGCAATATGACCTGGAAGTAATAGAAAATTTTTCTCAAAATAAGAAGTGCATATAGTATAAACCAGTGCAAAATTTGTGGTTTCATTACATTGTCCTATACTTCAGGAACTGTACTAGTGAAATGAATTGAATAATTCACCTAATCAAAGTGTACCTTAGCTCATAATACATATTCCTCTGGCAGTCTGAACTATTAAGCAGATTTAAAAAGAAAAAAGAAAAAAGAGAAAAGAAAGTTTGTTAATATACTCTATCAAATACACTGTTATCCAAGAAGGCATCACAAAGTACTTTGAAATAGTTGTTCCTTTACCAAAAACCAGTCCAAGGATTTATAAAAATGCTAAGTATTATTTCAGCAGTATTAATTTAATCCCATTTCCCCTGACCTTGAGAGAAGTGTTTGAATTCTTGTCTAATAGGGTCATAATTCTACATCCAAGTGCATTGAAAATTTAGATTACAAATGCATAGTTGTATTATAGACAAGGAGATAGTAACAAATCTCAGAAAGTTCTGAGGTTTAGTTAAAAATAGAGTTTTGTAAACATTTTCCATTTTCACGCTTCCATCTGACATGTAACTGACTCTCTACACTACATGTAGGAATTCACTCTCTACAACTACATGTGGGAATAATATCAGGCTACAGGAGGACTTTCAATAAATGGATTTTAGCCTCATAATGCATCTTTCAAATTTTCAGAGTTTAAGTTGTTCATGCAATGCAGATTGAAGGGTGCAAATTACAAAGTATATATGAAAGTAAGCAGCTACTCTATTACAGAGACTGCTTCAAGCTCATTATCTCTTCCATACCACCGAGAAATATTATGTTTTCCAAACCCGTGTTGAGAAGCTGGATCAGTTTTTTAAGATGTGTCCACCACCACTGCAATGTTCCTGATTCTACCACACTCAAAAGACCTATCAGAGAAGGGAGAACACAGACAGTATAGTACAAATATGGATTTAAAAATGCCCGTTATGATGGCCACTGAAATCTGCTGTTGTTTAGAACGGTGTTGAGAGATTGTGATACTAAATATAGACTCTTCTCACTCCTTCCCTAGCAACTTCCCCTGCTCATACCTCTTCAGAAAAAGACTTATGAAATCAAGCAATAAAAATACAAGGAGGGCTCCATAGGACGCAATTGACTAATGAAGTAAAGTGTTTTTTTTCAGGTAAGCATTTAGAATGAGAAATTGATACACTGAAACAGAGAAAAAGAAAGAAAAGCTTTTGTTCCTTCTGAAGTGTGAAGATGTTTACTCTAGAGCTTTGTTTGCTTAACCTGCTAAGTGACTCATTGCAGCAGAGTTGAGCCCTTCACCTTAAATCATCTGCTGTGTAATAGAGTGTAAGAATTAATAGCTGGGTGCTGTGATCAGAAGTGCTATTTTCTCTATAATGCCTGTATACAGAAAGTGTTTTATGAGAACAGGGTTTAAAATAGCTGAAATTTTCACGTCATAAAGTCTCTCTCTGTATAAGTTTACTGAGTACACTAAACACAATAGATAAAGGATATTCAAGTATTGTTTGAATAACAGCTCTTACAAAAAAAAAAGTAAAGAATATAGAGGAAGGTAAGGTAAGACCAACATATAATCCTAATCTATATATTCTAAATAACCAATCAAGAAATTTTCTTTTATAAAGACTGTGTCTATGTACAAAAAGAACAAATGGGCCAAACTGACATCTTGGTTTTAAGGTTAATTTTTAATTTCTCTGTTCTTTCCAGGAATGAAATACTTCATATGTATATAATACATATTAATACCTATACGAATGTGTCACTTGGTATATACACATGCATATTACAGGGAAAAATTATTCTTCATATAATTTTATAGGAAATCAGCAAAAAGTAGAGTTATTCATGATTTATGGGCAAATATCTAAGGATGATATGCCTCCTCATATGTACTTAAAATATATGTGGGCAGAAGGAAAAATATAAACAATAATAATTCCATTGAAATTACTAAATCATCTATGATACTTAAATTTTGAGAAAATAATGTGCTTATCATGAAGACCTGGCACAGAATATCACAATCAGGAACTGAACTGTCCTTGCAAAATATCCAAAATTTGTTTCCCTAGATATCTGAGACATCTTAAATTTCCATACCCGTTCCACAGAAAATAACCTTTGTTTTCATTACCTATGATTGTTTAAAATAGATTTATAATTTAAAATGTTTTTCTGATTATCTGATTTTATCTGATTGATATAAGCTTTTTGGCTGGAGGACAAAAATTTGCTGAAAGTCCCTTGAAGAACTGAACAGATATGCAATGAGAACAGATGCAATTAATAAACTCCCAAAAAGGAAGATTCTCGTGGTGTATTAGTTAATTTTTAAGAGAGACAGAAACTTACAGAGATGTACCTGTACAGCTGTAATTTAGAGTTCCTATCTTGCACCTGAAATCGATCAACTCCTGTTTCTCTCCAGGAGGGACTGGCAATGTAATCTTGCCTTTATTATTGCAGATTGACACACATTACTGATAACCTGTAGCTACCCTGCTCTTAAGATGCTACAAAACTGGCAGTTATTATAGTCCAGGACTGTCTTGTCTACTATTTCGGGCTTAGGTGTCAAAGTGCTAGCAGTGGCAGGGGTGGAGAGCCCATGCTGGAGCAGTGGAAAAGCAAGAAGAGGAAGGAGTGGCATATAGGAGCTATTATGAACTCACCACAACCCCCAATGCAAATCCTCCAGTGATGTGTGGTGGAGGGACAAGCCAGAAATGAGCCCGGGAATAAGAGAATGAGGAGCAGGTTTTGAGATTTTTGTCTGCTCACATGTCATATCATCAGTGATATATATTTGAATGGGCAATAAATGAAATTAATTTTGACCAAGTCAAGTATGCTTTTCCCATGACAGTAACTGGTAAGTAATCTCTCTGCCCTTAGGTTGACCAAAAAACTTTTTTCCATCCCATTTTCTCCTCCCATCCTGTTGAGGAGGGGGAGTGAGCAAGCTGGGTGGGCATCTGACAGTCACAGTTAACACACCGAAACTGCACAGTTACCAGAAGCTGTCAATGGTTGATGCAGATGCCAAGTCAGCTGGATGGTGCTGTGGGAATCACAGTAACTTCCTGGAACTACACTGTGATGACAGAGATGCATGACAGACCCACAGGATGCGTAATATATAGTCATGCTCCAAGAAAAATGCTGTCATTTTCTGTGATGTGTGACTTCTCCACTTGATTTAAAAGATCCACTATCTCATTTCTTGTTCTTGTCTCTTAGCATTCAGACCCTATAACCTCCCTAGGTAGTCATCTAGATACTTTGATAAATTCATGCTAATACTAAACAAAATAATAATTAGGTTTTTTTCAAAGGAAGTATATTATTTCTTGTTCTACCATTAGTAGTCATAAAGTATACTTAATCACCCTGTCATTTTCTTTACATTTCATGTAATTTTTCAAACCAAATGTCACTGCTGCCTCAGTTTCTTCTTTCCCTGAATGTCTTTATTTCACATCCCTAATAATTTATATTCCTGTCCTCTGAAGTGCCTCCTATTAGTCCTTTTTTTGTTTAAGTCCACTGCCCAATCCTAAGGGCGTTATGCCAGACATCTTCCATGCCAAACAAAGCATCATAATTACCTTCTGTGTCTTACAAGCATTATTCCGCTTAATGAAGCAGAGGTTGTAGGGAAAGGTAAGATGTTTTATTAGCCCCATGAATGTAATTTAGATTATCACAGCTGCAATAATGTCATTATGCACTTTTGTAATGCACTGCAGCATTTTCCTCTATAAAGGAATTATTCCTGATTTATTTGTGCAAAGCATAAATAACACTGCTAATTTACAATAAGTTTGCAGTCCATTGAAACACACGGTTCTTTTCTGCCTTAAGACCATCTGCCTAGTTAGTCCTCCCTTTTTATTTTACCATTGTATTGTGCATTTTTCCCTTTCATTGCTTTTTATGTCTTTGGCTTCTGTAAGTCTTTCTAGTCTTCCCCTCTCACCCCTAGCTGTATTACTCTTTCATACTAATCCTTGCTTTCTCCTTATTTACAGATCATTAAGAGGTCCTAATGTACCATGTCTCATTGGCATTCTTCCACATCAACACACTTTTGTAAGTTTTCAAGTGTCTGAAACTTTTTTATTAATCTGTATTATTTGCTGATGTATTTCTTCTAGATCGCTTCTAGGTAAAATCTACAGTCTAATCTGTTCTGCCTTTCATTTCAGCTAATTATTCTACTTTCTGAAACAAAGTGATCTTATATATAGTGTAAGAACTCATCGGACGATCTTATTTTTCATACTGTCAAATTTTAGGAAGCCAGCGTGAGTCCTTGAGTTGCCTTCTATAGCCAATACAGAGGGTTTAGTTGACATTATGCCTTCTGATTCATGTGTATGATGCATAACCATAGTGAACTAAAATGTGTTCAGTTCCATTCCTTTTGGGCTATATTACTTTTCCTTAGAAAGATTCATAAGTATCAGATTTTGTACTTTGGAGCCTACAGTAAAAAAAAAAAAAAAAAAAACAAACCAACCCAAAAAAAACCAGAACAATTGTAAACATTTTAGAATATCAACTCCTGCAAAGTTTTGTACCCAGAAGCATTTTGAGGGTTTAGGGGGGAATTTGAAAGAAAGAAGGAAAAGCAAGCTTTAAATGGAGATTCAGATGGAACCTTGACTATGCAACTATCATGCCTTCTTCCATGAAAGAAACAATATTGAGTCTTTACTGGTTTATATTGTATCCTAATTAAGCTAACCCATTGCATCCCTTTTATTTTACAATTCTATTGCCATTTATTCTAACATAAATGATGGAAAGGACATATATTTACAGAAGTCTGAATAGAGGTGGATTCCAGTCTGATGTCACTGTGGCCCCAAGATCCCAGTAAATATTTTCAGTAGTTTTCAAACTATCAGTGAAATTTTACAGAACTGTTTTCAGAGATTCCTTCTCTACACAGTCAAAGGCTTTCTTTGACTTTAGTTATTCAAGTACTAAAGGAAGATACCTGCCTTTCTCATTGAATCTGGCATTTACAAACAGTCCTGTGATCTTTTGCATTCACTTTCATTCATCCAGTCTCTGTTGAAATGTCTTTTGATATTTCTGTATCCAGACCAAGTTAAAAACTCAGTAGTTATGACAAGGTTTCCAGGAACAGACAAGACATTGCAAACTTCATCAAAATGACAATAACTGTTTATCTTTTAGCAGCTTAGAAATAGACTTCTTTGTGTCCTACTAGAGTTAGTCACAATCAATTTATTGATTGTTATTTGGAAGTTACTTTCTTCAATAAAGCATGAGTGATCCCAAGTGTAAGTTTACTTCTATTTTCAACCCAGCAAGAAAAAAACCCCACAATTCCACACAGTTATATTGCTCCTTCAATGCGAAGCACGATATCTGCAGGTTAAAGAACACTAATCTTTCTGACAGTTATTGGTGGATGTCTTACCAAACCTTAGGTCTATGCAAAGCTGTTTATATTTCTTGGGTGCAGATATTGTTTTGCATTGCAGATACATAAAGCATCTGGATCTGCAACTTTAAGCTTTAGTGATTTTGCTCCAGAAGCACACTAAGCTTTTGGGCTCAGCTATAAATGCACTTGGAGAAAATATATTTCCAAATTCTTTTGAATGACTCATAATCTGGATGTCTATTTGTTTTTCCTGATGGAATAATTTAGCTTTAATTTTATAGCAACCAATCTATTTTGATCTTACCCCTTTTTAATACATATCTTAGAGTTTCTTATATCTGAAAGATAATTAGTGTTGTGCATTTGCAATTTTTTCTTTTAAAATGTTCAATCTGTTATGGATTTTTCCTAGTCTAAGAACAATTTATCCTACTTGAAACTTCAGTTAGAGGTTCTTATTTTTAAAATTGGTATTTTTCTTTAATAAAATTATTTTTTCAGGGATCCTTTCATGTAAGTACCAATTACTACATTTGCTGTATTAAAATTAACTTTACATTAGATAACACAGAGTGCAAGTCAGTAATGATAATTTAAAATAAAAAAACTGCTAAATAATGTGTTTATATATTATTTCATATGAATATTGCACATCATTTTTCAGAGACTGAAAGTACAGCTTGCCATCTTGTTGAGCTGTGATTCTTCTGCTATTCCATTCAAAATAGCAGCTACATGGATATGAATATATTAAGTTTAAAGGGATTTATATGAACTTATTTCATCTAAACAGGTATATCTTGGGGCATATTTTGCAGAAATAGACTCTTTTTGAAGATTTTTTAAAATTTTTTTTTTAGTCTCACTCTCAGCAGATGAAAGGTTTTTGGATGCTTCACTTTAATTATTTTTAAGTTAAATATTTAATTTGGTGTTAAAACTCCCTAGTTTATATTGAATTAATTTTCATTTTTTTAAATTTATATTTTTAAAATTTATCTTCTAATACATGTATTGTGATGAGCATCCATTTTTCATTTTTAATGGATAAACTAAATCAAAAAGCATTTAAATTTTCAGTCCTCGTCTTGTTACACAAAATCGAGGGCATGCACCATGTCAGGGATTTTTTTGCATTTGCAATGTGTTTACCTCTGAAAACTCTATTTTCCTTTTTCTTTCTTTTTTCTTTTTTAAAATTTCAGTATACAGAAAGCCATCCACTTGCTAAGGTCTTTTCAAATTTAATTTTTTAGGAAACTTCTTATACTACAAGATTATCATTATGCTAACTCAACATACCTCAGTGTCCTGACCCTTTAATTAAGAGTGAAATCCATCTTTTATGATTACCTGTTTTTCAGTTCACAGATACTATTTTACTGAGGCCAGCAGAAGCATCACTATTCACTAGGTTTAGATCAAACACTCATTTCGTGTTTGAAAAATTAATTCTATAAAATAGTTCCTTATGCAGGTAGGGCTTCAAAACATTTTGCCTTTGTTTGATATTTTGCCCTTCTGCTCTAACTAAAGAGTTTTCAGTACTTCTCTCATTTTATTTATTTGTTTGTTTATTTGGTTCCAGTTTCTGAAGGCAGCTTTTGGACCTGTGGAATATTTATCTCTGTCCATCTCTTTGCTGCTCTTGGCTATTTTCTTCAAAATCTGGGAAACAGCAGGTTAGGAGCCCTTAATGATACAAACATACTTATTCTCTGTAGAAAGTTCTGAATTACTGCCCTCTGAAAGACTTCAAATTAATAAATTTGCTTGATAAAGAGCTAGGTTACGTCTGTTGTGTGAGTTTTACCTGATAAGGAATTGAACGTCAATTCAAGGCATAACAAGGTAAACCTTAATTTCACCTTGTTCCAGGTTAGAAAATAATGGGAGCTGGGCATTTACCTGGCAGAGATTTTTTCCCTTCCTACCTGTTCTGGTGTCTGAGCTGCCTGGGGCACCTACATCAGAGATGAAAATAAAGGCTAACTGCCCTCATTTCTTCCTCTGGAAAAGAGAGGATCCCCACCATCAGAGGAGCTGCAACTCAAAGCAGAGTTAACAGCAGGGGCTCTGCTGAGAGCACCAAGACACTTCAGCATCTCTTGCATGCATCATCCATTCAAGGAGTGCTTCTTACACAATCCTTCTGGTAACACCCTTCTCCAATGACATATAAATACTGTAACACAGTTGTAAATTCAGAATGATGCCAGTATGATGAGGATAATTATTTAATTTTCACAGAATTTTTAATATTAGCATAATCTATCTGTATTCAATACAAAATTGTAATAACCTTAATAAATTATACTTAACATCAGCAGCTGCAAATTTGCATAAAGAAAAACTTTATCTGGAAAGTTTGACATAAAGCAAAATAGATTTTGTATAAACAAAATATATTAATTTTGAGTCAGCAGTCCTGTCATTAATAAATATTGAAGTGAAGAAAATTCAAAAGTTTTACTTTTTCATGATGTATTTGGATTCCATAAAATTTGGGATATATGAGAAGTAACACATAAATATATCTAGTCATGCCAAGAAACAGAGATTTTTAAACATACTTACAGTGAGAAGTAACACAATAAGAGTTAAAATTGTAACTCTGACCTACTAAACCTAAACTGATCCATGGAGCAGAGATTTTTCTATTGAGGCTTATTCTTTAAAAGAGAGAAGAAAATTAAGATATTGATAAAGTCCACTACAAATATTCAGTCAGTTTTCTGTCTTACTTTAGAGATATCATATTGCCTAAACCCAGAGACCTAATCCTTTTTCCAGATAATGGATTTTGTAATCACTCTTCTCTTTTGCCTTACCTAGTTACAGGAAACAAATTCCAGCCTTCTCTACAATTGCCACAAAATCATATTTCCATATTTCACCAAAAGAACGCACTGAAACAAAACACACAAAACCCATACTGAACATATAACACAAATCATCCATAAAACACCACAGCTGGGTGTTCTTCCACTGAACAACTCAGATAGTAATGCCTGTATTTTACAAAAACACCACGCACAAAAAGAGCAGAGCTAAGATTCAGCAGACTCAAATACGTACTTTTACCTTTGCAAGAGCATTTTTCAGTGACCGGATGACTCCATGTTTTCGGTTTCTCCATTGGGACATCTGTCCTCTCTCACTTAGTTGTTAGATTACTTCATGGACAATGTAAATCTCTAGTCTGAGAGGTTTTTTCATTACACAGCAAAATTTGCCTTTAAGTAAGTCAGAGCACTGGACACAGGAATTCTCACTCGACTAGTGTCAGGTTCAAAACTGCTATTACTATCTCAGTCCTAATGTATTTCTTGGAGTACACAACTATCCAGCCATAGAAGATCACCTTCCAGTGACATTGTCCTTCCTGTCCAAGACTGGTATGACCTAACTGGTAGTCTTCAGGTTTTTCTCAATTCTTTCTGTTTGTTCTCTGACAAGATGTATTTGCATTTCTTGTGGTATATTGACATAGCTTCATATTCAGTTGGAATTAATTGAGTTTATTCCACATTATATGGGTAACAGAGACAGTAGTTAGGAGAGGGTATTTAGGACATGAAATATATTAGTTTTGTTGCTTTTCAGTAAGAGAAGTGTTTGTCTACCAACTTCTGAGTAAAGGTTTTAGAAAGCAGATCATGGTATAAAAATACATATTCATGCAGCAATTGTTCTGTTAATAAAAAATTATAATACCACTGTAGTAGTAAACCTAATTTTATCAATAGATATGAGACAGATGGTTTAAAACATTTGCCCAGTTAAGAATAAATATTTTGCCCATTGATAACAGTGCTATGTGATGAATATGTGCCACACCTATTATGGGGGTGAATTAAAGATTCTTCAATTTACACATATATAGGATCTTGCATGAGGAAGAAAAATATATCTTAAATGTAAACTAAGCACCAGTGATAATCTTGATGGAATGAGAGAGTGTCAGAGCACAGAGACACTTGAAATGCTCTTCAAGTAGCACTGGATCTCTTCTTCAGTAGTTGTACTACAGAAAATAAATCAACAGCAATATAGTTACAAAACTAGAATGTGAATTCATACCATGACTCTTTTGCCATGAAGAGCTGACCTGTGAGTACTGTGATTTCTCTGATATAAAGAGCTGCAATATAAACTACAGAGCTGTGGGTCCTAAGTGTACTAAGGATACATCTCAAACAGCTATTGAACCATCTCGGTCACGTGCCCCACCTCTCCCATCTTCCCTCAGCCACCGAAATTAAACCCACAACCATTCCTATAGAGACTCATGCTCTCTTTACATGGTAAAAGAAATGCAGAAAGAGGACAATGCAAGAGGAACTCAAAAATCAAGTAAAGACCTAGTAAACACAAGCATACATGTGCCTGGATACTCGTCTGTGCTGCACTTGACAGAGCTTATGGGAAAAGCGGATTTTAAAACACTTCCCTTAAATTTACCATCTCTTCTCCTTATTTTCTTCCTGGATAGTTACTGACAGTTGCATGTGTACCCTGATTTAAGGACTGAACTCACACATAGACATGTTATAGCTCATACTATCCTACATACTTTAGGGTATCCTACCTGGTCCCCAGCTACCACTCCAAAAGATCACAGATTTGACACAGGTATCGACCTGCCAATGACAGCTGAATGCTTAAGGTGCCCTAATGTACCTCAGACAGCATTTACTCATTTTCACTCAAAAGTGAAAATGAGAGCAAATGAACCTTAAGAGACTTTCTTAGTGGGGAGACATATATTTTGGATCCCATTTTGATGATTCCGAGGAGGACCAGCCAGCTAAAAATTAGGCCTAAGAACGTATAGTAGTTGGCTATATCCATAGCAATAAATACAACATTCATAATTTATAAACTTAAATAGGATTATTAACTTCAGCCTACTAGGTAAAAAACACAAAAATGTTTTAAACTATAGCTTGAATTATTCAAAAACATTTCCAGTGGAAATATTTTCTGCCTTCAAATCCCTTTGATTGACAATGTTTACCTCCAGCTTTCATATTGTTCATCTGGAACATTTTCTAAGGGAAACTTAAATGTTTAGAAAATTGCAAAGAAGGACACTAAGTTCAAACAGTTTGAAAAATCAGGATTTTGGACAACCCTATAAATAAAAGAAGTCAATAAATGATGCTAACAAGTTATAGAAGGCATTTAATAACATGAGTTTGGTCTTGATAAGGATAAACAACAACTGAGCCTATGCATTCCTGTATGTACAACAGAAACCAACAGCAAAAGAGAAAAATGGATATTGGGAAGCAAATACAATATGCCTAATTTATTATAGATTTATGTTTATATGTATGTGTTATAGCTACAAAAATACGTGTAAAGTGTATGATCAATTAGCATTACTGTTTACCAGCATGTTTACAGTCTTATACAAAATACAGTTTTCAGAACAGTATCAATTAATTGTTGCAGTATCAATTCTGTTGTTCCAGAAGTACTTCTGTACATTTAAAGAAATGCTAAAATGTGCTAGCAAATTCTGTATCATACCATTTATATCCTGGCAATGTGGAAAAATATCAGTATTTTTCTGTAGAACTCTTGGTTTATCGAGAGTATATTAATTGCTCTTTTCAGAAAATGGGAGCATTTGCATATCTATGGCAAGGTGTCAGTTTAAGACATATCAGGTGAAGCTATATGAGTCATACCATGTCAGAGTACAAAGCACAAAGTAAGTTCAAGTAAATGCTGCAACCTGACATTCTATGTCAGAAGCAGATACATCATTACCAAGGTAATCCAATCTATGACAACTTCATTATCTAAAATTTTCAATGCTGAAAAGCCATGGTAGCTATGGATTGCAAAGGTCTCTTCTAATCTGAAAGCCTCTTCTTCATGAGGGCAATATTGTAAATGATTTACATGTCATGCCTAGGACTATCTTTGTATGGATGGAGTAGAATTTTCTTTTCACAAACAAACTAGCTACAACAAAACAGTAAGATATAACATTGAGATATCATAAACTTTTCATACATGAAAAATTCTCAGGATCAACAATGCAACAATAGGAAAGATTTTTTTTAAAAAAAGCTGAGCAATTGTGCATAGTCAAATATGCACAGTCTTGCATTAATAAACCAAGAAAAGATTCACCCAGCCTTGTCTGGGGCATTTAACTTTGGCTGCTATTTTAGGTACCTACAGCCTGTTTAAAGAGTCTCTAAGGCTTACAAAATTCATCTAGAAATCTAAAATCTTAGTAACTTACTGTCTTTCTTAGGCCCCTAATTCAGCCACCTAGATAGATGTTTAAGCATTTCCTAATATCTGTTGTAGTCGTTGGCTTTGGAGGAAGTCTTTGTAATAGCAAATTTAATAGACTTTACTAGGGTGAAATACTGTAGTATATAGGAACAATCTTATTCAAACACATGGCATTTGTCATGTTTCCTACAAAAAATGCCTTTCTGTGTGGCTTTAAAGACCTTATTTTGAAACAGTGGGTGCTGATTACATTGCAAATTTAGTATTTGAATTTAATGTGTCAAGGTCAAAATCTATATACTTTAAAAAAAACCCCAAAAACCTGTGCCTGGGGTAGATCATGGAGAGGATCCTCTTAGAAACTGCTCAGGCACATGGAGGACAAGGAGGTGATTTGGGACAGCCAGCACGGCTCCACCAAGGACAAGTCCTGCCCGACCAACCCAGTGGCCTTCTGTGATGGAATGACATCGGTAGACAAGGGAAGGGCCACAGATGTCATTTATCTGGACTTCTGTAGAGCCTTTGACATGGCTCCCCACCACATCCTTCTCTCTAAATTGGAGACAGAAAGATTCGATGGGAGGGCTGTTAGGTGGGTGAGGAATTGGTTGGATACATCCAGATGATAGCCATTCATCATTCAGAGTCCCAACAGACACTGGTGACAAGTGGTGTCCCTCAGGGAATCCATATTGGAACCAGTGTTATTTAATATCTTCACTAATATTGGAACACTTAAAAATATTATTAGACATAGATGAAAGGATCAAGTGCACCCTCAGCAAATGTGCATATGACACCAAGCTTCAAACTGAAAGAAAGCAGTCTTAGAATAGATATTAAAAGAATTTTTTTACTGTGAGGATGGTGAGGCACCGGAACAGGTTGCTAGGAGATGCTTGCTTTGGACCATTCTTACAATTCCATCCATTTCAGAAAGAAGACTCCTGGGAAACCTTCACAAAGTGTCTTTTCTGAAGTGAAATTTGAAGACAATTGTCCTCATAGAAGAATCTTTACTTGAGAGAGAGAGACAACAATTTTCCTAAACTTTGGTTGCTTGCAAATGTTTAAATTGGTTCAACAGATTATGTGGATTATATACTTTTATTTGTTATTTTGCCCATTTTAGTGTATATTGCCAGAAGTTTGGTTTTGTGAGAGTATTACTGGTTGTCTGAAGATCTGTGTGAATCTAATAATATAAATTAATCCAAAGGACAGTACACACACTTAAGTACATATCTTATAGAATTTTGACTCTATGAGCACAAAAAGTTTAGAAACTGCAGTATGGACAAACCATTGAAACTTAAACTGCTTAAGTGTAATGCTTCACAAGTCTGTGGAACTTAGCATTAGCCAGAGAAATACAGCAAACAAGGTACTGCTCAGGAGATCTGCAGTGCCTGGTTTAACAGCACTGGAATTCCTGGGAAAAGGGAAAGAATCATAAAGAGCTAAATCTATCTGTTTTGGGGGTGATTTTTTGGGGGTTTTTTGTTTGTTTGTTTGTTTGTTTAGGTTTTTTTATTAAGAGGCACTTAGAGGTGACAATTACAATGAATTTCTGTTGTTCATTGTTTAGGCTATTGTCAGGTTCTTGATCCCCCCTTATTATGACTAGCAATCCACATGGCTCATATCCCAGGGCACTGCACTGTTGTATTCATGTTCATCTTTAACAGTTTAAAAATTAACTGACTCTTTTATCTGGGTACATTTTGTACACACACCTATATCTTGTACAAACTGGTTGTCCTGTTGAGTGATGCTCACTCCCACTGACGTCTGCTGTGATAAGATGGAATGAGTCACACTAGGTGTTCATAAAGGTTAACAAGTAATATATTCAGAGCTGCAGATAAATCACGATGCCCTTCTACGTGGCAGATGCTACAGAGCAAATTGCTGAGAAATGCCTAAAAGCAGGTAAATAAATAGGTAGAATCAGTGGCTTTAAAATAAATTTAAAGGTGCACATTCAGAAAGCTGAGCATTATCCCTGCATGAAATATTGACACAGAATGACCTCTGAATATTAATTGATTGTTAAGAATCTGGATACACCATAGATAAAAACACTTTTTTAGCATCTTGTCACTGTGCACTGCCCGTGTTAAATGTGGTTCACATCCTGATTTTGCAACTTTTACACCTCCCTGATCTGCAACTTCCCTAGAGGATTTTCTAGCCAAGACAAATCAGCATAACCGTTCTGCTCTAGCTCCCTGCCCCTCTTCTGTGAGAGTCAAAGAGACAGTCGAAATACACTGGGAGGGTTTCTTTCTTTTTTCTTTCTTCCTCTCTTTCTTTCTATATCAAAGGAGTCATGGAAACAATTGGTCATCCCACGAAGGATTTGGTAACTCAGTACATGGTATCTCTCTTCTGAAACACCACTGCAGAAAGGTTTTAGCACAATTTGGAGATGTTTACTTAGGCCAATTTTCAGAAGGCATGGAAATGTATTGATCTTGCTGCAGTCACTACGGATGGCTGCACAGAATCAAAATAAAGATATTATCCAGCCAAATGCTGGCTCTTACTATTTTATTCTGTCAACAAAATATTTTCATCAGGTTTCTGCAAGTATGTTGCCCATTTTCCTTCCTAGAAAAAGTCGTATAGTTCTGCCACTAGAGTAAAAGTTGATTCGTTCTGTCCTTGTGTTGGGTGCATTCATTAATGAAGTACTACTGCTAACTCTCCTCTATCCTTCCTTGACATGGGAGTAAAAGATATATAGTCAAGGCTCTGGATTTTCTATGCTGATGTAATGGCCCGTGGAAAATCATTGCAAACTACTAGGCATCTGTTCTGCAAAGCAAGGTCATCAGTAAATTCTGATGGAGGAATATTTTACTCCATACTCACATATGCTGATTCTAATACACTCAATACCTAGTGCTTTGTTATTTGCTGGGTCTAGACAAGTCCCTGTGCAGTCTATGAAAGTATTATATCATTCTGTGTATGTTCCTATCACTGAGACTCTCTAAAGTTGTTTTTCAGAGGCACCCATTTTCTCTACTGATAGGACAGGGAGTCTTTCTGTTTAGCTATGAATCAGGATGCCAAGACAGCAGTCCATTCATTAGACATTGTAGTACTTCAGGTGAAAATTCTATATTTCAAAATGCAGCTCACTTATACTGAATATAAAAGCTTTTACTTATACAGCTATAATGTTGTTTATTGCAATATTTTATTATTTAGGGTTTCCATTCAGCTACTAAGTCCCAGGGTTCAAGCATACATAAAACAATTTTAATCTAAAGAAACTGAAACATTCCTAAATTTATGATTTTCAGAAAAATGAAAAAAAAAAAGGAAAAATTTTAATGGTCTAACTCCAGCTCATCAACTTCTGTCCTGCTGCTGATTTTGGTTATGGATTTCTCTGTACCTGTATTTCAAGACTCAATTCTCAATAAAAAACACTACCATTATTGCTTATTTTGACATCATTGCTCCTCTCTCTGTTTTATTTTTCTTTAGTCCCAAGGAGATGGGGCAACAGAATGCCTCACTGCTTTGCCTCTGAGGGACAGGTTCTAGGCAGACAAAAGCTAAATAAAATATAATTTTTAATTTGCAACAGCTTCCTGTTATGAATTGTACCCATTAACATGCCTAGTATCTGTAAAAAAATATTCACTTTTTTATATGAGCTTTTGGTGAGGCAATCTTTCCCTTTACATAAAACTAACAAATATATTTTTAATTCATGGTATTATTATGTACCTGTAATATTAATACAAAAATTAAAATAAAATCCTAAAAATCCCCATGGTCTTTCCTTTACCTGATGTACCTTGAGGCAAGGGAAACATTCACATTACACTGACTTCTATGAATATTCATAAAAAAAATAGAATAACTTTAAAATATGGTCAGCAGACTTTGGCCTTCCTTTTAGTAAGGCAGTGTCAATACCTCCATATCATTTAATTACTCCATTTTAAAACCTTTCTAAAAAGTATATTCTCTGCTTTGAGTAATGGTGTACAAAAGCAATCCACCTCAGCAGTTAAACATTTTAAGTGAAACAATCAATTTGAATGACAATCTGTTATCCATCCATAAAATGTATTAACTAATGAAAAATAGACATTTCTCCACAATATTACAGTCACACATTTCAGTGAGAGACTTAAAACAACTGGGACTTCACAACCTTTTGATACAATTAGATATGTGTATGGCTAAATCAGCAGTAAGTAAAGTGTTTGAAGTCTATCAGGGTTGAGTGAAATAGCTGCATAACTAGAAGCTATGAAAAAAATGAAAGAAGACAAAGACTTAATCACTAGACAATTCCTTTGTGGGCAGAGGGAAAAGAGCCTAGTTATTTGACAGCTTTTATTTATCCAAAGGCCAGAATTAAGAAATATACATTTCATCAGTACTACTACTTTGATCAGTAGATCAGGGAACCTATTCCTTCATATATTTGTGTCACAAAGCAGTATTCATAAAACATGGCCCATGATAACAAAAATGGAAAAGAAAATAATTTGTGTAAAGGGCAGATTCAGAGTCAATTTCCTGTTCCAGGAAACAATTTTACCATATTTGATTCAGAACTGGACAAACAAATTCCATCCCCACTGAACCAGGGAGTGCTATAGCATGGCTATTTTGAAAGTTACAAAATCCATACTTTAAGAAGGTTCTGGTAAAAATAAAAATATCCAGACATATTTTATGTAATAAAAAGCTTTCAGCCTCATGATGTTTTAAACTGCTCTTTTAGGACTCTTTATAGTTTTGCTTGCTATTCTGACAGACAAGTCAAGCATTGAAAGAAAGAAAGAAATAGCATGAACCTGTTTGAAATAGCATGTCAGCATACCTGTAAAAGCTTTTGTGCACCCAACAGCTTTACTAGCAATGCACTGATAGGCCATTACTCATCACAGAAAAAAGCACCTGTGAAGACTTCTTCTCCTCTAGGCAAGGGAGCAGCAGCCAAGCAACAGGATGAGGCATGTGCTGCAGACTGGAAAATAATTTTTTTCCAGGTTCAGGCAGTGTGTAGCTCAGGGTGGGAGCCAAAGGCTGGGAATTGACTTGAAAATCAACTGCCTCGTAAAAGAACAAGATCCTAAACTTGGAGATGGGTAAGAGTGAGAAGATGTTTACTTCATCTCTTTATTGAAGAGCTATTGGCCTGGTCATCTGCACTGTGGTGACTGAGGACATGAAGTACTGTTGCCATCACTGCTAATTACACAGGTCAACTTTGTGTGGCTGAGCACTCGCAGCTAATGTTGAGTGTGATTGATAGATACTGGTAGCTTTGAGTATGTAATGGTAATGGTTAATAAAGAAAACAAACCATTTGCATGAAATGTGTTGCTAATTGGTACCAGTCTAGAAAAGCTTTATTTTACCATTACAGGCATGATTTATAATATTTTTAAACACACCCATTACAGTGAAACCTGATTCCTAACTCAATTTTTTAAGTGTACATATATTTATGTGTACACATAATCACATACTACAAATGGTTTCATCCCTAAAAGTAAGATTCATTGATAGGGAAATGAAGGAAAACTGGTCCATGGTAATGAGGGAAAGCTCATACATGGTAACAAGCAAGTGAAATCTAAGAAAAACTCTTGTCTGATGTATATGAAAGAAAAATTATTGTAATTCTCATGGATGTCTTTGATTTCAATAACACTTGGATCAGTCATGAAATCAGTTGTGCAACTCTTCTGCAGAACAAGACTGTCATAATTTCAAAGTATTTCTAAATGAGTTCATTCTAAGAAGCCAGGAGCTTGCTAATATTTGAAGGGTATTGTGTATATGAACTGTATCTATCCATGATGGAACAGAATTGTTACCGACAGACTTCAGCTACTGTAAATCTGTGCATGTTCACTGATTTCAGAGCAGCTATGCCTGTTTACCGTGGTTATGAATAGGGCCTAATTATTATAGGGCTATGCCTAGGCCAAGAATTTGATAAGAAGCAAAGGTATTCCTGTAACATAAATGGTTTAACAGAATTAAAATGCATAACTTTTGCACTGTGCTTTCTAATGCATTTTGTCTGAAGTTTTATGATTATCATTTATAACTGACCAAACCTAAGTAGTTCTTCTTGATTGTCCTAATACTATCCTGAAACAATTTATACTGAAGACCTTCAGATCAGAAATGGGTTTATTTTTGCAAGCAAAGAATTTAGCACAGTCACAAAATCTAAAAATTATATATAACGTATAAATGATAGCAGACTTAAGCTGTTCCCTTAGTTAGCTTTTTATCAACATCAATTTTTTTTATTAATTCTATATCTTCAACACTTTAATATTTTTCTATAGTTAAACACTTGCAGTACTTCATAAAAAGATGCTTTTTTCCACTTGTCTCATATCTGGGGAATCAATTATTCTATCAAATAAAGATACCAAGTTATCGTGGTATTATCTATCTTTTTAAAGGTGGTTTTGATTTTCCATTAATTTCTATTTCTTTAATTAATTTCTTCCTAATTTATTCCAAAGGTTTCTATACTTTTGAAATTAAAACACAGGTTCCTCTTTCTCAGGGTTATGCTTTTCTTTCTATTAATTAAAGTACAAAAATTATTATTTTACAGGTATACTTATATTCCAAATTTGATAAATCAGTTACTCATCAAAATTTAAAAGTGTGCCAGTTTCTCATTATTCTGCAAAGACAATCAATATATGTCTTGATCAGAGCACATTAAACTCTGAGTTCTGTTTCCTCCTCAGATGTGGTAATTTCCATTTCTATTCTGACACTACCATTAGCCATCCTATCTCTGCCCCTGGATATACTTTGGTCTTACTGAATGGTACAAAGTTTTAATAAATTTGATTATTCATAACTTGAATAATTTTAATCTCCTTTCAAAATTATTTTGGTCTCAAGCTTGTGTCTTCCCTTTTTATATCCATGTCTTAAAGAACTTCAACTCTAAGCAAAGACCAACAATATCTCTAAAGAGTAACTCACCCCTGCTAAGATAACCAGTGATATGCTTCTTCTGAGGAACCTTCCTCTGTCTGTTAATTATTGGGGAAACATAATTGCTGCTTAATTTAGCTGCCAGTTAACATAAATTTATCCATAAGGATTGACAGTTGAATAAACAAGTAAGAGCATGGAGAATAACTGTTTACTTATAAATTCCCAGTTCTTTTTACTACAGTTGCAGTCCCAGGTATCATGGAGTCCATTCAGTTACCACTGGATTCGGTGACAAAGTTTTTTAATGAACTTCACTAGGCAGCAAATTGGGATGGCAAATAGGTGCAAATTTCTCAGTATTTCAAGTAGATTGCTACACATTCAAGGATCTAAATAGCAGAAAAAATCCATATAGAGTGGGATATAATTCATCACTTGAAGTAACAATTCCCTTCTGAATTTCACATGGTTCTACATAGGTACTTAGAAGATTGAATCATACATTTTGAACAAAGAATATTAATTTCTCTTTTGTCGTTCATGTATTATAGAATAGCTTAGTTGCTGACAGAAAAGGTATCTGGGGAGTAGTATGGGAACAGTAAAAGGATTTACAATTATTAGCCATATGAATTGCATTTCTAACTAAAAGTTGGCAGGGAAAGTGGTACTATGAAAATTTTTCTTTTCACAGAAAATATTGATCACAATACACAATGATAGAAATATTTGAGGAGAGGTTGAGATTGCTTATGCTATGGTTTGATTTGGTACTTGAATCTGAGTCAGAGGGGTTGAGACTTGAGAGAAAGAACCAGCAGTATGGAAATTATTACAGCTTTCCTTCTAACATTTTGACCCAACATTGCTGAAGGAGCCAAATGAGATATGTTGTTCTGGTCGGCACATTTTGATTCTGACAAAGAAGATTAACTTTCTCAGAAAACAATCACCACTGTAGGCCAAAAATTTGTTATTATCTGATCATTGTGATCTACTGGATAGATACATTATGGGTTCATTGATAATTATTTGTATACATTCCACTTGGAGCAGTACTCAAGGAAAAGTGAATAGAATTGAAGGAGCTTAATACACCACCTTTTCAGCTACCAAAGTAGCACTTGCATAAGGCTCAGTTTTCAGCTCAACTAATTACAGTAGAGAGGTTGGGAACAAGATCAATAGAAGAGGATACAAAATGGGTCAGCTGCACTAAACCAACCCATTGCTATATTCCTTCTCATCTGCCCAGCTCTGAAGTGTGAAGTTCAAACAGATGGTGGAGAAAGAAGCTTCCGTTTAACTGTTAATGTCTGTTAGATCCATGTTGTACTACTGTTAGAGGAACAATACATTCATCCTACCAACCCTTAAGGAAAAAGGAGTGACACTGGAATAAAGAAATGCAAACAGGGGCATTTTTTTCTACTACTGCTGTTTTCCAGCGCCTTTATATGTATAGATAGGATTTGTCTAACTAATGGTATTTGTTTCTCCTTAATATTTTCAACTCTTTCTTGAACACCGTATGTTCATTGATAGAGTTCCTCATAGGTTTATGCAAAATATTTGGCTGGAACATCTGGATCTAAGGTATTTTTACTGTTTGAAAACAACAATTAAGAATATTAACAGGCATCGACAAAAGTATTAAATTAACTAGAGGGTAATGTGTACCTGCCACTTCATGCACCATAAATATTCTTCTGTGTATGCTTTAATTGAAAAATTTATGAGAATTTAGGCTATGAAAATTGAAAAGCACAGTTAGATAAAATTTACAGTTGGATAAATGGTTCAGTAGGAGCTCATCCTACAGTTAATGCTAAGAAGTAAAGATGAGGCATCAAAACGTTGACTATAGCAAATAGATATTAAAATCCATTTTACTTTATTTTATTCTTGGCACCTATCTAGAAGCCTCCCAAGAAGTTATCTTGCTTGTGCTGATGTAAAAACCATCCTGTAATAGTCATGACTATACAACCTCTAAGTGTAATCAAACTAAATAAAGAATAGCAAATCAAAAAGAAAACATGAACAAAACCCCATAAAATTATAAGACTGTGTCATAAAGAGCACACTGTATATGTGCAAGCAGTCACTGCAACAAGCAGCCTATATCTAAGTCTATACACATATCAATGTTTATAACTATCCAAAAGGCAGCACAAGTAATAATATTCTTTAAAAAATCTTAAGTAAACATATCACCTGAACAAAAAACCAAAAGCATAAAATCAATTTTCTTTGGCTTCAGGAGAGTCAGATCTTTTTCTAAGAGCAAATAAATTTGATACATTTTTATTAATAATAATTTTCACACTTTTCACACATTTCACACATACTGCAGCAGACAGACTCATTGTTTTTCTTGACTTCATATGCCTAGTGACAGGAAAAAATTAGAGGAAAAAAAGGAAAAAATAATCCCATCATAGATTATGACTATGTTAAAGACTAAAAAGCATTCATAGTTTTCCGACAAGTTCTGTGCTAAATGGTAGAGCATCTCTTGTCCCATGCAGTGTATTTCGGTGACTTATTTATTGCAGAAAATAATGGTCCTTGCATGATTTTTTCAGATACCATGGAGATAAATAAATTCCAATTTCTATATAGAGCTCATAGTAGCTCTGCTGTAATCAGACACTTTTCATGTTGTGACACCAGCATTGCAGACACCAGTCCTCAAGGATAAACAAAATGAATTGATTTTTTCTTTTTTATATACATATATATAGGTATTTAAAAGTATAATGCTGGGCATAATGTAAAGGACACATGCACACAGACAAACACACTCAACTACCTTGGCACATTCTGCTAGCCAAAAATGACTCTTGAAAGCAAATTCTGGTAAATCCATGTTATGCAACTAATTGAGGTAATCAAGGTACTCAACATCATAAAATTGTGCCTATTGCTTCCAGAAATGATCTTCTGATTTCATTAGCTTTTAGAATTAGTACTTATCTTTGACTTTAAATAGACTACAAGCTCTGTACCGTGCATATAAATGTTCAGTCTGTCTGTTTAATCATTCAGTTTCAGTATTTTGCATGATGCCATATGTTCCTGTGACTAAACAATCTGCAGTTTCTATTCAGCTGGCTTTTATTTTTGAGATCTCTGGGATTTAAAATTTCTCTACCAGAAGTGCCATTCCCTCTATACTCTGATCTGCCTCTTGCAATCAACAATCTATTTTATATTCCCTAAAAGAGACATTGGATGATGTCCTTTCTTCACATGATGATGTTAATTACTGTCACCCCATCACACTCATTTTTTCATAAAAGAAACTGCAGGAATACATCAAATTAACTTCTTCTTCTGTGTGACTATTCCAAAGCCAAGAAGCTTTATTTCTAAATGATCTCACCTTTGTGTAAATATACTTAGAGTATTTCAAAGAGAATGATTGAAATTTAGAATGTCCTTCTTGACCTCATAAAATTTACATCTATTTATCTTTTTCCTGGGTTTTATTTTGATCAAAATTATATGATGTGTTGACCCTGGGTGGATGCCAGGTGTCCACCAAAGGGAGTCTATCACATCCCTCCTCAGCTGGACAGGGGAGAGAGAATATGAGAGAAGACTGGTGATTCAAGACAAGGACTGGAAGAGACCACTCACCAGCTACCGTTATGGACAACACAGACTCAGAGAAAATAGTTTAATTTTTTGCTAATGCACTCAGAAGAGGGTAATGAAAAATAAAAACCAAATCTTAAAAATCCTTCCCCTACTCCCTTCTTCCCAGGCTCAACCTCACTCCTGAATCCTCTCCCACCAGCAGTACAGGAAATGGGGGTTCTGGTCAATTCATCCCACATGGTCTCTGTTGCTCTTTCCTCTGCAGGGGGAGGACTCCTCCCACTCTTCCCTGACACAGGAGACAGTCCTGCATAAAATTCCCCAACATGAGTCCTTCAGCAAGTTACGGTTCTTCATTAGATGCTCCAACATGGATCCCCCCCATGGGCTGCATTACTTCAGGAACTGCTCCAGCATGTGACCCTCACTGGGCCAAAACTTCTCACCAGCATGAACTGTTCTCTCCACAGGTCCACAGGTTGTGCCAGGAACCTGCTCCAGTATGGGCTTCACATCTCTTTCAGTGATCCATGCTCCGGTGTGGGATCCTTCGGGGGCTGTAGGGAGATTGCTCTGCCATGGACCTCCATGGGCTGCAGGGGCACAGCTGCCTCACCATGGTCTTTACTTCAGGCCACAGGGGAATCTCTTCTCCTGCAACTGAAATACCTCCTGCCCTTCCTTCACTGACCTTGGGGCCTGCAGAGCTGTTTTCTCTTATATTCTCACTTCTCTCTTTGTCTGTAGCTGACCAATTGGGGTTTTCTCCTACTTCTTGACTACATTATCCCAGAAGTGCTACCACCATCGCTGACTTAACACTGGCCAGCAGAGAGTCCATCTTGGAGCCAGCTGGCATTGGCTCTGTTGCACGTAGGGGAAGCTCTAGGAGCTTCTTACAGGAGCCACACCTATAACCCACTCCCTACCTAAACCTTGCCATGCAAACCCAATATATGTGATCACTTTAAGGAATTATGAAGTCAATCAGATGACAGATTAAAATCAAGTATTAATTATGTCTGAAATACAGCTGCCATCACTTTAAAAATCATAGAAAACACTAACAATAAATATGTACAACAGCAGTTGAGATGGCAATTTTTCTTCACACCATGCTTGAAAAAAATTGGACGCCACTGTCCTACTGCTGTTAAAGGCATCATTACTAATTCACGGCATCCATAGGTTTATGACAGATTATAGAAGCTTTCACCTACTTCAGTCTTGATTCAGGCAGGAAATCAACCTGGCTATCAGAAATAGAGAGAGGCAGGGAGAGGGATGTGCAAATAAGCAGCCAGCCTTGCACCATTTTAGTTAGCATGCCAGGAGCAAAGCAAACTGCACCTGAACCATGCTTTGCGCTGTAACGCACTTAAGGCAGCGACTGTTGCCAGCTGTGACCACCACAGCAACTAATAAGTACCTACACTTCTTAAAGGAAAAGGCATCTTAGTGGTGAATTCACTTCTTAAGGTGATAAGCTTGTCTTCAGGAGCATTCCACAGTGAAGTGGGGGTTCTCAGCCTACAGGAGTGGGTTCCAAAATGGGAAAGCCCCAGGAGAGTGCAGAGACCTCCCAGGAGCTGGTAGCTCACACAACAGATGATGAGTGGTAGCAGTAGGCAGCTCCCTTCTGAGAAGTATGAAGGCACAAGCCTGGGCCTGAAACACTTTCTAGAGGGGTGTGCTGCTTACTGGGGTCTCGTATTAGGGATGTCACTGACAGAATACCAAACCTTGTACAGCCCACTCTTCCCTGCTACTGTTGCTCCATGTGGGCACCAGTGATAGAAGCATCCTGAAGTGGACTGAGAAGGATTAGAAAGTCCTTGGATATGCAGTAAGGTTCTCTGGAGCACAGTCTTACTGGCCAAAGGGAAGGGGTTTGAAACAGAGAGTCAAGAGAGTGCACAGCAAGCTTGCTATGCTGAGCTTAAGGCAGGGATCTGCTTGGTAGACCATCTCTGGGTAAAGCCCTGGAGGGAAAAGAAAACCATGAGAGGTGGTTCAAGGATCACCTCCTCCAAGCTCAGGAGCAATGCATCCCAACAGAGAGGAAATCAGGAAAAAAATTCCTGGAGGCCTGCATGGATGAACAAAGAAGCACCTTGATAAACTCAAACATAAAAAGGAAGCCCAAAGAGGGTGGAAACAAGGACAGGTTGCCTGGGAAGAACACAGAGTGGTTATCCAAGCACCAGGGATCATGTTAGGAAAGGAAAGTATTCATATGATTAAATCTGAACAGGGCATTCAAGGGCAACAAGAAAAGCTTCTATAGCTAAATTTGTGATAGAATGAAGACTAGGGAAATGCAGGCTCTCTCTAGGGGGAAACAGAAGACCTGGTTAGATGGGATATGAAGAAGTCTGAGGTATTCAACAAATTTTTAGCCTCAGTCTTCACTGGCATGTGCTCCAACCACACTTACCAGGTCACGAAGGCAAAGGCAGGGACTGGGTGAAAAAAAAACTCCCTGCTGTAGGAGGAGATCAGTTTCAAGAACACCTAAAGAATCTGAAAGTGCATAAGTCCATGGGACTTGAGGAGATGCATCTATGGGAGCAGAGGAACTGGTGGATAAATGACTCAGCCACAATCCATTTTATTTGAGAGGTCATTGAATGCCTGGTGAAGTTCCCAGTGATTGAAAAAGGGGAAAATAAACCCCACTTCTTAAAAAGAAAATAAAGGACAACCCTGGAAACTAAAAGTCAGTCAGTCTGACCTTGATGTCTAGCAAGATCATGGAGCAGACCCTCCTGAAAATGATGCTAAAGTATGTCTAAAACTAGGAGGTGGTTGGTGACAGCCAAGATGGTTTCAATAAGGGCAAATTGTATTTGACAGATTTGGTGGCCTTCTATGATGGGGTTACATGTTTGGTAGATAGAGGAAGAGTGACGCCATCTACCTGGACTTGTGCAAAGCATTTGACACTGTCTCACATGAGATCACTGTCTCTAAACTGGAGAGACGTGGATTGGACAGATGGAATGTTCAGCGGATAAGGAATTGGTTGGATGGTTGTACTCAGAGGATTGTGGTGAATGATTCAATCTCCAAGTGGAAAGCAGTGATGAGTGACATTCTGCAAGGATCAGCATCAGGATTGGTGCTGTTTAATGTCTATGCTGATGACATGGGCTGTGGGATTGAGTGTACCCTCATCAAGTTTGCTGAGGACACCAACCTGTGTGGTGCAGTCACACTGGAGGAATGGAATGCCATCCAGAGGGACAGACTTGAGATGCTGTTTTGTGCAAACCTCATGAAGTGCAATAAAGGCAAGTGCAAGGTCCTGCAGATGGGTTGGGGCAATCACAAACATGAGTACAGACCAAGCAGAGAATGGATTGAGAGCAGCCCTGAGGAGAAGGCCTTGCAACTATTGGCTGATGAGAAGCTCAGTAAGAGCTGGCAATGTGAACTTGCGGCCCAGAAAGCCAAACACTGTGTCAAAAGCAGCATGGCCAACAGGGTTAGGGAGGTGATTCTGCCCCTCTACCCTGCTCTTGTGAGTCTGGACCTGGAGTGAGTCTGGAGGAGGGCCACAAAGATGGTTAGAGTGCTGCAGCACCTTTAGGGAGAGACTGGGTTGTTCAGACTGAAAAAGAGTGGGCTCCCGGAAGACCTTATTGCAGCCTTCCAGTACCTAAAGGATGACTACAGGAAAGAAGAAGAGGGACTTTTCACAAGGGCACATAGTGGCAGGACAAGGGGGAATGGTTTTAAACAGAAAGAGAGTCAATTTAGATTAGATATTAGGAAAAAATGCTCTACTCTTAGCGTGGTGAGATACTGGCACAGGTTGCCCAGTGAAGCTGTGACTGTCCCACCCCTGAAGAGTCTAAGGCCAGTTTGGATGGGGCTTCGAGTAACGTGGTCTAGTGGAAGGTGTCCCTGTCCATGACAGAGGGTTTGGAACTAGATGATCTTTAAGATAGCTTCCAACTCAAGCTATTCTATGATTCAATAATTCTGTAATTATTGAAAATGCTTCCAAAAATATCTCTCCTCATAATTGGTCTTTTTATGATTTATAGTTTTATGCAGATAAAATTAGAGGCAGGTTTATGGGCCCTAAAAGGAAACAATTTCTTCATGTTCAAAAGTAGTTTACTCACCAAGGGCAAAATTTACACATTTTCTTTTATGACGGAAATCAAGAACACATTATACTAGCAGTTTCTAAGGCTCATTAGACCAACTAATCTGATATTTTTCTAAATTAAGTTAACACTAATTATTTCTTAATCTTTTTTAAACTTTCTTAAAAACTTTTTTGGTTTTCATTGTCCTATGAAATCAGCTTCTGCTTTCTGTCAGTGCTTAATTCAGCAACAATATTTTCTGAAGTGTATCTTTAGTCCCTGTGTCAGATTTAACAGCTTCACTTAGTGTTTTAGTTAACTTCAATGCTCAGCGTCTTTTCTGTTTATAGTTTCATCTGCTTCCATCTGCTCTGAATAAAGTTGCAGTAAATCTGGCCCCTTGCCTTTTCTGTCAATTTTAAAGTGAAAATGAATTCTAGAGGGCAGGAGCCCCAGACTTGGAAGGCTTAGTGGAAATCCTTACTCCCTCACAGACCTGTGTAATGTTGAATAAAACACAAACAGCCCATTAAGGGCTTAGGATCCTTAAGCTTTATTATACCTGGTGAAGACCTGGGGAAGGGAAGAAAAAAACTTGTAAAAGAAATTCTGTGAGAACAGAAAATTATTTTTTACCCATTATTACAAAACTATTCACTAATTTTAGATACCTTAACCTTTCTCCAGTTGGCTTCAGTTACTGTAAAAGGTGTTCCTTTCTTTGATTCATCACATACTAAAAGTTTTAGTATGAAAAACTTTGAAAAATTCAATTGAATTTTTCTGAAAATTAATTTTTTATTATTATGTTTATTATTTATCTCTCTAAGAACATTTGCAAAACGCTCTTGTCTTGAGCTGACTTAGGGAATTATTAAAGAAAGTGAAAGCTCATTTAATTAAAAAATGTATTTAATCAAGAATGGGAATCACTAAGATCTCAGGATGAAAGAGAGAAAGAGTAGAGGTAAATGTTGGCCTTCAAGTGTGAAACTTTTTTTAATTGAATGTTTGTGTTAGTTCTTCCTTCCTATACTGCACTGAGGGGGAATGATGAAGCAGCTGTGTGGTGCTTTGCTGTCTATCCACACCAACATTAGGAAAAACAAAAAAGGGCTACAGACTGAACAGATCTATTCTACAGAGTGAATAGCAGAAAACAGGCATTTAAAAAAATCACCTTTTATGTTTTCTTGATGTGAAAAGGAGCAGGATGTGTTCAGGACCAGGACACATAGAATAATAATGTATTTGTCTTACTAATCATTAAGTGGCACAAGGTCAGGCAGCATTAACACTAACTTTGAAATAGTACTTTCATTTAGTTGCAAGCTTCTAAATTTCCCCTTATCCAGTACAGATCTGTTGCAAGCCAGAATTGGTTTTATATTAGAAAACTGGATGAGTCATTACAATGATAACATGAAAAGCTGAACTATGCCTTGAAAGCATTACACAGCCTCTTTTAGGAGGCTGTTTGGTTAACAAACAACATAACAATTTACCAGTATAAAACTCATCAAACATTGCCTAATAGAGGAACAGCTTCCACTGGTGGAAGCTGGCAAGAGGAACTGGATATGAGATGCTATGATTCAAGTGAGCACCAGAAAGTTCTGTTCTACTCCTGCTTCCAGGCACAGCATTCCACATCTGAACCTTCTATTTTTATCTCAAAATCGCACATATAAGCTAGCCATACGTCATATTGGGCTATGTCAGTCTTATTGATGCACCCTTGCTTTTCCTAAGAAAAGGAGAGAGGGGCTTCTGTTCATTCTGGTAGGTCCCCAACAGTGGACAATAAAAGCATTACACTTGTGGAGCACACCACAAACCACATCCACCTCATAGTACATGTATAATTATTAGCTGAGCAGCTTTATTTTTCCACTTTTTAATTAATGCCTTCCTTACACAGAAAACAGAGGTAATTATACATAAGCTTTCCTGAAATAAGGTCTCCTTTAATATTAAGAAAAAGTAATATGAAAGTACTAAGAATGTAGAAGAGAGAAGAGAATGAAGAACAATATAAAGGTTTCAAGGAACAAAAAGATAAAAAACCCATGGAAATTACTTTTTGAAAAAAATTATGTATAGGAAAATAGGCTCATGTATTTGGTTTGCATGGCTTTGATAGGAAAGAGAACTACAGAGGGAACTACTACTGACTTCTGTGAGAAGCTGTCAGAAGCTTCCTCCATGTCCAGCAGAGCCAATGCCAGCCAGCTACAGGACAAATGTGCTGCTGGCCAAGGCTGGGCCAATTAGAAATTGTGATAACACCACTGTAATAACATACTTTAGAAGGAAAGAAGTCATTGCACAGATTTAATTGCAGCCAAAGAAGAGTGGGATGAGAGGAACAGCTCTGCAGACACCAAGCTCAGTGCAGAAGGAGGGGCAGGAGGTGCTCCAGGTGCCAGAGCTGAGATTCCCCTGCAGCCCATGGTGCAGCCCATGGTGAGGCAGCTGTGCCCCTGCAGCCCATGAAGGAGACCCACACCTGACAGGAGGCTGTGAAATTGTGGGAGGTCCGTGCTGCAACAGGCTCCTGACAGGGATCTGTGGACCCATGCAGAGAGGAGCCCAAATTCAATCAGTTTTGCTGGTAGGACCTGTTACCATGTGGGGAACCCACACTGGAGCAGGCTGTGCTTGAAGGACTGCACCTCATGGAAGAGTGACCTACATGAGAGCAGTCTGTGGAGAACTGCTGCCCATGGGATGGACTCATGTTGTATCTGTTTTGCCCCTGACGATATCCAGTGAATGATCTCTCTTTGTCAACACAGGAAACTTTTGTTGTATTTTCTCTCCTTTTCCTACTTGTGGAGGAGAGTGATAGAGCAGCTTTGGTGGGTGCCTGGCATCCAACCAGGGTCAACCCATTACAGCTTAAAACTTCAAATACTAAATTCCTTATATGCAGTTCTGAAGAAACGTAAAAAAAAAAAAAAAAAGGAGGTAGCATTAGAGACCACTAGGAAAAATAGTATTAGATACCTGAATCCTGCTGGAAAGACATTCAAACTATTAGTCTTGGAACCGGTGAAGAAAGAATATTCTTCCCCTATCCTTTTTAGAAGTGGGATATCCTTTTCTATCTTGTTCATCTGAAAGATGGGATTTGGGAGAATAAAAATGTTCATAACTGTGATTAAAATCTCTTCTCATATGCTGCGCTATAATAAAGCAACGTATGCAACTGAAACACAGCATATAACTCATGGCACATTTGTCACACAGAGGCAAAAGCACTGAAGGTTATATAGAATTACTTTTAATAGATGGATAGGAGAATTTAAATGCTTCAGCCACATTATTAAATGGTATTGACTGCTCCAATTTTTGAGGAGTCTTCTGTACTGCAAGCTACAGGATGAGCCCAGCCATTTTTGTGTCCCTTGCTTGCCCCATCTGGACCCTAGAGAAATCATTCAAAGACACAAAAAGGAAAGCACAGCTGTCTGGCCAAGAAGGTTAGTTCTCTGAACATGAGGATAATGTGTTTCCCAAAACTTGGAGTTTTAATATTTCTAAGAGAATCATAATACAAACTAGTGTATAGAAAAAATCCTGCAAAGTTTCAGCCTCCAGAGAAATTTTCAGCCACACTGAATCAATCTCTGCTAGCGCCACTTTAATGAATCCTAACTAAGCAATGCTTTGGGGCTTTATTTCATAGCTGAAGACACTGGTGCCTTGCACACCTCATCTGTGTGATGTTTCAATTGAGTACAGCACCCTGCAAACAAAACATTCAGATACATCTTTGAGGAGACTAATTTTTATGATGGTTTTCTTCATAGACCTGTCATTAATTTTTTTTCACAATGTTTCTCACAGATTTTCAAAAGATAAGTATAAGAAATTGGCTAAATGTTTATTCATAGAACTAGAGTGGGATTATTTTTATCTCAGTAGGCACATCATAAGCTCAGAAGTAAAGTATCTACTTTTAAATTGGATAGCACTGAGAATAAAGTTCAGGGAGCATGAAGATACCAAAGATTTTTTTAAATGTAGGGTTTTTTTCTTTTAAAAAAAGTAGATAGTGGAAGAAAAAAAAAATCACAAAAGCAAACTTTATAAATAGTAGTAATATTGACTCAGTTTTTGTAAGGAAAGGCATAGATTTTTAGTAAAAAAATAAAATTGAGGTAAAAAGTGGTAGCAAGTAAGGGCAGATCTCTCCTTATAGTAAGGGGTAAATTGGTTCACCTGTGATAAGTATAACCCTAAGAAGGAAACAAACACATGTAATCTTCAATGAGCATAACATTTTACGTGTTTGCACATGTAGTGGTGGCTATCCAGAAAAGAGGGTGACATTATGCTACAACTGTTCTGTTTTGACATCTAGCTGCAGCACTGGCTCCAGGCAACTATTAGCCTTTAAATGACCCAAGATTGAAAGGTGTTTTCAGTCAGTATTTATTCATTATTTTAAATTCGATAAGTTTACATGTCCAACATATGAAATTTAAATCATAATTCTTAGCTGTAACCATAGACAGAAATTAAATTCAAAGGAAAAATAAACGCAGTGAGAACTAATTATCACTTACAGTGATTTGAACATGGCTGGATATTTTTCTCATTTTATTTGTTTGATTTTCTGTTGGCATCACTAAATAAACTTTAGCCACAGCGAAAGACAAAGCTCATGATCCAAAAATAAATTTCACAAGCTTTGACATGCTTTTCAAAGTGAAATGTACACACCTGATGAAAAATATTCATACTGACAAGTGAATAGTTGACACTGAGGAAAATACATCCAGGTATCTTGAAGGATCATTGTGAAGAAATGCACAAATTTGTTGTGACAGAAAAGAATGTGTCTCAGAATACTGAACAAATTGTCTCCATTCAAAATATATGCATATATATCTATGTGAGAAATTTGCCCAATATTTGCTGCCATGATAGGTGGCACAGTTTTAGGCAGTTGTGTTAGATGCTTCCAGTCACAGTGAAATAGAAAACAAGGAAAAAAAAAAGACATTTTTAATGAAACAGTCCTACAGATAAGGCAAAACAAAATCTCAGAGGAGGCAAGGTTGAAGATAAGGTTTAAAAAGTAGAAAATTATTCAATGTCTTGTGGCAGAAAAGGAAGTTCAGAGAAATGAAGCAGTGGAACTGAAAAGGTGATATCAATGAGTAAGATGCCAGGAGTGCATAAACAAGGTAAGTAGTTATGGGACACAGTTTCTTATGTGTGATCAGAAAAATTGATAGTAATTCTGGAAAGAAATTATATACTCTTTCTTGAGAGGTTAAAAAGGATAAGAAACCTGAGAAAATGGTCAGAAAACAACATCAATGCAGTTTTGGGCTTTAAGTCGTCAATCATCTGGACTTGGCAACCTAGATCTGCTGAAATTCCTTAAAAAGTGTTTTTCAGAAAAAGTTACATTGATGCATTCAGGACGGAGGTCTATAGTGGGGGATGCTATTGCACTGGAATTAAAATGTCAAGAGAAAAATGTACACAAATATCTTAGAAATTAAAGCAGAGGAGTAGGAAATATATGGTAGATAATGATCTAAACTCTAAGGGTGCACTGCAACTACTCATTATTGTCTACAAGCTAAAGTAGTCTGTGCTTTTACAGACAGAGGCAAGGTTAGTGCTGCTGGAGGAAAAAAGAAAGTAATGACAATGAGCGGCAATAATGAATGAAGGAATAGAAGAGACAGAGTTTGACACCATAAATATTACTTTGCAACAGCATTGGCTGTTAGAAACACTATTAGAAGGGAAAAGTAAATGCCATGGTTTTTTTCATAGAGACATCACTACAGTCATGACCTTCAAACGGTGTTGTTTGCCATTTGGCACAATTTCTCTTTAAAAATAGATTGAAGGACTGGCCATTGTTTAATTCAATATTTCCTTAATTTAACAGCTCTTGTCTCCAAAGTAATATTATTTTTTCATTATATGTGCATAAGCACACATATAAAAGCAAACACATACAGATGACATGAAAATTTGTAATGTTATTTGTATCATAACAGCCATTGTCAGGACTCTTCTTAACACAGGTTATTATAATTACTTGATTATCCTGTTAAGTTTTGAAGATTTTTGGCACTGTTTCATGAGTGTTTCAAAGCCATTAACTATTTCTGTTTTCAGCACAAAAGAGTCATAACTCTACTTTCATGCTATTCATTCATCTGTACTGCTTGTAATATTTGTTAATTCTTTTTTCTATTACTAAAAATCAGAATGTATGATGAAAAAAAGGTAAGAGAGAAATATATTGAAATAAGTATTTTGAGATAAATGTATAACCTGAGTCAATCATAAAAGTTTCTTCACAGAAGTGTGATTATAGTATTAAAACACAATGTATTAATTTCAACAGAAATGGGATTAGTGAAAGTTACATTGTAGAGTTGCAGACAGAATTTCTGAACAAAACTAGGTTAGGAGGGTTAAAATAGCCAGTAGTCTGACAGAGTACTGAAGACTCAGCAGTAGTCAGATGAAGTGCAGGGAAACAGAAAGGAACAGATAAATCCTTTTTTTGCTTGATATGGACAAGGAACATGAATTTGAACCTTTTATATCCAAAATTATTATTCCAGGAATTGGATATTTTGTGTTATGATTAGGTTTCCCCCACAGAAAGAAAGGCATTACAATTAATTCAAGAAGGAAAAAAGTATTTCATGCCAGGACATACAAAATGTTTTGCACCATCTGTCAGATCCCACAGCTTGTTTACTACAGTTTTGTGGTTGTTGTTGACTGAAGCCTACCTACTTGATTGGCATTTTCCCTTGTCAGAAATGAAGGGTTTGTGGTCCATGTCCTACTTGTATTACCTTACATTTGCTCTTTCCTGTACAAAGCTAAACAGTATGTGAAACCTTATTATAAATTCAAATAAAATTAAACTCTTCCACTACATACCAAGCAAGGATGTTGGTAAGGACTCTAGGCTGTCATGCCACGTGTTCAAATTTAAAAAGATGTAATTCTTAGGAAACTTCTATTGCTCTTGTAATTTCCTTTGTCTCCCAAATGCTTATTTGTGTGGGTAAGCATACAATCAGATGCTCAGTCTCTATCAAAAGACGAAAAGCCATCCATCCCTCCAAAATAATGAAAATTTAATATTATTTAGGCATTCAGTTTTTTTCATTTCAGCAGAAGAACTGAGAGCTAGAATTTAAGTAATCTCCAATATGTCTCAGACACTTTTGGAGATATTCATTGTGAGGCAGGAAATGGAACTGGGGGCTTTGGCCCACAGAGGCTACACCTACACAAGCAGGGTGTGCAGCCTGCCTAAAGTGACTTTGAATGTACTCGGGTTTTGCATTGCACAGGCTTTGAAATTATGAATGTCCAAAGATGTAAAGCACATTATAATTTTTATGACACTAAAACCACTAGAATTTCAGTCATGACAGTATGTTAATACTTCTGAAAATCTTGTATTGTCTTTCTTTTTCTTCTTTTTTAAGGATGTTGGTTGAATATGTAGGTATATGTATTGTGGCATAAACATGCCATCAAAATGCATCTATAAATATATAACTATGATAACAGAAATGCCTCACATGCTCTTCCCATTTAATCTGCAGAGGAAAAGCCTTAAGATGTGAATCTCGCTTTATGGAGGGGAACAGCTGCTGTGAAAGTTTTCTTTACAGATTGTACCACTTAACTAAAGAAATCACAGTCAAAGATGGGGTTAGTTATGCTGCATGGAAATAACATAATAGTAAAAAACCACAACACATACACACACAAGCATATTGCGTTTAAGTATGGGGAACTCTCCAGCTCTTTCCTTCTGTAGAATGATAAAATGGAAAAAAAAATTGGAGGAAACTGTTGAGATCTTTATTCCTTTTTGAGACATTTTCTGGATTTTGGAGCATTTTGGGTAGCTCCAAAAACATTGATAAATCTGGAAGTAGATTATATTTAAGGTCCAGCCTAAACCATTCTGTGATTGGGCAAACTTAAATATTCCAGCATGGCATACCAATACAAAACAGTTATGTTTTTCCAGTGGCTAACTGTATGCGTGAGGTACATGCAACAGGAGGTTTCTTTTCAAAGGACTGTGAACACCGCTAGGTATGATATGCTCGTGTTTAAACTGGGAATCATCAAATTTTGGTTATATTCCTATGTCACTAACTTCCTGCCAGACCTAGGAGAACTCTATTAACCTTTAATTGACTCTGTCACACAGTCTGAGAAATCAGGACAATATATTTGGCTCTCTTCATAATGCTCTTTGACATCAGTAAGAGAGAAAAAGCTGGGCAGGTGCAAGACTGTTCTGTGTCACAGAACTATCACAAATGCATACAGCTCCAGGGACACACAATGGAAGATACGTGACTGCTCTGTTTACTTCAGCTAAGCATTTTTCAAAACATTTGCCAATTTCTAATTATGTCCTCATATGAAATACGATTGGGAGGAACCTCATAGGGTTATTCAGTCACACTGTTCTGCCCCAAGTCAGGATAGGCTGACATTTTAGCTTAAGATTTTCTACCTTTTTTTTTTTTTTTTTCCCAGTAGAGAATTTATTACCTTCCATTTTTTTTGGCAGAATGATCAAAAAAAGGAACCAGCACCAAGGAACTTTTTGTTAATGATACTTTGTAATTATTAAAATTATTATGTTGCTGAAAAAAATGACAGGTCATTTTTCCTGTGTCTTGCATCAACTCTTTTATGTCCTCTGAACTTCTTTAGCAAGATGCTTAATTTACAAAAATGATCAAATAGTCCTGATATATGTAAAATGTAAAATGTTCTTTCCTGGTCCTTCGCATTATTTCAGACTTAATATTTTTTTCTGTTAATAATAGGCAATATCACCATGAACTCACAAAGTAAATGTAAATTAATTTCTTTAATTAATTCTTAATTAATTTCTTTATCTTCTTGTCTCTTCTTTTTTTTTTTTTTTTTTTTTCAATTTTGCAGGTATTGGTTTATTCTGGAAAACAAAGCATTATATCTTGGTGTATTTTTTTGAGTACTTAGGTGCATTATGATCCTGTGTGATTCCTATAGAGCACCTAAATTTTAACTGTCCTTCGGACAAAAACCAGCAGTGTCTTAATGCATAGAACAGTAACAGTATTTAGTTAAGATTACTTGTTTCTAAGCTCAATGATTAATCAAGCATTATGTCTTAAAAAGTTGAATTTGTCCTGAACTTCCATAGACTGATTTACTATTTATTTCACATCCTGTTCTTTCTTTAACTTGATGCTGAATTGTTTTCTGGAGAAAGGGGTGAAAATAAGAGTAAACAGTCACTTTATTACATACACTGAATTCTTAAATTACTTGTAGTAAATTAGGTTATAACAAAATATTAAATGATAATGTCTAGGAACTTGACCTGATACTTTATTAATCAGTTTTCTGCAGTCTGCTGTTTCTACTGATAACATTAAATGAAGGTCTCTGGTAAGAACACTAGCACAGGTGAATGATCTGTTGCTGATTATAGTAACCTTTATGAAATTCATAATAATTTTCAAATACACGTACATAAAAATCTACAGCTGTGTCAGTACTTGTGTTCTTTTAAGTGGACCAGTACAAATCTCGAACTGCTGGAACAGATTTCACAAATAAAATAAAAAAGTAATTTGTCTCTTGTACAAACTAAAGCACTTACTAAGCAGTGCACACCATGACACTATCTCAAAGTATTATATAAAAATTAAATAATTTTGCTGCACACCAACACTGGTAAATATTAATAAATTTTCATCACATGAAGAGAATCTGAAGCAAATGCTCTAATGTGATTCATCTGCAGAATTCAGAAATGAAATCAATGATCTCAGAGGATTCCATCTCTAACTGTTAGGTCATCCTCACACTATAAATATTTCTGTTTCATATGCAGAAATATTATTCAACAATTAAAATTCCAAACAACTATTACATCTAACCAAAGTAAAGACAAGTTACGGGAATGATTATTCTGTTCTTAAAACTATGTATAATGCTAATTATGTAAAATGGCAATGCAAAAAAAACCCCCAAAACCTAACCAGACTATTATTTTTTCAACTTTAATTAAGAAAAAAACCCCGTAGTTCCATGAATGTCTACCATAGATAATTATATTTTTCTAAGCATTTTCGGGGGTTATCCTGATGTCTTAATGTTGACTACTTAATGCATACT
The DNA here is from genome assembly GCA_026261815.1 of Monarcha castaneiventris obscurior. NCBI lineage: Eukaryota > Metazoa > Chordata > Aves > Passeriformes > Monarchidae > Monarcha > Monarcha castaneiventris. Next base: position 9,608,352 of record JAMPIT010000624.1, on the reverse strand, counting down.
TTGCATGTACTAGCAAAAGACAGGATGACCTAATCAGAATTATTTTCACTAGATTTCTTTCAATGGCGTTGGAAAATGTAGAATTTGGGCAAATTGTTATTACTATGAACAGACTATTAACTGGGTAAGTATTGTTTACATAAACAGAAATTTTACAACTGTCTGTTCAATGAGCTGAAAAGTAGCGCTAAGCTACTGAAGAAAAGTTATGTGCTGACATTAGGAACCATAAAGAACTTACTTTTGAAAGTTTCCCTCATAATATGTAACCTGAAAGAATCTTGAAGATCTAATCTTGAATTCTGCTGAAATCCTTTACATTTCTAACTGTACAAAATTACTGAACACTTAAAAGAGTGCCACCACCATTTTTCTCTGTCATCTGATTGCTGGTCAATTGTTCACATTCAGGAACAATCCCAAACATTTCACTCTTTAATTTAGTTAGTATCTCCACTGAATATTCTAGGCTTTGCTTGTAACCTGAGATTTCCTGTGACCACCTGCTCTTTACCCTTCTGGCAAAGTGTTCAGCAATGGGAGACAGGTCCTAAGACTGTCTGCCTGTGAATGATATAACCATGTCCTGAATCAAAAAAAAAAAAAAAAAAGGAAAATCCAGGCCAGTCATTCAGACAGTATTCTCTCTGAGAAGGCACTCTGATCTCTCCAGTCCAGTTACTGGCAACCAGGCACATACACACACCAGCCTGCAGTCCCATGCCTGTTGCTGGCACTCAGACCCCTTCCCACAGGCATCCTTTTTATCATTTTTTTCTGCATCCCAAATGTGTCCTATGCTCCAGCATTGATTCACTGTGATGGGTGGACTCATCACAATGAGTCAGTGCTGGAGCACCTTTTGGAATGAGTGGACTGACTGCCTAGGTATACAGAACACTTTATGGGATGCAGGGGAAGAGCATTTGGGGATTGTTCATGACTTGTAATGGGATGTTTAGGGAAGACCCAAAAATGTTCAAGGGAATCAAGATGATCTGAGTAGGAACAAGATTGGGAAATCATAAGGATAAGGAGATAAAAAAGACTAGTTGCATGTAAATAGCTTGCTGCTCAGAATAATTCACCCTGCATTTGCTCAGCACAATTTTTAGCTCTTTTTTCTGTGGGAAGAACTTCCTTATCTCTGTGCACATCTGTGGGATGGCGTCTGAATGCCAGCAATAGGTGTGGGACCACAGGTCAGAGGGTGCATTTGCCTGGGTGCCAGCAACTGGACTGGAGAGACCAAATTGAGTGAAACCCAAGTGCCAGTCCTGGTGTGGGACTTGAGTCAGAGGCCCATGTGTCCCCAGTGCAGCACGTGGAGTTACCCTTGGTAGGGATTACCTAGAATGTGTGTGATCACTAGTGAAAATTCAGTCAGATGAGCCAGCGAGCGGGTGACATAGTTCAGGGATCTGGAGGAAAGAGGTGTCTCCATGGGGGAGACCCCAGGAGGAAATGGGTCTTTCCCAGACTTTGGGTAACTAGGGGAGTGCCAGCAGTTTCTAGAGATACTATAGGATCTGGAGTCTCTAGGGGCAAGACCTGCTGGTGTGTGTGCCTGTAAGGATGAGAATCAGGGGACTTGACTGCAGGGCACCAGGGGAGTCCCAGCCAGCTCTGGATGTTCAAGTGTGATCATGTCTGTATGAGTGAGATGGTCTGCACCAGCGACTGGAGAAGGGCTGCAGTGTCAGGGGCTGGTATGCCCAGGTGCTAGAAACCAGGGAATCTGGGATGCAGGCACAGCTACTGGAAAAACTGACTGTCAGAGCCCAGCTTCTGAGGAAGGTCCATGCTATATGTATGTAGACATATATTTATATTCATGTGCATAAATATATTTTCACTAGCAAACCTCCACCTTGCTCAGCTAGAGATGGGGGCAGTATAAGGCTGTTGCTGCTTTCTGTGTTTGTGGGAGTGCCCTGTGTGTCTGTGGTCTGTGTGGACAGCTGTGTGTGTGTATGCAGTGTATATGTGTCCTCTGCGTGTGGGTGCCTGCTGGGGCCACAGGCTCAGTTTGCTACTGGTTGCACCTATGGCATGGAGCTGTAAGAGCTTCAGCAGCCTCTTGGTCTGTTGGACCCAGCATGCTGTATTTTTCTGTAACAATAACCTTTTCTAAAAAGAGAATTTTTTGGTGTATTCTGCATGGTATCTTATTCACTATACTTTTTCAATGCTGCCTTTTAGAACTTGTTTTCTAAATCTCCGATCTGTATCTGGGGTTGCTTTAATTTAAAATTCCTCTCTTTAGCAAACATACATTTTGAAGGTGACCTGCCCAGACAGTACTCTACCTGTTGCCCCACTAATGAGTAAATAAGCTTAACACATCGTGCACACTTACATTCTTGATTATACTTTGAATATGATATTTGTTTTTTTCATGACAGGATGATTTTACAGATTCAATTTCAGTTTATGATCCACTATAATCCCTGGAAAGGCAGGGAATTAATTTCTTCACAACCATTTTTTTTTCTTCCCACTTACGCTGTTAATTATATCTGTCTAAATGTAGTTCCTTGCACTCGTCTCTGTTGAACTGCATCTGCTTTTTTTCCAGACCATTTCTTCAATTTGTCAAGATCATTTTTGATTCTCATCCTATCCTCCAGTATACCTACAGTTCCTCCCAGCTATGTGTTGTCTGAAAATTTAATCATGTGCTCTTGATTCCATCATCCCTGTTGTTAATGAAAAAAACGAATGAAGCTCCACTCTCTACATCTTTTCGTTCTGGCAGTGAACCACAAATAATTCTCTGGGCACAGTTTTCCAAACATTGTTTAAGGCCTCTGTAGAAGAGCCAACAAAAATCTACTTCTTTACCTGGATTATTAAAAAAAAAATAGGTGAGTTGGACCAGATTTTTTTTTTTTTCAAGCTCAGATTAATTCATTTGTTCATTATCTTTCAGGAGCTTGACATAGTTTATTAATTCAGAATTTTTTCTTTGTCAGTATAAATCTATATCACTCTCCCATACACCCCTCTTCCCCACAAGTTCTATTTCCACTACTGCACTGCCTTTCCTTGTACTTCAGGGCAGAATATATGTCAAAAATATATATATATATTTGCTAAGTTTATAAGGGTATAATAGTATAACTTCTTATCTACTTATAAGTTTCCACAAGTTTTGAAGGTGTCTAAGCTCTTAATACAGAGAAAATAGACCCCCAGTTTGATTAAATTACACAGTTTAATTTGAGGTCATGCATTGTCTCCAAGACAGCCACTGGGGATATAATACCAGATCAGTGTGAGCCCCATGTCCTCATTAGCTAGCCTGAAGATCACAAGTGGTACTAGAGGCTTAAGTTTGAGCCACCAAAATGCATTTTGTGTTCCACTGACTACACTGGGAATTTAGGATTAGTAACATCTTTTGCTATTTGAGATGTGGCAGGGTATTCTTACCCTGATTCAAGTTCCCTGTTTCAAAAGGACGTCTGATGTGGGTACATGATTTAATCCACACCTTCAAGAACCTACATAACAAATCTGAATTTAAGGGTTCTAATTTCAAATTGACATGCAGTCATAGATCCTCCTTGAGATGACAATGAATTGCCCTGAGATGTTGTCAAAACTTCTGAGTTATGTAAACCATCACCAGTATAAATTTCCTACTGATGCCTTGACCTAGATTCACTTCAAACACGTACTCTTTGCTCAGACTAAGCACTAACTACTGCTGCTAAGATACTTCCAGGTTTGCTGACTGAACTCCAGTTGTTTCTTCAGGAGGATTTGTGTCATAACTGCTAGCTCCATGAAGATATCACAGATATCCTAAAGCTCATCAAAAAACATTACATTCTAAATTCAGTAATGAAACTGATATTCTGCCTTCACTGGCATTGACTACTCTAATCAGTAGCTCAAGCTAACCTTGAAGCTACTCAAGACAGAAGCAAAAAAGGTGCATTAAACATTTCATCCTCCTTGGTGTCACCTGTTTACAGCCCACCCTCCCCAGTGAACAGTAGACCCACAATTTCATACTAATCCATCTACAAAGTTATGACTATCATTTTTGATAACTCATACCATTTGCATCTTGTTTTCTTTCTTAGCCTTTCTAACCCAAATCTCTTCATGCTTGTGCTACTTTTTTATAAACCTCATGGATACTTGCAACTTTTTTCTACTTTCTATAAGATTTCTGCTTAGGTTTGAGTTTAATAAAGAACTCAAAACTTAGTCATGTTGCTCTCCTGCCTGTGCTTCCTTGCCTTCTTCCATTTTGGGATAGTTAGTATTTGTGGATGTTGTTATTCCTTAACTCTTTTTACCCTTAAGAACTCATTTATCAAGACAATTTCATTTAAGAGTTTCTTTTACAGATTTGTAAAATATGCCTTTTAAAAATATTTTTTTCTTTAAATTAGGTCAAACTGAAACATCTAATTTGAAGCAGTGCAAACAGTTTAATATATTATTTTAAATACTTCTCATTTACTTCATTCATGCAATAGTGCAGAGCTTGTCTGTCCTGGAGTGAAAATTGAAATTTTCCAGAGTTGTCTCTCTGGAAGGCAATTCTCCAACATTCTATTCATGAAGTCTGAGGAAGAAGAGGCCTTTGCACATGCACAGAATTATAGTATCATGAATAACACAATCATCAAGGTTGGAAAAGGCCTCTAAGATCATCAAGTCCAACCATCAGCGTGGCACCATCACCATGTTCATGACAAAGCCATGTCCTCAAGTACCATATCCACAGGCTTTTTTGAACACTCCAGGGATGGTGACTCCACCAGTTTCCTGGGCAAAGGGAAGCAATGTTCATTATGTAGATATGGGTTAAGACATTAATTACAAACAAGTACAAGTAATACTCTCCAGTGATTGAAAGCCAGAACTACTTCAGTAAATAGGAAACAAATATTGTATTATGTGATTGATCTCATGACAACACCAAAAGGGCTTTTTCTGTCTCAGTGTAAAGATAGATACTAAAGGTTATTGACTCTAGTCACACTGATCAACAATTATGTCATCGAAACATTTTAAAAGTGCCCAAGGGGACCTGGCAGATTGTAATTGGCTTCATTAAGTCCAAGCCTACTTTATTTACCTAAATTCCACAACAAAGTGAATTATCCTTACCTGTTTCTTTCCAGTCGTAACTTCCTCTTTTAGCAAGCTAAGCTGGAGCTCATTATGAGGTTTATATACTTAAATACCCCAGTTATGTAAACATCTACATATACACTGTGTCCAAGCTCTTACTATAGCCAACTGAGATATAGGGCTTAACTTATTCTCAAAGGCATGTCAGTAAAGTCTTTTGTCCATAATCTTTTGTAGGCACGGTTTCTTAGCTGTCAACACACCCAGATACTGGGATCCTTTCAGTCATCTCCAGTGGCAATATTTAGCCAACTGAAGTGAGGCCCTACTGGCTGTAACTTGGATAAAGAACAGCTCAAGCAAGTATATGAAATAAATGTAATTTTGGTGTCAAAAAAGAGCATTAGGATTTTTCCACAAGGCGGCTTATTCCCATTTCTCTACAAAACATAAATCAGTTTTGAGTTCAAGAAAGAAACTATTAAATTTATTCTTTCTACGTCACTTTTAGAATACTTTAGACTTCATGTAAGTTTCACTTAGGAAGCCACAAGATTTCTCTTCCAGATTTTTTTAAACTCTACTATTTTCCAACACCTCTCAGCTCTGTTGCAACATTGATTTGTTCTATATAGCCCTTTTTCATATACAATATTTTCCTATTATCTTCTCTTAAAATGAACTACTAAATAACACAGGTTCCTATAGCTTCCCATCAAGAAAGTATCTTTCAGTGGCAAGTGGTCAAGCTGAATTAAATGCATTTCTAGACTCAATGAATTGCAGGTCTTTTGGGATCACATTTTAAGAGGTTCTGTTATTTGGCAGTTCATAGAAATGCATCAAGTAACTTTATCACTGAACACAAATAACTTAAGTACTGGACAATAAAATATGTTGTAAATGTGCCCCCATGTATAACAAAACATCTTCTCAATGCATTAGGAAGAATGAGCATTTATTTATCTGACTGTGTGTGCGTGTTTATATTTAGTAATTAGCAAGGAAATATAAGAAGTAATTAGTTCCTTTGCAAGGTTTGTTGTCTGGTTGCTCATAAAATCCAAACACTTTTATTTCTCATTCTTGACACTGAAAAATCTCTATGGGCTTATCAGTCAGTATGACATTTTTTCCATTTGAGATTTCATGCTTGGAATGGTTTTTGTAATATGAGATGATATACATTTTAGGTATCCTTCATCAAGCCATGTGCTACATATCCTTCCTGATATTTCTTCTTCCAATTTTATGCTTCAGTACAGTGTTAACCCTTCACTGCTTGTATTGGTTTTTTCTGAGTATCTTCTACCAGGTCTTCATTTAGGCATGGAGCACATTCACTTACTTTTTCCTTTATAATTTTTGTTGTTTCATCATCTGTTGCAAGAATGTTCCATCAATCCACTTCTATAAGAGAAATATCTAATCTCAAACTACATGACAACTAGGTAATACTGAAATTTTGATGAACAGGCCTGGAAATCTGTAAATTAGTGAGCCTTACTGAAATGACCCACTTTAATTTGCTAACTATTCCTATTATTAATAGGAATCCATATGAATGTAATCTAATTTAGTCTCTGGCTAAATTTGTAACTCCCCCATTCTTAAATTAATTTGGAAGATTTAAAATGCATCTTCATAGCAAAAATACTTCCCAAATATATCTCATGAATACTTATTTTGAGTTTTGGTGCCAGCCCTGCAATAATCAAGGACATTTGATAGTGATGATGGATATTTTAAAACAATACATATTTAGGAATATTTTAATTCTTATAAATAGATCTGTTTGACTGGTTGATGAAGCCAGGATGCAAAAATGATCATTTGGGGGTAAGTATTGTTTTCCTGACAAAATGAGAAATAGATTTGTAATCCTAAACCCACAAAATCGTATCTTCCCATGTTCCCAAGCCACTGAAGACAAGACTTCAGCAACCAACCTCTTCTCATTCCTCCCTCACCTGAGAGCCTTTCTCCATCATCACCTGTTCTCTCACATACCAAAATAGTGACAACTACAATTCTCCCTTTTATCTCCTGCCTACACTTCCACCAGCGAGAAACACCACTCTCTACTTTGTAGAGTTTACCTATCAGATTCTCTCCAGAAACACCTCAGGGCAAACAGTAATCCCTGCTCTGTGAATAATCCTGATACTTAACAACAGCACACAGTCAGGTGAAAGAAACTGAAAGGAAACTGAAAGCACCTGAGGTACAATTCAGGCACCCAAATACAAGTTTCAGTCTCTAGGACCCCTTCATAAACCCTTAGGGGGTCTGAGGTGTCTGCAAGAGATTTCTGCATACACCGTGTGACCTTCAGCAGACATCTTCTGAACAATGGGGGGCTTGAGAGAATTTTGTGTTGAAAAAAGTGTTCCTAAAAGTCTATATTTAAGCAATGAAATCTCCTTCTGCTTTCCAATATGTTTCTACCTAGGCATCAAGTAATCTCAGCCATGCGTATCTAAATTCTTATCTACTTCCCTCAGGATACCCTCTGTGACTCTGCACTCCTCTCCAATCCCCCTTGACAATTGCTCACATTTGCAGTAGTAAGTAAAGCTTAGAAGTTTTAACTTATTATTATTCATTTTGTTGCCAGACAGAACATTGTAAGTAAATGAAACAAATTATGTAGAAAAGAGAAGTAGGTGGCAAAACAATTAACACTGTTCAGCAAAGAAACGGAAGCTTGAATCTGCCATTTGTAGAACCAGTACCAGATAACAGTGATCTGTTGACATTCCAAACTTGCTACATTTAAAATATATATAGCTATGTTGTCCATAATGTTTCAAAATGCCTGAGACTGCTTGAAACACCAGCAAGTTTTCATTCTCACAATCATTCAGAGTCTACCTGATCTTAGAACAGCTCAGTACACCAAAACATAGGGTAATTCTGGATAACATGATTCAGTGTCACACCAGCAGTACCTAAGCTAAAGTTTCAGGCTGAGTAACCTAGTTCTTACTGAAACATGGGTAATCTTTTTTTTGTGCTAACCAGTGAGCAGTATGTAATTCCAGGGAAGCAATGCATCTATAACAGATACTGTAAGGGTGCACTACCAAAGTGGCAGAATATGTTCTGTTTATGCTATTGGCCTAGAAGTCTAAAATGCTTGACTTAATTTTGTACTGTAATACTTGTGTGATTGCTAATAAGTTATTCACTGATTTTTTCTGTCACTGTTCTTTATATATAAAATGATGGAGTAGTTATTCTTAGCTATAATTATCTCTAATTATAGAAAATTCCTTTCTTCCTTACACCCTATAATGATACTTTCTGTATTTCCTACAAATGTATGAAATCTCTAGAGCAAATACTGCTTCAGCATTACCTAAGTGCCATTCAGGAAACAATGGGGAGAAGGAGCAAGTGGAGGGGGATTGTGGTTAATCCAGTAACATTCCTCTCCAATATTTTTGTTGTTCATGCTTTTCCCATTCTCCAGTGTGGGGTCTCCACAGGCCAGAGTCCTTTCAGTAGATACACACATGCTGCAGTGTGTGGTCGTCCACAGGCTGCAGAGTGGATATCTGCTCATTGTGGTCTCTCCACAGGCTGCAAGGCAGACTCTTCTCCCTCACATGGAGCACCTCTTCCCCTCCTTCCCTCCCCTCACTGTACCCTCTGCTGTTTGTTTTTGTTCTTTCCTCCTCACTCAGTGGTATTTTCTCCCCTTTCTTCAATACATTTTCTCCAAGGCACCCCAGCCTTGGTGACAGGGCTCAGCAATGCCCTGCAGTGGGTGGGCTGGAACTGGAAACTGTCTGTGTGGGTAACTGCTGAAAGAAATGTGGCCCATGGAGAGACCATGTTGGGGAAAGGGAAAAGCATGGAAAGAAGCAGTACTGGAGATGACCTGTTGTGGACTGTCCACAATCCTCTGTTGCCCCTCCCTCTGCTCTGCTTAGGGTAAAAGGAAGTGGAACAGGCATCAATGACAGAGTAAAGTTGACCCAGGGAAAAAGCATGCTGAGAGGAGAGTAATTTAGATTTTTTTCTCACCATCCTACTCTATTTTAATTGACAATAAATTAGATTCGTTTTCTCAAACTGAGTCTATTTTGGCCCATACTAGTACCTGATAAGTGATGTTCTGTCTTTATCTGATGTCACAATATACTGCATCCTATTTTTTCTTACTTGTTTCTTCTGTCCTGTTGAGGAGGGAAAGTAAGAGTTGCTGGGTTGGGATCTGACAGCCAGTCAAAGTCAACTCACTACTAGAAAAAAAAGAATTAAAAATGAAATTCTCTTGTATCGAAAAGTTCTAAGGATTACTATCAACACATTTAACTTTTTTACACGCATGTCCTGGAGTTTACCTCTCTTGTTGTTTGGGGTTTTTTTAATTACTCTTCACTTCTCTCTGGGGTGGTAATATAGATGCTTTTCATCTGTTGGGGCAAGGAACAATGAGTCATGACTGTCCCTTGCCCTTCACCAAGGATGACTATGATGCTTATGGGGTTTTTTCTCCCTTTCCAGGATCTAGTTCATTTTAACATTTGCTAATCTGCTTTTACACCTTGGTCTTTCTTCATTGGTCAGCAAGTTCACATTATACTCAAATTTGCTAGATATGGTGCAAACTATTTCCTATTTGTTCTCCTCTCTGCTCCTCAAACTGTTTTTGTCTAGTTCCACAGCTGAACTTCTTTAGCTGACCACTGGTCAATTGTTTATAAGGATGGGGTTATGACCAGTACCAAGCCTGTGAACCATGTATTAGCATCCCATGCCTATACTCCCTTATGCTGCACCCTATTTTTCCACTTCTCTGGGCCTCTGTTATTATAGGAGGCATAGATTTCTCCACGCTGCATTATCAAGTTACAGTCTTAAATTTTTAAATTTATACAGAATAACTTCTTGTTACTGCTATCTGTATAAAAACTATGGTATATCACACAAAGATAAGCAAAAGTAAAACCACTTAGACATAGACTCTTGATCACAAAAGAAGTTGCTGCTACAGCAAAACGAGGTAAAACAAAAACACCGGACTGCTCAAGAAAAGTTCAGAGAGAGCCTCACAAGCCTCAGTCCTGAGCTCCTCAAAGTCAGGACTAAGCATGTGGCTTAACTTCACTTACAATCTTTCTACTTTCTCTCACCCAGCAGTGCAGGGAGCTTGTAGTAGGTTCATCACACATCTCTGCTGTTCCTTCCTTTGCAGGGTGACAGCTTGTCACAGTCCTCCCCTGGGCCAGTGTGAAGTCCTTCCTACAGGAAACAGTCCTCCACAACTTCTACAACCTGACTCCTATCCACAGGCTGAAGCTCTTCACAGATTTCTCCAGCATGGGATACAGTACTTCAGGAACAGACAGCTCCAGCTGTCTGATTTTTGGGTTCACAAATCCTGACAGGAAACCTTCTCCCCATGGGGTCACAGCCTCCTTCAGGTATCCACCTGCTCTGGTGTGCAGCCCTCCAGGCTGATCTCTGCTCCACCATGGATCTCCATGGGCTGCTGGGGCACAGCTGCCTCACCATGGTCTGCACTACTGGCTGCAGGGGAATCTCTGCTCTGGAATTTGGAGCACCTTTTCCCCCTCCTTCTTCACTAACCTTGGGGTTGGCAGAGTTGTTGTTTTTGCATATTCTATCTCCTCTCCTTTGACTTTTACTGGTGTTGAAGCAGGGTTTTTTTCCCCATTCTTGACTACATTAACCCAGAAATACTGCCACCATCACTGGTGGGCTTGACCTTGGCCAACAGTGGGTCCATCTTGGAGCTGGCTGGCATTTGCTCTGTTGGACATGGGGAAAGCTTACAGCAGCTTCTCACAGAGCCACCCCTGTAGCCTCCTTACTACCAAAATCATGTGAAAAGGGGCAAAACAAACATATCAGAGCTGCACAGCTGAAACATTTGTCCTTATATCATTAGAATTATCTTTGCCAGATAACGGATATTTAGCACTTTGGTATATGTGATGATAAGTCCAAAAAGCCCATGCAACTATAAAAAGGAACATAATTATTTCTCAAAAAATAAAGCCTTATTTTTGGTTCCAGAGGAGCTTTATCTCAGGTTGTTGGCTTTTGATTGATTGTTCAGGTATTTGTACAAGCCAATAAAATGACTATGCTTTTTATCTCATTAATGAGAGAGGACACAAGTGGAGAAAATAAAGTTTTTATTACCAAATGAATAGCACAGCAGGGTATGATTTGATAAATAGAACATTTCATTTTACCTCATGGGCCTTACTATCGCAGTCCACATCTCCTGAGTAATTTAATGAACTCTGATGGTTGAACCAGTGCCAGTTTTAATACTCAACATTTTAATCAGCTAGCAAAATAAGTTATAACTGAGCAACACTTGAATAGCACTTCAGTGTGTAAAGGAATGTGTTGCAGAGAATGAAGCTTGTTAGCCTGGATGAATTAGAGAAATTGCTACCTCTGCTGGATGTAACTAGTTGGACATTGGGGGTTGTTGTTATTTCCCCTGCACCAGGCATTTTAATTTTGCTCTTTATAATCTAATCAGGTTTATTCTTCTCTTGACCTAGTCATCCTCCATCTGTATTATCTTCCCATTATTTTCTTACCAAATGTTGAATTTATTGCTGTCACCCAGTGTGGGTCTGGAATTGCAAGCATCACATCCATAAGTATATATGTCCCTCGGTGTGCATTTTTATTACTTGCAATTATCCAGGCTTGTAAGTGCCACAATAGCAGAAGCAAAAGCGCAGTCCAAGAATGTCTACATGGTACGAGACATTCTTCTGAAGGAATGGGGGCTTTTGTTATATTTGCCTCATACTCTTATTTTCCTATGACTTGAGATCACAGTATCCTCCATCTTCCAGGAATAGGTTGAAGAAAAGTGATTTCATTTTTATCTGTTGAGCATTTCTAGTTCCCGCAGTGAACCCAGCTGCTGGATGGAGGCACTATAGAAAAGGTGGGGCAGGGTGTGTGTGGCTGGAGTTGATAGATCTCTTCCTAATTACAAGAAGTGGAAAGTGCAACAGAACTAAGATACTGAAAGTCAGTGAGCTTCCAGAAAATTAGACAGTAGATTTTGGCTTTCTGTTCTCATTCATTCTGCCCAATAATGGAAATTGTCATCAAAGTGGCCTAGGGCCTGTTTAATTTGGCATAAGCATTTTACAAAAGACTGCCCTACTTTTCCTTCTGCTTGTTTTAGAGAATAATATGAAAGAAAAAAAAAAGAAAGGAAATAAAGAATGAACAGTGAAATGTTCTTTTTCCAAGTAGGAAATGAACAGAATCCATTTACACAGCTATTTTCTACTTTATGTCTTAGTCACTGCAAAAAAAAAAGAGGAGAAATGAGTATGAAAAGTTGGAAGAGAGAGTTTTCATTCAAATTAAGTTAAAGGGATTATAGTAAATCTATCTGTATTTGTAATGGGAAATTGATAGGTCCACATTTGCCATTTAATTATTCCTATAGCACTAGGGATCTAGTTTTTTCCTGATAGAAAGAATGAATGATTCTCAGTTATTCATGTACTTGCTGTTAATTTTGACACATCTCACATTTTAATCCTAAATATTTGCATTGACCAAATATTATTCACTCAATAATTGCTGTGATTTATTTCATAGCTACTTTTAATAATTATTTCCTATGCATTTCAAAATTTTTGGAATTGCACATTCAGACACCTTTCTGACACCTGTAATGCCATGTTACATGTAATTCCTTTGTAAAAGACTGTGCAACCTTAGTAACCAATTTTAGAGATATATTAAAAGAAGTTTAAAATGCATGTCATATTCACAATAGGTCTTTCACAAACAGCCTTCTTCTGTAACATTGAAACTTCCACACCCATATGAATTGTACTGTACTATTGTGCTGACATAATCCATTGTATATCTATTCTGAATTTTCTCCTCCACTGCTTCCTCCTACCCTATTATTTGTCACTTTATTTAATTTCTATGTTTGATACAGTGTCTATTGTTCTAATGGAAGGTTTCTAATAGCCTTCAATGGGTGTTGGAGTGCACTTTGGGCTTTTGTGTCTGAAGAATACATATGACAAGTTCATCTGCAAATCAATTACTTCAGAAAAAAAAAATTTAAAACCAAAAATTAAAATATTTGTACTAGATGCATAAATGATCATACACTCCTTATTCAGTTGCTAATATATTAGTCAAAGCAAATAGTTTATTTTTTGAGTATTTGCTTTGTAATTTTCAAAAAAATAAATATTTTTATTTATTTATTTGTTTGTCGGTGCTTTTAACGATGTATTTAGTAGAACAGTATTTAATATTTAGTATTCTACTATTAATTGCACTGTACTTAACTTAAAAATCAATTTCTTCAAGGTATTTTATTATAGTGATGATACCATTGCTTCTCATGGGTTGATTATGTTTAAAACCCCAGAAACTATTATTAGCTCATGTATATTATAGTTTACCCAATTGTTCCATCTTTTGATTTGAAAATCTCATGTTTACCTAAAGTATATGTCTTGGAAAACTCCATTTTGATAGAGAGACAACCCACCACTTTGAACAGTTCCCCACAGTTTTAGTCTTTGTTAAGAATATACCTGCATTCTTGTTTTGTTTTAGTGATCATTCCTAGCTTGTTTTATGTCTTTCTCAAAGAAAAAAAAAGTCCTTTTGCATTTACATCTACTTATATCCTTGTAAAGATACTGATCATTGCAATTAACTTTGTCTTGGATAGGCAACAAGAATGCATACCAGGAATATATGGAATACTCCAAAATAAGCCTCTTCATGGTCAAATACAGAAACAAAACCATACCTGTGATTGCCTTGTTTATCATTAACATATTTCCTAAACTTATTGCTAATATCTGGTAATTTTTAAAATTTCATCAAATCTGCTTAACAAAATTTATTTCCTACAAAGTCCTATTGGCTCAGTTTAGCACAAACCCAATCCCAGTATATTTGGGTTGCTTTTAAACAAACTACTGTTTATTTGTGTATCGTATTATAATGTTTATTTGTTTGTTTTAAACTATTATCTAGAATATTGGGCTGTATTTGAGCTGATCATCTGGTTTGTCTTTTCTTGGTACTTACTCAAAGATTAGGAGCTTTCCAGCATTGTAGATGCATTTTTGAAGATGTATTAAAAACTGATCTTGACAGACAGATGTTTGTGTAAATTACCCCGACTTGTCAATGTATAACTGCAGTGCTTTTTCCCAAGTTAACAATTGTCTTGAAAGTGCATCATTATGTCTTAGATATTACAAGCAAGCAAACCAATAATACATAATTGCTTTCTTGTGATCCCCATTCTGCTTTAATTTTGTGACTCTTGCTGTATTTTTATATTTTATTGTAAACAACTTTTTTACTGGAAATAAATTTTATTCAGTGAGTGTCTAACTTAAAGCTTAACTGAAGAACACAAATTTGACCACAATATAAATAATAAATAACTACAGAGCAAGCAAAAAAACAGAACTCAGTTTCAAAGGAGAGGTTCTTGCAATGTGACTCGTAGGCATCTATGTCCCCGAACTTTTAAATGCCTTTTGTGATACTGTTCACATAGCCACTCAGGCAAATATCTGAATATCATTATTTAATTTCTAACACATCTATTAAAGACAAGCATTAAAGAAATATGAAGCACTAGATAAAAGAATTTTCCAAATATATTCCAAAAGGATTTGGGTGTATTTCAAGAAATTACAGTTTTCAAGGGTTATCTCTGGGTAGACATCTCTTGATTGTCTATCTAGTGTGACCACAAGAAAAAGACTGACTATTACACAATTAATTACACTAGTACACAATTAATATAGTCAGATAATCTCCATTTCTGACCTAACACATTATTTTAATAGTAAGTAGGGAAGAATAAAGAGAGAGAGAGAGAGAGAGAGAGAGAGAGAGAGAGAAAGAAAGAAAGAAAGAAAGAAAGAAAGAAAGAAAGAAAGAACGAAAGAAAGAAAGAGAGAGTTGATAGGGTAATCTTATTCAAAAGAAATCATGTTTTGCTCCAAAATTTTACAAACCTGGCAGAGCAGAATGCAGGTAAATATTGTAAATATTGAAGTGAAAAAACATTGTGGTAAGCACTGTAAGTGATTTTTCCTGAGAGGGAAAGAATGGAAGACAGATCAACAGAAATTATTGTAAAATTCCTTGCAGATTCTTTGTCTGATATAATTTGTAAGCTGTTTACAAAAATATTAAACCTTTTTAACTTTGAAGATTAAAGACAGCCAAATTAGATTCTGGCACAAAGACTTGTAGAAGAATTAGGTGGCTTTGTTATTGCAATGAGGTCAGAAATAATATTTCTTGGGTTTTGTGAATTGCTAATTTAATTCTTGAGAGCAATTTGCATACAAGGACACTCTGCAGTTCCATTTTTAGTTAAAAAAATCAATATTTTATTCTCTTTCTTTAAAATATTGCTTGCAAAATACACAACTAGTTGGCTTGCAAACAACAACCCTCACTGGGGTTACCTACCATCTGTCAGGCATGGGTGAGGAAAATTGATCAGTAACTTGGAAATGAAACACCATAATGTTCCTGTGAGAACTTATCATTAAGCCTAATTTTGAAAGCTTTTTTGACTATAAAACTGCTAAATAAGTAAAACATAAGCCAGTCATTTAAACATATCTGCATTATTTCTTCTAAAATGTAAGCAGTGTTCACTTTGCTATCAAAATTTGTATTTTGAAATGAACATACATCCACTTTTCCCACCATAGCTATAAATACGCATGTAATTGGGAGGGTTTTTTCAAATTAACACAGAGATGAGAGATGTTTTCTTCAGATGTATTAAACCGGAAAATTTCTTGGCCGTCTCCTCCCAAAAACCTCAGAGCTAGTAACCATTATGAAAGTATGAGCTAAGATCCTCAAAATATTCATCCATAGTGACAAAATGAATGCTACCTTTGCAGCTAAAGTCTAAGTAAGATATTCTATGCTGTGTTTAATGGCATGAAACATTTGAGTTAGACAACTTAATGAGACTTTTCAGATGCTAAATCCTCAGAAATTACTGGGAATGAGAATGATCAATAAACAACCATTATTCTCTCTCTCTCTCTTTCTCTCTCTCTCATAATTAATTGAAGTCAGTAGAGCCTAAATTGGTGGAAGAGCATAGAAAATATGATACCAAAGATACAAATATACTTCAAGCAAATAAGATTTGCTATATGGTAAGGGATGGAATTTTAACTTGTATGGATATAGACCAGCTGGTGATCACTTTTTTTTAATAAAAGGTTAAATGGAACATCAGATCCATGAATCACAAGTGAGAAAGTCACTTTAAGCTGCTTATTTTACTGGCAATACAGTCTTACTCTTTAAATTATGTCTCCCAGGCAGAGATTTAGCTGTGTAAATACCTAGCAACAAGTGCTTAGCAGGCACTGAGGCATCTGAAACATTCAGGTGTTTAGTTCCCAAAGGGGCTAGAGGTTGCAACACAAGTTCTTCAGAAAGACCACTGCTCTTCTGGGGCAGCAGCTGGGGGTCAGGCAGGAGAAAGTTGATGCTTGCACACCTCTGTGTTTCCTCTAGTATTTTTCTTGTTCCTATTTAAACATTTCAGATTATGATTTCTCAGCTTGGATTATCAGCTAATGTAGAACTTCTGCAATTCAGTCTTTTATACAATTTCACAATCTCTGTGATTTTGTTTGTTTCCTATATTCTTACCTTTCACCTTTTCAGAATAAGTTTTATCCTGTTGTCTGCCCTAGAGTGGAATGGATTCAAAGGACTATAAGCAATTGAAAAGACCTTTCATAACTTCTGAATAAGCCAAACAAACTCTGGAAAATATAGGTACTCCTTAGCCACGTTAACTTCTGCACTTTGCAGGGAGAATTTTTACTTCCCAGTCTAAGCATATTTTCACATTGTTATATGTCTCTGTGTCATTCATTCTGATGAAATCCACTTTAACCTTTTCCTCCAGGCATGCATGTTATATTATTCTCTCTGACCTAAGATTTTAGAGAACAGTGTACCTAACCAGGTCAACTGGGATACTTTCTTCAGTTAGTGATTTCACGTTTGTTTCATCAAAAGAATTTTGGTATGCTGTAGCACAGCTCTTCTTTCTCTTGTTTTGTTTTCTTCTGCTGTCTCCCTGTAAAGTGTAATTTCATTTAATTCAAAGTGTACAAATAAGTTCTCACACAGATAACCTAAGCAGCATGTGGCATTTATCTAAATTATACAGAACAAGGCTTCATTTTTCATGTATTCTAACTACATTTTTTTCCATAATGCTATCCCATTAACTCTACATATATTGTCTTATAAAATGTCTTTACTGGCCACCTTTAACTTACCCAATATGCCATCTTTCTACAGCAGTAAGAATTATCTTGATTTTATGCCTTTTTTTTTTTGTATCGCAAATCATACATGAGGAATAGGAGATGTAGCTCTAAAGAAAAAAAAAAATTATCTCTGCTGGTTTCAGCTGGGATGGAGCTAATTTTCTTCATATCAGCTTGTAAGGTGCTGCGTTCTGGATTTGTTCTGAAAACCACGTTGATAAGGTGGGGATGTTTTATCTATTGCTGAGCAGTGCTCTCACAGCATCAAGGATTTTTCTGCTTCTCACTACACCCCACCAGTGAGGAGGCTGGGGGTGCACAAGATTTTGGGAAAGGACACTGCTTGGACAGCTGACCCCAACTGACCAGAGGAATATCCCACACCATATAAGGTTATGCTCAGCTTGTAAAGGTGGAGGAAGAAAAGGAAGAGAGGTACATTTATCGTGATGGCAAATAACTGTGCATGTGTAAGAAAATCCTGCTTTCCTGAAAAATGGCTGAAGTCCTACCTGACAATGAGAAGTCTCAATGTAATTTCTTACTTTGTTATGCTTAAGTGCACAGTTTTTGCTTTCCTTCTGAAATTTTCTTCATCTTGATTCATGAGTTTTCTCACTTTTACTCTTCTGATTCCCTCCCCCATCCCACTGTGTGGGAATGAGCAAGTAGCCATGTGCGGCTAAGTTGCCTTCCAAAGCTAAACCCAAAACCTGATTTTAAGAAGATGGAGTGGGGTTCGGGCAATGCCAATACTTTCAATTTATCTATCAAAGGGCTTTTACTAGAGTTTTACAGAGAGTGAGAAGAGGGGGAATAAACAGTTTTACAGAGAGTGAGAATAGGGGGAATAAACAGTTTCACAACAACTCTGTGATGGATTTACTTTTATGTGTCCTGGTGCCAGTGAGTGGGGGAAAAAACTTAAAGGAAGGGAGAAATCCAGAAGAAATCTGCTCTTTTCTGGAAGGGAAAAAGAAGACACCTTTATTTAATTTCTGAGAAAAGTCCAGAAAACTTCTGAAGAAAAAATTAAATTACAGTTAACCTTCATTGCCCTTTTAGAAAATACACCATGACTTTCCTCTAAGAACGTTTGCAGAAGTAGTGGTCTCATACGAATGGTGTCATAAAGTTATCACGTAAATTTGTTGAATGCGAGGCTTCAAGGACCAATTCGTGGACCATAGGCCACATGACTTATATTAGATACTAGATGATGACTAAAGAACTTCCCTGGGCAGACTCTTCCACTGCTTGACAAAAGAAACCTGTGAGACATCTTTTCCAAAATCAAACCTAAACCTCCCCTGGTGCAACTTGAGGCCATTTCCTCTTCTCCTATCACTTTTTAATTGGGAGAAGAGACCCCCACCTGCCTACAACCCCTCTTCAGGTAGTTGTAGAGAACAATAAGGACAGGCCCCCCGAACTTCCTTGTCTCCAGGCTAAACCCCAGTTCCCTCAGCTGAACCCCACAAGACTTGTGCTCTGAACCCTTTCCCAGATTTTACTCTTTTCTGGACTCACTCCAGCACCTCAATGTCTTTCTGGCAGTGAGGGGCCCAGAACTGGACACAGGATTTGAAGTGTGGATTCACCAGTGCTGAGTACAGAGGGACAATCACTGCCCTGGTCCTGCTGGCCACACTATTGCTGATACAGGCCAGGATGCCATTGGCCTTCTTGGCCACCTGGGCACTTTGCTTATGATAATTTTTGTTTCTGTGCTTTTTCAGTTCAAATTGCTTGAAACAGTATGAAAAGTGTGTTGCAGGCCACCAGAGTTATGTTTTTGTAGCACAATAAAATGCACATGCTGGGTGCTCTAGCAGGTATTACAGGGGTAGTATAGCAGCACTGTGGAAGGAAGGAACAATGAAACTAGTGAGGGCTTGTCCTAGGTTACAATACAGATGTATTCTATTACCACCAGCTGTGGGCCATTAGCTGTTATCTCCTGCTATGACCCACCCCTGATAACAGACAATGGGCCAGCAAGAAACCACTCCCTGACTCATGGACTTATCTCATCCTATTGTGAGATGCTCTGCCCAGGAGGGAGGAGCCAAGCATTCCCACCTGGATATAACCTGGCCTTGGAACTGCATAAGGGAGCCCTGGCTACTGGATTCCTGGAGGACAAGAGCTACCACTGGGCCTTCAGCTGGAGACCAGACCTTCCATAGGATCAGTGCTTCAACTGAACTACTTCATCTGGACTGCTACCACCTCCCTAACAGGGTGTCAGGTTGTATCTCACTTTGTCAGTGTTTATGTTTTTCCCTTGTATTATTTCACTTATTTTTAATTGTGTTTTTCCTATTAAATTTTAGCCCTGACTTGCAATCTCCCACTGGTTTGTTTTCAAACCAATACAGGGCTAGTGCTAGCTTTTCCTTTTATTTTTTTCTTTTTTTTTTTTTTCTTTTTTCCTTTTTTTAAGACCAAATACAGAAACATCACTGGTTCTGGTCTGTCAGAAAGCTAATTGTAATGATCTGTATGATAGCTGGGAACAAGCTGACAATTAAGTAGGATGGACAGACAGGGGTTCTGTACCTGAGTTTGCTGCCTGGTGAATGTAGTTGTCACTGCAGACATCTACCATTGATCTCTAGATGATCTCTATACCAATCTACCTTTATCAAAATCTGCCATGGAACAGACCTGTGGGGGGGCATGCAGGCATCATTTCAAAAGCACATTTCCTATATAAATACTCTTTTCATAAAGTCTGACAGTACAAGAATGATGTAATTTAGTCTATACACACTGTACCTGTCATTCTTCAATAGCTTTGTACCTACGGATGTAAGTTATGCCCAACTTAATCATCTGGAACTGCTGGTGCCAAGGTGCACTTTGTTTCTATGTAATTTCTGAAATGCAGAAACCTTTCCATATGGCTATCACTTAGCAACTTGCTTTGAAGTCCTTCCCATTAACCCTGAGGACAACAGGGCTAGGAAATGTTTTAGGAGTTTCATCTTCAGGTGGCCATCAGTGACAGCTTCAGAACTAAGAAACATTTCTAGGAAAGCTTTTTCATTTAAGAGCTCAACATTTTTTTGTTCTTCCCTTAACAAAAAAAAATGCACTCTGCAAGCCGTGGGCTATGTTTATTTATGCTGTAGCACCCCTGGGCTACACAGGGGTCAAATTTATGCCACATGTGTAAGCGAACATGAGGATCTTCACTGACACTGTAATAAGAATTTTTCACTCTGAACGGCAAGCTTGACTAAAATGTGCAGTATAACTGTTTTTCACTGTTAGCAATTCATCTGTCATCCACTTTCACACAAAAGCATGGAGAATCAGAGAAACAAGCAGATTTGATCACATAGACTTTTAATGAAAGCATATTCATCTGTACAAGCTTTAAGTGGTAAGGAAACAGCTCAGTTTTATTAAAGCATATTAAATGCTTCTCTGTAAAGGTGTAATAAGCAATGTTATATGTATTTTCCACATGTCAGAAGGACAAAGTATATTTTAAAATATCAGTTAATAATTATTCAACAGTGATTTGTAAAGTGTTAAATTAAATAACCCTACAAAAGTAGGGTTTACTCAGGAAAATTTTTCTCTACCTACTGTAGAAGTTTTGCTGTATATTCTTGGTAAATATGGGTATTGATCACATGAGTGAATGTGGTTGTATTTCCATGGCTTAACAAACTATTGCCCAGAAACTTAGACAGTTGACCACATTCTTGATCTTAATCAGTGACAATTATGAGTCACATTTATTTGCCTCCATAGTATTTCATTACATAGTGTAAGAGTAAAAGAAGTTTTGAGATTTTAAATGCACAGGCAATAAAATGAAGAAAAAGCTTATCTTATGAAAGAGGTAGAGCCATTTACTTAGCTAAGATGAATAGCCAGCTTAAAAATTCACATTTTATATCTAACAGTAGCTTTTGTTTATTTAAACTGTTTAAAACATTTAATCAATATGTCTTTTGAAAGCTTGGCAAATTAGTGTGGTTTATTATTAAGTCAGATTCATACGTGAAAGTGGGTCTAAACTTTGAAAAGGGTTTATTTTACTTCAATGAGTAGTACATAATAATTCTTAATAAAAATTATTTACCTTCAGGAATATGGGAAGAATTAGACAATGGCAAAAATAGTATGTGATTGTTCTATTATTTTCTCCAAGTCAACAAAACAATGTAGTGTGTGATAATGAGGAAAAAATATTTCTCTCATGCTTAAGCTTTAAAATTATTCTGTGGTATAAAACAATGAAAAAGCATGAACATGAAAGCATATCTTGACTACATGTTTAACTGAAACCAGAGAAAATCCCTGCCTACCAGCTTCAAACATCTACTCGAAGAGATATGATTTTCTCCAGTAAGTGGTGAATAACTACCAGAATGTTAAAAGGCAATATCTAAGGCAAATATGTAGTTGTATATATTATTTATGAAAACATTTTATCTGACATTTAGGGATCTCTTAGTACAATGATTGTAGAACATGGGAGGCAAGTAATCGTTTCTCCTGGAGGTATTTTTTCTATCAGGAACACTAAAACTTTAAACACAATTTCAAAGATCTTCACTTTGCAGAAAATATTCCCAACTATTTTAATGAAAAGGGCCTTAGCCATAAAGATTTTACAGCACTTACTGGCTTGTTATGTCTGTGACTTGCATGGAAATCTTGTATTTTATATTTACTTTAAAATTGCCATTGATCAACAGTATTTTCATCATACTGTGGCACATTCATTCAAAAGTCAGAGGCAAGAATAAGGAGAGGCAATAGGGCATATGTGTTCTAAAGGAAAAGTTGTCTGTGAAAAAGGAAGTTCTTTTCAAACCAGGAGGCTAAGGCCTCACTACTTGCGCTAGCCCTTTTAGCTACTGACATACATCTTCAAATCGCATTCATTTCTCTTTAGATGGTGTAACATGTGGGCTTCATTTTTGCCTCAGTTGCATCAGAATATGTCACCCTTTTTTTATTCCTTAACCACAGTTTTTAAAATTATTCTTTTTACATGGATTTTTTAATATAACTTTCTACACAGCTCAAAATTATCTTCCTTCTGTACTGCTGTCTTCTCTTTTTTAAGGTCATTTTTCTTTACAGGGGTACTTTCTTTACAGGGGTATTTACCTTGCTCGGTATTTTGATATCATACTTGCATTCTCTTGAGCTACTTAACAATTTGACTGCCTTAAATTCTGGAAGTTCCCCTGTGTCAAAAGAAAGTTTTCAAAACACGCTTTGAGAACAATTTGTATGGTATGTGCAGGATCTCACTGTGTTCTGTGGTGGTTCCTCTGCATACAGGTGCTGACTGCTTTTCAGGACTTCAGGAGAATTTGTAAAGTCAGCCTACGTCACCTCATTTCTGTCACTATATGCTATAGTAGGGAGCTGAAAGTGGCAAAGTAAAAGCAGTAATTAGTACTATAACTGGTGGCATCCAGATCATTGGGGCTTTGGCAGGACTTTCACTTTCTTATGAAGCTTATGAAATTCCTGTGGCAGGGTTCATCGTCAGAGAAGGTGAAAGGGAGATAAACAGCATCTTGTCTGAGACTCAACATCTTGAAGAACACTCACTATCATGGTAAATGCAATCTCTGGAGAAGAAGGATGGAACCTGGTGGCTTCTGGTACTAAAAGGAAGGCTCCTGCCCCATCTAAGGGTTTACAGATGCAAAATAGGTTCACACTCCTCAAAGTTGAAGAGAATTCAGATGTGCCTACAAGCAAAGAACCTGCTTCACCTAACACTAATCATGCAAGACTACCAGGAAGTAATGGTGAGTCATTGTTACAGGTGACTTCTGCTGCAGGGGAAAGAGATGCAACTGTCAGCCAAACCAACCATCTAGAGAGGTTTCCTGCCTATCAGGACCCAGGATCCTGGATGTTTTGGGAGGACTGTCAAAGCAACCCTTCTGACTATCCCAGAAGTAGTTCCCTGTCCAAGAACTCAGCATGCTGGTGTACCTCTCTAAAGTGCTTTTACACTAATGTATGCAATTATGGAGAACATGTGTGATGAGTTAAAAACCTTTGGGCTTTGATCTTATTGGGATTGGGGAAACATGGTGGGCTGGTGCCTGTGACTAGTGTTGAAGTGGAGGGATACAGTCTCTTTAGGAACGACAATATCTAGATCTGGAAGGGGAATTTTTACCACCCTGATATCTGCTGGAGGGACAACACAGCTGGACATAAGCTGTCTAGCAGGTTTCTGAAATGCATCAATGATAAACTCCTCCTCCAAGATAAGCCAAAGAGGAGAGGTGGTCTGCTGCTTCTCATATCACCAACAAGGAGGAACTTGTTGGGATATGAAGATCAAAGGCAATCTTGGTTGCAATGACCATGATAAGGTTCCTCAGGGCAGAAAGGATGGTGAAAAGCAAGCTCATAACCATGGACTTCAGGTGGGCAGATTTTGGCTTCTTCAAAGATCTGCTTGGAAGAGTCCTGTGGGACAAGGCTCTGGAAGGAAGGGGGACCCAAAAAAACTGGTCATTATTTAAGGCTCACCTCATCCAAGGTTGAGTATTTTATTCTAGAAAATATGGTCAGGCTAAAATGTCAGGAGGCCTGTCTGGATAAAAAAAGAGACCACAGGGAAAGGCTAGAGTGAGGAAGATGTCAGTGATTACTTAAACTGAATATACCTAAGTGCACAGGTCTTGATGGGATGCACCCACAAGTACTGAGGGAACTGGCAAATTACATTGCAAGGCCACTCTGGATAGTTTTTTATCAATTCTGGCAACTGGGAGTATTACCAGGAGGAAACCAAATGCCACTCCTAACTTTAAGAAGGTCAAGGAGGCACAGGCAGTTACAAGTCAGTTTCACTTCAATCCTTGTGAAGGTGATTAATCCTGAAAACCATTTCCAGGTCCATTAAAGAAAAGAAAATCATGAGGAGTAGTCAGGAGCACACTAAGGGGAAATCATCCTTGGCCAACTTGTTAAACTTCCACAGTTAAACATCTGGCCTGGTATAAAAGAGGAGAGTAATTAATATTGTCTGCCTGGACTTCAGGATGGCCTTTGACACAATCTCCCATAAGATCCTTATATACAAGATGTTGATGTATAAATGGGATAAGCAGACAGAGAGGTGCGTTAACTGCTTGAATGGCCAAGCTCAGAGCATGGTGATCAGTGACAAAGTCTCATTGGAGTCCAGTTAATAGCAGTGTACCTCTGGAGTAAATACTGGCTCAATATTTTTTTCAAAATCTTAATTATCTATATGAGGGAGCAGAGTGTACCCTCAGCGATTCTGATGATGACACAAAAATGGGAGGACTGGATGGTATGCCAGAGGGTTCTGCTGCCATCCAGAGGAATCTCAACAGGTTGGAGAAATGGGCTGACAGGAACCTCATAAATTTTAACAAGAAAAAGCACAAAATCCTGCACCCAGGGATGAGCAATTTCCTGCCACCCAGTTGGAATTCACCCTTCCAGAAAAAGACATAGGGATCCTGGCAGACCCCAATTTAAACGTGAGCCAGCACTGTGCCCTTGCAGCAAAGGTTATCCTGGTCTGCATTGACAAAGCATTGGCAGCAGGTACAGGGAGGTGATTCTTACCCTCTGTTTACTGGTGAGGCCTCTCTTGGAATGCTGCGCCCAGTTCCAGGCTCTTCAGTATGAGACCTAACAAGGGGCCAGAAAGATGACTGAGGTACTGGAGCCTCTCAGCTATGACAAAAGACTGAGAAAGCTGGCACTGTTCGGCCTAGGGAGAGAAGGTTCAGAGGGATCTTACCAATGTATATGAATGACCAAAGACAGGATGCAAAGCGGATGGAGCCAGGCTCTTTTCAGTGGTGCCCTGTGATAGGGCCAGAGGCAGTAGGTACAAATTGGAATACAGGAGCTGATGGTCTGAACATCGGGGAGCTTTGAGGGTAGCTGAAAAATAGCACAGGTTGCCCATGGAGGTTGTGGGGTATCCATCCTTGGAGATATTCAAAAGACATCTGGACATGGTTCCAGGCAACTAGCTCTGGATCCACTGATCAATTTAGCTCTCAAAACTAGCTCTGAACCCCACTAGATCAATCTGGGTGGTTGGACCAAATGACCTCCAGAGGTACTTCCAGCCCCAATCAATTTGTGATTCTGTGATAATTCCTTCCTCACTCATTCTACCTATTTAGATAAGACTACTGTCTCACACTGCAGACACCCAAGCTTGGACACAAACTTTGCTCATGACAACTGGTAGAAAACCTGGTGGCTTTTCAAATAAGTCTTTGCAGATGCTTTTCCACAGAAAAAAATCTAATTCCCTGAACATCTGTCATTTGGTAAGTTAAAGCAGAACATAATCTTCTTTCTCAAATACCTCACCTGGTCCTAACAATGGATAACCCTTCTGTCTATAAAGATGGTCTTGGCAGGACATGTCTGTATCTCCCTGCCAAGTACACAGTGATCTAGTGGCTCACCTGAGCTTCTCCATCCAGTTCCTCTTTAACCTATTAATCAAAAAGTAAGATTGCTCTTAATGGGGGCATAGCCATTTCCTCTTAGCAAAATAGCACATCTTCTCTCATTTACTCAAATTATAGCTTCACCATAAATCAGTGCAATTAAGGCACTTGTTTTCTTCTTTTTGTTATTTAAAGCAGATGGATTTTTGCTATAATGACTTGCAACATAGATTTGTCTTTTTTATTTTTAATTTCTTTTCACTTCCTTGGTATTCCTGCTGGGTGCTCCTTTGTCCTGCAGGACTTCTGAAAACAATATAGCAAAAAGGTAGCATGTGCAGTCCCACAGGGCATTAGAGATTACAAAGAATTCCTGCTTTATGCTTCAACACAGTAAGCCAGTTTTATACTGGTAAAAACTCAGGGGACGGTTTTCCACTTTTGGAAGCATGAAGATATACTTGACAGTCACAATTTGGGTCCATCATTAAGATAAAGAAATGTTTACAGCTGGCCATGGCAATGTATTACTGTCATTACATCTAACAATTCTAGTACCTCTCAGTCTGTACCTTTCCTTGCAAATATTCTGGGAGTTGAGCATTACAACATCCTCATAAATCATGCAAATATCTCATTTGAAAGATGAGCAACCTTAGGCACAAAGCTCTCAAATTATTTGCCCAAAGTCACACAACAAGTAAGTACCAGAGAATAAAACCTAGGAATATTGATTCTCAATTCTGTACTCTAGCCACTAAACTCACTCTTTAATTTTGATGCACCCAAACTCAAACAGACTAAGACTCTTGACCTGATCAAATTTGAAAACACTCATGGTAGATTTATGTTCTTCTTTATACATAACTTTGTTCTTTCTGTGTGCATACAAAGCATTGACTACATTGCTGTTTATTAGCAATGCATTTATGTTCTAGATGCGACTTTTGCAGAACATGAATGTTACATAAAAGTTGTTGCCAGTAGAGTCCTGTTGTGAAGCACATGTTCCGTTAAGCATGAAAGCAACAGTGTGTTAAACTTTTTAAAGCAAATAAATTAGCCACAGATACAGCTTAGTTTTTGGGGGCCATTTGCTCACCATGAAGATACCCCCATATTTAATGCTTCTATTGTTTGCTATGGGAAGAACCATTCCACACTTGTCTCAGTAGTAATAGCGTATCACTGTAAATATTCAGACAGTTATTATTTTGGAGGCATTTATTTTCTTCCTAGACATTGAAAGGTATGTTCTTTGTCTTCCAACATTAAAATTGCAGGTTTACTCTTAGCAATCATTACTGATGTTTGAGCCAAGACTTTTCAGGATCAAAGTCAGCAGAGACAACCTATTGGAGGACTTCAGCAAAATCCAAGTTTATTGACATACCTAAAGAGATAGAGACAGTATCACCCTTTTTCTACTGAGTTGAAGCTTAGAAATAGTTTGAACAAGATTTTCTGGGAGTTAACCTTTTTTCCTTGCTAAGCTGCTATAACACAAACTGACTGTTTCACATTGTGCATGTCTGAGTTAGTAGTGATATATTTTCTCACCACTTGAAACGTGTGGGTTTCACATCAACTACAGCAGGAGGAATTGGCTGCTCTGGAAAGCAGTAGAGATTATACAAGGAACTAAATCACATCTTTTTGGTGATTTTCAAATCAGAGCATGAATGGCTCAATCCTTTTTCTAACTTCTCACAACAGCTATGGCATAGTAATAAATTAAATGTGTCACTTCTTTTTCCCATTAAAAATCTTAAGAATTTGCTGGCTATAAAACAATACACTGTGAACTAGAGTAATACGTGTGGCAAGGTTTTTTTAGTTTTTCATTATATTGCTTTTCATTTAGTTTCCATTTACTCTATTCCCACATGGGTGAAAGGCAGGGAATGAGAAGGTAACAATCTGCAAAATGAAAGATATTTTTAGGCAGAAATAATACTTTCTTTAACTTCCTTTTACTGAGAATTTCATGTAAATGCTAACTAGTTTTTTCTTTCCTTGTTTTTACCATAAAACAGAAGCACATATTTTATACCTCCACAGTAGTTTTAATTATTTCCCCCCTTCTATCATCTACTTCCTTGTTTCCAGGCATTTGTGACTTACCACTCCTGACCTCAGGAGACTATTGTTCTTTCTTAATTCCAAGGATATTTTTATGACAGAAAACATGCTGGCGAGCACAGTTCCTGTATTTAGGAAACTGTAGTCTTTAAACTTTTAATTTACTGCTCATTTCACTGCTAAACTATCTTTCCTGAGCTGCAAAGCTTTTGCTTTCCTCATCAGTAGAACTCAAGAAGAAAAAGAGGGATTTTTTTTCATTTTTTTAAAACTTGACCTGGGATTAACTCCGATTTGGCAGAAGAAACCTGTTACATTTTCATTGGTCCTACAGCTAGGTGGGCAAAGTGTTATCTTTCTTCCTCTCAGCCAAGTAGTATGGCTATTGACACATTTAGGGGCAAATCCAGAGAAAGCAGGTGTTACAATCAAGTATGCCAGCAGATGCGTTCTCTGTTTCATTAATGTTGCCAACTACATAAGAATTTCACCAAAGGGAACCTGGGGAATTTACACTCAGTGGTGCATAATTTAAGCTTGCCACTGACTACGCCTTATGTTTGTAAGCTCAGCATATGAAGTTTTTGGATAAGGGATTGTAAGATGTGGGCCACAGAAACCAGAACCATTACCCCTTGAGCACTGTAGAAAGAGATTCATAGAAATTTTGCAAGATTTGTAAACCTTCAATTCTCTTTAAACTCTCTTCCTAACATATTTAAGGGATGAGCTGTGGTTTTATTTAAGGTTGTTATTTTGTCCTTTATTTCTGTGAAATCCTATTGTGTCCAGCCAGAAATAAAATATGAAATGTTTTGAATAAGATATCCTAGTGTAAACTTCTATTATTGCCCAGTGCAGCAGAAATATGTATGTCTGTACAGATTAAATTGTCTGGCATTTTCTCCTTTCTTTACAGGGTGTGGAGAATGTTGAAACTTAAACCTCTGAAACCAGGGAATAAAACCTGAAGGAAATCAGATTCAGTCAGGTTGGAAGGGACCACAGTGGACCATGTGGTCCAACCTCCTTGCTCAAGCAGGGTCATCCTAGAGCACATGGTACAGGATTGTATCCAGCTGAGGAGGGAAACTCCACAATCTCTCTGGGCGATCTGTTTCAGTGCTCAGTCACTCCCACAGTAAAGAAATTCTTCCTCATATTCAGCTGGAACTACCTGGGCATCAGTTTCTCCGCACTGCCTTTGGTTGTTTGCTGGCACCACCAAGAAGAGCCTGGAAACATCCTTTTGACACCCTCCCTTTAGATATTTATACATTTTAATGGGTTAATGTGAATGGAGATAGCTGGAATGTAAACAGTGCATTTTCTGCAAAACAGCCAAAAGAGATAGTTCTCAGCCATGCCTACATCTTCTTGCTAAACCTCACCAAGATATGTCTGATTCTGTTGGCTCGGGGTTAGTTGCCACATATGACTGGTATTCACAGTGCCCTCCCATCAGGGGTTTTAAGTCAGATGAAAAACAGGCTTAAAGCTTCTAGGACTCTTTTATGGCATGGTAAGAGTAAACAATCACACTACTCTTTTTTAACCATAAAAACTATGAGGCTTTGAACTCTTCCTTAACATTTCCCAACAGCTCTCTTCATTTTCCTTGCATATCTCCACAGCATAGGGAATGCCACAATGTTATGGTCTCCCAGAGGACTATCATAGTCTAATGATCAAAGAAAGGAAAAATCAGAGGAAAATGTTAGAAACCATATGAAGAGTGTGAAAATGAGTTAAGAAGTACAAAGTATTTAAAAGATTCCACTGCACTAGCATTCCTGTCATTTCTATTTTCCACTTTGTTGAAAAGCTATATTTGTATAACCTACCACAGGGAGTCATTAGGACATCACCAGAAGGTCCCTGCCTTCTCACTTCCTCAGTGATAAATGCAGTGGCTTTCTCTCATTGTTGTTCTCTAAAGTTATCTATTCAAGTTCGCTGACATACTCCACGACCAAATAACCAATTTCAAAATAATGCTGGCAAAATCAGCATTACAGGACGAACAGTGTTAATCAACATATAGACACATAATAAATTAAAAAGTTCCAACCCAATTTATTTTCTTACAAAAGAGACCTCAGAAAATTAACAGAGAAAAAGAATGGCAAAGATTTAATTATAGGATTGCCATTATATCTTATATCATTATTCCCTGTTATCTATGAAACATTTTAAAAAGGCTCAAAGTCTGAACTGATTATATTTCTGACATTCTGTGAGACTAAAATGGACTGACTAAAGATTTTAAACTCCTAGGTAACTAAATATTAAAGTCCCATCTCATGATAACCACAACAGTTATTTCAAGGCTTTACAGAGGTACATATTTTTCACACTTTACAGAACCGGAAGGTAGAAGAGAATCTATGTGATACAGTGAATGTATTATTAAAATAAGGATCCTAATATATCATTAATATAATTTTTATTAATGTTTTTCGTATGTCTGGGGAATAATAAAACCAGATATTTTTCCTCATAACTTCCCACCTATCTGTTCCACTTCCTCGTTTCTTTATTGACAGTGGTATTCCTGCACCCTGCTGCTCTGATTCTTTCCTTAGCTTGTTAGAGAGTTAGACCTAATTTCTGATTCAGTCATCTGCCAATTAGGTGCCAGCATACCACCCATGTTGGAATGGTGTCTGAACTTAAGAATTAGGCACCCAGACTCTTATCTGATGCATGTCCTGTTGGAAACTGTGCCCTTGGGCAGAGTGGAAGGTCCCTTGAGCAGAGTGCATAGGGGAGGCATTCTACTCTCCTTGGGGAGCCCCAAAAGGTTTTCACGGTTTTCAGAAGCAAAATCAGTCTGTTTTATGAAGAAAAATGCAGAGAAAACACACATCCCATGAAAATAATTTCTGTAGAAAACTCTTCATCAATTTTCTATGGGGGATTTTCTAAGAGAAGAACTTCCATTTTTCCTTGTTATGACACTATTATAAAAATGCAGACTTTAAATAAAAGACAACAAAACCTAAAAAATGTAGGGTTTATGACATTTTATTGGTGGCAATAGCCTTATCAATAAGATTTTGCACAAAAAAAATAAATTATGACGCTAGAGAAAGTGCATGGAGAATTAAGCCTATTTGAAGCATTCTGGACAGTAGCCCTTTGAACAACTCCTCGTAAAAGGAGGCTGTTGCTAGGATACTATGGCTACTATCATCAGGATAATGTGGTGGGATATACATATATATAGATAGATATATTATAAACAAGAAATCTTGATCAATGGGCACCACAGACTATAAGCAATGTTATCAAACCTACATGGTATATTAAAGATTGAATAGAACATTCAATCTCATGCTGAAAAGACAATGTGAAGTTAGTCTTCAAAGTGATGCCCATCAAAGAATGTCACAAGAAACAGCCACAATGCTTGTTAGCTGCTTGAATAGAAGAACACAGACACATGGCCCAGAAGTGAGCTGAGAACAGAAGTCAGAGAGACTAAAGAAAAAGAGTGAACAGATGTCGCCGCTGAGGTGAGGGAAGTGTGTAGACATTTCATTCTGCTGGAATCAAAGACAACTAAAACAATGAGGATGAAAAATTACCATAAATGGATGCTGAATTAGTCTTTTGATTGGGAGTGGCTAATTAGTTGAAATTATCAAAATAGAAGATCAAAGGAGTATATGGAAACTATACAGATCTGAAGTCAAATTAGGTTTATGGGAAAAATTATTACTCTGTTAAGACAGCACATCATCTCCTCAACTAGAAGAGGCCATTAGATAGTCCTCAATACATTTTCATGTCAAAGAAAGTGTCCAAGGCTCTCCAGGCTGTTCAGGTATCTATGCTACCTATTTCAGTGCAGTTTTGCCTTTGAGAGTCTGGGCCTGCAGTCAGAGCAGAACAGTTCACAAAGAAAATCAGCTTGCATGACAAATTTCATACTCTGCCTGAGGAAGAGTGCAAAGGTATTCTCTCCTAATTAAAATATGAATGCTGTCATCTGATAATCTTCCTTGTGAGAAATAACAAGCTCACTAATTAAATGTGCAATTTCTTGACATTTAAACAGGTCAATTCTTTTTTCCATGTGTCTGATCATTTATTTGAGGTGCTACTTTCAGGCATGTTTATTATACTAACCAAAATTAATAACCAGCATAACCAGCATAACAGACCCTTCAAAAACAGAAGGGTAAGTAATGTAGTTTTGTCCTTTTGCTCAAGTGAAGTTATTTTAATATAGAAGATAACTATAATTAAATAGAGGATAGAGATTTCATTTTTACTAAGTCCTCATCATCTTTCTGGGCTTCCCGTGTATGTCTTCTGATGTCTGTCTTTCATAAGGTCATGTCTTTATTCCATTTGGCTTTAATGAATAAAATGTTATTGCATAAAACTCAAAGAACATGGCAAGACAGTCCAACTTTAATTTAGGGATATTATTTCTGAAAAGGGTGCTATTGATAGATTGCTAGTTCTGGTATGGATAGAATGGAATACCTGTGGGTACAGACTTTTATTTTTAAGAGCTTATGTGACTTCCACAACTGTAATAACTGAAAACAGATCTTGATTTTTAGCACAATAGTGAGGATATGATAAATCATAATTTAAGTGTAGGTTTCAACAAGTCAGTTGAAAATTAAATTTTCTTTTTCACAGAAGATTCAAATCTTCTTGAAATTTCATTTAGTCTAAATGGGATTGAAGAGTTCAAGGTTCCAAATATTCTGCAAATCAAAATTTTAAAAGTGTTCTCTTTCGAAAAAAGCAAACCCAGTCCCTGTGAATTTACCAAGCTGTTAATCACAGAATCACAGTGTAAGCTGAGTTGGAAGAGACCCACAAGGATCAAGTCCAGCTCCTGGCCCTGAACAACACCATTCCCAAGAGTCACACCATATGTCCGAGAGCATTGTCCCAACACCTCTCGAACTCTGTCAGGCTTGGTGCTGTGACCACTGCTCTGGGCAGCCTGTTCCAGTGCCCAGCCGCCCTCTGGGTGAAGACCCTTTTCCTAATATCCAGCCTAAACCTCCCATGACACAACTTCAGACCACTCCCTTGGTCCCGACACTGATCAACCCAGAGAAGAGATCAGTGCCTGCTCCTCCTCTTCCTCACGAGGAGGTTGTAGACTGCAATGAGGTCTCCGCTCAGTCTTAATGAAATATAAACTCCTTATTGCATACAGTTATTTAGATGTATGAAAAAGTTGTATGAGTTACAGATTTAAATGTTTTGAAGTAGGGAATGGCCTTTCTCACCAGATATCTAAAGACAATCTGGCATTTATTACCATCTGCTTTGTTCCTCAGCAGTATGAACTTAATTTATGTGATCCTTCTGCTGAAAAAGAAAAATGTATGCCCTTCATTGCTTTGACTTTAATGGCTTGGATTTTTTTAATTAGGATTTTTTTTTCTGTGAGATGTCTGCCAGGGGTTGACCTGTTATCTTTATGCTGCAATTTATGAAGGGGTTAAAATAGTCAACTGTTACCCTACACAGAGTAGGCAACATTTCTATTATGTTGCATTGCAGTTTTCAGACCAGGATGGCAATTGCAATTAGCAACTGTTTGAGTCATATACCAGGTTATTAACTGAAGCAGTAAGAAACAGATATACTGCCTGCTTAGGACGGAAAGCTAGGGCAATAACCTCATATGCTGCAGCAGTAGGAAATGGCAAAACATGTCAGAGCTCTCAGAAATTATAATTTTCTGTGTGTAGTTAGGGTCAACAGTTGACTTTAGTATAATGAGGAATGAATTACTCAGAATAAAAGTAGTGTTTTATCTTGATTCTTGATCGTTCTCATTTTAATGTGTGATAAGAGACTGAACACTTTAGCACCTGTGATATATTTCATCTTTTTATCTTTTCTGTCTTAAACTATCCAAACCCTAAGTATTCTGCTTTAAACCCTTAAACTTATCTTAAACTTTTAAGGTTTGGAAAGGTCTTAATTTTATAGGTTTTCTCCATAAATTGGTGACTCCAAAAAGGTTTAATAACAGCCTAAAGCAGATACTCAAATTGGGCAGAACAAACCCAGTAGGTAAAAGAGCATTGAATTGCACTAGGCTTCACTAAGAATCCTGGCAACGGAATTGAGAAATTCAATTGCCAAAAGGATACTTCATGCCATTTCACTCTTCCTAAATTGTCTGAGATATCTGCACAAAAATTATATATATGCCACATGACAGAGGTAAAGACCTAATTTAGGTATCAACATTGAATTGAATCCTTCCCCTGTCTTTCTGATGGCTGAAGTTCAATGTTACAAAAATCCAGCTAAAAAAGACAATACAGTCGACTAAACACAACTCCTAACGCCACTTGCAATATCCTAGGGTCTCCAGGATATCTGCATCAGATTGTCAGGTATGCACAGGCCCTGTAGAAGACTAACTCAAATTTTGGGCCAGTAGCTGAAAAGCTCAAAAGAAATCTTCCACAGAGAAGTCTTAAACATAATTTTGAACCACCCTAAAGCACCTCAGATGACACTGTCTCTAAACTACTGCATAAAAAATATAAATACTGGTAGAAGGAGAAATTAAAACTGTGTGTTTATTATGTTGCAATTATAAAAATATTAAATTTACTCTGCTTGCTTTAAATAAGATGTAAGCCTGGAAGAACTGAAGAGTTGGGAAAGAATTACTTCTTCTTGGATACCATGTGTAGTTTAAAATTTCCCTTTTTGACCTATTTATTTTAGAATCAGGATTTATTGAAATCTCAGCTTTGACAGATTACAAGTTTTCCCTATGTTTTACACAGAAAATCATGACAAGGTTTTGTGTTTCCTTACATGAAAATTCATCTCTTTCAAAATCCATAAGGGGCAAAGTGTGTTGCTAATCTATATATATCAATTCACTTTCCTTTATATCTAGAAAATCTTATTTGTACAGGGTAAACAAAAATAATGATTTATGTATATCTGAGAGTTTTATTCTACATTCTTGGTCACTCATTCCAGTATTTAATTTAATTTGTTAAGGATAAATATTCTTATCCAAAACTTCTCACCACTGAAGAAAAATTACCAGAAAAGGAAGAGGCATAGAACCTGGCTGAAATATGTGGGTTATTATTAGCTAAGAAGACATAGTCTTAAATCTGTTAATATGCTATGAAAAGCACAGGAATGCATTCTTCCTGGACTTTGCTGGCCACACTGCTGCTATGGAGAACAGTCAGTTGACAGGTAATGAAGAGAAATGTGGTCTTTAAGATAACTGTGATTCACCATATTGACTGTTTGAAAAATAAATTGGATACAGAACTGACATGATTGTAATAGACATTGGTCATTTGCTGGAATATGCAAAGGAACTGTATTAAAACCTAAGATAAAAATAAAAACAGTATCAAAATTAGAGATAGATTCTATATGCATAGAATTATGGAATAGTTTGAGTTGGAAGGGACCTTTTAAAGGTAATCAAGTCCATTTTTATCACTAAGATCAATTTTTTAATCTTGATTTTTAATTGTCAAATGTTTAGGATTGGGAACAATTAATTTTGTAGGATTAATTTTGAGCCAGGCATTGGTAATAAATAATTAGCTTCTGTGAAAATTAAAAATACACAAACTACATAAAAGTACCTCCCTAAGTGCATTGTTTTTACTTATAAGTGATAGTCTTTTTTCACCCTGTGACACTTCTTACTTTCTCTGCAGATCAGCCAAGGCACAGTAACAATGAAAGCACATTTCAGTCACAACAGTAATACAAAACTTGTTGACACCTCTGGACTATGCTATATAGTGTGGAAGAGCACATCCAGAGATGCATGAAACAGACACACTGCACACAAATCCTTCTAGGAAGTGAGCTCAAACTCTTCAGTGATGAAGTGACACTCATCACCTCAAAAAAAGGGATTCAAATGCCTTATTCCCAGAAAAACAGCTACTGTTCCTGTTTATTTCTCATTGAATAAAACAATGGAAAAATAACTAAAAGTAATTTAACAATGTGAACAAGATCACACTTCATTGAGGTACCAGCCATCAGGTAATGCCAGACATTGCTTACTAAGAAATACCCCAATTTAAATCAGTCGCATTCACCAGAATGCTGATATGCAAAAAATATTCGTTATTTGCTAGTATGGCTGTTTGTGCACTAGAAAGGATGACAGGAATTGAGTAATGTAAATGAAAGTGTACACAGCTGCAGTGATTCCCATCTCCCAGATGAAAAGAAGTCAGGCAATGCTGTGCCAGGACTATGATTCCACTAACAGATATCTATTTTTTATGAGATTAAGCCCCTTCTCCATTTACTCATTATTGTCAGTATTCCAACATTGCTGATACTCACATGCTCTGCTATACGTTAAATAGAATCCTAGAGCAGTGTTTAGAAGGAGCATCCAACATACAAAAAACCACTGCACATGTGGATAATTCCTGAGCTCTCTATCTGGAGGGCTGGAAGGTGCTGGGGCAGGGGGATTCCTTCGCTCAAAGGAATGCATGGGTGCACAGTACTTCCGTCAGTGGGCTGCAGAGTCTTGGTGCTAGCCTTGCTACTGCTGTTGCTGCTGCACAGAAAAGGGGGAAGAATGACTCAGAGAGCCTTTGCATTGTTACAAAATTCAGTGAGGGATGGACCCCCACACACCCCACAGTAAGAATTGCCCCTCTATGCAGCAGTTCTCCAAGTGTGTGTGCATGAACACATAGGTTTGTACAGGCTGGGAAACTGTTCAAAACTGTAAAATACCTTTATGAGGTCTGATGCAATATGCAGATTTGCCAATGGATAAAAGATTTAAAAATAAAACATGTTTGGCAAGTTCCAGTTCCTGCTTGCCAACTTGGAAAGGAGAAGAGTGATCAGGGTAAAGTAATTAAACATTTTTAGCCTTCTTTTTCTATGTTATTATCTTCATTTCATTGCTCAGTGTTAAGCTAGCCTAAATATTGCTTCAAAGCATGAGCTCTGAGGTCCTCCCTTCCTTGCACTCACACTCAGGGTTCTCAGCCACAGTCTCTAGTCACCATTTGTGAGTAATCACAGACTGGCACAACTACCACTAAACACAACAGAGCACAAATCTGGTTAGCAGAAAAGACTGCACTTTATAGCCTTTAGCTCAGCAATAAGACGTTTTTGAGATTCCTCCTTGTACAGTGCATTGTAATGGGTTGTGTGATTAACAAGCACCACTGCCAGTGGAGTCAGACACCAGAGCAAAACATTTCCCTGCTCTTGCCAAACAACAGATTTAGGGCCCAATTCAGTTTGAGTACAGCCAGTTTCCTTGCTACAGAAGCTGGCCATGATTTTTACTGAAATAAGCCCTTTGCTTCTAGAATGCAGATGAGAATTCAAGACAACCTAATTAAAAACATCAATGATTTTTTTTCATTGCTGTTTGCTTCTGCTTGACATGATTTAATGTCAGATAGCTCAGAACATCAGAGCTTTTCTAGATGTATGACTGCAGCAAAAGATTCTTCATCCATCCCAGGAACAGTGTACCTTCTGCTAGATGACTTTTTTTTTTAAATCTAGAAATGTAAATCACTTCTTCCAAGATCACGTTCCTTTCCTATTAGGCTACTACTTTCTCAAATATTCATGTTGGCTTCCCAGCATAATAATAAAATCACCTCTTAGCCTCTACAAAATATTTTTATAGTCAGTTTGTTTGGGTATCATTAGCCTGGCACAAAAATACTCTGCAAGCAAAATATGGGTAACTCACAGGTACAAAGCAATTATTTATTGGCCAGTGCACATAAAAGACAGGTGGTATTTAGTGAACTTTGAGGTTAAGCACCAGTGTGCTCACACTCCAGTACAGCAGCTGGAAAGCCCTCACCAGGCAGGCAGACTTTTCTGAGGAGTGAGGGTTTGGTGACCACAGCTCCCAAGGGCCACCATGGGGGCAGAGATGCTCCTCTCTTTTACTCCATCAGCACTGATGGATCAAGCCCAACCTGGCAGTTCCTGACTGTCATTGACTAGACCAGCCTTCATCTACCTTCTCTTCATTTTTTTTTCCTTAAGGTGTTAGCATTTCATGTCGATGTTTTCTCTGCTGAGTCCTTGGTCTCCTAGCAATCACATATCAGCAGTCTGACCACTCTCTGTAATTTTTTACTTTTCTTATCCCTGTACAGACAGTCTCATAGCTCTGGCTCAGCAGTCTGAGTCAATGTTACACAGCTGGAGTGTATCAAAGCTGGACCCCCTACTCAAGCAGCTAAAACCCCAGCAGTGGGGAGCTACAGAGAGAGGGTTATAGTGTGCCATGGTATCATATGTGATTCTTTCTTGGACACTATTTTATTCCACTCATGCTTCATTCCTGATTACTTCCCTGATCCTTCTGACTCCAGTTCCTGTTTTTCTCCCCTAATAGGGAGTTCTGAAAGAACAACTACTAGCTTTTTTCAATTATTCTTTAGTTTTGTAACACTTTCTATCCAGAGTTGTCACCAACTGTTGTGTGTTGGCTGTCCAGTATCAATTTGCAAACTACTATTCATAGAAACAATGTTGAGCACAAGTTTCTTACCGTGGGTTTACAATATTCTGTCAGTAGGGAAGGGATATAATTCTGAACTTTCCCCCCTGTGAGTGAGCAGAATTTTAGCCAAAAAAATATGTTTTCTTCTCCTTTAATCCTCTTCACAGCAAAACTCGAGAGGAATGTCCAGAAAGGACACCATATGCTTCAGAATATGCCATCATATAGTTTGTGAGCCCTGTAGTTGCTGCTGCCCTTTAGCCATTAAAACTGAAAACAGCAGTGTTTCTAGGTAGCCAGATCATGTTTATTACAGTACATAAATCCTGTGTGTCCAAACTGATCATGAAGTGCAGCAGTCATTTCTCTGGGGCTTCCTGAAACCTTCAGCAAGTCATCAAATTCCTCTTTCCTGGGAATGGAAAAGAAAAAAAAACCAACAAAATCATTTAAACCCTAATGATATATTTACTTACATGATAAATGGGGATCTGTGCTTGAATCTAGTTGTCGGATAACTTCCAAAGTGTGTTGTGTATTCAGCCAAGATATAACATATATTCAGACAGGGTAATATTGATCTGAAGTGGTACACGGTGAATCCAGAAAATTGTGGCTCGCTTCCAGCATTTCAAACATAGAACTATGTAGGAAAAATACAACTTATATTCAGATGCTTAATTCAAGTCTAAAAATTTTCTGGACAGAAACTATATCAAAATCAACCAACTGATTTACTATTCTTCCTCAATTTCACAATATTTTCTCTGTGCAGTCTTTTTACAGCACGCAAAAAGAGCAGAAAAGATATATACAATGGAAACATTAAACTGAATTTATGCCAAAAACGAATGCATAGTGCATAAACATCAATCCTGATCTGACTGTTTTGCTCATCTAAGCAGAACAAAGCAGTCAGTAACACCTTTCAGGAACAATATCCATCGAGTAATATAGCACACAACTATCCCTGGGGTCTAATCTGAAGGTCATCTCCACCTGATTTAAGACACAAAATCCACATATTTGCATCCATTACTTTGGATCCACCCTAGAATGATCCACAGTCTGCTCTTCCAAGTCCCTTCAGGATTAGGCCTTCTTTCTCTGTCTCCACTTGCTCTAATCACAAGCAAAGGGGAAAGAAATAAAAGTTTGTAGAAGGCTAGAAATGACGGACCAAGAAGTTGCAGAATCACCATTGCTGTATTTTCTGAACTTACAACTTTCAGCATATGGATGAATTTCATATACAGCAGGAAGGGCCAACAGACACCACTATGTTGTATTTGGACAATCCATACACTGCTGAATTTGAGGTACAGCCAGCTGTTGGGGACTAGATTAAGGTGGGTTTTTGCACCCAAGATCAGCAATTATAGGCTTAAATATAAATTTATGATTAAACCTAAAATTCAATATAGATGTAACTAGACCCACACAGATAAGTATAGTCTTGTATTGGGGAAGAATTGTTTTCTTCTGCAGTATATTCATTCAAACAACCTACTATTTTCCTCCCCAAATTACTTGTGAATATCATCCAAATTTCCCACATAATTTTAGGTGGAGAAAATGAGAAGTTATAACATTCTGGAGGACATTATGCTCTTTGTTTATTTTGTGAGCAGTGCATACCTTGTGTAGCGGGTTGAGTTTGGTAACCGGGCAGAAACACCAATTCTGTGTAGTGGTTTAAGGGTTAACTCGGGCAGTAGCCCCCTGATGTCCCTTCTGTGAGATAAGCATTAGGAGGAAAAGCAAAGCAGGCACAAAAACTTAAAGAACATAAACAAGTTTGTTAACAGAGTTAAAAGAGGGAAAAGAAAGTCAGACTAAACCTTCAGAACACCTCTCTCCCCCCACCTCTGCTCCCTTCTACCACCAACATAGAAGAAAAACACAACCCTTGAGATTCTAGTCAGTTCACCACCTATATAATAATTTCTGGTTTTCAGTTCACTTAGGGAGAGGAGTCTCTCTCGGTCAAACCACGGAAACATCTCCACACGAAACAATCTCATGCAGCTTCAGTGTCACAGCAAAAGCAGCCGCCCGGAATGGTTTTCTGCTTGCATGTGAAAGTCCCTTCCCCCGAGTACAGCTTTCCCCACAGCTGCTTCGAGGGTTTCTTTAGCTAAGGGGGTACTATTTTTAAGGATGAGCTGTTCAGAAACAGAAGTTTTCCTCACTTATCAAAGTGCCTGAAAGGCATAAGGACCCTCTCTGGGAGTATCCGCATGGTCTAGGAACAGAGGTCCCTTTTCTCTCGTGGGATCTCTGCTCAAATTTCTCATCAAATCACAGCTACTTTAGCACGTACTTATTGCAGCACAGGTACTGTTGCTCACAGCAAGTCACAGCTACTTCAGCGTTTGCTTGTTCTAGTACAAGCACTTTTGCTCACAGCTGCAGTTTCAACGCTCAACCCCCCCCCCCCAATGCTTTCAAGAAATTACAATGGGTAGTCTAATATATCATAGTCCATCACCATGGTTTTTTTCCAACAGAATTTCAGCTTCTAAGATTGAAGCATCTCAGTCTCCTGCCTCGAGGTCTCAGGTTTTTCTTCCCCACTGACTTGGGCATCTTTATAGTGTTTCCTTCACAAGCCTTCACTTTTCTCTCTCCATCTGATCGGGGAGATGATTGGCCTCTGCAGGCTTCATCTGGTCTGGAAAAAGCTTAACAGCACTAAAAGAGTTAACACCCGGGCCTTGCAGCTGGAGCTTGGAATTCACTTATCTCTTGGCCACGTGATCCTGCCGGATGGCAGTCTCAGGGGAATTTCAGCCACTCTAGGGGTGAGGTGAGGGCCATCCTGGCCTCTGGAGGGGGGGTGTCTGGCGAGCTGAAGTGACTGCTATCTCAGCCAAGCCACCCCCTGGCCGACCCGGCCAGCCCCGGCCGGCAGAGCCCGGCCTGGCCTGGCCACCCCCCCCCCAAGTTGCCTGTTCGGCCACCAGAAGCAAGAGAGGGCTTCCCGGACTCTGCTCCTTCTTAAAATGTGGCTCACAGAGGCGTGTCAAGCTCTTTAAGTGGTTTAAAAAAGTTGCCAATATTAATCCTAGCCAGTTGATTGGTTCTGTTGGGTCTAGAGGAAGCTGTAAGCACCTCTTTGCACAGAATCACTTCCTGGCAGATACAGCCTTTTTCAACTACAGTTCCCAGACACTCCAAACCATGACACCTTGAATAGTAGCAAATTGTTTCAGTTTCCTTTTGCAGCTGAGGGAGTCTGAAACCACAGCTCATATTAGTTACATGAATTCCCTAAGTATCAACTGATTGCTCAGTCATTGATCAGTGCAGAAAGATGAACCACAAGATCCTACCTCTGCATTAAATGTGCTCACAAGAAAACTATTTACCATTATATGGCTTCCTCAGGCATTGAAGTAAAAATTAGTCTTTGAAAAATACCTAAACATTTTTGAGATAGATGACAAACATTAACCTTTAGCCCAGAACTTTGAAAATCCACCTTGGGCTCCAAGTTGCATTAAATAGTTAATTGTTTCAGATATGCAGAGGAAGCAAGTCCTTGTTTAGAACTACTCACTAAAAGTTAAGAGATTAAAGAAGCAGTTCTGCATCACTTTGTTCACACATTATTTGTGTGTATTAATGTCAATGAGTGCCAACTCAACTAATAACTTCAAATAGTAATTTCATCATTTCAAAACATTAAAAATACTCATACTTAATTTTGTTTTTAAATAGGAGTTTGACATTTTATTGTTAAAATTCCAACAGAAATAAGAGAATTCTTTTTAACATATATTCTGCCAAAATATTCCATACATGCATGTATTCTAGGCTAATACGTGACAATGAAATAAATCAAAATTTGAACAGTACTGGTTTATTATTTCATTGCCATGTGAAGAGCTGATGAAATTGAACTGTTGTGTACCATGACATTTTGCCTACATAATGCAATAACCACTTTATGGAAAATAAGTTGAGAATCTTATTACTTGACCAAGATTTATGATGGAACTTGTAAATGTATTTGCTTTCAATAAATCTGACAGAGATTGACCACCATCCTTGTTAACATTTTGATAGACGTCCTCTTTTAATGGCACCTAATTACAAAACAGCCAGTGCAATATGCTACTAAGACCAAAATTCAGTCTAGAAATAGTAATAACTGCCAGATTTAACTCATACATTTCTTTTATGGAGATCAGAAATAGCCCTTCTCTTTTCTGACATGCATATTAGAAAAGCTACTCAAAAAAGATCTGAACATTTTCTGAGAAATGATAAAATCCATCTCATCGGTCTTTCTCAAGTATTCCTAAAGCATCTACTTCAATTATGTCAGTGTGAAGAGCTCCCCTGCCTGTCTCCAAAGGAAATCATATGCTTTCTGTTACTGGGTGATGCAGATTGGTGTGGTCTGCAAGTGAGCCATGCCTGAAACAGGCAAAACTAAGTTTAGGTGATATATTACCTGTTATGTAAGATATTACATCCATTATATATTCTGGAGATCAACCCATTTTACTTCATTTCCTCCAAATCCTTTTCCTCATTTTGTTTCAAAGTATGAAGTTGTTGTTGGAGCATTCCCTCATTTCTCATTGTGGTTATTCTCTCTGTTTTTGGGATTGGTGTGCAAAGATCAAAGCCATTAAATTGCCTTTAGCATTTAACTTTTTTCCTAGAAAATTCTCAGTTTTATCAATACTGAGGATGCCGACATAGACCAAATTCCAAACTGGTAAACCAGATAATACATGTTGCATTATAAATTTGTTTTGGCAAGTGTCCAATAAAGCAGTGTTAAGAGAAAGTTAAACACATTTCAGGGTTGAACAGAAGTTTTTTAAAAAACAGCCTTTAAAATGCATTTCCGTGGCACATGTTTAAAATCCCTTATGCATCAGTTCACAGGGGAAACAGATCAGGTCAGTAACTGACAAGTGTTTCTGCAAGGGGAAGTTTAATTCAGATGTTTCAATTTCTTTATTCAAATGCTACAGTCATGCCTACCATGGCTCGCATAGACTGAGTGATTCAGGAGTTATGCAGGTGAATACAGAAGCAATAAAGTATGAGAAGTTTTAAAATGAAAAACATATAGAAATAAACGCAGTCATTTTTGACTGAAAAACTTATTATGAAATTTATTAAAAAAAAAAACCAACCTTCTATATCTTCTACTGTTTAGAGGCTGTTTCTACATTAGTCTGAAATTCATCATCCATGCCATAAAATTCTACTGGACTGTCTTATATTTTTATCTTAGTTAAACTATCCTATCCCATGAACAAACATTTTTATGCAAGTTTAAATCTGGTTTCATCAGGACAGATTCAGATTGGTAACTAAGCCATGATTAATCATGTGTCTAATTACACTGCATAGCCTTGTGCATAGATGAAGCCTCAATGTTTTGGGGACTTTGTTCTCATCCCTCCTAAGTTACTTTTCTGTCTCCTTCCTGACATTTGCTTTCCATAGTCTCAGGTTCATAAAAAAAATTATTTATTATTTTGAGGTGGGTTGACCTTGGCTAGTTGCCAGGCACCCACCAAGCTACTCTATCACTCTTTCTCCTTAAGGGACAGAGGGGCAATGAAGAACATATGGACTGAGATAAGGGAGATCACTTACCAATTTTCACAGGGAAAACAGACTGTACTTGAGAAAATGAATTTAATTTACTGCCAAGCAGAATAGATTAATAAGAAATAAGAATAGATTTTTAAAAAACATCTTCCCCCCACCCTTTCTTTCTTCCCAGGCTCAACTTCACTCCCAAGTCTTCCACCTCCTGCGCCTCAAGTGGTGCAGTGGGATGGGGAAAACACTCAGTTGCAGTCAGTTCGTAACACTCCATCTCTGCTGCTCCATCCTCCTCACACTCTTCCCTTGCTCCATCATAAGGGCTCACCCATTGGATACAGTCCTCCATGAACTTCTCCAACGTAAGTCCTCCCCACAGGCTGACTGGTCCAGCGTGGGTCCTTCTGTGGAGTGCCGTCCTTCCTCACAGGGTCACAGGTCTGACAGCAAACTTGCTCCTGTGTGGTGTTCTCTCCATGAGCTGTGCTTCCTGTCAAGAGTTCAAGCAAAGGGCCTTCATGAGTCACAGCTCCTTTTAAGGGATATTCACCTGTGCTGATGTGGGGCTGTCTGCAGGCAGCAGGTGGCTATTTACTCCACAGTGGATATCCACGGGATGCAAGGAAAAACCTGTCACTGCACCCTCTCTGCATCCTGTAGAAGAATCTCTGGACTACCTCCTCCCCCTCTTTCTGCACTGACCTTGGGGCCTACAGAGTTGTTTCTCTCACATATTCTCACTCCTCTATTACAGCTTCTGATGTACAGCATTTTTTCCCTTGCTGCCACAGAGGTGCTCCTGATGTTTCTGACGGGCTCAGCTTTACCCAGTGGTGGGTCTGTCTTGGAGCCAGCTGG
This sequence comes from Monarcha castaneiventris obscurior, assembly GCA_026261815.1. Lineage (NCBI taxonomy): Eukaryota > Metazoa > Chordata > Aves > Passeriformes > Monarchidae > Monarcha > Monarcha castaneiventris. The sequence continues at coordinate 9,563,425 of JAMPIT010000624.1, read as the reverse complement.
ATCTTGTTCTGACATAAGGGCAGCTCCTGTGATGTCTCCTCACCAAGGCTGCTCACACAGCCCCCAGCTACCAGAACTTTGCCACATGGATCCAATTTGGTTTTTTTGGTTTATTTCACCTTACATAATAAAGCTGTAGAATGAAAAAAATAACATTTAGAAATGTCTAAAATGCACATATTCATTGATGGCAATACGGACAGTGCTATTTTCTCATGCAGTCTGACTAGTAAAAATGTCATTTAATTTCATCATTTGCTGCAAAAAGTCACACCTAGTTCTTTACTTAAAATTTATCTGTTTGCAACTCAAACTTACCAGCTTTTTCATTAGTCACTGTACTTAACCACACTGAACTTTTCACTGTGACTTCTGACAGCAACCAAAGTTCTCAAATTCCTCTGCAAGCATGAGGAACACTTCCCATCCTGAGGGATCTGAAGCTCTGCTGCAGCTGCCCTCCATACTGTGGATGAGGTTCATCTCACTCAACTTCAGCTGACTAGTCTAGTCCTGGACAGAGACAGGAGATTTCAGGCAGGGGTTTATCTGTCTTAGATACCATGGGCTTTAGATATCTCTCCTTATTTTACAAAATAGTCTAGGAGAATAAAATTACTAAGATTAAATCTATACTGTGGATGGGAAAAAGCATTCCTCAGTGGTAAGTGAACACTAGGAAATTGGTGGTCCATAAAACAAATTAATTTAAATCTCTCAAAAAATATAATATTACAAATGTAAAGAACTTCATATGTTATCATAACAGACTTCACATCAATTTCCTTTGGTGAAAGCAGAAATATTTTTAGCACTTTAGCAATAAGGTATAGTTTGCAAGTAGCAGTCTACTTACAGTGTAAGAGCGCTACACAGTATTACAGCAGATACATACAGCATACAGTCTGTGAAGTACACAGGGACAGGGCTGCCCAGAAACACCACTGGAGTTACTGTTGACTATAAAAAAATGGGCTTTTTTACATCGTAGAAGCTTAAATATAAACCAGTAGGACTGCAGGTATGTAGAACCCTGGATCTCTACTATGTGTTTTTCAGATGTGCTAGACCTAATGTCAGCATGGATCTACTGTGTGTTTGATCACTAAAACCCCTTAAGAGTATTAGATATAATTCCACAATTCATCTAATCTGTGCTGGAGTTTAATGTAAAGCCTGTTATGTTCAAAACATCCATCTTTTTGCAGTGCTTTGCACATTAGGATGACTAATTTTAAAGTTAGCACTTCCATCTCACATGCAATATAAGTAAGAAAGTTGAAATATGAAAGTCCACAGGTCATTTACAAAGTGTTTATACTAGAATATATTAACTGGTAGGAAAGACAGAAACCTACTTTGTGACAGTTTGCCCTTATTATGTCCACAGACACTACAAAGATTTCCTTGGTATTCTACTTTTATCATTTAGGTGAAAGGTTAAAGACTAAAATCAACAAAACTATTTTGATAGCTAAATGAGCAGAAGTTAGGTGCTAAAGGGCTATTCATATTTAAATATCTTGCAGATGAGACTGTGCCCACAAATATAACAGAAAACAATTTCCCTGGTTTCGTGAAGCTTAGAGTTGCTTTCAAAAAATGCAATTTTTATCCCTCCTTTCAGAAAATCCATCTGCCTACAGAGAGGGGTATTAGCTATCTCAAAAGAGTCCCATTCTCCTTAGCCCTCATTGTCATTTCCCATCTTCTTCTCTGTAGAATTAAACAAGCTAAAACAACTCACAGAACAAAATACTGTGGGGGCAAACTGCTTCTAATGCTTTTAATGGTTTCTGCCCATGCTTGACACCTTCCTGTGACAGCCAGCATGGTAGGTGCTCCTGGAGCTGCCTGATGGGGTGTCTCTGCAGGGCTTGAACCCTTCCAGTATAGAATCAGCCCCACCTAAGTCTCTCACAAGTTATTGATGAAAACAGTAGACTTTTCAAACATAGAGAATTCTCTTCTTTTCAAGAAAACAACAGAAAACTGAGGACTTTTTAGCCAAGGCACCTTCAGTTTCCCAGGAGAGGCTGTAATATTGGGTTAGTCATCCAGCACTCATAATATGGAAAGGTGCTCTTGAAAGTTCTAGCAAAAAAAGAGAGTGATCAGTGCACAAAATGCTCTTGTGTCCATTTTTAATGGTTTTCCCAGAATCTTTTTTTTTTTAATTTATGTAAAAGGAATTTAAATTAACTTGTTTGTCATTGAGCTAATCTTCAGTAAAAAAAAAAAGTGACCACGACAATTTTGAAAATACTTTGTTTGAAAGTAAGTTAACACTGGAATTCCTCGGTCTATTTAAACTTGTCATCTTCAATTGTTCATAGTGACAGATTTCCTAATGCTCACCAGGCACTCACGCATTTTATGTTTGTTGGAGTGTGCATCTTGTAATGTTCACAGCTTCACTGATTCAATCATTCCTATTTTTGCTACTGATTCGGAAAGACTCACGGTATGAGGGAGAACAACAGGAGTGAATTGGTGATGCTGATTTCATCCAAGCATTTTTTCAGGATTCATAAATATACAGAAAGCTTAATCTCACCATTTTCTTGAAAGTGATTTAATTTTCATCACTCTCTTGTCTGGTAGAAGATTTTGTTTTATTATTGTAGAGCATTGATTCAAAAAGAAAAAAAAGAAAAAGAAATAAAAAGAATACAACAACCTCTAAGCTCTAGGTAAGCATCTGTTCAAGCTGTTCAACTTTGTCTAAATAGTTCCGTACCTGTATTTTGCAGAGACTTCAAAGACAGCCTTTGCCCCGCCCATTCAGTGACTACATAATCCCTCCTATGAAGCGAAACAATTTCATCTGAAAAATGCATGAGCTTCCAAACAGCATGAGAACTAAGTAACCATTGAGAGTGACTAACCCAAATTTCTAGTCCAGAGTTTTTCAGTCTTTTTCAGTTTGTTTACCTGCATAAATTTCCCAAAGGAGATGTGGATCCTTTCAGAAATGTCACATGTCTGTAGACTTCTGTGCATATGGGAAGTCGGCTTTTTATTTGCTGTTTTGAAAACCACAGGGGTCTACAGAGCGAAGGCTGAAAATCACTGTTCTGGTCTAAATCAGGCACAGCAGAGGTGTGAATATGCACTTCCCCATTTGCACTCCAGGGCCTTCCTCATCAAATGTCCAACAGGAGATGGCTTATGAGGAAAAGATTGTGAATCAAATGCTGAATGGGCAGGGAAGAAATTGTGGTGTATGCACCAAACAGGAGGCAAGCTCCTTGCACTTTTATTTTCTTAAAATTTCCAAAGGTAATTTCATATGATTCATGTCAGGAAAATCTTAACACGTTGATAGAATCCTATTTTTCATTCAGATCTAGTTATGACCTTGACACACAATTTGATTTGGTGAGAACTTAGAAACTCTGAGATCTCCAGGGACAAGAAATGCATGGGCCACATTGTGGTCACAATGTAATTTAAAATATTTCTGGAATTTCTTAGAACTCTCCTCCATTTAAAAAAAAAAAAAAAATTATTTATTCTACTTACAGAATTTGGATGTTAGGGAAAAGGGACAGAAATACAGATTAGGTTAGGAACTGCATCCAAAAGTGATGGTGACTTCTAAAAACAATGCAACTAATTAAAGACATCCAAGCCTTATCAGGACATTTTATCAGTGGATTATTCAGGTCCTGACTTTAAATTAAACCAAATTGAGATTTTTTCACTTAAGATGCTATTTCACCTAACCTTCTTTCAGTTGAAAGCATCCAACTTCATTCTTTACTTTACTGCACAATGCACATAGATATATGGGCCATATTTTGGAATGAAGCTATGAGGAAAATATTTTGCTGCTATTAAGGTGAATCTGAAAGGAGACTATGGTGACAGCTATGGCTGTATTACCTATCTAGAGGGCTCTCTGAAGTCTTTATTTTTCACCATTGCACATTTAGGTCCTTTCAGAATTTAGGTGAAATATAAGATTACAGAGCTATCTAACATGCACTCACAAATCATGGAAGGTATTTTTATCTAAGTGCCTAACACAAGAGTAAGTTTCTTTCATACACAAGAAACAGCACTAACACAGCTTCTACCTAATTGTACAAAACTCAGTAGAAATAAATCTGATCAAGTGCTCACATAGCTCAAATCCCCAAATATGCTCACAGTACCAGAACAATAAGTCAACAAAAGGATAATAAATAATGCTACTAGTGTACAATGGAATGTCAAATGATCATAATGCAATACCTGTCACATGCAAAATGCAGTGTAAATATACATAACAAATTAATAATTTTCAAATAAAAACCAATAGACTGTGTTCTCTTATTTAAGAAAGTTTGAGTGAAGGGTCAAAAATATATCTTAAATGAAACTATGATGTTTAAAAAGTGAGTTTAGTATTTCCAGGAAGCTCAAACAATATATATTTTCCCCCCACATTCTTTTAGTGCATAAATCATTAGGAGACTTAAATGTAAAACAGCCTTTGAGGGAGCAGGACTCAGTCAAGGAGTTAAAGAAAAAGAGGCAAGTAGCTTGCAAACAGGAGAGCAGTTAAAAGTAAAGATTCATCAGGGATCTTACCTAATGAAGACAGAAAAGACCTTGGAGTACCTGGAGTAGCTGCTATTTGAGGTTTGCAAGGACAGGCTAACTAGGGTCAGCATTTGTCAACAATGACTGAGGTGTACTTCACAAATTATTCTACTGTCTGTATGAAACTTGCATTAGTTTGTCTCCCACAGCCCCTTCCAGACCTATTTTTCTAGGAATGCATGGATTTGGATTTAAAAATGACCTAAGAGTCTTCATGTCTTAAGAAATGCCTAAAACAGTGTTTTTTCTGCATCTGTTCCTGCACCAAAGTATTGGAGCACTGGAGAGCTGGATTTCTCACCTAGCAGATCTCAAGACAAAAGGTCAGGAAACCAGTTGCGGTTCTCTGATTCCAGACCACCACCAATGTACAAGATTGGAATGAGTTTCTAGATTCAAGTTATGGATTGACCTTGAGAGAGTATGCAAAGGTAGCATCACAAGTCAGAAAGTCCCTCCTCTGTGGTGGGCCTTGCATAACATATTGCCTCCAGTATTCTCTGTCCCTGGCAGAGGGATGCAAGAGGTAGGAGAAGTAAGCTACATTACTCTCTATCTGGATCTTTTCCATGAATGAAGATAAATTCGTTCTATTTCTTAATGTTTATTTTAATTTATATTTACTTTAGAACTACTTCCCCATTTCTAGCCCCATTTTCCCCAGGTGTTTGAATATTTATGAAGGTATATAAATAAGAATATATGGAGATTGAACATTCCTTTATACAAACGCAGTGGTGGGATTGACAAAATATTTGTACTTTTTGGTGACTGATGTTGAAAAGTGAAAATACAATTTTCCCAGAGGGCCGATGTGGCTCCTGAAAAACCTGCCAGTTTTATACTTTACATTTGAGGGAAAAAAAGCAAAAAGAAGGAAGGAAGGAAGGAAGGAAGGAAGGAAGGAAGGAAGGAAGGAAGGAAGGAAGGAAGGAAGGAAGGAAGGAAGGAAGGAAGGAAGGAAGGAAGGAAGGAAGGAAGGAAGGAAGGAAGGAACACAGATGACGCAGGGAAAAAGGGAAAAGTGCACTAGGTACTTTGTGAGGCTGCAGTTAGTACTTGCCCTTTCCCAAGCACTTCTGCTGCTGTTTGAGAGGCAGAGCCTGCACTGTGTAACAAGTCACAGTGTACACAGTTACAACAATCGCCATCAGTGTCAGGTTTTTTTTAAGATGACAGCCTCACGCATCCTTTCATGCCATCCTTGTTAGGAATAATCCAGTGGTACAGCACTGCGTGGAACAGCTATGTGCATGGCAACAGCACTATGATTTCATTTCTTTTTTCCTTTGTGCCACACTTTTAAATAGCTCCAGCTTCCCTGCAACTTGCCTTCCAGTTCTCTATAGCACTAGGTAAAGAGTTCATCTGCCATTTAATTCTCAGAGTTGCTGCTGCCAGAAATTAAAGGACACAAATCATGCTCACTCTTGAGCTGCTAATTCAGTGCTGATACAATGATAACAACAGGGTAAGTTCCCCTGTAGTTAGGACTCAGGAATTTTTGCACTGTGCTACCACTTAGTCTTTTGCTAATAACAGTGCTGAAAATTTGGCATGAGATTTGTTCATGCAGATGCAGCCACAGAGACCTTGCTTTTGTGCTTCATTATTGCTATTTTCCTTAACTCAAAAATAATTCATTCTAGATTGAACATAAATGTTTTATTCTTTGACTATGGAAACAATGAGATGACAATCCAAGACTAATCACATTTTCAGTAACAATAACTGAAATGGTTTACTCAGCATGCATACATTTTAAAAGACAGTTTCGTAACTGCATTTTACTAGAGGGCAGTAAAACCTTCTGCTTCGCTGAGCAAATCCTGTGTCCAAATCTTCATTTACATCCCTGTGTGGGCTGTTACACTGCAAACTTGAAACTGAGTGCATTTTCCTCCCACCTTCTTCTTCTTGCAGCCATTAAAGTTTATTTGAAGAATAACACTACATCTACATTAAGCTAGAAGCATTATTGCTACTTGTGGGCATCTTCTGTTTTCTTGCAGTCTTAGTTAATCTATATATATGAATGCATTTATTTTTTCTTTTGGTGGATTGTTTGTGGATTTTTTTTGTTCTGAGAATCTTTGCATTGAAACACCATTCAGACAAGTTCAACTTATTTATGAAAGCAAAAAATATAAGTGAGCCTCCTCTAAATATCCTATATTATGGATCGGCATCAGTTCTTTTTTTTCTGCACCATATGATGTAGCTAAAGAAAGAGGGAAGTCCCTTTTCACACAGACATCTTACTTCTATTCGCATTTTGCTTCTAAACGGATGGGCAGTTGTATTCAAATACAGATTTTCTGATTAAGTGACTTGTAATATGTTCCCCACATGAATGAGACATCCTCAGTTATGCATGACAATCTTCTATTGTTAGGGTATTTTTCCCATTATGCAATACCAAAGTTGAAATCCCAATGTAGCTATATTAATTAGCAGAAAAACAAACCAGTTTTATTAGCAAGAAAGATGCATTTTGGAAGCAGTTGGTTACTTAGCAACAGCTTCAGGTATTAAAACTTCTTTTACTAACAAGAAAAAAAAAAGGATACTGCTTACTATAGTACATTAGATCAGCATGCTTTGTGTAAAGGATTTTAACAGTCAAGAGATGTGACTGTGTTTAAGATTCCTTTTTCCAGTCACTAGTTCATTGTCAGCAGCAGCTACAGAGCAGCTTTATGTGCATTCAGAGACAGCCAGGAAATTAGTTCTGCATGACTGACTCAGCACTGTAGCACTGAGAACAACTCTCACCCATTTCCTTAAACAATTGTTTATTTCTTGGTGTGATAACAATGTTAAATATCAAAATTCTAGACAAAAAAAGATCAGATACTTCATTTGCATTCAAGGTAAAAAAGTGTTAGCACTATTAAAGTGAAGTCATAGCTTATTTCTGGCATTACAAGATTTTTTTTGCAATTATTATTGAATGTTCAGAATTATTCAAGGTAGCTTGTTTAGTGTTTTCTTTGATACTAAACGGAACTGAGAAGCAAAATGCCAGCAAACTAAAATCAAATGAAAGTAATAGTACATTCTCAAAGTGAGAAATCTAAAATTAAATAAAATCTTTGAATCAAAAAGGTCTATTAGACTTTTCATAACAGAAAAACAAGTCAGATCTTTTTAAGGCCTATATGCATTGAGAATTCAGATGATTCAAGATAAAGCAAAGACTTAGGGTTCAGATGATAGATATTGAATGCCTAAGCTGCTTGGGATTCCCCAACCCTGGACACTTTCTGCCCAAAGGTAAGCACTGAGTCCCAAGCAGGAGTTTGGCAAATTTGAAGAGGCCCTGGGAAGGCATTCTGCTGCCCTCCAAATGCAATATGAAACAGACTGGTCTCTAAGAAAACACTGAGAACAGCAATATGAAACAGACTGGTCTCTAAGAAAACACTGAGAACAGAGTGCATCCAGCACTTTGCCTCTCTACCCAGACAAATTTATGAAGACACATGATGTACTCAGCATTCATAGCATTGAAGTTTTCCCTTAAAATATAAACTATAACCGTATCCTTGAGCACTATCAGGGCTCACACATTTCTTTCAAAACACATCCAGAAGAAACCTCTCATTTCCCACTACCAGCATAGTAGAGGTTTGCAAAGTTTATGAAATTCCAGAGCTAAGTAGCAACTGAGTGGTTTCTCAGCAACACCATTTTGGATTTAGGCAATACATTCTCTCTAAGGCCTGGTGAAAGGGCGTGAACTCTTTTATTGGATCCTAGTAGTTTCTGCTTTCTTTCCAGTTATGAAGTTAATCTGAAAATACTGTCTGTCAGTGTTTAGTGTTGCTTTTGTTTTAAAATGGAGAGCGCTTCAACCAGAGGTTTGCTTTCTATTATAAGTTTCCACAACGTGTTAGTGGATAGGGCTAAAGGACTACTAAAAGCAGTGTGTTTTCCAGTAAATCTCACTAACAGAGTTTGGCTTCGGCCACATGCAGAATATTTTTCAATTTGTTTCTTAGCTAAAGCAAAAAGTCAGCTCTTATTTATGGATTTATCTATTCAGTTGGGTACATTTGTTTCCTGTAGCAACGTGCACTGTTTATTATTAAAGAATGAAAGAATATTGCCTTCTGTTGTGATAATTCTGCATTTTCTTTGATGTCTGATAAGGGATTTTTTTTTTATTAACCTCTGGAACAGCAAGGCAATTTCATGCTGTCAGTAAAATACTGACAAGACTGGGCTCAGAGTTTCCTTTTTTGTATCCTCTTTAAAAAAAAATAAAAGCAAAATAAAATAAATCTCTGATCCATAAATATCGATTTCATGAAACAGAGAACATTCCATATTGGTTATATGCAGGGAAGAAAGATAATGGCACATTAGTTTGTTTTTTTAATACATTTTCCTAGTATAAGTAGCTGAGTAACTTCAGTTTTCAGTCTTGAATGGGTTAGTAAGAAATTCCCAAGTGATGAAATAAGAGTGATATGTGAAGGATAAAGAAATGTTTTAATGTAAGAAAGATGTGTTATGTGACAGGAGTGAAGATATCAGTTCGAAATTTATATCACTCTGTCTAATCCAAAATGTCTCCTCTGAAATGTGTCTGCAAAGTGCCTTCATTCAGCAAGGAAGACATGTCATTACAACCAGTGTGACCACCCTCACAGTCACTGCAGGTAAATGTACCTATCCAGGAACATGTCAATAAAAAGCCAGATGGAGTAATAAAAACTTTTTCAGATCATCACATTAAACATTAAAGCTAAAACCTGTGGGCCATGCATGGTTCATTAAGATCATGCATGCTATATAATTTCCCTGATGCTGATAGGTCCTTTAAAAACTAAAAAAAAAACCCCAAAAAACCTGAGATAAAATACAGCTGATTGTAAACAGTAACACATACATCTCAGAGCCCTCATTTAAATTTTGAAGAAAAACAGAAGTTGTTTGTGAGTTTTATCACCAATCAGTAAGACACCACATTTAAATAAACTAAATTCTTAACTAAGCATCCCAGCGTAAAAACAAGTTAATGACTCAGTAATGTGCTCTGAAGGAAGAAAGGTCAACAGTATCCTCGGCTGCATTAGGAAGAACATTTCCAGCAATCCTTTTCCTCTGCTCAGCAACTCCCTCATGTCTGGAGTAATGGGTCCAGTTCTGGAGTTCTTGGTACCACAGAAATACGTACATAATAAAGCAAATCTAGTGAAGGGTCATGGAGATGATCAAGGATTGGAACACTGATGTATGAGCAGATACTCAAGGAGCTGGGACTGTTCAGCCTTCAGAAGAGGAGTCTTAAGGGGAATCTCATCAAATAAATATCTGATTGGGAAGAAGTGAAGATGAGAGAACCAGAATCTTTTCTGTTGTACCCAGTAACAGAACAAGGGGCACAGGGCACAAACTGAAATACAAGAAATTAATCTTAAACTTTTTATTTTTAGAAGGTGATTGAATTCTAGAATAGGTTTCCCAGAGAGGTTGTGGGGTCTCCATCCTTGGAGATATTCAGAACAACTGAATACAAACAGAACAATTTTGCTGTAGCTGACCCTGGCTGTAGGTGGAGTGGTTGGACTAGGTCAATGCCTGTTACTTGGTGAGAATGGTCACCTCACAAACAGGGACACAGACAAGGCAGAGATGTTTAATGCTTTCTTTGCTTCACTCTTCATCACCAGTGATGGGCTATGGGGGTCCCAGAGACCAAAGCTGGGGAACCATGACTGCGAGAATGATAAAATCTCAGTCAATCCTGAACTTTTTCAGGAACTGCTATTCTAGGTGTATCCCTATGAGTCTATGGTGTCTGATGGGATTCATCTGAGAAGACTCAAAGCTCTGGCTTATGTCATTGCAAGGCTTCTCTCAATGATTTTTGAACAGCTTTGGGAATCTGAAGAGGTCCTAGTTGACTGAAAGCTGGTTCACATGGCCCCAGTTTTCAAGAAGGGCATGAAGGATGACCCTGGACAGTATAGACCTGCCAGTCTCACTTCAGTGATTGGTAAAATTAGGAAGATTATTCTGGGAGGTATTGAAAAACACCTGAAGGACAACAGAGTCATTGGTCAAAGTGATCATGGTGTCATGAGGAGAAAGTCCTGCTTGTCACACTTAATTTCCTTTTATGACAAGGTAACCCACTGAGCTGATCAAGGGAACCCAGTTGATGTAATAATTTTGGATTTCAGAAAAGCTTTTGCTAGTGTCTCTCACAGGATTCTTCTGGACAGGATGTCCAGGATACAGCTGGATAAACGCATCATGGGATGGGTGAGCAGCTGGTTCATGGGTTGGATGTAAAGCATGATAGTGAATGTGGTGACATCAGACTGGTGACCTGTCACTAGTGGGGTTACACAGGGCTCCATCATCGGTCCTGTGCTCTTCAACATCTTCATAAATGACTTGGACGCAGGATTCAAAGGAATATGAAGGAAGTTAGCTGATGACATTAAACTGGGAGGAGCTGTTGACTCCCTTGAAGGCAGAGAGGCTCTTCAAAGAGACCTAATAAATTAGAGAGCTGGGCAATCAACAACCATATGAAATTCAACACGGGAAAGTGTGGGATTCTGCACCTCGGAGGCAGCAACCCTGCATGTATGGACAGACTGGGGAATGAGATGCTGGAAAGCAGTTCTGTGGGAAGGGACTTGGGTGTCCAGGTCCATGACTAGTTGAGTATGAATCAGCAGTGTCCTGGCAGCCAGTAGGGCCAACTGTGTCCTGGGGGGCATCAGGCACAGTACTGCCAGCCGGGCAAGGGAGGGGATTGTCCCGTTCTGCTCTGTATCTTGAGTCCTATGTGCAGTTTTGGGTGCCAGAATATTAAAAAGACTTTAAACTACTAGAGAGCATCCAAAGGAGGGCAACAAAAATGGTGAATAGCCTTGAGGGGAAGCCATACAAGGACTGGCTGAGGTCACTTGGCTTGTTCACCCTGGAGAAGTGGAGACTGAGGGGAGACCTCATCAATCTACTTCCTCAAAAGGGGAAGAGGAGGGGCAGGCACTGATCTCTTCTCTGTGGTGACCAGTGACAGGACCAAAGGGAATGGCCTGAAGTTGTGTCAGGGGAGGTTTAGGTTAAACGTCAGGAAAAGATTCTTCACCTGGAGGTTGGTTGGGCACTGGAACAGGCTCCCTGGGGGAATAGTCATTGCATCAAACCTGCCTGAGTTCAAGAACCATTTGGACAATACTTAAGTCACATGGCGTGATTCTTGGGGGTGTCCTGTGTCCAAGAGTTGGACTGGATGATCCTTGTGGATCCCTTCCAACTCAGAATATTCTATGGTTCTATGATCTCCAGAGATGCTGCAGGGCTCATTAGAGACAGGCTTTTTTGTCAGGGAGTGTTGCCATAAGACAAAGGATAACGGTTCTAAACCAAAACAGGGTAGATTCAGACTGGACAGAAGGAAGAATTTTCTTATGATGAGGGTGGTGCAACACTGGAAAAGACTGATATGAGAGGTGGTAGACGCCCCATCCCTGGAAATATCTGAAGTTGGGTTTGGACGGGGATCTGAACAACCTGGTGTAGTTGAAGATGTCCCTGCTCATTGCAAGATCATTGGACTGGATGGGCTTTAAAAGCTCTTTCCAAACCAAACCATTTTATGATTTTATGATTCCATGGTTCTGTGAAAAGGGAACCTCAGTTTAGGATTGTACCTAGAATTAATCATCAATTTGAAAGTTAATCACTGATACAAACACACATGCAAATGATATAACATATGACTGATATAACCGAAGTACTAATTGTACTAACCCAAGGAATTACAGTAATTTATTGTCTGGCTGATATTCAAGCCTTAGTCTTCCTGCTTTAATTTATATTCATAGAAAAATTAATAAAATAATTTCTATTATTTTATATTCACATAAATACAGATTGATTATACTTTCTAATTTTATTTAGTTCTGAACTGATATTGCAAAATTCAGGGTGATCTGAGGTTGCATTTGTATATACCATTATATAAAAGTATAGTAATTCATAGCACTATTCTTAATGTATAAAAGCATTATTTAAAAACCAGTACTTATTTTGCACTGTGTGGGGATGCAGGTTGTCTCTTCCTATTCAGAAACAGGAAGCTTTCTAAAAGTATACAGAATAAAACCACAGGCAGAGGAAGGGATCCCCTTAGGATGCTTGGCCTAGAGGGGGTGAGCAAAAGAAACCTTTCAGAAAGCGAGAAGAAAAGCAAAGAGCTGGACAAATAGGCAAAATTCCACATTTTTATCCAGTTCATCCAGTTGCACAGTAAAGGGTGATACAGCGCAGTAGCCTGATTTGAAGCCTCGGTCCAGGCCATGATTCAATCTGTAAGTAGAGAAGCCTATACATAGGTGTATAGATATTTGACAGTAGGAAAATTTATGGGAAGACACAAGTTACTCAAAGACCAACACTCAGACCACTTATTTCTGGGGGTGCAGGGGTATAGTTGTATTCTAATGATCCAAAACTCAGGCTTACCAGCGATCACAAAAACAACTTCTGTGGAAATCATTAGTCAAGCAACAATAGTAGATCAAATGGGAGGAAATAGGATTTGTAGTAGCTCAGAGTGCGGGCCAGACAGTAAGCTGAATGAATTCAAGTCCAGGAAAAAAAAAAAACAAGCAGCTTGACTGCACTGCAAATAATGGTAGACAATGGTCCTGAAATGTTTTTGAATCATAAAATGCTTTGGGTTACAACGGATCTCTCTAAGTCATTCTGTCTGCATGCTTCTTAAAGCAGGATCATGAACAAAGTTAGGTCAGGCAGTTCAGGGCCCTGTTGAGTCAAGCTTTGAATATCTCCAAGGATGGACTTCTCACAGCCTCTCTGTGAAAACTGCTTTAATGCTTAATCACCCTCACTGTGATTTTTGACTTTTTTTCTTTATGTATCCTCCTGGAAGGTCTTTTGCTGCAATTTGTGTCTATTGCCTCTTGTTCTTTCACTGTGAATGGTTGTCAGAAGTCTGGTTATATCTTTTCTATAAACCCCTTTAACTTTTAGTAGACTGCAATTAGATTTCCTTGATCTTCTGTTCTCCAACCTGAAAAACTCCTATTCAGTTGTCTTCACCTCCTGCATCATATGCTCCATTCTTAACCAAATATTGGACTTTCTGAAGCTTATCAATCTCTCTTTTGAATAGGAAGACAGGATACTGGGCAGAGTATCATATATATGCCCTGAAAGTGTCAAAGAGAAAGGAATAATTGACTCACTGGCTACACTGCTACTAACACAGTATGCAGTTAGTTTTCATTGATGCAGGTGTTTTTTCCACCAGGGCTGCACAATCCTTTTCTGCAGTGTATCCTTCTGGCTGGCAGGCTGTAATGCTCCAGCAGTTTATTTCATCTCAGATAGTGGGACTTTTTGTCTTTGCTGAATTATTGAGTTTCTGATGGACACTGTCTCTAGAATGTCAAGGTTTCTGTGAAAGGAAACCCTGACATCCAGTTTATCAAGCAGTCCTCCCATTCTAAAGTCTCACATCAAACTAATGAGGAAATATTCTATCCCCTAAGCAGACCTGATTAGGATGTTAAGTTGCCCCAACTTCAGTATTACACAAGAAACACCACTCACAAATAGTTGCCAGCTAGGTTTTGAACTATTAAACTTAATGGTACAGCAAATCTTTTCCTATTTATAATTTACCCATCTAGTACCTCTCTCCCCAGCTTAGATTCAATGATGCTATGGGAAATATTGTCAAAAGCCTGGACACTGCTAAAGCAAATGCCATTCACTGATCTCCCTAGTGCCAGCCATCTTCTCAGGGAGGGCTCAATCATTGGCACAGGAGTGTGCCTTTACTAGACCAATGCTAATTGTTCCAGACCACCTTCTTGACCTTTATGTGTCTTGAACTGGCTTCTAAGAGAATTTGCTTCATAGTGTCCCAGGGACAGAGGGTAGAAGAAGGTAGCAAGGACTTCAGACTCTTCTGTGTCCTTCATTATTGATAAACCACTCCATCCAAAGTGCCAAAATTGTTTTTTGGTTCTCCTTTTGGTTCTGATGTACATTTAAGAGCTATTCTTATTCTCCTTCATAACTTATTTTCTTTCCTATCTCTCTCCATTTGTAACTCCATCTGAATTTTTATCTTTCAGCTCCATTTTAGCACATCAGAGCATCATTGTATATCCCTCCCTGGTATCCCATCCCTACTTCCATTTTCTATCTCTACTTCCAGCTCCTGTGTACATAGGCGAGTATATCCTGTGGTTGACAATAATCTTTCAGACTAGCTTTAGGACAGCAAGATCTCTGATTATGGATCTTCTTTATAGTTGTCATGAGAAGTATGATGTCTTGCCTATCTTTTACTGTACTTGTGATTCTAGGTTGCTTTTGTAACAGTAAGTCTCTGAAGAACTTCCAAACAAATGGAACAGAACATATAATTCTCTCTCAAAACACATTTACAGCTAGGCTGAAGAATCTAACTTTACCTGCAGTCACTGTAAAATTAAAACAACAATCAGATCTTTCTCCTGGCAGTTCTGACATAATATCCTTTTTAACTTTGCAACAGATGTGCTTTAAACATATCACAGGAGAAAAGAAACAGAATTTCCCAGATGAAGTTTCATTTTCCTTCATCCTCACTGAGAAACAGCTGGAATGCAGATAATGTACACTCCTCTAGTTTCCTATGCACACTCATTATGGTTAATGACCTAGTCAGTACAATTTTTAACTTCATCTATACTTTGCACATATCTAGCCATGTCTTCATTTTCACAACATTCCCTAAAATATCTTTTGTCTCTTTCACTTGCAAAAAAATCCTTCTCTGGTCAAAGAAAGATCACTTTGGAAAAATAGTCTTGTTTAGTTCCATTCTGATAAAAATTATTTAAGTTAGAGAAATAGGGATATTTCAATACAAGGAAGTTGAAGCTTATATACAAGACAATTTAAATAACCTGTGTTCTTCACATCATTAGTCTTACCTTGATATTGTTGTCAGGGAGTAGTGATTCAAAGGGTAAGGAACAGAATTGTGAGATGCATTTTGAAATTGCGATGCTGGCCCAAACATAAGGCAGAGAAACCTTCAGGTTCATGATGTTTCCAACTTGGGGATTTTTGAACAAACATGACCATTAATTCTATGGAATAAAGTTTTTCTGATTCCCTTCCAGCTCCTTTGAGACAATTTATAGCTGCAGGGAGTACTGAAGGAAAAATTCAGTGAACTGTCCAAATGCATAATTGAAACTGCATAACCATAAGATTTTGTACAGCGTCACAATGGTGGTGAGATATTTTACCCCTTGGCTCTTAAGTGCTTCATTGGCTTAGGTTGTATAGAATGCAAATGTCGAAAAAATGGTAAATAGAGGGAGTTGCAATTATTGTTACAGGAAGTTCAATGTTTTGACAAGGATCCAGAGGTGGCAAATTGGATGCGTACATAAGCAAAACCAAGAAAGTTCAGATTTAAATATCAGAAAGCTGATCTGGAAGTAATATAGAGGTCAAGAAAAGTCCTTTAATCTTATACCCATAAAGACTTTATCCTGAAAGACCTAATAGGAAAGTGAGATGCAGTCAAACAATGAAAATGAATGAGGTACATTCCTGTGAAAATGGAAGAACAGGCTAATTAGAATTGAGTGTAATGATGTTTGACTTCCATACAGACTGGTTGTTCTCTGTCATAAACCAGCCAAGACTGAAATGAGCAAATAAAGATGTTTTACTGTAGGAAGGATTGTGGGGTAGTATAGAGTAGAAAATCTGAAAATCACTGTTAAATTTTAAAATAATAATAATTTAAGAAATCAACATAAAATGAAAATTCAGAGTTAGAAATCAGGTGTTGTCATCTTTTAAAAATACACAAACAGGTAAGATTATCTTTAAATTTGAGCATTCTAACCAAATCAAGCATTCTGAATATCTGTCCAACAAAACCATATGATTTATGTTTTATGAAAATTCAGTAGTCACATTCAAAATAGCCCAGAGGATCATCCCAAAGCTCATATGAAGACAAGGAACGGCATTATCTCTAATGATTCAATAAACTTGCTTGAAAAGGCTAGTTTAGCATTTGGATAATCTCAGCCAAAAAACAATGAAGATTAAAATTGTTTGTTCAGAAAGAATTTGAATGAAGCTAATAGATAACTAGATATCTGTGATTCTTGTGATAAGCCAAAGTAAAAAAGTAAAAAAGTAAAAAAGTAAAAAAGTAAAAAAGTAAAAAAGTAAAAGTAGGTAGAAACAAAACTATTAAGTATGGGATCCTTGTCTGTTATTCAAAAGGGAATCAGTGATTCACTAAATAAGATTCAGAGACCAGATTTCTAAGTGTCTGAGGGATCAGACAGAAGCAAGGAATGGTTTAGCAAAAGGAAAGATGTGTTACAGGGAATGTTCATTAAAAGAAAGAATATGGACTATGAGATACTGATTAATTCGTATCAATTTACTGTCAGCTGAGCATTTTAACCATACACACCCTGCACACTTTTCAGTTATTTTACTCACACACAAAAATTGCCTTTTTATGAAAATACTGATCTATTCACAGGAGTATTGAATATAAACTTAAATTGAATGTTTTCCCTTGGAAAAATAATTAAACTTCTTATTCATTTAAGAGCATATCATGGTGCATTTTAATTTGGAAAGAAAAAAGGATAACACCAAATTACACTAATAACCAAAGTAGTGCTAATAGTTTTGAAATGAAAAAGATAAGAGTTCATTGATTGTGAGCAATTAGTCTATAACAGCAGGTAGCATGAGATTTCATTTCACTGAAGAATTTCTATTTTGTGCCTTCAAAGGATTTAGTTTTTATGTTTAAATGAATTAAAAAAGAATCCTGAAGTGCCATAACATGTACACACATAATGATACAGTAAACCTTTGCCCTTTCCCCCATCTAGACTCCACTTCCTCTGTGACCTTGACTGCATGCATCATTTAGCTTGTATGGTTTCCAGGGAAGCCAAACTATTCTTCCTGAAACACTTTATGCTTACTCACACCCAGGTACACTCTTGGACCTGAACTCCTAGATATGTGAGCCTGGATTACATCTGAATACCTACAGTGGGTGGTGGATTGTGGTTTGACCTTGGATGGCTGCAGACCCCCACCATCTTCTCTGTCAATCGCTCCCCTCCTCAGCAGGAGAGCGGGGAGAAAGTCAGGCGGAAAGCTCATGGGTTGAGATAAGGACAGGGAGATCACTCACCAATTGCCATCACAGGCAAAGCAGACTCAGCTTGGGGAAAACTAATTTAATTACTTGCCCATTACAAGAGTAGGATAGTGAGAAACGAAGACAAAATCTAAACCATCTTCCTCTCACCCCCACCTCCCTCCTCATTCTCTCACTTTGGCATTTGCTCTGTTTCTCAGTTTTTCTGTTTCTTCCTCCTCCCTCTGTGATGTTTCCATCTCTTTCCCAAACATCTTTCCCCCAAGCTGTCCCCACCTCAGCAATGGGCTCAGCTGTGCCCTGCAGTGGGTGGGTTGGAGCTGGCTGGAACAAGCTATGTCCTGCACAGGGAAGCACTGGCTTCTCTTCACAGATACCCCACTGTCACCACCAGGACACCTGCACCCTCTACAGCTCCAGAATCAAGCCCAGCTGAAATGTACCTAGTTTTTGCTCCAGGGTTTCTGAGGTCCTAATGGAGAGCAGGGACTTCCCAGCACTTCTCTGGGTCTGACAATAATAGGCTTTGGTTAGTCCGCATTTACACTCAGGCAATAGTCACACCTCCTTGCCAGATGTTTCTGCAGCACAAGACAGAGATGCTCTATGGGTCTGGCTGAGAAGGAGTTCATTTTCTCCACATCAGCCCTCACAGTGCAGTGCTCTGCATTGGTAGCTAGAAGGCTGTTGGTAACACACCAGTGTTTTGGCTGTTGCTGAGAAGTGCTCCCTCAGCAGCAACACTGTCCAACATTCCACCCCTTCATGGGAGAGCAGGGGACAGGCAAGATGTTGAGAGGGGGGCACACCTAGGACAGCTGACCCAAGTTGACTAAAGGGATATTCCAGACCATAGGACATCGGCTCAGATATAAAAGCTAAGAGAAAGAAGAGGAAGGGGAGGCATTTGTTATTTGCAGCTTTTGCCTTCCAGAGCAACTGCTACACGTGTTGAAGCCCTGCTTCCCAGGAAGCGGCTAAACATGGCTTGCTGATGGGAAGTAGAGAATAAAAGTTTGGGGTTTTTTTCCTTCACATGTGCATGTTAAACCTTTCACTTTTGCTTTAGTAAATTGCCTTGTCTCAACCTTTGGGTTGTTTTCCATCTTATTTTCTCTCCCCTGTCAAGCTGAGAAGAGGGAGTGAGAGAGTGGTTTTCTGGGCAGCTGTGTAGTGGGTTGGTGCTGGCTGAGTGCCTGGCACCCACCAAAACCTCTCTATCACTACCCTCTACAACTGGACAAGGGAGAGAAAATATAATGAAAGGTTCATGAGTTGAGATAAGGACCAGGAGGGATCACTCACCAAATACTGTCATGGGCAAAACAGACTCAATTCAGGCATATTAATTGAATTTATTACTTACAAAATCAGAGCAGGACAATGAGAAGTAAAAGAAAATCTTAAAAACACCTTCCCCCCATCCTTCTCTGCCTTCTCACCCTCAATGGTGCAGGTAGACAGGGAAAGGGGGTTACAATCAGTTCATCACACATTGTTCCTGACACTGTTCAGGGAGAGGAATCCTTCCCTTGATCCACTGTGGGGTCACTCCCACGAGAGACAGTCCTGCACAAATTCCTCACTCATGAGTCTATCCCACAGGCAACAGTTCTCTAAGAACTGCTGCAGCTTGGGTCACTCTTCCATGGGGTGAAATCCTTCAGGCACATCCTGGCCAGTGTGTCCACTGCAGGGCTACAAGTTCTACCAAGAAACCTGCTCCAGCATGGGCTTCCCTGTCCATAGGTGTGCAGGTCCCTGCCAGTACTCCGCTCCAGCATGGGCTTCCCATGGATTCACAGCCTCCTCTCAATCATTCATATGTTCCAGTATGAGTCTCCTCCCCTGTGGGTTGTAGGTGGATCTCTGCACACCCCTGTGGTCCTCCATGGGCTGCAGGGGCACAGCTGCCTCACCATGGGCTGCACCATGGGCTGCAGGGGAATCTCAGCTCTGGCACCTGGAGCACCTTCTCTCCCTCCTCTGCACTGACCTTGGCATCTGCTGAGCTGTTCCTCTCACATGTTCTCACCCTGCTCTTCTCTGGCAGCAATTACATCTGAGCAATAACTTTTTTTCCTTCTTAAATATATTACCACAGAGACATTATTATCAACCTGATTGGCTCAGCCTTGGCTGGAGAAGGGTCTGTCCTGGACCTGACTGGCATTGGTTCTGCTGGATATGAGGGTAACCTTCTGGCAGCTTCTCACAGAAGACACTTCTGCAGTCCCCCCACTTTGAAAATCTAGCCACGTAAACCCAGTGCAACCCATCAAAGTCAACCTATAACCGATGCACCAGCAAAGACTGTGAAGCTGCTTTGGAATTCTGTTATTTTAATTATCCAGTCACTTTGTGAGATGTTTTGACAAAATGTATTTGTTTTTCCTAAGGGTTTCTACAGCACTACTTTTAGCCTGTTCACCTGTGACATTCCAACCTGTGCACACTGCTCTCTTTGGCTCCAGCACACACCAAGCCACAGGAACAGCAAAACTGACATGCTCTCTTGCTATGTATGGTTTAGTAGCTATTTTAGCAGGATGTAAGAAAATTCTGACAAAGACACAGAATATTTTCTGCTTCTAGATCATTAAGAAGAAGTCATTCATGCTTACAGTAAGCATTTCGTGAATTCCCATATGCAAACTGGAACAGTTGAAATATGAAAGCTGCACCAAGGAGCAAGATCACATTGTCATAACCACCATGTGTGGTCACTTATACTAGAGGGGCATTTATTTGATACCCACCTCTATAAAATTCCTCAAGATATTTTAATGCCTGAAGATTTCAAATGCCTCTTCCTGATCCTGGCTCCTTGCAGAACTTGCAACTGTAAATAAAATTCTGCTGCACCCTTCTGTGTGGCAAGACAACATCTAATAGTTTCTTGGCTCATCTCAGCGACCCAGATGATGGCTGCATTTTCACTACAAGCTGGACAGATAAAAAGTCTTCTTTAATGCAAAATCATGCTTCTTTCCATATCTTCACCAGTTGTAACACTCTGTCAATATCTCATGCAGTTGAGTCTGGAGTCGAAGCACATACACATTGGATATAAAGATTTTACATGGAGGCAGTTAAGAGGAAGAAAAGAATAAAACACAGGTTACAGCTGAATTATAAGGTTTTAAGAGATATATGCCTGAGCATGACAACACTGTGTCAATAGTGAGGAGAATTACAGATGTACTGCAGTGGCTGGGAAAGAAAATTAGCTTCCTCAGGATCTAATTTGAGTACACTTGTTTGTTTTACCAGAGCTGTGTTATAAATATATTCTGAAGAGTGCCAATCACTCGTAAAGCAATCTCAGAATGATATGCATTCAATTACAAAGCAATGTCCTGGTGTGAAATCTGGAAGACTTTTTCTTAAGCCATTTTAAACTGGACTATATAAATACCTACACAGCACTTTGTAGACAGAATTATACCCTGAGAAAAGCATTACCTTAATGACCCCATAGATGTTCTGATTTTCTAATCTGTATGCTAGTCATCTGATAAGTGTACATAACTAGAGGGCTGTAACAAATACATGCACTTTACTTACTATACTTAGTGACAGCCTCTCAGAAACCTGCAAATATTCATTTCCTTATTCTTTTGTGCTTATGAAATGTTTTTCACAGTATTTCAAGGGCTGTATTTACAAATTAAATATCTAGATCTAATCTACATTATTCCAGTGAGAAATTAATTCCTTTTTTTTTTTTTCTTTTTTTTTTTTTACTAACAGCACCATTCAAACATTTATAGAACTCTCACACTTTAACCAGTGATCATGGTCCCTAAACTTCTATAGTAAAACTGAGAAACATAGCCCCATGGTTCAGGCAATCCAGGTACTCAGGCTATGGCTGCACTAACAAACAATTTGCTTCCTCCTTTTGCACATCAACATGGCTGGCAGCTTCTTCAGACTTGCATATTTCTCTGTTGTTACAGCAGCCACTGCTGGATGACAGTCCACTGCTTTTACACCTGGCAAGCAGTGGAACTCAGTAGGAACAGGTTGGTAAAGCTAAACAGCTGGGGCTGTGGATCTGGTATTGATAAAATACATGTTTCAGAGATGATTACTCTGAGACTGTTTTGGTTCCATAAATAAGATACTTCTAAGCTCAGGGTGCCTGAGACAGGCACACCAGGAGCCTAACCTAACACAGTCAGCTTGATTTCATCACTTCTGTGCAGGGCGCCTGCTCTGTGACACCAACACGTGCCTCCGTGACACCAACAATATCACAGAATGGGAGCTAACTGTGAGATGGATCTCAAAAATACTTCTCCGATCCTAACTAAAATACTGACGTGAACATAGCCTGTCAGAGATTCTTCACACAGTGTTTCTGGCTTGGTTTTGGTTTTATGTGACAGTATCATATGGTCACCACTGGCTTCTGTATTTAGTTTCTCGGAAACATAATGATAGTTGAGGAACAACAAAATTCTTCGTACAAAAGAATATCTGAAATTACTTTGTTATAAGAGCTTGCTAGACTGTAAAAATTTTATGAAAAAAGCAATAAAAAAGTAATAGATGAGGTCAGGTCCATGCATATCTAAGTTTAGCACAAAAAAATTATTCATGGTCCCTATGTCAAAATAATCCTCATTCTAATCTGCACTGCAAATGCTACTGAAACTCAAAGACTGCAATAGTGCCAGCAACTGCTTGAAGGAAGCATTAACAAGTGGATTCGGCCTCTAATACTCCTTCAAAGACCTGTTGTGAAGGAATTTTCTGTGAAATTGCGAAGTTGATCTGGAAGGGGCAAGGAGATGAGCCGTATAACCTTAGTAACACTTAAACTACAGTTTTAGGTTGTGAGTGTTTCCAGGTGGAAATGAAGGATAACATTTGCCTTTGAAGCAATAAAATAATGTGGAAAGTTACTTCAGTAAGTCAAAGGCTAGATAATGAAAACAAAGAAGAACTAAAGAGGGGAGCTGGGTTGGTTTGTTTACATTTTATGTAAACAGAAAAGAAGGATTTTTCACATTCTCTGCAGCCAACGCTTGATAAGGCCTACAAGTGTTATCTAAACCAAGAATTTCCACAGGAATTATCAGCTCAGTGTCTGCATATTTTTCAGATTTAAAGTAAGAGCAATAGGATTTCCTTGCCCAAATCAACAAATATAAATAAATATATGGAAAGTAAAAAGTGTCTTGAAATTCAACATATTGAGATACCTTTGACCTATTGGTACTACTACACATGTGGATGTACATAGCCATTAAAATATCCAATCAAGTAGTATGAAATTATATAATATTTTGTTCCTGTATTACACTTAATGACTGTAAAATGTGCCCATTCAAAAATGTCTTGGAGTTCCAATCCATGCCACTATCCTCCGAACTCTTTCTCTTTCATGTGTAATTCTGGTTCTGTTCTAAGTCAATACAAGAATGACAGGGGAACAAGACCTTTCCTTGTAGTTGGTAAAGACCCTGGTAGACCTGTAACAAGCACCTAACCCTCACCAGAGATGGTGTGAGATTGTGCCTTGCTTGAAAGATGCTGCATAATTCTGCTCTCCTGTTAATCACAATCCCTATGTTTCCCATGTCACACAATAACACTCTACTAAAAATGAAAACCTCTAGTAGCTGTCCAGCATAGAATTTTTGTTTTCAATTTTTGTCAGTTGTAGAGATAATTTTAAGATTCTAAATATGCCATTTACTCAGTAAATAGTAGGGGTTGCAATATGTGCATAAGTTCTTTCATGTTTGTGGTTATTTATCTGGCTTAGCCATTCAGCTTAAGGGATATGGATAGTTTTGAAAAGGATTTAGTTAGCAGTGGGCTGAGAAGCTGTAAATATTTTGCTTACATGTATTCTATATAGGAATACATTGCCAAAAAGGAAGTATAATATACAAGCATCTTTTTTTTTTTTTTACATGTAGATGCAAGATTTCATTCTGAATGGCACAGTATTTTTAAATTGTTAACTAAAATTCCTTTCCATTCCTGTAGGATAATGAAGAGTAATAAAAAAGAGAGTCTATGAAATATTTTAATTTATGCACATTTTAGAAACCAATTTGGTAAATGAGAAACAGCAAGGCATCTTTTTCAACATATTTTCCAACAACTCCAGGGCAAGTCTGATGCTTCTCATCCTTACCATTACAATTTAACACTTACTGTCTCTGACTTTCTCCATATTTTACTGTTCTGTGTATGCACATAGTCTAAGTAGGTCTTGCATTTCTTTTGCACTGATGTTATTAGTCATGGCAACGATCTTATTCATGACAATAACTTCATAACATTTTCAACCCCATTACAATAATTCCAACTGCATCTGGGTGGAAAGAATTAGAAATCATAATAATAATGCTGAAATGTTTAACAGCTTATTTAAAAATATTTAGAAAGAGAGATTGCAGAAAAAATATGAAGAATGATTTTTCAGCACAGAAGTCAAGGAGAAATTTACATTTCAGGGTCTGCCATTCAAGGTAAAAATTTCAGGAAAAAATATTTAAGATAAATTATCTTAAAAGAGGAAGAAATATTTTTGAAAAACATGTTTTAACAAGTTGGAGAGCCTGAGAGACAAAAACCTTGAAGAACTGTGCTCCTTATCGGCAACAAGAGTGTGAGAAGATGCAAAGATAATTTGGATCACCTCCTGAAATGTCTTCAACTACAAATCACACAGAAGACCAAAGGTGAAATCAGTTTTTGAAAAAGACATTATACTTTTCTCAGCCTTTGTTTCGTAAAAATTCAAAGACTGAGGTTCATTTAATCATCATCAAAGATAAAGATAATCAGAAAATGGAAAATGCAGGAAAAAAAATAGTAAGCACTGCGACAGTTTGTCTTCTAATTTTATGCATGCTATCATTTTAGATTTGTCTTGCAGATAGGAAACATAAATTTTCCATTAGACATTTTTTATTACAAGAATTAAATAATAAGTATTAATCTGGTCTGATGAAAAGTCTCCCCTCCTGTACAGATGAGTTGGAATGCGATGATCTTTAAGGTCCTTTCCAACCCAAACCATTCTGATTCTATGATCTTTCAATGCCTAGATCCTTGAAAATGTACATCTACATTTCAGGTCTCAATTAATAAATAATAAGAAAGGGGAACCCCTCCAAAATTTCACAGAATTGTACTCACTTTTAAAGGCTTTGATCTGAAAAAAAATTCATTACATTAGATTTATATTGTAATTGAATAAAAGGACATATTTGTAGGATCATACTATTAATCCTTTCTCTAATATATCATATATGCCCTTTTGTCCATCTCAGATTGGCACATAGTAGCCCAACAACTCCAGTAGATTTTGCAGTAGCAGAAGTTCCATCCAGTTGCCAATTAAACAAAAAAAATATGAAAAATGTGCCACTGACTGAAATATGCTAAAAATTCCCACTGTTAAATTTTTTCATTTACAACCCTTATTGATGTTTATAGGTAGCTTTTAATAGGTGGTTTTTAGGTTACCAAAAATATGCTAAGTGTTTCCCAGTCAAGTAGAAATTGCTAATTCATCTCCCTATGATGTATCACTATACACATTAAAATAAGTCGTTAGAATTAGGAAAGAATAGATATGAACCTAGAACACCTATGTACAACTCTATTGTTTCTATAAAATGTTTTTTACATACACTTTTAAGCCATTTGTCTACCCTTTAAAATAACCAAGAATTATTAAGAATTTTTTTAAAAAGAAAACCTGAAAGGCTTGGTTCATATTTGAGTAAATGTTTAACACTATAGTTTTTCTTAATCAAGCAAAACTTCTAATTATAGCTATGCAGACTAATGATAAAAGAGGACAACACTGACATAATACCATCACAAAATGAGTTATACAAACTGCAGTTCCTACCAGGTCATTTGAAAAATAGAATAGTTCTACAATTGTATTTTCAGATTGTTCAAAATAGCACTAAAGGACTGTATTCTTTATATATGCTCAATTTCACTGTGGATTTACAGTGTGGGGGATGGAACTGCTGTGACTACACTCACATCTTAAATTCTTTAAAGACTTAATTGAAGAAAATTGAAGAAAAATTACACGCCACTCTGCAGACTATTATTATTTGGGTTTTTTGTTTGTTTTCATCTTCCAATGAAGAGGTGATTTTTCAGTTTTTACTACCAATGCCATATTATCCTGCATACCATTATTAATAGTATTTGGTCAAAAGTGTATATCACCAAGATATTATGTTGAAAGGTGCATCTCACAAGAGATCATATAATACATTACACATATTCACATATTACACTGCTTCAACTCACTTCAGAAATTATTTTTCAGTTTCAGCTCTTTTTAGAACACATCATATATTTTTCATCAACTTAGTAAAATCTTCTGGATGCTATGATAAATGGATATCTTTAACAAAAGGTTAAGAAATGTGAGGTCCTTTTCTTAAATCTCCTGATTTCCATGACATGTAAAAACATAAAAAAATCAATGGGTCAGAGAAAAGGGTCCTTTTTGTGTCCTTTTAGCCTAGACTGCCAGTCACCAAAATTCTTTTCAGGGAACCAATGATCCTGCAAATCCTGTTTCTTTGTAAAAATGCGCAATCATCCTGGATATTTTTCTATGTATAGTTTTCCTGCTTTATGCAATAATGCACTAAAACTGATTAAATGTTCACCTCCTTCTTCTGCTGGTCCTTCTAATGAATGGAACAAGACTTTGGCTTCTGACAGTGGCGGACTCTATTGCCTGCAGTACAGTTTTAAAACCTCAGCTGACACATACAGTGCAACTTCAAAGTTGGTCCTGAAATAGCACAGAATCACAAAAGCATTTAGGTTGAAGAGACCCCTGAGATCATCACATCCAAACTTTGATTGATCACCAACTTGCCATAGCACTAAATGCCACGTCCAGTTGTCTCCTGAACACCTCCAGGGATGGTGACTCCACCACCTCCCTGGGCAGCCCATTCCAATGTTTAACAACCACCTGCCCTGGCATGGTGGGGGGCCCTCCACAGGCCACAGGTGGATCTCTGCATCCCCGTGGTCCTCCATGGGCTGCAGTTGGATCTCTGCATCCCCGTGGTCCTCCATGGGCTGCAGGGGCACAGCTGCCTCACCATGGGCTGCATCATGGGCTGCAGGGGAATCTCAGCTCTGGCACCTGGAGCACCTCCTGCCCCTCCTTCTGCACTGACCTTGGTGTCTGCAGAGCTGTTCCTCTCACGTTCTCACTCTGCTCTTCTCTGGCTGCAGTTGCTCCTATGCAATAAGTTTTTCCCTGTCTTAAATTCATTATCCTGGAAGTGCTACGACCTTTGCTGATGCACTTGGCCTTGGACAGCGGTGGGTTTGTATTGGATCTGGCTGGCATTGGCGCTATTTGACATGGAGAAAACCTCCATAAAGCTTCTCACAGGAACCACTCCTGTATCTCTCCACTACCAGAGCCTTGCCAACCCACTACATTGTTTAAAGAAAGACTGGACTTTTTCGATAGGGAAAGAATAATTTTAATATGTAAAATTACAAAATGGTAGTTATCTTCACTGTGTCCAGAAGAAGTTGTAAAATTAGTTTTATGACAGAATAATCAGACATGATGCACCAGAAGTTTCATCAAATGACTGTATTTGCATGCTATTTTTAAACAGTTTTTTTCAGTATTCAGAAGTTCTAGTATTTGGTTTTATTTCCTTATAAGTCTAGATAAAATGTTTGGTACTTCAGAACAACAAGGGCACATATTTATTACAATTTCTTTCAGGGAACAAATGCTTCACTACTATTTTAATGTTTTGATTTAGAACTTGGGTTTGTGTGTTATTTCTTCATTTATTTAAAGCAAGAAAAAAAAAAAAAGACAAACACCTGCATATAAATACCTTTTTGACCAGGAAAAAAGCTAATTTATAATTTTCACAAAACATCTCAAATGAAAATTAAAGTGGTACCATGTAAATATGCATTATTCTTATATTTTACATGAACATGGAATGGAGAATGTCTTACATTTAGTCTGTTACTCCAGCTGGTATCTTCAGACAGCTGTGGATAGCCTATGTAAACATATAAAGAAGCAGTAGGATCAGTTTTGTAACAGATGAAGGGGTCTTACACAATGATCTGTCTAATAGAATTGATGGACTTCTGAGGAGCACCATAAAGCAGCATGTCAATAATTAAAGATCTAGCTGCAGCACTGTGATATGACCAAAAAGACAAATACATGCAAATAAATATTTTTCAAGTGAAAAACGGGCAAGAATATTATACTCTATCAGTAAGTCTTATCAGCATGTTGTGATAGAAAAGAGAAAAAGCTTCTACAAACATATCTTTGCCTGTAACTAGGAAAAAAAATGCAAACTTCATTTACTTTTCCCTAGATCAAGGAAATAGAGTACATAAATGTTGAAATCCAGGAATACACTTGAATCTTGCATATTCTCAAGCTTCCCTGAAATTAAAAAAAAAAAAAAAAAAGGCAAGTAATAAAGGTCAGAGGTGGAGGTATTACAGTCAGTTAAACTTACATTGCAATAGCAAAACCAGAATTTCCTCAAGTGGCACAAAGCCAACAGAAATAATAAAAACACTACCTCTATCAGCCATCTGATGCTTTCCTTTATAGAAAGAGATAAGGACAGGAGAGATGTTTGCTGCTTCCAATACTTCCTTGATTTCAGGTCACGAAGTATGCTTGTACCAGAGGTACAAGATGTTTGTGACCTCATCCTGCAACTGCAACTTAAACTGGAGTCAAGAAATGGGTGTCTATGGACCTCTTTAATGCACTTCCACTGAAAGTACTTTTTCCTTCAAATAATGGAATGTACAGAGATATGAGCAACTTCACAACAGCATTTTTCTCTCAGACATGTATAAGCTACCAACAAAATACCACTATCATCCGAACAAAGCACATTTTCCTTCCTTTCTCCTAAAATTACAGCCATTCATAATCACAGAGCTGGTAAGTACAAAATATGAAAGAACTATTACATTATTTAAACTATCCTTTTCCCAGCGCTGGACTGTAATTTTTTTCTTTTTTGTGTCAATGTTTCAAATTTTTTTTGTTTAAAAGTTTGAAGTCTAATTGATGTTATTATGAGAAAACTATTTATCTCTAAATTTTCATATTCTTAATTTCACACTTTCATATTCATTTATAATTTCTGTTGTTACTTGTTAAACTACTTGTTTTGATGAATTTACAACTTTCAGACAGATAAGCTGTCTCTCCTCACAGCTGCCTTAAGAAAAAGCTGAACCAAATTAATCAGTTTTGTGACAAACTATTGTTTGGTAAAGCCATTAAATAGCAATGGACTTAAACTATACAAAGGACTAGCTCTTCAGAGTCAAGGCCTGACTGCTACAAGACTTAATTTTCACTTTTCCTTGGTCACAAATCAAAAATTATTTTACCTCTTTGCAAAGACTGTGTGGTTTGTAGAAAATGGAGGCTTTATTAATGCGCTATGATTTAATGATATAAGTCATGATTTTTCCACGAATCCAGAACCTTCTTTTTCAAAAAACTTGAGAAAAAAAGGATGATTTGATTTGATCAGAACATAGCTTGTATATGAGCTATTGATCCATCAAATTCTTTCATGCTCTGCAAGGCAAGGGAGTCTCTTTATCATCTGCATTTGCCATGGCAAATTTCTTAAAAAGAACACACTTTGACAAAAGGTAAGGAAATCTCACATAAAATCGTGTCCTTGTGATATCATCTGAAACAGGCAAATCTGGAACCAATTTATTGAGTGTAAATTACTGCCAATTTTGCTTTGAATAACAAAATGCTCCAGAGATTTCTGAGATATGTAGCTACTGGGAGCTGTCTGAGGATTTTTATACATGAGGATTTTTATATGTTTCTTTAACACATCTTTCAACTTAATCAGATACAAAACATGCACAACCTAGCATTCAGGGAAATTATGTGGATTTGTCACACTGCCTGAAGGACTCTGGGATCTGTGAACCAATGAATGGATCACACTGAACCATGAATGCAATTTGTTCATCTGTAACAGATAAAATATGGATATTTGCCATACAAATGTTTCAAAACCTCAGAACAATAAAAAATTCTAACAGAATTTAGTTTAAGTAATTCATTAAAATTTAATAATATTCTCTTTATTTTCCAGAACAGAGTAAGATAGTATGAGTTGTGTGTATATGAATCGGACTGTAACAGGCAGATCTGGTAAACTGTACTGCTGAATTATTATGCATCTCCTAATTGTAACAATACAAAATGTCAGATGAAATATACAGAAAAAAGCTTTATGTGTTAAAATGCTTGGTAAAAAATACACTGATGGAGCTCTTTCATCCCTGTAGTCCACACTTGGCATTGTTTATTACTGACATAATACTAATTACACTCATATGCTGGTAGAGAACAAATTAATTCAGCAGTACACATCTTTAAAAAAAAAAAATTGGGAACATTTTTTAAAATAGACTTTAATTGGGAGGATTTTTATGCACTGATTTTAACGAACATAAGAGGCAAGGCAAAGAACAGAAAGGACACATCTGGAAGCAAAACAACAACAAAAAGTATGTAAGATCAGCCCTCAGATGCTGCAAATAAGTAAACCTTGCTAAATACTTATATGAATCATTAATTTTTTGAAAAAATACAGCTTTTTTCAACTTGTCAGTGAACACAACAGCACCTCCCTTGGGCAGCCATCAGGTCTTAGCAGGTCAAAAGTGCATCATGCAAGAAATGAGAAACCAGCCAAAACTTTGTAAAGCATACCAGACCCACTTGGTTATTTTGTCAAAGTTAACAGTCCATGTATCAGGTTTGCATTAAGACAGATGTTTTCAAGGGTGTATATTAAAAGTTAACACGTAATATACTGAATTGTATCCAATGTATCCTATTTTAAGAGCCTAAGACACTGAAATGACTTCAAGGACTTAAAACTGTTGTTCCTGGTAAAATATGAGACCTAGTTTCTTTAAGGAACCCTCCAGCCTACTGAAAATACAATTATACTGTTTGTTTTAACTTCTTCACTTCTATGTAAGAGTGAAACTATTGACTGGCTCAGGGCAGTGAACACTGAGTAGCATCATGTGAGAAGACCAAGCTCTGCTGCAACCATGCCCGAGAAACTGGAGGAGACCAGGAGTAACCTGCTTAGAGAT
This sequence comes from Monarcha castaneiventris obscurior, assembly GCA_026261815.1. Taxonomy (NCBI): domain Eukaryota; kingdom Metazoa; phylum Chordata; class Aves; order Passeriformes; family Monarchidae; genus Monarcha; species Monarcha castaneiventris. The sequence continues at coordinate 9,532,434 of JAMPIT010000624.1, read as the reverse complement.
AAGCTGCTGAGAGGAAGGATTGTCAGAGCCCCAGCTAAAACCAGAGCTCTAACAAAACAGACACAGAGGAAGCCACTGTAGAAATGGGCATGGGGAGGTGACCAGGTGGGAAGGATTAACTGAACACAATTTTTCCAGAAATCACACATTTCAAAAAGTAGGATGCTTTGTGAATTTGGGGTCAAGTCACTGAAACCTGAAATATAAAAACGTGTTATTTAGCCTGTATTAATATTACAGGAGTTTTATCATACTCTTTTGTCTCCTCACCTGGAACAATACTGAGTTCAGGAATTTTCATCCTGCTGCCACTAGAAGGAAAGAATAATTAAAACTACAGAACTCAAAAACACATTGCTTCTGTAAGTCTCTGTGGAGTTTAGAGCTCAACAGGTGCCTGGACCCAGAAGCTCTGCCTCTTACAGGAGTGTGTCATTTCTGTAAGAGTAAGAAATCCATCGCCTCCAGCTACCAATGACTTCAGCACTTATAAGCCCCATGCCTCCCTCTTAGACAGGATTTTACCTATGTGAAAGCAGACATCTTGGCTCTCAGCTCCTTCTGACTGTATTGGTAGCCAATTCCTGCTGAGTTTGGAGCCACACCTGGCTTTTTTTTTTTTTTAACTTCAAGCCCAGAAGATAATTCACAATTTGATTAAACAAGGCCAATATTACTATAAAATTACCCTCAAACAAATTACGGAAATTATGGTTCAGAGCTTTTTTTTTTTTTAACAGAGAAAGTAGCTATACCATGACACTATTCCCTCCTTGATTTATGAGACTGAAGTACAGAGGATGGGCTATGCAGTTGTAGATAACCTGTTGTTCATCTTAATTGTGTAAACAATGTCATCCAGGCAGTAAGTGGGGTGCCTCACTCCTGCTCTTAAACCTGTGTGCAATCATAATGACAATGCAGCCATCAGGACACCCTAGAAAAAGTGCTCACCTCCTCAAAAGTGGTTAGGCAACCCTAGTCCTGTATCCACTCCAAGACAATTAAAACTTATTTTAACTTATTATAAGCAAGGGAAAAAAGGAAGGAGTTTTATTTTTACCTGTGAGCTGTAAACATTTTCTTACTTGTGTATTTTACCTGTATATTTAATTTAGAGCTATATATTTTTACTCATGAGCTGGGCTGTGGGGAAAAGACAGTGCTTAAAACAGTCACAACTAATTAGAGATCCAGCAAACTCTTTGTGTGTTGATCACAACACTTGCAACACTTTGGGGATACGCTACAGATCTTTATTACAGCAGTTGAGTAGCAGTAACCATTGATCCAACAGAGAAACAGCTGCTGCTTAGGGTACTGTTAAAACATTTGCTGACAGAATTCTTAAAGTTTTTGTCAAGGACAGAGGTGATGCCTTGTTTTTCAAGTTATCATATATGCAGATGACATATAGCACGTATAAATAAGAGTTGTTTTTTTAAAGGCTGAATCACATCCTTAAAAACTATGACAAATGTGCTTGTATGTATGTTCATAATCACACACATGCACACTTGTAGGCTGAAGTCTATGTTTGAAGTCCATATAGAAATTATATATATGTATAAGTAGAAAAACAGACAGGAGAGGAGAGAAAACTGTGGAAAGAGAATTGATGAACTTTAGGTATGGTTTATCTCACCTCATTTCAGCCATCTAAAATGTAGATCCAAACTAGTTCACCATAGGCTGCTCTATGGTGAATGGACAAAAAAAAAAAAAGGAGGCCAAGGGAGGAAGATGCTAGAACTTGTATGTAAGGGAGACACGACAAAAAATGGAATGTGAGTAGGTGACACCAGACACCCAATTTTGCCTGGAGTCCTCCAGGATGGTTCCCACCCTCTATATTGCTAGCACCATTTATTATCTAGGTTTCATTGTCATGTTTTCTGAACACATCAAATATTTACTGGTTTATTAAAATCCTCCCTGAAAACTATTATCAGCCATTTATCAGGATTTCACCTATACAGCATCACACCGGTACTTTTGCAGGACATTCACAAATGCTGAACCACTGAAAAATGCCTGTGTTACAACAGTGGGTTAAGCTGGCACGCAAAAAGAAAGAATTTTAGTAGTTTCATGAGCATTTTCTTAGCAGCTCCCTGTCTCATTGCACACACCTTTAGCCCCTCTACCAGAATGTGCTGCTCTCAGAATGGATGAAGGCCTCCATCTTTCGGCTCCCGGAGCGTTCTCCCTTTATCTTCCTGTCAGCTTGTCTCCCTAAGCAGTTTGTAACAACTGACCTTCAATTTCGTAGAAATCAAAACATATAAGGGTATTTGCTAACTGTTGTATTGCTTTGAAGACTATCTCTGTCAAACCAAAGTTTGCACCTTGTCAAAACCAGAACCGCTGACACTAAGAAATTGCAATACTGTCCTTCACTTAATGTCTTGGGAATGCTGACGGGGATGGATTGTGCACTTTGTTTATTTATTTATTTATTTTTGCTTATTTTGCACATAGCTTCCTATTAAGTTAATCAGCCTAATACTACAGGGACTGTTCATAATTCACCACAGATATAGGGCAATGGGAATTCAGTGACCAAGGCAAGACTAATATGAAATGTCAACAAAAATGCAATGTCCAAGAAATTTTGATCAGTATTTTAGATTAAACATTAATGCATAGTAACTTCATATCTGTCATAAATTTCAGTGTACTTCTAAGTCATTCATAAAAAGTGAGCTTATAAAAATCCCATTTAACCTCCTAAAAAATCCAATTTTGCAATTCTTTCATTATTATAGATGTTTATTAATAGGGTAACCTGATAGAAAAAATGCCGAGTGACTTCTGGTTCTTATCCCTCCAAGTACTACTAATCCCCTCAAATACTGCTATATTGGGTGTCCTACAAAAATCCCTTCTACATCTTACCAGGGGTCATAACAGAGATCCAAAATTATGCAAACTTATATACAAAATTAATCATAATCAGCATTTTGAACTGGCTTGTTAATTTAGGTTTTTATGTTAATTTAGCTGTGTATTAATTTTGTCATGCAGTATTTTCACGGGCTTTTTTAATAACCACATACCAGATGGTGCTCCCTTAAAACTACCCATTTTAAACCACTTACATTTAATCTTTTCAAAGGTAAATTTAGTTATATCAATTTTTACCTTGAAAAATGGCTTGAAAAATATATTAAAGTAGTAAAAATAGACAAATTAGCAAAAAGACATGGAGAGCTCTGTAAAGAAGATGAGTATTTGTGTACTTAAACTAAAACTTATTCTTTGTGTAGAAGGCAGCAAAGGCTTTGATGTCTTATTTGCTTTACCTGTATGTTGTAACTTTCCCAAATTCATGGATTTTCATAGTGCATTTTATTTTTCATCTCACTCACTGTTTTCATCTGTTTCACATCAAATTGCAATTGCCTAGTACAGAAGACAAGGACTAGCTGTCCCCTTATCTTATAACAGCTCCTTATGAAGGGCAGCCAATAACAAAACAAAACAAAAAATACAAACCAAACCAAAAAATTACAATTAAATGTCAAGAGTATGGGCTCAGAAAGAAAACAGAAAACAACTCTGATAATGTTTGCATCCTGAAGGCACTTAAATCTCTGCTTAACTTTATATACCAAATGAATAACTTTATTGAGTTGTGAGAAATTACTCCCATGAATAAAATGTAATGTGCATAAATGTATAAAGAGGTCACAGTATTCATTCCCTTTCTATTGCAGATAATTTTAATTTTCTTGAATGTCGGCTGTGAACATATCCCAGCTTTTCTGCATCCATTGTCATGGTCCTGCACTAAAAGCACGACAGGTTGTCATTGAAGAATAGAGTAAGAAAAAGGTTCTCCATTCTCATTTTTATTATTGTTCTCTCCTTAGTTAACTTGGAAAAGTAATTTAACATCTTTGTGCCTATGGAATGTAGTTACAGGGACATCTTTTGAAACACTTCAAATCTATAGCAGAAAAAGGTATGATTATTCAATGTAGTATCATAAATACATTACATGAGAGAAGAGTAAAATGGAAAAAAGGAAAAACTATTTAAAAATAAACAGTTACAATGAAAAGGGAAGGGTATAAAATAATGCTTCATTTTGCTTCAGTCAGTGTCTGGATGTTTTTTCCTTCATGAAATTAAACTCCAGTGAATTGCTTTCACTCCCTATCCCTCATTCCTATGAAAGGGATGATCATAACACAAAATGAAACAGAGAACAAAGTGACACTTACATTGGCAGTGGTAGAGATGTGCCAAATACTGAAAAAATAAGAAAAAAAGAACACTTTATTCAAACTGAATGGCAGCCCTCTCAGAGAAAGAGTGTGCATACACTCCTTAATCAAGCAACCTAGTCCATCGTGTTTTATCCCTACCCCTATCCCTATCCCTATCCCTATCCCTATCCCTATCCCTATCCCTATCCCTATCCCTATCTCTATCCCTATCCCTATCCCTATCCCTATACAATCACTGAGTAGAGGGTTTTATACAGAAGGTTTTATACAGAAGGTTTTATACAGAACAGCACATTACCTGGGTTGTCTGTGACTGTGTGAAAGTATGCTTTAACTATTTCCAAAATTCAGCCCCATAAGGTGTGTTCTATTCAGGCCTCCATGATCACACCAGCATATCCCAGGCACATCCATAGTACAGAAAACAAGGAGTCTTCAGATATTATACCTCTCCCATAAGCTCTCACAGCATGCCTGCAAAAACCCACTCTGGGATATATCTGACAGATCTACCCTGTATCACTGCATGGGAGACCCTATTCAATTCTGTACCAGCATCTTGGAAGCCATTTGGAAACAGAGGAAGAAACCTGGGCGGGTGAGTTTTGCCTCTCCCTTCCCACTGTCTTCCAAAAGCCTGTTGGTGTTGACACCTGAAACCGAAGATATGCTCTATCTACAGACGGTAGATTGATCTCACCTGAGCTGTTGAACACTGTAGCTCAGCCTCCACTCGCCCACCTTTCATGACTAAGACACACCAAAATGTCCTGTGGTTACCTTCATCACTGTCTCTTTTGAATAAAGACTAGAAAGCTGCTCAATTTACAGCTACCCACAGACACATCACAGACCATGCAGAGGAAAGAATGATGAAGCAGAAAGTCCTTCTCTGGACTGGCCATGTGAACGAAGTGAGTGTGCACATACAGTTCTAGATATGTAGGAAGCAAGAGATTTAAATGAAGGCATTCCTTGATAATGTCAGTTCAGGAGACAGTACTTTCATATTTTTTTTCCAAGGGATTTGAAATATAGCACAGTGAAATACTTTCACTGTGACTCACAGAGCTCATGGCCAAAGAACTGACAAAGAGCTACTGGGACCTAGTGCTCAGCTTCTCAGTGCCCTGTGGTTCTTCACAGCAGCTGCTCATGGCACCATTCAGAGGACTCTACCGAATCACCCAGCTTGAGCTCTGGAGTGAGCATGGGCTGCTAAGTCAGCAGGGAAGATGAAGATTGGAAGAAAGTCAAAATAATCAAGAGACAAGTTTCTTGCTAGAAACCCTTTGAATTAATTTGTAGAACTATTATATGGCCCTAAGCTCATAGAGAATCAACCAAAGGATGTCAAAACTAATCTCTGCCTCAAGGTAATGCTGCAAATCAAAACAAGATTTGTCCATTCAGGTTTTTACACAAAAAGAAAACTTCATAGGGCTGCCTATTTTCTTTAAGGAAAAAAAGCCCAAGCAAACAATAAAAGTCCTTCCCTTGTGCTTAAAGTTCTTTTCCTGCATTTGTAGTTTTTACCTCAGACTGTGTCCTGTAGCTTGGCTCCTCACCCATTATGGGGCTGAGCCTCCCAAGAGTTTGCTTTGACATTGGTCCAAGACAAATCTGTAAAAGTGCATATCAGAGATGTGTACCTGAGCCAGAATGCAATCCACATCCATCTCAGTTACCTACTGACTAATCAATACAGGGGGTTGCAGATTAACTGTGATACCCTTCAGTCCAAAGACAATTCCTGTCAATTCCCATTCCTTAGAGCCATCTTACATGGAAGATGCATAAAGCTGAGGAAAACCCAAGAATATTTAATTTATTCCTCCATGCTATAGAAACATAAACAATGGAAACATCCAGGGTGGAAAAATCTGGAACAAGAACCTGGCTATTGTCCTGGAGGATTGCCTGGTTGATTCTTTGAGTGAGAAGGGAAAGAGGGGCCAATAGCCAAAATCCTAGTGCTGCAGAGTTTTCTGAAAGGTCCTCTTTTTCCTGTACATAAGCCCTACACAGGTACCTTTGGCACTGCATTTGAAAATGCTAAAGAGAGGAACACTGTAATAAGACAGAGCATCTGCAGCTGCACAGAATACTTAAGAAGTCAAACATTGCTGTGATCAGAGTAGGGTAAATATTTAGCAGTTGCCAAGACTGCTAATCCAGTGCTTTCCAGATAATTTAATTGTACGTAACTATACTCAGTTCTTTAAAAATATTTGTGTGTTCATTGGTGCATTATAAACTCTTACTATAAAATACACTAGAACAATTTCCTTTACTTTTATTTCTGACTAAAGACACCTGTGCTGTTTTGCCTTGTATGTCTTTCACTACAGGAACTCGATTAATCCAACAGTCAACAATTTGTTTGTCCATTGCTATAGCTTAGTCAAGCAGCAACTGTCAAGTCAAACAGTGAAGGACAATACTTAGAATTTTGTGTCATAGGCTGAATGTGCCTATGCTGTTGAGAGAAAAATAATTCTGACACACTTACTTAGATGAAATATTTTTGAACTACTTTATTTCCCTTCTCATTTCAGGCAATCGCGCCTGTTTCCCTCTTCACTTACTTCTCCATCTGATTTGTCAGGAAATATAAAAACTGCATATGTTTCACAGTCATCTCTTTATTCCAAACTCTCAGATTTTACATTTATGGTTACCTTACTACCAACCAGGTGGAATAAAAAGCAAGTGAGCAAGTGTTTTAACTTACAAAACAATAAGTTAAGATAAAAATGGGGAAAATCCTTTCCTTAAAATGAAAAAGAAAGTAGTTGATCTGTTGGAAAGACTCCAGAGAGGAGACATTAAGTTGATTACAGGACTGGAACACCTTTCCTATAAGAAAAGGCTGAGAGAGTTGGGGTTATTCAGCATGGAGAAGAAAAGGCTTTGAGGAGACCTTATTACAGCTTTCCAGTACCTAAGGAGGCTTAAAAAGGAGGGAGAGTGACTTTTTATAGTGATATAAAAGATATAAAGATATAGATAGTGATATGACAAGGGGCAATGGTTCTAAATTGAAAGAGGGCAAACTTAGATTAGATGTTAGGAAGAAATTCTTTACTCAGAGAGTAGTGAGGCACTGGAACTGGTTTACTAGAGAAGTTGTGGTCTTCCCATCCCTGCAAGTGTTCAAGGCCAGGCTAACTGAGCTCTGAGCAGCCTGGTCTGGTGGAAGGTTCCCGTAATAGTAGAAGAATTAGCAATTTTATTTTTTAAAAATGCATATGATTAATAACTGAGCTTTACAATTATTTTCATTTTGAGCCTATAGAAACAGTTCAGATTACTTCTATATTTAACTTGCCTCTTTTCCTCTTTCTTTGCACCAACCACAATTTTAAAGTTTCCCTCTTCACTTACTTCTCCATCTGATTTGTCAGGAAATATAAAAACTGCATATGTTTCACAGTCATCTCTTTATTCCAAACTCCCAGATTTTACATTTATGTTTACCTTACTACCAACCAGGTGGAATAAAAAGCAAGTGAGCAAGTGTTTTAACTTACAAAACAATAATTAGTTTTAACTAATGTCCTGTGTCCAGAAAAACAGGAAGAAAAATCCACATGAACATTTAAAAAAATGTGTTTTCCTAAGAGACATGATTTCTACATAAAAACCACAGAGGTAGTAGGACTTTAGTGCTAAAGTTCAACTTCATTACCAACTGCCAGTTGGTAATTCACAAGACATGCCACCTACATCCTTATTTCTAAGTGCTCAGTAGCAGTTACTATATTAAATTTAATTGCTCAATGGAGTTTTGCATAATAAAGATCAGATTGAAGAAAATGCCCATATTCATAATCATAAAGAGTTAATTAATCAATAAGCAATTCAGACAAGTATTCATTATTGTATCACAAACCAAACCTTTTAAACAACCAAAAAAATGAATATATAGCGAAGTTCTATCAGTTACATTTAAAGTGTGAAGATTATTACTAATTATTAAATATATAGTTAGCAAGCCAGACCTTTGCAGACAGTGCCCCTTGTTCTGCTCTCAAGTGGACATTTCCAGCTGTGGCCACGTATGTGAGTGTAGAGTTTTTTACATCTCATGTCTATTTTTAAATTTTATTCTAGCATGGTAAAAATCGCTTCTACACCACTTCTTAGGTTTTAACAAGACATGTCCCCGGTCCCAAAGGGTTCATAGCTTTAAAGAAACTTGTTAAGACATGTTGGAAGACAATAACTCAAGAAAGGAGACAAAGGCAGAAGAGCACTGCATTAATGAAGGCAAGCAGAGAGAAGGAGAACCCAGAATATCATCTCTGCTTTTAACAGACAAGCAGTAAAAAAAAACCCCAAAAAAAAAAACAAAAAAAAAACCACATTGACTCCTGCAAGTCTTTCTACAGCAATAGTTGGTAGGGTAGGTATCAGAACCCTTCATAAGAACAGGTACATGAATTCCTGACTTTAAGTGTGACACATACCTCCTGAATTCAGGAATGTTTGTAAAGACTCACTTTAAATCATAAGAACTCCTCCTCCCAAACATGTGGTAAGTTATCCACACTTTTGATCTTTGATAATTTAGAAGCGGGGCTGTAGTGGCAGTTTCCAGGCATGGAGGATCCCAGAGCACAGACTGGACTTGCCTGCGCTGTTCCAAGCCTGTGGCTGACGGCAGCTACGTTCAGCCTGGTGGTTTTCAGCCATGCACCATTGCCATGCTGGAAGAGGAGAGCTGCAAGCACTGCAGCAACACAGAGATCCTGCCTGAGCCTCAGAATTCCCCTGGGTTTCTGCCAGGCATGAAGATGGCATACAACCCCCTGCCTGCATCCGTCCGCTTCCTGGGGGCAGGAGGAGTCCGAACACAACCTGCCCTCGGACATGCAGACAGCATCTCGCAGGACCCCACTGCTGCAGTGATGCCCTAGTCCAACTTGGTGTGGGGCCACTGGAGACACCAAGAGATATAGGGTGGAAAGTGAAGATGGAAACAGGGTCAGAAAAACTATGCTGCTAAAAGGAAAAGCCATGGAGACAGATGTGGACATTCTTATGATTGCTTACTAGGAGTTGGGAGGATACGTCCTCAGCCCCAGGACTGGATCTTGCATCAGAGACCTTCCTCCATGGGTTCAAAGGCACAACTTAACTATGTCTTGTTACAAATGGCAGGTCTCTAGAAGATAAATTTTATAAAAGCTCTGACTTCCATTCAAATTAGACACAAAAAAATATTTAAGGAAGAAAGAAACTGGGAAGTCAAACAGAGAATTAACTTTACTAGCCCAGAAATAAGGTTTATCTCGCATAACCTCAGACACTTACATCAAAACAGGGAAAAGAGCAACTATCAGCATGTGAATCGTCTAACTCACTTCTAGGATCCAAAGAAAGATTAAATGAAAAACATTATGGAATCACCTGTTTCCATTTCTTGACCACACCAGGACAATAAGCAGCCCAGATACACACATCTACATTTAAGATGTCATTCGTCTATCTACATTTTAGCAGTCTGTCCAAAATTAGGTAAAGGGATTACAATGCATATCCCATTGATGGGCCAGTTTTCTGAGGAATGGTGGGAAGAAAGGGACTGAGAAATGCTTCCATCTTGTAGGAACAGTCAAGAAAGGAACCTTGTTTTTCACTGTCAGATGTTTTTGGCAACTTAAGAAACTTGCTGTTTAAATAAATAATATCCTTGAACTTTTATCTGTATTTTCACATAGCTGAAACAATACTGTTCTAATCGAATTCAAAGAGCAATAATAGATTGTAAAATTAGAATATGGAAAATATTCTAACAATGTATATGCTTATAGGAAGCCAGTAGCACAGGAGTAAGAGAAGCATGAGAAGAAATACTGAATGCATAGAAGAGAAGAAAGACATAGAAATACATGGTTGAGAGAGAAAAATGAGTGCAAGAACTATATAAGAAAAAAAATTAGGCAAGGCTGTGTAAATAGGATGAAAGTAATGCATTAAATATATGAAGAGAGAAGAAGCCAGTGGAGGCATATAAAAGACAGGAAGAAAAGAGATTGTAACAGCTTTTTGTCAGTATATTTGTCATGTTTTAGTAGTTTCGTCATTAAATATTTCTCAGTCTCTTTCTCTCACGTATTTAAAACGGGTATAAAATAGAAATGTGTTCATATCTAAGCATTTTACAGAAAACAGGCTACTGATTTTTTTTGATCCTGTGTCACATTTGAACATACAGCATAGGGTAGTATTTGAAACTATCTCCACTTGTTCGCTTCCCTTCTGCAAGGTAACCTACTTATTTTTAAAAGCCTGATATTTAATACACAAAACATAAAGCACAAACAAAAATCTAAGCCTAATAAACAAAAATAAAGTTTATGAAGAATCACATTATAAATACCTTTACCAAGACCAAACATATTTTGAAGCTGAGTTGCTCTGTGTGAAGGTGACATCCTTTAAAATTAATGAAATGTACAGTTAAGCCAGTTTTAAGGAACCCATACTGAGCCATCCATTCAGGATTTGTTTCAAGCACACAAACGACTTTATCAATTATGACTCTCAGGACCAGAATCCATACTGATTAATTCAGCATAGATCTGCTGACTTCAGTGACACTACTTACATTTACTGTGATAACAGTCAGCAATGTTCATCAAGAACAGAATAATAAATCATTCACCAGAAATTTTTAGTTATATCACTTCAATAAAAGGTCTAGGATTCACTGATTAACCATGGTGAAATAACAGATTCAAGTGTGCATACAGGAAGGGAGAAAGGCAAAAGAGACAAAGAAAGGGAGAAATAGAGGGGGGAAACATTTCAGTGCAATCAGACACTATTGGCAGGAGAGGACCTAGAACATTGCCAGAATTTATGAAAGACAAAAACCTATGGCTCTTAGCAGTAGGTCTAATACATTTGGTGTAGATGCTCTGTGCTGTGTCGGGGTTAATTCCCTTTATTTATTGGCCTTTTTTGATTCAGTGGTAGAAAGCTTTATAAATTACTACATCTCTGTAATTTCTTCCACTCACTCACCTATAATTATTCATCTTTAAAAACAATAAAACCCCACCCTCCAAATACTCTTTTCTTGTGCCTGATAATTTGGGAACAACTTTTCTTGAAATTTCTCATATTTTGTATAGTGCAGTCAAAATGTGTCTCTTCAGAATGATGACAGCCACCTGCAGCTCCTAACAGTAATATCCCACATTTTCACAGAATATTTTGCTGTTTGGTAATATAAATGTGTTCTTCTCCTCTCACTCTTCAGTTTGAGCCCAGAGTATATATCGAGAGCATGATTCTATTCTCACATATGTTTTACACTGATACTATGCCATTGATGTGAGCTGAGCTACTGCCAACATACAACTCTCTAACTCAGGTTTTATATTTCTTTAGAATATTAAGTAAACTCAGCTATTTCTCTAAAACTCCATGCCAGTAGACTAAAACAATGACCTGAAACACATATTTAAACACATCCAAAAAGCTGCATTTCTTAAAATTTGAATGATACATTCACATCTGTTTTTCCCAAGCAGTTGAGCTTCACAGCACCTCCTTGCAAAACTGTGGGCCATGAACCCCTTATTGACAGTCATATGAGAAGTCCTTGCCATGTCAGTAAGCAGCAATTGCCATTCATGCCTTCGGCTGTTACTGTGTGATATTTCCTCTTTTTCAGATATTTTAATAATTTTTTACAATATGATGTCAAAACTGTGTCTGACATATACATAAACTTTCAAACAAACAGCTTCAATGAAACTATTTACTCTGGATGCTCACCATGCAGCCAAGGAAGTGATTTGGTCAAGAGAGTATATTTTTTTTCTTCTCCCAAGTACTCTCTTCCAAAACTATAAAGTATGTAGTTTATTCCCAATTTGAAAACATTTGTTTAGCTTAAGGTAAGCCTTGCCCATTCAATCAAACTTTAGATAGTGGACAATTTTAGAATAGGACATAGCTTCTTCCTCCTTTAAGACATGTGAGGAATTGCAGATGTTCTGTTGACAAAACTAATGGTGCTTAAACAGAGAAAAAAGACCTCGAGATTTTCCTCTCTGGGTCTCAGCTTGATCTGAATCTGGACTATATCCTCAAATTTTTAAATGTGAGCACTCACTTTAGGCAATTATGAGCACTCAGCCAGTTTTAAAACTGAAATAGATGTCCTGACATTCTGAACAATAATGCTCAATGCTTGATTCCAAATTTCAACCAATTCCAGGATCTGAAAACCTACCTCACAGTCAGTATTAAAATATCCAAAAAGAGTGAAGATGGAAACAGTCATACTAGGTCAAACTAGTTTTATCCAGCCCCCCATTCTGTTTCAGAAGCGACTATAAATGCTGAAGGAGGAGCAGGATTCTCCCCTAATACATTCCCAACCTCCAATTTTTTTCAGCACAGGGGAATTACTGAAGTGATCGATGATTGATGATTTTGCACGTATTGACAACCCCCTCACCACCACCATCACTGTATTTCTCTTTCAGATGTTTGTCCAGTTTGCCCCTGAGTCCATGAAAATTTATATTTTAATTTATTTTTTATTATCTACAACATCCTTTGGCAAGGAGTTTCAAAGGTCAGTTACTTATTGCATGAGAATCACCTCTTCTGTTTTGAGCGTGAATCCTTCCAGCATTTTATGATGCCTACTGTTCATTTTGCTAGACAGTGAATGATCAGTCCCCAGCCTGTTTTTCCTTGACAATCTTGACTCTGTAGTACCACAGTCACACAACAAGTCCTTTTTTCCTACCCAGGGTGAAGCATCCTGGTCGACTCAGCTAACCCTTGAATGGTCTTTCCATGGAAATATTGGGTATTTGAGAAAATACCATCTGTAAACACTCATCATATTAATTTACATGATATAAAAATGTGTGTGTTTGGATCAAACAAGCATGCAGGCAAGGACTATGCAGAGACTTCAATTCCTGTTCCTTAGCATGAATTTAGTAGCCTGAGCTAGGATGCAGCTTTTCGCTACACTAAGTTTCTTGGGAAGAGCTATATGCCTCAGGAAGACATCATTCTTGGCGAGGGGCAACTCAAAGCCCCAGATAACTGGGGATGCTGCTACAAAGGATCTGCTTGAAACCTCCCAAAAATTCATTTCAAACTACCACTTCCTGATGCCCAGGATACACAGTTCTGAACCTTCCCCTCCCCTCAAAATTCACAGAAATTTTATTTTAAAGAGATAGTCAGGCCATACTCTGTCAGCGGCAGTAAGGCAATAAGGGTGCCACCATATCCTTTGTACTTCCCCTCACTAGAACCAAAGACATAAGAGACTAAAGAGTCACTTGGATTCGGATCCTAGTTTAGAAAATTCTCTCCATGTTTCATGCTGAATAAACACTGTGGACTGGGTCTCCCTGAATGAGGCCTAAGAGGAATAACAAAAACTGTTGCTAGCCTTAAAGAAATGCTGCTATCCCTTTTTAGTGGCTTAGAAAGTTATAAGGAAAAACTTCAGGTTTCAAATGCTCAAAAAAGGAATTTGAACCCAATTCTTCTACTAAGAACTTATTTAAACAAAATTCTGTATGGGTATCTTGATCGGCATCTTAAAACAGATCACAACTGAACCTGGTAGGGAACAAGCAGCATAATTTGTGCATTTCTGTGCTAGTTCTGGTTGGGGTAGAATTAATTTTCTTCGTAGGAGTTAAGTGTACAGCTGTGTTTTGGATTTGTGCTTTAAACAGTGCTGATAACACAGATATGTTTTCATTACGGATGGACAGTGCCTGCACACAGCAAAGGCCTTTTCTGCTCCTCACCCCACTCCATCAGAAAGGAGGCTGGGGCTGCTCAAGGAGCTGAGGGGACACTTCTGGGACAGCTGACCCCAAATCACCAAAGGGACATTCCATACCATATGGTGTCGTGCTCAGTAAATAAAGCTGGGGGAAGTAGAAGAAAGGAGAAACATTTGAAGTGACAGCATTTATCTTTCCAAGCAACCATTACACCTAATGGAGCCCTGCTTTGCTGGATGTGGTTGACACCCGCCTGCCCATGGCAATTAGTGAATGAATTCCTGGTTTTGCTTTCCTTGCATGTGCAGACTTTGCTTTATCTATCAAGCCATCATTATCTCAACCCATGAGCTTTCTCACTTTTACTCGTCTGATTCTTTCCCCAACATGACTGAGGCTGGAGCCAGCGAGTGGGTATGTGGGGCTTAGCAGCCAGCTGGGGTCAAACTACCACCATGTTAAACTAAACTCTTACAGCAGAAAGTTAAAACTTCAGACGGCTTTATCAGTCCTTCATTTTCACTAATGCAAGAAAAAACTCAACACAAGACATCATCTTTTAACACTGCTCTTTGTGATTAGTGATGTTAATGACACACAAAGTACATAAAATCACTCTCCTCTAGCCTACATAAGCAAAATGAAGGGCATTAAAGATGGATTCAGTATTAACTCTGAATTTCATTCCTTTTAGTAGAACAAGCCAAAACGACACAGGGTTTGTGGGTTTTTCTGTATTTATCACAGTTCAATTTGATTAATGACTGGGCAATATTTTAGAGTACATTAATAACATCAGAGATGAAAGGGCATTTTTAAAATATTTGTACTCCTCCCCGTATAAAGAGGATTTCAGTGCATTTAGATAATTAACATGAAAACTGTGGCCTTATTTTTATTTTCATCTTTGCATAAATATTCTCCAGTTAATTTTTTAAAGTTTATTACACAGCCCACATGTAGGGACTGCAATGAGTTTCTCAGAACTTTGTAGTCATACACCAGTACAACCAGTTGGAATCTCACCACCAGACTATGTGCATACATGAAATAATGACAAATTATTTCAAATGGCAGCAATTATATATGCAAGACATAAAGTATTGAAAATACTGATTTCATAGGTTGAAATGCTAGAATTTTTTTCCAAATACCTAATAAACAGAGGCAAAGAACACCAAGTCATCTACAAGTGCTACCTGTAGAAGAAGTATACAAATACTTCTGAGTATCCATTTAAAAGGCAACCTAAGAAGCACAAATACAGGAAATGTGCCATAGAATGACATGAGGTAAAAATAAAGAACTTCAAGTATTTATGCAAAATTACAAATTAAAAGCAAAATAAGTGAAGTAGAAGGCTTTCCAGTAGAAGAAGGCTTTATGTTATTGTCACAATGGAAGTGTAGTAATATAAGAAAATTACTGGATAATTATTTAAATGAATAATTTTTTTTAAAGCCCACAGTGCTTTGTAAACTGCCCAGAATAACAGAATGAATTAGTTCTGTGATGCATTTTGCTTTGTACAAAAAGGATTCAATAAAGAGTGTGAAAAAATCCTCTAAGTGAAGAGGGCTGTACTTGAGAATGGAAGGCCAGGGCACAGAAGGACACGTCGAAAAATGCAAGTCAAAACTAAGATACTAAGGGTGCAGCACAGAAAAAGAAAAAAAACCCCAAGAATATGTAACAAAACATGATAATAATAAATTTTATATAGCCAAATTAGAAACAAAACAGATGTGGAAATGGCAAAGATTAAAAATATAGCTTCTCAGAACTATAGGAAGTTAGTTCTTGAAACAGCACATAATTGAAAGAAAACTATTCTGAGAATTGAGTGCCACCTTGGAAGATATAAGACAGCCTTATATATCAATGAGCTCAGCTTGATAAACTGGACACCCTTATTAAAACAGAGTTTAGACATATTTTTATACTTCAATCACAATAAGCAGAAAGAAGTCAAGGATTAAGAATATCCAAACTGATATGTAAAGTGGTCATAAAATAATGAGGTTAAATGCATCTAACAAGACATAAGATATACAAAAAATGTCACAACATTCATCTTTGGACAGAGGCCTTCAATAGGATGCATGTTAGTCAAAATGTGGCATTTGTGTTCCTTCCAAAACCAAGAATACTTCCATTGATAAATGCACATATGGGGGAGGGGAGGAGATAAACAAGGAAGGTAAGTTGCAAACCAGTGGAGTGAAATGAAAGGATTTGAGATGCTACTTGAGCTAAGCAGGGAATTGTCATAATCTGAAAAGGCTTTCAGGAAATGAGGGAAATGATCATAGACTGTAATGGCAAAGAGGTAAAAAGGAAAAAAGTGGATAGCTAAGGTAATTCATAAAAAGCATACAGTTAAAAATATAAAAACAAATTAGAAGAGCCCCCCTAAATACATCAAAAACAAGAAAGAGTTTTAAGAGTGACTATGTCTTCAGGGAATTTCAGAGAATCAAGAGCAATTAAGGAAGAGAAGGATGTGTCTAGGAACACAGAAGATTTATTTGCATCAGTCTTCACAATAGAGGATGTTAGGGAGATATCTACTCTTGGGTAATAAAAATTAGGTACTATCAGATGAAGAGGTGCTGGAACAAATCAATCATTTGAAAAGCAGAAAACCACCAAGACTGAAAATCCTGAACAAGTAGTTGAGCTATGCAATTTCTAATTGAAAAACAACTCCTTTACTGGAAGGTTAGAGAACAGCAAATGCTTCACATATATCATAAAATGAGTTTAGAATGATTCAGGGATCAAAGATTCATAAATCTTACATCTGTACCCAGAAAATTAAAAAAAAAACCAAAATAAAACACTCACAAGACCGTGAGATGATAGATCTGTGCAAAGGAAGCTGATACCTCACTCATCTGCTAGAACGTGTTCAACACATCAGTAAACTACTGAAGTGGTCAAAGGAGAACCAATAGACATAATTTATTTAAACTTGCTTGACAAAGTTTCTCACAGGAGACTGATAAAAAAAATAGACATGGACAGCTAACTGAAAACCTCTGTTCAGTGTAGCAGCTCTCAGAAGAAGGAAGACATTAAAATGAACCAAGAAGAGATGATAAAGAAAAACAATGTTATAAAAATCAGAGCTGCAGCCTGATCTGAACTGCTGTGTGCAGTGCTGATTTCTACATCTTAGAAAGATATCAGAAAACTAGGGGGTGTTTAAGAGTAAAGTGACAAGAATTATAGAAAGAGGGTTTTGTGGAAAGAGATTGGAATATCTTAAAAGGATACTAAATAGAGGCATGGCAAAAATATGTGACATAACTGCTAGAAGTAAGCCAGAATCTCACTTCTCCCTGCCTTAATACAAGAATATGGTGACACATAATTAAATCAAAAGGTAGCAAATTTAACAGAACATCAGTTTTCACTTAGTATTTATGCTATGGGACTCATCATTTGATAATGTTGAGATAGAAAAAAATATAAGATTGAAAACAATTAGGTGCTTATGTGCAAAACAAGAATGTATGGAGTTAAACTAGCTAAACAAGTTTGCAGGGGAACTTAAACATATTCGGAGTCTTAAATAGATTTCTGCATACAGGAGACTAGGTGAGATTTTTTAAAGTCAGATTGTCAAAAATGGTTATGTTCTGGGTTTTCTGTACTTTCCTCAGGAGTCTTGAAGAGCCACCATCTGTGGTAGGATGCTGTACAGGCCTTACATGTGATTCAGACCCCCTCTGCCCATACTCTTAGTGTCACCTATTGCATGAATTTCACTGCTTCTAGCCCAATTATTGAATTTATTGGATTGAATGACAACGTCAAAATACTTAAAGCTAGTAGTAGAATTTAAAATTGCTTGTTAAAACCTTTGCTGAAGAAGCCATACACAAAGAATGAAAACAAACAAGCAAGAAAAACACTGACTTTTTCAACTTGAAAATTGTCAACCAACCAAAGGTTTGATTGCATTTGGAAGGTGACATTATTCATTAAAAATCCACTTCCCAATAATAAATCAGTATTTTTGCTGAAATTTTTCAATTTCAAAATAAAACTTTTTATTCACTCATGCCCCCAGTTATGCTATATATTCTTGAGCACCATCTACTGGTGCTGCATTATTAATTAGCTATTTATGAATATATGAACCACTTCTCCAATAAAACTGATTAGAATCATATAATCTTTCAAAGTATATTTAAAATTGAGAAGGCAGAACACAGTCCATTATTTATTAAATTAATCTTCCATCTTAACAACAGAGAGAAAACTAATACTGGTGAAATTCACTTAGAATCTGAAATTAATGTGCTGTTTCTTAATGGTTTGTAACCTCCTGGACCAGAAGACATGTACAAGTCCATCAACTTATTTCCAAGTTACACTTGCTCCCAACATGTTGGAACAAAAAAATATTTTTCTTCTCTTCATATTCAGGTATTTAGTGAATTTTCTAGTATCTGTAATATGGCAAGCATCTTGCATTTTATTTCTCTGCTTCACACTAAATTAAATAACATTTCTCTTGAAATTGTCACATCTGCTTTGGATTTAACATTTTCCTGGACTTGAAGCAAGGAAATACAGTTTGGTATTCTGCAGAAGAATATGTAATGCAGAGTAGAAAGCAGAAAGTCTATTCTTGCCAAAGGGGATTGTGAAGGGCCTTGAATATCTGAGAAAAGTTGGATGTGGGAAACAGACCAGTGGCACTTCTACATAAGCCAAAAGGCTCAGTGAAACTATCCTTCAACTCTTACCTGTAAATTTTGTCTATAACAGTTTCCTTTCTTGTGTACATAAAAGGACATATCTAAGAGTAACTCTGGAGTCAGTTAAACACAATGATGATGATGATAATAATACTAATTAAGAATAAAGTCTTTGTTGAAAACAAATTTAAGATCTTTTTTGTTTTTAATGTGAGCCTTCAGTATTGGAGATAGACTGTCTTATTTTCTCAAAGGAGTGACACTGCAGGCTGCAACAGTGACCTTTACTTGAAAAGAGTCCCCCTAAGGGTGACTGGTGATTGAGTGAGAGAGCAGTCCATTCTCCAAAGCCGCTTGCTTTAAACTGTGGCCTTCCTTTCCAAATCTGCACCAAAACTGTCATGTCAGTGATAATTCCAATTCCAACTGTGTTGAATTATGTGCTATGTTCACTAAAATCTGGACTGAAATCCTCTAGCTGGTGTCACTAAGATACCAAAGATCCTGAAGTGCTTCTGCAGATTTGGGGGGAAAAAAGCAACTAAACAAGCCTTTTAATTTATTCCATCCAACATATTAAATTGAGTAAGCCTCATTTTTCTCATTAATACAGAAATTACTTAAAAACATTACTTTCCTCCCTCTTTCCTAGTTTGGTTCAAGCCCAACCTTGCTGAAACAATTGCATTGAGTCTAGAAAGCAGCACTATAAATTTAGCATTCACTATGTTGTGCCTATCCCTACAACACTACTACTGAGCGATATAACACTTCTTTCAGTGCCTTGATACTTTCTTTGTAGTACAGATGGCACCACGTGTACCATGCAGGGCTGACAGCCCTCCCATGAAACAGTGTGGGATTGCATTAATACATTATTCCTAGGTTTTAACAGAGGTACTCAAACAAGATTGATCTGCCCAATATTTCCAAATTATGTGCATAGGTTCACTTTACACCTGCCGTTCAGACTGCAGCTTAGGAATAAATGTACACACAAAATAGGGCCATTCCAAACACAAGTGATCTGCATGCCCCAATTAAACAAACATATTGTCACATTTCTACTTATTTATATTTTGCAGACTTAAACATATCCTGATTCTCACTTCTAGACTATCAAAATATCAGGTTTTTCTTTTATCTCCAATGCTGCATGACACCTACCTGGCAAATAAAATTATTTCTCAAATTGGCCTCAATTCAAGTAGAAAGGCATCTGCAAGTGGATCATAGATATTTGTGTACTCAGAAAAATGGTATAGCTTATTTTAGTTCCAGTCATTAAAACCTGAATTGTTCCAGTCTAACTGCAGCAAATCTTGTAAAGAAATCTTCAGAATGCTCTGTGCTGCCATCCCACCCTACCCTGTCCCATCGCTTCCCACCCCTCTGCTCCTCAGCTGTCATAGTCAACCTAAGCATGACTTGTGCAGCTTCCACCCTTTCCTTCAGATTGTAGACAAGAGGTTAAGCAGTCTTCCCTCCCAGATTCCTCTCCAGCATTGCCATGCCTTCACAAAATTGAAAAGTTCAAGTTAACCAGTGGGTTGGAACACCTAGGAGATGTCTACAGACAATTGCTTACCATACATTGTGTATTCATTATTTTTTCATTTCCACTCACAATTAAAGGAGCTACTACTTGCTGATGCCATAGAAAACGGGTAAAAGAGTTCATTCCAGTTGTTTTCTTTTGTGACTTACCTTACAGTTCTTAATTTAATGTAAAGGAAATTAAAAAGTTTTTTAAATACTGCATAGTATGTACACCTTTGACTTGTTCTGCTCACAGCACCCTGTCAATGAACTAAACTTGCCTTAAAGTATTTTAAGCAACATGATCACCCACAGATAGTATGGAATGTCACCAAATGTGAGAGAACACGATTATCTCTAAGCCAGTAATAGTTCAGTTTTCATTGCACTGCAATTTTGCTGAGCATAGATCCTGCACATCTCTCATATTTTCCTTGGTTTGGGTAGATATTTTTTGTTTTATTTTGACAACAGTGATATAAAGTATTTATGAGTGTAAAAGCTAGCAGGGATATGGTTTACAGCTTGTACCTATGGAAAATACAGTAAAAAGCTATAACCGTGTTTTGGTTTACTTTGGTCAAAAGCAGTTTGTGACCAGCAATACCTCTGATCAGAATTTGTGCAGCGTGTAATTGTAATCATAAAAGCTCTGTATTACTGGAATTCAAACCTTGCAGGGGCTAGAACAGGACTGTAGGGGAGAAAACTGTTTGCTTTAAGGACTGATTTCTTTGGATGTTGTCCAGAAATATAAATTTTCATTTCATCGGGGTAGGAGGTCGTGTTGAAAACCACACAGCCATGTTTCATATGAACTTTGAAGGCGTGGAGGGGCTGTATTGCCCCACGACCTCAGCAGGGCCTTGTGCTCTCTGCAGAATGGCAGCAGTGGGAGCACACGGCAGCCAGGCTGAGAGCTGCTGACTGACAGCAGCATTTATTAAAATGTCATCTCCTAATTTTCACGCCGGATATCTGTTGTCGTGCAGACTGCCCCGATATCTCACGCCAGCGGGAAGAGCCAGAGGACAACCCAACCCGCCCTGGGGAGCAGGAGGGACACAGCGGGAGGGGAGGGAGAAAAAGCATATCCAAGCATACCCAGCTGTAGCAAAATTTAAAACAAAAAATAAAATGAAAAAGGGGTGTGCCTTGCTTGTGGCAAAGCTTTTTCATGAACCTCCCCCGTCTGCCCCCACCCGCCGCTGTCGGTGCCACTTCAGCCGCTGTCGCCTCGCAAACTCCGCTCCCGGCCGGGGCAGCGCCGCTCCCGCGCTGGGCACCGCGGCGCCTGAGCCCCGCCGGCTCCCGATCCTTCCCCGTGCGAGGAGGGCAGCCGTGGGAATGGACGCGGCCGCGCTGGGGCACAGCCTTAGCCGTGGCAGGGACCACGCACGGCGCTAATTGCAGCCGCGCTGAGAGAATTGCTATTGTTTCTAGTCCGCGGCGGGCGGCACTTTGAGAGGGTTTATCCCGGGAGCCCGTATCAGCTCATCGGCATCGCGGGGCCGAGCCGGCAGCTCCCGGGGCTGCGGCGGGGGGGAGGCTGCGCTTTAGAAGAAAAGACGAGAGGAAGGAGATCAAGTGCGAGCTGCCCGCCCCGGCGTCCCCGTTTCCCTGGCTCCTCGCCCGCGGGTTTTCCTGACGCCGGGGCGCAGCGCTGGGAACGGGTCCCGGAACACGCAGGGAGCGCGCTTTCTGGGACGCGCCGGGAGCGCGCACCGCACCGCGGGCCGGGCCGCACGCGCGGAGAGGAGCGGGGCGCAGGCGCGCGCGCGCAGACGCCCCCCCAGTCCATCCAACCCCTTCCTTCCTTCCCGCGGGGGCGCGCGGGGGCGGGGGCGCGCGCGGGGCGCGCACATGCGCGCACTCACGGCCCGGCTCCCACGGAGGCGGGCGGGCTCCCCGCGCGCGCGCACGCGGGCGCGCTCACGGGCGCGCGCGCACGCCCCGCCGGAGCCACAGGCAGCGGCACCGAGGCGCTCCCGCCGCTCCCGCCGCTCCCGCCGTATTCCCTGCGCGCCCGGCGTTCGCACCGCTCCCGACATCGGCAGCCAAGGACCCCCCCGCCGCTGCCCGGCCATTAGTGCCTGAGGGGGGAGGAGGAGGAGGGAGGAAGGAGGAATAAGTCTATTAGTAATAACAACAACAACAACAACAACAAAACCCACCAACAAATCCGCACTAGCGCCTTAGTCCTTCTCTCAGACCGTCGACTGCCTGGCATCGCCGTGCATCGGGCTGCTGTGCTGAGACTTTGTTTCAAGTAAAAAAAAAAAAAAGAAAAGCCAACCTAAAAAAAAAAAAAAGAGAAACAAACAAAAAAAACCTTCGCTTGCTCAGCCACTTCCATTTTTTCCCCTGCAGTCTCGCTGGTTTGAGGTGGTTGTTTTTTTGGTGGTTTTTTTGGTTTTTTTTCTGTTTTCTTTCCCTTCATGTGGTTGGATTTGGTGGATCCGGAGCCAAAGCTGATTTTTTTCCTCGGTGGGGTGTGCTTGTGGCGTGCGGGGGTTTTCTCGCTGCGTTTTTTATCTTCTGCTGCTTTTTAAAATCTTGGTTTTGAACCTGAGCCGGGAAAAATGGGAAACGGTGCTTCCGTCAGAAGGGGAATCTCTCCATCACTGTTGTTGGGACGTGTGCCTGTGGTGCTAGTGTTTTAGAGAAATAGCCTGACAGCTTTCGGAGTGGAAGGTAAGGGTGCCCGGGGCATTTCCATTTCCCATTTCCAGGGATTACGACTGGAGAGCTTTTAGCTTGGGATTCCGGGGAGGAGGCGGCGGAGGAGGGGGACAGGCTGTTGCTGAAGGATAGAGAGAGAGACAGCACATACGAAATGATCTCCGCATTTACTTCAGCGCTGCAGTTTAAAAGTTAGAGAAGTCCGTCTTGCGGCAGGTCTGCTTCCCTGAGAGTAATTTCCAGCGAGACCGAGAAAACCTGAGGTTTGTGCACGATTGGGGTAATTTGTATGGGGGGTGGGGGGAAATGTTAGGTTAATAGGAAGTTAAAATAAGAGGAGTCAGTGGGTCTTCTGCTGGGGGAAAAAAAATAAATGGAGTGATGGCGCCGTCTATGTTCGGCTAAACTACAGTGTCACCTAGAAAATCAGTTCGGGGAATATCCAAACTAAATGCCCGTTTCTTTTCAGCAGAAGAGGGTTCTCCCCCTTCCCAAATGGGCAACCTTAAGCCTCTGTGGCCATTCTTTAACTCCCTCCTTCATGGAAAAGAAAGATCTTTTAAATCTGAGTGTCTTAATCCTTTCAGCGAGCAGGTTCACTCTACATCTAGCAATGCTGCAAACTAACTGAATGCTGCCGGCACACTCAGTTCGTGTGTGTATGCATGTGTGCGTGTGTAATGCACACAGGGAGAGAGGGATTAAGACAGTGCTCTGTTTCAGTAGCCTTGCATGAACAAATGCACAACTAAAATGAGGGTTATTTGATTACATTTCTTCATAGAAAACAGCCTGGTACTGCAGAGGTCTTTATTTTTCTAGTGCAGATATTACATAGGAGGGAAAAAGTCAGAGGCTTTTATTCCTTTTCCAACAGAAAAGCAAATAAGCTCCCTTTCTACTTTCCAGATTATAAAATTAATCCTTTTTCATGGGTGGAATTCTTAATTTAGACACTTATTGTCACATTGGCTTTCAACGCCTACACCATCCTGAATAACACTGCGCAGAACTGC
The DNA here is from genome assembly GCA_026261815.1 of Monarcha castaneiventris obscurior. Taxonomy (NCBI): domain Eukaryota; kingdom Metazoa; phylum Chordata; class Aves; order Passeriformes; family Monarchidae; genus Monarcha; species Monarcha castaneiventris. The sequence goes on along the minus strand of JAMPIT010000624.1, from coordinate 9,508,462 downwards.
ATTGCCTGCAAAGTGCTTCAGCAAAGGAGAAATTGTTTCCAGAATTCCCAATAAGTTTCTCTTTTTTAAAACCCTAAATGCTGTACTAGCCCTGTTTGGAGAAGGAGAATCATTTTATTCATTGAGACGGATGCTCAGAAAGGAGAAAATCTGACCATGTGGATAGACCCAGCAGCAGCTCTGCTTTTTTTTTTTTTTTTAAACCTCTGCTGTAAAGAGGGTTAGAGTTGGTGCTGCGTTTTGCCCATTTCAGGATTCAGAGTTTGCATTATAATCTAGGAGATACGAAAATCTCTTCAAGGGAGCTTAATCCGGTGACTTGCTGTGTGTTACGCAATGGGAACCAGAAGATGCCTTGCTGTTTGGTGAGGAGATGAAAAGCTAGGCAAAGACACACATCAAAACTCAGTAACGGTGCCTGTGTGCATGTCTGCCTCTGCTTACAGAGCAACAGTGGAAGAGACTGCAATCTAGAGAGTTTTGAAATTAGGTTGGTATCGCTTCTTTCTGCTTGCATTTAAGAGCAGAAGGTGAAAAGCTACTCGTTTTTAAGAGATAAGCAACTTTTCAAAGGTTAATGCTGAGAGCCTTCAATCTGAAATTTTTGGATATCATTACAGAGGTAAATATAACTCAGGTTTGCTGTATTAACTTAGGCCACTGTTAAAAGAACAGAGCATGTGGAGACTGCGAGGGTTGGCAGGTGCAGTAAAACAGCTTTATTTGGAGATACTAGCAGAAAAAATGTATTATTTTCTTTCATTGTTCAAGTGCACAGCTGCAAAACAGGAGCTAATCAGACAGTACAAGATATTCGTAATAAGAGGGCAAGTGCAGTCCAATAGGTGCAGAGATCCTGCTGTAGCACAGCCAGTTATATAGAGCTACTGATTGTAATACTAATACTGTGATCCATTTTATATATCCTTAGAGGCTGAAGCACATTGAAATTATTATCTTAAAAAGCTGGCATTTAGTGGTTGTGTCAAACCAGCAGTAGTTTCATCCGTCTTTGTTTCTCTCTTCAATAGTGTCAAAATTTTATTAATACATTAATCTCAGTATCTGCTGCCTTTTCAGAGACCTCTGTATACCAGGCGGCCAGGGTGAAGACATGTAGACATATGGGAGATAATGTTCCATCTGTAACAAATAGTAATTGGTACATTTTTAAATTATAGCTATAATAATTCAGTTACTTCTCAGACTTAGAGAAAAATAATATATAACAACAAATTCTACCAGCTTTCTTGTTCTATTCTGGTGAAATTCTGCATGTGCATATTGTATATGCACATACATAACTACAGCAGATTACTTATTTACTTTTTGAATAAATAAATAAATAATTTTCTCTTCTCTTCTTCTGTCAGGTAAGGCATCTAGATTTTTACTTAAGTTGAGCAGTCTAGTCCACGCCATGATGACTAAATCCTAGAGAGGAGAGGACATTCCTATTAATAATCTAATAGATGTTGAGTTTTAATTTGTCTGTGGAGGACGTGTCTGTGGCGATGGCCACGTGATGGCGCTGTGCACACAGCGGCAACCCCGGCCCTTGCGTTATAAAATAAAAATTACCTGCCCTTCTTTCTGAAAGGGGCTCTAACTGCAAGCTTGAAAACAGCTGGCTCGAATATTGGAAGGAGTTTGGTTTTCTATGCGTGAAGAATTCTACTTGCATTTTTATTTCATTTCATCTCCTGCAGGCCAAATGACATAGGATGAAGGCTGTTCGTAATTTGCTGATTTATATATTTTCCACCTATCTACTGGTTATGTTTGGATTTAATGCTGCCCAAGACTTCTGGTGTTCCACGTTGGTGAAGGGGGTCATTTATGGATCGTATTCTGTAAGTGAAATGTTTCCTAAAAACTTCACAAACTGCACTTGGACGCTGGAAAATCCAGATCCAACCAAATATAGTATTTACCTGAAATTTTCCAAAAAGGACTTCAGCTGCTCCAACTTTTCCCTCTTGGCTTATCAGTTTGATCATTTTTCTCATGAAAAAATAAAGGATCTTTTAAAAAATAACCATTCTATAATGCAACTCTGCAATTCCAAGAATGCTTTTGTATTTCTGCAGTATGATAAGAATTTTATTCAGATACGTCGTGTCTATCCTATCAACCTCCCAGGATTACACAAAAAAGAAGAAGACCAAAAATCCTTCTTTGAATTTTTGGTGTTGAACAAGGTGAGCCCAAGCCAGTTTGGGTGCTATGTGTTATGCACTTGGTTGGAGAGCTGCCTGAAATCCGAAAATGGGAGAACCGAGTCCTGTGGGATCATGTATACAAAATGCACCTGCCCTCAGCATCTGGGAGAATGGGGAATAGACGACCAGTCCCTGGTGTTGCTCAATAACGTGGTGCTGCCCCTCAACGAGCAGACGGAAGGCTGCCTGACCCAGGAGCTGCAAACCACCCAGGTCTGCAATCTCACCAGAGAAGCCAAGCGGCCGCCAAAAGAAGGTAGGTGCTTCTTGGAGGGGGGGCTGAATGCCATGCCAGTTTGTAAGTCCTGCTGCCAGCTCTCCTTAATACTCACATTCGTTTGAGTTGCTCTCCACTCTGGCTCTCCTCTAGATGAGGCGAAAGGGCTGGAGAAGATGCACACTCCCTTAAGGCAGGGAAGGCTGTGTTTTCATTTCTGAACTGGCCTAACCTACAGCATATGGTTCTGCTGAGCACCGTTGAAACTCCTCACAAGTAGGATCTATCTGTTTTAAGGCCCCACTTACAGTAATGCCCACAGGTGGTGGTGAGCCAGGAATCACTCTTCCCCTCACCACCTCTTTATAGCAACCACCCAACTGCAAAACCTTGGCCTTCTTGATATGATCCCTTGACTTTGCAAGGAAAACATTTCCAAAGGCATGCAGGCAACCTGACCAAAAGACCAAGAGATTTACCATGTTCAGGACACCTGGTTCCTGGGCCAGACCTCAGCAACCTACAAACAAACCAAGAGCAAATGCAATTCCTTGGGGTGAACCCTGTGCCTGAGGTGCCTGGAGTGGCGAGGCACTGCGCAGGCAGGACGTGCTGGTTTAACCTCCTGCGAGCTCTGTGAAGGGGCCAGTGGCTGCTGCTGCACCCATTCTCCAGGCAGTCTCGGCTCCCGGAGATGAAGGCTCAGAATCTCATTGCAGTATTAGCGAGGAGGGGGTTGATGTGTCATTCCCAGCATCTGCTCCAGTCCCAGCAGCTGCTTCATGTCCCTGCTGGAAAAAGGGATGGTTTTGGAAGGGTGGGAAGACAGGGGTCCAGCGGTTAGGATGGCAGCCCTCCACCTAGGTCCTCTGCTACATACCTCCTGTTTTAGCCTGATATTCTGGGGAGGTTGGGGCGGGGGGGGGGGGGATCTTTAGAAGGACTTTGAGGGGTTGTGAGGCAGGGAAAGCGTGGGTTGAACATAGATGGGGGCTCTGGATGCAGCCTGTTGACGAGGGGGTCCTTCAGAACTGCCATGCGGGAATGGGGGGAGGGAGAGGATAAATCATCGAGCCTGGGGTGTTGCATTTTAATGCAGGAAATGTTCCCTCTCTCCCTGTTTTTTGCATAACCACAAAGCTCTCAGTCTGTGGCGAGGCAGTGCCAAGCTCCCAGCCCCCCTAATAGAAGTTGCTTTGTGGAGGAATGTAACATTGACACGTTGTTAGGAGAGGATTTTCTTTAAGGGCAGCCAAGCCCCAGTGCTGTGGGAGAAGAAAAGCTGAACTTGCTCCAGCTGCCGCGGTGCCAGCGGCCAAGGGCAGGGCCGGGGGAGGGGAAGGAAGGCTGGCGAGTGGGACACTTTGAGTGTCCTGCGGCTCCGCGCCTCTCCCGCCGCCCAGCAGCCCGGGATCAGAGCGGTTCTAAAGGACGGGGGAGGCTCGGCTGCCGTAAAAATCTCCTAGAGAAGCTCGTTCAGTGGCAGGGATGGTATTTAACAGCGTTTAGAGCTGATTAGTGCCCAGGGAGGCGGAGGCAGCCCCGGCCGCAGCAGGCGGAGCCGGGCGGGAACCGCGGGCGCTGCGCGGGTGCGCATCTCCCGTCCGCGGCCGCAGCGCTGGGTGGGAGGCGCCGCCTGCGCCCCTTCAGCCTCCGCCGTGTGAGTCATGGGAATCACGGGGGAGCCACGGCCCCAGCTGGAAAGCACAAACACCGCGGACCGGAACGCGCGCAGGAAGCGCAGTCGGAGTGCGCGGGTCCAGCGGGACCCTGCGGAGGGGCGGGCGGCGCATCCCCCCCGGCCCCAGCGCCGCGGCAGGCACGGCCCCCGGGAGAGGAGCATCCATCCTCGCCCTGCCTCTGATTCCCGTCCTAAGGCACCGGCTCCCTCGTGGAGCTGCGGGCGAGGGAGCGCCAGCACAGGGGAAGCGCGGGCCGCCGGGGGCCCTCACATCTTGCCCCAAAATACACTAAATTCCAAGGGGATGCGTGTATTCAGGTTAAAGCATCTGTTTCAGAAATGTACTTAGTTGAAAGGACAGAGGAAGCTTAGGGCAAGCATTTCTTTGGATTTTTTCTTCCCTTAAATTCTGAAACCGTTTTCAGCATATTTTCCTTCCTATTTCAGACATATTTAATTTTTGCCCCTAGTTACGGGTTTTCCTGCATATTAGCATGAGAAATGGCATTGTTAGAGAGGGTGGAAGTTTCATTTGGTAGGGGAAAGGTTTGATTTGCTTGTTTTTCGCTCTGTTTAGCGGGGGCACTTTTGCATTGATGAGAATTTTTAGAGTATTAAAATTATTTCAATATTTAATTGCTTTAATGCACTTTGAAATTGTTCATCAGATTTTTACTCAAAGTTATAATCACTTTGCAAATTAAGCCTTACAGTACTTCTCAGTCAGCAGCAAGCTTTTTGTCTTCCACACAGTGTCTAAAGCATTTTTTTCCCTTTCCTCAGAAGGCTGAAATCTGTGACAGAGGTGTGTTGAATCTTTGTTTTCTGTAGATACAGTTGCATTCATTAAACACATCAGTCAGGTGTATCTGTATGTAAAAAGCTGGTTTGTGGTTCAGATCAAGGCCTTATTGAGGGATCAAAATGTAGAATATTCTTGCTACAAACATGATGCAATTCATCACTTCTGTCAGCGAACATTAAGGCAAAAAATAAAAACGTTGTTTTCACAGACAACCTAGTTCGATTTAACTTGGCACAGGTAACATAAATAAGGTAGACCAATAACTAAGAAATGGTTGTTTGGGTTCATGGTGGCAACTGAAAGTACAGTTTTGCTAGTGTAAGTTGAGTTTTAAGGGGAATAGTGTTTGCTATTGGGAGAGTGCTCTAGATTTGGTAAGACTGTGTTTTATGAATTTGTGTATTATTTTGAGGTTATGTACTGACATTGCCTAGAAATGACTTTTGGAAAGGAATTGCAAAGACCTGACAGCTTTCTAAGTATTATGCAAACCTTCCCATCCATCAGATTTGCTTTCATCAAGCTTGACTGTATGAAGTGCAAAATCTTCTCCCAAAACTATTTCCAGTCACATTTTAGAACCCTTATGTAAATAGAGAGCATTTAGATTAAAGCCAACTGTTTCTATTTTGAGCCTCTATTTTGAAGATTTTTACAACTTTGAATATGATAAATGGCTTAGGAAAATGGATGAAAGTCGGTATTTTTCCTTTTCAAGAAGTGTTGCATCTTACAAAAGATGTGACAAGTATACAATGGATCATTGTGTTTCTAAATGTGCTGAAGTGTTGAACAATAAAAGGAACTAGGTCAAAAAAAAAAGAAGCTGTAACTATTTCTTTTTAATAAAACGGTTTGGAAATATGTGGTTTATTCAGCATTTTTTCTGTAGGCAGATCATCTTTGGTGTCATTGATTAAAGCAATATTGAAAATCGCTACAGTTTCACTTAGACCCAGTTTCCTTGTATCTAGATCCTTTTTTTCTGGCCTTACATTTGAGATGCTTAGCCTGGATCAAAGCATTGGCAAATAGATCTCCATGAATACTCTGGAAGGGTCCTAAATTTAAGGGCTCAGGGGAATTTGTCCTCTTGATCTTCAGTGCTCTGACTGAAGTATGTCATGAAGTTTCTGTCAATAAGACAGAAGGCTCAGTTCCAAATCTAGTAGACACGTAAAGACTTTGTATGTAATCAATCCAAGAGAGAAGCAAAAAAAGTTTTTTTCTTATTGTGGTCATTGCAAAAACCATGACATTATTGTGGGGTTTTATAATAGTAACTTAGGCAGAAACTATAGAGCGTTTCCCCTTGTGTTTAATGCCAAATCTGACAAGGTTCCTCCTAAAACAGTGGAAATAATTCTTTGTCCTGTAACTTACATCCAACAGAAAAAGAAGAAGGGATGTTCACATTAATTAAATCTCAGCATTTGGAGTTCCAGGCTTAATCTTGTATCTCTTGTTCAGATAGTCTAAAATAATCTTAATGAGGATATTTTATTATGCTAGAAATGTAACATTGGTCTACTTTGTCAGAAATTCTAAGAGCTCACTGTGTACCAGCATCTCAGTATTCAGCAACAGATTTATTTATTTATTTATTTATTTCCAGATTTCAAATCTGAAAACAACATAGAGATCTCAACAGAGGATTTACTGTAATAAATGTGTCTCTAAAATAATAATTTATGCCACACTGTTGAATAATAATAAGATGTAGGATGCAGACAGTTTTGTAGAACTTTCATGACAGGTATGCATTTATTTATATGCCATTCCATGAAGGCCCACTTCCTGTTGCACACATTTGAGATGAATTCATAATATTCATCACATACCCAGAGGTCACTAGTTTGGTGAGTAGGCTGGACATCCCTAGTCAGAAAGTCATAGTCAGTAATACCATGTCATATGATGGCTCCATCAGAGGATTAAAACTGTTAAATCAGTGAAGGATTTGTCTAGTAAGATCAAACATTACAAAATGGAGTCTAACAACCATATACTTCTACTATTCTAATATTTAATATTTAGTGTGCAGCAATTATTTGTGACTAAAGTAAAATTTAGAAAATTAAAAATAAATAAAACAGTTGTCCAAAATATTGAATGAGTGCAGTAATGTACTTGGAAAAGGCTTAATAATTTTTATAGCCTTCTGCTTCCAGTGGCCCTTTTATTCATGAGTTCAAGAGGACAAAGGAGGATGAGCACTAAGGGAAAAACACACTTTTAAATTTTGTGTGAAGAGTATTTTTCATTATGTTTTACAAAATACTGTTGAAAAACTTTTAATGGATATACTGAAATAAGTGGTTACTGTGCAGATTATGAGCAGTTTTAAGCAGATTTGTTATCACACTAATGAGCAGTTCGATCTCAGTGAAAATCTAGACAGTAAAGAAAAATAATTTCACTTTTTTTTTTTTTTACATAAATATTGTTCCTGATAGAATGCTTATAGAGCAAAAAACATCATAGAAACATTCATAGAATCAGTTAAAGAGATTATGTTTGTGAGTCTGGTTCCCAGTGGAAGGAAAATCTCCTATGGATTTCCACGTACTACGTAATATGCCCTATTTTGACTTATTTTGCTAGAAGAAAATGATCACCCTAAAATTTATGCTTTTGGTACATAATTTGAGTCATTCTGAACCACTCATAATAGGGTGCTTTATCAAAGTCATGTGAGTTTGATTTCAAATTCTTTTTTTTGAAGCAGTGCACTGTAGAAAAAAGCATTAATGATCAGCACCTCCTTTAATCAATAAGCCTTACCTTTGGTTTAAATTATTATATGTGATTATCTCTAATGACTGTACTTTAGTTTGTGCTGTATTGATTATTTCCACCTGATTTACTTCAGTAAACTATGAAAATTCTTGTTTTGATGTAAAGTTTAGAAGTTTGTGTGCAAGAGTAATCAGCACTTCATGTATGTGTATGGAATTCAGTGAGATTTGGATCAATCCATAAGTGCATTCTCCGATGCTTTGAAAAAGGAAAATACCTAGACAATTTCCTTTATGATACAAAAAAGCCTATATAAATGGCTCTGTTTCCAGTTATTCAAATACTTTATTAGTAAATGTACTTCTCCCTCTCTCTCAGTGGTAATTTCTTTGGTATCACAGATTCTATCAGTATTTTGTTAACCAACTAGTGAGATGGCATATTATTTATTTTTTGGGAAAAGTTAGCCTGTTTCAGTCTAATGTTTGCCTTCAGAGGGATCACAGATGTCCTGTGTAGTATTTGAATATCAGTTTTTCATCAGCTCATTGCTTGTTTAAAACATGCATGACTTCAGTTGAATAGTATGTTATAACCCAAACCAGGATTTTAGATTCCCAACTTGTCATTTTTGCTTGAATTAAACCTCTATTTGTGTACATTATTGCACTCAGACATTGGAAGACCTGCTCTCAGCTGGGCATAAATGCTGCTAGAAACCACTCTACAAAGGACAGGATATAAATAGAAACAAGTGATAAAGGTATAGAAACAAATTAAGTGTTCAGAATGAAGTCAAAGCAAGTATCCAAACTAGGAGCAGAATTCAAACTCTCTTGTTGCCGCCTCCAGTGAGCAAGTGCTTGATAGTACTGAGTACCATCAGATATTTCAGACTGGTCATGCCTTCTTTGTTGGCCTTTCTTGTACCAGTAAGATGTGCCTTTTGTCTTCAAATTCTTCCATTACCCTTTGTCTGGGTGGAAAAGGTCCACAGTATGTTTGCAGTATTTTAGACCTTGTCCTCTGATTTTCTTGTGCTTTTGGCATATGTGGAAATGTTCCAGTAAAGAACAGTCATTAGCAGGAGTTGATGTAGATTCTACTTATATAGTGGGATTTCAGTTATTAAGTCTTAGTGACATTACATGGAATTATATTATGACATAAAGCAGGTACTGCATTTTTTATTGTTATGCAGTGGTTTATACCTACGTATTTCTATTTTATGCATTTATATAATACAGTGATTACATGATGTTTTACATTCAGTCTGTTCTCCTGTGCACTTTTTAAAGCAATTTATCCTCTGCTGTTCAAATCTATCCATATTGCTGTTTTGTTTAGTTTTCTACTTGCAAAAGCATGGAAAAATCTGCTTTGTGTGTGGGTATACACAGAGGAATTTTCAGAGGAGACTTTCTTTTTCTCTTCTTAGGGAATTAATTTTATGAAGTTTATTCAGTTGTGTTTTATCAAAGGATTCCAACTCAAAGTTGTTGTAGCTCTCAAATTGGAGTTTAGTTGTTCATTTATAAATATGCAGTAATTGTAATAAAACAAAGGTCACTGCAGAATTCCATTGAGCATTATTTGCATTCACTGTTAACAAGAAATATAAAATGCTCTTTAGGACAGAGAAAGTTGTACATGATATAAAATACAAATTTACAAATTATGCATCACTGATTTTATTTATTATGCATCACTCTGAATATTTCAGAGTTTGAGCCCTTTCTGATGTTAGTTTAATCTCAAGAGGAAGACAATCAAATTTTTCAAAGTCATTCTCGGTTTTGTTAATCTTTTAAAAAGAAGTTATAAATAAAGTCTTTGTCAAATTACTGACACAGTTTTCTGATGGACTAGCCATCATTGGAAGCAATAAAAACAATCAATAATAACGGGATATGACATCCATGTTGTTACTTTGCTCTGCAAAGGCCAAATCATTGTCCTTACTCAAGACAAATTCACCATTCTATGAATATAATTTGGTCTAAACACAGATTAGATTAAATCCCACCAAAGAGATGTGAAACAGTAATAACACGTTTGTGCTACCAAAAGCAAATTCTTTGATAATTTTTATTTATAAATTCTTTCTTTTCCCTGTAGTTTTACTTTTGAAACCATCCTTGACCTCTGGTGGAGCAAAGCAGATGTACTTTAACGAAAACTCAGTTATGTAACTTCTTGTGGATTTCTTTCCATTTTAGCTGGTTACTCTGTTTTTGTGTGCTTTATTTCAGTTTCTTTTTCATAATATGGAGGGGAAAAAAGGCATGTGATGCACTCAAATTAGTATTTCTTTGATGGTGCTGAAAATGTGTGCAGCTGAAATTTGGAAGCAAGCTATTTTCAGTAATTAAGTTCAAATTTTATTTATATCTTTTAGAAATGGCAGAAACCACAACAAAAATACAAAATTTGAATAGCATCTATTTTTTGGTAGCTTGATAGAAAATTGGTGACAGTTGGGGAGAACATTTGCTCTCTTTTAATTCTTCAGAAGATGTGAAACATTTTGCGAGCTGACTGGTACCTGTTGTTCTTTGTGTACTGCTCGCTCATTCATCAGTTATGTAGGGATACACCTCATGTTAAGTAGTAATTGTTAACCATTGTCACCAGCTGAGGTATGCTATAACAAGTTCCTTGTGAGGATCTGAGGTCCCATTGTGGCTTCACTCCTTTGCCCTTGCTGAGTTATGTCAGTATACCAGCCCAGCAGAAAACTATTCACCTTGGGTTTTTCAGTTGTATGATCTTGATGTTGGGCAAGTGTGTTGTAATGGCCCAGCTAAGCCTCCATTGGAACCAAAAAAGTGGCACAGGAAAGAACTCTGGAGAAACAGGGATGCTGGTTCAGCACAGTTTGGATTTGCTTAGGAAAAAACGTTGATACATGTTACCCTTGCCTGCTCTTTCGGACATGTTAGCAGCCAATTGCATAATACATAAAGCAGCCGTGTTTCCAGGCAGTTGTGCTGTGTTTGATTACAATGTTACTGGCAGATCCTTCAAAATAGAGTCCAAGATACATGTTTATCCAGGGCTTCCCACTGACCATTAAAGAATGGTGCAGGTGGCTGTGAAAGTGTGCACAGAGTGCTTGGGGATAAGTCGGCAAAGCCTTTGTAGCTCATTCCAGCACTACAGTGGGAAAGGGTTTAAATTGCAGATTAGAAAATCAGAGAGTCTAATTCATGCTGTTTATTGGTTATGAGAAATATTATTGCCCATGCTTCCTTCAAGAATACTGTTTACTGAAAGGCTTTTGGAAAATCCTAAGTCTCAGTATTTCATGTGAAATATTTCTTTGAATCCTAAATGGTTCACTTTTTTCACAGTGTTTGTTTCTCTGTCCTATTCTTTTCATTCCCTTCTGTACTGTATACATAGAAGATTTTAATTGTCTGCAAAGTTAGGCACTTCAGCTTGAACTGTAGCAAGTTGTGTTTTTATCCTTGGAAGTGCTTTGTTTGTTCTGTGGCATTGGCCAATATCTGCAGTAACTGGCAAACATACCGATGCTCTGTACTGAAGTGTTTGAAGGTTGATAGATGTGCTTCACACTGACAAAGGAGAAGAGGGAAAATGTTCAGCACTGCAGGTGTAATGTGAGTACACAGCCTTGTCCAGCTGGTCTGTCTGCATCAAATGTCTAGGAATTCACTAATAATACAGGGAGTATCATAAAGTTTCACTCTCCTTGGAAGGGAGGAAGGTGCCAAGGCTGCGATATTAGCCAATCCCAGCAACTGATAAAGTTGTGAGAGTTGTGTAGGGGGCCATAGACTTCAGCGGATTATGCTATTATTTAGGTTCATAAATGCAATAGATACTGGTTATACCTCTTGAAGCAGAATTATACTCAGAAAAGTTTGATGGTTATTGTCCTGGGAGAATTTAATGTACCTAAAAAATAATTGGAGCCTGCTCCGGAACCAGTGTTTTCCTGTCTCTTAAATGAATGTTCAAATTATCATGTATTCACTGAAATTTTAATATTTTTATGAAAATTGGAGTAGCTTCATAATTGGGAAAAAACACCACTATTCCTATTCCTTGACGAGACAGAACCTTATGAGAAGTAGAACCACTGAGTCCAGATTGCTCCAAGTGCTGCAACTGTTTACAGGACGTTCAGGTTGGGGTTGGCTGTTTATACACAGAAGATTACAAAAGGAGGGTTCCCCTTTAGAAGGAAGATGCCCTTTCTGGTTGTGTCTTGTGCAAAGCTGGGTCAAGCTGGTATGATCCAAGACTACCTTTTGGATTCACTCTGCTCAGGAGTTTGCTACTTCTCACAGTGAGGCAACACCCAGACCCTTGTGTCCGCCTTGCTCATGTTGTCTGAAGGCTCTTAAACACCAGCAGGTGTGGGCTGCCCTGGGATGAACATTTTGGAGGTTCCCATCTTGAATGTGGGTCTTGAAAGTGATGATGAGGCATGTAAACTTATTTGATTTCTTTGTAAATGCTTCTTGATGCTTCTGTGCCTCAGTTGCTTTCCCCACAGTGTTGTTATAACAGTACTGCCTTGCCTTCTGGTAATATTTTAAATAGGTCAAAGTTTTGATTGGCAATCAGTATCACAGTTACTTAACATATGTAGATCATGCCATTACTGCTAAAGCTGAAAGTCTTTTTTTCCCTCATAGTTCTGATGAAAATCAAATCCATGTTCTCCCTGAGTATTTTCTGGTGGTTGAAGTGAAAGCATGAGTTTATTGGTTGCTTTGCATAAATAGATGAAGAGAATGAAGGATTCTGACATTTATCTACTATTTCATGTTTTTAAGCTTTTGGAGAATGGATTTTTGTCCATGTGAAGTCTGAATTGTTGCAAAAATAGGTTTTAGTCTGATAACATATGTACAGTAACTTTACAATAACTGAATTTCTAGAATAAATAAGACATGACAGGGTATCCAAGCGTGCCAGGATGTAGCATCTAAATATTTTTCAGACATGACTAAATTCCTGCTTTTGTGCTCACTTGTACATAAGTAAACTCATTGAATCAACATCATTATTCATGTAAATGGGATTTAATTAAAAGCAGGTTTGCTGGTAAATGCCCTCAGTTGAAGATGTGGGTTCCTGAAATACATCTAATCAATATTAGAACAGGAAGCCTTTATTTTATTATTAAAAATATTTTCTCTAAATAGTATTAGAAATTAATCCCAACAACAATAATAAATTGCAATCAAACAAATCAATATCAATAAATATCAATAATAACAATTAATTTACTATAAATGTACTGCCTTACATAAGTTCAATAAATATTCTTTGCTTTTGTTATCCTGGAACCCAGTTTTGTCTAGTTCCCAGGGCTGCCCTGCTTTAGCTGCTCATCAGTGTATTATTTGTTAGCTCTGGGATCCCCAAAGCCATCTTTTGCCTTTCACTGGCCCTTGCAGGTCTGTGGATTCCCCCTGCACTGCGCCCACTGTCTCCTGCTTGGGCACCTCTGCTCTCAAAGCATTCACTTTGCCAGCACTGTGCTCTTCTGCACTGCATTGTTGTGCTGGGGTAAAATAGGTACATAGTTCTGCACAGAATATCTGTTTGTTGCTACCCTCTATAAAAAGAATATGATTCTAGAAAGATAAGCAAAAGTTAAACAAATAGGCAGTAGCTGTCTGATCATTAAACAGGCTAAACAAAGCTTCAGGAAGAACAAAACAAGTTCAGACAATACTTGACATGTCCTGAGGCCTTTTAATGGCAATTGCAGTGCTGTATTTATTGTGATGTAGGGCTATACTAAAATACATTTAGAATCATGAAGAATAGCTGTGGTTATTGTCATTGTACATTTTTTCACCTTTCTGTAGAATGTGTCCAGAAACTGCCATGGAATTTGTTGCAAAATTTTAGCATTCTAAAATATGCTTTTTTTTTTTTTTTTTTCGATGATGAAAAAAAAAATAGTGTCACATTATTGATTTATATTTGACAAATGGTATCACACTAGACGTATCTGGATAAAAACAAGAATCTCTTTAGGAGCGGCTGGCTGATTTTTGGCTATGACTGACACAACTGCTGTAGAAATAGATGCTTTCTACTTCTTGTTTTTGTGTAAATTTGGGATTGTATTTATTTCTAGAATATGTGTCTGAACACAAAGTTGACAGTCATTTGAGATGACAGCCACTGTCAGGGAGTTCTTCCTGAGAGCAAGGCATTAAATTATGAAGTATTGGAAGATAATATTTATTATAATATGAACTGTGGAAGAATATATGCCCCTAAAGGATGTCAGGATACATAGTAGAGGTTATCAAAAAATACAACAGAAAGATCATCTTAACAAAAGAATTTATCATTTGCTCAGATGTCATGATGTGAGAACTGCAAAACAAGCATGCAGGATGTTTTGGTGATCTACTGAAACACTGCCTAGCAGTTATTAGGTTTCAGAAGTTATTAACTGCCATTTTTAAAAATCCTAACTGAATACCTTGCAGTAATGCTGTGGCATAATTTCTAATAATTTTTTACATATCTAAGGTCTGTCTTCTATTGTGTGGATACTTCAACCCCAATATTTCACTTCAAACTCTTGGGTATAGAAAATCATAGAAAATAATTTTACATTAAAATCAATTTGTGGATATTTTCAATTATCTGGTTGCTATTATTCTGGCTAAAACTGATCTCAAAAAATGCAAGTTATTTTGCTAGAAGAGCAAAATATTGTGAATTGCATAGCACTGTTAGCATAGGTCTTTGTTACATGTCTGATACCAACCAAGGATTTAGAAGTCTTGTCTGGTCTTTTATCACAGCTCAGTTATCATTACAAGCCCTGAGCTTATGTGTCATGACTGCTTACAGTCTTTGTACATTTTAAAGGTAAATACTGTTAATGAAAGGTGATCTTTTTCTGGCAAATTAATGAGAATCACTGTTGTATTCTGAAGTCTATGCAGATATTTGCATGGAGAAAATCAGATTTCAGATTAGCTGAAAGATGAAAATTTAGAAGGTATTTTTTGTTTTATATAGATTAATTCAAAATGCATAAGTAAATTAAACAATGGCAGATAGAGGGTACACTGGAGATTCCTTTAGGAAAAAATACTGGGGATGCTAAACCTCTTCTATTGAAAGACACTATTGCGATATGACACCAAGATAGTGTCTGGTACTGTGATATAGTTGGGAATTCTGCCATTTCAGGACAGGGATCCTTTTGGCATGCAGTTAAAAAGACTCCCGGTATTCTTCTTTGTTCCTTTGGCAGACACACATTGCTCATGGTAGCAGTGATGTGCTGGCGAAGACACAAAGTGCTGTGTTGATCAGAGAATACATTATGTGCATGCTAACTTGAAGGATGATCACACACTGTTCCTCTCGTAAGACAGACCCTCAGGCCACAAAGTCCATTTCAGCATACTTGGTATTTGTAACTTGTAGTTCTCTGTTAGAAATTGTCACATTGCCCTGATGGAGTTCACAGCTAAATAGTCAGCATGCTTCTTGGTTTGCTCCTAACATGAGGTTTATACATTCTTAAGCTTTCCTTGAAATTATTCTGGCTCTAAGCATGGTTTTTGATTTTTTCCCCCGTTAGTCTCTGTGCTTTGTCTTGTGTCTAGGTTGTTAGCTCTTTACACTACTCTTTCAGCTAAACCCTCAGATTTCCCAGAAGCTTGCACTTTCACAGAGCTCCAGTCTTATTAGTACTCTAAGCTTACAGTTTATCACATCTGGGGCATAAAACAGGTGAAGTAAACAAACACAGAAGGTTTGTAGGAATTACAAATAAATAAACCCTGAAAACAAAACAAAAACCTGTCTCATTTCAGCTAGCCTGAGAAGTGCACAGGCTTGGACAAAGTCATAGAAACGCTGTATTTAATCCCCTGATTTTTTCCTCATCACTCCAGTCACACAACCAGTTGAAGTCACTGAAGAGTCCAGTATTTCCAGCTCTGTGCTCTACTTTGCACATGATTCCTCTGTGTTACAGGTTTTCAGCAAATCTGTTTCGTTTCTTTGCCCGATGCCATCTGCTTCCACTGGTTTTCTCCACTGGTTTTATGCACAAAAAAGGTTTCAGTCACTAACGGCAGGATATGACTTCCAGCCCATGCCTCATTCATTTCTGCAAGCCCTGTTGCTGCTCTAATGGTAGAGTGTAGGCAGGCAACCATATTGCAGTGGGCTAAGATGGGATGTGAATTAAACGTGTATGTCCCACAGCCTAGTGTTCCCTCAGTCAGGAATCACTTTTACCACCAGTACATAGTGCAGTTTCCTTTGAGTTGCTTCTGCTGACCTCATAAATCTTGTTTTGTTATTTCTTGCAGTGCTGCAGTTTCACAGGAATACCAAAAACTATTGATACTTAACACAAGCCCTTTGCCTCCTAGTGAGAGCAGTATCCCAGGAAAGAGAAAACAAGGGCTTAGGTTTCCTCAGGCTAAGTATAACCATGAACATGCATCTCCTCCTTAAGAGATACTCACTTTAGGTAGCATATTTATATGTGAAAGGCGTATTCCATATTTTTCTGTAGCTGGTATTTTTTAAAAAAGGCAAAAAGTCTTTGGGGTCAGCTCAGTACTCTCTCGGATATATAGCATTCCCCAAGAGCATGTGGAGGTTTGGTCAACAGCAGGTCATGTACCTTTTTCTATCACACAGAAGACTTATGTGTTCACCCAGGTCCCTGACCAAGCTCAAAGAGGGAAGTGCAGTGTGCAGTCCTGGAAGCCTTTATTTAGGCCCACTGGGAACAGGAATGTCCCCACACAGCCTTTTCAGAAGCTAATTTCAGGTCATCTGCACCACTTTCTTGAAATGAAGCTTTCAGTTCTGCTCAGTCCTCTTTTAGCAGGTATCTAGACCATGTGCAAATATTGTGAGTTAATCCATTTGCAGTAGCCTTGAAGGTTTTGATGATGTTGCTTGTCAAGCCTTGCTTGCATTAGTATTTAATGTCTTCTGGTGTCAGTAGGATTGAAGGGAAGAAGGTTAGTCAAAAAGTCTTTCATGTTCCCTGGTTTTGGGTTCTTATCATTTTAAGCCCAAGAACTACTAGGAAGAACCACACACTCTCTTGAAATTGAAATTCACAGTGAAATTTCTAGATTTTCTTTATAGCAAGCATTAATTTCTGTATTTATATAGAAGTACAGTTACAAGCTAGTTTGTCATAGTGTAAGACAAAGGCACAGGTGTTATTCAATCAGGATTATTTTTCTTACTGCAGTTGTTTCACTATCACAAGTAATTACTACATTTTTAATATATCTGTTGTTAGTAAATGCGCTGGAGTCTACTCAAATCTGACAATACTTTAAATGACATAAGTCTCTGAAATCACATGAATTATAAACAACATGGAAATACTTTCATTTGTGAGCAAAAATGGGCAACAAATGAAATTATTAAAACATCAATGTATGTTGTACATTTTCTGTTTTAAACTATTTATAATAAACCTCGCTCTAAGCTCAAAGAAATTGAAATAATTGTTTACATAGAGACATCATTTACAATTAAATTTGGAGGACCTAGGTGATCAGAAGCCATTGAAATCCGTGGTTTTTTACCACAGAATAATATCTGTGATCCTTCAAGCCCATTGCGGGCAATACCATAGAAATTCTTTAGATTGTCCCGTGGATTTTTCTAGGATTGGCTCTGTTTGGTTTGAGGATTATGGAATGTTAAATACTGTTAGGAGAGAGTAATCCATGCGGGCTGGTTGTCACCTCTGCCAAAGAAACAGATGGACTGATGACCTTTTCAGGGCAATGTTAGATCTATGTGCTTTTGACTGGCAATGGTGCTGGGAGCGCTCTTGTGCTCGGAGCTGTCTTTATTCAGTTAATCTTCATTTTTATAGCTGAATAGCTGCTTGCTTTTTATTCAAGAAAATGCTCTAAATTACACCACACTTTTTTTAGTCACCCTGTCTCTGACACATTGCCACACAAAGTTGTCTTAATTCTCCCAGGTGAACATTTAGTAGCATGAATTTTGAACTCCGGCCAGATATCATACATAAATGTCTTTGTCCACACAGGTGTCCCCTACAACCTTTGAGTGCACATTTCTGTTTTCCAAGAAATTTCATTTTTGTGTACTCATTAGTCACATGATAAGAACAGCCACACAGAACTCAGTTGTATAGTTCTAACAATTATATGTTCCATTAATGTAGAAATCCATGGTAACCTGGAAAAAAATCATGCTAACTCACTGAGAAATATGCAGTTAAAATGTTTAAAAAGATTTCCTAATGCCATTAAACTAAATTTACTTTTCCCTGATTTTTTTGGCTGTCTTAGTCCTTTATATGTGCATTAGATTGCTTCTTATATTTTTGCCTAAACTGTTAATACACAGCGATCAAAAGGCAATTTATGCCTCCACCAGTAAGTCTGAGAACTTTATGAGTACAAGAGAATCATGGTATCTGAGGCTACTCTCAACCATTTCAGCACTTATAAAATAAAATAACAAAGTGCTGGTGTTCTTTGCAGCAGTTCTGTTTCTCCATTTAGAAAAATAAAATGTTTGTAAACAGAGGAGCTTTACTTTTGGGGAGGTTTTTTGTGGGTTTTTGTTGGTTTGGTTTTTTTTTTTGGGTTGGGTTGGGTTTTTTTGGTTGCTTGCTTTGGGGTTTTTTGGGAGATTTTGGGGAGAGTTGGGTTTTTTGTTTTGTTTGGTTTTTTTAGATTCTGCTCTGAATGGACATAAAGTAAAGTTAGAATTGGGTAAACTCTGGAAAATGTTGATAAGTGAGGTTGGAAGCTTGAATCATTTACAACATCAGCTGGGTGAGAACAGCTAGCTGGACTACTTTTTTATTGCAAGTGAGCATCTAGAACTGATAGCAACCCCTGGAAGATCACTTAAGTTGAGAGTCCATATTAATGATTTGGTTATATTTTAGCATTCCCCTGGTGTGATGTGGTGCACAGGATTCAGATATTGAGCACTCATGGAAGACAAGAGTTCTAGATTTCCAGCTTATGGCTGTAATATTTTAATATATAGAGGCATATTGAGATTTTGGGGTTCTTTCATCTTTGAGAATAGTTCACTGTATTCATATTAGCAGATGTGATAATAAACTGAAGAGACCTTAAGGTTGGTACCTTAAGGCTAACATTTTACTTTTAGACTTATTTTGTAAGTAGGTTAAAAATGCTTTAGAAATTATGTGAAATAGACTCATAAGTAAATTTAGGTTTGAAGGGTTCTGATGGTCTGCAGTCAAATCCCTTGCTCAGGGTGAAACTAATTGAGTTGAATATTTTATTTCAGTCTTTGGTTAATGGTGAGGTTCTTTTGCTCCCTATTAGTTTGTACATATGTCAGGATTCAGCAAATAACCAGACCCATAATCGAATCCAGTGTGTATCTTGTCAATGAATTTTGTTATTCCTGTCAGTCACTGTAGTGGACCGTGGGTTTTTTTCAGTTATGCTTTATCATGCTTCAGGTTGTAGTATTCTAATTATTAGAAAAATGACCTAAATCACAGTGACGATGTGCAGAATGGCCAAAATAGTTAACCTGAACAACAGCTAATAAAAATTTCTAGAGAAAGTTTTCCAAAAATAATTATGGCTGTGTTATCCTTGATGTGTAGATTTTTGAAACAGTTTGGTATTTAGCAAGTCAGGTTCAGTGATGCCAAGAGGTTGCATTAAAAAAAATATTAATAGTTTCTTACAGTATTTTACATCATTCACACAAAGTGAGGCATGTTTGTGTGCCTTCCCTTTTGCTTGTGATATGTCACAGCTGTACTGTGCTGTTGGTAGCTTCTGGCGCTGAAAGACAAGATAAGGAATCACTATTGAATAGTGTTCTGGAAAGGGGAAAGAGAAGAGGCAGCCAGACAAGAATATTCGAAGTTAAAGCTTGTAGGGCAAAGATAAGGCAGTATAAAAAGAGAAATGGATTAATGCTAGCCAAAGGGGTTAAGATAATAAGGATTTTCTAACAACATCATAGGGAAAAAACAAATACCAAAAAGACTGAAAGGGATGATAATAATCTTATTTAAAATATCTGAGTTTAAAAGCTTCTTTTTAGGAATGAGAAATTAAGGTGATTCTAGAACAATTAAAAAATAAGAAGAAATTGACAAACAAGAAATAGGGTCATATGTGAGAAATCTGAATATGCAGGAATACAGTGGTACACGGAATGTGTATTATAGACTATTAAAGTAAATAAATAGCACAGGATTGTATTATCATCTTTTAATATTTAACAAGAAATTAGCAAACTTCAATGTTCTAGAAATCCAATTTCTAGACCAGTAAAACTATTAAAAGAACCTGAAAGGCTAGCACTATATGAAAGTAACAAAATGTTATTAATTATAATGGCTTTCTGTTTTAACTCTATTCTAATACTATAAATGTTACAAAGCTTTTTGGGGGGGGAGTTGTAAAATGGATAAATGAAAGTATTAAATGAGAAGTTATGCATATTACTCATATTTCTATAAAACTTAATTCATATTTGTTTAGATTTTAACACATTTAAAAATGGACTGGGGGCTATATGAAAACAATCAATTAATATCAACTGTGTACTGACATCTGCAAAAATACATATTTGAACCTACATCTTCAGTAGTGTTTCAACAAAGAAAATAATGTAATTGATGAAATTTGGAGTTTAGCAATATATTAGGAGCAAATGCAAATACTAGTGGGGACTGTGAGAAAAGAAAGAAGGCTTATATCAATTAAAAACATGGGGAGGACATATGATAATATAATTTAGAATACTGTAAAATACTGTAGTACTCTGTCTTGTAAATAAATGGAAATAAATTGGGAAGGGAAAATCCTGAAAGCACTAGGAGTGAATGATACTTGGAGGTAGTTACAGAGAGGAAGAGATGTCAAAAGTGATTTGGAACTCAAAACAAAAGGTCCCTATGTAAGCAAAGACTGAAAATGTCTAGCTAAATTTATTTTGTTTGTGAACTGGATATACATTTATAAGTCTTTGATTTTTATAGAATCATATTATAGTATAATATACAGTAAAGTTTCATTCAACACTTCTCTATTTTTCCTCATCCTAGGCATTATTGTTACAGATTTTTCTCAATAAATAAACTTATCAGTTTCTCCCACTATAGATATAGATATATATCAATGAATCTGATTGTATATCTGAGAGGCTATAACATATATATTCTATATTATACATTCCATTTGAACCTCCATGATCAGATAGGAAAGCATTTGTATGATTTCAAAAATTAATATCTTATTAAAAGGAAATTTTTGTCCTCTGAACATGAAATAATTAAAATTTTGTAGGCAAAGTAGGCTACTTTAATCCCTAAATTTATTTGGTATTTTTCCTCATAGAGTCATAGAATGCCTTGGGTTGAAAGAGACCTTAAAGATCATCTAGTTCCATCCCTCACACCATGGGCAGGGACACCTTATGCTAGACCAGCTTGCTTAGGACCCCATCCAACCTAGCCCTGAACACTTCCCAGGATGGGCATCCACAAATTCTCTAGGCAGCCTGCTCCAGTGCTTGAGTACCCTGTGAGGAAAGATTTCTTCCTAATATAAAGTCTAAATCTCTCCCCTTCTAGTTTAAAGCCATTCCCACTTGTCCTATTACTATCTGCTGGTGTAAGAAGTTGCTCTCCCCTTTAAGTTCTGGAAGACTACAATTAGGTCTTTGTGGAGCCTTCTCTTATCAAGGTTGAAAAACTTCAGCTTTCTCAGCCTGTTTTAGTCAGAGAGGTGCTTTATTCTTCTGATAATCTTTGTGGCCCTCCTCTGGACTTGCTCCATGTCCTTCTGTGCTGAGGACCCCAGAGATGGACACAGCACTGCAGGTCAGGTCTCATCAGAGTGGAGTAGAGGGGCAGATTCACCTCCCTCAACCTGCTGGTCACTCCTCTTTTGATGCAGCCCAGGGTGCAGATAATGACATCTTAATGACAGATAAGCATGATCCATGAATGATAGAAACACCAGTGGGCAAGAATGACTCAAATCTCAATGTGGGTGGGAAGGCTTAAAATTACTCATGGGGTGGCAAATTGGACCAACCATCACCATTGCCCCAGGGTGAGCCTTTCTGTTCATTGAGTTATATGAGTATTAAGTTGCCATTTATTTCAAAATAGACAAACAGCTCAAGAGCTATATATTTCAGGGCTTACAGCAAGACTGAAATGCAACCTAACTTGTGCATAAATGTTTTTCCAGAGTCTCAGTTGTAAGGTGAATTCTATCCTAAATATCTCCAGGAAACATTTTGGGCCTGCAAAACAAACCTAGTCTTTCCAGGGATCACTGTTTTCTCATTTAAAAGGCAGCTTACTTCACCCTGGAGGGATTCTTAAGGGGTCACAGGATATTCAGAAATCCAGGGTATTTTTGCAGGATTTTTTTCTCTGCTATTAAGGTAAAGGCAGTCTTTCAGTCAGCCTCCAGCACTTTTTCTTGTTTGTCTTCTCAATTTCTCATTGCAGGATTGATTCCTTGAAGACTAGAGAAGAATATACTCTGGGGAAAGCCTGCAGTGATATCCTGTGTCACCCCTAGATTGTCTTAGGGCTAAATACACCAAGCATGTCACACTGAAGCAAAGAATTAATTCACTGAGACCAAGATATTGGTAAAAAGGATTAGACAGATATAGGAATGAAAGAGAACATCCCCAGTTATACAAGAGAGAAGTTTAATTCATTTCTTATGGCACAGAATAATTACTTTTTAGATGTTTGGAGAAGACTTGTCTGCTTTGGATTTCTTTAACTGTTATAAGACTTGCCTTAAATTTAAAGTGTCTTTAGCAGGTATATTCTTACATGTTCCAAAACTCAATGCAAAAGAAAACTTAGGATTCTGACATGTCGGTTGTGTTGTGTTGAAATCTAGAAGGTTTGCTGTCTTAGTATATAGAAAGTTCAAATCTATAACACATTTAATTCCTAGTCAAGACACTTCTAGTAAGAGAATACTAAATTAGGTATGCCCATTTCTGGGTATACCCACATACATCCAGCATGGTATTTCCTAGGCCCCTATGAACAGATGCATAGTGAGGCTGTATTTGAAGGCAGAAGAAATCTTTATCAGAAAAAAACCTTACAATAGATTATGGTCATGTATTTGTTCACAAAAATCTGGCTTTAAAAAGTATACTTACTTTATCCCACGAGGGAATATGAAATGCCATTTATAAGGACACAATAGCCTCTGAAATGAAAGGGATCTAAAAGATGGAAGTATGAGTCCTGGAAACACTTTGATATTTTAAGAGCACAGAGAGCTGCTTTCTGTAGAAAATTTTAACTTTTTTGTTATTCTTGCAGTCATTCAAAAGACCTGCATATTTTTCAGGTCTTATACACAAGAAATAAACAAACACTACTGGTTTTCTTTAGAAAGAAATAAGAAAAAACAGAAACAACAAAACAGAATTGGAGTCTTTTGCACAGTAGTTTGCTGGGGAGACATAAAAATAAACTTTGTGCCTGAAGAAATGTGTTAGAGTTTGCAAAATGTCAAGAAAATGTCTTTTTTTTTTTCCTTTTTTCAGCATGCTGTGTTCTCTACAGAAGAACCATGTAGAAATTTCTTAATTTAAGAGAAAATAAATCTTTCTGAAGTATTTGCTACAGATAAAGCCAGATCTCATCTTTTTAGCAGATATTGTTGAAAAACCCTTTCCAAAGTATACAATATTGAGTACCTCATTTACATCCATAACCCATTAGACTAGCAGAGAAACATTTAAACAGCATTTTGTGTATATTCTTTGTTTGCACAAGACAAGTTACATTGCATTGGTTGCTCTTTGTTTATTCTTTGATAACAAGGAAAAATTGAAAAAAATCCATGGATTTTAATACCGAATATAGGTGTGTATATATAGAAAGAAAAGAAATTCCAGCATTATATTTGAGAAAAAGGAATAAAGTTGCTATTTCCAGACTTAGATATCATTAAATAAGAGAGGGTTTGTTTTTTTTTCCTGTTTGTCTTGATGGTTTTTCATAAGTAGAATTCCATTCTTCTATGTTGATTTATTCTCAGATAAAATCCTACCTTGGGCTCTTGAGGTAAAAGTATCAGTTACATTTCTTCAATGATTTATCTGCAGTAAAATCCTACCTTTCACTTTAGATTCCATCAGATTCATAAAACCAACAGACTAACAGACTTTCATACCTTAACATGCTCAAGGCTTAAGGTCAAATATTATATATACGTATATATATAGCTGCATTTAATCTGAAAACATCAGTAGATTTATTAATTTTTACCGGTAATTTCAGTGTCTAGAATGCACTAGACATTAAAAGCATAGATTTCAGTCTATGCTACTCTTCATGATACTTGGTTAAAGAGAAGCAGGCTCTGAAACAGAGCTGAAATCTGACATTAATTTTTATACAATAAAATATAGATGGGCTTTGTAGCCTTTTTATTGAGGAACAGATATTAAAAACACAGTAAATAAAATTAATCATCAGATAGCACAAAAACTGTAATCTTACATAATACTAAGTCTGCTAGCATATTTTATTTCTGGCTATAGTTTTTATCAAATCTGTTGCTAAACAAGTATCCTATGCCATCATTGGATTGATCCGTAAGCAATTTATGGTAAAATTCTTGACAACTTATGAATATATATATTTTTTATGAAAGGTTTTGCAACCTCCAGAAGTATTATATAACCCTTTTTGAAATAAATCCCAATCCTGATGTAAAGGGCTTGTTATTCTTTTTCTTGCCCATGAAGACAGTGATAGTAGGATTTGATGCACTAATGTGCTGATAAAATAATTTTACTTCTTACAGGTAATATTTATTAGCACAGCTCAGGGAATGCTTTTTAATGAGCAAGAGATATATATATATATATATATAGATAAGTTTCACCCTTCCTTCTCAAGGCAAGATTTTGACCCAGTCAGGATTTTATTAAATGAATTACTTTCTAAATACTGTATTATTATTTTTGTTATCTTTTACTCTTTGATTTGATCTATTTGCCCATCAGTGATTGCTTACATAACTAACATGCCATTTCTTCTGTTCCTTACTTGAAAGAATTTAAAAACTGTTCAAAAATTAAAATCAAATCATTCAATCAAATCCTTTAAAACCCAAATGCGAGAAAGTGTGAATCGCAGTATATGTGTAGAAGAGAAGTGTATTTTCATTTCACAACCCAAATCTTCATTTCTGTGTTTGTGCAACTTGTCTTTGAAAATCCTGAGACATGAATTTTCACAGCTGTCATTTCATCTCTCTGACTTTGTGTTTTAAATAAGCAGTAGAAGAAAGTCTTGAGGCTACCCTTGAGTCTGGTAGAAGTAAATTGCACTATGCCTTACTTTCTTCAGTATCTCGAATCTTTGAACTTAGAGTGCCAGTGAAAGCAGCACTGCTGTCTCTACTCTTGCTCCTATTAAACTCCCCTAGTCACTCTGTACAGAGTAATGCTTGTCTGTCCCCCAAAGGCTCTAGATTTCTGATAAGTTCCTTTCAATTTTTGCTGTTAAAACTATTTTCTTTTAAAAACAGATAGTTTCCATGACGGGGAAAGACAAAAACTCTATAGTCCAATAATTGTGAAACTTACTTATGGTAAAAAATGCCAGCAATTTAGGGATGTGACTGTGGTCTCCCATATTTCCCAGGAGTACTACAATCAAACATAGCAAATTCTGTATTTTCTGACTTCTATGGAAAATCTGTGGATGTTTAGGTCTGTCCTGGCCTCATGTAGAAGCTGGAAAAAAAATATAAAACGTTTTACTTTTGGGTTGGTTCTCTGTCTACAAAATGCTCTGAATTTAGATTACAATTTCATTATATTGACATTTCTTAGGTGGTTGAACTAATCAATTCAAACTGATACAATCAATATAAGTTCAATATAAGAGATCTTGATTTTCCAAGATCTCTTAGATGCTGTATATAGACTTCAGAGTAAGGGTAGAAAATAATACATGTATTACAATGCTTGCGCTCTGAATTCCTGGGATTTTTTTATTTGTTGGCTGGTTTCCAAACAGCATATCCAGGCCTGTTATGAGGTGAAATATTTTATCCCTCCATCCGACTTAATACCTATATTTCATAGGTGTTGGAGGACAGAGATGTTTATGGCCTATCAGAGCAAACTGTACTTATTTCCTTTAAATGGTCATGTTTGCAGTTCTGATGTACCAGCTATTGTTGTACATGGGTGAGGTATCACTGCACTATAGAGCAATACGCTTTAATATAACTTTGAAGGGACTATGTACTAGGAGAAGTGTGTCTGAAGTTTTTATGTTTTTACAAAAGATAGTGTATCTTCTACATCTGAAATTTAGCATTTCATATGGTATAACCTGATGGGCTTTCACTACCTTAGTGAGTTGGTTTAAACTGAATTGTACAAAAGAAGTTGGGAGAACCTTGGGAAGTCACTGTATCTTTCCTCTTTTCCCCAAAAAATTCTGACCTTGATCTAAAAGGTTTCTGAGAGATGTCCATCTAACCCATTTTTTAGACACTGCCAGGAACTCAGACTTGTCAGCTGGCACAGACAACCTGTTTTATTATGTGTCCTTAATAAAAGTTTTGGCTTGGTTTTGATTCCTAAAATATTTTTCTTTTTAAGCAGTTCTTTCATTAATCATTGTGAATATAAACAAAATATTACTTCCTTTTTCTTGGTAGGTACCTTTTATGTAACTGAAGACTGTAAATGCCCTAGCCAGAACCTTGAAAAAATGTGCTTAAAGAAATCCTTCCATCCATAACTCTTCCATTTTCTAGGCTAATTATCTCCAATCTCTTCAGCATTTCCATGCAGATCACTTGCTATAGCTTTATAATTCCTGTTTTTCTCTTCTGGATTGCCTCCAAATAAACCACTTTCTGCAAGAGCAATTCTCAAAGCAAGATGCAGAGCTTAAACCACCTGCTAGTTCAAGCAGATTACTCCTCATGTCTTTCAGATGATACAGATGACAAGTATTACATTAAGTTGAGAACTACTTCATAGTGCTGGGTCTGGTTTAGTTAACATTCCAAAGACCTCCAAATTTCCTCCTAAGAGCTGCTGCCTAGTAAGTTGTTCTTCCAATGTCTATGTAGGTGTTGCTTAAATAAAGAACATTGTAGTTGCTCCTACTTTACCAAAGAAATTTGGGAATTCTCATTGTTTCCTACATCTGAGAATTATTGCATGTAATATTTAGTGTTATCCACGTTATTAAAAATAATAGTAGAACCAGAGCCCAGACAGAACACTGCAACATTCTGCTTAATAAATCTTTCTGTTTTGGAAGTGATACTATAAGTGGTACTACTACTTCTAATTACCTTTTCCATTGTGTTTGGCATTTGTTTCAACATGTTTGTTTTATCATGTTAGTTTTATCTGGACTCTTTTCTTTCTTTTCTAATTTACAGAATCATAGAATGGTTTTGGTTGGAAGGAACCGTTAATGATCATGTAGTTCCAACCTATGGGCGGAGACACCTTCAAACTGACCAGGCTGCTCAAAGTCCCGACCAGCCTGGCCTTGAGCAGTAGCAGGGATGTGGCATCCACAGCCTCTCTGGGAAGCCTGTTCCAGTGTCTCACCACCCTCGTAATAAAAAATTTCTTCCTTATGTACAATCTGAATCTACACTCTTTCAACTTAAAATGATTGCCTCCTGTCCTGTCACTACAGGCCCTGGTGAAAAGTCCCTCAGCGTTTCTTAAAAGCCCCTGCCTCTAAGGATTGAAAGGCCACAACAGGGTCTCCCCAGAGCCTTCTCTCCTTCAGGCTGAACAACCTCACCTCTCACAGCCTTCCTTCACAGGAGAGGTGTCCCAGCCCTCCGATCATCTTTGTAGCCTTCCTCTAAATGGACTTTAAGAGGTCCATGTCCTTTGTGTACTGAGGGCTCTGGATACAGTCTTCTGGGTGGGCTCTTATGAGAGCAGAGTAGAGGGGGAGATAGCATCCCACAGCCTGCTGGCCATACATGAGTTCATGCACCCTAGGGTATAATTGGTTTCCTAGGTTGCAGGTGTTTTCATCTAATGTTTCATCCCAACAGTATCACGAAGTCCTACTGTGTAGGGCTGCTCTCAGTCCAGTAATCCCCCAGTCTGTTTGGACATTGGGTATTGCCTCGACCCACGTGCAGGATCTTGCACATGGACTTGTTAAATTTCATGAGGTTCACATGGGCCCACTCCTCAAGCCTGTCAAGATCCCCCAAGATTCCCATTAGTGAATCAACTGCACCCCTGAGTTATCCACAGTCTTGCTGAGAGTGCACTAAATCCCACAGCCTGTCATTAATGAAGATACTGCACCTGGTCCCTATACAGACCATGGGAAGACACCACTTGTTATTGATCATCATGTGGACATTGAGCTGTGACTACAAATACCAAATAGTTTTGAATACGAAATTGGATTTTCTTGTGCAGAATGAAGGTCACTGATTTTTTTTTTTTTTTTTCCTGTAGATGTTGAAGACAGCTTTGTTAATACATAGAATCATATGGTTTGGGTTGGAAGGGACCTTAGAGATAATCTAATTCCAACCCCCCTGCCATGGGTAGGGATACCTCCCACTAGAACAGCTTGCTTAGGCCCCCATGCAACCTGGCCTTGAACATTTGCAGGGATGGGGCATCCACAAATTCTCTGGGCAACATGTCCCAGTGCCTCACTACCCTCACAGTAAAGAATTTCTTCATCATAGCTGATCTAAACCTACTCTAAGTTTAAAGCCATTGCACCTCGTCCTATCACTCCCTACAGGTTTGCTTAGGGGTTTTTTTGGTGTTCCTAATTGTTGTTGAACACTTTGGAAGATGCCTAAATTTCTCATTCTTACAGTTAATGTAATGAAATAAATGTTATGCAGAACAGCATACTTTTTTCTTTTTGAGAGTAACGGTATGCAATTTAATACTGTAATTTGAACTTTAAAAGAGGAGCAATATCCTCATTAGTTGTCTGTTTTCATGTAATGGGTATCTGTTTGTCATAGTATCCTGTGGATAGGTAATAATTAATAGATGATTTATTTATTAGAAGTTTTACAGCCCTGAATATAGGGCAATTTATGTTTTGCTGAAGCTTTTGAAGTTAATTCCCATTTTCAGTTAAGTAAATTATACCATAATTTAGAAGCTGTTAGTGTATAGGATGTGTATTGACCCTCTATAGTAGAGTTTTATTGTACCCCAATTGCTCTCCTGTGGGAAAAAAATTCAGTTGTACTGTCTGAAAGCAGAAGCAATACAATATGATTTCAGGCACATCCACATGAATGGATGAGGGAGAACCTGAGCTCCTCTAGTTATAATCTGAACTCTCTGGATATGAGCCAGCTCTGATCCAGAAACAACGTACCCATATAAGTGAATTTCTGTGCCTTTTTGTAAAACCCTTTTGCTGGAATGTGCCATTTTTCTGATGTGACTAGATTACTTCTGTCCAAAAATGGGCTCATGCCTGGCTATATGGGGTATGAATGGAGCTCTGTCTGCATCCATCCCTACAGACAAGACCTTAGGTAACAAACCACATACATCAAGTACCTAACTGGGAACAGAGCAAATAATTTCCAGGACTGTAATGAGCACAAAGAAGTTAATTGATTCCTATGAACCAAAGTGAACCTTGAGAACAGTGTGACGTTTTTCCATTTTCACTCAAAAAATACATTTTTGCTTGTGTTTGTCACAAAATCTTCTTTTAGCAGGCTGCATAGATATTCAGAATATAATCAAACATGATTTTTGCTCCACTGCTATTCCTGGGCATGGTTATAATGAGGGTTTGACTGTGCTTTTTTTGTTCAAGTAAAGTGTTTGGGATTGATTTTTTTATACATAGGAGCTAGAGGAGTGGAAGAAGGGGAAAATATTGGTATTTTTAAGTGCTCCTACTTGTGATATCAAATAGAAAGCAATTTCTCTAACTTACAGTCTTGATCATTACTGTATCTTGTTCTAGTAAGGATAGTTAACAATGCTGACAACTGAAATACCTAAACTGAGTTTCAGAATTAGCAACTTACAGAAAAATATAAGGTCACTTGAAGGCACTTTGGTATTTTTTTTTGTCTTTATCTCCTAGAGTGGAGTACTGTGTTCAGCTCTGAGGCCCCCAGCATAAGGGCATGGAGCTGTTGGAACAATTCCAGATGAGGACCAAGGCAATGATCAGAGGGCTGGAACACCTCTCCTATGAAGAAAGGCTGGGAGAGTTGGGACTGTTCAGCCTGAACAGAAGACTTCAGGGAGGTCTTAGAGCAGCTGCCCAGTACCTAAAGAGAGCCTACAAGACAGATGAAGAGGGACTTTTTAGAAGGGCATGTAATGATAGGACAAGGGGTACAGGCTTTAAACTGAATGGAGGTGTGTTTAGATCAGATGTTAGGGAGAAATTCTTTACTTTGAGGGTGGTGAGGCACTGGCACAGGTTTCCCAGAAAAGTTGTGAATGCCTCATCCTTGGGAGTGTTTAAAGCCAGGCTGGATGGAGCCCTGGGCAACCTGGTCTAGGGGAAGATGTCCCTGCCCATGGCAGTGAGTGAAAAAACAGGAAATTGTGTTGTCAGTCTGATTGCCAGTCACTATCATTGGTGAGGACTGGATGGGATGGATGATGCAATATAATGATCTTGAAGATTTGTCTCTTAAGACCAGCTGAGACCAGCTTTTGTTCCAGGTGCCCACCATGCCAGCAAAGATTCTTGGGGCTTTTTATTGGGTGCAGGAAGCATATGAATGCTTAGTTTGCTAGCATATTAAATCTGATCTATCTTTGGTGTCTTAGGCAATAAGTAACTAATTTATATTTTGAAGCTGTATCTGTCCTTGTTGCTGTTGTTAAAGATGTCTGACAAAGCCAATCCAAGCAGGGATCATGATACAATCTCAGGGAAAAAAAGCCCTAAAAAATTTAGTCAAAAAGAAGTGTGACTATAATGTCTTTTGTCTGCTACCATGTATAAATGAGGTAAGAAGTACTTTTTTCCTAGGCCTCACCTATGATTTTTACATAACATAATTAGTTTTTAAAGTTCCTGATATTTTCTCTTTTCTTTCTGAATGTCTAATTACAAAGAAATAATGTTTGCAGCATTATTAGTGGTACTTGTGGACCATTCCACTGAATTTATAAAAAGGACTGAAAACATCCCTGTTTCAGTAACTGAAATCTTTTCAGTATACTTGATGAAAATAATGCTATAGTTAAATTGTTATTATTTTGTAGTTTGTACAGGTGTTGAAGGTTTTATGGAAAGTGAATTATCAATTTATTAAACAAGAAAAATTCAGAATAAACCCCTCAGATTTTAAAATTTTCATAAATTCAATTGAAATTTTTTTTGTTAATTAAAAATAAAACACCACCAACAACAAAAGAACACTGTCACTCTTTCAAGAACTCATACACAGAAAAAACTATGTAAAAAAATTAGGAAATGAGTGGTAGAAGTCAAAACTGGCTTTGGTAGCTAGTGCTTCATCAGGAGAGTCTGTCTCCTCCTCAGATGATCTGACAAGCATGTCAGCAGCTCACCAAAAATATCCATGCACAAGTGCATGCGGATAAGGTCATGACAAGACAGCAACTGATGGGTAAAATGCCACTGAAGTTTAATGGCACTGCTTTACAAGTTTAAAACAACCCATTTTAACCCTTAAATTCCATTTTCGTGCAATTTACCTTATGTGAGTCTCTGTTCAGTAGATAGGGAACAAGTGTTAACATAACTGCCACCTCTTTGAACCTTATCTGTGAAATAAAAAAAAACCAACAGCTTATTCCAGTCTGGTTTTGTTTGGTCCGTTTACTGGCTAATAACCAACATAAACCTTTTCCTAATACCTAAATCCATATTCTTTCTCTTGTTTATATATTAAAAAAAGACATTTTCAGTAAATTCTTTATATTACCAGAAGTATCAACTCTGTCATTAAATACAGTCTGCCTTGTGTGTAAAAGTGAAGCCTCTTAATGTATTCAGCAGAGCTACTCTTCAATAGCTTGGTGAGCAGGGCTGTGTCGTAGCGGAGCTTTTGACCTTGTATCGCTGTCACTTCTGTCACCATCGTAACCCCCTGATTTTGCAGCAGATTATCCCTGCACCCCATACCTGAATTTAATTTCTGGGAAACTAGAAGCCCTTTAGATGAGGGGCTACTTTAAAGTTCTTTTATGTTTTCCTGGGATAAATGTTAAAAATGGCAGGTTTATGCTGGCTATACTGTGCAGGATGATCCAGACAGCTGAGCGGTTGCTTAAGGATCTGAATGACAACTGGGGACAGCTTAATGGATGTTGACGTTATTGCTTCCATCTCTTTTTGCCACCTGCACTGCACAGATACTGGACTGCCTGTCAGTTAGCTGAGGAACTGTCACGGCTTCCATCATGGTATTTTATGCTGTGCCACTGCTGTAAACCACTGAGGTTCAGGATGTGACTGCTGAATAGCGTGGAGACCCCACAAAAATGCCAGGTGAAACCTCACCAGTCACTGTCCCTGATTGTCACACAGTCCTCAGTCCTGGTCATCAAAGAAAACAGTCATTCTGGACTAGAGAGAGGTTTTTTGGAGGACAAATAGGTATTTCTGCCTTGTTTGTTCATCAGAGCAATAGAGACTAATGGGGTGATTTTCACAGGAGCCATTTTACCTCTTAAGAAGCTTTTAAGATGTGCAAAATGGAAATAAGAAGTTAAACTAATGCCAGACTTTAATGTGCATTTAGAAACCTCATTGATAAATCTATAAATTATGAGAAAATAACAAAATGTATACAGACTTTCGAGTACTGTGAATTATTTTATCTACTACATCTAATAATTTTTATAAATTGCAATGTACTCAGAGTAAAGCATCTGCAGTTGGGAGGTTTCAGTACAGTTTAATTTTCTCTAAAAGCCCAAGAGTCAATAGAAAAACTGCACTGTCAGTAAATGTTTCGTGAAAATCCTTTCAGGAGATAAGATTGTAGAGAAACAAAGCGAAACTAGTGGAATGTTTGGGGAGGAGTAAGAATGCTAGTTATGTGACCTAATTTGGTAAGGTATAACATACAAAGAAAATGTTCAATGATCAAATGTATTGTTTTGACTATTCAGTCTGTTCTAAGATTAATTTAGGTGGTGTCAGTAATTTTCATTCATTGAAAAGACAGGCCAGTCTCACATAGTCTAAGCTTTAAACTAAGTGTCATTCCTCGGGTTCTGTAAATGTTTGGCAATTTTTTCTCTATTACTAAAGAAATAAGACATAGCAGTAATATATCAGATTCTGGACTGCAGTAATTGTTAGTAGACACTGGGTTTTTAATAGTATCCTTTTTACAGAACAAAATACAGTTATGTGAAAGATTTTAACCTTTTTTGTACTGTTGTTTTCTTCCCTTTATCAGCTTTAGACTACCCGTAGGTTGTTCCAGGATAATTTTTAATCCTCTATTTTCTCTTGTGGAAAAGCAGTGTAGCATTTTATAATACTGTGGCCTTAATTAGAAAGCTGTATTTAATTGGGGAACTTTTTATTCCTATTAACAGTGACAGAGTAGCGGAAGGTGGTATTTTAATATCAGTATTTCTGTAAAGGTTGAGTTGCAAATAGTCTTCTGGATTTTTGTGGAAGTGTAAATGGATGTATGAAAAAGACTTGAATCCATGCCAGAAATTGAGTGGCTTTTGTGATATTCCTGGCAATTCTTCCTAGTGTGTGGCTGCTGGGTTTCAAAGAGCTGAAGAGGAACAGGCTATAGTTGTGTGATTTATATACTTCTAGATTTTATCACAACAGAAACTTCTATCAAAGAAGTAAATAGTCAGGCCAAGCATGAGAAAAAAAAAAAAGGCAAACCAGAAATGGTAACCAAGAGCTTACTGGCAATGCCTCCATTAACTGAGGTTACAGTTTAATTGTAATAGACATTGTTTACAATCAGATTTACATCTTTTCACTGAGAGAAATCCCAACTAAAAGGCTTCTATAACTAACATCCAAAATCCTAAGGGGAGTGAAATCCTCTCATTACCTTTGATGGCAGTTGCACATTCTCCTGTCTCTCCAAAAGTATTGGCTAATTTATCATTTTCTTGCTTTCTCTCTGAATTCTGCTTTCTGATTAAGTACAGTGTTTTATTTGGGAATGAGATTGAGCATACTCTTAGAAAACTGAGAAAATCAATTTGTGTTAAGAGTGATCTACAAGGTAATTACTGTGCCTAGAGCAAATCAGGATATACAGTAAATTTAATCTGAAAGTACATTGTGTACCTATACCATTATTAAATAAAAAAAAGATACTTGGTATTATGATATTAGTAATCGCTATTGAAATCTCTAATTCTAATTATCTGCTATTTTTAGCATAAGTAACCTTTTAAAACAGATTAATTTTTAGGGTTTTTCCTAAGCGCTGAGAAAAAAGGTATCTGTCCATATACAGGAGCAAACAAAAGATGGTTCCATTAAGGTAGCCAATGGGTCCATTTAAACAGGATTACCATCTTGGCATTGTGGAGGTTGGCTGTGTTGATGTGACTGCAAGCTATGCTACCTGGACTGTAAAATAAAATCAAAGAAACAAGAAATATATGTTCTCCTTTAACAGATACAGAACTTATTTTTCTTGTCTTTATGTGCTACATAAGAGCTGCAGGATTTTAACTTTCCTATTGTGAGGTGAGTGGCAAAGACCAATATAAGGTCAATCTATCAAAAAGTAGGTAAATAGAAAAGGGAGGATAAAGAAGAATGAGTGCTGGGCTGTACAATGTTTTGAGATCATCAGCCCATATGCTGGAGATCAGGAAAAGAGAAGGGATGAATCTGTAGGTAACCTTATGTGATCAGCTATCTCCAGGAGACTCTCCAAATGTATTTGCCAGCTTTGTATTCCCCAATGAGAATGGGAAGCTCACAGATAAGGTAAAAAATAGACAAAAGGTGCGTTATCAAAAAGGAAATATTTTGTTTGTCTCTAACTTAGCTTGTAAATCTCAACTCATCAGCTACTGAACCACTGAATGAAAAATACAGACAAGACTCATTTATTATAGAACTCATTAGTATAGGAACAAGAAAGATGAATTGGGAGCTACCTTCAAACAGGAGAGAGAGAGAGCATCAATACCAATTATTTTCATTTAGTGACAAGGACTCCCTGTGTACCTGGCATAAGAAAATCAGTTTATCCAAACAGACAACACTTAGGATATTTTAACTTCTGGAATGCTGTTGCTGTAAATTTCCTTTGACTGCATACATGGCCACAGTAAGTAATTGTTTATGAACTGCAAACCCTACAAGTGTAGGAACTTTGTCCTTCTGCCAGAGCTCAGGGGAAGATAAAGCAACACTGGGAAGTGGGTTATAAAAAGGTTTAGTAAAAGGTCAGTGGGAAAGTTTTGAAGTAATTGCTGTTGAGAGAGGAAAGACATCATGCTAGTGTAAGAAGGATGATGAATCTGTGCTACAAATTTTTTATTTTTTTATTTTTTAATCTGCCATGGAGAAAATGGGGACTTAATGGCTTTGGGAAGCAAACATGCAATAATTACTTCGAATTTAAGAGTGTGTCTTCTAGTCCAAAATGTGGACATATAAGATTTGGTTACAAATCTCTGTCTACCAGCTTGAGGAATGGTTTGTGATCAGAAACTTGAACTCTGGTAGTCAAGATATTACATATATAATATGTTTTTCTCAGCCGTTCAAATGAAGCCATTATGTCAAATGTGTGGTTTCATTCCGGACACAGGTGTTGCAATAACTTGGCTTAGTCAGGAAGAGAGAACCAAATTAGTTGAATGAGTACTTTGACAGTTAGTAGATGCATGATAATGCAGTTTGGGAGGAGTAATCTGAAAACTTGAGAAGTGGCCTCATGGGACACCTCATTGTCTTCACAGCTACCTGGAAGGAGGTTGTAGCGAGACAGAGGTCAGTCTCTTCTCCCAGGTTACAAGCAATAGGACAAGAGGAAATGGCCTCACATTGAATCGCGGTGGGGAGGATTAAATTAGATACTAGAAAAAAATTATTAATGGAAAAGCTTGTAAAGCACTGGAACAGGCTGCACAGGGAACTGGTTGAGTCACTATCCCTGACGGCATTTAAAAGACGCATAGATGTCACACTTAGGGACGTGGTTTAATGATGGATTTTGCAGTGCTGGTTTAATGGTTACACTCAGTGATCTTAGAGGTCTTTTCTAACCCAAATGCTACTATGATTGTATGCTGCTACGATTCTATGGAAATCTGGTTTAGTTTGTTGCATTGTAATTCTGATCTGTATTTGCTCAGAATAGAAAAAATCCCCACCAAACCTGTACCTTGTAGTAAGGGTTACCACCACTAAAAATCAGGTCTTTCAGAGTCATGAAAAAAAGTGAGATATAAGCCTTTATGCTTTAGTTCTTTGGCTAGCTGCTGCCTGAAGGGGACCAGGAAGATGTGAATATTTCGAGCTTCTGATATTTTCATTCTGAATGTTGGACTAAAGGGATACTGTATGGTATCTGTCCCAGAAACTGTATGGTATGTGTTCCAGAAACTTTGTCCTACTCCATGATACTTTATTCCAAGGAAGCACCAAGCTGTTAGACATGCAGTGACCTGTTTATTGCCAGATCATCTGGCATTACTTTCAAAGTCATGGTCATGGCTTTTGCTGCTTTTCCATGAATTCCTTCAGATTCTGAGAACTGTTTTACTGAGGCAGAGCATGCCACTGTCCATTCACAAAAGCAAGCAGACAGAAAGATTTTAGCTGGCACATTATCATCATCTTCTCTTTGTCAGTGCTCCAGAGGTGAGCAGCGTGATGTGTTTTAAGCAGCTGAATGTGTCAAATGCATCCAAGCTCCCAACTTGTACAGACCCATGTTCCTCTTTTGGGTCCAGAGTCTCACCCCTTCCTATGAAACTATGATTTCACGCTCCTGATGTGACAGACTGTGATGGTGTGAGGCTGCAGAGAGGGTGTTTGTTCCTTCTGTATTTGTTCCTCTCAAATTCTGTAAGTAGCTGAGGGTTAAGTAGAGTATCAAACATAGGAGATGTTTTAGTGCCATGATAGTCTCCAGACAGCAGGGGAATTGCAGGAGTACAAGGCAGCATGCTTGTAATTCACAATAGGAGGTTACATCTTCTCTTTTGATCCCCATCTTCAGGCAAAAAAAGAAAAAGATCAGGGCTCTCTCTGGTTGACAGTTGCCGCTTGCTGACAGGCAGGGACAGAAACCTTCTCCTTCTGGAATAGAAAACCCTTTTGTAGACTCGCAATTTGCGTTCACTGAGGTACTATAAAATTCACAATGTTCCCATTACATGTACTCCTGTCCTTATATTTAGTCTTTCAATAACAAATACATTGAAATGGTTACACCAGAATTTATTTATGTAATAAAATTAGGTAAGTTTTTTAAACTTATTAGCTTCTAGACAAGGGTGTGATTAAGAGGTACTTCAAACACATTTCAGTTTTCACATCACATCTCGTATTTAAGCATCACATTTATACTGTAGTCTCATTTTTTTCCTCATTCAAAAGCTTCCATTATCTTCACCAGTTTAGGAATTTGAAAAACCTCTTCCCTTAAGGGATATATTGTTGCATTTCACTTATTAATAACTCCTGCTTACAACAGGTTGGGGTTTTTTTAAAGGATAATTTTGTACATTTGCAAACCAATGTAAGAGGACCTCCTCAACTAATAATTAAAATGATTATTTTGTTATGAAGTCATTAAGAATGTGTGCTCTCCAGGGGTATTCTAATTTTGTGTGTGACAGATTTTCATGTTTATGTTTAGACTTCTTTTGATGGCATTCGTTTGTTCATAGCATTTTGTGTCTGTTTACTTTCCTAGTTTCTAATTATTTCTATCTATATTTTTTTCAGTGTGCCCTACATATGTTTCTTTTTCTTGCTTTAATCTTTTTACTGTTTGATGAGTTGCAACATCTAACATTACATAAAGTTATATTATTAACATATGATAAAAGCTTATGGGATGAAAGAATATCAGAGATTAATCCTTGATCTTCATGATTAAAAATAACTGCAGTTATATGGAAGATGAGATCTTATATACTTGCAAATTATATACTGAGATATAATAATATCCTGTCAAACCTTTTTTTCTATTATTTGTCTTAATAAAAGTTTTCTGACCTCTGAATTCTAATACTGTATGTCTCATGAAAAGTAGCTGAGCATATTAAAACTACAATGGTAAATAGAATTTTTTACACAGTTCATATTACTGGTGCCTCAGGATATGAAATAGATCCTGTGAATATAAAAAAATACAGTTTTGCAGAAGGTAGTATCAATATAATATATTCATTACAGTTCCTTAATGAAGAACACTGGACCTAAACTCTTGATAACAGGTTAAATTATTTTTAAAAAGTGAAATAACTGAGTTTATACTCACATAGTGCCTAGCGACACTGTTGATCCTATGCAAGGATCACTAATGTGAAATTTGCCATTTCCTTATCCTTATTCAAACTGGTGATGCTTCTGATTTACTTCATGCATTTGAATGTTTGTGTAATGTGTATGTATTTTAACTATAAAGGTAAGTATGAAAGCATGGGTTTCTTTTCAGTTAGCAATTTATAAACAGCACTTTGGTTATCTATGGACTTTTAACTAACTTTAAAAACCTCCTTAATATCAGTTTTTAATTTGAAGGAAAAACCCTACTGTTCCCTTAACATGTGACTAGATGGAGATAGATTAAAGGTACCTGTACTAGCTACACTTCTAATTAGCTAGATTCTCATGTCCTTCAGTGGCACTGAGGCACCTCAGTGAGAGCTATGCTTTTGAGGTTTGCACTTATGAGCTATTGAAAGTTCTTCCCAGCTGTAAAACCATTATTTTCTTTTGGAAGGACTCCCATAAATCATCACGAGCTAAATTTACAGTGCTGCTGTATTGTGACACAAGAAGACATTTTGCATGGTAGCAGTGTGACTTCCCTTGAAAGGGGAGGCATGTAGCAGTGATCTCTAGCACGGCAGGCCAGTGGCTATCAGTGCAAGGGCATGGCAGGGCTATTGTTCCACATTTCTTTATCTTTCCTGGTTTGTATGTTGTTCTCGAGTAGAGAACTTGGCAGCAATCCATATACTCCCTCGTGTGCTGGCTAGGGCTGCTGCAATTCTGCATTTCATTTGCAGAGGCCTTAGAAAAAGAGGAGACTCCTTATTCCCTTCCTACTTGTAGTTGCTTGAGTGTTGGCTGGGTTCCAGATACACAAAATTAGTAGTGGTTATTGTTTAACTAATGAAGTTTGACCAGACATCATGTAACACTTCATATGCATTTGTGGTGTTGTGTAATGTTGGAAATCATCTTCACTGCAATACAACATAAATGCTATGTAATTTTCCTCAGATTCAGAATAAATATTTTCTTTAGCTAAGTGATCATATAAGACAAGGGCAAAGGTGAATTGGGACTATTAGACCTGAAAGAAGTAGTACTTGACTCTAACCCAAAAGTACTACACCACCGTACAATAGAAAACCAGCAGGGTAGGACCCCTGCCATCCCCACGCTACTGGTAAGCCTTTTTTTATGAGTTAGAACTTGATGCAGAGTTTTTAGAACTGAATTCTGTACATTTTGGTTCATAAGGAAACAGAACATATCAATACAGGAATTCTGGACAGATTAGGGAATTTGTCCTAAAAGAAGCTTCTTCTGTGGCTCCTGTGCTCAAATCCATGAGTTTTCCAGTACCTTTCTGGAAAAAAGGTACTGGTGTTTTGTTGAGTGTAAGTTCTTTTGGGGTGTTTAAAAACAATTAAATGCAGTGAACTGTTTATGACAGAGTCTGTTAACTTTCCAAATACAGATATATCCACTGAACATAGAAAAAAACTAATTTTTTCCTAGTGTGTCTGATTAGTTCTGTCTCTGATTTGCTCTGCTTTTGACTTTTGCTTTACGCTTTATGAAGGAGACAATCTGCTTGCTTTAATAACTTTAACATTCTTTTAAAATTGTTTAATTTCAAGGGTAGCAGAGAGTATCAAAATATTTTAATGACTCTATTTCAGCACTGTCCAAAAATATTGTTCAGAGATTGAAAATAAAAGAAGAATTATTTTCCTGACCTTTTGAGAAGTGAGAATTAATGTTGTTGATCCTCGGAAAATGTGATAGCATTATGGCATGTTGCCTCTTGCTCTAAATGTGCTCAAGCCTTCTGCTGTGCTTCAAATTTGATGCAAGGTTGTAGATATGTGTGTGCATTTCATCAGATAAGCAGGTTTGATGGGTGTGTATAATTGAATGGAAGTGGCTACAGAACTAATGACCAAGGAAGCCATATGTAACTCAGAGACAACACTGGCTCTTCTCACATTCTACATGTTCTATGTATGATACTTACAAAAATAGGATTTAAAAAAAAAAAAACCCACAAAATTACTTGTTGTCCACTGTTACTCTGTAATGCTTCAGATGCCTTAGTTTTCAAACGTACAACTGCAGACATCTCAGATGGACACAAAAATAATTGTGAAGTTGTGTAATGTTTATAATACTGTATTCTACAGAATAAAGTTGAATTTATGACCATTTTTAATATTGTAAGTAACTATTGTATAACTTGTGCTGAAGTTGGGATATTCCAGGATCACAAGATTTCAAACCTGTCATTTTATAAGCATTAATTATTGTCCACTTTTGCATTTTAGCTGAGGTGTGGTGGCATTTTTTAATTTATTTTGGTTGTATGTTTGAGTGTTAGTATTCCAGGCTGGGAAAAAAAAAAAGAAGCAAATCTGTGTCAGTGCTACTATTTTCCCTAAAACAGTGTATTTGTAGGACCTGCCCAGATGATTAGAATATCAGGTATCATCCCTACAAAAAGACTTCAGCTAAGATAGCCAAGGATAAAAGAAAAATGTTCCAGAGAAATACCATGTACATTACACAATGTTTGCAAAGATTTTGTAATCTTCTCGTGGCAGAGATAGGATTCCAGCTATAACATGTAACAGATACTTTCTCTATCCTATTACAGCACCGCATACCACAGTATGACGTAGCAATCCCATACGTATATGGAAGAAAAGGTGTTACAGCTCAGAGACCACAAATCACCCCATTTAAAACTGTAGATAGAACACCCAAAATTATATCTAACTCTAGGGGCTCTTCACAAGTTTTAATTTGGATTCTTTTGATTTTTTTTTCATAAAAGATATATCCAAATTACATATTCATTATGTCTTAGCTTTTCACAGTGGGTACCTGTAGAGTTAGTGGTAAAAGTCTCCCACAGCATGTTCATTTT
The DNA here is from genome assembly GCA_026261815.1 of Monarcha castaneiventris obscurior. Taxonomy (NCBI): domain Eukaryota; kingdom Metazoa; phylum Chordata; class Aves; order Passeriformes; family Monarchidae; genus Monarcha; species Monarcha castaneiventris. The sequence goes on along the minus strand of JAMPIT010000624.1, from coordinate 9,467,412 downwards.
TAATGAGAACAAAGCACTTACACTGTGTATCACAATCAAATCACTTGTCATTCTGTAACAGGACAACTACCAACTGAGCTGTTTTCATGGAATGCCTCTTTCCTTTGGGCTAGGAGGTAAGCTGTACAAATCACTTGTCAGCTATTGGTTATGCCCTGTATACAAATTGCAATCTAGAAAACAATCATATTGTCAAGTTGGTGTTCATCTTGCCCACTATTTAAGGTTGTCTGAATAGAAATTAGGATTCTTATGTCAGTTTTCAAGCAATAATCACTTTGGCTTCTCTTTGATATATGGATTGCTATTGAGTGCTTATTATGACTGATACAAGCTCATACTTTTAATTGTATCAACAGGACCCGCCTTTAACTCAAGTAAATTGATATAGTTCTCTTGATATAGTAGAACAAGTTTATATCAGCTGAAAAATCAAAATGTAAAGAGTTTTATAAGACTGTGGAGTCACAAAGGGATGAGACACAGCTGTGTAGCACTAGCACCTAACTTGTAACCTGCTGATATCTAAATCCACGTTACTATAATAAAAAGAATTCCTGTAGAATGTATCAGAGTTTGGTGTCTCAGAAAAGAGTTTGGAAATAGCATCATGCTGAGCAGGGTGACTCTGAGTTAGCCAGTAGGAAATGCTGAACACAGAAATACATCTTAAATTAGATATCTCTTTGAGATTTAAGCAGCTTACTCAGCACTACTGGGAAGCATTACCATGCTCTGGGGATTTCAGTCCTGAGTCATTTCCTGACCTAAGTGTTTCTTCAATATATTAGATACACAAATACATAAATAAATGGTCTTAATACTTTCTTTCTGGGAGCTACCCTCATGACTTCCCATTTTTCTTCAATAGTCTAATGTTTAGCTTGTTCCAGTGTCAAAGGAATTAAAAAACATGGTCCCATTTTTCAGGAGAATGGCCTAATGATCAGGTATAGATGTGTCTGGGATAGGGCTGAATTGTGTGTTCGGTACCCCTCCTGATGAAACTGATGCATTTTATATAAAGAAATTAAAGATCTGTTGGTTCAAGAAAAAACTTCAGTAGTGTTACAGATGATCTACAATCTGAGACCTTTCAGTCACCTGAATGAAGTAGTATTTCATTACTTTAGGTTTAAATATCTATGATTATATTACTGTATTGTATAAGTAGTAGTGTAAACATCAGTATTTTTCAATATCTGCTTTTACTCTTTATATAATAAAAGCCATATAATATCTAGAGAAGAAAAAATATCCTATAATGTTTCTAAACCCATTTTATATTGCATTTTCTCTTTTTAAATCAGTGAAATACAAATCTTTGTACTATAGACTTTGGACAAAACCCCCTCATCTCTTGCATCCCAAGTGTGAGGAATTGTTTGGAACATCCTCTTTTTTAATGTATTGTGCATCAGCAGTAGGTAATTAAAACTTCTTCAGTCATTTTCTTAGCACCACTTTGATTTACTCATGGAAAGAAGTTTACAAAATGACCACAGAAAAGCAGTTTTCTGCTGAAGGCAATAGAATGAGAGTTAATAGATCTGTCACACAAATCCTATGTAAAGATGTATTGAATACTCTTTTCACTGGTATCCTGAGTGCAAAATTGGATGCTTGCTGAAAAGCTGCAACAATAAATGCTTAGGCAATTAAGGAACTACTGTCTTCTCAAGAGGTCACAATGTCTAGGTAACTCATGCAAACAGATGTTGCAAAGAAAGAAAGAAAAAAAAATCATTTCTATATGAAAGACTCGTTCTTATATGCCTTCTACTACACATTCCATTATATGTCCTTCTTCCAGAGTTTAGAAATACAAAAATTTGGAACATTAACATTATGAAGAGCATTATAGAAGAAGAGTTCAGTCTCAATTTGCCTCAGTAAGAAACCTCAATAGTAAACAATGTAGTTTTTTTGTCATGAGAGCTGTGCTGCATCATTCTGCCACCTGGCTGGTGGTCATGGCTGTGCCAAGGTCATTGATGTTTCATGTTTTGATTGAGCTGGTATTTTCCTACTGCTTCTTTAAACAAGGAGAACTTAGAGCTGTTACATTCCTATGGCAGTTTTATCTGAGGACTCATGATTTTCTCATTATAGTTGAAGACATCATATAAGCAAGCCTAAAACCAGAATGAATTTGTCACCTTGTTTAGCTTGGTTTTCCTTTTTAATGTTGGTCGAAATGTAGTTCTGAAGACATAGGTTTTATGACAAATATAATTTAAAATGGAAGATATTTTCAGCCATTTAGGAGTGAGTAGACCAAACTAAATTATTACCATTTTCTGAGTCATTACTTTCTCACTTATCAAATGGGGCATAATACACTAATGCAAGAATCTTAAGGGCCCTTACCCAGGCTAAATTCCATTAAATTTAGTGGAAGTTTTTCTAGGTAAGAAGTGAGTGAATCTTTTAGGGGGTGACCTTAAAGCCAAAACCATTTGATGGACCTTGGAGCACTACTCATTGAACAAAATTACAACAAAGGTTTTCAAAAATACCATTTTGCAAAACCTTTTTTGTTTCTTTTTGGGGACATATGAGTTTCAGCAATTACCTATACTGTTTAAATCTTTTGTTTTTTAACATGGTGTCTGTTATAGCTGTGTAGAATGTGATTTTTAAAGAGAAAATATTCTTATCATTACTCATATAATAATGTACTTTTTGTTTGTGTGGTTGATTCCTCTCATGATGTTTGAGCAATGTAGTAGCTCAAATCGTAGGATATTAGAGAGATGATCCTTGAGCTAGGTGGACCTAATCTCAGTAAGGGAAACTAAAGAAATGCTGGAGGAAAATATGACAATTGATAACATAGCACACATTTTCCCAATACAATTTGGTTCAGTGTATTTTAAGTGGATTGTATCTACTAGTATTTTTGCATTAATTTTAATTACATACAGTGATTAATTACTTGCATATATCAAAAATGCACTGTTTTTTCATACATTTGTATAATTTAAGAAATAAGATATATCCATTCAAAGGAGGTATCAGTTTTTCATAAGAAGCAGTCATTGACTACAACTGATTTTAGTTCTATTATTAAGAATTTAGCTACAAATTAAAATGAATTTTCAAAAGGCATGTAGACATTTTGACTTGTAAAGATATATTGTTGCTTATAAAATGTTATAGCATATGTTGTAGTAACAATCAGAATTCAGCCAGCAAACAAGATGATGTTTATAGTCGTCTCAAAGTAAGAATAGTTTTCTGTTGTATTTTTAGTATAAAGGATGTTTTTTACTTTGAAAATTAATCCTATTGCTTTAGCTTCATGAAACATCCCTGGTTCAGTGTTCTGACAAAACTTATAACATGAAAATAATTTCTTTCAAATAACTTCTTTCCTTTTTGTCCTTGTTGGTGTATAGTCTTGGGAAAAAAATGTCTACTGGGGTCACTGTTTCAAAGTATGGAAGATTCCTTTCAAAAGAAGTAATACAACTCTTCAATTACATTTTTCTGTGAGTAGAGAAACTTCATTATGAAAGTGGTAGTCAGGTCAAACCTCTTCTGTCATCCTGTCAGTCATTAGGATATATTGTGCTTTCAAAAACAGCTACACTAAACCAGCTACTGAATCTTTATATAGGAGCAAACTGTGGGAAATCAGTGAAAATAATGAAATTAATTTTATTCTATCAAATTAACAGAAAGAAAACAATACATGTCAGATTATATTAATTTGTTTGATATATGACTTCCATTCATTTTTGTTTTGTTGATTCATAAACTAGCTGGGGATTGATTCCATGTCATAAACATCTCATGTTCATTTGTTTTGGTTTATAGCAACTTCATAAATATAGAGGGTTTTTAAAATATGTGCTTAAAAAGTACTTCTTTTAATGAGCTTCTGATGGCTTGCACCCTGTTCAGTTTTTTATGGTATTCCCTGCTTTGGATTTAATTTGTAGAACAGATGGAATTAGTGACAAAAGTAACATTTGGAACATATTTCAATTTAATTTTGCTAGCCCCAGAAGTAAATTCTATTCCTATATATTTGTAAATTGGATAATTCTCCCATTACTTACCAAGAAAAGTCAGATTTTTTTTTTTTTAGGTTCCCTTTCTTGAGAGAAATACAATACTGATAATTCGGTTAGGTTTTTTTTTCCAGAAACCACAGTATAGCTGCTATGGCCACAGTATAGCTGCACTGAGGCCGTAACTTAGAGGAAATGAATATCCAGTGAGATCCCTGCTTACATCTGCCTTTACTGAAACTCCAGCAGCAATAAATCCTAGACCTCATATTAGGCTTTCAGTCTGATGCTTATTCATTCACAGGATTTGAAAACCACTCATGTGTTTCCTTCCTCTTCTGGTGCAGACAGGTGCTCTGAGGTAGCACCAGGTTAAGAATGTTCCTCAGAAATGTTAATCAGGCTTCTGTGGCATCCTGCCTCCTTCCAGCACTATGGCAAGAGCAACCTTCATGCATGATTTGTGGAGTTATGGCTCACTGGTTATAGAATGACCATTCCTGCTGTGAGGACTGGGAGGAGAGAGCAGCTGTTGCAAATCAGGCCTCCTGCATAGCATTAAAACCCCAGCTGGAAGTTGCACTAGAGGTATTTTTTTGGAAAAAAAAAGAGGGCAAATGGCAAATGTTATTCTTGGTCTCAGTCACAATAAGCAGGTTGAAATCTGAGATGTGTCTTTTTTTTACTTCTAACTATCTATTGAAATTACGGCATAAAACACACACACACACACACACAAGGGCAGAAACTCTCCTTATCCTCTTACAACTCTTAGTTCCTGTTTCCACATCTTCTTAGATGAAGGCAGAGGCTGAATTATTTACCTTGAATAGAGGACCTGCAGTCAGATTATTGATGTTAATTTCTGTTTGTGTAGTTGAAGCAAGCAGTGTAGTGATCTTTTGCCTTTTGCCACTGTTACTTATAGGAGGAAGCAATAAACAGGTGTGCCCAGCTTGTAAGTGAGGGCTGGCTTTTCAGCCGTGGTGGGAGCAGGGTGACAGAGTACTCCAGGTTGTTCCTTCGGATGCAGGGAGGGAGTAAGAAAGAAGCAACAGTGAGTGCAAATACAAAGAAAATTCATGGGGTCCGAGAATCACAGAAGGGTTAGGGTTGGAAGGGACCTTAAAGATTATTTAGTTCCAAGATCCCTGCTATAGGCAGGGATGTCTCTCACTAGATCAGGTTGTTCAAAGCCCCATCCAGCTTGGCCTTGAACACTTGCAGGGACGGGGCATCACAACCTCTCTGGGAAACTTGTTCCAAAGTCTCACCACCCTCCAAGTAAACAATTTCTTCCTAATATCTAATCTAAACCTGCCCTCTTCAGTTTAGAAACATTCCTCCTTTTCCTGTCAGCATCTGCCCATATAGAAGGTTGCTCTCCCTCCTTTTTATAAGCCCTTTTAAGGTACAGGAAAGCCATAATAAGGTCTCCCTGAAGCCTCCTCTTCTCCAGGCTGAACAACCTCAGCTCTCTCAGCCTGTCTTTGTAGCATAGTTGCTCCACTCTTTGGATATTCTTCGTGACCCTCCTTTGGACCTGTTCCAACGGGTCCACATCTTTCTTGTGCTGGATGCAGCACTCCAGGTGGGATCAGGACACTCAGAGATATTAAAATAAAAAAGGAGGTGCTGTGCTGAGTTTTGGTCTGTGCATGCTGCTGCTGTCCCCCACTGATGGATCTGCAAAGCCATAACTGCGTGCCAAGTCCCTGACAGCTGGTGGCTGCAACGTACTGATTTCTGCCAGTCTGAAACATCTCAGAGCTATGTGGTATATTTCTGCAAGAAAAACAAAACAGAGCAAAACCCTGAGCAGCAGAATACTGCTTGTGTTTGCATTTCTTTGTCTGAAGCACCATTTTGACCACTGCTGATGTCACTGCAGCAACAGTCGCAGTTTCCATGGCAGTTAATATTACAGCTAATATTGTTAAAAATCTCATACAAAGGGAGAGACTTTAAAAAGGGTGAAATACTTCTGAACAGAACAGAAGCAGAAAAAATTAATAAATTCCCACTTGGTACATTTGATGGTTTTGTTTGTTTGTTTTCTCTTGTTTTCCTCAGAAAACCATTAGGGAGGTGATTTGGTGCTTTGGGTGCTGCATAGCTACATCATTCAGAACTAGTGTATGCTAAGACAAAAAAAAAAAAGAAAAATTTGCATCAATCAATTAATTATTTATAAGCTCAAAATCTTGTCTTGGGCAGAGGAAAATACATCACATATATGTGGAGACAAGGATTTATTGTTAGCCTAACTGGAAAGTGAAAATTCACACTAAAATACACCAAAAATGGGGTTTTTTTTTTCAACTATAATCAAGTGGGTTTAGTACCCAAGTAACACAGTATAACTCTACTAGGAATAATACTCTCAAAATTATTATACAATTAGACTTGTGAATATCTATTCTTTCTCTGTGCTGCTACAGAAGTCCTGGGTCACAAGGTCAGGAACACCAGTGCTGCTGGAGGGCGAGGCTAGGGTGCCTTAGGGAGCTAGATCTCTCCCAAGAGGAGTTCTGCAGACCTTTACATTCCAGCCTTGCATCCACCTGTAGCTCTTCTTATGTTTTCCTGCCATAGCCTGCAGACACAAAGGTCTATTGTTTGTCAGGCAGTCACTATACCACTGTAATTATATATAGTAGTCTGATAGAATTGACAGCTTTTGCTCAGGTGAGGGATTCTGCTGCACAGCTGTAAATTAAAACCATGGGATATTGGCAGCAGAGTAGAGAAATGAGTGTGACTACTCTTTGCAGTTTTGACATTTGACATTTTTGCCAGATTTACCCCATTCTGATTCTGTTATTCTGGACAATTTAGGCTTGTATTTGTCAGTTACGGATAGATCTGATCCATTATATCTGATCCTATTATTCTGGACAATTTAGACTGTACTTGTCTAAATATGGGTATATGAATATCAGATATGGACATCTCTGATACATTGTATTGCCATTTCTTGCTAAGCAAATAAAAGGTATTCACATCATATGCTCTTTAACTTTAGGTATTCTGAATTGCTGTCCTACAGGCACTTCTTTCTTGCTATATGAGGGTGCAGGGAATTAAAATTCTTAATTTCTCTTAATACAGTCTACAGTGAGCCAGGTGAATGCCCCTTTCTGTCCTCTTATGACTGATTCATGTGGTTTGATAGTTGTTGAGGAAACGCTGCTAAAACCTTATCATTTTTTTCAAAGAAATTCTAGAGAATTCGTTTCTTATATGACAATCCTTTATGATTTTAAATCCTGATATTGCAGTCCAAAACAGCGTTATGGGCCTGTGCATAGTTCAGTGACTTTAGAATGAATTTGAAAGTGTGCAAATGAATAAAAGTTCATCTTCATAGATGCAGTTTGCAAATTGGAATGAAATTACCTAAATATTGATTACTTTTCTGTCCTTATGAAACTGTAACTCAGAATTGGAATTAGCAACCTGGGACAGAATATGGGTGTTTAGGATGTTTCAGTAGTTTGGAGTCTACCACAATCAAAGTAACTTACTAGTTTGACACATGAACTAGCAAGTTGCTGCAGCTATTTTTGGAGAAAGAGCAAAAGGACCTAAAAAAAAAAAAACAAGCATATATATATAATAAGTTAAAATGTGGAGAATTTGTTCCTGTGGTTTCAAAATCCGAAGATATATGAAATTGTGTTTTAATAAGTAGCAGAAGGGGGCAATAAATGTCCAAAATATTATTCTTAAAAAAATACTCTGTGAAATGAAGGGGAAAAATAAAATGAAAGATAAGAGAAGAAGACTGCTGAAAATAAAAGCTGGACAGTGTTTCTGACAACATGAAAAAGATAACACCTCTTGTAATGATGTCACCTTTGGGGAACCAATGCATCAGTATGCAATGTCTAACAAACTGTGGAGGAGACATTCATCCAAGAGAAATGTCATGCCCAGAGGTGCTGCAATTCTGACAGGCTGAGAAAAACACTGTAAGTCAGACAGGAATGCTCACTGTTGTTGAGCAAGAAACTTTTTAGTTTCTTTTCTTTATACCTAATACACAATATTAAAAAATAGTTATATATTTACAATTATTTGCATTTTTAATACTAATTGTAATTTCCAATTATGGTTGAAAGTAAAACTATGTTAATTGCTGAGATGTAGTTGCAGTGTCCTGGTAGATTACTGCTATTCATGAAGGTAAATGAAATTTTGCTTTAAGCAGGCAGAAGAAAGGTGAGAGTCATCATATTTTAATCAGATCATGTGTCTTTACTGAAAACCATACTACAAAGTTTTTAACGCGAACAGTGGGTCTGTACTTGTTTTGTTGTAACAACTACATTCAGCTATTCACAAAACAAACTTTTTTTGACAGTTTTTTTTCTTGTAAGAGTTTTGAAAAGGTCAAAGCTTTTTGACCTTTTCAAAATGAAAGACCTCACTTTTTTCACCAACAAATGACATTTTGAAAAATAAGCTAATCCTAGTGAAACAATTTTTTTAAAGGTCATAACCAAATGACCTAAACCAAATTTAAAAAAATGCTTTCTAAAAATTTTAAACATTTTCTCTTTTCCCTTCTGTTAAAAGACAGGAAATATATTTAAGATATTTGAACCATCCACAGGATGACAAGAGAATTCATTCTCCAGTTGGACTGTAAGCTGTAGAAGATTCAGGTTTTAGACATGTTAAATATTTATTGTTTCTCCACCCAGGGAGACAGAGTACATCAAGTTTCTCAAGGACTTTTACAGCCGAGTTTTTAGTATATCCAGGGTTACATCTTTGACACACATCTGCATACAGTTTGCCCACACTCATGGTGAATTTGTACATAAAGTTAGAATCATCTGTGTTTCCTATGAAGTAGACCTGAGAGAGTTGAAAGTTGTTCAGCTTGGAGAAGACTCGGGGAAGGTCTTATTGTAGCCTTTCAATATATAAGAATATAGATGATCTTTGAAGCTCCCTGCCAACCCAAACTGTTCCAGAAATCTATGATTCTATGTTGCAACCTGTGTCTGTTGTCTCTCAAACTGCTGTCCACCTCTAAGTCTGTCTCTGTCTTTGGTGTCATCCATAAACATTTTAAGAGTGAACTCTGACCCACCCAAATGGGTGTTTGCCCTGCTGTCAATCCCAGAGATCCATCTAGTCAGCCACCTTCCAGCTGAACTTGGTGCTTGTAGTTGCAACCCTATGAAGTCAACATTCCAGCCAGTTTATTATTACCCACTTATCCAGTTCACATTTGAGTATTTGGCTGTAGCAATATTGCAGCAGACAGTGTCAAAGGGTGCCTTGTTAACATCAACTCATGGGACATGCACTCTTCTCCCATCCATGTATCATGGATCACATGATACAGTCTGTGTTCAATAGCATGATAGAATATTGTATTTCTTGCAGTAGTTTTGAAGGCATGGGGCTGCACTGAAACAGTTTGGTGAAAGGCAATAAAGTTTTTCTGTGTAAATCTTTGTAGCTCATTTCATCTCTCCAAAACATTTTTTTTTAAATTCAAATCCTTTAAGATGGGACCTCAAAGAAATAACCTTTCGATATTTAATTAAGATGCTTCTGAGAACAAGTGAGCATTGGAATTATAATGAAAGTTTGTAAATTTTTGAGATTTGTATCAATTTTATAACTGATATTTTAAAGGAGAACAAAACATATTTCTACTTCGCTGAGATCTATCATATTACCAGAATATGTATTGGTTTGAAAACAAACCAGTGGGAGATCACAAGTCAGGGTTAAAATTTAATAGGTAAAACACTTAAAATAAGTAAAATAATACAAGGGAAAGAGAAAAAAGAAAAAAAACCACTGACAAAGTCAGATACAACCTGACACCCTATTATGGTGGTGGTAGCAGTCCAGATGAAGTAGGTCAGTTGAAGCAGTGATCCTATGGAAGGTCTGGTCTCCAGCTGAAGGCCCAGCAGTAGCTCTTGTCCTCCAGGAATCCAGTAGCCAGGGCTCCCTTAGGCAGTTCCAAGGCCAGGTTATATCCAGGTGGGAATGCTTGGCTCCTCCCTCCTGGGCGGAGCATCTCACAATAGGATGAGATAAGTCCATGAGTCATGCAGTGATTTCTTGCTGGCCCATTATCTGTTATCAGGGGTGGGTCACAGCAGGAGATAACAGCTAATGGCCCACAGCTGGTGGGAATAGCATGCATCTATATTGTAACCTAGGACAAACTGTGGCAAGAATTTTAGTGTTCAGACTCAAGTCTACATGGCTTTTGTGTTAGACCCCATTAGTGGCAGTGTTCATTATGATCCCAGTAGGAAATGGACTCAGGCTCCATAGGGTATTGTTGAGAATTCCACTTATTGGAACTAACATAGTAAGGAAAAAGACAATAGATAACCTCATGGTTCTTCCCATGTGAGAACTCCAAGGTGTGCAGTGTCACAGGATGCACTGCTGGTCTGGGCAAAACACACAGAAGTTTGCCAGCACTGTAGTCTTTATTGGTCTTCTGGCCTTTTCTTGGAGGAAAACTCTTCTGTTCATAGCTTCTACCATGAAAGGAATGGACTTTTGCATAAGAACTTGCAGGTTCACTTTAAGGCAAACACAAGGTCACATAAGTGATGTAATCACCAGTATCAAGTGTGAGCTGCCTGCAGCTTCCTCTGTTACAATCAGTCCTCTATGTTTATCCTGCAGCCAAGAAAAAGTAGCACAACAGGTGTGAGGCTGTGCTGTCCATGCAGTGTAGTACTGGACAGCACAGCCTGTTACATGGATCACTAACTCCTCAATGTATGATAGTCTTCTGGGCAGCCTCACTTCACCCCCCATTCTCCATTTTGTGTTCTTTGGGCTGCTTGCACCATGAAATAGGTGTCCTTCTTCCAAAAGCAGGAGAAGCATCAATTGCAGCTGAAGTACAGACAATTTATGCTCTTTGGCCCTCTCCTTAGAGACTGCTCTCATGTCATCTTAGATTTGTCTTGCCTGTATGTGAAATGTTAAATAAATACCGATAATCCAGAACAGGGTGGGTTTTGCCTGCATGGAGAAGGAATGAGCACCAAATGAATGCCACAACTGCTTTTGTCACTTTGCTGCCTATAGGGAGGAGTATCAGTGCACTGGATGGCTTCTCCAAAGAATAGTGTTGAAAGGAGAAAAAACGGAATTAGAAAAGTTCTGTCATTTTCTAATCGGCAACACTGGGGTGCTTACCAAGAGTTCCAATAAACAGACACAGATGAAATTCAATAAAGTAGACAAAGTGTGGGCTAAGTTTTTATTCTTTTTGCAGTACTGTGAATCTGCTCCTGTCAGAGTACCCACTGTAATTTACACTGTATGGGGAATAGAAGAAGGAATAGTTGGAATCAAGTTTAGTAGGTAGCAGGTTTATTTGTCTATCTTCTCTTTTGCTCCTTCCAATACACTTTTTTCTTTCCCAGTAATTAACTTCCGTGGGTATTTAATTTAATTCTCTCAGCATCAGCCTTTCTAGATTATTGTTTTTCCAATATTTATTCTCTATATGATGGCAGTCCTGGCTTGTGCAATTATCCTTAAGGGTGTTTCAGTTCTTCTTACTTTTTTTCGTAGTGCTTTACAGACAAGTGCTACAAGTTTGATTAAAGTGGCTGTTTGGTCTGACTCATTTATGGGCTTTATGCGCCTTTTTCTCCAAGTGCTACAACTGAAAGCTTTTAGTGGAGGGCAGAAAGCAGGGAGGGGGTTCTCTATTTTGAAGTGTAAGGACTAAATTTAATCCTTAAGCAAACAAACTTTAAGTGAGATTGATGAGTAAATACTGCATAATTTGTATCCAAATTAATGGATTTTTCATGTTTGTGCCATTAGTACCTAGTAAGAACAGTGAAATAAACTGTGCTGTAAATGCAAGATTGCATAAAATATTTCATCTTCCATCCTTATGGTTTTGATATCTTATAATGCCATAAATTCCTGTCAGCATTACTTAACAGGGAGAAATTGAGGACAGGATTAGGCTGTAGCAGTAGAATGTAGCTGCAGAAAGAGCAGCATGACAAAGGCCAGCTTGAGACTAAGACTCTCCTTAGCTGTTTTTGTTGACAGATACCTCGCATTGTTCGCACTGGAGTGAAATCTGGCCCTTTCCATACTGTAACCCTGCTGACAGCAAGCTGCCTCTGAAAAGGTGAATTGTTTGTCTGTCTCTGCAGTAGATCTTCTGAATCAAGAACATTGTGCTCAAATTAAAAAAGAGGCTCTAATTCTCTTCTCATGTAAACAGTGGCAAATGAGAAAGAATTCTGAAGAAGGAACTAGAAACATCTGTGAGAAAACAGAGCAGAATTTTAGCTGTTCAACTTAGTAGTATATATACATTAAAAGCTTAAACTTATCCTCATTGCACTGTGTACTTTTTCTTGTTCAAGTCTCATAAGGGCAAGGTTTTTTAATAATTTGTGAATTTCTGATTTTATTGTCATTCTAGAAAGCCTTTCTATTGTGTAATAAATGCTGAGAACAAGCTGAAAAAATGGTGCTTAGTTTGTGAAGGGACAAAATCACATCTGCATATTAAGTCCAGAGGCTTAAAGTAATAACTTGGCCTTTGGTTGATTGGTGGACAAATGTTGAATGACTGAATCATTGCCCCTTAAGTTAAATAGAGAAATACTGCAGATGTAGCTTTTGCCAGTTATGGCTTTCAGATTTTCCTTGGGACTCCTGTGCCTCAAAATGCAATTGTCAACTGACCCAGAAATATCATGGCTGTTTATATAATTAGGTGGTTCACTCGTGGTGGTATAACTGCAACCAAATACAATAGCAAACAAAACTATTTTGTTTAGTTTGCAGTTTTAGCGAGGGATCATTTGAGTAGCATATAAGAGTAGGGAGATTTTTACTTATCCAGTGCTTTTTTCCCTTGACAGATACTCTTACACAAGATGTATGAACCGAGTAATATTTTGGACAGATCTCAAAGCAGAGCTTTTCAGAGTGTACAGCTTAGATACCATGAAGTTCAAGGCCGGGTTGTATAAGGCCCTGAGCAACCCAACCTGGTCTAGTGGGAGCTGTCCCTGCCCATTGCAGGGGCAGTTGGGACAAGATGACCTTTAAGGTCCCTTCCAACCCCTCATATTCTATGATGATATGATTATAAGTTTCTCTTGACTTTAAAGTTTGTTTGAAATGAGAAAGAAAAAACACATCTTCTGTGAGAAAAATACTGAAAATATCTTCTGACAGTTTTAAACATTCAGTGGTACTTTGACCTTGGTTAAAAATCTGGGAAGAAGGTAATTAAAATAAAATTGAAAAGTTTGGTTTAAAGAAATGCTTCAAAAAGAATATTTCAGAATTTTTCATTTGTCTCTCTCTTTCTGGAAAACATTGCAGTGACATTGCAAATCGCTCTTATTGTGAAGAGAATTACTTATTAACAAGGGTAATCCTGACTGCCTTATGAAGCAAACACAGGTAAAGAAAATATTCTAAAAAAAAAAAAGTTGCTTTTTTACCAATCCAAAATGGAAAATATAATTAATATACACCAAAAAATATAGAGGAGTGCATGAGATGATCAAAAAGTTTAAGAAATAATCATTCTAAAGGATGGCAAAGCTTGTGTATGCTGAAGTGTTTCCTAATCAAATGTAGAACATCCGTCTTAAAGGTATAGATAAAAAGAAGCTGCCGGTTTTTGCCAAACATGAAATCTGAGCTAGATGCCATCTGTAACTTATGTTCAGAACAAATATTCAAGTTTCTCCCACATCACTCAGGGTCTGTCATCACCCAGGGTCTGATGGTCTGTCATCAGAATTTATAAATGTAATTACAAAAATAATATTGATCAGCTGTGCTCTCAAACCAGACAATATTGAGAAGGTATCTGTGTCAAGTGGAATTAGAAGGTAAACTAAGTTATCTTGGAAAAACAGGGGACTTTCATGGCCATAATACATTGAATAACTGGAGCTTGTGGGATCAAGGAGGACCAGCACTGGTAGTTGTAAATATTGATATTTGAAAACTTTACCAAAGCTGATGACATCTCTTTACATAATGACTGTGTTTTCTATCACTTCTATTTTGTGTATTGTTCATGCTTTCATGTTGTTTTTCATACCTAAATTAGGTTTTTTTGTTTTTTTTTCCAAAGAGAGTTATAAAACATTGATGGCTTTAAGAGAACAAAAAACCTGGAGTTTTAAGGAGAAAATAGTATGTGAGATATTCTGTAAAACTGAAAGACTTTGAGAAATAGCAGGATTAATGAATAGCCTAACTCTAATATGTGGTGGGAGGATCTATCAAAATAAATAACACTTTTATATTTGTTAGGGGATTTTCTGAGCTAAAGAGAATATATTTCAGAATTACTCATGTGGATTTTTCAAAATGATGATCAACAGGGTAGCACTGGACTCTCTCTCCAGGCTCCACTGGCTGTACCATCTTACTAAGGGCTATAATCAGAGTTTAGATGCATTACTCAGAGCTAGACACTTACATTTACATATACTAATTTGAAGGTGAGTCCTACACAGAGTGCTGAGAAATTTTAACTCTTTTTTTTTCTTGTTTAAATATTCCAACACATTCACTCTTTCAATGTGGGATGCAGCCTTGCTGTTCTCCTTTGTGGTGGACTTAGATCAGGCATATTTCACAGTGACTTCTAAATGAAAAAAATGCCTTCTGTTGGATACAAGGAAGGAATTTTTTCTTCCATTCCAATTTTTAGAGATTTTTTAGCAATGAATACAGATCAGGGTTTTCATGTTACATTTTATTAGTTTATGTCAAGTCTACTTTTGCAGTTTTCAGCTAAGGTTACTCAAACGGAATGGCCCCTTACACAAAAGAATTATTTCCTAGGGCTATGAATAGCAGGACACAGACCTTGAACTGGACTCTGAATTCAGAAGGAACTAGCACAAAGGGAATGGAAAAATGACATGTCTGTGACAATCCATTTTGCCAAGCACAATGTAGTACAGTTAAACTCTACTGTTTTGTACTAAATGGAACCTTTTTGAGAATCTTGTCTCCATTTCTGAGTATCTTGTCTCCATTTCTGAGTATAAGGTGCAGTAATCTGCAAACCAAGATTGAGTGTATCAGCCTGTGAAGTATCATTGCTGAGTCAGGAAAATTAAGCAAAATTCAGTATAACAAGGGCCTTTTTCTCTCTGTCATGTCATCTTGTCGTCTCATCTTTGTTATGCTCGGGTATTTTAAGACTATGAAATATGTTGGAACAGTGGAGTAGCTCTACGTGTGTTTTGCATTTTAGCTTGTGTTACTGCATCATCTTTATTGACTCCTGCACTTATCCTACCCATTCTCCTATCCATGAGATACGCTGATCAAAATGCAAACTTGAACTATCACTAAGAAAAGAAATAACTCTTCATTGTTAACATAGGAATTCAGGTGTTTTCTTCAGAGAAGGTTTCTGAGTTTTTTGTATAAATTTTAGGAGCATACATTGTCCCCCTAGTGTTTTAAAATCTTTATTTATTTTTTATTAGGAGGATATTTTCATTTATGGTTTAATTTCTTTATCTATGGTAAAGGCACAATGAGAAGTATGTTCAGTTTAATGGTATGCAGCCAAATTGCAACAGACTTAATCGGGAGGTAGTGAGCATCAACTGTTTGAATTAATTAGAAAATAAGTATCTAACTGTTGATTCTGCCACTTTTGCTGCCTAAAGCACGCTACCTGCACATTTTCTGCTGCTGTATCTCAGAAGTGGGAGGGAAAGGAGCATGCTGATTTTATAATAATTAACCAAAATCTAGTAAGAAACACAGCTTATGTTGACTAATATCGTGATGAGTAGCAACGGCCTGCTAAGTATCCCAAAATACTGTTAAAATCTCAAGATACATTCTGTTAATTGAATACAGTGAAATAACATCCAGAGAGGAAAATATTAAAATTTTTGAAATAGGCAAAATTCAACTGAGAATACTACAGCTTTACAACATTTGTAATTATGTTTGTCAAAGAAAAGAAAAATGTGTTGGAAGAAAACACTGGTATATATCCTATCAAAGAAGCCCCTGTGAGCCTGACTGGAGAAACTGCATTCCAGTGACCCTCAGAATGCTGCCAAGGTCGTCCGGTCATCCAGCCCTTTGCTTCTGTGGTACAGCCATTCATGCAAATTAAAGCTGCCTGCAGGCCTGCTGCAACTTGCAATATGCACATAGCTCTTCAAAGATTTCTGAATACATGCGAGTAGATTATTTGGGTTAACTTTCTTTTCCAGTTCTTCTTTTATTTATCAGGTTAGGATTCTTGTTACCTCTACCCTTCTTCATCTATACCATACATCCAATTTGCACATTCTACAAGAAAGAATGACTTTTTTTTGATGTAAAGCGAGATGTGGTCAAAGGGAAAAATTACATCAAGGCAGGAAGAAAGCCTGGAGAAAGCACTAGGATATGGCTGCCACAAAAACCTAACACGTATTCTACTTTCTTTGCTTGAGCGGTTTCAGTGTTTGTTGTTGCTCTCATAATTTTGTTATCACTGCAAGCAGCAATGTAAGCAGCATTTTGAATTTCACTTGTTATGAGCTATGTTATAATTGTGTTGTTGCTCATTTGTGGCTGCATAGTGACTGAAACAGATGTGGCTTTTTGGGGTGAGCAGTGCTCAGGGGCTTATCTCTTTGTAATTGCTCAGGGCACTGATGAATGCAAAGGAGATAGCTCAATGTTATGGCAAAAAAAAAACTTAAACAAGAGTGAGGGCAAAGAAAAAACAATATAGCTCTGAGTGCTGGGGCTATCTACTTGATATATACTCTTTACTCTTTAATTTGTTTGTGTATTCATTTCATCATGTCCCTGTATAGCTTCAATGTGGCAGAAAGCATAATAGGAGTTGCATTTCACAACAGAGCTGTCAGGCAGCCGAGCTCAGCCTTTTGTGTCATTTCATAGAAGTTTGGGGGCTACTTGTCAATGCAGTAAACAAATCCTACCTTCCAGAGAGGGCATGGTAAACTTAAGGTCACTCTGTGCTTTTTCAGAAGTGATTGTGCATTCATTTTTGGCTAAATCATATAGCTGTAAGGACTTCCAAAGCAAAAATCACTCTCCATCCTCATTGCTTTTTCCCTTTCTTGAAAAACTGGAAAACTAAACAGTATGAATGAATATGCCAAAGAATGGCCAAAACCAGATAGAAACAGTTAACGAAACAAATTATTGGATGGAGTTGAAGGTTAGGCAAACTTAACTCTCTTGTGAGAGAAGAGGATTAATTTGTTTCTGGATGGGCATCTGCTTAGAGCTTACTCTGTAGCTCATCCATCCAGACTTAGTATCTCAGGGCATCATAAGATGGAGTCACCCCCTGTTTCTCATTTGAGACTGTGATTAAAGCATTACTTGAAGCCCTATTTCCTTCAGAGTTCTTTTCCTGCAGCGAGCTTCTGGTAACTGCTGCAAAGACACTTCTGAAAATATTATAAACTGTTCCTGTGGTACTTTGCCCAAGTAATTTCCAGTAATTCTTGGCATATCTTTATGTAAAGTGATCACTACTTATAAACATAGTCAAGAAAATGCCAGCATAATTTCACAATCTGAGCATATATTCTGGGAGTTTTTTGTCAGTGTTTTGGAAACAAGCTCTTTTGCCTTTGCCAAGCAAGCAGGCAGCCCCTGAAGCCTGGAAACATGTGACTGGTTGTCTGCCTGCTTCCCCTCTTAAAACTCAAGGTTTCAGGTAGCCTCCTTTCTTCAGATTTTGCCAAAAATTCACTTGATTTCTCTCTGCCTGTAATACCAACTGATACCAACTGATTAGATAATAATGAGACTGGAAGAAAGAATATTCCGGTTTCTTGGCTGTATTCCTGTCTTCTTTTCAAACTCAAGCAATGTCAAACTCTTAACAGGTTGAAAAATTTATAGGTAGTTATTAAAAGCAGAAAATACTGATTAGGCAAAGCTAGGTTTCTCAGACAATTAAATCGATTTAATTTTCTTAAATTTAAAAAGTCACTTAAAAATTTCTTCAAGTCACAATGGAAGGCAAGTTAAATCTTTGGACCTGATATACCTGAAATGTTTTAGTTTAGATCAGTTGGTCTATTATTTATTTCTGTTTGAACAAGTATCTCATGAAAACTAGAGCTGTGGTGCCTTCCATCCCAGGACTTTATCTGTCAAAATCCACTGTAGTTTTTGAGCTGGTTGAATCATGTCTACCCATTAGTGGCAGGCTATGTCTGCGATGCATCACTACGATTGCACTTCTTTTCCAAATGTGCTGAGATCAGAGGCATAAATGGTTCTCAGACTGCTTCTGTATCATTGTTAGTAACTTGCTGGTTCTTACTGTTTGTTGTAGGAAGTCTGAAGACCTTTAGTGGCATGAAAAGAGATCTAAGGGGTTTGAGAATCTTGGGTCTATACTAGATAAAATGAAACATTTGTAATTGGAAAAAAAAATTCATTCAAAAAGGTCAAAGTGGGATACTTTGTAATATTCATACTGTCATAAAAAAGAAAAAGGTTTGGATTAAACAAAATATTGGATTGCCACCATTTCTTACATGATGGCAGCTTTCACTCTTTGTAGATTCCAGTTTCAGCTCACCTTGCTGATACTAAATTAATCCAATCCTGGGAATAATATTCAACTACTAAGAACTTAATCAATATGATTGGTGTAGGCTTTTTTTGGTCAAATGGTGTCATACATAAATTTGAAATTCTTTCAGAGAATACTTAAATCTGCTGAAGCTTATATTTGCTATTGTTGATTGATGCCAAAAATACTGCAAACTGAAAAAAAAGACTGTTTTGGTTTGGAGTTGTTTTATTGATCTCCCTGTCATGGCGAGTATGTTTAGTTGACCAAGTGGAGCCAGTATTCATCCAAGTCTCTAGTCCTACAAATGCAACAAACTAAGTCTGAATAGCTGGTTTAGGTGTCTACTGCATTACTGTACAAATAATAAAGAAGACACTGTCTTCTTTAAAAAAAAAAAAAAAATTACTTGGCTGTTTAAATTCACAGCTTCAGCTTAAGAGAATCATATGCAGTGAGGTGTGCACACCCTTCACATTAATATCTTAGGTTTTCAGTTTTTAGAGAAGGATGACTACATAACTCCACTGGTGCAAGATGGAGAGACACTTAATTGCCCTGGCCTGGTAGGACGTGTTAGGCTAACGAAGGCCAGCAACTATACTTGTTCTTTGCTAATGTAGTTCTAAGAACAAGCTAATATAGACTTTTTGAAATTAATTTAACATCACATTTTTGTTTAAATGACAATTTTGTACTTAAATTTTATCTTTTAAATTTTGAGGCTTTCTTATAGAGTGGGTAAGATGTACCTGCTTTGTAGACAAGTACGTCATTCGTTCTGCTCCTTCAGCCCCCCTTGTCATTTAGTAACCTCCTCTAACCTATGCTTGCATCATCACTGATTCACAAAACTTAATGGGTCTTTCCTATAAAGGTACAAAAACCTTTTAAGATTGTTTTTATTCTGCACTCATACTGTCAGATCAAGGACAATACACCCACAGCCTTTCTACACAGAGTATTTGGCTTATCATGAAAGGCAGAAGAAGTAAAAAAAAAACAAGCCACAAAGCCAGAGCAGTGCAGTGAGGGGGAGTGCTGGAGCAGCCCGGAAGAGAACTCTCTCAAATACGTGCTTCCCACACTCAGTCTGCTGCACCCCTTCTGCTCCTTCCATTGGGAGTGACGGGACAGCTATGGCCAGGAGGGGGAATTGTAATGCAATGGAAAAGTATCTTAGTACAATATGATAGAAGAAGCAAAACTAACCAAAATGCTTTATGCTAAATATTAAATAGTGTAAAAAGTGAAATGGAAACAATGGACAGTACCTTTTTCCCAGGCTGTAAACATCCATGCTTTCCTGATCTGAGGGTACTCTACTCATGCATTAGTACATTTGTACCGGAGTTACCTGGTAGTGTTGTTCTCATGTTCCCTAGGGTACTAAATGGGTCCCACAGACGTTTTCTTTGCTGTTTCATTGAGTATCTTGTGAGGGAAAACTGCCCATACTCCACAAGGCAAAATGCAATCTTTCTACCCATTCAGGAAGAAAAACAAGGGGAAAAAAAGAAGCTTGATATGTATGAAGTAAATGATGTAATACATTTCCGCCCTCTAATTTGAAGCTTTTAGGAACAAAAAAAAAAATTGCTCATATATCCAGTGACAATGAATAGTTTCTGCAGCAAAATAGCCATGCACTTCCAAACCTATGGGCTGATTATTGTAAGAGTGCCATTTATGCTTTCAGGTAAGAACACTTTTAATTTCTGGCCATATTTTTCTTAGTAGGAACCAGTAAATTAACTAGAGAGAGAGTGGTATGTGTAGGTAGCTGGTTCCCAGCTTCCTTAGTTGCATGGTTGAATAAACATGCACACATTTAGCAGATAGCAGTGCTGGAGCTGTGACGGTCTACATACAGAAAAGTGGGATGGTTTTTAGGAAAAGGTTATGTCTTACTGTACAAGCTGGGGGAACAGAGAGTGGGGGGAGATTGAGATGAGCTTTCAGGCATACAGAGCCGTGTAAGTGAAGATGGGAAGTGTTACTATAAGCTCAACCTAATTAGATCGATCAGTGAGGCAAGTTAGCATGCACTTTGTGATCATTTTAGTGTAGATTGGGTGGACAATTTTGGATAGGATCTCTAAATCATCTCCACTTACAGCACTTCATCCATGGCAAGGAATGAGCTCAGAACTCATACCATGTATTCCTGCAGACTAAGAGCAAACCAGAAGATGAACTGTAGGAGTGCATTTTAACACTTAGGGCCTTCCGTTTTCTGGACCATACTAAAGCAAATCTGAAGTAATCTTCAAAATGCATACACCATTGCACCAATTATTTTGTTCAATAGATCAGCTTCTACTAAACTACTTTGCAAGACAAATGAAAATTTACATTTAAGTAGCTTGTTCCCATCATCTGTTTTAGTTTTAGGCTTCCAGCCTCTGCTTCCAGACACAGCTTACATGCCTTCAAATCTCCTAAATTTAGGGAAAAATAGTTTGCATAATAATAATAATCATCGTCATCTGCCTATAAACTTTGTCTTGCATTTTTGATTGCTTAAAAAGAATTCTTTCAAATGCTAATGAAAAGCAGTGGTGGAGGGGTTAAATGTGTACTTTCACTAAAACATTGGCATTCTTCACTCTGTTCTGAGACATGCCAAGGTAAAGAAATGTGTGAATTATCTTTCACTAGTGTGAAACTAGCAAGAAAAAAGAAGACAATATGTTCAAAAAATCAGTTTCACAAGATTTGGAATCACAAGCTCTGAAAATCTTAACAGAAACCAAATGGTTTCTTTGTGGTGTTACTACAGTATAAGAATTTAGATTGCATAGGGATTATGCTGTGTGTTTCTCCCTTAACATACTTGAATTTCTTTACAGTTTAACCTTCACATTGACTTTTGGGGATATTGAAACAATTATATTTTTTCTATCATGTGCTTTATCTTAAGTTTCTGATATGCATTCTCAGCTGTAACAGACTTTTTTTCTCAGGGAAAGATAACGAAGGTTATAGCAGAACTGAAAAAAGAACAGTTTTCATGAAGGACATATATTAGTGTGGACTAAGGGCATAATTGAAGTTGTTTTTGATGTAGTTGGAAACAGCCAAGTCTGAGACTGCTGTACGCACATGAAAGCTCTGTTTCTTACAGTTGTGCTTACTGCAGCACTTTCCATTGCAGCACTTAAGTACTGGCATGTCTGAAGTACTGAGATGTCTGAATTTTGCAGCAGAGACAGAAACCAGAATGAAAATTCAGTGGGCATGGGATTCTGAGGTCACAGATCTCACTGTGCTAAAAAAGGGGGGGCTTTAAGGGAAAGTGTGTGTTTCCCTAAAGCTTTCCTTTGTTTCAGTGTTGGGAATTGGAAATATTAATTGGAAATATTAAAATATTTTTACAGATCCTTAAAAGTATCCAAAGCAAATATGAGGGAGTAGATATTCTGTACATTGTGAACAGCTCTTGTCACATAACGTAGGCATTCTAAGGAAACTGGTGTAGGGAACACCATTTGAAAGACTAATCTGAAAGAGGAATCTAATCTTAAATTGGTTTTAGCATACAAATACATAGAAAGACAAGAATGAAAATCTTGGAAGGATGAGTAACCAAGACAAGTCAGGCGTTAGCTTCCCTCCCACTATGTACAAATGACAGGAGTCCATGCTTGGAGAAGTTATGTTTACTGAGACAGATGGCATGGAAGCATGGAAAGTGCCTTGTTGAACAGAGCTGTGGTAGCATCAGATGCAATTGAAACAAGTCGACGAAGGATTTTGCCAAAATTTTGTGTGGAAAAGGTGTGGGATCAGAGAATGTCCTCTGTCCTAGAACATAAAAAGATTACTCTAGGCAGAAAAACATCTGACATCAAAATCAAAGCAGAAGCAATAAGACTCCATTAGATCAGTAAGGCAATCCAGTGTGAATCCTCAAGGGTGAATTAGAACCAGGTCCAATTTTTAAAAAAACTCTATTAATTAAATTAAAAAAGAGGAAAACAAACAAACAATCAAACAATCAAACAATCAAACAAAAAAAGCTTTCTTACAGTGAGTAACAGCCAAGCAGTAATTAACAAATTTTAGAGAACTCTAATGGGGAATGAATCCTGCAAAGCAGGGATTGAAGACAACTCATGAACTTCCATACGTAAAGTACAAGAAATCAGCTCTATACAACCAGAAATAAGAAGCCATTTTCAGAGGAAATTGGTCTGTCCTGGCAAAGCTGTGATTTGACGTCCATGAAAGACCATTACTGTAGAATCAGAAAATAATGTTACCCCATATTGACTAATCATTATGGTGGTTGTAAAACAACTGCACAGCAAATTATAGATCTACAAACAACTGAAGGTACTGAAACGGACACTGCTGTCAGTGTCTGCTTCATATATTGATGATAATCTTGTGTGACCTTTCCAGAGAGGGAATATTTATATCCTGTGGAGTCATAAATCTGGCACCTGACATTTAGTTTTTGCACATAGAGCTGGATGAAATGTTCAGTACACTGATGTCTTTGCAATGCTATTTTGTCACTACAGATGGCTCTGCACAAGCACAGAGGGAAAGAAAAATTCTGGTATCTTTATGAGGATATCAACATCCATCCAGGAGAGGTTCACTGGGATGAAAACATTCTAACTACCATCCTTCGTGCACATGTCATAAGCTGTGACAGTGAGGCAGAAAACAGCCAAGGATGGTAATACTTACAAAGAGGGAAAGAAAAAGAACTAAAATTAGAGAACCTTTCTTCTTAAGATACCAGGATTTGGTATCCTGTTTATCAGAATGAAAAAAGTGAAGTCAGATTCTAGTGGGTTAGGGCAGATGAAAATAATGCCTGCCACAGACGTGGAAGTGGAGAACAACAGTATAGAGATATCATGACACCTGTCTAAATTTTGGCCTCGTTTATGGGCAGGAATTCTCCTGTATCCAGGAGAATGGGCAAGAATATAGAATAATAGAATAACATGGAGCATTTGAAACTGCGAGATATGTGGATGATCCCATTACATTCCTGCTCTGCGTTGCTGGACAGCTAAAAAGATGGAAAGAATACTGATGGCAGGAAAGTTAAAAGAATAGCCAGATGTTTGTGGGAGTGTACTTTTTAGTGGGATTCAATGCCTTTGTGGCTGTACCCAAATATAGAAAGAGCTTTTGGCTTAATCATTAGGGATGAAGTGGTACTACCAGCTTAGCAGTGGTTATCCTGCTGTTAAAATTGAACTCTCAAATTACAAATGTTCATTAGTGAGACCTATGGGCAAAGCCTCCAAACTGTTGACATAGTATGTTTCTATGTCCCAGTGCTGGGAGATTTAGAATCAAAGAACCATAGAATATCATGATAACCTGTGTCTTTATGACAGTTGCTCCACAGCCTGAACATTACTGGACAATGGTAAACTGCTAAAAAGGTTACTGTGCAGCATCCTGATTTAATCAATTTTTCAGTTTTAAAAAATAAGCAATAAGAACTCAAAATAGCTATTGAGTGACATGACTGATTAGCACAGCAGGCGTAAGTCACGTAGAGCAGAATATGAAAAAAGTGTGTTATATTTTTGGAACACAGAGGTGTACCTCTGGGACGTCTTAATCAGGAGCTACTGCAAAAGCATGTATGTCCCATTGGGATTTGCAGTTTCTGCTAATAGATTCAAGAAGGTTAGGATGAATGTGTGCATCAGTTTTTGATAGATTTTTTTTAAATAAAATAAAAATAAAGCTTTATGGTTGTCAAGTTGCAGAAGGGAAAACCAGGAAAAGACAAATATATTAGAGATCAAAGGGAACTGTTACAGCTAAATGTTTTAGGAAACTGCACAGCAGATCTAGCCAATAACCAATAGAAACACAGAAGTGATTGCAAGCAGTCTGCCAACACTTGGTTTTCTTAGGGTCAGAGAAAGCCTCAAGTTTGAATAAAAGTATTGGGAACTATATTTTGGTATTGGCATATGAGATGCAGACAAAATAATCACTGGGAATCTATCCCCATATTGCTTCTCTCCTCGTAGATTAGTTTTGATACAAATTCTGCAAGTTTGGAAGAGAATGAAGTGTTACCAGATAGCAATGTTGCATGCAGTCAGAAACAGTACAGCAGAAAACCACACGAAAGTAAACTGAAGTAAAAAAAAAAAAAAAAAAAAAAAAAAAAAATCATGAACATTCTCTGGCTTGTATTTGCTTTATTGGGTTGAAAATAGAACATGGGGAATGGATGCCAGTAAGGAAGTCAAAAAATCCCCTCAGGTTTCTGAAGGGAAAATATTTGGAAGAAGGTCAAAAGTCAAAATGTAAGTACAGCAGGAGCAAAAATAATCTAGTCATTTAATGGTAACTTTGCCATATTTTGGTGGGGGGAAGTCTGAGAATCATTCACCTGTGACTGGTTCCTGAAGCTCAAGGAAAAAAGCACTTTTGCTGTAGTCCTGAGTCATCTTAAACTCTGTCTTGAATATTTGATCATGTTACATGTGATTGAAAAAACCCAAAAATCAACAAAAGCTTTAAAAATTTTAAACGCTTGAAGTCTCTAATGGCTGAATCAAAATTGTCAGCTTGCAAAATATTAAGTGTTTAAGGCTTTTACAGTCAGTGGAAAGGGTTTAGCAAACGGTAGAAATCAGTTTCTCCATCTCAAGGGAGCCTTAATGAAATAACTAGTGTATGCTGAGGTGTTTGTAATAGGTTACTTAATAATGACAAAACGTTGACAATGACATTAAAAAAATTATTTTCTTAGGAAACATCTTATCTTGGGTTATGGATATGAGTGTTTCATGATTATAACATAGTTGTGCAGAAACTTCTCTTTGGGCTTTGGGAGATTTTTAAATCTCAAATCATCACCATCATCCTCCTAATAATTTATTTTTAATTTTCCAGAGAACACTTTATAACTCAAAATCAATTATAATTTTTAAAGTATTTTTTTAAAATAATATATGTTGAAGCTATATAATCCAATAGATATTAATTAAGGTATAAAATGCTAATGTTTGTACACAGCATTATTGAAGAAATGGGGTTTTTTTGCCATCTAGATAAATTACAAATGTACCAGAATATTTTATTAATGTACAAGAGAACTGAAAGCTTGCTGTGACAGACTTTTCTTCTTTCTTTGTCCTCAAATTAAATGAGCATTTACATTTTAAATCATGGCCTGATACAGTCTAAATGGCCAAATGCAGCAGAAGAACTCTTAATTAATGCCTGCATTTATTAGCAATTTTTAACTAAAACCCACTGCAATTTGTAAAAATGATTATAAATCACTTGAGTGTATACTCTGCATTTGGCAGAATGAAAATGCACTTAACTTTCAGTGATGATCAATTTTTAAAACAGTTTGTTCTACTTTAAAGCCCAATGTTATGGACATTTTCAACCTACTGCCTCATTAACTACATTCATATTAAAATATCACTCCATTTCAAATGAGAAGATAATTATAATACCTTGAAGCAAATGAGATGTTATTGCAATAATTAAATCTGAAATGAGATGCAGATAGTTTGGACCTGCTGCTTTGCTGGCTCTTCCGTACTAAATACTGCTTCCATTGGTCACACTGAATTACAATATTGCATACCAATAACAATGTAATACCTGATAGATTAAAATTGCACTTGCAGGCTACAGGATGAGAGTTTATTGACCACTGGATACTTTGTTTACCATTTACAATACATTACTTATTTTCCTATGTAGCTTTTCAGCTGTATATTCCCTTTCTGCATAGAAGAGGGAGAAGAAGAAGGATGCTGTAAAGTTCATCCTCTTTCTTTAATTTCTATAATCATGGTGGTGCCCCTCTGCCTTGAGTAGCTGAGACTGTAGAAAAAGTCAAGGAAAAAGTCACTTACTCTAGACTGTTCCCACTGTACTGTCTCAAGACCCAACATACTAATCATGTCTAGCTGAGGAAGAAGTATTTGCTGCCTTTTTTTTCCCCAGCTCTAAGAGCAATATGGGGTTCAGAGTCAGGGCTGTCTCTATGGAAGAACAGTAGTCTAAACGTTTTTACAATCAATTGATCTCATAAACCATAAATTTGTCAGTTCCTTTTGTCCATATTCTGTCTGTGTATGGCTCCTGCTTTCAGGAGAGGCAGAAACAGAAGATATTTTGCAGTTGGACTTGAGACTTGAGGAAGGGAATTTATCTTTAGGAAAAAACTGCAGCCACCTTTTTTTTTTAATCTGTTTTCTTATATAACATTCAGTTTTATTAAAAACTATGGACAGCTAAGTTATATTCTGTACATTAGCTGTTGATTGTAATTTTAATGC
Source organism: Monarcha castaneiventris obscurior (assembly GCA_026261815.1). Lineage (NCBI taxonomy): Eukaryota > Metazoa > Chordata > Aves > Passeriformes > Monarchidae > Monarcha > Monarcha castaneiventris. The sequence continues at coordinate 9,440,491 of JAMPIT010000624.1, read as the reverse complement.
TACTGATCAGCATTAATAAAGACACTTATTTCCAAGCCATCTTATTTCACACATACCCTCATAAAATAGCATTTTTAAATGAAAATCTTACAAGTTGTAATACTAAACACTGCAGTGGTTTGCAACAGATAATCCTAACGTCATCTTTTATATGACTGGTTTTTTAACTTGTACCACATATAGAGCAGACACATCAAATAGAAAAAAACCCAAGTAATTAATATTTCTTATTTTGTATATACCCCATTACTGGATGTCTTCCAGCATTATCTTTGATGCTGAGAGCATAATTGTTTACATAAAAGGTTAAAAAAAAAAAAATGAAAAAACAAACCCTGCAGAAATTGCAAGCAGAGATTAAATGGACAATGCAGAAGAGGATTTTCAGTGACATGATTTCCATTTGGCAGAAGGCTGTTGCCTTAACAAAAGATTGTGATTTTCCCCAGAGGCAGTTTGCCATAAAATCAGTGTTTGTAAAAGTTTTTTCCCAGTTTATGAATCTCAATTCATGGAAGAACTGTGAATATGCAGGTGGTTTAGAAACCACATGTATTACATTTATACTGCTTTAACTAATAGGCAATCTGGTAACTATCAAAGGAGAATTCATATCAGGTAGGCAAGTGCAGCACGTCTGAGTTCCCTGGTGGCACAGCATAAATGGCACATTGAGACATCACAGAGAATTAGCTTTCACGTTAGAAGCCAGTTCCTCTAGGTTTAAGGCTGTATCTAGGCAATCCAAACACCCCCTGCTCAGCAGCTGCCTAACCTGGGAAGCGCTGAAAAGTCATTACGTGGCTTTCTGCTTGGAGATAAAAGTCCCCTGCAGTTGGTCTGCAGCAGTGCTCTGCTCCTGGTAAAACACCAGTGCCAGGCACAGCCACGCATTCTCCTTCCATCCTGGGTTCCCCAGGGTCCAGGGGATAGGCAGAGGACAGCTCTTCTCCTTGGCCTCCCAACATGATGGGACCCCTCTTAAAATTCACCTGCAACTGGTTTCATGTTGCAAGTAAATTCAGAGAGAAAGGACCGTTAACTATGCCCATGCTGAAGCAAAATATAAAATTTATAGTGATTGAAGGACTACAGGGCTGAAGACACATCCCAGAGGAAATCTGGTCATGGTTGCGTGGAGCTTATTCTGCTGTGGTTTCCTCCCACCCTGGAAAGCAAAGCTGCTTTCCAGAGTGACTGCAGGAAGAGGACAGGAGAAAGCACAAGACCATGTGCCTGGTGGTTTAGGATGTGTTTGGAAATGTCCACAGACCATTTTGTCTTCTGCTGCTTTTGATGTCTGAGAGTACATTTTTTTATGAAATCCCACTTTTATTTCCATTTATACACAGGTAATTGTAATTGCTCTAATCAAAGCCACATGCAGGCAGTGACATGTGTCAGTTACATGGGAATATGTGCTTAGATGTCATTTGTTTTATTCTTTGTAGTAATTTTACAGAGTATCTTCTGGTTTCTTTAGAACCAATGGTGTATATGTGACAGATCGTCATGATACTGCGCAAGGCTGAAGACTTTGTTTCCTTGTCTCCCGTTTTACTGCCACAAATTTCATATTCCTTTCACCACGTTGCTACAGGTTTAACAAAAAAACTCTTAACAAAACAAAACCCCTAAATAAACAAACAAAAAGAAAAAAAAAAAAAAAGAGAGAGGAAAAAAGAAGGCTCCTGTATGTCTAAAACCTTAGAATAACTTGGTGGAAAGTCAGTGCAATGGATTTACTCCTGAGTAGACAGAGACACCTTTTCTCAGCACTAGGTCAGACACACAAACAAGGAGGAGCACAAGCAGGAGATCAAACACCTGCAGTCAGCACTTTTACTGGCTGGTGCAGGAGAGTCTTCTCCACAGTGGTGTTTTTCAATAAACCCTTGTCAAGCTGTTAGCTCTCCCTTACCACTCGTGAAGATGCTCAGCAGGTGGCTCTGGAAGCTCAAACACACTTCACAGTTTCAGTGTCTGAGTGATTTTGCAATTTCAAACATCCAGGGACCTTTCATTAGATTTAACTGTGTTTTTAGAGACAGGGTCAGCATAAAGATTTCTTTCACTAACTGGAGGGCTTAATTGGATAATCCTTAAATGATGAAATACATAACAGACTGAAAGAGCTCTCTGAAGTCAAGTGTCATTATTTTATCCTGTGATATGGTGTGAGTATTGAAATTTCAGATTTTAGAGTGCAGGTAAAATTACAGGACTCTCCCAGGGAGCCTGTACTCCTTTATTCACAGTATACGAATAACTTGCATTGATTGGAAAGGGGTGGTAGAAAACCTCTGCAGGTTGTCTTTTGCCTCAGATATCTTTGAAACTGCTTCTTCTTGGACCATAAAAATCTCAAGACATCCAACTTTGAGGCCTGCCACCTTTTTGAACACAGACTGAAGTAAATGTGTTTGCAGTGTACAGTGAAACTTCAGTATGTATTTATTAGTATTTTTATCTAAATTATTTATAATAAAAAATAAAATATGAATGTTTAAATTGTTTTATAATTGTAATTCTGCCTAAAGGATAAGATTTGAAAAATTACATCTTCTGAGGTTATTTCTTAGACCTGTTTCTGTGGCTCAAACATATAGGGCCAAGCAGAAAGCATATAAAGGAATAAAAGCACAATTTCCGAAACTACAAAACTGATAATGAAATATTAAAAGCTCAAAGCACACAAAATATTATTTTTATAGTATACTTTTCATAATTTCAGTCTAGAATGCAGTAGGAAAATGAAGATCAGAACTGAGTTCCTAAAGGAGTTCTGGGTGTGATAATTGGTCTTTAAGTGACAAATGATTATGACAATAAGGCATCTTTCATTTATTCTGATGTGTCTCACATCATGAAAGTTTTGATAATTCATGTATCTATTTATGTTATTTCTTTAACTCACAGTTGGCTTATCTGCAGAGCTCCAAAATTTATGTCTTAACCAGCTCATAAGTTAGAATCACAGCGAGTTCCCTCAGTGAAAAATCAAGTGTAAATGATTATTTTATAAAATAGGGTTTACATCTGTTATCATATGCCTGATATTCTCAGAAAGTAACCAGAATGGCTTCTCAGTTGTAAACCAGCCTTTCCTGTTCCTCTTTCCTCCTCCTCTTAGTTCTGGCATCCTTATCTTACTCAGCTGGCAGAGAGATGCTACAATAAAATGAAATTTCAAATAAGTTACATTAGGACTGAAATGTACTAGTTATCAAAGACAGGAAGGGTGCTTGGACAGAGTTTGACATCCTAGCTTGTATCCTCGTAGTGTGTAGATCGGACTCTGGCATGAACGTTGTCACCCAGACTTCTCCACAGAAAATGATTGTCCCAGATCAGAATGTGCAAACAAGCAAGAATTGCGAGTGTGAGTGACAGCAAGATTAAATTCCCACTGCAGAAGTGTAAAGACTAACTCCACAGTATAGAGACACCTAGAAGAGGCTTACTGACTGCCTTCATAGACCTTCTGAGGCTCAGTAAGCATTTTGTAAGTCTATTATGTATTCACAATGTAAATTTTAATTTTAAATATTTTAAAAACTTTTGAAAAGTAATAACAATTTACCTGTTGTGATTTTTAAATGAACAGAGTTGTTTTACTTTGGGTTCTAAATGAAGCTTCATGGATGCAAAAAACATGGCAAAAAAAGTTACTCAGAATTTAATGTCTCAGAATACCCCATGAAGCAAGAAATAACCAAATTTTTGATTATAAGTTTGAAATATCTAATATTTCCTTTTAAGCATCTTTACCTTTTGAAAGCTATCCAGTATGAAACAGCTGTCCATAGCATTTTTCTTATGGAGTTTTTTGTTTGGTTTTTTTTGTTTGATTTGTAATAATTCAGTTTTTTCCCTTAAAATGAAAACAGTAATTCATACAAGAAAGTATGCTCTGTATATATGGGGGAAAAAAAACAGCAGCTAAAAAAGAAAATCTCTCTTCACATATCAAATGCCCTTTGGCCATTGGTAATTGATTACTTTATTCCAGCCTCAGTCCTTTCTACTCAAGTCTTCTTTCACTAGCTATTTCATCAGCTGGTTTTTACTGTCACCTTCTGTTCTTGTTTCAGTGACTTTGTTTTTTGCAGCTGAACCTCTTACTGTTCAGGATATAGCTGCTTTTTTGTTTGTTTGTTTTCAGTTCTGAGACTGATAAAAGCATATTAAGGTTAATGAATGCAAAAATTCTCCATCAGTTTCCAGAGATGAGAATGTCAGAGGTTTAAATTGGGAAAACTCCCTAGTAACAGAGACATAATAAACAACATTCAGAATAATATAATCTGAGGTTGAAGTCAGTAATGATAAATTCATTGCAGTGCTTTAAAGTGTAATTTACTTCTTTCCACTAGCCTAGATTTCTTTCTTTTCTCCATCCTATTTCCAGTTATTTGTACTTCACTATTCATTAGTAAGTTGTGACAGTACCAGTTATTATTGCTGCCTTTGTATTAATGTGATTTGAAGCCATTGTCATTTCTCAACAGATTGCTCTGGAACCTCAAAATATGGAAATACTGAAATCTTGACGGCCATAGGTGCTTGCATGATTGGGATGCATCAAATTATGCCAGCTCCCTGACCAGCCTACGATTCTGTGGCCTCTATTTGCAGAAATACAGTAGCATTTTGAAAAACATAAATTAGTAGAATAAATTAGTAGGGTTTTTTTCTGGGAGGGTCCACTGAAGCAGCGTTGCAGCAATGTGGTTTTGAGGAATATGTGTTGATATGTTTAGACCTATTAGCCTCATTCAAAAGCTTCATTTTAAAACAAAAGCTTTCTTAATTGTCCTAGAAAAGGTATTCCATCTCTGCCTAGATATGTCTGATGCCACTATCCCTGCTTTCCCTGCCCTAATATTTAATAATTAATACTGCTCAGTTCTCAGAAATGTAGCAGTCTGATTAAAATTAGAGAGCAGTAAAATAACAGTACGGGAAGGCAGAAATCAGAAAGGCTCAGTTATATGCCTTAAGGTATTTTTCTGTCCTGCTAGTAAGACTGCAGGGGTGTAAAACCAGTTCAGCAACCTCAGAGGGGTTTACATGATAAAACTACTGAAGCCTGCCTACCTACCAGATTATTGGTACCACCACATGGCTACAGATTTACCACTGAGGTACTTTTTCTTTCCTTGTGTTGTGCGCCCTTTGCTCAGTTTGCAGTGTGGCATTTAGAGGTTAGTGTTCAGTGGTGCCCCATCAGAGTCATCTGTGGGCCAAAATCCTGAAATTTGGAAAGCCTTTTTACATTGATCTAAGTCTTTTACCTTATATATGGATGCTGGAACAGGAATGAAAAATGTTAATGCTTGTGTCAGTATAATCCATGAAAACAGCATTTTCCTAAATGCATGGTCCATTACACTCCTGGCCAAGCTGGAAAAATCAAGAATTCAGTGGGCCTTCTCCCCCTGTGACATTCTAGAAGACCCCTTTCAAGACTAAAATTAAATTAAGCTTAAGATGTGCACAGTGAAGTGGTCATACACTATCTAAAAAGGAAAGGTTTTGGCTTTACTTTGAGCAAACATTTCAGTATGGAAAAATAAAGGCTTGCTTTTACTGGCCTTATTTGTCTTTTGCCTCGCTGTCAACAGCTGCACTGTACCTTTTGTTGTTTGTTTGTTTGAGTATAAATACACTGTGAAGACATATGCCTCAGAGTAAAGATCTGTCATTAATTGTCTAATTTCACCCATGTTTATACGCTAATCTCAGTTAAACAAATGATGCATGGAAGGATATTCTTTCATTTTACTTACAGGCTGCTCCTGTTATGGATGATAGGAGACACAACCCATTTCTTCTTTCTGTTGTCCAGGCTGACAGCATTCTCTATCTAACTTTCTAGCAAACATATTTTTCTAGATACCTAGTAATTCATTTCAGTATGTACAGCTTTAATTTATTACAGATGGAATGGATGAACACAGGAAATATTTTTGAAGAAGGAATTAGAGTCCTAATAGCTTAAACTAGGAAAGCAAAATTTAGTTACTGACATTTTTATTTTCTTAAAATGAAGATTGGAAAAGTCAGCTGGTTGTGACGCAATCTGTTCTTCAACATTTGAGGCATTTTCAAGATAGACTAATTCAGCTACCCCTGATCCATTACCACTCAAGTATGACACGCTAACCTTGAGCTAGAAGAAATTTTAAGCTTGAAAAAATTGTTGTACCATCTCAGAGTAGGGTAAAAAAATTGAATGGAATTCTGTATAAAAGCCTACATTGGTCCAGAAGCAGGGCAATGCCAGATCAGCTTTCCAACTCTTTGTGACCTGGGGACACAGAAAAGGCACATCTGATTTTGAAAGGCTCTTGAATCCTCTGGCCTTGTGTAAGCCAGTCTGGGTCTTTTACTGCAGTGCAAGTAATTGTCAAATACAGTCATTTGAAGTAACAAGAGAAAAACAAAATGTCTTGCTGTGTTTTATCAGTACAATTTAATGGATAAGATTGCTTTTTTCTGGTTGAGAGGCACACCTGAATAGACAGAGTTAGGTTTATTTGATTTAGCTTTTTTGTGTCATTTTGCAGCAGTTTGACAGAAGTGTCAGTCCACGCTGACAAGCACATGGGGCTTCAAGAATACGAGAGTTGCAATAAAAGTATCAGGGGTGCCTCAAAAATAAGTGTGACATGGCTAGTTGTGGCTGTCAGAGGAAAAGATCTAACTTGGTAATGTTGAGAAGCGATGATGTTTGATTTGAATTCTCAAGAATTTGGATTATGAGAATAAGCAACAATAATGACAGAGCAAATATATAGTACATAATATCAAACTATGATGCATATAAATTTGTAACTGCATTATTTATATTTCCCCAAACATTCCCTGGAAATATTCAAAGGTATACTGCATGCCGTGATAGTCGAAGATGTCCCTGTCTGGAGCAGGAGGGTTTGGACTAGCTCTTCTCTTCCATACCAAACTATTCTATAATTTTATAATTCTGTGTTGTCTTTGTTGTTAAGAATCTTTTCAGTGGACATAAAAAAACTTAGCAAATTCTAAGGGGAAGAAGTTTCATCACACAGATGCAGTTTTGTTGCTTTTCCATCTTAAGTGGTTGGCTCTGGGACTCATTCCCAAGAAAATCATTAAGATGTAAGCCACTAAGAGCTCTGAGTATTTATGTAGCATCATTGGGTTTTTTCTCTGTATAACCCTTCAGATGAAGGTCAGCTAGGTATGAATTGTAAAATCTCTAAACTGTCCCTTTCCCAAAACATTACTTTTTCTTTCCCCATACTTGTGAAGAAGAAAAATATTTCATAATTGTGTTAGTCAGTATTTATTATATCTATATCCACTGTCTTCCTGGTGTCTTTTGAATAAATGAAAGCTTTTTTCTTTCAATCACAAAAGAACAAGGAATATGAAAGGAAATTTTTTTGTTTTAATACAGGCAATTTAATCTGAATACAAGTAAGAAATTTTCTCAGATACTGTCCTGCAGTTTCTACACAGTACTATCACTCAGGATTAAAATAATTTCAATCTTTCAGATGCATTTCTTTATATTGATGTATTTAGATTTCTGTAAGGGTAATCATTATTCTGCTTTGTAATGGCTGGTATTGGGATTACAGTGTGATGGTTTTTTTCCTCTAAATTATTGACACTTTTAAACTTAATTTCATGCAAATACACGTGTTTGCTGGGAATAAATTACAGGCATGAGAAGGTAGGTCAGTAATCATCACATTGGTAATGATTATAACTTTGTATATTTTACTGGGTCTGGCTGGGACAGAGTTACTTTCCCTCATAGCAGACCCATAATGCTGTAATTTGGATTTTTGACTAAAAGAGCATTAGTAGCACACCAGTGTTTTGGCTATTGGTTGGCAGTGCTTACCCAGCATCAAGGATTTTTCTTTTCCCACTCTATACCCCAGCGAGTTGGCTGGGGGTGCACAAAAAGTAGGGAAGGCATACAGCCAGGAGAGATGACCTGAACTGGCCAGTGGGCTATTCCATTTTACATCTATCGATAAAAACTGAAGGGAGGGTTTTTTTAAGAAGATAGCCATTGTTCAGAGAGTGTTTGGGCATCAGTCTGTTTGTGGGTGATGGTGAGTAGTTGCCTTTGCATCACATCCTTTGTTTTCTTTTGGTTTTTCTTTGATTTTATTTCTTCATCTATTAAACTATCTTGACCATTGAATCTTCTCAGTTTTGGTCTTCTGATTTCTCTCCTGTCCCTCTGCAGTGGGGTTGAGGGGGAAAGAAAAAGCAGCTGTGTGGTTAATTTTAGGCTGCGTGTTGTATCCACCTTCATGTAAACATAGAAAATGCAGAAATGTACCAAAGATGTAAAATGATTTCTAAGTTGTTTTAAAAAACGTGGAAAAACAAACCCAAACCACAAAATAAACAAAAAGCTCCAAACAGAACCCCACAGCCTCCCTCCTCAGAAAGCACTGAACAATAACAGGACTAGATTTTTTGTAAACAGTGATTTTCATCAGAGCATAGCAACTGCTTGTCATCACAATTTCCAAAAATTATGATGGATGTTTGGACATATTAATGTGGGCTTTCTATACCGGAGCTACTTTTAAGTATTGGAAAGAATTAATGAAAGAAAGCTAGTGAAAGAATTTCAGGATGCAGAATGAGATTCATGTCTTCAGTTCAAAGACCTGACTTGATCTTCTGATCCCTGTTTTTTGTCAATGTCTCACAGAAGAAAAGTAAATTTACAGAACCACAGAACAACCCAGGTTGGAAAGAACATCAAAAGATCATCTGGTCCAACCTTTAATTCTAAAGTGCCATTAATTCAGTAATTAAGAGGAACTGCACTTTAGAACAGCCTGTTTCTCTTCCTTGGTTGTAAAGAAAGTCCAGGCTGGAAAGCTGACATGCAGCTGTCTACAGTGTGGCCATTTAAACTTGAATAATACAAATCCTATGCTTAGTGATGCAGGGTAAGGACCAAAGGATGTTGAGACTCACTCATGTGGTTGGGATGAATGAAATACTCAGATTAATATTATGTCTTTGTGGAGTCATTGTTCTATGAAAATTCTTTTTGTTAGCTAAGAAGAGTGGCTTCTTCTTCTACCTGTTCCCATGTTCCTGTTTTCTGAAATGGGTCTTCCTTTTTCATATACTTCCTTTTGGATTCCTAAATTTGTTTCAGCTAGGATCTACCAAATTCTCGCAATGTATTATTTAGGAAGAATATTTTTAGCCTGCTAAAATGCTCAATACATTTTAAGTATTGAATAATACATATTAAAAATAAGAAGACCTAACTTTTCTTATTCAAGAACACATAAATACAGTGATTAAAGCATGACTAACAAGCCAAGTGACATCATAATAAGTATAAAGCGGGATGCCATCACATTCAGAGTTCTTCAGGTGTGACTTAGTTAATTTGATGTGTCACAACTATATTATTGATGGTTCCCATCAGCTGGACCAACAGAGGGGTAAAGGATGGTGTTACAGATAATACTTTCTGTTAGGATGTTTATAGAATGAAGTAAATTTAGTGGGGGAAAAAAAGTATCTTAAAATGAAGAACAGTTTAGACATTGATAGTAAAATTTGAATCATGTAATAGAACCTTTTTTTTTGAAACCAATTAAATAGAAAAATAAATGTCCAATATAAAAGATAAGGGAAAAAGGAGTGTTTTTCAAATTACTGTCAGTCCAAATCGAATCAAGATGCTAAAAAAGAAGCTAATTAGTCCAGAGCATAAGTTCAGATGTTTACTCTTGAAAATGCTTAAACAGTAGGGAAATCAATCCATCTGAGCTTCTGATGTTAAAAAATCCATTGCTTCATTGGATTTTTCGTCAGATTAAGTTATGAGATTGATTAACAGAAACAACTTTGGAGCAATAACTACTCAGGGTTTTATCTTAACTGAAAATATCCCAAACTAAAGAATACATATTCCTGTGTGATTGTTTATACTTTGACAAGCTCACATAAATAACAATATTTTTATATGTTGTGTTGTTTATAAAAGTATTTTTGTAATTCCCCTCCAAATTTAAAAGAAGTTGAGAACTAAAAATAGAACATAAGTATGGAAATTATAATTAATTTTTAAAAAAATTAATATTTTGCATCTATTTAAGAAAACCAAAAAAACCTAAAGAATTAAAGAGTTGTAAAAAGGGATGATTGTTAAGATTTCTTTATTGTTTTTATTTTAATGTTATCTTCTGACTTAAAATTTCTTCTTGATACTAATTTCAATTTAAATGGATGCTCAGTGTCCAATAGAAGAAGCAGAGCTGCTATTCCACCACAGTGTGTTCAACTAAATTTTGATGTGCTCACAGACACCAAAGAGATCATGGCAGTGCAAAATTATCCTGAAACACAGGCTAGAGGAGTTACAGTTTTTCATTAGACTTCTGTGGCTATCTGAGGTTCCTCTAATATTTTTATAGCACGATGGATGGAGGCAAATGCCTTTTCCTTTATATTGCATATATATGAGTTTGGTGCTTTGTGCAACTTAAAGATAACTACTGAAGTGTTAGATGGCAGATCGGGCTTTGCTGCATCTGAAGACCAAAGTTACCAAGGTCAGTAGATGCAGAGGACACTATTCTAACCATGCATCACGCTGCCTACTTGTTCATCTTCGTAACACGTGTTGGAGCTCTTGTTTCACAAGCTGTGAGGGCAGGTTCCTTCCTAGGGCTGTATCTATACCATCAAGTGTGGCAGGAGCCGTTCTCTGACCCCAAGGCTGACTGGTATGGCACTGCCCATGTTCGTGTAAACCTCCTACTCTGCAAAACATATCAGATGCATCAACACTACGCAATGGGAATGCTTGTTCACCCAAGACAGACTGTTCTTTGGGTTGAACCAAAGCAGTGCCAGGCTTGGTGCTGTCAATAGGACAATGTGGATAACCATGACAACATGGATAATCATGGAAATGTGGTTTTTTAGATGGCACCATTTCTGTTTAGTTCATTATTGCAGATTCTTTCTAGGAGTCCAAAGTAACCCCAGCTCTTTACATAGCAGTGGCCACTCTTGTGCTGTCTTGTGACACCTTTTTTTTATTATGGTTAGCCTCTTTGCAGGCAAATTAAAGTGAAATCATTGTTTTAAACCCAACAAGTAGGAAGTTCAAAGCACAGATTTTCTTTCTCCCACTGAATTAGACAGTCAGGCTCAAGACACTTTTGTTGCCGTGGTCTTAACCTGAATAAGGGAAGTCATGAATATGGATTCATGTCAGTGTAAGCTATATCATGTCAACTAAATAAGCTCCTTCTTTAAATCATACGGAAAAAAAGTGCTCTTACCATGCCTAATTAACTGGATTTGTAATTGTGGGTTGACTGTGTGCTATGTTTTTAATTGGTTCAAATACAAAATTACTCTTTTACATAGTTGCCCTTAGTATTATTATCTTCTTATACCTAGGATTAAAATTTTTCTCTTAAAAAAAAAAGTTTATAAATAATGACAATTAAATCTTCTTGCAGTGATAGGCAAAGTTCTTTGTTATGCTTTTCTAAATTTTATTTCACTTGCGAGATTGATCACAAACTCAGCTATTCACTACCATATGGGTATTAAATTGGATCCTCAGTAGATAGTTCCACTCAGTTTTTCATGCTTTATTGGTGCATGCTGACCATCAGGTGCAGGAAATAACAGCATTAATATCCTTTTCTATGGTTACAGGTACTGATGCCTCTATGGAGTTTTCTTCCTCAAAAAAGGGACATTACTTATGAATGAAGGTCAACGATTACTCCCTTTACTAATCTCCTCCTCCATGACCTGAAATCTAAACCCCTTCCCCTGTTCTTTTGACTTTCTAATCAGCTAATGATATGATATTACTCACTAATCCTTTCTATTGTCCTTATCTCAATTCTTCCATCAGGTTCCCTTTGGGCAGCATGTAGTTTTTTTCATTGTCTGTAACACAGAAGATAGAATATTTGTTTTGTTATTTAAAAAAAAAAAAAAAAAAAATCTGTGATATTAATGTGAACGTATGATCTTGAATTAATCTTGTCCTGCAGCTTGTACTGACATTAGCTGGCATGCAATCTACCTAAATATCGCTGACAACTTCAAAATCCAAGATATCAGCCTATCTGCCCCATTTTCAGGGCTATGAATTGCATGTATCCCAAGATTTGATTGATACCTCCATTCCCTGAGAAAATGCTTCTCCCAGGCCTGTTTTTGTTTTATATTTAATGTTGCAAAATGTGTAACCTTCCTGAGAATAGAAGATATGACCATTATGTGCTCCCTTGGTGATTACTCTTACCACTAGATTAAGATGCAGCCAGCTTGTGGCGTACCACGGGTTTGTGTTTAGGTACTTAAGAAAAATTGAAGACGTCTGTTTAATCTGCAATTATAGACAGACCCCAGGGCATCTAGATCCACAGGTCAGGCTTGGATAAGACAGATTTGGCTTCAGAAGGCTGGAAAACCTCCTGTTGATTATTTGTATGCTTGAGTAAGCTTGCCCCTCACTTCAGGGGGATGGGCTTATCTGTGGAGATTGACGAATAGCATCTGGACAAAATCTACAGTTGTAACATTTTTGGATTTGTTCTCTGCCTAGATTTAGACCATTGAATGAGGTAAACAGAATGCCTTGTTCTTTAACTACAATTCAAATAATATAAGATATAGCTAAAATGCCAGCTAAATTAGATACCACCTAATTTTTTCAGGGAATGTTTCAAAAGAAGAATGTAAGATTTGGTCCACAAGGTTGCCATTGCTATATTAAGATAGGCAAATTTTTGGATTCCAAAAATAATAAATTTATTATAACTTCACGTGAAATTATTAAATAATTCAGTTTCTTCTGAATTAAAACTGCTGAGAAAAACAGTTCTTGCCTGACTGAGCATTTTTTCAATAAATAATTTTAAAGGGAGTGTCTAGGTTACAATTCCGTTCAGCCCATATTTGTTTACCTTTAAATTACCCTGCAATTCAGCAATTAAGGAAAGTTTTAATAGCTGCAGTGGTCTGCACTACAGTACTGCCTGACACCCTTGGTAGAAAAAGCTGAGTTAATGAGATCTCATGGAATAAAAATCACTTGCTTTGAGCTATTCTTTCTTTTCCTTCTTTTGAAGAATCATACTGACAGTTTGACTCAATAGGTCAACTTGATGTGGAACTAGCTTTTCACTAAAGATCTGAAAATCCCATAAATATGGGGATGGATTGGACCTCAAACTTTGATTGCCTGTTGTACTTAAAATATACTTTGTCATACAGCTGAACAGGAAGAAAATCAGTACAAGTTATGGTATAATGGCAATGGTTTGTAAAGAACTTAAACATTTTTTTTAAGGGGAAGAAGCTTTTTAGGCTAAATGAGTATATCTCAGAAAGTGGAGACCACTAGCTGGAAAAAAAATTTATCAAAGGAGTGAATCATGTGGAGCATTCCTTTTCTCTCACTCAGATTCTTGGTCTTTCTGAGAATAAATACTACAGGTAGTAACTTTAACAAGACAAGACATATATATTCAAGAGATCATGTGAGAATTGTTTAAAATATAGAGAGAGCAACCCATAGACTTGAATAAGAATTTAATGTGACATGTTTTTGTGTTATTATTGGGTAAAAAAATAAATTGCATTTTACAGATCCATTACCATTCTTGTTTGCAGAATAAAAAGGCTGTATGGAACATGCAGACTTATCCTGTGATTTACTATGTATGGATCAGATTCCAGTGGCTGTTTATTACTGGGACTATAATTTTATTCATAAATTGCTCCGCTCTACAAATTGTCAGAGCCTTTTCTCATATGACAAGATTTCAAGTAAATTAGAATGTTAACTATCTCAGTAACTAAATAACTATTTGTAAGTTCAGCAACAATGATATATTGTCCAGTAGTTTTCCAGTATAACGATGTTTCCATGGACAATTAGTACACTCCTTAAACTTTAATTTGTTTATTTGGTCAGGGTGGGGAGGACGAAAACTGCTTCTCTATTTAGGAAATCTTTATAGCAATATAGGAAGATAATTCTCTGTTTTCTGCATTAAAAATGCACATTATCGTATAAATCTTTTTCCAGGAAGCTGGATATGCTAAATAAAAAGGCATGCCTTTGCCTGATTTTTTTCAGACAGTTTTTTGCTGTTGCTGTTGTTGCTGTTGTTTTTCTGTGTTTTGTAGGGGGTTTTTTAATGCACTTTTGTTGATTAATTTTCAATGTTTTCTGTACTGGTCCCTCCCTTCCTCTCTTTCTCCTTTTTTATAATGTTGTTGGCCTACACTTTAATTCTGAAATGAGCTGGAACTCTTATTTTAAGAAGACTTTTCAATAGCAAAGTGTCTTTCTCAGGTTTCAATCACTGAACCATTCAGCTTTAGTAACAGATCCACATGCTGTTTTCTTTAGGCATGTGTTCTGCTTTTGCATTTCTAGTGTTTCCTTTGTTTTTATCGGTATGAAATAAACCAAACCAAACCAAACTCCAGAATTTCTAAACTCCTATATCCACATTTGTTTTGAATCTATGATTTCAGACCATGCTTTCCAGAACTATTTGAAAATGACACATGAATAAACATGAATTGAGATCTTCCTTAAACATTTTAGATGTGAAGGTTTAGGAGCCTACTGGCAAAATTGGCAAAAAACTCAGCAGTGTACACACTGGGACTGTGCATGGATGCCTTTCCAACCATTCTATTTCATTCATCACTTTTGGAAACAGATCACTGGAATATTCTGCAGTGTGAAGTCTGTCTCCAATCTGTTAAATAATAATGTAGTGATAGTACTGTGAAGACTGCAAACAGGGAAGTAGATTAAGCACCATTGGAAGTATGCACCTGTCTATTCCACCCCTGGGATCAACATCAGCATTTATGGATCTTGGATATGCCATAACCTTTCTCATAAATCAGAAACCTTTCTTAGTTGTGGTTCAGAAATTATGTGTGTGTGATTTTGACAGAGCAAAAATAAAAGGGCCATGGCACCTTTGAGTAATTCAGATTCACCAAAGAACACAAGTCTGGCCATAATCACAAATATGAAGCTAAACTCAGCACAGGATTGCATGGATCAAGATGAGAAAAATACCAACTGGGGATAGTTAAGGCATAACATGCTACAAAGGAAAAAAAAAAGAATACCACAAACTTGTCAAAAGGTAAAATCATATCCTCAGATAGTCTGAAGGATAGAATCAGTGTTCCTGATTTTAGCATTGAATCACTACCCTTCACCTCAATAATCTCCTGAGGACTCAGTGTCGTGTCAAGAACTCATTTGAATAACATTCAAAACATTATATAGTTCCTGTCATGCTGAAACTGTTGAGAGAAGAATCTGCAAACAACAGTAATCATCTCAATGAGAGAAAAATTCCCTGAAGACACTGAGAACTCAAGGAAGAAAGAAATTTAGGGTGGGAAGCAAGGTTGAAGCTGAGACTCCACTAACAGAAGCAGACACTGAAGGAACTGCTATACACACCTTGGAAATTATTGACGTCAAGCTATTTTCTTTTTATCCTTTCCCCTTGAACATGCTTATCACCTGCCAACTACCAACTACCTATTCATTCTGAAGCTTTTTATCCCAAACCAACACCTTATTATATATTCTACTTTTTCTTCTTTCCTTCCTCATTCCTTCCATCTTCCTCTTTGAGGTCTTTCAGACACATAGAATTATTTTTGTCAAAAGGCACCTGTGAAGGTCGTCCATTTTACACACACACACATATCCCTGCTCCAAGCAAGCCTAAGATCGAAGTTAAATGAATCAGCTCCAATACAAGTTTTAATTAAGTCTGTCCTCAAAAATGAGCTTTGATGGATAGTCCACACCTAGCGACTGTAGCAGTACCCTGAGCCTTCCTGTCTCCTAGGAAATTGTGTTACTATGTTTAAAAGGCATGAGTATTCATGTGGCAGTGCACACTTACGTTTCTTTTGCTTCTTATCGTTTCATATAACAGTTATTAGACAATTTTCTCAAGTTTTTCAGTAAGAAATTTATTCAATAGAAGAAAGTTTGATTGGTGTAAATGCAAAAGATTTTGTCACATATTTCAAAGCTTGTAAAAATCTTAAAAGATCAGTATTTGCTGAAAGACTTGCAAAAAGCTGCAGTGACAATTTGAACACTTAAGGCTATTGCTACCATTTTTTAAAAATTGAGTTTTTCATTTTTACATTTTTATTGGTGCTCTTGTACCCAAATTTGTGAATAGTTGTAGTGCTGGGTTCGTCTTTTAAAATGAGCATGTGGTATAGCCTGAAAGATTGTGCCTTTGGCCAATTCAGGTGTGATAGTCAAGGAAAGAAGTTGTATCACAGAAGTATCAGAATTCACCATAGTAATCATTGCAAGAAGGTAACACAGTCTTTTGGAGAAACTTCTGTGTGCTTTGCAGAAACAGCATGTTTAAAACTAGTCAAAATTCCTGCCAAGATTTATTTGAAATTTAATAAAGCATATATCTCAAAGAGTCAGGAGTAAACATAGCAGTGTTACATGCAACTGAGTGGTGGATCAACTTGGTTTCTCTCAGTAGAATGATGTGCTTGCAGATCGAAAGTTAGTATATATATACAATATTCATAAAGACTGAAACCCAAGATGTTCATTCACTGATCAAGCTAGTGGTCAGTTCCAGGAGAAATTCTCTGCAAGTGATCAGCGATAGGAATGAGGGATAGACATCTACCTGTGTAGCTGCGGAAAAAAAATTTTGCAGTTCCTGTTCTTCCTGTCAAAAGAAATCTGTATGCTGCTCAGTCCATTGTATTCTTATGTATTTAAAACTAGCCTTGGTGTGTATATGTTTCTGTTACAGAAAATAAATAGGGTCTTTGAAGAGGTTCAGATTTTGCCTCATTTATTGTTACTGTGATTGCAAATACTGTCTGTCCCTGCCAGCACAGACCTGAGATGAGCAAAAGGCTGAGCAAAGGAGAGTTTGAAAAAGTTCACTGGCTTCCACCTTTATCCTAGTCAGGTCTGCATCTTCTGTCTTTAACAGGAATATTCTGAGGCAGGAAATTCAATATTTAAAAAAATACAGGAAGAAGTATTACTGACTGGAGTGAACATATTTTTTATGTCAGCAATGGTTTCTTCACGTGAAGAGGAATATAGTCAGTGGGAGAAAAGAAAAGAGAAGGAGCAGTAACAATCTTCTACATAACAGAAGGCAGAGCATGTAAGCCCTTGTGATAGTCCAAGTTCTACATTAATCTTCAGAACTGTGTGAGGAAAAAGTGATATTTGTCTCAAACCAGGAAGTAGATAGGGCTGGTTTAACTCTCCAGAAGACTGCAGGGTTGATGAACGCAGGTAAGTGAATGAATAGTTCTATCCAACAGCAGCTGTCTAGTGCACTGGCTTGCTTCTTACACTCTGATCACCTGATGCTGGATTTAGGCAAAAGTACCCTAAAAATAGGAAAAAGGAGCTTTACAATAGCTGCTTTTTTTTTTTTTTTGCTTTTGGGTTTTTGGTTTAATGAAGAGGATACTCTTTTTCCCCTGAACCATCACACAAAGTGAAAGCAAGAAAAGCTTATGCTATCTGAGACCAATCGTGGATGGGTCATGGGCTGATGACAGTCTCTAATGGAGAGGATTGATGGTTTGCATCATACAAGTTATTGCTTGCTAACCCCTAGAATTAAGTTAATAAGGTTGTGAACTCAGCTAAACCACATCTGGATATGGTGTCTGTACTTTGTATGTCAGGCTCAGTGATTAAGTTGCCTCTAGCATTTCATAGATTTGGATAGCCTTTCATTTTCAGCTGTTCTGTTTCCCATCAGCTGCTACACAGTGATGGGCCTCAACATGAAACATGCAATGTGCAGTCTAATTAATGAATGCATGATAACCATGTATTTATTACCATTATTTGTAAGTAAAAGATTAATGAGTGAAATTCAGTAGTGATGCAGAGACACAATGCTGGGCCTCTGTCCCAGTAAGATCTATGGCATGTACATCAAGCATCTATGCTTGTGGTCTGGAAATTCAGCTGTTAAAATACTCAGCTATCTGGTTTTTCCTAGCATGTTGATTATCCCCCATCGTGAATGATGACCATGACATATTTATAAACTTTCTCCAACTGAAGATATGGAAAAACACTATGGAAAGGACTTCAGAATTCAGAAAAATACTGTTTAAATTAATTTAAGTTGCATTTCATACTGGATTTGGGCATTTCATACTAGATCTCTGCATTTAAATTATTTTAATATTGTGTATTTTTACATGTATGTGTTTTCACTATATGGGACACTATCATATCTTTTTTGCTCTTGACTGCTGACAAAAAGAACTTAAATATAATTTCTGTTAGTGAAAGCAAATGTCTACTTGTCCAGCATATGCAAATGCAACCCACTTTAACATAGATGTTCACTCAATTATAGCTCTTCAACTGCCTGCCTATTCTAAAATGTCATATATAGAAGGCCTGTTTACTTGATAGAACAATGTCGGAGCAGACAAGTGTGTGAGAAACTGAACTCTCCACTGCAGACCTCCTACACCAACTCCAGAGAGCCACACCTTCTTCCAGTCCCCCAGGATGTGCACAGGCGACTGACAAATAGCTCCTGAAGTATATTCTGAATGCAAAATTGTAGGGCTTTGGTAAATCAACAAGGAAATAAAATCCCAATCTTGAAGAACCAGGATGAAGAACATCCTCCTTGCAGCACTGTCCCAACAGAGCCAAAGGGCTTAGAGGGTTTGTGCTTCTCTGACTTGATGCCAGCACTGGGTGCTGCTTCAGCAACATCCAGTGCACTGCCAGTGAAAATTTCTGTAATTCATTCCTGACCTACTGCTGCAGTTCATAAGAAGATGCTGTTCTTTTTGTTTTACTAATCCAAATGTACTAGTTCATAAATTTTCTCCACATTTATATTTTTTTAAAGCACTGCAAAAACAGAAAAAAACGCTTTTGTAACTGTACTCCAGTGGCTCCCTTGCAAAATAATTACTTACAATTTATTGCTTTGTACTGCACGCAAAAAATAATAAGAGTTCATACATACATTTCATAAAATTCATCCACATCAAAAAAGCTATTCAGGGGAAAAAATATTATTATCATGTCAAAAAAAAGGAAATTCTATTTTCCATTACATGTCATATCATGACTGTTGCTATTGTTGAACTAAATCATGTATTAGAAAATACACTAATTCACCTTCCCTTCCTATTCCAGCTGTCAGGTGACTAGCAGTTTGGCCAGTTAAATTTTTTGTAGTATCTTAACATATTGTAGAAATCTCTGAAAGTTTATGTAGTGTATTGTGTCTCTAGTTATGAATAGTCCAAGACTTGTTACACCATCAAAGCTGAGGAATAAGCCAAGACACACATATTAAGCTTCTTTGACTCTTTTATAAAGCTTCTTGTTTAACGTGAAAATCTCAAGGACATGCATCCCCAGGGGTGGTTGTCTTATGCTCCAGTAATGGAGATTAAATTTGTGGTAGTTAGCTAGCTAGCTCTTTTTCTAACAAGGAAACTAAAATTCATTAAAAACTAATTAGGAATGTATAGGAGGTTAATACTCCATGTTAAGCCTTATTAATGTGAGATAAGTAATTCATAAAGTATCAAAGGACTGCAATGGACAGAATTAAGAAGAATTATACCACCAAAAACTACATTAAAGCAACATTAAGGGTCTTGTTTGAGCTTGAAAAACTCAGGAAATTCAGAGTTAAAGCTAAATCTCTGTTGCTAACTCACTTTTTTATGCTGGGGTAATGCACATGATGGTCCTCCATTAAGAAGACTCCAAGTACATTATTAGGCATTCTTTTTCTACAGCTGAAGCTTCAGTATTAATTAAAAGAGAAATGAATCTTAAAGAATATAGATTATTGACCAAATGGTTTCACGTTTTTAGGATGCTTAACATGCAAATTATTGGCTAGATCTGAGAAATATTTCTTCAGATCATGCTGTTACAATTGCTTTCCAAGGAACAGTGACTTGCAGTTTTAGCAGTCAAAAAAGCTATTAGGCTGTAATACTTGTTTTCTGAAGCATCGTGTTTTGAATGTCACAAATTTCCAAATTAAAAAATTAATTATTGTAATTTGTTTTGACTTTTTTTTTTGGTGCAATAATAATCTTCTTTCAGTCTGACTTTACATAATAATTTAAAGTGAACAATATTTCACAAAATCATACAATATTGTCTAGAAAATAATTTTCATTGTGGTGCTCCAACCTCTACCCATATCCAGCCCCATTTCAACTTCATCACTACATCTGCAGTGAAGGAATGTATGCTAATGTCCCCCCACCCTGAGCACTTCTGCCCCCTTTTAAATCACAGTAAGTGCTGATATAAATGTCAGCCACAGTCCCATCACACTAAAGCACTTAGCTAGAAATTCTTGTACCAGCTTTCTTCAGCAGTGTAAGAATTAATGAAATGACACTTGGGTGAGGGATTAGAAACTGGCATTTGTGGCATCCCATGCTTAGTGAAACCTTGCAGAGTGGGAGGAGAGTGAGACAGGGGAAAGGAACTATGTGTGTAGCAGACCCTTGCATATGGTCCTTATCATTCCAGTAGCAAATTCTGAAAAAGGAGACAAATCCCAATGGTTTTTTGACCCCAGCAAAAGGATTTTTAGATCATAGACAATCAAAAGGACAGCTTGCTCCTGCAGGTGGACAGAAATACCAGGGAAAGCTGGCCTTCTATAGCCTATTGCATGAGTAGATTTGAGGGGCTATTTCTCTCAAGCACCTGCCTCCATTAAAAATGAAGTGCAGGCAATAGATTTTTAATTGAAGTGAATTAGCATTTGTACGTTTCACTGCAAAAGTGAATTTTAAAGATGATTTGAGTGATAAGAAAGTAAGATTTGACAACTTAAACACAAAAGAAATACTAATACCTTACATTTTTAAGTGCTTTTTATCCCAGAGGAACTCTAAGTGCTTTATAAGCTATGTAGATGAGTTACTTCATGCATCGCTGAAACGCAGCCACCTCTCTGAGTAGAGAATGGGACTAGCTTTACAGCACACAGCTTTATGATGCAGTATTGCTGAACAGGCAGAGGAGGATGCTGTAATGGCTCGGAATTATTTCAGCTCTCCTCTTTCTACTCAGACAGGAACATCTCTCACGTGTCTGCTTTTGATCCCACCTCCCAAATAATAAAGTTCAAGGCATTTTCTTGGACACCAAAAATGATGGCTGGACCAATAGATGAGCATGTGCCTTAGGAGGGAAATTCAGAACTGTATTTCATGAAGACCTAAGTGGAGGTATTCTCTTTTACCAGAAAGCGTAAATGAAATTCTCTGAACTTATTGGACCAGAACTTCAGGTATAGGCAGTTTTGAGCTCTCTGAAAATTTCTTCACATCTAAAGATCCTTGAGGAAGTTGTGTAGCTCTTTTGATAGCATATGAGACAGGTAAGATGAGATGAAGGAGTTTCTTAGGCAGATTTCTCCTATTCCAATTCCTTTTCTTTGTATTGTAGAGTATTTTAGCTTTTTTATGTACATTGATTAATTTTATCTGTACATATTTCAGTATATTGGCAATAAGCTATGTGAAAAAAATAGAAAAGTTAGTTGTCTCAGACTTAAAAGTATGGAAATAAAAATCCCATCATTATCGGTTAAAATTAGCATATTTATAGCCATTTGAACATGAAAATATTATAAAATACTAAAGAAACAGGATTTCTTTAGCCACTGAATAGAAAAAATTGATTCAGTGAATCCAAAGTGGAAAAATGGATTTCCTTATCAAAAGAATGTTGACAAATCATTAGAGAAGTTGTCTCTCGATTATTGCAAAGATAACAACAAACAATATTCTTTATCTTAGTGTGCCGGTTTGGACAAATTTGGAGGAAAATATCCTCTGATAGAAGGCAGGTTACAACCACCCCTCCCTCACCAGGTTCAGGAAAAAAAAAATTTCCTCAAAGGGAAGTGAAAGAGATAAAAAAATTATTTATTTAAAAAACACACAGAAAAAGGATAATAATGCTAAATAATAAAACCTCTCACTGTGGAGAGAAACCTGGCAAGATTTCAGAGTCCTTCTGTGGGTGTGGTCTCTCTCCTCCTCCTCTGAGCTGGGTCGGTGTGAGCCACCTCCAGGCCTTGGTGGAAAATTCTCTCAGTCTGTTCTGATGTTGAAACAGTCCAGAGGACAAGAAGGGAAAAACTGAAGTCCCAGGAAAACAATGTCCAGCTCTCTATCTCCCTCTGGAGAAAAGGAGCCGAAAGCTGTCTGAAAGCAAGAAGGTGCTTCCTCAGCTCTTGCTACCACAGCAGAACGCAGAGGAGCGTCGTATCTGTGTCCTCGAACAAATGTTTTGAAAAGTACACTCGGTTTTTCCCTCTTCCCCCTCTCGGGCTCAGTTTAAAGGCACAGAAAGGCATAAAATTAATTTCTGGGCTTAGAGCAGCTATAGGGGATACACATCATAAAGTCACCCCAAGACACTTAGTAATAATATATTCACCCCATCCTGCTACTTGCCCAGTGTTGATCTGAATTTCTCTCAGTGTTTGATACAAATTCAGAAGGGATCCACAGGTTCATTTTGTATAACTTTTGCAGAGTAAAGGGAATAGTACTTACTTGTTGCTGCTCCACAGAATCTAATAATTAGCTGTTTAATTAGAGTATGCTTTGGAGGGGAAAGAACAAAACAAAACAGACAAACAAACAAACATACAGCATAATGTTCCTTTAATAATCTCTCAGGATATAAAAACCCACTTAATCACATGGTGAGGTGATAAACTACCATCTCTATTCCAGGTATTCACTTAATTTCTAGACAAAATTTGTCTCTCATGACCTTCAAAGACCACAGAGACCTCTAGTTTATTTTTTTGTAGACCATGATTTTAGGTGGCGTTCCTCAATATTTTCATTTGAAGTCATTTTTTGTGGCATTTCTCTAAAGCCTGACTAATCTTTCAATATTTTTCAGCAGATCAGACCTCAGAGCAGCATCCATTGTACCAGATATGAGCTTACTAACTAGGCGTACAGTAGTCTCTTCTCTCTGTTTATTGCCTTTGCTCTTTCAGCTTCAGTTTCACACAAAGTGATGCATTCTACACAAACAGATAAGCACGTAAAACATGCACAAACTGCTGTTGACAATAGCAGTGTTGCTCATCTTTTGGATACACAGCTATTGCAAACAAAGGCAAAGAGCAAATCTCAGTTTTACAAACAAGGGAGGAGCTTGATTAACAACCTGCCTAAACCTTTAGGTTTTCGTGCAGAACTTGGCTGACAGTTTTCAGTGTGTGATGGAGCTGTCATGACAAAAAGAGTATATGCCCCTTTTCCTCAGCTACAGGTATAGAGACTTGTCTTGAGGAATGGCTGGAGAACACAGCACTTTAAGAAGCTTCTTGAAACCTATTAGGTTGATATTCCTGGGATATGGTAGGGTTGTCTGTAGGGTTTGGAAAGTCAGGCCTAATTACAGAAAAAATCCTTCCAAAGAGGACTTCCAAAGATATTTTTTTTCAAGATGCAACAGATGGTTAAACACCTCATCATACTGAACAGTTCATCATCTGAATCCCTTAATATCAGAAGATTTATAGGAACAGGTTATCCTAAATTTGTAGCTTTGGGAACAAAAAAGTATGTTTGCATTTTTATTCTATCCTAAAAGGAATAGTTTATCCACATAAATCTTATCAATGTACTGTTTAAATTACATTTTTTTTTTTTTGTGGAATATCCAAGTAAAAAAACAGCAACTATAATCTGATTACATTATTTTCATTAATTTTTTCTCAAAAGAGTACAGAAACTTGGCAAAAAGAGAGCACAACTGCCCATAAGAGCTATGGTCAGCATGAGCTCAGTTTCTGTTGTTTGTGCCATTTACAAGTAGACTTGCAAAATGTACTGTGCTACCTCCACTGGGGACAGCACTGCCCAGCTACCTGAGAAACATTCAAAGCAAAATACATTTAAATTGTGCTTCAAATCTAAAACAGAAGGCTAGTTTACAGAAATACAGAAGTTACAGAATCTCAAAATATGCTGTGTTGGAAGGGACCCATTAGGATCACTGAGTTCAACTCCTTTCCCTGTGTCAGATGCTTAAGGATTCAGATAAACATGTTTCTCAGGCATTTCTCAGCAGCAATGTAGAAATTCAGAATGTTCAAGGACATTTGTCAATCCTACTGTGTTTGCTCTTCATTTTCAAATACCTCAATAATTTTGAAAACCAATTCCAGAATAAGTAAAGCTATTGTGTTAATAAAATAGAAATTTAGGAAGATTTCTGCTCCAGACTTTACTAAGTACCCACCAGATACATTCCAGTCACTGAAATGAAAGATTTTTAGAGAGAGAATAATATGAGAAGAATATTTCAAATAAAATTTAATCTCTCCCTTGGCTCACAGAAAGCAGACAAATCAATACTTTTCTCAAATTTAAGTAAGATATATGCCTCAAATTAGGTAGAACGACTCAGTGGGTCTTTGAAATTCTTTGAAGAGCATCATAAGATGGAATAAATATACTTTCAGGAAAAAAAAAGAACGGTTTAAATTCTTCCCTTTTACTGCAGAAGTCTTTCCCAAAGTCACATTCTCAGAAGAAACTAAGCTGCCACAAGAGTTCTTGGCTGGATGAAAACTTTGAAATTAATTTTCTGTCATGACATTCACACAAAGTATTGTGTGGGGGTGAGTGGTTCTTACTGCGAAGGGTGTTGGCAGAGCCTTGACTGTCTCATTTAAGTGCCTCTGCATCAAGGACTTTTGGTAACCCTGTCATCAAGTTGCTTTCTGTCTTATATGAAATATATCACCATTCAGTGCAACAACTCAAGTTCCAAGTCTAATGTGATTTCTTTGACATCTTTATAACTAAAATTCATTTGCTCAAAATTTGAACAACACTGCAGAATTACATGAGTGAATATCTCTAGAAATTTTTATTGGGGGCTTTCTGGTATTCATTTTAAGCTGTAGTAAAGGTATTTTGTTGCAAGGATATGCTTAGAAGTCAGGCATCTGCCTTTTGAATAGGAATCAGAGTACTGATTAAGGAGGACTTAAAGTAGAAGTTGAATACACTCAGCTTGAGGAGTTGACCCGTTAGTCAAAATATTCCAAATAAAATTACCTGACATGAGATAAGGCAGTCCAAACAGTGCATTTCTGCCAAAAGGGAAATTTCTCTTTTTTCCTGGTCTTTTCTCCACTCCTGACATGCAATTTCCATCTGCTCTGTAGCTCTTCAGGCTCCTCTGGAGCTAATTTGGTTCGCTATTCTGTAAGAAAACTAAACCAGCAAGAAAAGAAGGACAGCTTTCCTTTAATTCAGTCAGTTGAAGTAGCAAATTTAGTGAAAACCAAAGGCATTGTGAGGGAGGGGGTCTGGCAGCATGACCAGGAGCTGAGCAGGAGAAGAAGGAAGACAAGCTGGTGTGTGTTGGGAATAGCCAAAGCGAGTCACAGAGACACAATGCTGTCTTTCACAGCTGGAGTTTCTGTGTCAGGGCTGCATCGACTTGTTTTTGTCAAAACCTGTCCAGGGCTTAGTTACTATATCAGTTTTATTTTTCTCTTGAAATACAGCTGAGGAAGAGGATAGAGCAGCTGTGGCCTTGATGTAGTAAGTCAACTCTTTAACCAGACGCAGGAATACTTGCACAACCTCGACCGGTTTTAGGGAATACATAGATTTCCAGGTTGCAGTACTTCCAGAAAGCAATATAGTTTTAGCTTCTTGTAAAAGATAGTTGCTAATGTCACATGCCAAAGGATTTCAAGTTCCTAGGAAATGTATGCTTTGTTTCTCTCCGCCTTCTTTTTTTTTTTTTTAATTTATTTATTTTTTATTTTTAAATAATTTTCATAAGCATTCTGCCTGAATTTAAATTTAGCTGCATCCACTATTTGGGTCTTGCCCTTTGCTCTGTTTACAGCTCCCCTGAATTATAGTGTAACAAAATGTAAATCATACTGCAGAGGCCATTGCAAGATGACAGAAGAGTTCCCAATGTTTAGAAGGCATCCCTCTAGCCTAGAACATGGTATCTCATGTTAGCAACTGGCTGAGCAGTTCCTGCACCCTATCTGTTAAATAGCTGCTGAGGGACCTAGTCACTGGTCACCTGGGAGTTTCCTGTGTGAGCAAGATTGCCTTTAATTCTGAAATGCTTGGTCAAATCTCTGGGTACAGGAACCTACAGTTTTAGGTGCATAAATCTCAGCCTAGTATCTCCCACATTTTTAAACCCTCTCTCCTTTGAATTGCAGTGAAATTCAGAGTTTTTTGAGTAATGCTTTATCATTAAGGTGAGCATCTTAGGTCTGGTGCAGAGCTTCTGAAATCATAATTGCTTTTGCTTGAGAAAAAAGCAGAATAGGACACAGAGCACCAGCAAACTGAACGTGCCTCAATGCAGTGCCTAGAGCAGCCCAGGAGGCACTCAGGCAGCCCCTTGGAGGATCAGTACAGCCCTCCAGAGTGCTCTAGTTCAGTCTTTTCCCTGCAAGGTGAGATAAAAAGATCATTTTCTCCCTCTACACTGAGGGAAAAAAAAGAAAAAAAAAAGAGTTGTTTCTTATCTCTGTAGACACTTGCTGCACCAGATTCCTCAACTTGAGGCATAAGGGCAAATTACTGTTCTTTTATACTGATCCAATCTCCTTCAGCACGACTCCCCAATCAGCTTTCATCAAATGATAACAGGCACCTGACTGACGCCTGTTACCAGGCAACCCCTGTGCTCATAAACCAGCTCTCCGTGGCTGAGGCTTCCTCATTATCCAAGGTGCTTATATTTCAATGGCCTAACACATAAGTCAATGCCTTCTCTTTGTTAGCCCTGTATGAGACTGTGTATTAATTTTAGTCCAAACTGGAGAGCAGGCAACATGAGGAAGGACTGATTTAGCAGTCCAGGCAGAAACTGCTGTTTGCAACAGGGGGCTGTCAGTAGGCTGCTCCTCACCATGGCCAAGGTAACAGTGAGTGGAACTAATGTGATTGTACAGTCTAGTTTTGGTGCCAGTTCTGTTTCAAAAGCAAGCCTCAATTAAACTTACATGCAATTAAAGAGCTGAGCATATGTTTGTGCTGCGGACCTCCACATTCGTCACCTTTGGTACCTGGAACCACTCTTTGCCTGAGGTACTTTTCTCAAAGACAATTATCATATTTGGAGGACTCCAGGGATAGCCAATATTATTTATATTAGATTAGGGAGTAATTTGAATTAAGAATAATTGATACAAAAAAGCCACAGAAAACCTGATTAAAAAATCATTAATAATCCATGTGACTCATGTTTCTACAGGCATTGTGTTTTGTTTAGCTTGCTATCAAGGAAACTACATGGCCGGCTGGAAGACCATTTTTGGGTCACTGGCTGTCTGATATTTATAAATGCATGAACTTTGCACAGGACTGTGTTGCCTCAGCCTGATCATCTCCATATCCTTTCACCCTCTCAACTGAAAGAAGCTAACAAGTGCCACTTGCAAGGGATCTGCATGTGATTTGTAAAAACCTGCTTCCTAGGGCCTGAGCCCACAATCAGAGTTCACAACTGAATTGCCTTCTAATAAGCAACAACTTTTGTTTATTATTCATGAAACCATCAGTCCAGTCAAATCTGAGAAATCTGAGTGAAGCATTAGTTTTAAGTTTTTTCAGACACAAAATTAGGCAAACTAATATCATTAAAGTAAAAAAATTCTCATGTTTCAGAAAAGAATACATGAAGAATCAAAATGAAATCTAATAAGGGAGTTCTGATGTAATCAGAGCCAAGGGGGAGGAGAGAGCAAGTTTCAATTCTTCCTTTCAGCTCTGCCAGATTAACAAAGGCCACTTTATCCCTGATTATGGGGATGGGGATGAGCTTTAGTTGCTGATTTTTTCAGCTAAGTCTGAAACTTGTGCCAGCAAATGCTTCTTTTTTACAAGAAAAGTGGTTCTCTGTATTATATATGCATATTTGGAAGACTGCCAAAGCATTAGATATCTATGAACAGATAATAAAGAAAATGTCCGTGTACAGTACCAACCATAGATCTCTTTCCTTTCTTTAACTTTTGCATTGTTCTTAGGGAGGGGCAGAAGAGTAAGCTGAGTTGTTCCCACTGCCATTTAGCCACTTTATCAGCAAGTGATTTTCTTGTTAAGACAAACTTGTGCTCTCTTGTTTGCAGGCAGCTAAGCAGCTAAACCTCAGACGTAGGATGGTGCAAAAACTGAGAGATGGGATGAGAGGGAGAAAGGGAAAGATGGCGAGTTTGGATCACCATCCAAATGGTGTTCATTTTATAAAACAAGGACAAAAAAGAAGCTGACAAATGCAGCTTCAGTTTTATCAGACTCACTTGTTTAACAAGGGAGATAACTTCAGGCTTTTCCTTCTCTTTCTCAGTAATTTTATGCACATATAAACAGTTCTTGTGAAAATGCCTAAGTGCACTATATTCCCACAGGTATCACTGGATCTGTTACATCTTCAGATTTATGAATAAAGTGATTAATAAATCACTCCACAGAGATAAGGCAGTTTCTTCTTAGCAACACAAAACATAATAAACTGAAAAGTAAATAAGGAAAGCAACATACTGTGGAATCATAGAATAGTTTGGGTTGGAAGGGGCCTTTAAAGGTCAGCCAGTCCAACCCCCCTGCCACAAGCAGGGATGCCATCAATTCAGTCAGGCTGCTCAGAGCCCTGTCCAGCCTGACCTTGAATATTTCTGGGGATGGGGCATAAACCACCTTTCTGGGAAACCTGTTCCATGTTTCATCATCCTCATTGTGAAACATTTCTTCATACATCTAATTTAAATTGACTTTCTTTTAGTTTAAAACCCTTACCCCCTGTCCCACTGCAACAGGCCCTGCTGAAAAGTTTATCCCCATTTGTCTTATAGGCCTCCTTTAAGTCCTGAAAGGCTGCATGATAGAAATAATATTGGTATGTTATTTTTTTCAGTTTATTATTTTGGTCAAAATGGAACTTTGATTTCTAGTATATGTGTATTTTTTAGGAAAAAGTTTCAAATGTTTGGCATTACTGTAGTCTTTTGCACTCTGTGTTGGAGTATAAGTACTCAAATAAGATATCCTGACAAAGTTATTACTTATTATACCCTGTATTTGTATTTAATGTGTCATCATATTGATATAGCTACAAATACAATGAAGCATAAAAAAAATATGTGAAACCAAAACTGTTCTTGAATTTTGTGACTCAATGCCATTAATTTTGACAATAATGCACTGTTTTGACTTGTTTTCACAATTGCTTACATGTTTCTAAAGCTTTACTTCAAATTTTTCTAAAGAATAGATTTAACATGTGAAAAAATTACCACAGGTAGCTGTAAACCCTCCCACAAGGATTTTGTATGATTATATAACTTTAGATGAGGAAGTAAGGGATTGGAAGATATGATCAGAATCCTCTGTTGTTAGACAATTAGATTGTCATTTCTTTCTGTTACTTCATCTCTTTTTTTAATTAACATTGTGATTCTGAGTTTGTACCTTTATTTACCTACCTATATATTTTTCTTATGTTGAAAATTACATCACTATGCTATAGTGAAATGCTATAGTGAAACTCTAGAAGGTGAAGGAGTATATGCTTTTAAAGTACTTATAATATATATATAGATTAAGTATGAAATAGCAAAATTAAAGCAAAATAACTCTCTCCAGTTCTGTTGTGTGGAGTGATTGAAAATAGAATTGTTGAGTATATCAGTTGCTGTCTCTCTCACAAGCCATGAGCCATCTGAGATAACAAGGTGTAACTTCTGATTAAGTAAAATATGGGAAGTGACCATCTCTAGGTAGAATACTTGATTTTTTTAAAGTCCACTTATTTCTGTATTGCACAGCACAAAAAAATAAAAAGATGAAATCTTGTAAGTCACAAATCTGTGTGAGTGATAACTGAGACAATTCCTCAGCGAGATAAAATGAAAAATTAAAAAGATAATTCAAAGTTGCACCCACAGTTATCAAGTATCCATCTGATAATGAGGAAGGTCACTTCAAAAACAGAGAGCAATTTTCCCAAGCTTCAGTTCTCTGTTACAACTGGGAAGAAACCAGCAGTAAAACAGTAAAGCATACCCCTAGCAAAAAAAGGGAAAGCTAAAATGTCAGGAGTGCATTATCAGAAGGAAAACAGCTGCTACCTAAAAGTGTTTTGTCTGCTTGTCTATTGCCTTTGAAATTCTGTATTTCTTCTTTCTTTCTCCACCATGTGTAAGATATCACAGAAGGAAAACAGACACTGTAGATCTTTTCATTCAGAGTCATTGCAGGCAAAGGTTTTTCTTCTGATGATATAAAGCAAATACAGTGCATATAGATGGACATGCAGTAAAAAAATATGCTTCCTTTTAGCATGAAAATGTTGCAGGTAAGTCATCTGTCTACTATAGGAAACATCCACATGACACATTTTTAGTGCCTTCACAAGCAGATTCACAGACCTCTAAAATAATTATGTCTGTTTGAAGATGGCATCCTTGGGTGCTTTCCTCCCGTTTATCTATCATGCCATCCATCCTTGATTTCGACCCATGTTTTATTTCAATATATGACAAAAGAGAAATATGTAATATATGACACTACAAATTGTAGCTTGTTCCCCTGATGTCCCGATTTTGGCTAGGACAGCATTAATATTCTGCCTAGTAACTGGTACAGTGCTGTGGTTTGGATTCAGTGACAATAACGTTGATAACACGCTGATGTTTCAGTTGTTAAGCCGTGCTTACTCTAAGTCAAGGATTTTTTCCATTTCCCATGCTCTGCCAGCAAGGCAGTGTTTAAGAGGCTGGGAGGGAGATTGGACAGCTGACCAAACTAGCTAAAGGGATATTGCATAGCTGAGAATGTCATGCCCAGTATATAAACTGGGGGGAGCTGGCCAGCAGGCACCAGCCACTGCTTGGGGACAGGCTGGACATCAGTCAAAGGGTGATGAGCAGTTGTTTTGTGCATCACTTGTCCTTCTTGGGTTTTATTTCCCTCTTTCTCTTTGGTGTTCCCCTTTTATTTCAATTATTAGACTTTTCTTATGTCAAACCATGTCTGGGGGATGTTTCCAGTTTTTCTCCCCGTCCCACTGGTGGGGGCAGGGGGTGAGCAAGCAACTTTATGAGGCTTAGTTGCCAGCTGGAGTTAAACCCTGACACTTGAGTATAAAAGAATTCAAAAGCAAAAATAATTTTTCTGTAAGCAGAAGATTCTAGTGCATGTATGTACACCATGCTTTCTATACTTTAACAGCATGTTTATGACTTATCCTGAATATTCATTCTCCAGAAGTCAAAAATCCCCTTGGATCTAGACCAAAAGGGTGCTGCAAACTGCTAACTGACTAAGAATCAAGCAAAATGAGTTTCTGAACTGTTTTATTCTTGTCAAATACATGGGAAATCATTGATTTTATAGTTTTCAATTATCCTTTTTTCTCCCTGAAATGCAGGTGTTTTCTATCGCTAAAACCTATGGATAAAATTATTTTCAATTTGTTTCAAAACTACCAACATATAAGAAATTAATAATGTTTTATTCTTCAAGAGCAGCACAATAGCTTTTGCTTCATACAAGATTTTAAAAATGTGAAAATGGGAACACACAAATTGCTTACATCTAGACAGAAGGCTGGAAATCAAACTCTTAAGCTCTTGTAAAATTGGAAGATTGTACTCATTAGGTTCTTGAATTTTGAACTGATTGAAATATTCAGTGGCATGAGAAACCAGTTGGTTTCTGATTGCAGGAATTTTGTCTACAACTGGAGAAAATCCTAAATTAGAGATATATATCACATGCATGGAATAGCATCTGCATCAAGCTTCCATTATGCAGCCTAACTGGCCTCTTTCAGGACTTCTAGAAGTATTTATTTTGTTACAGTTTCTTGGACAGATTGATTAGAATCAAGAGTGCTGCCATAAACTGCCAATTTCTAATATACTTCCTAGGAGTGTGCAACATTTCTGTATCTGAGCAATTAGGGACTCTATTCACAATGATTGGACTTTTCAATCAGTCAGAGAAACTTCATAATACTGCTGGATTTGAGTCTTATGGAGATATTCTCAACTGTAAACCACTAGAGATATCTAAATTTAGCCTGATGAATTCCATCCCAAGAGATCAGTGCTATTGCATAAACCCACAGGTTTGTTGGAGAATGAATAGAAGAGGTAGGAACCTTAGGCTTTCAGGCAGAAATTCCATTCAATTTTCATATAAATTTATTTATTTTGCTGAGTGTTTGGTGCCAGAGATTTTGGAATTGATTCATGTTACTTTTAATGGAAGCCCTTGATACCTGCTTGGGATTATATGTCATTTAATGCCAGTTCCACACTGAAGCATAGTGAAAAAGGGTAACAAGTAACACGTACAAATGTCTTGAAGATGTAGCTGACACCTTTAAGTTTGCACATTATCATTTAGTTCCTGAAGGGTGAAAGAAGATAGAACTTGCATGTAATGTTCTGTCTAAAGTATATTCCTACCGTGTGTGTCATGTATTTGGACACTTTGCTCAATAACTCTTAGAAAGGTTGCAATTCACAACTGAATCCCAGTATCAGTTTTTGAAGACTGAATGGAGGCCATCACAAGGGCTTAGCTTGCTCTACTGGTTGATCTTGCAATTCAAAAATATCCATGCACAAAGTGAAATAGCTACCTTCATGTAGCAATAATGTAGGTCTTGAGGTGATCATCTCTAATGTATTTCATTATCTCACTGTCATCTTCATTGAACACTCTGTCTTTCTCTTATTTTTTCCTTCTTTCTCCCAGAGCAAACAATGTATGTTGCTATGCAAAAATTTTGTGCTTTTCATCTTTCTTTCCCTCTGCTCATTCTCCTGTTTTGAGTAGGATAGTTTTGAAGATTTATTTTTGAGTGGAAATATTTGAATTCTGAAGCTTTACATTGCTTTGTCTTGGTGACTCGATCTTATTTGGTCTATAATCTTTATCATTTATCAGTACCATTTCTGAGAAAGATAAGTAAATACTTGCAGCTTTCAGCAGTGGCATTTTGATGATAGAACCTCAGTGTAAAAGATTACATTTCTCCTAATTCAAAAAAAAAACAACTGCTTTCTGTTCTTTCTGTTATTAAAAATATTATGGTTGAAACCCCAAAGTTGTACTCTTCCTCTGCACTAGTTTAGAGAAGGATCTAGTTTAGTTCAGATCCATGGACATATAGACTCTCAGACATCACTGTAGCTCAATTTCAGCCCCAGCCTTCCTTCTCCCTCATGTGGTATTGCTCTTTAATTCAGTAAATAGCTGAGTCTGATAGCTTTCTGTTGCTATCTTATTCTTCAAACACAAAAATCTATGTGTGCATATTACCTAGGATTAGAAAACTGTCCTCTCAATGCTAATGCAAGCAAGTGCAGTCTCTTTACAGGTACCTCACAGTTTCAGGAGAAATTTGGTCTGTCCTTACAGTAGTGATGTCTCACTTCATTTTTTAAGTAAAAAGCACAAAAATAATTTTATAACACAGTTGTTTATGTCGGGTGGTAGCTACAGTTTTAATTACATGTATGCCACTGCATTTTTCATTTAATCCAAAAAGTCTTTAGTGTCATTTACAGCTAACTTCCTTTGGATTAAGCTTTTACTTCTTCTGACAAGAATTTCATTCTTCATGCAGATCCCTGTTCTTATTTTCAAGCATGAGAGCATTCATTGGTCACATCCTCAATCTGTAGATAGAAATATATCCTGAATTTATTCCTTTGTAGGCTGTAGAAGAAAGACAAAAGCAAATAGTCCCTGGCAGCTGTAGTTTCAGGAAACAGAGGTTTTTGTAAAGTTACATATTTATAATGGTGTGTCAGCTGGCCAGAGGGTCTGTTAGTCATGTTCATTTTTGTGGTCTGATCCTGCTGTCAGGAAAAAGTACAGAAAAGCTCATATTGATTGAGAAGGAGTTAACTTGCTGCTATAATGACACTGCTGACTAAATGGCTGTGGTTAAATTATCAGGAGTAATTGGAAAGAATGAAGGAGGAAAAAACCACGGATAAACATGATCCAATGAGGCAATGAGAGCTCCCCTAGAAAGTGCATATGCCATTTGTAAAAGTTACGCTTAGTGCCAGAGCTCTCAGAGGTACATTGATTTCCTCGTGAATTTCAATAGTTTCTAATCACAAAGAAATTACTCAGCTTGCCTCTGTGACTAACATAAATACGTGGGAATAAGATTAAAGCACTATATATACTGATAAAATTCAGTCAAATTTCTAAATTGCCCTTGGGCTAATAAACTAATAAGATATAGTGACCCACTTAAGCAGTTTGTATGAGTAAAAATCCTGCATAAAGTCAGCAAAACCCCCTTTCTTTGCTGAGATAGTAGTTGTAGTGTGCTAAGCCTGCTTTTTTGCAGCAGCACTGTCTTCTTTAAATGCATGGTTTGGCAGTGTATTGCACAGAAGCTATGGAGTTAAACCACCTAATTTACCAGCTGTGAAAATGTTTCACAGAAAGATTTGACTGTATTTGGACAGTTTATATTAAAGTGCTGAACAAATGATGTATTTTTTTTTTTTTAAGTATGATTGCACATGTGCCTCAATATACTTCAAAATACAAGAAAAAGAGATTAGGATTTTTCTGTATTTAGGATAAATGAAATATATGATTAGTGCAACTATCAAAGACAAAAGAATTTTCATGTAAAATTCAATGTTTTCCAACACTTACAACTTTGTGCTACCAGGGAAATTACAGCCATGGAACTGTTATGCCTATCATTAATACATACTGCAACAATCTATGATGAGCTGGATTTATGGCCAGAATATGGGTATAGCTGTGAAAATAATCAGTGTTACAGTGTGATAGTTTGAGACAAAATGATAAAAAATAAAAGGGTGTTGTATAGGTAAAAAGCCCCAAAACATGACTCTCAGATGAAATAAACCCTACTTCTTCCTTTCTATAGCCTGAAGATTTATTGCCAAGGTAATTTTTTTTCTGAATGCCGATGCAGCCAAATGCTGTAGCACAGGACTAAAAACAGATGTTAAATCCGTTTAAGGGCATGCAACAAATGTGATTGCTGAAGATCTGAACTTTGCATAGACTTCATAGAGGTGATAGGTAGAAGCCCAAAGAGCACATTCCAGCTAGTTAGGAGTTGCAGTACCTATTAATAAGACCTCAGTCTTTACACTGGACAAATGAGTGACGATGGAGTGACAGATGAGCATTGTGGGTTGTTTCTGTAGGACACATCAAATGGTCCCTCAGTGAATTTAAGAGGGTGACAATTATCTAGGATCTTTCCTTTTATGGAGAATTCGGAAGAGGGCAGATCTCCATAAGTGATTTAGCTGCCTAAAGTAAGCACCGTAGTATCTCAGCTTGCCAGCAAGAAAGAATGTCACCTCTGTATTCATATAGTAAAAATCATCTGGAAAAAAATGCCCACAAAGGCCTTCTAATGCAGGAGTGCTTTCCAGATGCTAAGTTACAAGCTGAGATGACCCAAGGACTGCACAAGGAATTTAAAGATGTGTGAAATATATGCAACTTTGTTAAAGTTAATTAAAGTAATAATACATGAGATAAGCTGATGATGTTTATAGAACACACATAACCTCCCAAAAATTATATCTTGTTCTGCAGTATACAATTTGGCAGCACCTTTTTTAAAAAATGTTTTAAGGGTTATATCTTTTACTTGGCACATAGAGAATGGAGCACGAAAATTCCATTAACAGTAATAGAAGCTGTGTGTCTAATTTCTCATTAACAGTTCTGGTTAGTGTACACTCTTAAATGCTAAGGCATGGGTTTAGTGTAGCCTCCTCTTTCTTTAATTACAAAATGCTCTCCAAACCTATAAAACCTTTACATCCATTAAATCCTGTACTTTTAAAAATAATTCACCCATAGATTATGTAATTTAGAGTTTTTTTCCTTGACTGCCATTAAATTATAGTTTTAGGTACTGCAAATGGATAATGTAAAGACTGATTTAGAAGGTGGCTATGTACCAAAGCTTTGGTTACCTTTCTTGCACCTTAATACAAATGAATTTTTTATAATCTGTTTTCTTCTAAAATTTTTCTAGACTTTTTCTTATCATCTGAAATTCTGTTTCATATGGCACAAAGACTAATATCTTTGAAGTGCAATTGTAAACCTCGGTGTGCACAGAGAGGTATACATGTATGATATCTATATCCCCTTGCCTTCAGCTGTGTGTTTGAAAAATACTTATCCTATCTGGGAGAGGAAGGAACAGTTACAGTTCTAATACAGTCTCACTTAGTCACCTATTATTTATGAGACCGCTTTAGGCAAGTGTTTTCAGACATGCCTACCTAGAGCTAGTCATATTTTTTGTATGTAGGCAATTTGACAGCAACCTTGCTTAGATGAGTGACTACAGTCTTCATTGCATGTATTGCTTTAGATGCAGGGGAAAGTAGTAATTGTTTTGTCAAAGAACTTCACACATGGACCTTTAGCCTTCTATGTTCCATAGCGCAATTTATATGTTTAAATATGCCTGAAAACTTTACTTTGCTTGTTAAATGAATTCCACAGATTGCTACTAGCATTTGAAATTGTAACTCCTATTTCATAATACTGACCCACCTTTTTACAGCTTACAATCTTAATATAGATGTGTGAAATAGTGATGATTGTGAAATGGAGAACATCCAACTGAAAGTTAACCAGTCAATAAAATTATAAATGATGGTACTGAGCTTTCCTAAGAGAAGGGGTACATAACACTGAATGCCTTATTTTTATAACATCCCCCAATGTCTTTTCAGATAAAAGGCTGAGAAAAGAATTAATATGTCAAAAGACTATGTTTTGCAGCCCATAAAGCAACAAAGCATTTCTTCATGGGTCAACCTTAGCCTATATTGTAGATAAAATTGCACTGACCTTTTATCTGTATTGACAAAGATTTCATTCAACAGAACTGATTTCTGACTTTTATACTTGAAAAAGTTGTATACTTCGACACCTTGGCAATCAGACCTTTTCAGCCCAGACAAAATACACAGGCAACTGGGGGAAGATGTTAGAAGCTCTCTTTGAAGATCAACAAAGAAAGACACTTTAGAGAATACTGACAGACTTCTAAGATTTTTATACTGCTGTGGTTTTATTCAAATTGTTCTTCTCAACACTTTTTTTTTTTTTCCAAAAATGGGCATAAATATAATAGGTTTATCAAGGTTTATGTACAACTTTGAAATCTGAAGTTGATCTGATTTTCTTTTTTAAGACCTTTTTTAAGTCCATTTAGCCATGGAAATGCCTAAACATTAGTGTTTCTTATTCCTTAGATTTCTTTCTCAGGTTTTCAGATATTCTAAATGTATCAAAAGCATAATTTAATTGTGAACCAGAGAACAGCCAGATACTATCATCCATCAACTTGTCAGTGGATACCAAGTGGAAGCATAATCTATTTTATGTGCTGCTAGCTTGTCTGTTGTCAGTCCAGTACCTGCATACCCTATATTAAGGAGTCAGATAAAGCCCTTGCTTTTATGATACCACAAAACCTGTACTTACACTTTCTATATACATTAAAAATATATTTTAATAGTATGTGGATTTTTTGGCTTCCAAACAGTGTTTAGTACATGTCATCATATGTACTGGATTAATACCCAGGAAGCTCTATTTCTATTTCTGCCTTCATCTCTGATTCACATGGGTACTTTAGATATAGAACGGAACTACTGAATATTTCAGCTTCCCATCTTTAAAAAATGAGAATAATTTTGGAAAACAGTTGCTACAGTAATTTAGTGTCTATTGATTGGATCTACCATAGAAGTGCTAGATATTAAGCATCGTTTCACCTCTTGAAAACAAGACTGGGGCAAACACTTAGTACGAATATTGTTTTAAGTAAAGTGCTGCAATGCAGACTTCTGAAACGTAGAAAAGTTTATGGTCACTTGGGTGGAGGTTTTTTCCTTACTCTTTCCTATCTTACTTACTCAAGCAATAATTGTTGCAGAGTTTCTGAAAGTCTGGCAGTAAAATCCAGCCTGTTCTCCTGATGCCCTTGTTTGAAATGTTGACAAATTAATTTGGAAAAAATATATATTTTATTATATTATTATTAATTACCTCAAATGACTGTCATAATTCTGTAATTTTCTGGGCTTACATAATTTAATACTTATGTCCATAGTTAGTGGTTGATGAAGAATACTCTAGGATGAAACTTAACTTGACATATTCAATGGCAAATTGTGTTAAAAAACATTTTATTAAGATAGGAATTTTAAAAAGTCAGATCCTCAGCATAAGAATATTATGTAAATCAGGTCAATTCTTTCCAAGCAGTGAAAACTAATGTCAGAAAATACATATTTTAGCATAAATTATTTAGTGAAAAGTTCAGTTCTTTTATAGTAGTGTGCCTGAAGCATTTGAATATGGGCATTTTGTCTGGTCATCATTAACACATGCCATAGGAGATTTCACTTCCTTCCAGACATTAGTTTCAAGACTTTTGCCATTCAACATGGGTTTTTTTAGTAACATAACTTTTCTTCCATTATTCTCTGTCAATATTCATGTATAGTCTTCTTGCAAGTTATATCAACCAAGTGAATTGGCAGTTACATTTTAAAGCGTTTTTGAATTGTTCAGAAATTTTAAAGTCTGTTGTAAAAGCACCATAAGTCTTTCTGTAAGAAGAGAAGGAGAAAAATGAAGGAAAGGATCAGTGAAGGACTGCAGAGAAAATGTGTGTCCTTTCTATCATTTCCAACAGGAAACAGTCTTAGCCATATTCCAACTTCTTTCTTTCTTAAAAAATCTAAAATTAAAAATTATTTTTTTTATTTTCCCTACATTCTTAGAGAAAACTTACATAAGTAAGTTTTGAAATTCTAAACTGCATGCATGCTTGTATCTGGAAAGTTATTTTTAGTTACAGCTGAAGAATTCAATTGACAATTTTAGCCTACCAGCAAACTTTAAAAATAAAGCTTTGGGGAAAAGAAATCCTTGAAGTCTTTGAAGTTTTGTACATAAGGAAAAAAAAAAATACTCCCAAACCAAAACAATTAACAAATTAACCTCATATATGCATAATATGAGGGCTGGAACAGACCATACAATGTCATCTAGTCTACTTCTGTAGCTAGAGTCTGCTGTGACACTTATGCTTGACAGCGGTTTCCTGAACCTGTCCTTAGTGACAGCACCATCACCACCACAATCCCTTTTAAGTGTTCATGGGCAATATATTCCAACACAACTCTTGTCATCGGCAAGGTTTTACTAGTTTTTGTTTGAATCCTTACTTCCACTTGATTTCTTGTTATTGTAGCTCTTCCTCCTTCTATCAGCTATGGACATAGGAAAAAGATTTCCTTTTTTTTGGGAAGAATTTTTTATATCCTTGAGCATTACAACCCTATCCTCTTCTTTCTGCAGCTGAGCAAATTCATTTGCTTCAGACTTGGTTAGCAGGTAAGACATTTGGTCTGATCATTCTTATTATCATCCTTTGGCTGGTACCTGTCTCTTTCTTGAACTGCAGTGCCTAAAATTGTGCTGCATTTGAGGTCTTACCATCTTGAGACTATCAACAAGATGAATTTGTGTGGTGTGCAAGATGCATTCCTGTCTAACCAACCCAGTATGGTGTATGCATTCTTCACAGAAGTGTGGTATTTTTTTACCCTGCAGAAGACCTACTTAGCCATTTCTTTTACTGCGTCTCGTAGTGACTCTGTTGATTTTTTCCATGTAGATCATCTTGCATTTCTCTCTTTTGAATGCATTTCTTTCTTTTTAAAAATTCCTCCAATTTTCAATAGACTCTTGGGGTCTAATCCTATCTTCTAGTGTATTTGAAATCTGTGCACCTGGTTTCCATCTGCTATCTTAATATGAACTTTCAGTTTCCGATCATAAATATTGTTAATGAAAATATTTTAAAAAGTAGACCTAAACTGACACCAAAGAGTGTCAGCAAGCCTATGATATATCCTTCCACATCCGTAATAGACCACTGATACTTAGTGAATATGGTTATCATGTCAGCTTTATATCCACCCATACACCTACCTTATTTTTTGTCTCTTTCCTATTAAGCTTTCATTTAGTCATGTTCTTTATATACTTTCATTTTATTTAAATGAGCATCTGTTGTTTCATTAAGTCATTACCTTAATTATTCTGCATTTGTACACCAACATCTAAAGCATCAGATTAAACACTGCTGTCTTCTTGACAAAGTCTCTGATTATGTCCCCCTCTTTCTCTTTTCTGGGTCCACTTCCAAGTTCAAGCACCTTTTACTTTAAAGTCTGAGGAGACAATATAGCATATTATAACTATTATGAGTTAGAAGTTATAAGTTGTAGGTACACAATCCGTGCACTCATAGTATTCTTGGGCAATATAGAGCTCTAGAATCTCTCTGTCATAGAAAAGCTGTGCTGGAAGAGACCTCTGAAGATCACCTCATGCATCTGCTCCAAGCAGGAGCATCCCTTCACTAGGTCATATCAGTTATGGATTTATCTACCTAGGTCTTGGAAACTGCCAAAGATGAAGGTTCCACAGCTTTTCTGGGCTGTCTGTTCTGCATATTTGTGTGTAAATGTGTGTTTATGGGAGTGTGTGTTACCTCCTAATGGCCAACCTGAGACTCCTAGGCATCCATTTTTTGGCGTTGTCTACCTGGCATCAAAATGAGTTTGGCTCCAGCAGCTTCCTTACTATGTTTTGGAAAGTCATAGACAACTATCTCTGGAAGTACTGGAATTTTTGCTAGCAGGAAGGACACACTGAAATAAAAACAATCACATTTCTATATGCTACAGTGGAATTGTATAGTGAAAGCCCCTAAGTCCACATTTTATAGTTTAGGTGTCTCTCCAATTGTATAAATCCAAAATATTTGATAAACTGAACAATATTTTTGTTCCTTCCTAGACAAAGGGATAGTTAAAAGCTTGGCTGAAAAATAATACTGTAAAAAATAATTGACTGTGAAGAATCTCCACCTTTCACTGAAAAATAGTACTTAAATTTGTGAATTTTTATTAAAAAGTTACAAGATTATCTCTTTATTTTGAATTGAATTCCCTTTCAGGTGTCAGAGTGTGTTTTTTAAAGTAGGAGCCGATTAAATGTAATTTCATAAACATATATAAGACTATGCCAATATATCTGTGGCTAAGCCATAAAAAAGATTGAAGTAAAAATAATGCAGTATTTAGATCCCTGAAATTCAAGTTTCTGTGATTGTGATAAGAACATCATAAAATACATTATGATAAATAGCACAGAGGATTTTACTAGGCTAAAGTAGTAAAGTTTAAAACTGTATATCTGCAAGCTAAAAATTAAAATCTAAAAATAAAGCTAGTAGGATATTAATATTTATATTGAACTTAGTGGCAGAAAAAATGCCCTGAGCAAATTTCCTGCTTAAACATTGATGTAGTAAAATACCTCCTAGGTAGGATCGCAGACAGTACTTTGAGCCTGCACTTAATGATGCTAAATGTAAAAGAGTAAATTATGTACAAACCTGTAAAAAGATAGAAATGTTAAACTGCATTGTAGCTCTCTGTCTGATTTAAATCAGAAAAGATTCCACAGACAGCAGTAGACATAAATCAGTGTAAAAAGAGTGAAGAAAAAGCAGAACAGTTGGATGATAAATATTTTTGTTAGGTTTTGAAGACATTTTACTCTAACTTAGTTTTTCAAATATAGTATATAAAATAAAATAATATTCAAATTTGCTACTTAGTTTTTCATTTCTCATATTTATATGCACACAAAAGGACCACACCACTTACTTTAGAGATAAGTTGACGGTGAAGAAAAATATTTTTCAAGAATACACAGTTATGCTAGGCAATGTGACGTGCAAAATATTTAAATTATATTGTGAGAAAGAAGCCTGATGATGGCTACTTTAACTTTGGAAAGCTGCTACAGGATCTTCAAACACATTAAAAATAATGTATAGAAAATGAAAAACCATTGTGAAAAATTACAGAGAAAGAGCAGAAATTCGGTCATGGTAGATGGAGCTGCATGAATGAAGCATGAGTTCTAATGTCTGATGATAGAGTTTAGTTGAAGCCAAATGGGTAATAAATCACAGCTTCTTAGAGTGAGAGTAATTAATCACTGTAATGGTTTATTGAATAAAGTAGTAAATTCATCACTTGGAGTCTTTACCAATAACACAATTTATTTCTAAAACTATCCCCCAAGATGCTGAGCTTGATGGTCTTTACTTAGGTAGTAGAGTATTTCCCACCTGTGCAAAATTTATGAACTAGAAATGTGTTGTCTAAGAGGCAAGTTTAAATTACTCTAGGAGATTTCCATTTCAATTCTGTTATTCTGAGTGGTTTTAGCTGATATTAAGATAAAGGTAAAAATCTGGATGGAGGGGGGCTTGGTGGTTGGTGGTTATCACTTATTTGAGTCTTTTCTTGGAATTACACTTACTTATGAACACTCAAGTATTTTATTGTTCTATATGTTGCATAATTTATGTACAGTGATTTTTCATGATGATTAAATTCATCGCTTACAGGCTTATGAATGTTTGTCCAGACAGTAAGCCATCTAACTGGTGTACCTACAGTTTCTCTGTCCATATATCCTGTGCCCTTTTCTTGTGTTTCAGATCAATGATATCTCTATATTCCTGGCATAACTAAAACTTGTACTTGCTTTGGAGTATGACTCAATTCTTTCATGCTTTGTAAATTAGATAAATGTTTTTATTATTGTATTGGGTAATGGATAGCACTATTTACACTCCATGAAGGAATTTGGCAACTTTCTTTATGATTTAGAATAAGATTTTGAGTATTG
The DNA here is from genome assembly GCA_026261815.1 of Monarcha castaneiventris obscurior. NCBI lineage: Eukaryota > Metazoa > Chordata > Aves > Passeriformes > Monarchidae > Monarcha > Monarcha castaneiventris. The sequence continues at coordinate 9,397,498 of JAMPIT010000624.1, read as the reverse complement.
ATATTTTACCATATTTCATCCCAGATATTTTTTCAGTTTAGAGCTGTGACAAATTCTGTTATTTTTCTGTCATGGAAATTCACATACACATTCACAGAGAGGCTGCTCATTTGCCTTGTCATGCAAATGCAAATTTTATATTTTAACTCCGATATATGTAGAGGATCCCTTACTTCCTCAAGCTTGCAGCCTGAACAGTTTAAGCGAAGCACACAAAGTGCAATGACAGATCCTATCAACCACTTGGTTGAAGCAGAGTTCTGAATGATCAGTCCTTGTGGGGACCCAAAAATATTTCATGGTAGATTTGCTTTTTCATATAAAAGATCTTGTTACATGGTCCTTTGCTATTCTTTCCTCCTGTTTTTATTTTGTTCTTCTGTTCTTTTTATTGTCCATTGCTAAAGCCTTTTTTTTTGGTCCAGATTTTTCCTCTGCAGTGTGCCCTGTCTTCAAATAAAAGAATCATAAGATAAAGCCATAGAGCCCAAAAAAATAACACTTGAAAATAACGTGAGATTTTCTCAGACCCTAGTGGCCATTCAAACACAAAATAGTGCTGAGAGCCCTTGTCAGATGTGATCCTGGCTTTGTGATGAAGCAAACAATTCTAATTTCCCTTTGACACCTCTGGGTCGGAAGGCCCTGGTCACACTATGTCAGCAAGTGGCACAGACAGTCCTATGCAGCTGAAAGGATTTTTCTATCTGAGCCATTGACAATCAATCAGGAGTCAAGGGACTCTGCTCGATTTCCCACATCTTCTAATGCAGGCTACTTCATTACCCAAATTAATCTTGTTCTGTAGCACAGGACAGATGTAGATATATAGATGGATCTTGCTAAAGGAGGATATCCATCTCTTGCAGAAAGGTGCCTATTAGCCTCAGCAAGAGTCATACGTTTACCAGGCTAAATAAGCCATGTTCTTTGCCTTATCTTCCCACACACTGCCTTCCCAAAAACCCTAAGTTATTGGTATTCTCCACCGAAGTAATGCGGGTTTCCTTCACTTTACAGAGTCCCATATACCCACCTGTCATGAGCCTGTAGTTGCAATTTCTATCCTGAAGTGTCAAAAGGTACTAGTTAACTTGTTGTCCCAATAGCAACTCTGTTTTCAGGTAGCATCGGCCTCCAGAGCTCCCGGCATGTCCTTTTTTGGGTTGCTGGGTTCTTGTTAGTCTTCCCACTGATGGTCTCCTTTCTGGGTGCAGTTACTGTTGCCAAAAAGATGACAGAAATATCAATCCTATGCCTGAACCTTGCTGAAAACAGTTATCTAAAGATAGGAAATTCTTTAAAAATTATCCAAAATTTTTCATGAGGGGGATTTTTGAATTCTGTATTAAGCAAGATGTCAACATGCCTATTTTTTTCATCAAACTTCTTCAGCTAAGATGGTTCATATCCTCAAAGTAAAGTGATTCTTGATGTCTATCTAACATTTATAGACCAAGTATGGACTGAAGTCTGTAATGAAATTTATATAGTGAGAAAATAATTTAGTTATCTCTTTGTATTTCCAACTATGGCTATGGCTTTCCTAAAAATGTTTTGAAGACTGGTATTTGTCTATTAGATACTCAGAGCTCCCTCTATATCTCAACCTTGAGTTATGTCTGTCTATGATATACAGAGCTGATGCAGCACTTGATAAATTGATCCTGTAGTTGTGACTTACATGAATAATTAGAAGAAAGGAATAATTATGGAGTAAGAAACTTCCTAATTACTGAACATATGGGAAGTACTGCTAGGAATTTCAAAGAGCTGTGGGATGATGGTGACCAAAAGACAGAAAAGACGTATACACCTGAAAGATATGTTGCTCATGTGTTGATTAATTCCTCATAATTCTTTTAGAGTTCTGGTTAAAATTTCTCTGTTACATCCTGCATTTGAGAGGAAAATGAAGTGGTAGTGGTGATACTTTGCTTCAATTGTCTGTATGCCTCCAGAGAGGCCCATAAGGGCTGGGACAAATCTACCTGTTGATCACACATCCCAAAGAACTCTAGTTATTGGTCAGTAATCTTCCTTTAGATAACATCAGTCTACAGTTTATCTTTTCCCATGTGTTTGTAAATGCTGAGTTGAAAATTCATACTGTGCTCTGAATTTTGAAAAAGAAGATTGGCATTATTCAACATGAATACTGTGCACCTGAATTCTTCAGATATGTGATGAATCCTGTGGTAACATTAAAATTTAAAATTTTAAGGCTGGATTCTGCAATTCTGTCTAATATGTCTTCAGCAAGAAATCAGATGGTGATTGCAGGATTGTGGGACCTGGCCTACACTTATAAAACATCTCTGTCGAGCAATGATACTGTTATTAGAAAATATTGCGGAGGATATTAATATCTAATTATACTAAACTGATTTGTAATTAACTCCACAGGAACACAAGAATAATGCTTACAGAATTAATTAGGACAACATTAAATAGAAGAAATTTTTCTTTTCTATTTGTTTGGTTTGAGAAATCAATGTAGTTATTTTGGAAGGTTTAATTGTTTTTATGTCTTTTTGAGCTTCACAGACATGCAGATTCCTACATAAGAAATTATTTTCTTCTTCTTTTAAACTACCCATTTTATTTATGCTCCAATTTGGAACCAAACAAGTATAAGGATTGCAAGTCAGGATTTATTCTTCACCTTAATTAAAGATTCTCCTAGTCCCTCAATAAATGTCCCTTAATTTGTCCTATGTAAGATAATGACCGTTTAGGACCTTGGCAAGCCTAAAGGGTTTTTTGAGCTGTTCTTTTGGGCTACTTAGCTTGATATAAATGCAGTTAGGCATGACCTCATTTACCTCTCATGGAAATAGATAATAGTGGCAAGATGTCAGTCCTTTATTTAGCTGTTTTAATGCCAAGTTTTACTGTTTTTTTCCTCTTCACTGCTGACCTTCAGGATATGCTGCAAAGCCATACCTGTTTGCCAAGTTTTCCATAAGGGTTGAATAAAGAACATTCAAGAAAGTAGTGGGAAGGATCTCCATTTCTGTGGATTAGGGAAGGGCTTAATTGGTGTTGTCTCACCTCCTTAGCTGCAGCTGGAGGGATCACAGTGCACAGAAGAGGATAGACAGTTAAGAGGCACTTCAAGACACCGCTATGTTTTTTAAGTCCCTTATTAGCTTATATAGTTTTTCTCAGGCCCCATGAATTTCAAGGGATGTGCACAAATGCCCTTGTTGTCTTCCAGGACCACCAATAAATTCTCACTTTAGGGTTGCTTAGTTCCGGCTCTACAGAGAAAGTCGTTGTAGAACATCCCAAGGTCTTTGCCCTATGATTAATTTACATACACTTCATTTTGTAAAATGTGTTTTAACACCTGTTCATTAACTTAAGTAATTTCAATACAGTCTTTCCTCTAAAAATTACTTATCTGTATTACTGTAGTGCACAAAAGCCTAATCTTCACAGGCTCTCATTGGAATAAGTTGCTCTTCAAGTACAGAGTTAGGTGTAATCCCCACATGAAAGATTTCCCTCTCAAATAAACAACATTTGTATTTAAATGTGAAACACACTTCTGATAGGTAAGCGTGAATCCTCTCTATGTTTCTTTGCTATTTGGCAGCAGACTTTTTGTTCACACTTCTGTGTTCGAGAGGTGTACAGATCAGATGTTTTCTTCATCTCTGCTTTCTTAGATAGGAGAGAGAGGAGTTGTTTCCAGGCTCCACAGCTTTGCACTGAGATACAGCTGCCTCAAGCTAATTTTGGCTGCTTAGAAACACTTTGTCAATTTTTTTCTAAAAGCCCCTGAGATTTAAACATACTATCTCCATAGTCCCAGGCTGCTTGGCTCACTTGCTTCCGTGGAAGAGGTAGCCGTTAAATCTAGTTTTAATGCAAAATGCTCAGCAAGAAGAAGGAAGCCCAGAAAAAGTGGAGTAGACGAGATAAAATGTGATTGTTGTGTTATGTCTTTTCGTGAGCTTTTGAATATGTTTCTAGCCTGCTGGCTTCAGCTCTTCTTATGGAGAACTTCATTCTTGGTGCTTTTAAGAAACTGTTTCTAATGTACCACAATATTTTCCATCTTCTTAAGGGTACTTTCATTTCCAAGCTGACCACGCCCTAGTTAGAAAATTACACAGCTGTCTCGAACAGAATGGTAGTAGCAGGTAGCAAAGTTGTTTACTTTTGGCAACTCTTAGCATAACTTGCATCACAGACTTCAAAGTATACCTCAAAAGAAAGGTGGTAGCATTTGCCATTCACAGATGTCATACGTTCTGAGGTAGGTTGGGCATGAGCTATCCATAGCGGCCTGCAGCAGGGAGTTCTCAGAGTACAGCTTCCTCCAGTTTACTAATACGGTTTGCTGACTACATAAACTACAACAGCATGAACCAGCTAATGTAGTACACTTTTATGTCCCTGAAGGTAAAGTTTTTAGATGCTAGACACAACACTTGAAAAGAAAAATTGCTTTCCATAATTGAATCCTCATTTGTTCCTCCATTAGCAGAATCACGCTTTGCGTGACATTGCATTGCATGATGTATTGATGAGGTTGGGAGCGAGACACAGATAAGCGTGCAAAGATATAAATGTGTGTACATTTTACACACATCTCTGCGTGAGAGCACATATATGTAGATGAAGGTTCTCTCTGTGTATGAAGGTAGAAGGTGGGAGCAGAGCAGAAGGGTATTCTGAGTGTTCAGAAGGTACAGAAAAAGCCCTGCTCTTGCCCAGGAACCCCCCATTGTGCTGCCCACCTGCAGTACCTGACAACTGCATCACCTCCAGAGAACACATTTGCTCTAGATTACAGAGGAGCACCTAGTCCAGGGAGAGGCCACAAAGATAATATAGGGCCTGAAGCACCTCTCCTGTGAGGGAAGGCTGAGACATCTGGAACTGTTCAGTTGGAAGATGAGAAGGCTCAGGGAGCATTTTACCAATTTATATATATATGCCTAAAGGAAGGGTGCAAAGAAGACAGAGCCAGGATTTTTCAGTGGTGACCGGTGGCAGGCCCAGAGTCAATGGGCACAAAACTGAAACACAGGAGTTTCCCTCTGAATATCAGGAAGCACTTTTTCACTGGAAGGGTGATGAGCACTAGCACAGATTGTCCAAAAAGGCTGTGGATTCTCCCTCATTGGGAGCCATCTGGAGATGGTCCTGGGCAACTGTTTGATCTGTGAGGTTAGACCAGGTTGACCTCCAGGGCTCCTCTCCAACCTCAGTCATATGTGACTTCTGTCATATTAGCAGAGTAATTGTTAAATGGAAGGCTGATTCTTCAGGTAACATCTTTTGAGTTGAGTGCCACCATTCACGTCCGTTCTTTACATGGTTTTTAACTTTTATGTTTGTATACATTTTATGATGTTTGTATGTAGTTGATGTGTCAGAACCTCAGTGGTGGTGGTGCCAGCTCCAGGGTTGCACTGTCTGAGGTAATTTTGACCAATTCAACTTTTGCAAGTCGTTTCACTTCTGACCTAAGCATAATAATTTAGAACAGATCTTGTGTTGCATTGGGTAGACCTCTTATGGTACTTAGGTTATCAAGCTGAATGTTGTTTCAAAGATAACGGTGTTTTGCACTGCTCTTAGTGGCACTGGCCACTGATTAATTTTTTTTCTGGCTGCTATGCTTTATGATATGCCCTTTTGTTTTTCTGGACTGTGTTTATCTTTTGTCCTTGCCAAAGTTTATTTATTTTGCTTACCTTTTATAAGATAGTTGTTGTGTTACTTGGAATTATTTTACCCTGCAAATCTAAAAATAGTTTGAAAACATTTGGAGGAGATTTGAGACCTGCAATGAGTAGCAAATTGCAGGATAGATGCTCTGTGGCCTATTTCCAGTTTAAAATGCTATTGCACCGTTGCATAACTGAAGTGCTGAACTCAATTCTCTTGTCCAGTTGTTTCCTCTGAGGCCAATGCTCAAACATTTGTATAGGGAAAAAACTTACACTTTTTTAATATCCTAGTAATTTTAATGAACCAAAGAAATGGATTATGGCAAGAACTTTGAAATAAAGTCATAATTAAATTCTAAGTATCATTCTTCTAAATTTAGTCAATAAATTGTTTAGAAAAAATATAGAAACCACTTTATTATTGCAGCAGCTGTGAAATTTGACAACTTTTTTTCGTCATCTTGCAGTAGCCAGATTACAATGTGGTAGCTGAAATTAAGAATTATAATTCATGGAGAGTAGGATCAGATCTGAGTGAAATGTGACTGAAATATCACCCTGTTAGTTACATGAAAGAATAAAGTATAGTCAAAATATCTGGAATATGTAAAAGCCAATTTTTCAATTAATAAAAAAATTGTATTTTTGCTCTCTAATAATTACCCCCATTTGAAAAAAAAATCTTTAAACCTCTGGCAGAAATCTTAGGATTTTTTTTCTTTCTTTTTCAGTCCCTTTATTCTGTATGTTTTTTATCACTTTCATATATTTTTTGAATTACTCTTTATTTTCAGTAAATGTTTCCACACTTTCAGCTACGTCCTCTGTGGCTGCTCTTCCTCTATTCACATTGCCTCTTGCCTTCCACTTTTGCTGCTGAAACACATGCTTTGCCGACAGCAGTCTGCATTGTTAAGGTTCTCTGTAACACTCATCCTCAATCTTTTTTTAATAAAACTACTTCTTCCAAAACGCTTTTTTTTAAAACCGATATTCAAGTCATACTAGTAGAAGTGAAGCCAAGGGACACGGGGTCAAGAAAAGGGCTAATAGAGTTTTAAGTTATTTTCTGCAGTGTTAAGAGAAGGATTGGTGCTTTAGAGAAGAGTATATAATCACAGACATTTGCTTTTGGCTGCTGGAGATGAGAAAGTTAAAACTGAGGTTGACAGGAAAAGGGAAGTATGATGTTGCCTGCAGTCTGTAAGTGCAAGTATTTTTCTTCACAAAAGTTGGAGACACTCCTCTAAAAGCTTATCTGATAATGGCTACTGTCAGCTGCAAACTATCAATTTACAAGGACCTCTTATCTGGTCTAAGGCAATTCTTAACATTCAGGTTTCTGAGCACTTTATTCTCTGTGTTGCCATTTCTTAGGTGCCAAAGTATGAATTATCTGATTATGATATTTAAAAAGTGATGGGACTGGGGAGGGAGAGAAGAGGAAAGGCTTAAACCAGACAGAGTAAATTGTGTATTATATACTATAAACCTGGCCAGATTTATTGAAGGCCCACTCAGCAAAGTCAGTGACAAATTCTGAGAAATTTCATTTAATGTGTTTTTAATCTATAAATGCCATTGCTAACTGTACTAGAATCCCTGCTCTCCAAGGATGTAACTATTTCTCCAAACTTCTCATGTATTCTTTATTTCAAATGCTTGATTCATTAAGTGATTTTCTAAATTTTGAAACTGATAACTTTATTTATCTCATCCTGATCTGCCAGAAAATTGTGAGTTTCTTCTGCTTCCTTAACCTTTCTCTCATGGTCCTCCTGGAGCTGACATGGTAGCAGTACCCTCAGGCTTCTTAATGAAATTGCAGCAACTTACCTCTAACTCGGGAAAAAATTCTATTTTGGGGGCATTTTGATTTTTTTCTTAATTTTTATCTTAAAATAACAACACTTTTATATCTGTTGAGATTTTCTCAGTGATTACAGAACAAAACAAAACATAACAAACTAAAAGGCCCATATTTTTTGATCCAGCAAGAAATTCCAGCAAATTTTAAGATCTGCTTGGAGAAAATAAATAATCAAGTATATCTTTTAAGTGGAAAACAGAAAATATTCTGTCATTGTCCTCTTTACTAGTTGCTAATTTTATTGAGGAAAATAACTGATCTAAGAATAGTGGATTTTTTTGAGTACTTACATTTCCTTGACTATGTGTGTGCCAGTACATTAAATGGGCAAGAGTCCACTCTGATTGGCTGGTAAAGCACAACTTAAATCTCTACAGTTGGTTTTACCACCCAAAACAGAGCAGTCACATCTAAACTGCCTGTTGGAAATGAACCTTATCCCAGGGTGGCTCTCAATCCTTGCTCTGGATTCTGGACTGAAGAGTTCTTCTAGCTGACCCAGGCTACATCTGTGCCAGAGAGTGTGCTAGAGATTTAAAAGCAGGGATGGCTGTATTACAGAGTTTGAGCCCTGGTTAAGTTATTGGTGTAGACATGGATTCTATGGCACACAGAGCTTTTAGCAGGGACAACTGCAAATAAGTATCTTCTTCTTTTTTTCAGTACTCTTTTATCCTTCCAAACCAGTGCAGCAGCAATATGAACGCAATTCCGTATAGTATTAGTTGTCTTAGTCCTGTTTCAGAACACTGTAATTATAAATTAATGTTACGGATGCCATAAGAGGACTCAATACATTTCATCTGAAAGGCTATCCTAGTTCTCTTAAAAATTAATATATCCATCATTGGTCTGACAGCACAAAGCTGTATTACAGCCTAAGTGATAACTTCTCACAGTACCTTTTTGTGCATGCTTCTCAGGTATGGATTTCAAATGTGGAATCAGAGCATTTTTTGTCTGGCTAGTATGCAGTATTGTCATGATCAAAATTCCTACTGGGCTGCAGAGAAGTACTCGTACAGTGGTATGCTTATTTTTTTCAATGCAGTGATTTGCTGAGGTAAAAAGAAATTTCTCAGGTCTTTGTCCATATGTCTGAGGACTAAAAACAGTGCTGAATAAAATTGTTTTCTGAACAGAATGTACAGTCCAGGCAGATAATATCTTACCTTGCTGCTTCTGAACCTTAGTACACTTTTTCAAAACCGTTAGATGGTTTGAGAACTCATGTACAGCTGTAGGTGACTGCTGTAACCCCTGCTTTTTAGAGTGTGTGTTCACCCAGAAATCCCAAATCATAAATTCAGGATGAGTGAGAACTAAACCAAAAAGTAGCTAACCTGTTGAAGGGAGGATGATTACTGTGTGAACAAAAGGTTGGAAGGAACCTTGAGACTGTCGAATTCAATTGCTGTCTCCAAGCAAGGACAGCTTCAAAGCTACATCAGGTTGTTCAGGGTCTTATCCTGTCAACTTTCCACATTCTTCAAGAACTGATGTTCCACAGCATCCCTGATCCATCTGTTTTAAGGCTCTCCAAATGTATGTCAGACCCTGGAATAACTCATAGTTATTCAGATACTAATATCCATCATTGTTTGTGAACCAAGGGAGGCAAATTCTGTCTCTAAACATCCTTTAACAGACTAAATAGGAGAATGAGGTACTATGAAAAAAAAAAAAATTAGTTAATTGTGATAAAATTTGTTTTTAACTGAAAAAAAAAAAATTTTCATTGGGAAAAGAAATTTTCATTGTGATACACTTAAAACAGGCAATGACATTCATATCTATGAACTAAGATGATTGTTTATGTTTATTAGAATAAGGCAGGTAATTAAAAAAAGAGCACTTCTTTCAAAGAGAATGTACTGTTAAATTTCTCTCTCTTTCAAGGTTTATTAAGAGAAAGGATATGAAAATTTTTTTTTTTTCCTCCTTAATGTGGTGTTAACATCAAATAGTGATAATGTAGAAAAACCACTTTTTATAAAGCATTCCACACTGCCTTCTAGACACAAGCAGCATGACTCAGGGCAGCAGTTTCTGTATGAACAAGCTGAAGAAAAATGATGAGAAAAGTATTAGCCTACTTTAACTTTCAGATATGGTCAAAATTGCATTGAACAATTTACCCTTGTAATAACCTTTCAGTAAAATCAAGGCATAAAATGTAATTGAGTATCTCTTTTCCTGAATTACACTTTATGTGAAAATTCCTGTGCCAGATGCATCATATTGTTAGCATTTTCCAATAGGTTATTGCATGTTGAATACATTCTGACACTTGGTATTTCTGTAGAATATTCAATGCTATGTTTAATGGTTTTTTGTCATATATGCATATTAACCTGCAATATATATAATGCTTATATCCTTATATATGTGTTAATGTTACTGAAGGCAAGTTCAGAATGTCAGAGGGGTTTTTTGGGGTTGGGTTTTTTTTCCCTCTACTTAGAGCAGAAAGTTGCAAGTCCATTTGTGATCCTCTTTGCTTTTTGTGGGAACCACGTGCACAATTTTGGGCTGGACCTGCAAAAAGAATCTATTGTAAAAGAATTCATGCTGTCCTTCATATTTCATTTGTATGATCAATTGTAACTAGTGGTTGATGAAACTGATTTTATTTTTAAAGAAGACAGAACCTCTTTACAAGATTGACCATAAGTGAAAGCTGAGGCAAAATTGTGTTGGAAGTAATACTGCTCCATGTCTCTAATTAAAATGGCACACAAAAGTTGTATTACACTTCGTCCAAAGTATAAAAACACTTGGGAAAAAAATTTACTGTGCAGAAGGTCAAGAAATAAGCGCTACAGTAAGTGCCAAGAAGCACACTGAAGAAATAACTGTGTTTAAAAGCACTAAAATGCTGACCTTCAGAAAGAATAGTGGCGGATGATGCTTTTATTTAAAACAAAAGGCTTCATCTTTTTATGAATCAGATGTATTATCATAATCAGCATCAGTTAGCAGCCTTCGCTGACAAATATTGGTTTTGACGTTTCTAGACTTAGCCTAGTTTCAACACATAAAGAAAAGACCTTGCCCTTTGGAAGAACAAAATACCAAATGAAAAGTATTTATGATGAGTTATTTAATAAACAAATTGATTAACTTTAAATGTACTTCCTCTTAAAGCAGTTTTATATTATTTGGTGTTATAACCACTGCAGTTCTGTCGTGGGTTTGGCTGGGATAGAGTTAATTTATTCTCAGTAGCTTTTACAGTGATGTGTTCTGGATTCAGTATGAGAATAATGCTGATAACACACTGATGTTTTGGTTGTTGCTAAGTAGTGTTTTTCCTTAAGTCAAGGACTTTTTTTCTGTCTCATGCTCTGCCAGTGAAGAGATGAAAAAAAAAGAAAAAGCCATCAGGGAGCAAAGCCAGGACAGGTGACCCAAACTGGCCAAAGAGGTATTCCACAGCATAGAACATCATGTCCAAGATAAAAAGTGGGGGAGTAACACAGAAGGGGGGTGGGTGGGGATGCAAGGAAAGGGTCTGGCATCAGTCAGCAGGTGGTGAACAATTGTGTTGTGCATCACTTTTTTTCCCTTGAGGTTTTTTTTTCTTTTTTTCCTTTTCCTTATCATTATTACTATTTAATATAATTATTAATTTTACTTTTGTTTCAATTATTAAACTGTTCTTATCCTGCCTAAAAGTTTTACTTTTGATTCATCTCCCCATTCCACTGGGATGGGGGAGGTGAGTGAACGGTTGTGTGGTGCTCAGTTGCCCTATGGGGTTAAGCTGTGACAGTTTTTATCATTTGGTGTTATAACCACAGCGATTCACACCAACATTCCGTGTAAAGACCAGGTCTGTCAGTACAATTCTGTAAACTGTGCTTACTCAAACTTAACTAATGGACTTCTAAGATACAATTTTTCTCTGCATGGCAGTTCAGGTGTGTAACTGTGTGCCACATGCCAACTGCAGCTGGTCACTTTGATTTCTAAAACCGTACGTGCTTAGTTCTTCAGGTTTTGTATCCTCCCTTGGTTTTATACAGGTCAAGGCAAGTCTCTCTCTCTTTTTAAATCTGTCAGCTCCCAGTTTATAGTCCAGTCACGCTTTTCCCCAATTGGATGACAGTGTCAAAATGTAAAAAGTGAAATACAAAAGTTAGAGTTCAGGTTGGTCTGCCCACTCAGACAAAAAAAGGAAGTAATGAAAGCTGATGGGTCTGTACCTTTCTTTTTTCTTGTAAGGAGTAATTGAGTACCTCAGCTGATAAATTGAATAGAACTATGCTTCTCTGCCTTTCTTTGGCTATCCTCTAAATACAGGTAATTTGTACTACAAAAGATGGATACAGTCTGAGTATTGCAAAGTTATAACCATTTACTTATGACAAAGATGTCATAAATTCTTTCTTTTTCATCTGCTTACTGCTACTTCTCTATTTCCAAAGTCATAAATGTGAGCAGAATCTTGTACCATATTGGTTCTTGCAACTCCATTAGCAAATAGGGTGCAATTACTAGATTGGTTTGTCAGAGGTAATTTTGCTGGAGAGAGTAAAAGAATATTTAAAGGAACCATTTTTTTATCTTAAAGAGCTAGAAAATACAAAAAAAACCCCCATGTAACAACATTCATAGGTTAATTAACAAAATTTCCTCTGGCATGTACACTACGTTTACCTGACCAAATCACACTAGTCTCCTGGTGTGGCATCAAAGAAATATTGTGAAGAAAGATTTAATACTCATAGATGTACAAATTTACTTATCTGTTAGCTTGTGTAGAACTTTTTCAGAACATCCTGGACTTTCACTGGGGAATGGAAGGGAGAAACACTCAAGGGAAAATTTGTATTGGAAATCGAATATAGAATCCATTAAATTCTAGCTAAGAAAACCCTGCAATGTGTCTTAATAGACTGTAGAAGCAAAGATATGTCTTTATCTTCTCTCATGGTAAATACTTTATTACAAAGAGCAGGACTTTTCACAGTGGTAAACTGCAACTTCAGTTCTTATTTCCTTTATATTTCACATGATGACATTACACAAGAAGAATTGTCAGGCCTGTGTAGAATATAGCGTCACTCAAATATACAGAGACCTCTCCAGACAGCATAAATTAAAAATTAACCCCAGAGACACAGTCATGTCTTTCCCAATCCCTTGCCTCCTTCTAAAGGGAAAAAGGAAAGTGTAGTTGGACAAAAGCTACTGTAAAGAATTGCCTCTCCAAAATAAGTTGATTGTAGCCTGTATCATTCTAGTGATGCAGGTTGTGGCACAGCTCCAGAAAGACCTGTACAAATATGGAAGAAGAAACTTCAATCACTGGAGCATGAAAAGAAGGTTGGGGCAGGATGTAATGCAGAAACATTAATATGTTTGTCAAACTTCATTGCCAAGTCCAATATCTCTTTAAGCCATGCTCCCAGAGTCTTGCAACATTTAAGACTTCTCCAAATGGCTCTTGGGCTTCAAGCATACTCCCCGACACCTCAACTGGGAAGCTTTTCTAATCTTGAAAAATGACCTGGTCTGTGTTCAAGACTGTCTGGGAGCTGGGTACAAACCTGATGGATGGGGGACCAATCTTTCTATTGAGCTATAAATGGCTGTGGACAGAACTAATTGTCCTTTCTTGCACAAAGACACAAAAATTCCTTCCTTTTATTTTTTTATCCCTCTAAATTCTGTCACTAAATAAGAATGGTTTGAACTGAAATAGTGTATAAGTGACCACCCCTGTCAGACAGAATGACAAGAAGTGTCACGGAACAGCTTGTCTAATGGACATGTTAGGTAGATTTTGTGCTGTACAGGTAGCATAAAATCATCATTCATTTTCAAAGTAAAATATCTGAACTACCTTCTGAATGGCTTGCTGATCAGAAGGCTTTTTCAGAGAGCACAAGCTCACAGAAAATAAATACAGCCAGGAAACCACATAAGTTCTTTTCTCAGTTTCTCAGAACTTCTCTTTCAGAAAGATGCTGCTAGTCATTTCTGTTTATTGTTCTCCCTGTTCCTAGCTGTTCAGTTTGCCAGATGAACATAATTACTGACAGAAATTACAATAATTTAAAAGTAAAATTGAATTACTCCTACCATCCCCTTCCAAACTGTATCTGAAAGGATTTAGAAGGGTTCAGATTTCAGACCACTGTACCATTATCATAGAAAATCCCATATTCTTCCTTCTTCAACTTTTTCTTCCATATTCCACCTTCCATACATAATAGTTTCCATTCATTGTCTGTTTATTCCTAAATATGATTATACTGCTTTTGCCATTAAGGAATAGGAAATTGTGCTTTCTGGGCAAACTCATTTCTAGCATCTGCCAAATGCACATCTTGCCTGAAAACCAGCTGGCTACTGCTAGGTGCAGTACTCCCTTACACTGTGAATCTGATGATGCCCTATCTTATTATCATGTGAGTATCTGGACACAAAGGACAAGTAATAAACAATTTCCTGACAGAGTACTCATTTTTGCACTACTTGGTCTCCATAGCCTTCTCTATGTAAAATGCATTTTGTGTTTCATGTATCTTAAGGATGATGGTATTGACTAAATACATTTTGAAAAGATGGTGGTATAGATAATATGCACTTTTGGAATGCAAGCTGATGTGGCACATTCCTCCAAAATATGACCTCTTTGAACTAGCAGATTCCTCTGGTGGACCTGTGTATCAATGATTCCTATGGTGAATAAGATGACGCTTCATCAGCAGCCCCTACCTATGTACCATGGACACAGCTGAAATTTACAGACATCTCATGGAGTACAGTAACCACAATTTTAACAAAGTGAATTAGAAGATTAAAACAAATTAATGATTTTTTTCATATTTTGTTAAAATAATGTATACTTGTGTTTTAAAGAAAGAGTTAGAAAGATGGCACAAATTGAACAAAATGGAACAAATAAAAATTAACATATATAGCTCAGTTATTTTTCCTTTTATTGTCACTTACAATCCTTACCTAAAATGTGGACCATCTCCAGCCATTGCCCAATCAGGAAAACGTCCTCTTTTCTTCCATTAAATGTAGCATCAGCACAGTGAGTGAAGTCATATTAAAAAGACTACAAATACTGTGAAACAGAAAACATGTAAAAACCAGTACTATGAGAAGCTGAGTTTGGCTGCACTGCTATGACTTTACATCAGCACCCTATGGATAAGCATCCTGACTTCTGAAGGCTTCCTAATAGGAAAACTTTGATTCCAGGCACTAGTTCTCGTCTTTGGCACTCAGCTTAGCACAACCATGACTGTAATGGAGGTGAGGTCTACAGAACCTCTGTTTTCTAAATTGCTAATAAAGAATAAATGTTTTACCAAGGTACTTTACATCGGCCATAAGAAAATGGTTACAAAGTTGAGACATAAAACAGATGCAGTTGCCAAAGCAGACATTTTGTTGCATTTTACATTGCTTTGGGTGCTATGTCTGGACTGACACTTTCTTTGCAACCTTGTATACACATGCTCAAGTAGGTATGTAAATGCATATATATAAAAAATACGTATTTTTAAATGTGGCCTAGTTTTGCTGTGGAATGATGGTTCTTGTAAACAGAGTGCGCAGTGTATGTACAGGTAATAGATACACAGTAATTGAGGCAGGTCTTCCTGTAGCTGGGTAGACAGATCTCTGGGTAGTGACTCTCATATGATGACATCGACTTTGGTCTTATTATTGACATTAATTTTATTCCAGTTTTCAGTTTTTGAACACAGTTTGGGTGAATAATAAAGAAGTACATTTATTTATTTTTAAATAAAATCCTCTTCAAGAATTAGCACAGTAGGCAATGTGTTCAAGCACAGGGCCGATGTGGAGGCACTCCTAAAGAAAGGTAAACAGTAGACCAGCAGGTCCCTTTTGTAGAAATAAGGGTTAGATTGATACTTTAAAGAAAGTGCTTCATGTTGACCTGCTATAAATCTGAGATGTGATAGCAAATGGAGATTTCCTTATATATAAATATATATATATTTTTTTTTTTAAGAGAATATTAAAAGCCTCTTTTTTTTTGGATTTTTATTCACCACAGAATCTTCACTGTGTAGCTCTTAGGAGGCAGAGGAAGACAAGGCTTTCTTGCTCCATATATTTTCGTTAGGAACAGAGTTATCTGCTTTTGACTGACTTCTGCCTATTCCTTCCTTGAGACTTACAAAATATTGCCATATTCTTGCTTTCCAGTGCTTGAATGAGATTCCCGTGCTTCTGCTTTCCTGGGAAGCCTTTGTGGTATTTTGCAGTTGCAAAAAGATTCTTATTCTTAAAAGGTGTTTCACAAGCCAAACAACTCTCTAATACAATGGAACTTCCCATTGAAGTTCCCACAGGAGTTCTCTAATGCAGAGCGTGGCCATGAGTTTCCCCTTCATCTCCATCAGGCTTGTGGATCAAACCTGGTTACAGGCAGGGGGTGATGCCTGGAATTTCTACCCTGCAGTTTCCAAAGTGTTCAGGTTTGTAAGTTTGGTTCTAATAGCATAAGTGTCTTTCTGGTGAAGTGGAATGGACAGTAATACAGACCATCACATTAAAAAAAAAAAAAACCTCTCAATCAAATTAAGTGTTTCATCCTGAAAAGTGGAAAAGTAGATACCGTGTTCCAGATGTGTCATGAAAGACTAAACCTGGGAGAATGCCAGAGCAGCCACCATTGCCAGATTCTGCTTCACGTTAGGATATAAACATTAGAAAGCTGTCATGCTCTGAGATGTCTTTAATCTTGTTGTGATTACATGTCAAATTAAGGGGTTAAGAAGGTAAACCTTTCTAATTTGGAATGGTTTTTTTCTTCTTTTCTAAAATTAATTTTTCATATCAGAAATTATTCATTCATGTGTCCAGGGCAAAGAAAATATAAATACTGGGGAGCCACAAAAATGAGTTGAAGATGTCCTATAATTAACTTTGTTTTATTAATGTTTCACTTATTTTAATGTAATTAGATTCACAGAAGTAATATCACTGTATTCTTAACATAAGTTATATAAGTGCTTGAAATAACAGGAGGGAAATCAGTCTTCCCCTGCCATGGTGTCTCCACTTGGAAAACACAAAAATATGGACCTGTGGCCCTGCAAACTTGGCACTTGCATGGGGTTGCTCACATTTTTGAGTGCAAGCAGAGGTATGGTGACAGGATTAAGGAGTATGAATTTGCCTTGACTGGGAGTTCAAGCTGACTGAAAACAATGACCTCTCAATAATAATAGATATATATATATATATATATTTTTATAGCTTGCTTAGTATAAGGCATACTGCATGTGCACAAAATAATTATGCAGTAGATAGACTCAGTGCAGAAGTATAACAGCATACTTACTTTTTATTCTCTTTACCTATAGTTTATAGCAAGCAATTGAAATTAAAATCCTGTTCTGAAAGCTGCTGAACCACTTTTTTTTCCAGAGTAGTTGTCAAAAGACAGTGAAACTTAGTGGTAAAAAATATTTACTGAATGTAAATGTAGTTATCCTAAGGACATGTCAGTAATCCAATAATTTAAATGTTGCTTTGATTAGACTTCTTTCTACTGACAGTAATTAAATTCATAGATGGAGGATATATTAAACATAAGTAGCCATTAGCAAAACTCGAGAAGAGGTGATGACATTAGGTAGGTGAGTAGTTAATCAGAAAAATACAGGATTGTACACTTTAGATGGGTTGGGGGAAAACATTACCAGAGAAAAATGTGAATTCCTAAGTCATAAAGTTATATAACCAATAGAGTATGTATTTGTGTGATCGTAGAAAAGAAATATGCAAAGAGAGGTCCATCTGAAAACAATAGATGTTTGTAAAGTATCCACATGATAAAATTTATTTCTTTTGCCATCCTCCTATAATATTTTATGAGGATTTTCTCTCCTTCCTTAAAATGGAAAGATACTGCAATCTGAGAAGTCTTTGAACTTGGGATTACATGTTAAATTAAGGGCTAAGAAGGTAAGCCTTTCTACTTTGGATTGGCTCTTTTCTCCTTTTCTGAAATGAATTTTTCATATCAGAAATTATTCATTCATATGTCCAGGGCAAAGCAAATGTAAATGCCTTGGAGATAAGACAATGAGTTAAATATGTCCCTAGAAAAATCACTCCATGTCATAAGAACTTATTGTAAAGTATGGTAATAACCTATCTTTCATGTGTGGTGTTGAAAATATTATAGCAACACTAATATAGAATAGGAAATGTTTATGTTTAGATAAAGCATAGTGCACATTCCCTGTAGCAGAGGAGAAAAAAATCTTTACTACACAGACTTTTACAGAAGTAGATAGATTTTCTCAGGTGAACACATTAAATGTATTCTTGCATAAATTACTTGAATTTTAACTGAATGTTTTCAATTCTTAAACAATTGCTAGAGCTAATAAACGTGAGATAGTCTTTTGAAATATCAGGCAGAGCTGAAGTGTTTGGGTCTGGATTTACCTGTACAGGAAATTGCCTTCATCCATTTTGAAGTGGCATTTGTCATCTATTTTTCATCAAGGCCTGCTCATTTCTGTTTTGCTGATAATATTTTTCTGGAAGGGATAGTGGAGAAAAATACAGTAATGATGCTAATTTGGTACTTAAATACTGCAACAACTGTGAGTTCAATGTAGTTGGTGTGATATAGCTATGTACCAATGCTTTCTAATCCATTCAGTCATAGGCTTGAGTTATATTCTTTAACTATATAACCACTTTGTGCTCAGGCTTTAAAGATAGTGCTATTGGAAATTATATAAATTAATTTTTTTGTCTGAGTCAAGGTTACTTAATTGAATATGTTGTTTTTCACTACCCATATTAAAAACGTGATAATGAAGTATGCAGAAAATCTAGAAGCATTCATATTTGTATGGTGTTTAGTGATCTTAGGCATTCAGTTTTGCTAAATTATTAGGGGTATTATTAAGAAGAGAATTTTTACTTTCTGTAGGCCTCCAACACTAAAGGTTTAACAACCCATGTAACACGGGAACATACTTGATTTACTAACACCAGGAGCATGAACAGATTCTGACTTAGAAAATGAAAGTTACCTGTGTATAGGCTAGGATTACAGCCTTGCTACATAAAATAGATAATTTGCCTTAAATAATTTGCACAAAATCTGAAAGTCCTATTGTAGTATTGTTGGAAAAGCCACTCCCTGTTTGACACCATCCTTAGCATCACAATCTGCAATCTTGACATATGAGGCCAGTCACTTATCTGAAAGCAGTGATTGTTTAGAGACAGAAATTATTAGAAGAATGATTTTTCAAAAGAAATTGCATCACTCTACACTATTGCATAATTCCATAATATTTCCTATCGTCCTAATTTAATTTTTTGCTTGTGGAATACTAAATGTTTTCCAAAATGTATTTTTTTAAATAGAAACATATTAAGGTTATGCATCTTTGAAAATACAAATAGAAACCTCTCTGAAATGTAACTGAAAATAGAAGTTTATAATAAAAAATATTGTAAATAATGCTGTAGATGCTTCTTGGAAAAATTATTACAATACATGAGTTCTCCTTAGTTCTGCATTTTGAAATTAAAAGTAAGCATTTCATATATAGGAAGTAAATTAGAATTAAAAATGTCAACACAGAGAAATTTCTTCATGATTCACTTTTCTCTTCAAAAGAGTCAAGATACAGCTAAATGAGTCACTTTTCATCTACGTATACAAGATACATCTTGTCTGTGTTGTAATGCAGTACAGATGCACAACAACTGTCTAGACATTTACCAGCCCATCAATAGGAGAATATTGAGAGCACCAGAGCCCAGGTCTCTGATTTGTCTCCCTAGTAAAGGAGAAAGGAATCATTGAAACCTGTGGGGAATCTGAGAAGAAAATACTATGGATTTCTGTCTAACATTATTGATGAAAGTTAAATGTCTGCTCAGAACCATAATCAAGCTCAGGAGGTGACAAAACGTGTGTGCGAGCTGTTTAACTGAAGTGAAAAGGAATCCTGTTGTGAAAACATGGGCTATTCAGGGGGTCCAATCAGACAAATGTCTGGTTCTTGAGAAAAGGAAAGAGGGACTGGGAATCACAGAATGCTTTAAAAAATTAACTCTTTCTATCAGGGGTGCCTTGTAATTGGTTTTTTTTTCCCTTCCACATATCTTCAGTCAGCTGTAAAGGTTTTTAGCTCAGGGATCAAGAGGCTCGTCATAATGAACCCACCCATGGAAGCACAGCTGAGTTTTTCAACTTCAATGGTTTCAACAACATTTCCAGCAGGCCACAATGTTATACTAGTTTCTTTTTTCTCTCTTTTTTTTAATAACAATCTTTTAGTATGAATGGTTCAAGCTGTAATATCATAATATTTTGCTCCTCAGGACTGATTGCATTATAGGAAAGATTGGAATTATAGGCTCCTTTGTTTGATTTTTAAGGTTTTTTTAAAATCTGGTGGTTTACTTTCAGACAGATGGGACTGCCTCTCCTCCATGACTGAACCAGATGTTGATTTGCATCAAATTTTTGGCAAAGAGTTCATATACTTTTTGTACTGACTGATTCATTTGCATATCAGCCTCATTAATAATGTATAGTCTCACCGCAGTGAATAACCGTGACTATCTTTTCTGTATAATTAATTCATATAGCTCATCACTGCCCTAGATAAGTGTACCAACACCTACAGGTAAACTAAGTGGTAATGCTACTTGTGATCTTCTAAAATCAGACTATAAGAGCTTTTGGTCAGTTATTTTAAACCTCCATAAACTAAAATTCAGAGTTTCAGATTTAAAAGAAAAACATGGACCCGCATGAGATGTGTCCATCACCAGAAACAGAGGAACACAGGACTAGAAGTGCATTACTTAGAAAGGGAGAAATCAGATGCATAGTGTATTTTTCAGTCTTAATTTTCTCCTTTCTTGTGTTCTCCAAGACAAATATGGGATGGTATTTTTTCAGTGAAGCTCTGCAGAACTTAGACTAAACAATGGTGTTTACTGGACTGAAAATCTCTTTAATGAACCAGCTGGGGGAGCATGGAAAGACAACAGTTGCCCCCAGGCATTCACATCATCTTCTGGTCATCAAATATGAAACTGACTTGAATGTTGTGCTTGGGAAGAGTCTCTGGAATGAACTGATGCCTTGAAGTGGCTACCTGAAAACAGAGGCTAGACAAGATTAAGAGAATAAAAGCAGGTATTTATTTGACAGCCCCTCAAAGGCAGTTTTGACCCTGGGCAGTCAAAAGCCTCCACTCAAGATGGACACTGGGTCATGGGCTTTTCACACTTTTGTAAGTTTGGTCCATTTGCATATCAGGGTTAATTCTCCAATTATAATTTCAGTTAGTGATGAAATTACCCCAAGTCTGCTCCTCCTGTCAGAGGCTTTAGTTTACATATGTTGGGGACTGGGACAAAAAGGTGTTCAAGCCCAGAGAAGGTTTGATATGTCTAACCAGCATGAGAAAACAGTAGCTAACAGGCTGTATGAAGTTTCAGATCTTGAAAGGTTCATTTAGCCCATGAACTGAGCTTATACATATATTTCAGTTTTGGAGGACACAAGTCTGCCTTGGAATCTTGCCAAAGGTATACATTATGTCAAAAACTGATTTTTTTTTCATATTCTTTTTAAAGAATGGGGCTATTTTTATTTGATGCAAGGCCTATATTACTAAGTGCTGTTATGCTTCATAACACTTGGGAATGAAACAGTTTCAATTCTTTCTAGACTAAAGTTACTGGAATGATTTTAAATAATATATTTATCCTCCTGATAGCATCTGTGGATATATCCACATATCAGGGAAGACATGTTTTCCAGCCCCTATAGTCTTGAGCTCTTGGTTATTCAGGTCAGGCAATGCTTGTCATTTTCTTCCAAGTTTGTTTCTCCCTTCCTGGGAGAGCCTAGGAGAGCAGGAGCATTGGTGTGTACTGATGTCTCATCCCATCATTTAGTTTGAACATGGCTAGTGAAGTCAGTTGAGATAGGAGAACTGGGAAATATGCACAGAATTTGTCTGCAATCAATAGTGTCTCTTGTTCGATCAGCTGGAAACAATAACTTGCCACAATTTGGGGCTTGCAAAATGCTTTCATGACCAGGTACTCCAAAACTGGAAGCCTGTGATTCGTACATGGCACAGTGACCATAAACTAGAAAAAAAATACTGTATTACTCATCTAATAGACCTGACACACAACTCACATGAAAGATATTGTCCATGAAACCCTCCTACACTATCAGATCCACAGGAAATTAAATAGAAGAGTGAATTATGATTTTGCTTTCAGCATGTGTCAATGAGCTGCCCATGAGCTGGCCAGGTTGGTAATTGCTGCTATAATGGGAGGTAGTTTCCTGTATTTTGGGGAATAACAAAGGTTGTTTTCTTCTTTCTGCAAACTGTTAAAATACTGGCTCTCACTAGCTTACAGTTCAGATTGAACTTTGCTTCTGACGTGATTCCACCAATATCCTTTTAGTAAAGGACTATAACTAGCAGCTTCTTTTAATTTGAGAAACTGGAAGCTCAGTTTTTAACTATATTAGTGCTGTATTGCTATTAAAATGTTTGATCTCTTCAAATAAGTCAATTAACCCTTTATATCAGTTTCCATATCTAAAGACTGGAATAGTCACTATAAAGGAATGTTTAGGGATCTGATTAATTAGCCAACACTGAAATGGAAGCATGAATTCTCCTGTGCCCATGTCCATCAGTTTAATAACCCTTTCAGAGAAATAAAAATTGCATTATTCAAGTTACAGGACAAATTTAGATTTGCAGATGTTCCCATATTAGAGTTTAGTCAAGACTCCATGCATGACATTTCTATTCCTGTGAAAAATACATATGGAATTGTAATAAAGGACATTTGTTTTCCCATAAGTTGGCTTCATTTCACATAAACCATACGCATGTCACATATGAAATACAATTCTGGCATCTAGGTGTATTATTAAATATGAATCTACAGATAAAAATATTAACACATTTCTTTTTCTTCATATCCTACCACTGAAGCTGCTCTGTTCATAACACACAATGAGAAAAGTCAGGTAAAAACGATTTGAATAAAAATTTTATTTAGATTACATAGGTTACTTCAGAGTAACCTATGTAATCTAAATAAAATCTATCTCTATCTTTAGTTAGGTCTTGTGTCTTCTTGATTTTTTCACTGAATTTACTGAAATTCAATAATATAAAATGTAATAAGAACCATAAGGGTTTTGGTTTATTTTTGTTTTGTTTTGTGGTTTGGGAGGGGGTTGAGGTTTGAGGTTTTGGTTTTTTGGGGAGAGTTTGGGGAAGCCTTTTTTAAAGTGAATAACCTCGTAAATTCACTAGTTTCAAAACTATATCTTCTAGTGGGAGCACTATAATTTTACTTTTCAGATAGATTTCTGTTTCCAGTTCAGGAAGGTATTGCTAAATGCTAACTTTATACTTTTGTAATAGACCCACTACTTGGAATTTTTCTCCTTCTGTATAAATTATTTGAAAAATAGCTGGAATTGTAAACCAGCAGTGAAGACCTTTTAATTGACCTTTTAGTTTCATTGTTTTGTGTTTTTTTTAATAATGTCTTATTTGTGCAACATACACAACAGTCATACTCATATGAGAGATGAAATAATGTGATCCATTATGGTAGTCCTTCCTTTAAGAAATGAACAAAAGAAAACTTGAAAATACTTTATGAAGACACTCAGTAAAAAGTTGCAAGTGATATTTGGATTATGTGGAAGGAAATGTATACATATAAAATTACTTAGGTGAAGTGATACAGCTAGAATTAATTTCAGATATGGTCTCTGTATCATTTCTCAATTTTTGCTGTAGTTTGGGGTAATGTTTTCTGAGAGAAAGAAAATTAATTTGTCATATGGTTGACAAAAGAATCACACAATACATATCAGGAATTACTTTTCAATGAAGTTAAATAAATTTACTTAAGCCTTCCTCATAACTGAGAGGTACGGATATATATATATTTTTTTAATAAAATCTGAAATGCAGATATAATCCACTTGTGCTAGGGCCAGTGCCAAAAAAGGAACTCTGACATTTTTTTAAAGTAGCCTGCTCTGTCAATAATTCTCTCTGTTGTATTTCAGTAGCAAAATATCTCTCCTCCCCTCTTTTTTTTTTTCCTTTTAAGAGTTCTCTTGCCTACAGCATTGCACACAAAAACAATACAAGTTGTCAAAAATTAGATAACCAATTTACTTGGAAAACGAATTACTGCTTTTCTCATCTGACACTAATTTTTTTGGAATTGTGTCTCAAGTGGAAAATGTTGGCTTTGAGTGCAGAATAATTACAGTTACTTCTTTAGACTCAACAGGCTGAAATGCCAGGACTGGGAAGCCATGTCCCCAGTGTGACTGGAATATAAAGTGACAACCTTGGTGGGGTGTTTTGCTCTCACTGTTCAGTCCTGTGTGGGAAAGAGTGAACATACTCATCAGGATTAAAATTTGTAGTGCATTAGCAAAATTTAATGAGGAAGAAGTCCATATTTCCATAAATTTTTGCATGTTGCTTCATAGAACCTTGGACATACTCACTAGACTGTCACTAATATTTTGTGGTAGGTCTCCAATTTGCATGAAGACACTTCTTATTCATGAGTGAGTAGCTCTGTAATGTAGCACCCAGACTAGGCTGTAATTTATTTTCTGTTGTCTGTTGTCCTGTGAATAGTGGAGCAGCAGCGAGCATGGGGCAGGTTTTCTCTGCTGGAGAGATAATATTTATGATGAAAATGTGCATTCAAATCATCATTTATTAAGCATTTTTATCTGCAAAAATGTTCTATGTATTTTTCAGTTTAGCCCTTAAAACCTTATTTTTACACAGACTGGCTTTTTCAATACCAAATGCTACTCCAGATTCTACTGTCACATCCTTTTTTATGAATACTGGCAACATTTCTGGTACTACTTAGCAATGTGAAAGATGGCAATGTTTCAGAAGATGGCGAAATTGAAAGTAGAAAGTTTCATGTAACAAAAGAAACAAAGAGAGGATGGTAAATTTGTATTTATGACATCATCTGACTGGTTTTACATAGGAAAATGGTAACTCAAGTTCTAGGTAAACAACCTGGTCCTTCAGAGTGTTACTCTGCATGTAGTGGCTGCTAAGGGTTGTGCTCATCCAGCAGACTGGGACATCAAGGTCAGTGAGGGTAGGTGTCAGAGGAACCACTGAAGGACTTTTGGATTTAATTTAGGGCACCAGAAAGCTTAGCATGTAAATAAGAGAATGGAAGGAAGTGTCTCTGTAAAATTATTGCAATTCTATTAACTTATTATCTTAATACAGTCATTAAAACTGTAGCATAATCCATGTATCATGACAAAGTTTAAGAAAACTTCTAGGAACATTTTAAATGCTAAAATAGTGTGTAGTTTTATATAGTGATTTTTTGAAGTTCCTTAGAGCACTGTACAATCACAAAGCATATAAAATTAATTTTAGATAAAATGGTAATTAAACTGCAGCAGATTCAATTTGATTTATGTAAGACTAAACAGGTGTCTTATTTGGTTGGGTTTTTTCCTAATAGTTTATTTGAAAAACGTATTGTTTGTAGTCATCTGTAAACTACAGATGATTCACAGAAAAAATCCAACAGAAACAAAAGATATCCAAATGAATGAAGTTGGTGTTTCTCTTTGAACTCAATAGCTTATAGGTTAAAAAAATTGTTCCTTCCTTGCTAATGGTTTTAACACATCTTGGTTTTTACAGAATTACAGTAACAGAGTAAAAGAAGCTATGTGAAACTGTAAATATTATTACAGTCTAATAAGCTTTAAGTAAAACAGTGACATATACATCTATGTAAACATAATAATCTATAACATATGTCAGTTGTCTATGTGCTAGAATTTAGATTTACACTTTAGGCCTCCAGCAGGTTTTTTTGATGATATGTGGCTTGCTTCCCTCAACACAAAATGAATCACAAGGTGAATCAGACCCTAAAAGTGCATGTTTCCCTTCACTGATTATAAAATTAGTCTAGTCGGGTAGCTCATTTATAAATATCGACTTTGTATTGGTAATCCACATTTAATCAAATGATTCCTCCTCTTGTTTCAAGATAGGAAAGTAATATATTGTGCTAGTACATCTAGGTTTAAGTGTCAACATACTCAGTTGGTTGATCAGACATTTTTTCATCACCGAATGTTTGCTCAGTAAATTACTTCAGACGTTAAAAAAAGTCTCAACTAAAAGAGAGGTCAAATCCATGAGTTTAACCACTTTGGATTCTTGCATTTGTATGGCTTGCTGCTGTCACTTTCTTGATTTGTTGGTTCTCACCGTTCCTTCTTGTTTTCTGGGAACCCTCAGGTGCAGTAAGTAACTTGTAATTTTTTAATGTTTTTATTTAAATGCAGCTAAGAAAAGAAAAGATGAAGCATGCAGTCATGTTTCCAGTAGAGCTTGCTGTTTCTTAGAAACATCTGCTTCATTGAAGTTGAATTTCACCTTACAACACACAACTGCTTAAGAGTTTGTCATTGTATTTGCAGCAGCAGTGTGCTATAATTGGAAGTAATGAGCCAAACAAAGTATTCGTAACTCTTCAAAATGACAGACTAAGATTTCTTTGGAAAATGGGCAGAGGGAGGTGGTAATTTTTTGTTTTCATTCATGCCATGGTAGATGTCAATGAAATAAAAACTAATTCCTTAATATATATGAAGGCATGATTTATTTCAAGTGCGTTTAGCATTGAGGCAAGCTGTGATATAGACAGCATTAGAAATGGGAGACTTGTATTGGTCCTTGCAACAGGCTGCACAGCAATGCAAATGATGATGAACTTCTCTAATATGGCATCTCAGCCTTCCCCATGAAAGATTATCATGTGAGAGAAAATAATTCACTTTGCCATTTGAAACATTAGACCTCTAAGGAGTGTGGATGTTTAAAACTGTTTTTTATGACCTGGTTATCAAGTTTCAAGTGTCAACATGGCCTATTCAGAAACATACTTAATGTAGTTAGTTTCAGACATGTTTCAATCCTAGCCTCTTTCACAACAAGTAATCATGTACTTGAACGCTGTAATAAAATTGGGTTTTCCCCCTTCTGACCAGCTATCACTGGCAGTCAGAAATGGAGAAGCTGCCCTCTCTCCAGGTCCCTTAATTCCTCACCCTCTGGGCAGAACACACTCCATCCTTCTGTTAACTCCACTGGGAGCTGTGGATGAGAGCACAACAAGAGGTGAAAGCACCAGGAAATGAGGGCACTCATTTTTGTAACTTTTAACCTATTTTTAATTATTGTCCAGATTGCTTTAAAGTTATGCCTTTTGCCTTAGCACATAACAGACTCTTTTGCTATAGGAAGCCATGGAGCCCATACTCAGAGTACTCATATTTTTTTAATGATTGTTGAACTATTTATTAAAAACAATCTGTACCTCTAAAATAAATTTTACAAACAAAGCTGAATGCAGATGGTTTCACTAGTGTATAGAATGTTCTAGTGGTTATAGGTTAGCTTGGGATACAGGAGAGCTTCATTACTCTCATCTAAATATTTTGATATTTTAGTGTTTTGCAAGTTCTGTTTTTTTAAGCCACTGTTTAAGAGTTATACTTCATGTGTTCTTCTGGACTCAATACTTACTATATACAAAGTGGCATAGCCTCAGCAATAATGGGAAGATTCTTTTTTATCTCTCCCCAACTCCCACCCCGACCACCCCTTAATGTATAGCTATTGTGTAAAATGCTTTTATAGAAGATAAGAGTTAAAATTCCCTCTGACAGGTATGGGAAGGAAAGCTTCTGTAACCTCTCTTGTGGCTGAGTGCTTTAACTCTTCAAATCCCACTCTGCATATCAGCTTCATTAGAAAAACAGAGTACAATAGGTCTGCTCTGGTAGAGTTAAAGAGACTGAGTCCTTTCTGCAAACATAGTAGAAAATAATCTAGTTTGTGAAGCCTGATAGGACTTAGTCTAAGATCAGTGCTTCACTTGTTAGCAAATCCCAAAGTAGAACTTCAGGTACCATGAGAGCTTTAATTTGGGCAACTTAGAGCTCTGCAGATTTCAGACATGAGTAGGCAGCAGCAAATTAGGTATTTCAGGCATCTGTGTTTTGTATTTCATTTCCTAAATCCTGGATATGTCCCACTTTAGATGCCTATGCCCTTATTTCAATGTCATCTATAAAACCCAGATCTCAAAGGTATAGCTCTGTTAGAATATTAGTTTCTCACTTGTTCAGTAGAAATTCGCTATCTATCTTTAAGTATCACAGTTCTAGGATGCTAAATCTTATTGAAAAGCATGGGACTTAAATTCTTGAATACCCCTGTGTTCCATAAAAAGAAAGTTTAATTGTGCAAGAAAGTTGGCGTAATTTTACATTTTTAGGTGTCCCGCTGGTTAACAGAATAAAATCATTTCAACTGAATTAGATGTCCAGAGTCCCTGTTCAATCCCTCACGGGGGAGAGGCTCCTGGGGAAAAGGTATGTTTATGTTATGTTTTTGTCCTTCAGATTTTCGATGTAGAAATACCTAGCTTGGGTACTGAAACAGTCCACTGTACAGCATGTTGTGCAGACTAATGTACCTTGGGAATATAGGTTCCCTGCAGTAGAAAACATTTAAAATGGACTTTGATATCTTCACACAGCACTGTCAGACTCTGCAGTAAAGCCAGATACTGACAATGGGACTGATGAAACTCAACATGGTTCTGAGTAAGGACCTGATTGAACCACTCTATAGAAAACACAATGAAAGGAAGTGGGGATAAACTCTGCCCTTTGAAGGTCAGAGTAAGGCATGTGCCTATGCTCAGGGCTTTTGGATTATGCATGAAAGCTAGATCACATCTTTCCTGAGAATGAGAAGTTCCTACCAGTTGTACCCAGTGGTAAAAGATGGCAGTTTTCAAATGGTTCACTGGTGTGATTTCAAAAAGGTTTGCAGCCACCAGGCAGCTAAACTATTCAGTTCTGTGGGGGTCATCTTTTTTCAGTCCCTGTCATTTTTATTGCTGTTTCTTCTTGCACAATTAACTATTCATTGAAGTAAAACTTTGATCCTGATTTCCATCCCCCCAGCTGTGCAGTTTAACAGGTGGATTAGAGAGTCAGTCAGCAGCGTGATATTAAAAGTTTTGCAGTAGGGAATGTGTTTTAGAAGGTTATCACGACTTGCCTCTTTTAGCCGTGTTTTCTCACCAGGCATTCCAAGCTACCCCTTTTCAGTTCTGTCTTGGCAACTCTTGTATGGCTGGGCTGCAGATAGGAGCAGTGGAGCCCTCCAAAACCTGGTGCTATTACCTCCTCTAATTTCAGCACTGATGTGCTTTGCCATGCAGTTCCAAAAAGGTTACATCATGGCAAAGGAGGGTGGGGAAGTATAAAGGGGTGCCGAGCAGGGCTGGGAGAATTCACAGAGGCAGGGGAGTTGAAACCCCTTAAACTGTATTGACCATGCAAGTACTGAACATAAAAATGTAGGATTAAATCAAGAAAGTATCCCTGCTGCCTTGCATTTTGGCTCTATTGATGGTAAAAATACAGTGAGTCCATACTAAAAAGTCACAACAGCTCAACTGCATCAGTACAGTCAGAAGAGTGCAATGTTTCTGTGCACATCAGCCCTAAAAATGCATAGCCTTGTTCATTCAACGTGGTTCTTACAGAAACATTGTCCATATTCCAAAATCCTTGCCATAGGCAGGACCTGACCAGGAACTGAGTGGATATGGAAAATGAATTGACTTGGTTTTACAAGGAGTTGTTTCTCTGGGGTCAAGATTCGAAACACATTAGTGGAGAAGTGTATGTTCCCACTGTTCAGGCAGAATTTTTCTGTAGACGAATAAGAAGACTTAGCTGCCCAAGGCTGTCAGTTCAGCAATTTTCTGTGAAATAAAAAGAAAAAAAAATCTCAACCCTGAGCCTTCTAACCTTAATGGTGTTCCCTTCCAGATATATTAACTGATTTTCCATTCTTTTTTTTTTTCAATAGCTTAAAGCTCTATTGGTATCAGCATAAGCAATGAAATTGAAAGCTGTGCTTTCATGATAGAATTTTATTATAATGTTTACTCCCCAATGAGCGTCTACAGACACCAAAATCAGAAGTGTATACTTCTTGTCAATAAATCTGACGGATGAAGTAGATACAGTTCAGCAAAGAGGAACATGAAGTTCTGCATGTTTGCAGGATTCATCATCTCTTTAGTGCAAGAAAGGAAATAACTAAGTGGGTAGAAGTTCTGCAGGAAAAGATCTCAGATTTGGAGTGGATGGCAAATTCTGTGTGACTCAATGTTATTAAGCTGCTGCAAACAAGGCAAATAGCCTACTGGGATTTGTCAACAGGAATATAACCTGTAGGAGTAATCCTTCTATCCTGCTTAATGCAGAAGTAAGGTTTCAGCTCAAGTACTCCATCAAGCTTCAGGAAAGACATAAAGCAATTACAGAGTCCAGAGAAAAGCAATGAAACTGGCCATAGGTCTGGTAAATTATGGCCACTGAGGAAGGTATCTGAGGTTGTTAAGACTTGGAAAAAAAAGGGAAGAAGATATCATAGTAGTCTTTGAATAAGTAAATAGATGCTATGATGAAAAAAGAGATATATTGCTCTCAAATAACAGGCTTCAAGGGCAGCACAGGACACAGGGAAAACCATTCTAGAGGAAAGATTGATTGGGTTTTGAATGGAGTGCAGTGATGTAGAATTTCTGTTACTGGATGTTTTTAAGAAAAGGTTAGACAAATACCTGTCAGGAATTATTTAGGTCACTAGGATAGACAGAAAAATGACTTTTTTCAGTTGCTTTTTATAACTGTGCTCTATTTTTCTCTAAGTAGATATGTGACTTCTGTCTTTCACTTGATAGATTCTTTGGCTATACACATCAAGGAAAAAAATAAACTACTGCAGTTTCTACACCAGGAACAAATACATATACTTCTAACTTACAGTATTAAATAGCAAATGGAAATATCACAATAACTGTCAGGTCTGTTGAATAATTAATAAGGTGAGAAAAACCATACACGAATGAGTCATTCTGTATGCACCAGAAGTCTGGGAAGGCAGAGTGGGTTCTTAGAATACCAAAAACATAAACTTAATTGCTGCCATTTCATTAAATCTGAAAGAGTATTTTCATTGAATGTTTGATAAAACAAATTTTCTAATAAAGAAAAATTAAGAGGATAAGTAAAAGGAGTCAAAGTCATAAAACATGATACAGTTATAACTGGAGGCTTCAAAAGGATCTTTAGAATGAGAAAGAAAAATTATTTACCAATGGTTTAAAAAAATTGTAAAAATCTTAACAGGATGATAGTCCAAGGAGAAATAAAAAATTAAATAAAATATTAGGTGAATACAAAGAAAAGTACTGAAATTGTCTGCAACATGAAGCTCAAGACAGTACTGTACAGTGCAGACTGAGTGAATGTACTATTATGCATAGCAATGCATTCTTAAGTATCATCAGCAACATGGCTAAGAGAAGAAAAATATTTCATCATTTGTAGTCTTGAACTCTTCACTGAAATATCTGGGCATTTTGTTTGTTAGGGCTGAAAAAAATAGGGTTTTTATCTTAATCTTGGGAAAAATAAATACAACTCATCACTATGAAACTGAACATCACCCTAGGGGTATAACCTTTGACAGTTTGATTATATCCTGTTTTATTTGGTCTCACATCACTTTGTACAGAAATAAAAATTTGAACGAGTCATAAGGGAAATACTAAAATATAAACAAAGATCTATTTCAGCTTTAATTTACTCAGAGCTATGAGGCAGCATTTATGAATGAGGTTGAGCTGTGTATGAGAAAGCAGCCCATACCACCCAAGCAGCCTGTTTCATGTATCGAATAAAGGAAGAAAACGCAAAGGATACTCATGTCACGCGCCCAAAGAAGGCTGATTGTCAGACATCTGCCTGGGATGGTTGTTTTCTTGATCAGTGCCCAGCTGTCTCAACACTTAATGAATGTTTCCAAGACGCTGGATTCTTCTTATGTAATAAGTATATTTATATGTACATAGAAACATTTATTTTTATAGCAATGACCTAACTCCTTGGGCATGCCTGAAGAGGGAAAATACTCATGTTTTGAACCCATTACATAAGCCTTTTCAGCTACCATAAATTTAAGTAGCAAATGATTTTAGAATATGCAGTCAAAGTGTTTAGAATATACTAGCCATTCACAGCGACTTTCTGTACTAGTAAGCTCTAAAGATCAGGGTCTGCCCTGACCCTGAGAGAATGTGGCACAAGAGTTTTCATTCACTGCCTGAGTGCTTTTCCCTTCAAAACCTTGACCAATAGAAAAAACAGTAGGAAATCCCACCAGACATCAACCAACCATTGAGACTGAGGAGCTTGTGGCCCTGCTCTGGTGTATGTGTGAGAGAGACCCATAGGCCAAAGGGCAGTGTTAAAATATTCTGCTTAGGGCAGCAGTAAACTACGTGCATATCAGCTCAGCTTCCCCACTGTCTGTCCCCCCTCCAGTGAAATTTTTGAGAACTGGATGTATCCAGTGGAGAAAATATAGGAAGCTGAGTTTGTGGAGGGGGGAGGATAGATGTTTATGTGTTTGCTTAGTTGTTTGTGCTCCTCTCTTTACCAGTACTTAAAAGAGTAATCAGCAATTTGTGTTGGTTAGCAATTGATTAATTGAAGTAAAATTCTGCAGCTGGTGCCTGGTTTCCCCTTGACAGCCATGTTATTCTTACAGCCATGCCCAGCAGGGGACTGGGATAGCGCAATCGAACTCTGTCAAAGACATGTCAAGCACTGACTGTACAGTTCACAGGACAGTACTTGATCCTGTGCTTTGGCCCTTTTTGCTTGATTAGGATAGCCTCCAACAAATCCTGGAAACTGCACATCCAGGTATAGCATAACTAACACATTTGTATCTTGATAGTACCTTTATATCCAGAACAACTTTGCTATAGTGGAGTAACTGTTTTCATCCCACTTGTCCCTTGCCTTAGTTGCTTTAGATGCAGTTTTATCCAAGAAGAGATCTAGAAGTGACAAGTGAGACCACAGCCTTGTATTAGAGGAAATTTCTCAGACCTAGTGAGCAATATTGCAGATTTAGCTATGTGTGGTGTGCAAATTTCCAAGTTCATCCGTCCACTCATCTTCTGGGTCTTAAAGCCAGTACCTTCGGCAGGGTGTCTATGTAACGGGAGTAACGTGTAATTTGCCATAGGCTCCTGATCTATCCTCCTTCTACCAAAAAACTTTCTGTAGGAAAAAACCCAGCTTCAGGCAAGTCAGGAGGAGTTCAGACAGGGCAAGAACAAGGCCTTGCAAACTCAGTACAAAGCTTATGGTCTCATACTAGTGATAGCAGTACTATGTTTCAGGGGTACAGGGTAATAGTGAAGTATTCTCACCACAGGTGTCTGATTTTCTCTCGGGGTTGCATTATCAGAGACTGTGACAGCTTTCTTTTCTAATCTCACCAGCTCTATTTCAACATTCCTTTGTACTGAATTTGTGTCTTCTGTCACCTTTCTAGCTCTGTTATTCCTTAATTCATCCCCAGCTCTGATCATTCTTTAATATCTAAGAGAATATATAATAATAATAATAATAATAATAATAATAATAAAATAATAAAAATAAATAGAGCTCTTCTTACTAGCCATATGCACATGAAAATTGGTATCTTTCATTATTACTTTTAAACTTTTTTTTTTATTGTTGGCAACCACAATAATGAGGTAAATAATTGAATATGAGTTTAAGGTAATATTTCTCACAAACATGCTAACATAAAGTTCTGCAGTTAATAAATTAAATTTCTAAAATACATGATTAGAACAAGGCACCTGAAGTCCAGCTTTCGTTTCTACGATTGCAAATTTTATCTCAGAAATGGTATTAAAATTGTTATTGAGCAATTGTACTCAGACAGCTCTGTCTGGTGGTCATATGGGCTTTTAAACTACAGGGTTTTTTCCAACACCTCCATAAAATCTTGTAAGAGTTTTGGGAACAAGGAACAGTATAAATTAACAAAACCTTTTGCACATACTAAGAACTACATTTAGTTCTGAATTTCCTTTCACTATCCTTCATAAACATCAGCTGTCATCCTATTAACACTTTGAAAGTTAACGAAGTGTTAAATTAACAGTGGGCCAGATTCTGCAGTGAGGACACCACCAGAGCCTCCACGCAGAAACCAAACCAATCCTGACCAGGCCTGCTGTCACTCAGGCTGAAGTTGTGACGCTGGAGCACTGGGATGCTCTAAAACTGAAGCGAGGCTAGGGAGAGAAACATCTAGAAATCACTAGAGCATGATGACTTAGCTCATATTAAAAAATCCAGTCGTGATTTTTTTCAGGCCATAACCCTCTAATTATGAAACAGCAGACAGGAATTTGCTCTCCAACAGTTGCAACCACGAGTGCTCCAAAAGCGTTGGGAGGGAGGGAGGGATGCCACCTTCCCCGAGGCGGGGAGGCAGGGCAGGGGGCAGGCGGGGCAGGCGGTCAGTCTCAGCCCTTGGGCAGGCGGGAGCCGTGCGCGGTCTCCCGGCTCCCACTAGCGGCGGCCGGGACGGGGGGAGCGCTGCGGGAGCGCTGCGGGGCCGGGAGCTCTGCGGGAGCGCTGCGGGGCCGGGAGCGCTGCGGGGCCGGGAGCGATGCGGGAGCGATGCGGGGCCGGGAGCGATACGGGGCCGGGAGCGATGCGGGAGCGATACGGGGCCGGGAGCGATGCGGTTCCTCCCGCGGTCACGGCGCCAGGTTTGTGGCGGAGCCTGGTGACGGCTGCTTCCTAAGGAGCCGTCTGTGCCTTGTCTGTGCCGGCATCCTCCGTGGGCAGGTTGCAGTTTGTTTGTTTTAGGTTTTGGTGGGTTTTTTTGGTTTTTTTTTTTTTTAAATCAAATTGCTCTGAGTGGCTCGGTGGATGAATCCCACAGAAGTGTTTTAGCTTGTGTGCTAACCCCGATCATTTAGTTTGTATTATTTATTTCTTAGATTCTTGATTTCTAAGCCATGTGGCACAGTTGCTCTCCCTGGCTGGATGACCTAAGCTTTCAAGTAGGAGAGGGATCCTTCTATTTTTAATTGAACTGAATGTTCTTAATCAGTTAATGAGTTTATTGTGCAAATAATAAAAGAGCTCTTCAATATGCCAGCATACTAGTGCAAATACTGCTACATATACTGGTTTGCAGAGATTCTTCGTAACCATGAATATTCTGTTGAAGAAAAGTTGTTTACTGAATATTCATGAAGAGCTGGAGGAAAAAGAGGTCATGAATATGGACAAGTCTAATTTGGCGGGGTTTCTTCGCAAAGAAATAGGGAGGCATTCGGTTTTGCTGTTGTCATGCAACTCTTTTTTTTTGCTTATAATGACATTCACATTTAATTCAGCAATGATAAAGTTTACTGGAAAGCTGAATCTTAGGTATTTACCTGTTTTTAATAAATTATCAGTGTTTCTCTATCTGGAGTCAGCTGTTGTGTGTATAACACTATGCTGTCTTTTCAGGGAAGCATGTACAATTGCCCATAGTTCTTTCAATCTGTGACTAAGACAGTTATTTAAACAAATAATTTTTTTAAAAAAATGCAAATAATTACTTTTTTAAATGTGTTCACTTTTCTGCTGAAAGATACAAGGAAAAAATTTTGATCAGAACTTTGTCCCTTTTCCTTAAAAATCAGCATTCATCAGGCTGTAGTTGGGGAAAAAACAGTTTAGAAGCTCCATTTGGGGTTTTAATTTCCTGACAGTGAGTAAAAATAACTTTTGATTTTACCTTTACTTTCAGAAAAATTCTTCTTTTTTCTTTCCCCTAAAAATTACAGTACTTTTCATGTTTACAGACTTATGGCACATAATACTTTGGAAAACTTGAAACAACATAAATATCCAACTGATTTAAAATCAGAATACAGTATGTAGAGGTAAAGTGAAAGAAAGAAATTAGTTAAAATTACTGCGTGCATTAGGGAAGATTATCCCAGTCAACCTTGGGTATGACAGGACTTGAATGATTTTCAGTTTCTCAAATACAGATATTTTAAACAATAGGTAAAACATTTAAAATTATAAATGACATCACTATTTACATCACCAAGTCCTACTCACTTTCCATGGCTACTGGATGCCCATGTGTGATTTTTAAAATGTCTGCCAATCTGTTTAATTATTTTTAGCAATTAAGGTTGTAATTTGTGGATGTTGCTTCAGCTTCTTGCCATGTTGACTGATATCTCAATGTGTACAATCTATGTCATGCCATATGTTCCTTGCTAACTCCTATTAGGCAGAACAAATTTTTCTTTCTAATCAGGTTTTTGCTGGTACCATGGTTCAGGAGAAAACAGAAAATCAAAGCACACTGGGTTTGTTTCTCCACTGTTCTGCTCCTCATATCCTTTTCTCATAAACATGGGAAGTGAGTATGAATTGGCAGTGAATAGAGAATTCTTGTTTTCATGTTTTCTATGCTCACTTTGTCCAGGTGGAAATAGTTTAGAAAGTATTAAGCCACTGAAGGACCAGTCCTATGAGGATCCACTAGCTTTGACAGACTGCTCCCAGATTACAAGCACAAACCGCTAACATTACTGAGTCCGTTGAAGAGCATCTTTATGCATTGTATACCCACTTTATGACTCAATTCATGCACATTTTTCAAGGTGGCACATAGACTTTTTTTAACCATAAAACAGAAACTATTGAAGTCACAAGAAGTATACCTACCTGCCAGTGGAGCTTGCTGTGAATAAATGAGTGTGCTGGAGCAGAAGCATATTAGGAAGAGAGCAGTTTTAGGAAGTTTGCAATTCTATTAGTCCAGAATCCTTTTTGTCAGAGGAATAAGTTTTCTGGTTCCCATTTTTAGCACATTTATATAAGAACAGGAAAGAGGAATATGAAAACTGTCTCAGAGATTTGGGTTTTATTTTTATTTTTCTGGTGAAGACTAACTGTGTCTTTACATGTTGATATAGTGTCTGCTACAGCTGGTTTCTAAATTAAATTTGCTTGATGGGTGTTGGTTTTATTTGTATAATGGTGCTTTTGATCAAAGATACAAAAAGATAATACACATGATAATTTTGATTGGTGAAATATATAATGCACTTCCAAATGTTTTTCAAGCACTGTTTGAAAAAGAAAAAAGCCACAAACATATTAGCAGCACTAATTAGTAGTGGGGTGCCTTGGATTTTCTAGGGTGGAAAACATTTTTAACATTTGTTCAGAAGCTTCAAAGCTCAATTTTAAGTGCTCAACTTATGGTGGTAGGAACTGAAGGGTGACAGTGACAAGGAGTAAACAATATTTACATAGCAAAAACAATTTGACAACTAATTTATAAATGTTGCAAATGAGAGGGAAAACTCATGGCATTTTTAAAGAAAGTTCTTCAGAATTTAGTTCTTATTTTTTTCTCCTACTGTTCTATGAAGGCCATTTTATACTGTTCTTTCATATAAATATTATTTCATTTGAGGTTTATTTGAAAAGCAAGCTTAGGTATTGAACTGTAATGCAAATCCACATTTAGTAATTTTTAGTACCAAAAGGTACTAAGGACAAATACATGTTCTATACCTGTGTACAAGCATACCTCCCACACAATTTGATTAAAAATCCAGTGCTGTGCTACCAAATCTGACTAAAAGATCTACAATAAAGACCAAAGAGGGCAACATTACTATGTTCCAGCAATTTGGCTGATTGCAGGCAAGATAACCCTGAAGTAGAGGAATTAGTTCTTGGTCATTCAAGTTACTATTAATTCAACATCTGTAAGAAGAAAGAAGCTCTACATATTTTTCAGAAGTAGTGTAAATTCCCAACTTTAGAGTTACAGATATTTGCAATTTGCAGAATAAGAATTATTTTAGAGCAACTATAAATTTAAATTGCATAAACATTCCAAGAGGTCACACTTGGTGCTGATCAAAAACACACTCAAGGTGTTATACAGAAGCTGTCTAGAATTTCCCAGACTAACTAGTCTGTCATACAAGGTCATATTTCCAAACCAATAACTACATCTGTACTATTAAAATCAGCCTGACTCAAGAGTTCACTTTGAAAGAATAGTGACAGTAACACATCAAAAATAGGCACCCAAAGGTAGCTTTGACAAGAACTCTATAGCTGATCATAATTAAAAAGACAAAATACCAGGGTTGCCTTTCTGCTGCCTCTGAGCTAACAGGTCTGTTTGATGCCATCTCAGACAATAACCTGCTATGCTTGCTCTCTGGTCTAAGTTTCACTGACATCCTTAGGCTAGTGTGTACTGTACTGTTTCTATTTCCAATGCTGCTCCACTAAATCAGAATTACTTGGGCAGCTATAAAGTGAGTCTAACATGTGCATTGCTAATGATTAATTATTAATCAAGTGGTTTGTGGTGGTGCCTAGGGACAACAGATTCAAACCCCATTATGTAAGGCACTGTGCAGTTATTCAAGAAGGCTGTAGATGGATTTTTCCCTTTTAAAACTAGCTTTGCTTTTACCACATTCAAGCAGATTCCACTTTCTACCCTTGCAAGTTCAACACATTTGGCACTTAAACTTCTAAATTTGTTTTCTGTGGACTTCGTCTACTTGTTTCCTGAAGCCCTGTAGGAAGGGGGAGAGGCGATGTTGCAAGATGCAACTTCATCTTACCTCAGAATTGTTAAAATGCAAAATTCTGATCCATTTGAAATTGGGTATTTTGCTGTAGTTCTAAGCAGCCAGCTTCTCCTCTGCTACTGAACTTTTTTAAACAATAAAAAGTTGTAAACTGAAGTCTGCTAGATTTACTTCTTTGCAGTGCATGTCAGCAGCTGGTGTCGTTGTCGGCAGGAAGGATGCTTCCACAAAGGATGCCATGCTCAATACATTTTTGGCAGAGTCAGGTGGCCATCATGAGTCACTAAGGCACCTGCTGTAAATCAGTCTGCTAT
The DNA here is from genome assembly GCA_026261815.1 of Monarcha castaneiventris obscurior. Classification (NCBI taxonomy): domain Eukaryota; kingdom Metazoa; phylum Chordata; class Aves; order Passeriformes; family Monarchidae; genus Monarcha; species Monarcha castaneiventris. The sequence goes on along the minus strand of JAMPIT010000624.1, from coordinate 9,358,928 downwards.
ATTGGCATTCTCAAAAGTGTATGAAATCCAGATTTCACTTTCTTATGTTACTGATTTTTGGCAGGCACTCTATCAACAGGTGTGATAATCCATGATAGGGAGCATGCAGTGATGATGGGTAAAAGCTTGCTCAAGTCCTTAAAAAGACTGTTTTTGAAGAGACTGATAGATTTTATGGTTAGCAGTAGTTTCTGGTTAGAATCAGACTTTCCTTCTGCTCTTACCCTTCCCACTCAACCAGAATCTGAGAATTAAGAAGAAAACTGCTGGAAGACTCTGATGTTATTTTCATGAAATACGGTGGGAACAGTTTCATAATAGAGCAAGTGAAAAAAAAAAGCCACATTCCAGCTGGCAAGAGGAAAAAAGGTGGATGAGAAGGGAGGGTGACTGGATTTCATAGGAAATACTGAATGAAGAGGGGAGAGGAGAATAAGAAATGAAGAACGTGTGAAATGTCAGAGGGAAGCTGAGAACTGTAGCATATTGAGAAAGCACAGAGAATGTTAAGGGAGAAGTGGAGAATGAGAGATAATGGTGAAGGGTTTCTTTCTAATGATAGTCTAATGAATTTAACAGAACCACAGAAGATAAAACAAATTTAGGTGTTCAGAAGTAGAAGATAATCAGCACGTACACTTCACACAAAGTTATTCAAAGTTGAGGAGAAAATGTAAAAGAGCAACGAAAACTTTTGGGAAATTATACCTAAACAGTGTTTGAATACCATCTATGTGTAAAATAATAATGAACTTAGAAACTGGTTATATGTTTTGGGGAATTGTCATAATTGCGAACTTAAACTAACATAGCAGATGAGAAACTCTTCAGTTCTTGTTCACCATTTGGAAATGTTTCTTTTCTAAACAGATCATTCACTGGCATCTAAGCAGTCACCTTTCATTGCTTGACACCTATATCCCCGGGGAAGGGTTTGATGAACTTGTAAACAAGCACTGTGCTTTGAAGCTGAGATGAGTATGAGGGTAGACAGCAGACATCACATATGTGTACTGGCTGTAGGACTTCATAATAGGATTCCTGTCCAAAAATGTGAGTGACTGTTTGCAAGGTTGTGCCACTTGTACTTTTGCTTTCAACTGCATCAGCTTTGAAAAAAAAACCATAATCAACCAGAAATCTACACAGTGAAGGGGGTCAGGGTCTGAACTCCTCTGAGAATGTGTTGATTCATGTTTATTTTGTGAATCAGTAGGTAATCGTATGGGGAGAGGCAAAAACTAGTCCTTGTGTTTCGGCGACTTCAGTTCCTTTGTTATTTGCATATTGAAGGTTTTTATGACAAGGTTTTTTAGTTCTGAAACAGTACTGAAGTGTAATGAGAGTAGATTTCTTTGTAATGTTTCAAGTGTGCTCCATGTTCAGCATAGCTTTCCTCATGTTTGTTTTTTTTTCTTGCTTTAGGTAATGGTTGAAATTAGTAAGATAAAAGACAGATGATAATTTTGAAAAGTTAATTCAAGTTTAATGAAGTTCAGAAGTTCCAAGTTAAACTGAAATTATATGCAGAATTTTCTGCATGCTCTGTACTTTCTTTTGAATTGCTTATCATTCAGGAATGGGTGAATACCTGAACAACATATTATGGGTAATGCCTATGGCAGATATAATAAGGAGAGAAGTTTTTGGCATTAGAAAATCACTCTTATGTTAGCCTTCCCTACTCTGTCATTCTCAACTTAGCTGCCTGGAACCACAATCTATGTCCCCACTCTATGATATGATGAAATTCTGGGACTATGAAGAAGAGAGAATGTCTCTCTGCTCTCTCATTTCACAGTACTTAATACTTACTAAATTTCCATCTGCTACCAAATACTAAAAGTTATGTTCCAAAAATGAGAACATCTGCTTTCATGGTTAGAAGACCCAACTGAGTAAATCTTCATATACTTAGACTCCTTTAAAGATACTGTTATTTTGGAAGTTTTCCAAGGCCCTGCTATGAGGTAACCAACTCTGGCAGTCTTTTTGATACATTTAATGATGAGATGTGAAATATTTAGGTAAATATATGGATTGTTTTCAGAATAGTAAATAAAAAGGAAACATCTTAAAGGAAAAACCACAGATTTTAGGATTTTACAAATGGCTTTCTTTTGTTTGCATGCTTTCATAGAAACTTTACTCTTTAAAACCTTTCAGGTGAAAGAGGGTGATGCTGTATATGTTGTCAGCAACTTGTTCCAGTTTGACTTCTCACAATACTGCAGCTCAAGAGGAATTCAAGTCACAGAGTTTCAGTGTTGTTCCCAGCACCACTGCAATATCTCTGCAATATTGCAGAGTTTAATGTGGTTTATTAAAGTGCTACAGCTTTTCTCCACAGTTACATCTTTGCAAAACTCCTCTTGAAATTTGACCACTATTGTTTACTACTGGAGTAAGCTCCTCTGTCTTAACTGGGATGAAATCCAGTTGCTTTTCTCAGAATTACATGGTGTAGAAATCATTGAGGCAACTGAAAGATGTCCAAAGCCAATTCCCAAAATGATTCTTTCATCAAATTGCACAAGAAGTAGTTTCAACTAAAGCACTTGAAAGCATTTTTTTTCTCGATGGAGAACTTGGAAATTTGTTGCTGTCCATTATGACTTTGAATCAAGTCAGACTGAAATCTCCAGAGTAGTACTGTAAGATGAAAAGGTTTCATCTTACCAGAAACATTTCCTGGATCACTGAGCCATTGCCCTGTCTTCTTAGGCTGTATGTCTGTTAACCCTATGTGAAATAAAATGTGGTCAAGAATTGTAAAGAATGGTTAATCTTTCAGGTCCCTGCTTGATACCAAAAAGGCTATAAACTATGAGAAAAACATAGAAAAGAATGAGAGAAAAGGTGAATAGGCTAGTATTGTAGTGAGCTATCACCTTTATGCTGTTAGTTTGGATGAGAGATTGGTGTTCTTCTGTTTCTGCTGCTGAGAGTATTCTGAATGGTAACGGGTTTGGTCCCTGAGGGACAGAGTAGAGCAGCTGAGACAACATTAAATCCAGCAGATGAAGGTACAGTAAATGCCACAGGCAGTGTTCAATTTTGTGTGTTAGCAGCAAGGGATAGACATTTAAGAAGTGGAGAAATGGCAACCTTGTGTGATGGGATGTGATGGGAAAACATTGCACTTGTCCTGAATTGGCCTCTTATGCAATTAACTATGCTTTCTGTTGTTTCTTCTTTGTGATGGAAATGGCTAATGAGTAGAAAAAAATTAATTGACAGTATAAGCGTGTTCCCCACAAAACATAATTAGAAAGGTACCGTATGACACTTGAAAGAAGTGTGTGAAATATATCCACAGAAATCAGAGAGAAGCTTGTGGTTAGTTCTAAGGACCTAGAGGACATCCCTTCTAAGCCGGAAGGAGGGTTGTAGAATAAGGCTACAAGATTGCTTATCAGTGTTTCACAGTATACTGTGAAAACAATCTGGGTTTTACAGAAGAAAAAAAAAAGGCATATGGGATAATATCTCCAACTGCAATATAGCAGAGAACACTTACTTTTCAGTTTTGCTTTGTTTCCATCAGTCCTCTGTTAGCTTTAGAACTTTGAAACACCTCAAATCTCACAGTGGTTATCATTAGAAGGATCAAATCAGAACTATTTCAATTGTACATTGCCCAAAGAAAAGATTAAGCCTTCTTATTCTTTCCATTAAATACGTCTACACGCAGCACACACTGTGAAATCTGTGTTCTGTGATCTATGCTAATGGCTGTGCTGTGTGCAGAAGTGTTCAGATAATTCTTCCTGAACACCCTCAGTATCAGAGTCAGTAGAGTAGCACTCATGAAGCACCCTAACTAAGTCTTCCAGAGACAAAATTTCTTTAATTAAATCTAGATCCACCCTACTGTATGTGTGTGCAGCTGTGTTGTCATGTGCCAGCTCACTGAGCTGGGCTGCTGTTAGGCTGAGGATCTGTGTGGTGCACACTGTTACAGGCTGTCGAAATTCCTGCACTGCACAGCACTATCAATGATAGTTACTAAGAATCTTGAAAGAAATTCTGGCCAAATGTAAACAATGGAAGATATTGCTATTAATAATAATAATAATAATGACCATCATATCTAATGAAAACTTTTTTTCTTATCTAGAACAATTGCTAAAAAATCCAGTGTTCTAGGAAACATCATGTAACATTAACTTCTCTGAATAATACTGTTAAAAATCTGCTTTTTTTCCCCAAGTCACTAAAGTCCATTTTTCTTTATTGCATACATCTGCCCAAACTATCAGAACCTGGAAGCAGGTTGGACTTCCTGTGTCCAGATTTGTCTGCTGTCTACAACCCACCCCCACCGGGGAGGGCAGCACAGGCCAGAAGGAAGTACAGAGGCTTTCCAGACAGGAACTGCCAGAGACTAGAGTATTCCTTGTGTATCCTGCCGTGCCTACCTTATCGTCAGCCATGTCAACAGCATTGTGGAAAAGTCCCATCAACTACCTGAAAGGACAATACCCAAACCTACTGATTTCTTTTGGTGAGGAGCGGTAGCTTGGCTACTGCCCTAGGAGAGGAAATTAAAACTGAAATAAAAATAAAACACATATTCCTTGAGACCTGCAGGACATTGGGGTATTCACATACAGAACGGCAGTCCTGTAGAGGCTGTCATCACTGCGGTGACTTTTACTTAGAAATACTAAAATATTAATGTTTTCTCCTCATGAACAAGGTTTCTTCATAACTTTTCATTAAATTCTTTGTTTTACATTCACTGGCTGCATGACATATCTTTTTGGGGCATTAACTGTTGTTTTGATTTTCAAGTACTTATTGGAAATAACTTGCTAAAATCAGCAAGAAAATAATGAAGCATAACCAGTGAAATCTTATATCAGCCTTTCTTCGTACAAACTTAGATTCAAATTTCATTTTAGACCACAAATAAATAAATCTGGATATTTTTATTCCTAAACTGAATTTTTACTTATCAGAAAACTGGCAATGGAAGTGGTAAAATTGGACATATTTGAAAAAGTCTTCAATACCAAAGCAACTGGGTGATTGCTGGTCACAATTTAAAAAAAGCCAAACAGCTCAACAGCTTATTTTGTTTCCATCAGATTTTATTTTGCCTTGCACATAGTCAAGTGTCCCTCTGTGAAATAGGATGCTGACATGTAGGGATGTCAGTCGGGACTGGGAAGATACAACTATGAACGCCAAATACTCTGGTCTAAAACATATTCTCAACAGTAGAGGCATCATGGATTTGTAAGGATGGTATTAAAGCAATTTTAAAAAGGGGGATGGGAGGGTTTGGGGAGGTTTGTTCTGTGCAAAAGCTCAGAGTTGTACTTATTTTTTCTAACTTCATTAATTGGTATAATAGATATTGTCTCTGTTTGCAGAACTTGGTTTGCTTCTATTCTAAACCATGAGGGCTACAACGATACATGAACTCTGTGCTTTCAGACTTCTCATCCATTCATTTCCTCCAAACATAAAGTCTAGTTTTCTTCTTTTCACACAAAATCTAGTGATTATATACTGAATATTTCTATAACTATATCCTCAAAGTATTTTCAGGAAATACTGCACACAGGATTAAATACAAATGCATTTGGTACGTGATATACAGACAGCAACTGCAATGTTGTAAATTACTTCCACTATTGCACGCTCGCGAACCTTTTCCCATTTCCTCATTTTTGCCGGTTTGTGTTATTTTCTTTCCAGCTGTACTTCGGATTAGCCTGTAGGTGGCAGCATTTGAGAGCAGTTGTGGTTGAGGGCTGGCCACCATCTAGAATGCCATTCATGGGAAAGAATTATAAATAGATAGGACCAGGCATGTAGGTGCTCTGCTCAATATGCAATTCGCAGCAAAGACGCAGCAAAGCTTATACAGAACCATTCAAAATGTTAAAAAATATACTCGTACATGACCATTTCGTTCTTAACACTTCTTCTCTAACTTACGTATTTTTTATATAGAAGTGTACTTCTACCAATGCATATACATAGCTTTTGAAAGTGCTTTGAATCAAAATGGAAATTTTTTTCTGATATACTAAATGTGAAATCCTTTATCCTTTTCTTTCTTTCTTTCTTTCTTTCTTTCTTTCTTCCCCCCCCCCCCCTTTCTTTCTTTCTTTCTTTCTTTCTTTCTTTCTTTCTTTCTTTCTTTCTTTCTTTCTTTCTTTCTTTCTTTCTTTCTTTCTTCTTTCCTTCTTTCTTTTTTCTTTTTTCTTTTTCTTTCTTTCTCTTTATTTTTCTCTCTTTCTCTCTCTCTCTTACTTTCTTTTTCAATTTTTTTCTTTCTTTTTCTAGAAAGCAATTATTATCTAAGAAAGAAATGAGAAATAAAGGATCTTGAATTTAGCCTGCTTTTCAGTTATCTTTCAGTCACTTTAGAATGCCTAAATTACACTTTTACATGAATATGATGTGATCAACATGATATTTTAAAAACATACACAAAAATTTCTCTATTTTAATTCACTGAAAACTAAATGACCAGTGTTTATCTCATGTCGGGTTGTGTATTCCTTATATCTACAAGATTTATGGATCATTTCTCATATGCATTGTATCTCATGGCAGTAGGTAGTCAAAAAAATATATCCTTGCCTTTATGGAGATTGGGGTGTCCATGTGTGGTGGACAGATATGGTGGGATGGGTAGAGTGAACATCAGTACTGCTACATTTCATTCAACAGATATAATCTCTAATAAATATTAAAGAGAATTTTGTGTCCCTAAATTACTAGAAGATAACTTCTATTCCAGTATTTCTTCCCAATATCTACCCTAAATCTGACTTGATTTAAGCTTCAATCCATTAAATTGTTTCTTGGTCATGTTACTTGAAGGACCACGGGATCATAACATAACCATGCAGTATTCAAATTAATCACATTTGCAAATAATTCTGCAAATGGTGAAAGTCAGAAACCTGACTACATAACTGTAATTTAGGCTACATAGGCTGTAACAAATTAATGAGCTACATGCCTCTATGCTAGAATTTGCTGACTGAACTACACACACAAAGAAAAAATACCCTAACAAGATTTTGAGGATCTGCTTCACAATGTGTAGAACATGATTAGCCAAACAGCAGAATTTTTCTGTGGAGAGCTACATGTATATTCCACAAAGGAACAGGAGAAGAGGAGAGCCAGGTCAATCTGTTAGTATCAAAAAATAAAAAAAGAAAAAAGAAAAATTCAACATGATAAACTTGAGATAGTATTGTTTCAATCTGTTCCCTTGATATACTTTGACTCAAAAGAGAAAGCCTGAAAACAGATTTGGTTTCCTCAGACCCTTTGGCTAAATAATATTTTCTGTCTTGGTGGCTTTGTTATTCTGGCTCATGTTGAAAGGAACGGAAAACAAATTTTGTGACCATGACAAAATAATGATTGATACACTCAAGGTTTGATTCCTTTTTCTTTCTCCTAACTCAAATTCCCCATTCTACATGGGAATCTGCTACTGAAACAAAGGGAATGTTAAGCATTCAGCTTTGTATTCTTTTGAGACCCATATCAAAATGCTGCAGCAGTTTGACCACAACAAAACACGAGGCTGCATGGAAAAAAAATAAATTAGACATAGGCAGGTTTCCCACTAGTTATTGGATGTCTATGCCTGTTAGTGCTTTGTAAATCATAGAAATTTAATTCTGTTATTTAGATGTCCACATCTAAATGTACTAGTACAAAACATTAAAAAGAAAACAGATGTCCAGTTGGAATAAATAAGGACTGCATGCAGTGAGATAGGGAGACAGATTCCAGATTTGTCTTTGTGGGAATGCCATAGAAAATTCAGAATCAGCTGAAGGTGTTACCCTGAAATAAATTACTTATTCTACTTTTTGGACAAGTCTCATTCAGAGTTAGAGTGGCTTTAATTCTTTTTAGCTTAATTTACCAAGTAAGCTAAAATGAATTAGGGCCATTTTAATTCTGAATGAATAATTTAGTCCACCAATTTAAGTGAAATGCTTTGGTAGTTATTCATGAGCTAACCCAAGCCTAGCATCTAAACTGTTTAATGGGCAGTGGCTTTAGGCAGCAAGAGGCAGAGTGTACTTGTCCCTTTCATTTGCATTTTCAACCAGAAAAAGCAATCTAAATGAAGTTGAAAAGTTACCTCTTCTGAATTATATTTTTCCCACCAATGGTTAATATATGATAGCCCAGATATGTACTTAATGAACCAAGTCTAACATGCATTGAGAAACCTGCTATCCACAAATGAATAATTTATACAGGTTTAAGACCCAACATTTTATGCCATTAAATGTAGTACTTCCCTTTCTGTCTAACTTCATACTGTGAATCAGTATATATTGTTACTACAAGAGAACACATAATTACATATTTAGAAAGTTGGGATGGTAAGTCAGATGGAGTTACTTGAAGGAGTAGTGAGACAAGGAAGATCAGAGCGGCATACATATTGGAATGACAGCATAGAACCTTTTTACCCATTTGGTCACACTGAGATGCACACAAAAGTATATTAATATGCATATTAGTTGTTTTCCCTTTAATTTAGATGATAGCTGTTCAGAGAGTGAGATTGACATTGATGGCTTCATTGTCATGTAGAATATGCAATGTCTTAACTTCTCTGGCAATTTTAAAGACAGTAACATCGGGTAAAGATGGGAAACTCTCCTATGAAGTAGTAAAGGTTGCTAAAGAATCTAGCTGCAGTGTTTGCCTTTCTCTTGATTACTTACACATTTATAACACTGTCAGTCAGGTCTGGCTTCACTGGAATCAGTGCAGCCATGCTCTTACAACTATGATATAGGGCCATGCATAATGGGTTAATGTCCTTTTATTTATTACTATATCTTAGTTTTTATTATTTTTATAGAAAGTATCCTAGGATCTACTTGTTCAAAGCATAGAATTATTCAAAAGGCTTAAGGAATTTGTCCTGAAAATTTATGTGTTTATAGGCAAACATCTGCTAGGTCTGAAGCAATAGTTATGTAAATAAAGCCGTGATTCAGCTGTAGAAGTCTTAAATATGTTTCTACCATGACTTCAGTGAATGATACAGTAGTGTGAGAGACATTTGCAGTACATGAAGAATTTTTTCGAGGCAAGTGAATGTCCTGTGCTCATCACCTATACAGCTGCCATTCTGTAGTATTTGTTAATCTATCAGCTCCAGCTCACATTGTGGCAAGTATATTTTGAATAGTCTTCAATAATTAATGTACTTAATGATCTGTAACATCATGTTCTTAAAATCAAAATCTTGAGCTGATATACCTTTGGAAAGAGGAGTTTAATTTATTTTTGAATATCAATTTAGGCATATTTCTTTGTAATACTACAATAAAATAGACTATGATCATGGAAGAAACGTATTATGAAGAAGAAAAAATAGATAAAATTTCTCAAAGATGTACTCTAATTTTACAAAACAGGAACAAAATACATGTAACTTGAAGTGGTAAGAACTGCTTATATGCTTCCCAAATATAAACACACAGTGGTTTTGTGTGAAAGAGACATGAGTGAGCAAATGCACATAGAAGCTCATAAAGAGAAAACCTAAAGAAAACTCAAAAATATATATCATCTTTGTAAACTGACAGTATTGCTTCCATTACATTGTTCCTTTTTCTTTTAGTCTTGTTGGTATAATCATCTTGACTAAGGCAAGTTGAGACTGGGCAACAGAAAAGAGAAGATAAAGAATTATGGAGCTGTCAGTGTTTCATTCCAACTAACTGCATTTATTCACTTTGACTGGCCTATATGGGGCTAGATGACTGCAAATTCAATAGAAAATTATTTGCATTTCTTTTGTGGTTTCAAATTCTTCCTCATTGACCACATTTTATAGCTCCTTGTCTGCTTCATAAGAATTTCTTGTTCTCCATTTTGTCATCTCACTTTTTTTGCTCTAAACCAGTAGAGCAGGAAATATTCCAAAAATTCAATTCTTCCCATCTGAGGTGTGCTTCTGTCTCATAGGTTACTTATGACCATGTGTATATGCTTCAGTATGTGTATGTTTTAGTTACTGGCCAGCTGAAAGGAAAGTTACAGTTCTGTCTAACTTTTCTCTGCTGATTGGTTTTCTATTTCTGGCTATTTTTGATCTACATTACTGTATCAAAGTTGCTCTCTAGCATATGAAGGATTTATCTTGATTGACTAAGCAGGATTGTTTAATATATATAAAAATGAATAAAACAAAATAAATTTTAAAAAAAGTAAGAAAATTTGATTTCAAAAAAGAAAGAATCCCCTGAATATGTGCTGTAGATACAGGATATGTTGATATTAGTAGAAACCTAGAGCTCTTTAAAGTGTATGGATATATGGTTTTTGAAAGTTTACAAGAAAAATTTCCTGTTACTAGTGTCTATGTGCTGTGTGCTAAACACAAACGTGGAGCTTTCCTTTACTTTTCTGAGGCCTGATGAAGAGGTGGGCAAGCAACCATGAGCTCCTTTCCTTAGAAGGAGGTTGCAGAAAGCCTTTATGAAAATGGAACTGACAGACCAACAATCAATTTTGCCTTAGTGTCTCATGAGAGTGTGTCTTAACTCTTTTTTATAGATTGCTAGATGAGAAACTCTTGGGTCAGAACTGTATTTCATGAATTCTAGCAAAGAAGACTAATCATATGTGCATATGCAATAAAAATAATATACTTTCATTCCTTCCTTTTCTCTCATATTGATGCTGAACATTGCTTTTCCTCCTCTTCTTACATGATCAAAGTAGTCAGTAAATACAATTGGTCTTCCTCTATTTGCTGCTGTAGTACAGTGCCATTTCCCATTCTTTTCAGATAGCCTGTGCATTCCAACTGGCTCATTTCTTGCGTTTTAGCAGTTTTCTAACAGGAAAAATAGTTTATACTTTTTAACACACTGTACCAACTTAAATGTTTAGACTTTGCATAATCACTCCTACCTGTAGTAATTTTGGTATTTTTCATGTGAGTTTTTAATTACAGTATAAAGCATAATTCCAACCTAATACTTTATTCAAATCCTGATTTATATCTTAGCAAGATATTAAAAGACCTTCAGTTAAAAAAAAAAGTTTCAAAGAAGAATACAGAATATGAAATAATGAAATACTACAATGCTGGTACTGATATTACAGGAAATGTCTATAAAATTCTGACAAAAAAAGGACTTTTTATATGACTCCTTTTTTCTTCAAATTTTTCATATTTTGCCAAGCAAGTTTCAATAACCCAAAGTGTCTATCTGGACATGTTTCTGAAACACAGTACATATTTCCCATGAAAAATGTAGAAATAACTGTTTTACTTTGGAGTTTTTAATACTTCTTTCTTGCAAGAATTGAGCTATTGCCATTTAATAAACAGAAAATGAGATGCAAAACTTTTACTTTTGCAGTTATAGATCTCGAGTTATTTTTTACATGTTGTTGATAAATACATACATTAAAGTTAAATGAAACACAACTTGGGCCACCAGCAGTTCTTAAAACAGTGTGATTAACATTGGGGTGCCACACTGTTGAGTACCACGTCTGAGTCTTTTCAGTATTTCAAAAGGAGTAAATATACAGCCACAGCTGACCAAAACAAGTAATTATAAGAATGGAGCAGTCTCTCTGGATGGCTTCAGTATCTTGGTGTACTTTGTTTTACTAATCTAATATTGCCCCTTGCTTGTAGATATGCCTGAGAATTCACAGATTCTAATAGGTTAATAGAGGAATTTAGGTAAATTAATGTGAACACAGTGTGGTGCCGGTACATGAAGGGGAAGAAAGAGATTTTAAGTATACAAACAGCAAGTTAGGGGGCTGATAGGGAGTCTGAGCTGGAGGACGTGAGGTATTTTCATGGCCATAACTGGTATCAAGTAAAACTGTGTATGGCTCAGAGGTTCTTACTTATCGTAGAAAACATACAACTGGAGAGGATGCAGAGAAAAGTCTCTGAAATTAAATGATTATAGAAAACTCTAACAGTAAAGAAAGCAAACAGATATAAACAGGAAAGTAAAACTGAGGAATTAAAATATTAAATTCGGGTCTTCTGTTTCCCAAAATTTAGTCTACACTGCCTGAGCTGGCTGGGCAACAATTTTCCAATTAAACAATCACATGAATACATGTGTTATATTTATTAAAAGGAAAGATTTCTAAGTGACACAAACAAATCTCAAGCACTACTGCTGGGATGATTGTCTTCTAAAGGAGAGAATAATAAAAACAAGTAGAAGAAAACAGGCCACCTCTTGTTTTTAAGAAAAAAACCCAAACGAAACACTATTTTTTAAAAAATTCTCTATTTCATTTTCTTTTCCTGAGGTCTAGTTTCTCTGCCACGTGCCAAACTAATATTCCCTTGTGTTTGTTGACTTGCAGCAAACAACACTGAACAGCTTTATGTTTTGTCCTTCCTAATACCCAAGAGCCATTGCAGTGGAAGCTTTCTGCAGATGTGATCATTACTAGAGGAGGGCCTCTTTGTTGTCCTGGTACAGGGGGTATCCAGGTTCTTTTGCCAGCCACACTGACTGCCTCAAGAGAAGAGAGGACATTGCTCCCATTTTAACAATCAGATCTGCCTCCCTTACTTTAGTCATCTTGGTTCAAATGAGATTGTTCTTATTTACAGGGGAGACAGTGCTCTCCTGCCAAGCTTGGGCAGTCTTGCTGTCTCTAGGTGAAGACCACTGGATTCACCAAACTGTCTGTAAGGAGTACAAGCCCCTGTTCACAGCTTTCAGACTTAGTGGTGGAAGAAGAAAAGGCATTATTATGATTCTACAGTAGCACGTACATATCTCCAGAACCTTGCTGTGCCACGACTGATCAGACTTAGAATAAAATATCTACCACTGGCTCTCTAACAAGCACCCCACAGGCCTCATCTGTCACTGGTTATTTATATCAAAGTGACCTTAGAATGATGTACAAGCAGAAGATGCTTAGGGAACATGATAGTGATCATCAAGGGATATGTCCTTCCAGGCTGTCAGTGGCCTCAGAACAAGCTTCTTGAGGGCAGCCTGGCACTCAGCCTTCAGTCTCCCTGTGCAGAGCGCTGTGCTAAGTCCCGTGGCCCTGCAGCATCACAGGTCAGCTCTCTGCTCAAGTCACCAAAGGAAGCATGAGCAGTGGAGACAAACCTGCACTGTTCACACCTTCCACTATAAAGCCATTCCAAAAACAGTACGCAGAGAGATCCCATTGAAAGGGTTATGAAAATGGAGAGCATCTGATTAGAAGCAAAACCAAAGAGCCAAATTGCTGTTCTGCCATGGACCAGGTCAGAAGAAATACACCATATTTAATTTGATAGGCTCTATTCTTTAATTAACACATTGAATGATCATGCTTTGTATCTAATAGCTTAGGTTTCTTGGGGGATCAAAAATGCATCTATATGTCTGCTTTTAGTTCATTGCAGCAGTTTTGAACAGTTGCAGAATATTTATGAACTCCTACAATCCTTACCGTCAGCTGAAATTCCTTTTTCCTAATGAGAACTGCAGCTGACAAGCAGCATCATCAATAGGTTGAACATGATAAGAATTCACAGCCATGAAGCAGAATGCCAGATCTGAAGCTGAATAAGATGACTGGGTTTAGGTACTCACTTTTCTGGCGGATCCGTTTATTCATCCTCCACATGTGCAGAAATTATCAACAACTCTTCCATCAGTACAATTATATAGAATAGGAACTATGAAGAGATACATAGGTTGCAAAGACTCTTAGCTACTCTTTCCTACTTGTTGCAAATTAAGAATTGTTAATTTCTTAACAACCTTAGGGGATGGGATGAGCAGGTTTGAAGCTGCTTATCCTTTGGTTATTGTCTTCTAATATTTTATCCCTCTACATGCTCAATGTAATTATGATTCTTGGATTGCATCCCATATATTTATAGTTCTTCTATTTCTTTTTTCACTAAATAAAGTTGCTATTATATTTTATTATGAAGATTGCTAATGTAGGAAGTAATATTTTACTTTTTTTGTAAATCCTAGTGTGCTTGAATAGATGCAATATATTTTTTCTAATTTGTATTTTTCCAAATTCATTCAGTGATGGAAGTTCTGGAGTAACTGATTTTTTGCTTCATGACACAAATATATTTGGGGCTGGCTTAAATGTGTAACTGAGAAAGGGCTTTTGTTTTAATTAGAATTAAAATTCAAATTGTAGCTTTACTAGAAATAACTGAAATTAAGCTATTTCAACTTTTTCAAAATGCTCTTCTTGCTTTCTTCTTTCTTCCCTTTTGTCTGAAGCTCTTAGCTTAGTTTAGATTAACCAGTAAGTCTGGCCTTGAAGCAGCTTTTTCTTATGAAATAAGTTCTTTATATGAAAAATATCACTTACTGCCCAGTGGAATTCCTTATTTGTACAATCTCTCCTGAATTGGATTTAATATTGGCCTGGTCCTTTACTGTATCATGTTACAATGAATCAATACAATAGAGTGCAATTTTCTTGTGACTTTTTAAATAGATATTATTTAGCTTAGAGGGACTAGTAAACAATGATATAAATAAAATTAAATGTGTGTATATATATATATATATAAAACATATTAAAATTTTAGTTAAAAGCAGAGCAGTTAAAAACCAGTACCATTCATCTTATATACCTTGAGGGTGCGCTGAACTAAGTTCATAAAAAGCCAGTGAAAACAGAAGCCCTGATGATAGTTACCATCTTCCTCAGCCCTATAGTCTTCCTGGGTGGAGCAGAGCCAGACTGCCCCTGATCAGACATGTAAGCTATGTGATTTTTTTGCTAATGTAGAGACATGCCTTTGATTTTTTTGGTTTGGGGTTTGTTTGGTTTTTTTGCTTTTTTTTTTTTTTTTTTGACTTGGGTTTTTTCTTTTCCTTTTTTGTTTTTTCTTTTCTTCATCCATTTTTCTGCTTGCCTGATTTTCTTCTTTAGATATTGTTTAGTTAGTCATAGGACTGCTACTTTTTCCTAATGTTCTGAAGTCTGCAGAAGTCTCCTTTCTGCTGTACCAAATTCTGTGTCCAACAAGTAAATTTCTAGTTTCAAGATTTCCAAGACGTTAAGAGGATCTACTCCTTGCAGAGGTAAGGAGAGAAACCTTACCGTAGAGACGGAACTCTATGCCAACAATTTCCATCTTAAAGGAGTGGTATTTATGTAGACTCTTTAAAAATTAGTCATAAACATTCCCCAGATCCCCAGTTTATAAGTCTTTTATCTCAGAATTCCTAAGCTATATTTTGACTACCGGAGTTAGGTAATTAAATGACCATGGAAATAACACATCTCTCCAACTGTTAGTCTCAAGTCTGGATCTGCAGTTAGTTTGTTAAACTGGTGTGGGATTTAAAATTTGCTTCAACTCTAAATACCAACTAAGGGATTTATCCTTTCTTACACAAAAAAGATTTGTCTCTAGGGTGAGATTTTTTTTAAGGTTTTTTTATGTACTTTGAATAGCACCTTCTTTTCAGAATGAAATTTATGTACTTCCCTATTGCTGCAGGTGTTTGTTCAGAAGAGCACCAATTGTCCATTGATCAAGTATAATAATTTTACTCTGCACAAATGTTTTACTTTTTTTAACAAATTCCTGCTTTTTTTTTTTAGCAGGCTGACCTGGCCCTGCCACAGGAGTATTTAAAAGATGTAGTGGCAGAAGTTCCTAAATGCAGTTTAGTACATATCCAGTGAATACAACCATAACATTTCACATCAGTAACAGTGATGGGCCTTGGGGTAATAAGATAACAGCAACAATAAGAAAAATCATTGTCCCAGCTGGCACTTTTTCTCCTGGATTATTGCACTGTCTCATGTTTAATACTGGGAATAATTTATTGTGATTACATTTTTTAAAACTGCTACTTAGCGGCAAATCCAAGCTGACCTCATTATGAATAAGGATTTAGTGAAATCACTCTTTAACTAGCTGCAATTGGTTCTATAATCTAAAGCATTAAATAGTATGGATATGCAGAAGAATCCACATGATCTAACAGAACATAGAGTTAGAAGCTAGAAAATCATTATTCTGGGTCTGGCAGTCCTGTGTTCTGCTCAAAACCAGAGAAATTAATCTGTCTGGAGCCAATTCTGCTCACACAGCAGTTATATGCAAATTTAATTCTGTTATTTCATTACTTCTGATTTACACTGGTGGAGGTCAAAGTATTGTCATTTGTAGGTGACGTTACTCTAACGTATTAAGACCACAACATGTGGTAGAATGAGACTTGTTTGTTCTTTTGATAGTGGGAAATAATTTAAATATACCATGAAATGATCAAAATGACATATGTGCTTACTCTGATCCCAAATATAGGGGGCTGTATATGAGTACTAATGACTTATTTTTGGACAGAATCTGTTACATAAAAAATTGCTTCTTCATGTCTTTTGGGAACTTGTAATGATTTTTGAAAAGCATAAATTGCATGAAAGGACAAAATGGAAGCATCTGTTCTATGGGCTAGACTCTATATGTGTGCAGTTATATGGCACCAAGCCCTTTTCCCAGAGCTAGATCTTGTGCACCCAGGCTATCCTTTGGAGGTGTTTTACATATGTTAGCATGTGGGCATTTGTATAACCACATCTTGCATCAATGGATTCTGCTGTCATCCTGGGAAATAAACTTCTCTGACTGCAGATGTAAGTACTTTGGAGCTCCAGAGTCAGTTCTGCCACAGAGCACTCCAGTTCAGTCAGGCTTTGCAGTCTTATTGCTGCACTATTTTCAAAACCTTCATTAAAACTAATGGAATGTTACTTTTATAACCTAGGATTCCTTAAGCAGACTTTAGTTGAGTTTTCTACTTATATATCAAACAAATAATGATTTTTAAAAGCCAAAAATATATTTCCATTTGCTGAAAGCTGTTGCTAAAATCATGACTATAGTCTTTAGAAGCACTTTATTTACTCTGAGATGTGAATGAATATCAAGTCGAAGTAACTTCTAGAAATAAAAAAAAAAATCCAACTTAAATAAATCTGGTAAAATGCAAAAAATATTCCACAAGATCAGTACAGAATGAGCAGTCTGTATTAGGTCTAAAGTTAGGATTTCTTTTCTGGTCTTCTGAGAACTGGTACCTTATGAGCTTCAACATAATCTTTTCAGCCTACTTAATATGCTCTTTATTTCATGCTCTTGACTGAAACAAATAATACATGCTGTATAACTTTTGTGGTCAAGATAATGGTTTTTTTACTGAATTTTCTTAACTTACAGTTTCTTCCACCTTATTATATTTTCAAAGTTACCTGTTAGTCACTGAAGGGAATACGAAATATGTCTAATCTGTTCTTTATGGTAGTAGTGTTGGAGCCATGGTCATCTACATACCCGTAGTTCTGATTATTGGTTGGACAATCAAAATAAGTCTCTAGTGAGCATAATTTAATTTACTGATTCAGAATTTTTTTAATGTAAATATTCCATTATACGTGCCTACAATAGACTTTTTTCAGGTAGCTAAATATTTAGGATATTTTCAGACAACCGACACAAAAGAGGCAAAAGCTTAATTTGAGGCAAATTCAATTTTTTGTTTGAAAATAACTTTGTAGAGAAGCTATTTTATTGAGGTCTGTACTGAGTTCTTTCCCAGCCCTTTCTAGGCAGCAGAATAGAGGCATTTGGAGAGATTTATAGGCTGCCTGTGGGAAGATGTATAAGCAGCACTGTCAATGATTCAAAAAAAAAGGTTTATAGTTAGGAGCAGCAGGATGAGATTCAAGTCATAAGCCTCTTAGAGAGCCACGATACACATCCCAGTTGCAGGTCTCTAGCTGTTAAGGGGAAGTCTGTTTGCACTAAGTAAAACACAATGAACTGCAGACTTCTCCAAAATATATTTGTTTTTCTGTGTCCATAAACAAGAGGTCATTCTGAGAATACATTTGTATGAGTTACAGTTAGAGCTCCCAGAGTAATGAGTATTACAAACTCTATAGTTTTAAGTCCAGAACTAAACATCTTCATTGAAAAAATCCCTGCTTGCAATCTCCAGACATTCATGTATGTTGAGTCTTGGCATAATTTCCCCAAATGATGGACCATGGTGAGCTAAGACAGCTCTTAGGTAGCCACACTGACTGTTATGCTGACAAGCTGAAATGAATTACATAAGATGTATCCTGTGTAGCCATCACGGAATAGACACTTCTAAAAGATCCTTATTGAGATGTGTAGGAGAAACTCTGTAGAGTACACTTTGATTAATCATTGTGGAGGTCAAAATGTATAGATTGTTGCAGTAATATTTGTAGGACATGCATGAGAATTTTAAGTGATTCAAGTGTAATATCATGTGAGAATGTAGGAATAATAAGAATACTAAAATTAATTAGTTTGATGATTATTGATAAAAAACAGGCTCCACCTCTGAGGATGTACCACTTGAGTAGTGTCATCCCCATGATTCTCCCTCCTATCATTCCCTATGAGTATCAATGTTCTCTATTCCTTTCTAATTTAATCAGTGAAGTGGGCCAGAAGGTACACTGCTATGACTGAGTAGAAATCTCTGCCATGGCTGAAAAACAACATTTTTAAAAGTTTTTAAAAAATATGTATGTTGCAAAAACAATATATTGATGGGTCTCAGAGTAATCTATGTGCTTGGTAGGCCTGTAGAGCGTCATTATCATAATCTCAGTAATTCTAATGGATTCATTTCCTCAATCCTGTAAAGTGCTGTTCCTGTGTTAAAAGTAGTACACCATGATCAGATGGATTATGCCCATCGAATACATCTGCTCTTAGGTTAAATTTTCTGCTTTATATATTTTTTTTTTATATTGTGGCATTGGGCATTTGGTCCGGTGTTAAGTAGGTGAGAAATCCTGCACCTCAGTTATTCTTTAATGCAGGCTTCAGGCTGAACTTCTCTAAGAGGTATTTGACAAACTGTGCTTTGTTTAGCTCAGGTCTGCAGCTGAACAGTTAGTTTGCTTTTACAGAACCATTGCATGGGCAACACCTGTAGAGTAAGCCAAGGTACTCTCTGATACTGGCCCATAGAGCTAGGAAGGGCACGTTAGCAGATGCACTGAGATATGTTTTCCAAGTGCGGATTATGCCAGAAGAGTGAAGGAGAACATTGGGTTTTAGCCTCAGTGAGATATTTGAGTCCTCAAAAACATAAAATGGATTGCTGGGTCTGAGTCTGAAATCTGAATTTCAGAGACATAGAAAAGTGCTTTTACCAAAGTCAGTGAAAACATCTAGTGTAATTTCAAACAATCCTGAAAGATCTAGGTCCAAGAGATTTTCATTGACAGTTTTGGTTAGATCTCTTGTGGGCTTTCCTACTTGAAATCCCATGCATGTATTTCTGAAGGAAGGATTTAGATTTATTTTAGGATTCAATTTTAGTTACTTAGCATTGGAACAGACTCTCCAGGGAAGTGATGGAGTTGCCATCCCTGAAAGTGTTCAAAAAACGTGTGGATATGGCACTCGAGGACATGGTTTAGAGGTGAACACTGTAGTGGTGCTGGGATGATGGTTGGATTTGGTGATCATAGAGGTCTTTTCCAATCTTAAGAACTCCATGATTCTGTGATTGTGAAAATTTGACCTGAGGTTTAAATTTTGAATCACTGGTTTTCCTCTTATTTGTGTTGTGTTTTCCCATTAAGATTTCCCCTTTTTGACTAGAGGAGAGTTATTTTTGACTCATATTCAAGACAAGGGTGTCCCATAGGAGTTCAGAGAGGACTTATGGCACCACAAGATACCTTTTAAGAGGTTCCTGGTCTGTTTTGGAAACCACTGTAACACCCTTCCTATCCGGGCAGTGTGTCTTACACAGATCTCCCAGGATGAATTGGGTGGACCAATACCTTTGAAATTGCATGTGTGTGATCATTAACCTGCAAGTGACAATTAGCAAGGGCATGTACCCTTGTGAACTGGTTGTATAAACCTTTTAACTCAGAGTAGATGTCTGGTTTTGGTAAAGACCTTCTAGTCCATCTCCTCAGTTTAGAAACTATGGTCTGCCTGGGTGGAACCAAGCAATTTTACAACAGTCAAGGCTCTTGTCCTTTACTTTTATTCCTCTCTCTCTACATAAAATTTAGCAGCTACCCATGTCTGTTTACAAAACAGCCAGCTTTGTGGTATCACAAATGATAAAAATATAATGTGCAAAATTCACATCCAACAACACTTCTTCCATTTTTAATTATTTTCTCATAAAAGCCAATTAGGAGACTTAAACAAGGACAAGAAAATGCTCTTAAAAAGGCATGCAATATAATTTAGCTTCACCTAGAAGCTTTACCATTCTAAAAAAATATCCACACTCAGTTTAACTGTTCTTAGTGATTACATTTTGCAGTACCTGTTATTTAAAATATTGATTCTTGTTCTTTCTCTTCATACAGCTTTAGAATCTTTCACAGAGTGTAAACTTCCCTGCCATAAATTCATAGATAATTCATCTCATATTTTCATGAGTGCTTCTATCATTTAGAAAAGATTAGGCAACCATCTGCAGAAATGTCTGCAGTAAATAGTTGCAGGGCAAGGAAATAGTCTAGATGTCCTTGTGAGTCCTGCTTTTTAGTTTACTTACTTTTCAGTCATTCTAAGACAGAAAATAAGAATTATTGGATTAAAGAATAGCTTAGTGAATTACAGTTTATCCTCAGTCTTCATCTCTTGACTTTTAATTGTACAGAACAATAAAGAGGCACATACTAGCCTGTGTGTTAGAACTATGTAGCTTCCTGCAGTGTTCAGTGAAATAAACTGTTTATATAAAAATGATGCCATTCTGAAATAACTCCTGCACTGGCTAACCATATCAGCAATTCAGTTAATTAAATATACAACAAAAGCAAAATACTTAAGGTAGAAGTAAAATAGTATGAAATATAAAGAAGAAATGAAGATAGTGAAGAATTATTATTATACCAGGATTTAAAATTTTAAAGGCTGCACATTAATAAGTTATTATAGTAGAAACATTAAAATGATGAGAATACTACAAGAGAATGCATTAAAAGTCTTTCATTTAAAAAAGCAAAAGTATATAAAGTTAATCCCCTGTGTTTTCATTCTTTAATGTGTTATTACATCCATGAAACTTTTGAGAGAACAGTATGGAACAGGAGAGAAAAACATACTGCTAAATTTACAGGATTCAAATGTTAAACTTGAAAATGTAAAGTGCTTTTTATCAGTATTGTTATTTTTCTTTGAATGCAAACATTTTGGGATAGATTACTACGGAAATATATGAATGAGAAAAATGTGAAGTACAGAGCATCTTCTGACTACCTGGCCATAATTACAAATGTAGATTTGGTAGATATAAAAAGGGGTAAAGCTGTAGTTTGGGCTTCCATCCACCCCTCCTTTTCCTCTTCGCTTAGTTATAGTTCTGCAAAGCACATGTGAAAACACACTACCTGTTGTGGTGACATTTTACATTCATTTTGAACAGGTATGAGTCACTTCTTTAGATTTTTATGCTCAGCTTCTCCTGCCTAGGTGTATGATGATGAGCAATTGGGGCCAGGAAGGCAAGTAATAGAGTTTGCACAGTTTCAACATTCTCTGCACATTGAAAGTGAATAAATATTACATCTGTATGATATTCTTCACTGATCAAATCTGTAGCCATAAATAAACAGGTTCAGATCCCACTAAAGATAATGGCTGGCCAAGAGAGTCACTGCAGAGATGCACAGAGAGACAGCATATTGCACTGCCATGAGAAAGTCTAGCTCCTCGGGATTTGTGCTATCATTTATATTTTAATTCAGCAATATTTCATTTCTTATGTCATTAAAAATACCAGCAGTAGTATTAATCCAAAATTATGTCCTAGGAGTAAATGGGTCTCCCTAGAGATGAATATAAACTAATTACCTTTGAACAATATGTTGACTGTTAAGAATACATAATGATTTTCCCTAAATTTTTGAGAGATGAAAGAGTGCATGTGTATATGTATTAGGATATCTCTGTGTGCAAGAGAAAGGAAATCTTGTATCTAATTTCCTACAAATGTTTACCTGTCTTTTACCTGATAAAATGCAATAATTTTTTACAATTTAAAAAATATACTGTGTTAGTACAAATTCTTTGGCCTTTCATATTTCCACTATCATAAAATCCTTTCCGTGTTCTCATGAGTAACAGCACATTTTTCTCACTGTGTTCATGAATACAGCTCAGTTCAGATCTTAATTTGCTCTAGTGAAAGAAATTATTCCATTCAGTTTGAAACTGATCAAAGCTCTTCTATACTGTTTTGGAGAGCCAAAAGGGGACTTTTTATGGGACCAGGATCTACGTAGGAAGTAAGCAAAGGCTGTTTTAAGAATGTTTTCCACATTCACTAAGAAGACGTTCCCATGGAAATCTAAATCAGCTAATGGTTACGTTACCCTTTTGGCAACTTGCCTGCCTCATGAGGAAATATCATTTTAAGGGGTTCCCATAGAACGGTATAGCTTAAATCTGTACTGCAGAGTGATGGCATTCACTAATGCCCTGAAGCTCTGTGTCCTGCCAATGCAGCATTAGAGAACAAGTGCTTCCTTGTGGGGCCTGGGTACCCTGCTACAGTGAAGCAGTGCTGGAGATAGAGAAGGGAATGCTCCTCCGATTTCCTTCTGTCATAGGACTTGCTGTAAGGAAAAAAAAAGCAACAAAAACCCTGCAGCTCATGTTTTGTTTGGTTTGAGTGTTTTGTTTTGGGGTTTTATTAATTTTCAGTCCTACAAAAGAAGAACTAAAAAAAAAACAAAACAAAAACTCAGTCCTTTGAATGTAGTGACATTTATTATGTATATTTTATAGTGAAAATGAAACAGAAAGTCACAGCTTCTCAAGTCAATGCAAAATTGTGTTTCTAAGTCAACACACATCCTGCCATCTAGTGACCAGAAGAAATTATACTGACCAGTTGCCAATGTGATGAGAAGCCCCAAGTACTGCTACTGCTGTATCTTTGTGGGAGAACCTCTAGAGTGGGCTAAAAAAATGTGCAGAAAACTTTTTCAAGCTCCTGGAAGTCAGAAATTGATGAGATCTACTAAAATTAGTCAATATTGCAGTCCAAAAATTGATTTAAACAAACTGATTCTTTAGGTATTTCTCTCCTCCCCCTTCACCTGGGACTGCATTTTGCATAATTTCTGGGAAGAACATTTGTGTGTTAGCCCAGAGAGGATGTCATGCTACTGCACATGAGACAGTTTGTATTATTGCACATTCTGGCTGCAAGACCTATTATGTTCATTCTGTAGTCAAGAGTAAATGAAAACACTAATTTGGCTAGTTACAGTTCAGGAGTGGGCAGGATAGTATGAATCACACTGCCGGAGTGCTGTGGGTGAAAGAAAATGACAGTCACTTTGGGGAATTGGCTGCCTCTTCTTGCTTTTAAGGTTCTGAAAAGCCTTCAGGAAACTGCTCTTATTTTCCAGGTGGTTCTGTACAAGCTGATGACACTCAGAATCTCTCAGAAGTTTCTTGACATTGTACATGTCCTGAGGGGGTAACCCCAGAGGTCTCAGAGTCACTTTTTTTTTTTGTTCATTCATGATGCCATCACCAACTACTATGCTGAAAAAGGCTTTTTGTATTAATGCCAGTGTGTCCTGCACCATAAATAGCACAATTCATAGTAGATGGTACACCATAATACATTTGCACTGTGAAGTTTCCATGAAATGTGATAAAAAATAGCTATAAAAGCCAAGCCAACATGGTTTATAATGTCATCTGATATATGTAACAAATATATATATATATGTATATATATATATATATGTGTTACAAATATGATAAAACAACCTAGGCATAAAATCTGTTTGATACCAACTTTAATTTTTAAGCATATTCACTTGTCAAAAAGCAGAGAATAGCCTTGGTGAGTAGAACTTTGCAAAGCCGGTATTTTTCTTTTGTATTTCTCAGTTGTCCTAGTTTGCATTTTTACACTGTTAACAGATTTTTTTCTTCTTTATTCCTACAGAGAGCACATGGCACCTCTCTTCTCTCCTAAAAACGTACACCTACACTGGCCGCAAGATTTTAGCTTCTGCTTTAAAAACTAAAAAGGTTACTCAATAGGAATAAAAATTCACGTAACATAACATAATGTAACATAAAAATAAAGGTAAAGCCAATGGGAATAGTGATAAGAGCTGTAAATAAAACTGAACTGTAAACTTTGGAATTGCAAATTTTTTTCTCTCCTAGGAGGCATGGAATTATCTTACATGCCTCAGCTTATATGGAAAATGAAATAATGGAATCATATAATCATTTAGGTTGGAAAAGCCCTCCAAGATCATCAACCTTTGACCAAATACCACCATGCAAACTAAACCATAGCACTAAGTTCCACGTCCAGCCATTTTTTAACACTTCCAGAGATGGTGACTCCACCACCTCCCTGGCCAGTCTGTTCCTATGCTTAACCAAATAAAATGTCACATCCATATTAAAATATCTGCATTACTAAAATACTTTGAAGTATTGATCCATTATATACAGCTGAGGATAGATAAAATAGGCATCCTGTTGCAGGGATCTCTTGTACTTCCTTAGCCACCAAAGGACCACTGTCAGCAGAATAAATTATTTTATCAGATAACTAAACCTCATGTTTTCTACCACAAATGTTTGGAATATGTTATGATTTGTTATAAGTCTTGGTCTGGTTAAAATGATTCAAGTTCCCCATAATGCTATTTGTTATTTACATTTTGAGGTATTGATGAGTTTTACCTTCATGCTGTGTAGATTATAGCATTAACAATGTAATAAAAAGGCTTAAAACCCTTGCATGTTTCCAGGCCTAACTTAGAGTCACACTGTTGAGTTCTGAATTAGACTATGTACTTGTTTGTTGCTGAAAGGATTTCCCCTTGTATTTAACGAAACAATATGATTAATATCAATGTTTGAGGTAAAAGCAGAGAAGAACTGTCCTGTTTCACCCAAATAAAATTTAGGACAGACATTACCAAAAGAATTCTCTTCAGAAACTAATGTCTACAAAAATACCTTCTTCTGGGTTAGAAAACTTATTTTCAGCAGCAAGAACTAGGTAAGAAGAGTGGGAATGATAAAAATTCCTTTACTCAAAATGTCAATTCAAATATCCAATATTATATCCCAGATATCAGGTCTTGAATCATGCTGACTTGACCTTGCAGAACACCTCTGTGCCAGATACTGCCTACATTAGGATGATTCTTATCACCTTTCCTCACAAAGAGGTCCTTGAATTTACTGTGCCATTTAGTCATACTCTAAGCTGACTTGGGTTAAAATGCTTTCCCAGCCCAGAAAGCATTTAAATACTGCTTTTCTGTGAAGTATTGAGGGAAAACAACGGCATAATGGGTTCACCTTCTATGTTTATTACCTAGGATCTGAAAATGAAGGAAGGTTTCATTCTATTTAGTATTTATTGTAAACTTAAGTAAGATACTATATTATAAAGTGCTTCATAAAAAATGCATTACTGTTAAGTTTCTTAGATTAAAAAATTTTAAGAACATTGTACTTATACACAGAAAGTGGACATTTCTGATCCCATTAGAAAAATGTACTTGACCCTTTTTTTTTTTCTTTTCTCAGGAGGCCTGAATTTTAATGAGGCCTCACCCATGCCAGTACATTGCATTTCCTGGTACTGCTTTTGTTCTCATGTGGCATTCAGTTAAATACTTCAGCTGAATATGAAAATGAGAGCATTGCATAAGTTTGGTTCCATTTTTTGACAAAACTTATAAGAAATATTTTTCTCTGTGCAATGAAAAAATTATCTTTAATATATGCTTGCTATATAAATGCTTAATATATCAAAGGGAGATTAGCTGAAAAGTGCATCTCAAAGACCATCAGCAATAGTTGAAGCGAATTGAAAATGTGTTGTTGCTTAAGTGGAAAAATGAAAAAATTGAGGCATTACAATCATGCTCAGTGGTATTTGTAACTCCATTGTTATGACTGGAGCTATATCAGGTACTTTCCACAACCCAGAGAACTGATCTCCCAGACATCCCTGTGCCTCTTCACCAGCAGTCTCTGTCCTGCAGGACACTGCATGTGCCCACACCCAGCACAAGATGCTGCAGGACTGGGACCAAAACATTCACCACCTCCCTGTATGCCTCTGGAAAGCCTTCCTCTAGCAAAGGTGTCCCATTATTGCACTCTGTTACTTAAAAAGTAGAACTAAGTCTTCTGCAAGAATGGTGCCGTATCCCCTAAATTGCCTGACAAGCAGAGATCATGCAGGCAGCAAACTCAGAGTAAACATGCCTTGCTGTGACAGCCTCTTTGGGAGGAAAGCTATGTAAAGTCTCCTGCTGTTACCATGTTAATTACAGTTTAAATGTGTCATCTGTACTGCACCTTGTAAAATTTGTAAAAATATTCTAATCATAATTTGAATTAGAATATTGATTGCAATAAGAGATTTTCCACAGAATAAAAAGCTATCTCAAATCAGAGGAGCTGTAGAAGAGGTGTATTTTGTAAAAATTTATGCCTAAAATTTGTAACACATATGTATATATACACATACATATATATTATATATTTGCATGTGTGTATATATATAATTTAATTCTCTATTTATTTTCGGGGTATATTAAAAATGTTGAATGTTTAATCCTCAAAATATATTTTATTAATTAGATTTTCAAATATTCTCTTTAGAATGCAAACTGCATTGCTGTTTTCAAATGAATAATTAAATTTATATTTTATGTGATGCCATTAATGAATATTTACAAAAAGAAACACTAATTTGGAGAAATACATTAATAGTTTACTAGAAAGTGAAAAAACCTTTCTTTTGATTGACTCCTTAAAAATAAGTTCACCTTTTGTTTCTTTAAATAGAAATTTTAATGTGTTTAATGATTTATCAAAACAATGTGTTTGCAAATAATATTTTTTAGTGATATTTACATCTCATATAATGTTTTGTGGTTTTGAGGCAGAAAGGTAAGTTTTATTATCTTCATGCCTTTACAAATTGGGGAGAATTTTGAATTTTGCACTTGCAAGGTAACCTTCCAGCAGAAAGGTATTTTTTAATGTTTGTGTTCCTAGTGTTTCAGACACCTTCTGCCTCATCAGAAACTTTATGCGATTGTAGTTGAAGTAGTTCAATGTTAACCCACATTTCCCAGAACACACTTCCTGAATTAGAGTCCCAGGTTTTTTTTAAACAGAATATTTAGCACTGAGCTGAGGACAGCTGTGTGTGCCTGGGAGGATCAGAGGGACCTGTGCTGAAGACACAGCAATCCCCCTCTAAGGGCAAAGGACATTCAGTATTTCATTACAGAAATGAAAAGTGGAGCTAAGATAGAAGTCTGGGAGGTTTGTACAGGACAAGAGAGGGAAAATGACAGCAGTGATAGGATAAACAACTAAAGCACTCTTCTCTCCCACACTCTGGGCCTTTATGTCACTGATTTTTCATAGGTTTTCCCTATTAAAATCAATGTGGAGAGTAAGACACAATCTACAGTCTTTTTAACTGAGTGGTTTCAGGAAGGAAACAGATCATGAGCACTTGTTCTGCTGTATTCAGCCTAAAAATTAAACAGTTCATTGGCTAAATTATTATTCTTTCCCATTGCCACCATTCCCAAAGATGACTCGTTATCTCTGTTGAAGGCTTCATCAGCCTGAAAGATGAGTGCAGAAATAGAAGTCCTCTGGAGGAGCAGAAGGCTCTGCCACAGAACAGCAATGTCTAACACTGTCATGGTCATTTTCTGGTGTGGTTTGCACTGATTCAAAATAAAGGAATAGAATGTCTGCATTTGAATAATTGTTTTTGTCCCATGTCATACAGCTGATTTATAGTATGTGTCACTATTGAATGTTGGTTCATAAAATAAAATCATATTGGAAAATCTGCAGACATAAATTTAAGTATTTTTTGAAAGCTGAGTGTAGCAAAGTTAAGTTGATGTTAACTGCCATGATCACTTGCCTGACTCTTGCCAGCAACTTCCAGGTATGTTTAGGAACATATTGCATGAGACAGTATGTGACTTTTGAGAAATGTCTACACACAAGCTTTCATAAACCTTTATTCTGTCTTTAGAATTTGGAATGATGGGAGATCATACAATTAAAAGTCAGCGACCTCGATCTGTTCATGAGAAAAGGGTCCCTCAGGAACAAGCTGATGCTGCTAAATTTATGGCACAAACTGGTAATACATCAGTTACATTTTTTCTATTTACTGTTGTTAATTTTAGCAAGACCACTGCATGTTTCCATAATCTTTTGCTGCATATTTGTCAGTTTTCTAAGCTGATACTTTTTTTGAATCATTTATTTTTTTTTCACCAGTTAAAGTCCATAAATAAAGTAGCTAAGAATTAGGCAGATTGTGCAAAAACATGCACTGTGAATGTGAATACTGAATCATTTAGTGTAAGTATGAATTTCTTTAGTAGTAAAAGCAGTCTCACATGTACGAAACACAGGACAGCTCACTGTGACATGTTAACTTTTTTCCAAAGATGTTAAGAAGATGCTTCAGAATTTCTTTATAAATAGACTGTCTAATCCCAGCTTTAGGCATTTATCAAATTAATTAATTACTGGGGTGACTTTAATGTGCATGCGTTCAACATTTACTATCTTTGGCCCAGCACGATGCTCTGTTCTCTGGTTTCCAGATTCATAATTGCTAAATGAAATTGGCCGTAAGTAGTTTTTAATTGGATGTGCAAATTATCTAACAGTTTTTCATCTAAAACATATTTTTTAATTTTGTTTGAGCGACTTCATCTTCTTTATCTAAAAGATACCAAGATGATATTGGAAACCTGGAGCTGAAGTAATTAAAAAAAAAAAAAAAGCCTGATTAGCCTGTTTACCAACAGTTACCACAGCTGCCTTTGAGGTCAATGATAAAATTTCAGTGGTGAGATGAATTATACTCTCATATGCCAAAACTGCTGCCCATTTTGACTTCAATAATGATCCACGTATCTGTTGGTAACTTGGTATCCTACACACTCCATTCCAGTAAGTTACTGCGTTGACAGTCTTGTGCCCCATAATTTTTTGTATGGATTTGAAACAACTTCCTCTGTATTCCATAGTTACTAACCTAGAATATATGCCTGCATCAGTCGTACATAATGCTTCCAGTTTTTATGCACTTCAGTAAAAGAGTTATAATTGCTTCTAGTTATATTGCATGTTGACATCCTTAGTGATAGGGTGCTTTACTTAACAGATTTGCAGAAATTGATATATTAAGCAATCTAAGTACATGTATAGCCAATCAGTCTAGATCTATTTGGTAACAAATTTAGAATGGGAAAAGTCTGTTTCCCTCCTATTAATCTATAGGATTGCTTTTATGGCTAACTCACAGATACTACTGTAAGCAAATGCAATGGAAGAAGGAAGCCTAGAATTCTCTAGGTCTCCATGCAATTTTTATTTAGGCAAGTAGAACTTATCACTTACATACCTAGCTCAGACATAGAATGTTAGTTGCTTACTACACAGTATAACACTTTTGCTTTTATGCTGCTTCTTGAATTCATACAATTACTCAAAAAAAATAAAGTTATCTGGGTTTTTCCTCTTATAAATCCCTAAATCTTTAAAAATATCAGAAAAATCTTGTATCTGTTAATTTTTAGTCATGCACTGCAGTGCATCTATTATGGGTGTTAGAGAACTGCATTACAAATGCAGCACTTATACCATCACCTTCCAATACATTGTGTGTGTGGAGTGGGAGATGAACGTTCAAAATTATACAGGATTGGTTTTCAAGGTTTTGTTCTGAAAGCATGTGAGATGTATGTGCATATAAATTTAGATGCCCAAGTTTGGGGAAATCTATATTTTCCATGCTGTAGGTTAACACATTTTAAGTAATACTTGTGCTCTTTCTGGACATACTAATTTTCATCTCTTCATTTTGTTTTTCCTTTGTAGTGATCATTACATATTTTCTTCACATGTAATGCATTCATTTTTCTTGCAATAAAATGATTGTGATATCTTCCTAAACTGATTCATAAGGTTTTTTTCTAACATATCTATCTCATTAATTTACCCACTAAGAAATCTTAATAGTAATTGGTTACTGAGTTTATGAGGTTTTATATTTTAAGCCTTGATATTTTATTTTGTGTAATAATAAAACAGATACAAAAGTGCAAGAAAATATTTGTATGTTTTAAAAGGCAGAGAGACAGGAATAGAGAAATAGCCTAGAAAAATTTATGGAAAGCATTTAATACTGTTAGAATTGTAGACTTAATCCACCAAATTTTGTTGGTAATGGAAGAGGTTTAAAATGTGCATTTTGGTTGTTTCGGAGAGTGACATGAGGTAGTAAAAGCATTTATTAAAAAATACTGTGTGAATAATTTCTTGTTCTATATTTGTCATTTTATTTGTTTGGACTGATCCTTCCCTTAGGTGTTATGGGATTTAGAGAGTATAATGCAGGTAAGTTTTACACAGATCAATGAGGCCTTCCATACAGTAAGTTATGTTTCCTCTTACGTGTCAAGCAGCAGGGGAGCATAAGAGTTTGATACCTTGCTAAGAGATAATTTGAGATTGTAGATTTAATGTGAGTGATACAAAAATTTAAGAGTTCTCAAATAACAGAAAACAAGGAGGAAATTAAAAAGTAGCCTTTTCAAAATTTTCATTTCAGGAAAGAGAAAAATGGATAACAGAAAAGCAAACAGTGGAAGATATATTTGCATATTACGTACTCAACTTGCATTTATTCTAGAAAATACAGTAGTCTTTATGTGCTTAAAAATGGTGAATTAACAATGATATGATAGATCTTATTCCCTTCTTTTAAATTTTTTAAAATAAGTAATAATCATCCTGACAGCAGTACAAAATACTCTGAAAATTTTAAAAATTGCCAAAATATCATAATGCATTGTATAAAAGGAAGCAAAGCAGCTGGTGGGATAAGTATGTTCTTTATTTTGTCTTCATTTTGCTCTTTTTGCTTTGTACAGCATGTTAATGTGGAGGTTCTTTCTCCAGCAAATGTTTAAGCCTTGTTTACATATGACGAAGTATGTTAAGAGATCATGCCTTTTGTGAATGAACAGTACATATATGCTCAGAACTTAATTAATACTGATTTCAAAATTCACTCAATACAGTCACACAACAATCTGACAACAGACTAATAATCATGTTGCTGCTATTTTCCATCACATTCCATTGGTTAAGGGTAACATTATTATCACTTTAAGATACAAAAAAGTAAAATTTTTAGTTTTTAATTTCTGTATTTTTTTAGTTGTGCACTGTCAACATGTCTGTGTTGAATAATGGAAT
Organism: Monarcha castaneiventris obscurior; assembly: GCA_026261815.1. NCBI lineage: Eukaryota > Metazoa > Chordata > Aves > Passeriformes > Monarchidae > Monarcha > Monarcha castaneiventris. The sequence continues at coordinate 9,327,562 of JAMPIT010000624.1, read as the reverse complement.
AATTTACACTGAGTATATTTAACTGTTTTACATAATGAGGAGCATCTTGAGAAACAGAGTTTAGACTTTTTCTGCTGTTTGACCTTTTATCTAAACCATTTTAACAAAAGAAAAGTCAAACTTCAAAGCTGTAGGGAAAGACAAAAAAATACTAGCCTAGAAACCCACAGTAATATAAGTCTTTTTATCATGTATGTAGGGATTATAGTACACATTTTATAATTGTTAATGTCTACATACATATTAAAGATATTTAGCATGGTATATCATCTAACCTGAGCCCAAGCCATGTAAACACCTAATCAAAGTGTTAACTTAATTTCAGAAAAACTATTAAAACAATAACCAGTGATTATTTTTTTCATTTTTTTTTCACCTAATAAATAAAGGACTACAAAAATCACTGCTGAATTGTGTGTAGAAGGCTCATAATTTTGTGCTTTTCAATAGAAATTTTTAGAGTTGTATATAATTTTTTAAAAAACAGAGGGATTTGTGTGCTAATTATAATACATTCTATCATGTCAAAACTCTATCGTGTTAAAATTCTATCATGTTAAAATTCTACCATGTTAAAGAATAAGAAGCACTTTTTTTTTTTTTTTTAAAGTGCGGAATAGCCTAGAATTGAATCTTAGAAGTCTAGCAGAGACAATCGTTTTGCAAAGCTTCCATGCTTGACCTCTGGAAAAAAAAAATAACCAAAAGAAAGACATCTTGGAGAGATTCACAGATTCTTGCTTCAAAGTACAGTTTGAAGAAATAGTATGTCATTGACTGCATACTTGGAAGGTAGCACCAGAATATTCCTGGTTTGCAGACAACCCCTTGATTGGGATCAGTATCAAAACTTTTGGAAGACTAGAAATATACTGAGATAACTGAAATTTCAAGAAAGCTCTTCAAGTCTGCAGATCTTATCATGCCACTGATTTTAAAACAGAAAATCCCATTTGTTTCAAAAAGGACTCGCACTTAAAAATCAAGCGTGCAATAGGGGTTTCAGCTGCCATTTTACATTACATGCTGATTTTTAACGGAAGAAGCTAAACATCAATACACAGTTGTTTACTCAAATTGTTCAGTGAGGTATATTCACATTATTTTTGCATTTGCTTTCTGAGAATACTCAAGGGATCTATTTTTCTGAATATGAATTCCTTTGGGAAAGGAAGTCCAGAACTGTGTGTATAGCTGTTCACGAGAATTAAATTCAAGCATTCTCCAGAGCATCCATGCAAAGAAATTTTATGCATTACTTGCTTTCAAAAAATAAAAATAAAATGTTCTATGTCTCAAAAACTTTTTAAAAATCCTCTTTTCTAATATATAGTATTAACAAATCACATATGACAATTTTGAACATAGTAGTATGTATTATGTACAGTAGTGAGATCTGGCACACCCAAGAATTCAGCACACCTGTAGGTCAAAAACAAGGAGTAGATCTGTGCAGAAAATGATCAAAGTTCCCATCCCACATTTCAGGCTAAAATTTAGTAAAAAAAAAAGGTTTTCTTTGCCAGGGAACTTCTTTCAAATGCTATATGACTCTGCTGAAGAAAATATAAGACATCAGGGAGTCGGTTTGTCTGGGGTTTTTTTCATTGGAATTACCTTACTGGTAGGGTTCCTGAAACTGTTACTGAGCCTTAATTCTAGAGTGATAAGTAAAAATATCAAAGATAAATCCTTTTATATTACACTAAAAGCGTTGTCTGTGTACTTTTAGAATTCTGAGGGCAGTGTTGTTTCTGAAATGTTGAAGGTCAGTAGCTCTCATAAAGTTGTAAATTATGCTAAGACATCAAAGCGTTCCCCTCTGACAGGTGTTATGTGATTGCAGCATTGTAGGTGTCTTTGTTTTCTATTCATTGCACATTTTCACAGCTGCTTTACTCCATAAACTTTTAAATATTTATTTTGGTGTTGTTTTTCTTTGATTTATAAGAGCAGATGATAATGAGCTTCAGAAAAAAAAAGATTGTGTCATTAATACTTATGTCTATATTCATGTTTGTTTGTTGTCTCGAATACAGGTGAATCTGGTGTTGAAGAGTGGGCCCAGTGGAGTACGTGTTCAGTTACTTGTGGTCAAGGGTCGCAGGTGCGAACCAGAACTTGTGTATCACCTTACGGGACACACTGCAGCGGCCCTTTAAGAGAATCAAGGGTTTGCAATAACACTGCCCTCTGTCCAGGTAGTGTTAGCAGCCAATAAATAAAATTGTGGATGTTTTTGAACTGTATAATGATAAGAATTTGGAACTATTTATTTTTATTATTATTATTATTATTATTATTATTATTATTATTATTATTGTTATCGACATGATTTCATAGGGGCATTTCAGTTAAAGCAGAGAATTGTAATTCTATTCACCTGTGAATTTTTTTCATCTAGGTTATTATTTTTATTTTCAGAACAGTCAAGATATGAAACAAGAGCACCTTTTTTTCTGACAGTTTCATATTTTTTTCAAAAAGTTTATATTCTCTCATTTTCACTCAGTAAAGAGAAGGTAGCATGAGTACAAAGACAAACTAGGGAAGAAATCCAGATCATGAATACATTAAGGAGCAGAGACTAATTAACAGGGTGGGTTAACATATGTTTTTTGACACTGCAATTGTTTTGCCATTTAGAATACTGTCTTTTAGGCAATGGGCCAGACAATGTTCTATGCACAGTTATGTCTTCATGGACTTCCCTTTACATTGTTCTGGCAAGAAAGGGCAACAGCTACTTATCAAAGGAAAAAAGATCAGACAAAAGTAACTCTCTTACATCTGACACACGGTAAAGGTCATCAGTATCTTGCATCACAGTTTTCCTACTCCTTTTGTCTGAGAGTTACGGACATCGTTGGAGTTCAGCAGTAGTTATACACTAAGGAGAAGAGACAGGCATATTCAAGTGAGTTGCTGAAAGGGCACATCTTTCTTTAGACTCTACCTGTGGATCTGATTAATCTATGATGGGAAGCAAGAGGGAAGGCATATGCCCCGTGACTACATTAATTTTCCTCTGCTGTGAGTGAAATGAAAAAAAAAAGGCTATATACTATCCTTCAGATGTACAAATTCCTTGCTCTGTAACATTTGATCCCAAGAGGGTGGTGAGCCATCTTCAGCTTCTGGGGAAGCTCAGTACATTTTTGAAGTAAACTAAATTGTCATACACAGAGAACTCTCGGACTTTATGTCAATGAACAGTAATATGTAGAATCAAACTCTCATGCTGTTACTGTGTGTTGAAAAGTAGCCAATGGGAAGTTGCATATGTGATCCCATCCAAGTTTGTGAGCATTATAAGCATTTAGGGATCCTCTGTAATGGAAAGCAACTTACAAGATTATCTCTAGATAAAGCATGATGGTAACAAGAATTTCTCTCAACACCTAATGCTTTTCTATTGTGCTTTAGGTGAGCAATTCGGATGAAATTTCCTAATATTTCAGAGTAGAAATGCCTAGTTAGAACTGAATTTTAATACTTTAGAAATGTTAAAGCTTTAACATATGGAAGTGTTTCCATACAAAAATGGCAGTTATTTCTAAAACAGTTAGAGTAGCTTAGGTTGTGCCAGAGGTGGGAAATACTGCAAGAGAACTCTCAAGTACAAAAATAAAAAGTGAAAGAAGAGAACTAGAAAAGAAATGAACAAACTTTGCAAACAATCAAAGACAGATTTAAATATTCATTTGAAATTATGTGAAGAATGAACATGAAAACACAGTCCACCTCTCACAATGAGTTCTGCCTTCCTTGCTAAGTAATATTAACTAAGAAGGAGGATTAAATCACCTTATTTTCAGAATTTTATCTTCATTCTCTCCAGGAAAGCATATGAAGTTACCTACCAAAACAAAGCAAAACAAAACAAAAAAATCCAGGTAATATGAAAGCCAAGGTAATTAATTTTTTATCAAATTTAAACTGGAAAAAAGTTAATTCTTAGATATGATATTGTCACACAAACTTTAAACAATGCTACCCAAAAAGAATGCTCCATATTTCTCAGGTCACAAAGGAGCAATTTCCTTATATCCTCACACTTTAGGATACAGCTTTTGTTTCCAGATACCCAGTATAAGCAAAGGCTACCAATTTTTTGTTTCTACACTGCCAAGATATTTTCTTTTCCAGATCACCACAGCTGATTCTGATAATCTCCGTGTATCTTGAGTTACCTTTCCTAAATAATCAGTCTTCTGGGCTTAATCTTGCATGTTGTTCCATAAAGTTACAATAACCTTATTAATTTATGTTCTCTGTCTAACGACAGGGTCACTACTGTGTAGCAGTGTGAAATTTAGAAATGTGATTTTCCTAGGCACAGCTCCATTAATTTTCCAAACATCCCTTTAATTATTAGCCCAAATATCCTCTGTCCTCATTCTGTTATGTATCCTGAGTCAGAGAGTTACATAGTTCAGGATTATCCCTGGTTCATGTATAAAAAAATACATAGTCTGTACACTAGTTTATTTAAAACAGACATTTGACAAAATTATTAGTAAAAGGGGCATTGTGAGAGCTGGAATGTTTCCTAATCAAAAAGTTGCCCCTTCAACATCAAAAAATAAGCAGAATGGCCTACTGTACTATACTTCACACATCTATCCGTAGGCTTCAGAGGAACCTGTTAAACTTGCAAATACTAATGCAAAGCTTTCAGATTATTTTTTTCTATTGCCTTTATATATTGTTTATATACCCTTTACATATTAAATATACTGTCCAAGATGCTCACTTGAATGATAGGGAACATATTTCTCTGTGATCTCAGTGTCCTGGAAAAATTTGAAAATGAGATTCACCAGCTTCATATATATGTATGTATTGGAATAGAACTTTAAATTTCAGAATAATATTACTGATAGTTCAAGCAAAATAATGAATGGACCCCTATTTACATAACTTTTGGGTTATTTGTGTTTATTTCAGACAAATACTATTCTAGAGAAGTGGAGCATAGTAGACTACAAAACATAGCTCAGGTAATTTTTGTTGTCACTGGTTCTTTTGTGAGTGGCAACACCTCAGGATCCATTACTGCCATGCTACTCATTCTTTTCAGTTTAGTGAATAATTTCTAACGCAGCTAAAACATAAGGGGAAAGAACATGGGATTTCCATGTCTGCAGATTATCTCAGCTTCTACTTCTCCTTCTCTATTGCTTTCAACACCTTTTACCACAAAATTTAGTTGAAGATTAGCATTTTCAGGCTTATGGGCAAAGCAAGATGTGGCAGGAGCAGGAATACACTAAACCATTTCAAACATTTTTATGCCCAAATGCTATACTTTGGCTGGTGTTATATGCTAAGGTAATTTTACTTGCCTCCCTTTTTTCTCTCCCTTATCCTATTGCAGCAGGGCCTGCCAAAACGCTTGTATCTTTCTTAGACACCCCCTTTATGTAGTGGAAGGCCACAATAAGGTCTCCACAGAGACCTCTTTTCCAGGCTGAACAACCCAAACTCTTCTATCCTGTCTTCATAGGAGAGATATTCCACCCCTCTGATCATCTCTGTTGCAGTGCTCTGGACCAGCTCCAACAGGTTCATGTCTTTCTATACTGACGATCCCAGAGCTGGATGCAACACTCCAGGTGGGGTCTCACCAGAATGGAGAAGAGGAGCGGAATCCCCTCCCTCGCCCTTCTGGCCACTCAGCTTTTGATGCAGCCCAAGAGGTGTTTGGTTTCTGGGCTGCAAATGCACAATGCTGGCCCAGGTCCAACATCTCATTCACAAGCACCCTGAAGTCCTTCTTTGCAGGGCTGCTCTCAATCCCTTTATCTCCCATCCTGTGTTGAAACCAGGTTGCCCCCAAGTCATGTGCAGGACCTTGTTGAACGTCATAGCATTCACATGGGCCTGCTTCTTGAGCTTATCTAGATCTCTCTGGATGGCATCCTGTCCTTCAGGTTTGTCAACCATGCCACTCATCTCAGTGTTTTCTGCAAACTTTCTGAGGGTCCACTCAATCCCACTGTCTATGTCATGGATAAAGATATTAAACAGTACTGGACCGGCAGCACTTGTGATGAAACGTCAATGGCCGTAATAGTTTTTCAATATCTGTTCCATTTAAAGCTGAACAAATCAAAAGCACTTAAACCCCAATAAAAATCTCACAAAATGTTTGTAGGATGAAGGCCAGCATGGCCTAACGCCTCCTCCCACTTCACAGCAGTTGCATGTTGTGAACACTGTGGGTGTTCACTTCAACATGATTAGGTTCACAGAGTGGCAGAGAGATGGGAAAGATGCTCTGCAGTAATCCAAACTTGTTGTGCTAGCAATGTTTTTGACAGAGAAGTTGGCAATAATCTGAATATTTTTGTCCCAAATAATGAATCTTGCATCTGAAACTGTGTTATAGAAAACAGTAACTCCTCTGCGGGCCAGCTCTCCATCTGGTGTAATTTGGCATAGCTCATCTGGCTATAGTTCATCAGATGCTATAGGGGATTTTTTTGCATTTAGAAAATAGTATTAAAGAAAGAAGATGTAAATGAAATATCAGAAAGAAAAATCAGGAGTAAGAAACTTTAAAGTTTTAAGATATTCTTTTGAAGATAATCTGGATAATACTGGGCACTTCTGTAAGGTGTTGAACAGATTAATTCTTCTTGATATTTGTTTTGCTGACATTGGTTGTTTTTTAGTGTTATGCCTATTCCATCCTTGACTTTATTATTGATCTACTAGTTTCAGATATAAAAGTCTATAAATGCAAGAAAATGCTGTGAATTTTTTACTTAATGAGCTAAAATTTGTCATGGAAGATAATTTTTGGCACAGCTCAATTTAAACCACAAACAGAAGCTGCTTTGAGTGCACTCAAAATGAGACATTTTGTTTTGGCTTATGTTTCGTTCCAAAATAACAAAAGAATTGTTCTGCGTTGCTGCTAACATGCAGTCAACTCTTGCCAGAAGAAATACACATCCTTTTGGTTAGAGACAGTACCTTTAAAGAGCCACTCAGCGCATATTGTTTTAAATTTTCAAATAAAGACAACTAACTTAGAACATTTTGAGAGCATAGAATCAGAATTCCAAATTAAGCAATAGACTTGATCTTATATGTGCCCTGAAAAACTCCACCCTGTGTCTACATAGAGTTAAGAACTTTCCAATTTATTATTTTTCTACAAAGTAATTTTTTAGAATTTGGGTCAGTTTTGTTTAGCTAAGTTTTAATTTTTTTTAAATTCTTGTTGCATCTGAACCATTGTGGTATCAGGAAATGAAATTATGTCTTTGTTATTACTGGTTACTGTTCGGAATCTCAACTGACAAATTTCCTCCTTAATTTTGCCCATATGATAAAAATTGGGAATCTTAATGTGTCTGGATTTGTAATCTAATACTTTGCCAATGAGAAAAAAAATGTTTGGATTATATAACTGAATCAAAATATCTGTAGAAGTAAAGTACTTGTTGAGAACAGAGGAAACTAAAAGAGTTAAGTGCAGGTATAGTTATGAATTTACTATTTTTAGAAGTGCTAGACTTTCTGGTTTTGACAAAAGTGTCACAATTAATCAAGGTTTCTAAACTAACTAGACTAAAATCTGTCACTTTAACATTAATTTGAACTGTTCCTAAGGGTTATTTTTTTAATGTAATGCAGATGAATTTGATATTTAGAGTAAGATAATAAGGATGTAGGATGTGGTCTTTTGACCACTTTTACGTGACCAAATGAAAACCTTTCATCGATTGAGCTGTTGTCCAGTGGGTTAAAATCTTCCCTGAATAAAGCTTGACATTTTCTGTCAGATACAATTTCTCTGAAGTTAACTAACAAACTTTTTATCTCAACATAGTATCTGAAATGACAATTTTTCTTACTTTTAATGAAAAGCAATAGAACTTACCTACTTGCAGAATTCCCCTTGATCTTAGTGATGAATTTGTAATAATATGCCAGGGAGCTGAATGTCCTTCCACAGCCTTGCAACTGAATTTCACCTCAGGAAATGTTATTCTGATCCCTGCAAGAAAAAGGTTGTATTTGTAGAAACTGGGCAGGTGATATGTGCCTTCAGGGCAAAGGAAACCTATATATGAGAAGTTCTTTCACAGTGATGGAAAAAAAGTGAGGACAAAACAGAAAATCTATTTCTTCTGTAATGTTGTGAATCATTACCAATGATACACTCAGATGTTATACACAGTTTGCCCCTCCAGACACCCTTCAAACAGACAGGCCCTCAGAAACGGAGTTATGTGATACTGACTGAGATGTTCAGTCTGGGTACTGTCTTTGGATTTTTTTTAAATGCTTGACAGTACTGCAATTCTCATCACTACATTCCTCTTCTCACACTGCCTAATTTAAACTGGTGCAGCTGTTCTTATTTAACCAGAAGAAACATAAGTAAAGTTTGCTTTGCAATATAATTCAATTTATATAGAATGGTTTTACCAATGTATGTGTGGAATCATCCTACCCAGTACATGCTCAACTACGGTGTGTTAGAGAACTTTCTGGAAATCTCACTGCATTTTTTTCTGTAATGGGATTGCATATGGTATGTAAGATCACATGGGTATTGTATATCAGTTTCTCCTGTAGTAAAAAATGCTTAAAGTAGAGAAAGATTCATCTTCTATGATTCTTTATATTAATATTACCAAATATTTGTATCTAAAAATACTGGTATAAGTTTGTAATTTATTGTGAACTCTGAAGGTATTTGTGGTTTGTTGAATGAATGTTTTTCCAAGAGTAAAGCATTATTACTGTCTGTTAAATCAATTAATATGCTTATGTAAGGAAATGGTACATATCTCTTTTACTTATGTGGTCTTAGAATTTTTGAGGAAGATAATCAAGCACGACTGCTGCCATATTTCCACCACAATTTAAACAATTGAAAAAAACTTTAAGATTACTGCCCAAATTTTTGATATTGACACAGTAATAAATTATTGCATTTATTCCTATAATTTCAAAAGAAAACTTAATTTTGACTCTTTCTAAATTTTAGAGTTGCCTTGCTACAGAAATTATATGCCAAATTTTCACAAAAACTAGCCTCCTGAAAGTCAGGGCTATTAAACATATCAAGTCAGGCACCAAAGTTGTCATAACTAACTACTGAAAAGGGAAGTCATCTTGCTTAAACCAGTCAAAGAACAGAAACTGTGGCAGTGAGATTAAAGATTTGAGAAAATTTTTCAAAGTATATTTTTAAATATACGTTAGAGAAAATATGGTTAAATTGAAATTAACTAAGTTTTAAAAAGTACTTGTTTTCCTATGATAGAACTTACCTATGTACTGATTTCCTTGAAGGTGGCAAAATAATTCCTATTTAAAATACTGATCTTGTTTATCTTGAAATCCTTTTGTTACTTGTGTGTCTGTTTCTGGTTAAAATCTGTATGGTTTGTTGCAGTACATGGCGTTTGGGAGGAATGGTCACCTTGGAGTTTGTGTTCATTCACATGTGGTCGAGGCCAAAGAACTAGGACAAGGTCATGTATACCTCCCCAGTATGGGGGAAGATCATGTGATGGACCTGAAACACAACACAAACCTTGCAATATTGCACTCTGCCCCGGTGAGCTCATACAGCAAGTCTCTGCTTTGTTACAGTGCGTTTAATGTGGGTTGTTTATGATCTTTTTTACAGCCCTTTGCACACAGGAGAAAACAAAACATTATCCAAAGTGACTAGATTGGCTAATGTTCATAATTCTGACTGTAGTGGTTAAAGTATATAGTCAGGATGGTAACTGTTCAAGACACAAGCAAACAATTTTTTAGTTTCTTTGAGGTACTCCCTTTGTAGGGCACACCCTTTGTATGTTGTGTAGGAAATCTTGATTCAGGATGGGTCTCAGAGAACCAAAAGAAACAACTTTCTGAGTGTGGCTTAAAGAGAGACATTCAGAGGTCACATAGTTTGTGTCCACCACATCTGTATGAACTACGTTTGCTTACATGTTCACTGTAATAATTTATTCATCATATGACAAACATATTTGTGAAACTATCCATAATATTTAAATTGCTGATTTATTCAAGATGGATATTATTTACATGTGTACAGACAGAAAGGTTTACACAAGCTAGGCCATTATTTCAGTCCCCATTAAGTCCTTATGGTATAGATTTTAGGTGCCTCATTTCTGGGAGTTAGGTGCTAAACCAATTTCAAAAAATTACCACCCACCAAATAAACGATGCATGGGCTTCATGTTAAACTGTCCATCCACTAAAATAGAAGCTAACTAAATAAAAGCATTCTTTCAAAATTAATTTTTTTCTTCTTGTCTTTAGATTATGATTAATTTAGATCAAATTTTTCAAAATGCATGTGTACATACATAGATGCATACATATATATATATACACATATATATGAGTGCATATAATACCTGAGTATTACAAGAAGTTCAATAACCATAAAGAAGATTATATATAATAATAATTTATGGTTATTGAACTGATTCTAGTACTTAGGTATTAAAACCTTGTCAGGTAGCAATTATGTGAGAAATTTCTTTCATGCGTTCTGTTTGACAGTGTGAAAGCTGCCCATGCGGTGGGTTTGTTGAATATTCACATTTCACAACATTGCTGCAAAGAGATTCTTCATGACCAGAACTCTTCCTGTAAAGGATTGATGGACAGACATCACATTAGCAAGTGGTTGTTTAATGTTTTGAAAACTGAAATGAAGGAAAAAATTGAACTTAGTGCCTTATTAAAGCTAAATTTCTAAGAGTTTTATGAAACCTGAACTTCACTTTTCTTCTGGTCAGCAAAGCGTATTCTAACTTTAGGACAAAATTTGTGGAAAGATCTTAGTGTTAAATGCAGCCACAAAAACTTTAAATTAATCCAGTTTTTGGGCAAATTGGCAGCTGTGCAATTTTACATTTGTGTACACCAAAGTACCTAATATGATAGTATATTGGAGTAGAGTTGTCAACAAGACAAATGCCAATAAAACAGCAGAGAAGAAATTAATGCATACAATTCACTTCAGTATTGCAAAGAAACACAAAAGATATTGCACCTAATCTGTCAAAATAAACAATTATTTGAGAACTCTTGATTTTGAACAGTCATTTGTACCTAAATGACTTTCAGAGGCAGTTCTATACTGTTACATTTAAAAGTTACACTTTAAGACTTTGTTCAATATTAAGATTTGCTGTAATTTGCATGTTCTAATTTTTAAGGTAATCTTCATGTTAAATTCTCTATTTTTAAGGGTATTTCTGAAATAGAAAACTCACATGCTATTTTCTCCTAAAGATAAATAAGAGAGGTGTATGAAATATATACGAGAAACCACAGAATGAGTTTTCTCTGAAGACAGTATAATAATTGATTTGATCTTTCCTACACTAAATAATACTATATAGCAATGAATAAAACTGAAGAGGGTGCATTGAAATGTAATTTCCATAATGTTTTCCTCTTCACATAAACCTTTTATGATTAATGAGTGGAACTAGCTTCCATGTTTGGAAAGATTTCCATTTTCTGCTGAATAAATTATCAGGGCTCAGCTTCATAGCTTCAGAGGCATCTGCATTGAGAAGTGGTTCACAACCAGGCATTACATAGAATATTTAATATAGAACTTTAGGGAAAAGCCTCGGAAAATCTCTTCCTTTAATTCACTGGTGCTGAGATTCTGGGCCCAGGATATGGATAGTATCTTTGAAATATTCTGCTGTTAATGTCTGACAGTAGTGAAATAGTTTACCTCCATTATTCACTGAAAAGTGATGCACTCACACAGAACAGTATGTTTAATCACTAAGATTCTGCTTCCTATTTTAGATATTAACACCATCAACTTAGGGAGCTGCTATTCCAACTCCCCTTTAGAAGAATCCTGAAAACAGGGTTTGGCAAGTGCACCAAGGGAAATTCCTTGTTTGTAGTGGTGGTGCTTATATAGCACTAGTAGTTATAGACCCAGGTTTTCAAGGATGAGTATTAATCAAACGTATATTAGAACCTACATTTTGATTTTTTATATTTAACTGCAGGGGCAATGAGGAACTGATGATTGCTGAAATTTGTATGAATGTGGGTCCTGAATTAGCACAATTAGTCATAACATGTTTCATAATGCTTGACTGTTTTTAAACATACTGTCTAGTCCTATTATTATCGACCATATAGTTTTTAACTTATATGGAAGCATAACTGGTTTATATTTTTCATTACCTTGGTTTTTAATATTTTCATTTACCTCAAGAAGCTTTCTGATATGAAAAATTTATAATAACAGTCATTAACCTTTACTCAGGAGAATATTCATGCAAACTCAAGTGCATGGGCTAATACAAATTACTAAATACAGAACCATTTCCACCATTTCCATATTGTTTAGACATTTAACTTGACAAATTCAGAAAGAAGATAATGCAATATGCAAACACAACAGCAGATCTGATAGGAAGGAAGGAAGGAAGGAAGGAAGGAAGGAAGGAAGGAAGGAAGGAAGGAAGGAAGGAAGGAAGGAAGGAAGGAAGGAAGGAAGGAAGGAAGGAAGGAAGGAAGGAAGGAAGGAAGGAAGGAAGGAAGGAAGGAAGGCCGGCCAGTGGTTTCTGTCTTGCTACATTTTACCTCAAAAGAATGTTGAAGAACTGGGATCGTTTGCCTTACAGGGAGAATGAGTGATAAAAATATATTCGGCATTGTAAATACAGAGAAGAGAGACTGTATGTGAGGCAAAGTGGTAACTCCTGTTTTCCTTTTCCTGTTCAAATAAAGACATCTAGTTTCACAATCAGGACCAATAACTTTATAATCTGACCTACTGAACTATCACTGCAGTTCTTATAAATCACTTCAATGGGCTTTATTTTTTTCAGGGTTTATTTACATGATACAAGAACAGCCCTCACTTTTGCCTAAGAAGACTGGTGTTTTTTATAAGGCCTTGTTTTTAATAAGACCATTCAAACAGAATGTGACCAAAATTTTTATTTAATCCTTTTTTATATCAGTCTACAATTAGAGGAGATAGAATGCTCTTTACTTGAAGTAAAAGGAAAACAGTTTCAAATTATGTTAAAGCAGCTCATAATGTTGGTTTCTGTATCTGATTGCCGTAAGAAACCAGGCCAGGCCCAGCCCGAGAGGCTGCGGTCACCTGCCTGGCTCCGGTGGTAACTCTGCTGTGTCCATCTCTTTTGTGGCCGCGGCGGCAGTGGACGGACAGTGGCAGGAGTGGAGCTCGTGGAGCCAGTGCTCGGTGACCTGCTCCAATGGCACCCAGCAGCGAAGCCGGCAGTGCACGGCAGCGGCCCACGGCGGCTCCGAGTGCAGAGGGCCCTGGGCCGAGAGCCGGGAGTGCTACAACCCCGAGTGCACGGGTGAGTACCGAGCGGCTCCAGCGCCGGGCCGGCACCAGGGCCGGACTCGCAGCAGCTCCGAGCCGGAGCAGGGTGTACACGGCAGGGTGGTCCCATCAGGCTGCAAGGGATGCAGCAGCTGCACCCACAGGGAGGCTAAAACAACAGAAGTCATTAACCACAGCACAAGAAGTTTCATGTCCACATGAGTTAAGAACCTCTTTACATGGAGGGCGGCAGAGTGCTGAACAGGCTGCCCAGGGACGTTGTGGAGTCTCCTTCTCTGGAGACATTCAAAACCCACCTGGAGGTGTTCCTGTGTCACCTGCTCTAGGTCACCCTGCCTTGGCCAGGGGTATTGGACTGGATGATCTCTAGAGACCCCTTCCAACCTCAACCGTTCTGTGATTCTGTGAGTCCTGCGGCCTCATTTCTAATTTACTTGATGAAGTAAAAAGCTAAAGAATGTGGTCTCAAAGGCTTCATGAAGGCTGCACATCAGTGTTTTGCTTTTATTGCTGTTTGAAGGACATTCTTCAGTTTTAGGTAGACATGGCTGAAGCCTAAAAAAATTAAGTTTTTCATGAAACTAGAAAGTAAATGTATATGAACTGATTCCCTTTTGTGCTGAGACTCCTTCATGATCCTCTCTCAGTACAAAAGCAGCCTTCCAAGGTATGTAGATTTTGTATGTACTTGCCTTTAAGCCTCATTTGCTCTGTCATAGCATGTAAAAATCAAGATCTTAAAATATCACATGCAAAAACGTTTTCACTTATGGTTTTTTTAAGGCATATTGTAAATGTATATCATTACTGTACAACAGCACTATACAAATAAATTTAAAAAAACATTAATTCTCCATTATGACTGTCATCATGTCACCACTGTAATTATCTTTCCAAACAGCAAATGGCCAGTGGAACCAATGGGGCCATTGGAGTGGCTGTTCCAAATCCTGTGATGGTGGCTGGGAGAGGCGGATAAGGATCTGTCAAGGTGCTGCTGTGACTGGGCAACAGTGTGAAGGAACCGGAGAGGAAGTTAGACGGTGCAGTGAACAGAGGTGTCCTGGTGAGATGAAAATATAATTGCTGTTATTATATACACTACAATGTGGCTTACTTTAATGGGCATCTTCAGGAAAGAGAAGATCAATGTCTGTAGAGCAATAGCCATAAAGAGCCATATCTAGCCTTGCTTTAGACAAGTCTCTACTGGTTTTCTCAGTAGATTTCTGTTTATGCAGCTAGGTGCAAATTAGCTCTACTGGACATATGAGCAATGCATCATGTTTTGAATAAAACAAATTACCGCAATAAAAAGAGTTATCACAAAAATATTTGAGTGCTTAGGAATGCCTATAGTATCTAGAGCAGGAACAATTTGCTACAGAAAATCTCTTTGAATGCACTGTGTCTGAGAACATCAGGGCTGGTTTTGTAATTTGGAATTCCTTTTATCCAATGTACAAGGGATGTCTCTAATACATTTGGGGTAAATTCCAGTTCAGTAAAAATAAGGGATAAAGCGAACCTTACCATACTGTAAAGAATGAATGAATGAATGAATACACGAGCAACATTTTATGAAAAAGAAAGTAAATTAAAAAGAAAGACACATCTTTCCTGTTTTAATATAATGCTTAAATATCACTTTTTTTAATATAATGCTTTGTATCATTTTTTACTTTGGCATCCCAACAGATTTAAGTCTTTCCCACTGAAATCTAATAAAAGTGTACTTTTCGCTTCTTCAAAAATGATGAATAAAGAAGACTATCTGGTGAATCAGATAATATTTATCGGTAAACACACATTGTCCTAAAGTAAAATAATGCATTGTTAGATAGGTGAAAGATAATAAACTAAGGTGTTAGTAGGGTAAGATGTTTTAGCCATTCACTTGGGAAATTATGTGATCTGAGCTGCAAGCCAGGAAGCAACAAAAAATCAATCTAGCAATCTGACTTCTGGACATTCGCTGGCTGTGTTCTTTGGTAGTCAGAGAAAGACTTAAATGGCAGGGATGCCTTGGGTCAGGAAATGAGAAATTTATCAGATGTGAATTTTATGTTATCAAGTCCATATTTTTCATAGGCAGCATGTTTATCCCTTGACAGCCATCAAAGAACAGTTTTCAAGGTATTTTCAGTGCAATAGAACAATTAATCTCATTGCATTTGAAGAACAACAAAAAGACTGCAGTTAGAAAGTTGTTACACTATACTGTAGAAGTTAACTGAATTTAACTTTTTAAATGATCTTTTTAATTTTAATAAAAATATAATTATTTGAAAAGCAGTGCAAAATAGTATTTGCATTGGATTCCTAAGCAAACTAATTTCCATAGGTAATGCAGACTTTCGCTATAAAAGCACAATACTAATAGAAGATTAATATGAATCTTCTCAATAAGCAGTCCGATGAACTAGGTTCTGCTTATAAAATCATTCTTGAAATAATTTGCGTTTGTCTATTTAAAAGTAAAACCGTACTGCTACAGTCCAATTTTCAAAGGTTGCCACCTGCTGTTAATAAAATATTTTACAGATGTATTTACAAGTCAAATGCACATAGAGCATTATTTGCCATTTGGTAAATTTATTTATTTACTTGATTAATTCCAGATTAGATTTAGTGTGCTTATAAAAACTATAACCTAAAGCACCTTTTAATAAGCTATGCTTGTGCAGACAATTAGACATGAATTACAGATTTATTTGCCTCTCAACTGACATTTACTGAAGAGTCTCAGATTTAAATGTAGAGAGTGCATAATTTACCAAAATTTTATAAAATTATGTACAGATTAACGTTCTATAAACCAGAAGTAAAATTGGAAAGTACTATACAGAGTTGTTCAAAGTATACACAAATTTCATTATTTGTATGCTTTTCTTCCATATCCCTAAAATAGCTTAGAAGAGCTATTTTTGTCTCACTGGTTTCTTGTTCTATATATGCCACTGAAAAATGTGAGAAACTAAAAGGTTGATCCTTTTTCTTGTATTAGCATTGCTTAGCATAAAACAAGATCCTCAGGTGTGCAGAACCATGTAATATTTTTGTAAAGGGTGTGAAGATGCACCTGCTTGTATCACCCAGAGGTCTACAGACTTACAAAAAGTTAAATTATAGCTGCTTTAAACTGTAGAAGCAAAAGGGTAATAAAGCCTTTTTCTATTATGGTGGCTGATGTTAATAGGGTGCCTTGCAAACAGCTATTTACTTGATAACTGAAAATCTTGACTGGACGTTCTGTAGCTTGAGTTCTGCATTATCTGAATATTATACAAAATTTTCTTCAGTTTCTCAGTGATGCTCTTCAAATGGCTGGGGCATGGATTGAATTACTTTCAGCAGCATTAACAGAGTCAGGCTCAGAACTACTATCCAAAATTTGGTTTCTCAAACAGTTTGGTTCTGGATAAATTTTGAATATCTTTCTTTCTGAGTTGTTTTTATTCACACTATAAATTTTTAAATTGTTGTTTTTTCCTTCCATTGTGTAATGAAGTGGGAATGAAAAGCAAAGATCTGAAGATATCTTGGGTTCAGTTATTGCTCCTTTGTTGTATCCCAAATGTTTAAAGTTACATTTCCCTCCTAGTTGGTCAGCAGTACTCTGCACTCAAAATATTTTTTTGTGAAGGATAACTTGAGAAAATCGGAAGGAAATCAGAGGAAATAAAAAACCTTCCATATTTGGTAGGTGGATAGTCACTCAGGAGTCATGGCAGAAAACTTACACAAGATGAATGAACACTGTGTCTGTCCCGTAAGAGTAACACAGACAGCTAGATAACAAAAGAAATTGCATCTGATAAGGAGTTACATGGCGAGATGATCAGAAACTTATAGAAGAATGTGTAAGAGAAATAAGGAAATTTCCACCGAATATGTCAGTAAAAATGAAGAGATGTGAGAATTACAAAATGCAGCATTATTCAGGCTAGAAGACTTCTGTAAATTTATTTTTATAAAAAATAGGACTATGTTCTTATGACAGCTTTAAGAATATATCATCTTCCAATAACACAGTATTGGTTTCCAGAAATACTTAATTCCCTAATAGTTACGTCAATATTAACTCTATACATGTTTCCAATATGAATGCTTTACCTGGATTTCACTCAAGAAATTCTCAGCATATTTTCAGTAGTAGAAAGCCTAATATAGGAACCCTTTAGACCAAAATATTACTGAAAACAATGCTAGACTTTCTTGTTAGTTAACAGAAAGACAAGAGTGCACAACACCTACCAAAGACTAGCTAATGATTTCCTACTGATGGCAGAAGTTTTTTCACAGCCAGTATTAGATAGATAAGAGAGAATGTGAGAAGGGAAAAGATTCAAATAATTGGCAACAGCTAAATAATAAAATTAAAACTTTGGGTTTTGTTTTGTCTGTGATTACAGCACTATTTTATAAGACATTCAAAAACTTTTTTCCTATTGCCTTTGTTTATGATAATTTTGCCTGGGACACTGAATGATCCAAGAGAGGAGCTGTAGTTCTGCCATAATTTGAACTACTGTGTGCTGTAGGCTAACTTGCCTCACCCTTCCATTACCCTTTCCCGTATTTATTATCTGCCTGCATAGATGGTAAACTCTGTGCGGCTGCGTGTGTCTCTTGCTTTGTGTGTTGTACAGAGCTTCCACAGATCCCAGGTGGGTCGATTGCCTCTGAGAGATGTGCATCCTTTCTCCAGTAATGTCAGAAGAAGACTGTGCTTCTAAAACATTGACTTTGTTGAGTGTTTGTGCTTAGCTGGGATGAATTCAGGCCTATCATTACAGGGGTGTAACATGGTACATTTGAGTGCCTGCTCTGCGTGGGAAGATAGTGCTGATTCATGTAATGAGTGAAAGAGGCCTGTCTTTTATTTGCCAGTGATAGCAGATTTTACCTCAGTGTTTGCTGTTTGCTTTTAAATTCTAGTAGTTTTTTATGATTTTGTGGAGCAAACTCATATTTATCTGTGGGCATGTTATGAATTAATTGTGCTGTAGTTACAGAAATACTTGAACTGGTCCTGAGAAGAGCCAGCAGGATCAATGAGGCTTTTTAACTCAGATATAGTACCACTCCAGTGGGACTATCATGCCTCCATGAGCAACATGGGTTGCAGCCTCACAGATGCTTTTATGTGGGCGGATGCCTGATGAGTAAGCTCTGCCAAATATGTTTTAGCTTGGGGAAGAATGAGTTTGTTTTTATCTGCAGCACTCCTTGATTCCTCAATCATTGTATGAGGCATTAAAAGGCCAAGAGTCGCGAGAGATAAGGAAAACTTATTTGCCTAGGCTAAGTGAAACTTCTTCCAAGTTCCAGCTGCTCCCATACCTCTTTATTGATAACTCTAGGTCTTGGGAGTGCCTTTTACTTTGAACACAGCACACAAGTGCACTGTTTATCTCTGGTACTAGGTTAAAGTTTCAATATAATCTTGATAAACTTTAATTCAAAAGCACACTAGTATCCTTCCAAATAGATGGGAAATCTCTGATATTACCTGTGACTTGCTAATGTAAAAGAGAAAATATGGTGTGTTTAAGTGTGCATATAGATGCATGCATATATTTTTTTTTTCAGAAAAAACCTCACATTTAACATTCAGTATGTGGAGGGAAGTAAGAGTTTTAGTTCTGGGAATCAACACCTAAAGTGGTGATTCGTGAACACAACACATTTGAGATGGCCACAGCTGCATAACAAATATAGTTCTCAAAGAGCTCTAAGCACTAGCAAATTTATGTAATTTATAATGTTACCTCCTTATTATGTTAATTTACGCTCCCCAAAACAGAACATTTCTTTTATTTATAAGGTCATAATAGAATGGTAATTGCATTTGCTTATGTCACCAGATGGCTTATGTTTATCAAAATCTGTCTTTTCCCAGCGTAACTGTCCTGATGCATTCACTCTGTGGGCATATCTGAAGTAGGGCTAGTATTCTAGATTATGAATATAACTGACTTTCTTTGGGTTTTGCCATTAATGAATCTCTTGCTTTTCTAGCAGCACCAACTGTCTTGATTTACGGTTCAGGAATGCTGATGGTGAGGCAAATTTAGCAAGCAATTTTTCTGCCCAACTGTGATTCATATTAGTATTACTGAGCCATCTGCTAGGTATTCTTTGTCCTCTACTAAGAGAGGGTACAGCTTTGTGCAAACGTCTACTCAGTTCCCTTGCTCACACTTCTGTCAGCAGAAGTACAAAACAGGGAAGATGGACGATTTTATGGGTTAGATAATGGGATGGGCAAAATCTGTAGTCTGTTCCTGCCTCTGCTAGAGATTTCCCGTGCAACCATGGGTGAATCATTGAATTGCTTTCTGCCTTATCACACCATCTGCTAGAATGAATTTCCTTTCTCTTTTCTTTTTTCTTGCTATGTAACCAATTTGCTGTAATACAGCAGGGTTCCATTTTTTTTTCTGGAAATACATAGAATAATAAACAATTCCTGATTTTCTCTGCTGAACTTGAAGTGAATTAGATTTCAGTAACTAACATGTCAGTGATGTGAGTTGTGAGATATCTTCAGCCAAATGTTTTCTGTGTTAATCTAATTTACTTAAAAATCATAAACTGTAATCTACAGTAACATACAAAGAGCAAAAGGAATCTGTAGTCATGACCATGTGAAAATAAAACACGAAGCATTTGCTGAAGTTTATTTTTCCCCATGCAGTTCTGTTACTGAAAAATTGTGACAATATTTTTCCCTTTAAATGGTATTGCAATAACCAGTAAAATGTTATTTTGTTTTATAGACACTCAGTCCCATGTTATTGACTATACTTTCTTAATTACCAAGTTGTACTGAAACACATTTCAAAGCTGCTTTTATAATAACCTTAGGAATATACAGCTCTCATTTAGCACCTTTAGCACATTTAATGTTTCAACTGTCTTTTCAGAACTGATTCTTTCATATACAGATTCAATTTTAGAAAAGTCTTTACAGATTTTAGTTTAAGATTAGCATCATAGCTTATCACAATTTAAGTCTCATCATCTTCTGATAGTTACTTAGTGTTATTGATCAAAATAGAGCAACAAGGAAAGATTCAAACCTATTAACGTTGCAACTACAAACTAAAAAGTGCTTGCTTGCTGGAGAGAATAAAGCCACAGGTTATATGAAATACCATCACAAAGACAGATATGCAAAATTTCAGGCTTCTCATTTTTGTACTTCAAACTTAAAATTAACGTAAGTTATGTTAACATACACATATCAGGAAAAAATAGAATGAAATTGAATACTTATTTTTCTGATATAAAATATGTTAATTTTTCTATTTAAATTCTCATTTATAAATTACAGCACCTTATGAAATATGTCCTGAAGACTATTTGATGTCAATGGTGTGGAAAAGGACCCCAGCTGGGGACATGGCATTCAATCGGTGTCCTCTCAATGCCACAGGTACAGTACTACATTGAAATCTTATGATGATAAAATAGGGGAGAAATATTTTGCATTGTGTCCTAGATAAATTATAAGTAGACTCATATAAATATGCATATATGTGAATATATCTGTATAAACCTCACATATTTACTCATGCATATGCATGGAAATATACACATGTTCATATGCTGTCTCTTACAGCTTACATATATGCATGGGTCTGTGGTGTGTGTATATATATCTATATATATACATCTGTATACACATACATATGAGCATTATAGCCACAGAGAAAAAGGTTACAAGAAATCAGTTTGACTGGATCTATCAGGCAAAGTGATGAAAATGGGGAAAAACATAAAAAATCTTTTTAATTAAGAAAACACTGCTAAAAAGCAATCAAGTAAACATTGAAATGTGTTTCAAAATCTTGTACTTCTCTCTATATACCAGTGATCATTGCATGAAATTGTTTCTGTGTGTGCCTTTAAAATAGCACGGAATACAGATTAAATAAGGTTAATTCTTTCCAGTTGCTCTCACTTATATAAATATTTTCTCTCTTCTTTGTGTCTTACAGGCACCACTAGCAGACGCTGCTCTCTCAGTGTTCATGGAGTGGCCTTTTGGGAACATCCAAGCTTTGCTAGATGCATATCAAACGAGTACAGACACTTGCAGCATTCAGTAGGTGCAAAGTCAGCTTTAGTACTTGCTCTGTTTATTCATTACTAATCATTGGCGTGAAAAGAAACTTACTTATTTACTCTCAGGTTTCTGACAAACAATGCCAGGAGGAAAATAGATCTGAGAAAGAATCATTTATATTAATGGATACTATTTTGATCTTGAATAATGCTGGTGAAATAAGCTTTGTCTTACTGTAGAAGTGTAAAAATGAATCAGATTCCCTTCTTTCATGTCCACTGTGTGAAATTTTTATAGGGGTCAGAGGCAAAACACATTTTAGTTTGTTAGAAAATGAGATGTGAATAAATGAGATTTACTGGAAGAGCGACTTGCTGAGAATTTTACAATACCATGAATTCTTTAATTGCAGACTAGGAAGCCAGGAATATTTCTTTTTGCTATCAAATTTAGAAATTCACCTTCGAATGTAACAATAGGAAATGATTATAGGGTAAATCTATCGCAGTGTCTCGGGAAAGGTAAAGTAACTCCAGATGAAGAAATACTACGTGGGGTTTTTTTCAGAAAGCCTAACAAAAAGTTTCTTTGCGAAGCATAGGCATTATACAATTACGTACTGCCTATATACATTTATATGGATAGATGTAATACATTATGCATATTGCTTTATAAATATGCTACCATGGTATATTTTAGGTATATTGATTACCTTCTATGTCCCTAGCTGAAGCATTCAGCCAGGTTAACACTATAGGGGGAATTGAGCCTTTGAAGATTCTCATGGACAATGGGTTTTCCCTGCATGATATATTCTACTGACATTCTTATTACTCTGCATCCTTTTCCAAAGGCCACTGCTCTGTTTATCATTCAGCAGAGGCACTCTAATACAGCTCTGTGCTTCATAACTTCCCAACCTCTCAACCAAGTGCAACACTTCTGTAATACATTTAAAATTCTTTGGTGGCTTGGAAAGCAGTAGCCTGGCTGCCATGCCTCAAATCTGGATTGCTACTTAGAGGAGATTTTGATTAATTCCTTTGAGCTGCATTTCTGTTTTGTTAGATCCAATTTATTTGGGGCGTGGGATTTAGTTTCAGGGTAGGCCAAAGCAAGAATTATTTTAAAATGGGACAGAATAGATTGGCAAAGGTATTTTCCCCACTACACAGAAACATTTCTATTTTACGCAGCTGCCTGCATGTTCAGCTTTCCCTTTAGTGTTCATGCCCAAAAAACACATTAAGTTGGCTGCAATAGTTTTTGCATTTAATAATTTTGGTATTTTATTCTTTTTCAACAATTTCATGTGTTGTGTCTATGCTAGTTTGCAATTCAAACTATGCAAAATGCTGTTTCATGTGATTTAGTGGTTTGAATTACCTTGCTTTGGGAGGCACAGGTAATTTTTCAAGGGTCACAAGTCTGCCTTGTTTAACAAAAGAAGACGTTTCTAACCTAGAGCAGATTTATCTCTTTTTTTCTACATTTCCTTTTTGGAAATATTAATTATGAGTAAATGACACTGTGAAATATTCTTTTTGCCAAAGAACATTTAAAAATAGGTAAAGCTTTTTTTTTTTTACTCAAGCACCTAAACATCACTGCACAAAATTTAAGTGTTGTTCATATGCATACAAATTAAAGAAGAACAGTGGACTTCTTTTGCATTTGTGAGCTGTTCACTAAGAAAAATGCTCTTGTCTTACATCTTTCTGCTTCTCAAAGTGAACAACTCGGCATATTTAAAGAATCAGAGAAAATAGAGGTAAAGACCTATAAGGTCATTGCCCTGCAAATGTGGGCTTGTCCCCCCACGATACATATGTCAGTTCTATAAATCCCTGAAAATAGGGCTTTATAAGGAAGCTGCTGACAGACGGTGTTGCTATAATAAATATGTGTGCTTATGAAAGCATTTATGAGATGTCTCAGTGTTCTTAACTTACCAATAAAGTTATTTTACCAACTCAGACCAGGAATAGAGCGGGGTATCACTCACTTCTGTGAATATTCCCATAAAATCTGAGTCTGAGCTGAATCCTTTTCATTTATTATCTGAAATATATAAAAAAAATTAGATGCATCATGTAAAAAAAAATTGTTCCTGAAGTTGATCTAAAGCAGTTGATACACATAAATACAATATTTAATACATTAAAGCATAGAATACAGACAAGTCCCTTTCTTTTTGCCCTCCAAACAGGCCACATATGATCTAGAACCATAAATCACACAGTAGAAATCACATGACGCTGTGCCTGAGAAAATATCTACAGAAAATTGTTCAATATGATGGAAGCCAGAGAAGACTTCCTTGGCCACAGACCCTTATAACCTGGCTGCAGGTCCTGAACTGGAAGCTTATAGTTATCCTAGTAAATAAACTTTAGCTTAAAAGCCGTCCTTGTAGTCATCTGCACTGTTTAAGTGTGATTGTATGCTCCCTGACACCATTGCAGACCATACCAGTGAGCAGCCTCCCAAACCATACCTACCATCCTTTAGAGGATAGCACAGCAGAAAGGCCATTGTCAGCAGGCAATAAAAGCAGGATTTTCTGGGACAGAGGAGGGATAGAGAGTTTAACGTGAGGAAACCACAGTTCTTTGCTATATATAATGTAAAATTTTACCACATAACAGGTGATTGACCCCTGAAGACTGTTTCCTTACTGTGTGTAACTACTGAAGGTTCACTGCCTCATGCACAAAGCTTCTTGTATTTTTTGCAGTTTTCTCTATTACTCACCTGTAAGTGACATGGGACAAGTTTCAACCCTTAATAAGCAGTATTAAAGTAGCAGAAACACAGCTAGTGCTGTGTGTTCTTCAGCTTGACTCAAGATTTGTATTGAGACTAACATGGTAGCTCTGTAAGTCATGCTAGAATGGTGCCATATTTTAATCTCAAAATCCATTTGAAAGTCTATTTGTAAAGATGGAGAGTCATTAAAGCTAAAAATACACCCGTAATGCTAAAGATAATATACTTTCCTCATAACCGGCAGCACCATGAACAGCATCTCTTTTTCCAATCACTTACAGAATGTTCAAGGCAGACTTACTGCCTCTACTGCATGCCCTGGCACCTCAGATGTAGGTTATGGCACCTCAGAAGAAAACAGGGTTTTCTATTGCTTAAGTTATGTTGTCTGGACTCATAAACCACTTTTTGATACATATGTCAATGTTATTATACTTCATATTCTATTGCAACAGTTTCAGAGTAATTCATAGTCTTAAATTAATATATCTCCTCAATATATTATTGAGATCCATCTGTACTCATCTCCATTTTTTATTGATGGAGAACTGAGACCACTTAAGCAGGAAACTTATCTCAAGTCTTCTGAATTAGTGCCTAGTCACTCTTCCTTCTTAATGTTCCTACATTTCCATAGGAAAACTCAGAAAATCCCTGGCATGGTAAAAATAGGATAATCACAGGGCCTCTGAAGAGACTACACATGAACATGATGAAATAGTAGAGGGGGATGGTTTTACTTGTGGAGATCAACAGTCAATTTATGTCTTTCAAGGGCACCGCGTCCTACACGATAGGAGCTTGAGGAAAAGCAGTTGAGAAGAATGCATGTCAGCTATGCTACAAATGTACGACCTGTACTTCTGTTAGTTCATTTTACTCTGTGCACTATGGAGTACAGGTTCCTTTTAAAACTAGGGATAATAATTAGATCTCTTTGAATAACAGAACCAATTAGTCATGAATAATTTATCCAACATTTGGTACAAATCAATCATCAAATGAATTCAACAAATACTGTTTGACCAGCTTATACAGCTGGTTGACTAATAAGAAAATTTATTCACTGAACATATTAAGGGACAAAAATGCTCAAATCCATGAAATAAACCTTTGGGAAATTATTTGCTTAGCTCTAATAATAATATTTAAAGAACCTAATTAGGGTTATTCTTCCTATAGCACTATAAGTGGAAAATTCAAAGTGACAAATAAGTATACTTTGCCTCCTGGAATCATAACCTAGAGGATCAAGCACTAACTTGATGAGCAGAAAAAGAAACATCACAGATCATATACCAGATTTTGTTCTGCTTTTCTTGCATTGTCCTAATGTGTTTACAGTACCTAAAGCTTTGCATTAAGAAAATGTTCTTAGTCAAGCACAGTGTCTTGAGCCTGTTACGAGACATTGTAGCCGAGAAGACTATTTTGCCCAATGACGTGCAATCTAAGTGTGTTCTTGAGAAAGAGAAGATCACAACAAGAAACCCTTCCAAGTGTCTTTTTTATTATAAATGGAGATGAAGTAAAGTCATAAGGTTTAATAAAATGTAGTGGCAGAGGATATGCTTTCTTCAGTTCCTTCTGGAAAGTTCTTAGTCACATACTGATCACCAGAGTTTTGTTAATAGTGAGGAATTTCCTTCCTTTCTGTAATTCCATATTAAATTCTCAGAATTTGGAGGATTTTTCCCTTCTGTAGGATAGACATAAATTGGGTTTTCAGACAATTTTACCGAATCAACTTCTGCTACAGCAGAAGTTACAGACCTTGCTGAAGCCTTTCTCTCTTTCTACCCTTGGCATATAGTTTCATTTTCTGAAAACTGAACTACTTCAGTCTGACTAACATATTTTATTCTCTTTAAAGTGTGTCTGTTGCTAGCCTAATGGACTGTTATATGTAGAAAGGCAGATTAGATAATGATCTAATGACCCAAACTTATTCTGTATAATATTATGAAGTATGCTACTCATTGCTTGTTATCTTCTTTTGATCTGGAAGCAGAAAATGGTCCGCCTAATTATTTTACATAGAATTATTTGCTTTACCTAGTACTTGGCTAACTTGGACTAGTGTCTTCTGAGATGTGTTTTAGGGCTTTTTTTACTTTATTTGGATAAACAGGGTAAAATTGCTCCTGAGACTAAGAAATTTATTTGTACTGTGATTAGATATGAGTAATTGCAGGACCAAGAATAGAATCAGTGATTAGGAGCCCACAGGCCTATTTTAGATGTTATCCAAGAAAAAAGATGACTGAAATGCCTCAAATAAGAGTACACATTTTGCTCTTGAAATGCTCTTGAAATCTATGGAATTTGGTATGGTACAAGCAATAAGACTAAGAAACAAGACACCAGAATAAGGAGTATCCTACATTATTCTGCTTCCAAGAGGCATAGATAAAGAATTCTTCATCTGTTCTTAATCCATTCTATGGATAATAGCCACCTAAATTAGAAAAAAAAGTCCTGCAAAACAAACAAAACAAAACAAAAACCCAAACTGAAACAAGAAACCACTCACCTCCTCCCCAACTGTCCAAAATCTAAAAACCAGGAAACAAAAGACTTGAATGGGAGATAATGAAAAAAATTTAAATGACATGAAAATAGTTAGGTATGGAAGAGCAGTGAGATTTCACGTCTTATGAGCTTTTTAGAAATTGAATACTGAAGCTTTTCAGACCATTTTTAGTGAAAACCATTAATACATAACATCTTACCATAGAACATTAGAAACTGATTTTGTGAAGAGGGAAGAAACACTTGAATACATAGGTTATTTCTATTTTCTACTCTGTTATGTATTCATACTAAGCAATAGGATTTATTGAATTAAAAAAAAAAAAAAAAGGTAATTTTGTAAGGGATATTATTAAAAAGTATTAATATTATTGCCTTGCCACACACTGAAAAAGCCCTTTTGCTTAAAGTGAGTTTTCCTCTTTTGGACACTCTAGTGTGGAAGAGATTTGAGCTACACTCATAATTAATGATGAAGACTAAAGCCTGTTATCAAGAAACTTTGTTCCTAAAGGACATCTCCAATAGTATGAGAAAATCTCTACTAATACAGACCATTTTATAAACCTCTGTAGCACAGTTTTCTAGCCTGGATGATGAAATTCTATATTTAGTCACTGTGATGAAAATAAGGTAGTAGTTTCATAGAATCATAGAATGGTTTGGGTTGAAAAGGATCTTAAAAAACATCTAGCTCCATTCCCCCTGCCATGGGCAGGGCATATTTCAGAAGATCAGGTTGCTCAAAGCCCCATCCAACCTGGCCTTGAACACCTTCAGGGACAGGGCATCCACAACTTCTCCAGGCAACTTGTTCCACTGCTGCATCACATTCACAGTAAAGAATTTCTCCACAATATTTAATCTAAAACTACCACCTTTCAGTTTGAAGCCATTCCCCCTTGCCCTGTCACTACATGTTCTTGTAAAAAGGTACTAGAAGGTTATTTTAAGATCCTCCTGGAGCCTTCTCTCCAGCTGAACAATCCCAACTGTCTCAGCCATTCCTCATATGGGAGGTGCTCCAGCTTTCTGATCATCTCTCTAGCCCTTCTCTGGACTCACTCCAACAAGTCTATGCCCTTCTTATGTTGGGGGTCCCAGAACACAGTGCCAATATTAGTGATATAACACCTAATATAGCATGAACTCATGCAAAAACTCTACTCTTTATCAGAAAGTTGGAAGACTTAAATATCTCTTAACTCTTGAGAGTTGGGAAGGAAAAATCTACATATGAATTATCACACTGATGTCAAAATATTAGCACTTACAAAGGAGACTGGGAACTTATGCAGGTGAATCTTTACATACCAAACTAATAATATAGCCATAAAAATGCATTTTTGCTGCTTCTGCTCATACTGTAATTTTGTTTCAACTTTTTCCACAGCAGCGTTATTCACAATTTTGCAAGTGCTTGGCTAAAATATAATTTGATAAAAAGAGCTCTGAGGTGAATAATGATTTGCTCAGCTGCAGCTCATTAGAGATGATTTTGTTTTTCCAAATTATATTACAAGGGCAGCGTATCAGCCTGTCCATGTACTCCTCACTGAATGACTGCTGTACTCTAGGGAATGAAAGGCTTCCTCCTAAAAATTTACTGCTCCTTTTTTTTTTGCTAGTTTAGTGCTTCATTTATTTTTATATAGCTGCAAAGCAAAGCAGCCAGGCTTACTTTTACAGATTTGAATGCAGAGGCCTCAAAAACAACTTTTTTGTTCCTCCTCAGTCTATACTTACATTGATTTATGCCAGCTCTTCCTCTTCACCTTAACAGCTTTTGGTAGACAGGGGTATCAGTAAATGATCTGCTTTCCTTTCCTTGCTTCCCTTATAAGGCCAGAATCTGCAGCTCTGTTTTGTCACTTCCGTTATCTTGTCTGGAGGATGACAAATTTTTTTCTCTTCAGAGAGCAACTGATCTAGAGATTGTGACAGGCAACAGTTTTCTCCTGCCTCACTAACATTTTCCCATTCTACAGAGGCGAAAATTAAAACTTCAGGGAAAAAGAGCTAATGACTGTTATCACTGTTGGCTTGATGGTAAGGGCACTCTACACCTACCTGAAAGGAGATCTCTTCTGCCAGGTACCAAGTGACAGGATAAGAGGAAATGATCTCAAATTATACCAGGGAAGCTTTAGACTAGATATTAGGAAAAGTTCTTCCTGGAAAAGATTGTCAAGCCCCAAACCCTAGAGGTATTTAAAAGATACATAGGAGTGGCACCTGGGGACATGGTTTAGTGGTGGATTTGGCAGTGCTGAGATAACAGTTGGACTTGATGATATTAAAAGTCCTTTCCAATCTAAATAATTCTAAATAATAAATAATTCTATGATTCTGTGATCTTGCCAACATAGACACACACCTCAATCTTAGACATGCTATCCAGTAGGAGAAAACATTTACCTACTTTTCTACATAAGCACATCACAACTTAATTCAACCTGGAGAGTTCCTTTTCTTCCTTTCTGCTTTTGAATATCTGTTTTTTTTAATAGCCAACCAATCCCACTTGTTGAATTCAAAAAGTCCCCACTATCATTTCAGGGTCCATAATACTTTTTCCATGTCTGGAACACATTTACCAGAGATTGATATGTGTGTTTAATGAAATGTGCTCCTGTGTTTGCTGCTGCTTCTGTGTCTGCTGCAGTAGTGAGCAGCTGAATGTTCCCTGTTCACATTTCTATTCACAACCAACCAACCAACCAACCAACCCTGCAGCCACAGGTGAACTTCACGAGGGTATGGCCAGAAGTAAAGGAATAGAAAACCATTTAATAACTCAATAAAGAAAGATTTGGTCTAATTTTCCCTTAAAGTCTACCGGAACTGCTGGAACCTTCACTCCAACTGCACATGGCACTAGCTGCAGAATGACTGCAAGAGTTTGGCCTGGCAGCAGGAGACAAAGAAGTGGTCACAGCATCTTATACTTACAATCATTCCCTTGCCTTTTTTTGTCCACTACTTCATTTGCTGCATTCCCTCACCATGGTTTATTAATTATATGAGGGTCAAAGGATTTTTCTCTTGCTTATTACTTTATGCAGCACACATATGCAGAAATTAGGACTCCCCAGTAATGCTTATTTCCTTGAAAAAATTTTGGTTTGTCCTGCAAACAGAAGTGTCATGGAAATGACTGTATAGAAACAAAATCATGTAAGTATAAAAATTGGTTAAAATCAAATAAGCATTTAAATTGAAGCATTTATCAGAGCTTTATGGTTCAGGGACATATATTTACGAGGATGACCATGTAGCATAAAAAATGAAAGACAGCTCATCTGTAGTGCGTCCCTTTGTGACCTGTAGCCTCAGCCATTCAGTCAGTATGGAGAACCAGGAGACTTTACCTCAAGCAATGTTATGTCTGTCATAGAATGAAAACAACCCTCTCAGAGTCGTCATTCTCTTTTTCCTCTCAACTTTTGCTCTTGTCAGGTTGCATTATACATAGATAACACAAATCTTGAAGACATGCCCTCTGGCTAAAAACAGAAACAACAATAACAACAACAAGGTCTCTCACACAACATGCCAACGTGAGCAGGATTTAATCACAGATAATTAGAGCATTTAAGAGCGGTACTTAATAAAATAATAATAGAAATCCTGGTCAACAAACACAAAAAAAAAGTATAAGAAAAAAAAGAAGTTATCTGTTCAATGATTATTCATTCCTCATCCCTAGACTTATTTGTTATTCTGCTGAGAGCAGTCTTATCTATTCCAAATATCCATTAAAATGTTTTGTTGGATCCATGCACAAATCAAAAGACTGAAACTGTATAATTACTTTCTCTTACCTATTTAATGGCTATAGCTCAAGGATTAGAATTGACTATATTGATGATGGTGATGATGATGGTGATGACAATGATGATGATGTTAATTGAAAAGTAATTATGTAATGATAATGGTAAAAAAATCCCTTGAACAACCTACTAGGAGTTTTCTTGTACAAGAGGGCAGAGAAAAAAGGTACAGAAAGAGTGAAGCATTCCTCTGAGCTGTTCACATTCTTCTAAAAACAGTTTTGACCTCCACACATACTAGATTCTTTTTTTCAAAAATTCTTCTATAAACCTGATCACATATAGAAGAGCACATGCAATTTCTCTGACATCTGTGCAGATATTCAGTTTGCTTGAGATTAATGTCTAAAACAACACAAGATTCTGTGTAATTAATCTGCCTTCTTTTCTCTAAAACCAAATCACTATTTTGAGGAACTTTGCTTAAAAATATTTGGAAGTATATGACAGTGGAACGACTGTTTCTGCATAATGAAGTGACCCTATTTTTCTTTTTTTCATCTATATACATTTCAAATAAGTCTCTTAAAGCATTGGGTTGTAGTCATTTCAGCTGAGTGCACAGAGGCACAGATTGAAGCACAGTTTCAGCAAAAACTTGGTTCAGAAGATTGCACACCATGATTGGATAATGGCAGGAAGACAAAAGTTCAATTTCAGAACACTCCTTAAACTTCAACTTTTCTGGTTGGGATAAAGTATAGGAGGCTTTAGTTTGGGTTTCAGAACATTTGTAGGGATATGTTACAGATTTATAGAACTGAAAGAAATTCATGAGGTCATCCAGCCCAAAGTTGTGTCCTATCAGAATCAGCTATACTTGTGTTATTCCAGCATTTTATTTTTCTTGGCTGTTCCTGGGGTCTCCAATATGGAAGTCTGCATAGTCTGTTCAGGTAAACTGTGGTACATCCTTTCCTTCACAGTCGTAAAGTTTTCCTTAATTTATATCCTTCATCTTCCTTGATGCAATGTACACAAATTACTGTTTCCCTTTTCTTTTGTATACAAAGGGAATATATGATTGCCTTCTTTGCACAAAATGCTTATTTAGTAGTGTGTTATCATGATTGAAATTGAGATTACTAACTAATTTCACTGATGAAAAAGTGGAAAATTACTTTGTATTGCTTTAACCATAGTCTTCATAATATACTGAATATATAGAAAACATCTCTTGCATGACATTAGGTTATAAATATTTGAATGCATACCTGAATATGCATAGTCCTATCTTTAGAACTTACTCTGTTTCATTTAAAAAATGGATGAAATTATATTCTTGAACACTGAAACAGCCTGAAAATAGAAAAATAAATTGTAAATAAGTTATTATAATGAGGAAAAGTAAATGAAATTTCTGTGCCAAAACAGTTAAAGGTCTGTCTATTGACTATCAGAAAAAAAAACGGCTTGTGATGAGGATTTTGTCAAATATGAAACCTCTTTCTCACAATGACATCACATTACAAGTGTGATGTGAATATTCTTACAATTTCTGCATCTTAAGAGCACTATATTTTACAAAATATTAGTCTTGGCTTCTGAAGTTGAAAAGCAAAGTGGTTTGCAGATTATGAGTAATTTCAGGATATATTTTTATTTGAAATTGTCTTTCCTCACTTCTATATAAGGCTTCCTAATTTGAGTTCTTACAGCTCCCCCGCCATAAAATATATTAATGACACCATTAATAATACCTAACCATGAATCCAACGTCATCTTTAAAAATAATGAAAAATGGTTGATGGTGTAGTTACTCTTCAAATTAAGAATTCTTTTCAGTCTTTTATAGGTTTCCTGAGGGTTCATTGTTTTCTGTCCTTTTAAACCACATCTAGCTGTTAAGTTTGCAGTAATTACTATGCAGTAATAAATTTGTACTCCAATGCCAGAGGCCTAGGAGATCTGACTTTGTAAAAAGGCATTTTTATTATATCATACTTTCTGATAAATCGGGGGATAAAGGCAGTTGGACCCTGAGTCAAAGTCTAGTTAAACATTTCAGTAATTTTTGAAGTATGCAGCCATATAGTGCAGGCAGCTAGAGGCTGGGCTGACAACTGAGGTGTCAGTTTAACAGCTGCTTCATTTCACTATCTCTCGGGTCATAAACTTTATTTTTAATGAGCCTGCCTGCAAGACCACTAAAAAATGACCTTCACACAGAGAACTACAAGGACCTGGAGTGGTGACCAAAATAGCTTTCTTGGGCAGTGCATAATATCACAGTGACCATAGCACAGAAAATAAGCAGTATGGTGAGAAAGACATTATGCAAGTTAGTAATGAGAATATTCTGTATTTTCATTCAGAAAGATTATTGTGATAGCTGTGCAATAATTCACTACCTTCAACTTACACTAATCTGAACATCTTCAGTGGCTTTAATAATATTGTGCCAGTTTACATCAACTGAGTGAATGGCATGTGATTTTAAAGTTGTGTTTAGGAGTTGTAAGCTGTCTTACAACAAGAAAATACATTATATAATAAACAGATAATAAAAAGGCTGTTAATTTCTCTCTGCATATTGCTTGCTGGTCTTAGAAAAAAAATTCTCTTAATTAACTCTAATTTTCACCACTTTTCTTACCTAAACACGTTTCATCCTTCTGTCTTGCTATGCTGTTTCTAAGGGTATGCTACTAGTCTAACTCGAGGCAGTGTGGGCCTGGAGGGATAGCTAAGGATCAGGGAAAGGACCTTCCATGTTGGAGCTTGAGAGGGTGAAAAAAATGGTGGTTTCGAAGCTGTGTATTAGTGGTGTGGCCCAAGGGAGAAAGGGTACTTGGGCTGGGAAATTGAGCTTTCTGAGTATGTCATTAAAAAAAAAAAAAAAAACCAAAAAAAAACCCAGTTCAAAAGGAGTTCAAAAGGAGATGTAGTTTTAAGAGCCAGTAATTCTGAGATACTTTGAACCACCTGCATCACAACCCTGGCTACTTTTGAAGCAGGTGTAGTAACTTTGTCCTGTGACATTGTGGGCACTTGCTAGACCTTTTTTATCACTGTGTCCAAAAAGCAACCAAAATGTCTTCCTGAGAGCACAAAGGCCACACTACAGCTCCCACTTCTGCTGTTAGAGATCTGTAAAATTTTTCACTGGAACCAGAGCTTTACTTGTTCGAAAGTATAAAAAAGAGTCAAAAGTAGGATCATTTCAATTCATTATTCGCATTCCAAAAGCAGCTGAGACCAAGACTTCTGCGTGCTTTATATGTCCCAAAACCAGCAACAACTCAGGCCCTGCCATCTTTAAAATGTGAGTTTAAAGTCTCTCGGGAGCATGGAAAAACAAATGGGAGGTGAACATACAGATGAAACAAAAGGAAGCAAATTAATGCACTACAAAATAACGCTGAATAGTTCAACACCCTTCCTACCAGTGTTTATATAAACATAACAGCACAGTAGAGTTTTTATGAGGACTTATCAAATGCTATTATTACTGGTATTAAAAGAACATATTTCTTCTCTCTTAAACCCTGCCTTCAAGTTAAGTGATGCCTTTCCCACAGTACATCATGTGAGATTTGGGAGTTCAGCTTTATGGACTGTCTTTTATGTTGTATGTCTTTTGGGCTTGACTAAAGGTACACTAAATATTGTTAATCCTCAAAATCTGGAAATATGTTCTGGTGTAAGGAACAGGTGGATGAGTTACAGCAAAATTTCTACTCTTTAGTGTTACTGTGCTGGCTGATGCTTTTTTCACTTGCTACTGAGACACGTGTGAGCAGATGAGACAAATGGCAACATTTCACAAGAAAATTTTCACAGCAAAAATGCACAAATCAAGTTCATGTTTGCTTTTATTTGTTCCCAAGAAAGTAGTTCATAATGTTATGTGTACAATATCTGATTCCTGAATTTACTGAACTTAATTTCCTTCCATTCTTACACCTTTTTCTTCACTATTATCTTCCTACACAATTATGTTCAAAATCTCCTTCTAAAGGGAATAGAAACTGCACAAAATTATTTCTGCAAGCAAGCTTCTTTCCTGATTATGTATTGCATATTCTGCAAGTTTTGTTGTTTTCTGAAGACTAATGGAGGTATTGCAGTATTCTGAATACTAAGGGAGGTATTTCTCCTGAAATACTTGTTA
Organism: Monarcha castaneiventris obscurior; assembly: GCA_026261815.1. NCBI lineage: Eukaryota > Metazoa > Chordata > Aves > Passeriformes > Monarchidae > Monarcha > Monarcha castaneiventris. The sequence goes on along the minus strand of JAMPIT010000624.1, from coordinate 9,292,874 downwards.
AAAAAATGCAGCCAACCAACCAAAACAATTAATGCTCTTAGTTCTCACTGATTTTTTTTCTAAGTATTAATAATACTATTATGCATGTACCTCTGTACTCATGGTATGGAATAGATTCACTCCCTGTCCATGATGCAGCAGTCAGGTATTCTCCCAAGTCCTATGTATTTCTAGGGTTTTGTCAAGGCACTTGTGGTCCGTAACAATCCCCAGCTGCTCTTGGAGATGACTTAAGGCCATGGAGGAAGCCTGAAGCAGCTACTTTGCCCAGCCCCAGCTCTGTTACATATATCTAGTTTATCTGAAGACTGGTTCAGGATGTAACCACAATATGAACCAACAGCATGAAAAAAAGCCCTGCCAGAGAATGATTGCATTTTTTAAATTGCTTTCATGCAAGCTATTTTGAACCTTTCAAACACTGTGCTACTTTTACTATACAGTGTATCCTTATATATTTTTTTTTTAATAAAGGCTTTCATATTGACATAAAATGTCTGGGGAGATCTGGAAGTGGCAAAAAATTATCTTTATGCTCTTCAACATCACCACCCATTATCACAGAATCATCAAGGTTGGAAGAGACTTTCAATGTCATCTAGTTCAACTGTATGTTACATTACTAATTTTTCCCTCCATTTGTCAGTAATAAGGCAGAGTTAAAAAGCAATTGAAGATACATTTTTAAAGACTCTGACAAAACTTTTGTTGCCAGTTGCATGGTATTTTCAGCCCTCTTGCTTAGAGTGAGGCCTGTCTTGGGTAATTCTCTTCTATCTAAAACTCTTCCAACTCAGGATATTCTATGATTCTATGATAAGTTAGTTTTAAATTCAGAACTTGTGTGTTTGTGTATAAATTCATATGTATATTTAAAAACAGGTTGTTTAACCCATGTCCTCTTTTTTAGCCGTTTGGCCTTGTCGTGCCTTGTCCTATCTTTGTCATACACTCTGCATCTTCCTGGGATGCTGGGTCAGCTTTGAGAATTAATCAGATCCACAGGTTCAGCTTCTTATCAGGAGGGTACTTCTAACATATTTGTTTTGGATCACTAGCCCTGAACAGATCTGCTGGGAGAGCTACTGCTAAAGTATGCTCTTTTGGCAGATACACAGGAACTATTCAGAATTTAATTTGCATTTCTTGGAAAAAACAAACAGGATTGTTCTAAGTTAACACCTTTGTTTTAGTGCTACAGAAGAGAGTACTGTAACCACCTTCCAACTAAACCACCTCTCTTGCATTGACTAGCCAAGCTGGGCTGGCAGAGATGAAAGGTCTACTTTCCTATAGTAGATTATAACAAGTACGGATTTAACATTTATTCCTTTCAGAGCACTTTGTTGTTAAATGAGGGGCAACTGTGGTTGTACAGTTGTTCCTCAGAGGAAGGGCAGTTCCTTGCTGCATCATGACAACAGATTAAGGCTGCAGTCCAGCCCATGGAGTTCCAAGAAGAAAATGTGTGAAACACAAGAAATGCTGAAGCTTTCAGAATAAAATTGACTATTCTCTGATAAAAATAATATTTCTATCATTGTACATGACTATTTTGTCTTGTCTTTTACAGGACAATTTTTTCTTACTAATTTTAACATTTAATATTTTGGCTGTGTTTAGAATTTATCATACATTTTTCTCAGTAAAGTAGGTTCTGATATTAATCTTGCTCTTTTGGTACAGATTAAAGAGCATCTTGCCAAGGGTCAGAGGATGTTGGCTGGTGATGGCATGTCCCAAGTAACCAAAACACTATTGGATTTAACACAGAGGAAAAATTTTTATGCTGGGGACCTTCTAATTTCTGTGGAAATTCTCAGAAATGTTACAGACACATTTAAAAGAGCGAGTTATATCCCTGCGTCTGATGGGGTGCAGGTAAGAGAAACTGTTTTGTCAACTGTTTTGCCCACTAAGGAAACTGAAGTCTTCTGCATGACAGACATAAGCATTCTTCACATAAAACTAAGATCCAAGTGTAAAATAGGAAAAGGACTCAGATGCATTTAATAAGACAAATATCCAAACCAATGCAGCAGGTGAAAAATGTAAAATACCTTCTTTGTAACATTTCAGTAACTTTGTCTTTCGAGGTTCAGTCTGATTGATAGGAGGTGTTGTTATTTTTTGGCACTAAGCATTCCACTAGTGTTCTTTGTTCCAGTTCCTTTCAGTTCAAGACTAGTTCATTTCAGTTCAAAATCTATCCACAATGTTATGTAATTCTGGCATTGCTTCTTCATTTCAGATAAATAAATCTCATTAAAAGTGCACAGGAGTGATGGATAATGCATTTGATATAAATTTTCTATTTCACGTTAGATTAACTCTTCTTGTGCAAGAGGACAGATAAAATGCTATCAGAGCATTTTAAAATCACTAAAACCACTATAATTATTTCTACATAATGGGCTGCACAACTCATTGCATAGTGTTGGTTGAAATAAATATTACTCAGGACTTCTAGATCAAGATACTGGTTTAATCTATATCTGAAAATTTTAGACACTTTTCAAAGACTGTATATTACTGAAAAAGAATACTAAGAAGGTAGATGTGCACAATATTTATGAAAAAAAGAGCTTAATGATCACTCATAAATTCCTAATAAAGTTATTCATGCCAGTCATGCATGTGTATTTATGTAAAGGTAAGCATAAATTATAAATACACTTTTGAACAGATGCATGCAGATGAAGGAAGATATCTTGGAAAAGACTTTTTTCACAGTTAAGTTTTCAAGGCTTGCTATTATATTTTCACTTTTCTAGTTTTTCTATGCACAAACAATTAACGTCCACAGTAAAACCTACATTTCTTGTGTTGGCCTGTAGCCAACTGAAAATACTATTTTTTTTAAACAGTGTTTTTCAAAAAGTGTGTTTGGTGAACAATCCTTCTTTTTATAATTGAACGAGAGTATCTTTTCCTACTCTAATGAAGTTTATTAAGCAGGATGTTATTCACTGAAAATTTTTCATGCAATCAGCAGTCTGATAGCCCAGTGTGACTTCTTTATGGTTCACAGGCTCTACAAAGTGTTTGTTAGAACCAGTCTTGAGAAACTGCTTGATATAAGTGATTTTGTCCATGGGCCTAGCAGATCACGTCATTTGCAGTTTCCATACATTGGAGAGAATTGGATTCTTTTCTCACTGATGACAGTACCAAATGTTCTGTTCAATTCCGCAATGTAGAGCTGTTTCCAAAAGTCATAATAGTATTCTGACAAAACTTGACAACATTATTAAATATTATTTTAATAATTTAATGAATTATTTAGAAATGAAGAAATGAAAAAAATTAAAAACTGGTAAGTCATATACTGAAGGAAATAAGGAAGGATTTCTCAACCCAAAGAAAAATAACTACATTTCAGTATTTTTAGGCCTAAATACAAAGAGTTCTTAAATCCCAGTTTGAAAAGGCACTCAAACTCCAAAGTCAGAAAAAATGAAAGTAAAAAAACCAACCAAACAAACAAACAAACAAGAAAGAATTGCAAGCTAAGGTAAAATTAAAAAAAAAAACAAAAAAAAAAACCAATGCTCAGTATTCAGGAAACTGAGTGAAATCTGAATAACGCCCAATGTTTTGCCCAGGGGATATATTAAGCAAGGTCCCTTTGACTGGCTTCTGTTGATATAAAATGAAATCCTGGCTCAGTAATACAAGTTTAAAATTTACTGCCATTTCCTGAGAAACATGGATTTTCCCATATGTAAACATATGTATTATTCTACCCTACTCTAGAGTACCATATTTATTATTCATTTTCACTATGAAATATTTTCATGCTTCCTAGTCCATCATCAAAGTAAGTGACAAAAAGGTAAAAATGAAAATTGCATGGACATTCTTCTTTATGGAGAAGCTCTGTGTGGTGTTCTAATTACGTTCTATTTTTTGAATTAGATAAAGAACAGAATTTCTTAGGTGATGGATTTTGGTTTTGAAGAAACTATCAGAAAAGCATGAGTGAGCTTTAAAATCCCTAAACGTCATAGTTTATCATTTTGAGTGATGTCAAAAAAGTAGGTTATGACAAATAATGGGCAACAGTATTTTTTAAGATTCATACAAAAACAAGACTTGAATTATGACTGAGAAAGAAAAAGTATATTTGTCTAAATATATTTATTTCTTATACGTTCCATCCATCTGGACAGTCCTTCAAATGCCTATAATCTCTGGTTTATATCCAGTACTAATATTCATGAATAGTGCAAAAGTTGTGATTCAGAGATTCCATAACAAAATGAATGACTAGAAAAGTGAAATAAAATTTGAATTTTTCCAGCTAAATATCCAATATGAAGGTGCCGCTGCCTGATGTGCTGCATAGAAAATGCCACTTGTTCAGGCAGACAATAACAAGGGCAAAATAAAGTTTTTAAGGTAGTCATATCAAGTGCCAAGTTATTTATTACATGGCTTTTTTTTACTTTTGCGTCTTCTAACTTTTTTTTGCAACAATATTTATGCATACTTGCACATACAATGTCAGGAACAAAAATAACCATGTATGACGCAGTTAAACAAGAAGGTGTCCTGCATCAGTGACTGAAAATACCAGCGCAGTAGCAGAAATTATTGCAATACAAGAGTCATTAAATTCTTCTGCAAGCAAGGTTTTTCATTTAATATGGGAATTCTTTAAAATACCCTCTGTAGGTACACTGAGGCTATGAGATGGACATTGTACTTATGTGAGAATGATTCTACCAGGAAGATAATACAAATTTTAATTAAGCAAAATGTGAGCAACATTTTGGAACATTATCCAGAACTGGTCTAGAAGGGTTTGAACTTCCTTCTAAGGACAGGATGACAAGAAAGTAACTACGTTTCAGGACAGAATGGCAAAGTGAGTTGTACAATCCCCTGATGCAGCAACAACCAGGAGAAAAGGTTTCTCCCCAAAGAAGTTAGAGCAATATAATCCCTTTTATATTAGCCACAGGGACTATTGCTGCGAGTCAGGATTTAACAAGATTGTCCAATCCTTTCTCCCTCCACCTTCCCTCTTCCACACACACACATCCCCTATGCTGAAGTCCAAAAGTAGAGGTGACTTAAGGCTATCCATTAATTCCTCCTAGGGAGGAATTCTTCTCTAGCTGTATAAAAGGATTTATGACAGCTTTATGCCTGCAGAGCGGGTCAAAGAATTTGGACTGGAACAGAGAACTGCAGCCATTGTATTACAGAAGAAAAAATTGAAAGGAAGGAGATTAAATTAGGGAAATGTAATTGTCCATTCCCGGCTGTAACTGGCATGATCATCAAAAAAGCCTGGGCATAAATAAAGGACTTCAAAATTTGGTTCTGGCAGTTCCAACATTTTGTATAGTGACCAGTTCAGTAATATGTAAGCCCTGTTACGAAAGAAAGAATCTTGATTCTACAGGGAGGTCCAGTGTTTACTGCAGTAATACCCTCAGATCACATCCATAGTGCTTCTAAAATGTAGCCTTCACACCTGCCAATAATTTTCTAAAGGACAACATTGTTTCTTTCAGGATTAATGCAATAAACAAGACAGTAGTCAAAGTAGGACAAAGAATTTTAACCCTTCTTCCCCTGTTACATTTTTGAAGTGCATCTCATATCTATTCATTACTGTAGCTGCAAATCCATTTGATCATCTCTGTTTAATTCAGAAAGCACTGGTATGGCTTTGAAAAATTGCTTTGACTGAAAAGCCTACACACATCTCACTCTCCACTGCTACCATAAATATGGCACCAACCAGGGATAGAAATAGAGAAAAAAAGATCTCAAGCAGAAACCTATTCTTGTTACTAAGTTCGTATACATAATTTATACTTTATTGGCAAGTGCAAAAATATATATTAGATAAGTTATTGCTCATCTTTTGTTTGTGCTTGAGTCTAGGATTATTTATAAGCTTTTTCATATATATTTCTGTCAATTATTGGTAATTTTAATGCTTTTTGTAACTAAAACAAACATAAAATTTAACTAATGCATAACGTTATTAGCAAACCCGTGTAATGTATCATCTGCAAGAAATATTTTAAACTCCTGGGTGTTTTTACTGCAATCTAGGTGACTCTCATAGATCTTATTACACAGACATGGGTACTTTTTCAATTAAAGCTTAGACTGCAGGGGAGTCAGTGTCTGCAATGTAATACAAAACTACCTTCAAAAAAACTCTCTAGTATGAGAAATGATCCCACACTGAGTTCCATGCTGCTGCAGCTAGACTGCTATTGGTGCCTTCATAAATTAAAGTTAAAATTTCTGTTCACTGCATTTCTACAGTATTGCACTGGAAGAGTTGAGAACTACCATGTTTAGAAATCGCTTTCCTCAGGCAAAATCTCTTTAAGGCCATCTCTACCTAGTAGAAGTCTTCGCCAAAATTACAATGCCCTACAATAAATGTGATTATAGTGCCATGAAACTGCATTGACCAGTATAGTTTTGCTGTGGTGCTGTGCTGGCTAGTACACTGCCAGGCACCGGGCAACATTTCACCTGCTTCGGGTGGAGGGGGCGGAAGCAACCACAATGCTGAGGGCAGGCGAAGCTCCTGCTCGTGTTCGCCTTTCCCACTGATGGCAGGGTGCACGGAGGAGGGGGGAAAAAAGCAGAGGGACTCTCTCGTGAAACAGAGAAGGGTTTATTCCAAAGAAAAGCCACGAGGAGAGCCGCTGGAATTTGGCAGGTGAGGGGTTTTATACCCCTACATAATAGGCGGGGAGAACATACAATAACCAGTAAAATATCAGATATGGGGTCTTACAAAGGGGGGGAGAAGGGACCAGGGCGAATGGGAGAAGATGTGGGGAGTAGAGGGTTAACATGAGTGAATCACCAACTTTCCAGAGACATAACCAAATATGAACCGTAACAGGGAGGGGGGAGGGAGCAGCCAATGGTCCCAGCATGCTTGACACAGCAGTTTGTGTGCTCACTGTGCCTTCGAGCCCTTGTGCTGTGGAGGCATCAAACTAATGGACCTTTTTGGTCTGCTTGGTCCAGCTGACCATGGCTCTGGCCATGGCTCTGGCCATGGCTCAGGCAAAACCTAGTTTTTTATCACTTGGGGGACCAGTGAAGATGTACAATTCTCCTAGCTGAGGTTGCATTTACAGAATTGTGATTTGCCAACCTGGTTAAACTGGCAAATCCGTTGAAACAAATACCAAATGTAACTCCTTGCATTGTGCTTTATTTTGCTACTGAATGCCTGAAAGAGATTAAATGTATTCAGGGTATAGAAGGAGTATGTAACTATATCTGCTCTTATCTTCAACTTGGCTGAAAATTTTTCTTCAGTATCACTGCATATTGGATCAAACCATGAAAACATTTTTCTTTTATGTCCTATCATTAATTCCCATCTTGTCCAAATGCTTACTTGAAATTTTCACATGAGCTTGCTGAGCCATTTTGTTTCTTTTCACGGAGTTTTTTGGGTTGCTGAAGCCTGTGGATATTTTGCTACTGACCGCAGTGAGACAAGAATCGTGGCCTCATTAATGAACAGGATTATTTTGTCCAACTTTAGCAAAGAGTCAGTCTAGCGTAAATTTGATCAAGTTAAAGAAATTTTTATCCATGTAAATTTTATAGTTAGGATAGTTAACTTCCTAACAATTAGGCAAAGACAGATCCTCTTGCTTGTCAAGTGCTTAGTGTTGGGAATAGGTTAGCCTGGTAAAATGTTATTATGCAAAAAAACAGTCTTCACAAGTTTTCTTCAATTTTGCATCCTAAAATGTTTCACTTGTATAGTTGTGGATCACCTAAATGTAATATCTCAATTTTGAAATTAATGTCTTTCCAAGCATACCCACCATACACTAAGGTTGGAAGTTTTTTCTACTCTAATTTCAGTCACTGTGCAATTGAGTCCTTTGTACTTTCATTAATAGTGAGTTAAAGTTGCTTCTTACCTAAAACTTATTTAAGTCCTGTTTATACCCGGAAATGGCTAAAAAGTAAGTGCGGGTGAGGTAATGACCATTAATCTGAGTTTCACCAGGGTCATGTGGTTGGTATTCCAGTTAAACATTTTCTGAGGCTGTGGGGAACGTAATTGCACTCTTCAGCTAAGGTTACTGAAACTACATGTATCTTTTATGAAGGAGCAGATGAATTATAATTGGCAGGCCATAGACAAAATTGACATTCTGTACACAATGTGATACAGAGATCAGAAACAGACTGCACAAATTCTTAGATTTTAAGGATGAAGAAGCTGGGAATACAAATTGCTAAAGAGAGCAGACAAAATGAGAAAGGAAATTTCTCCACAAACATTCAGAGAAATGTGATTTTTTAAATGCATTATTTGTATCTGACCATCCTGCCTTTTTTTCCCTTATACTTAAATGAATAGGAGAATCAGAAAAAGAAATTAACAGCTTAAGGTCAAAGAAACAGAAACTACTTATTCCTTTTATGTTGAAATTCCTAAAAGGATCGAGGCAAGTGTGACATATAAAAGTAAGAGGCATCTGACTTGAAACAGTATTGACCAATGAAGTGCCACTGAATGCCCTATGTATGATTATTAAGGATCATTTTCACGTTTTGAATAGAAACTAAAGACCCTGAGACTGGTGCTTTCTAAAATGTACTTTGTTTTCTTGCAAAATATATAGTTGTCTAGTTTCTGGAACAAGAGCAATTTGTAAATAGAACACCATCACACTTAGAAGTTCAGCAAGTTTAAAAGGGTTCTTGTTTTATACAAAATGATACTGTGGAACCTTATTATATAGTCAAAAATTAAAAATTTACTATAAAATATTTGCCCTCTTATCAGTCTAATGTATTATTTTGCTACATCATCTCTTCACTGACAGAAAATATGCTGCAGAACTGCATCTGTAATAGAGAAAGGAAAGGTTTCTTAACATCAGATTAAGGATGTGGTAGTTTATATCTTTGAAATAATTTTACTTAGTCTTTTATTTAATTGATTTTTCAGAACTTCTTTCAAATCATTAGTAATCTCTTAGATGAAGAAAACAAAGAGAAGTGGGAAGATGCGCAACAGGTAAGATTTGACAAAGTTTAATATATGGTTTCAAAAATCAGGTTAAAATGCACCCTCCTGTAGTTGAAAGGAAATCCTTTCAACTATTTTGGGAAAAAATTATCCTTTTCACAAAGGAGCAATTCCAGGACCCAGTGGCTAATTCCTTATATTAGAAGAATATTGTAATCCTTATATTCCTTGAAATTATATTTAGAATATAAGTTGCTTCCCTTGATAAACAAATTTTTATTAACATTCCATAGGATTATTCACTATGTCTTTGCTTTGGACATTGTAATGAAGTACATACAGAAGCTGAAAAATGCTGCTAATGGCTACATGCAATGCTGCTTTTGTTGAACAGAACATATCAGACCTCACCTGAAGATTTCATAAAACACCACCAAGAAACTTACAAAAATGCAAATATTAGTCCTTTCATAGAAGGTTGTATTTAGAAGAACAGTTGTGATCCTCAGGACTGACAAATTTCTGGACTAGGAAGTTATGATAACACTTCATAAAATAGGAAAGTCTAGAAAAAGTCATAAATGTATGATAAAAGAGTTTACAATTCAAATAAACCCCATTTTTTTGCTTAGATACAAGAATTTCCTACATGCTTATAACAAGAAATTACTGGAAAATGTTAATATTTGTGTTCATGAACATGACCATAATACTGTCAAATTTATTCAGATACAAATAACAGTGACAATGGGGATGAACATAATTATGTAAAGAGGAAAAATTGCAGAGGTGCTCAAAGGCAGGGAAACATTGCTTTATGAAGAATGGTTAAACAAAGAAAGATATTTTAGTATGGAAAAGAGTCAAGTGCACTTATTTGCAATAGAAGCTTTTAAAATCAGGAGTGGTTTGTAGAATGTGCTGCAGGAATGCTTAATCTATTAACTTGTATTTCTTGTAAAATAACTAAAGGACATCAAATAGTGGCAGCTTCAGAATGAATACAGAAGATACTTATTCTGTGGAAGGCTAGCTTGCAGAACTTCTTGCCACTGAAAGGACACAAGTTAAAAAGGTAAATAGGCAAATTTATGAAAGAAAAACCGTGGTTTTGCTTAAGGCAGTCTTTTGGCAAAAAAACTGCTAAAGGCTGAACAAGACTTTCCAAGCAAGTATCACTATGTTCCTGCCACTTTTATACTCTTCCATAGACATCAGCTTTTTGCTGCTGTCAAAGGCAAGAAAACAGATTATATGGATCTTTGGTCTACTATTGTGCAGTCATTGTGACTGTGTTAGATTGATACTTGAAATTTGTTCAGTTTTCGTGAGGTTCTTAATAAATCACAAGGTGTTTAAAGATCTTTGAAGCTATTTACCCTCAGTTCTATAAGTTCATGTTTACGATATTACTAAGAAAGGGAAGATTAGGACTTTTTACTACTAATTCAAGCCTTGCAGTAGACATATGATGCTGCAGCTGACCCAATACAATTCAGCTGGGAATCATATTTTTTCTTTTGCTGTTTTTCTGTTCCTCTCTATAAGAGCCAGATACAAAAATAGACAAAGTATGTCATTTTCTTTTGTGGTGATGGATAGAAGCAGCAAAATCACATACATGTGGGCAGTTTCCATAAACAACACCAAGATAAGGAAACCGATATTAAGTAATTATTTTAGCCCCACTAATAAACAGACATATTACCACTCCTATATTATTATTAACCTTGTCTTCTACCTCCATCTTGCCTGCTTACCCATGCCATGTCTGCCATCTGACCCTGGAGATTTGGGGATGACAGCACTTAAGGGGAAATTCTGAGAATGTAGAGACAGAGGCAACCATAAATCTCCAGTTCCCTCTTTTCATTGCTGCTGGTAGAAGGAGCAGTGTTGAAAAACAGAGAGGGAACAAGTTATTTCTACTTTTCCATAGCTCCTTCTCTCTGCCTGGTAAATCATTGCCTCACAGACCTAGTTACAGCAAAAAAAACAAGATGAGCTGAAGACAGGAGTAGTGGGGCCATAGGCTCCTGGTGACAAAGCTAGGGGATTCACTAATTCTTAGACCACTGAGATATGACTCCCCAAAAAAACAGTGCCTCTGGTCTTATTACTGTTCTTTTGCAGTTACATAGGCAGGCTCAAAGAAACTTAGGAAGCAAGTAGCTCTTCATAACAGCTGGAAGGAGTGAGCAGGCACTGGTGACTAAAGGTGATTCTGTTTCTGGTTCAGCCACTCAGCTGAATTTTCTCTAATAACACATTGCAAACCTAGGTGCAATCTATCCAACCTTTTTGCCAGCTTGCATAGTTTTCTCAAACTCCACAGCTACTGTTAGTATAGATCTCTTAGTCTGTTTCTAGATTCTTTGCTGGGAAGAAAATCTTACTCACTGTCAGCAAATTGCTGACTTTCAATCAAGTATACAGCTGCAATGCCTCAGCACATCTGTTTTTCTAGCTTAAATGCCAACAGTTGATAACCATTAATTACAGGTTATGTAGCATTCAGATAAGCAGCACTTACTTTAATACTTGCCTTTTTTAAGAGCTGATGTAAAGCACTGCACACAGGAAGCCATTTCAATCCACAATGCTTAAGTTTATACTGGAGTTTCAAAACACAGGAGCTATTCTGCATATTCTTCATCAAGATCTGCTGGCATCCTTTTGATTAACCAGTACTTCAGATACATAAAAATGCAGAGTACCTGCTCAACTGACTGCTCAACAGTTTATTACTATAAAATTTTATAAGCAAGAACTAGGTTTAACAAATCTTCTCACTGAAATTTTTCCTTAGTACATAATCTGTGAGTGAGTGCGCTTTGAATGAGATGGATACAAAAAATACGCCTCCTACCTCAGTAATTCATCATTAGAAAAATGGACATTACGTCTCTGTCACCTGGAGCAGCGTTTGCAACCTGTTAGGATCATAACTGTCACAACAAATTCTTCTTCAAAACAGTAGTACTGCCTTACCTTTTATAAAAAGATCCATGTAGAAAACAAACCACCTTGTGAAATTCTCTATCCTGAACCAAACAACTATGGATCTAGATAGATAGAGCAAGATGAAAATGGAGCGCAGCAAGCTGGAATTTATAGTCTCTATAGGCTTTTTTTAGAGTCTGCAGTCCCAGTAGCGGAAAGAATGGGTTGAATATTGCTTATAAAGTGAAATTTGGACATTTCACTGATATGAAGAAAAAAGCAACATGAACAAGTCATCCATTATTTTTCTACTGCAAGATACTCTGTTACTGAAAATTGTCTTGTTCATAACAATCAATAAAAACCAAAAGGGATTTTTTTACATATGTGATATAAACAGAACTTTTAGTCTTATTAATAACTGTTATGATCCTTAATGCTGTTTTGTTGATTAATCATTATTGTTAAATATAAAAATAGTAATGTTTTTGTTAGATGCTTACAGCTTTGCAAATAAATTATATTTCTTGGAAATGTGTTATCATTTTTAAAGCCAAATTGAGAAGCTACTTTAGCAATGCCGAGGCTACTGCAATTTAATTTAGTTTATTGTGTCCAGTTTTGGGCTCCTCAGTACAAGACACAAAATAATGGAATGAGCCCAGAAAAATACCATGAAGTTGTTTAGGGGAGGGGATTAGAGCATCTGATATGCAAGGATAGGCTGAAATAGCTGACACTATTCTGCTTGGAAACATGAGGATCCTGGCAATATTAAAAGGGGAGAAGGAGTAAAGAATACTGAGCCAAGTCTTAATGGTGTCCAGTGACAGAATAAAAAGCAAGGGGCAAAAATTAAAATACAGAAAATGCCATTTATGTGTAAGAAAAACTGTTTGACTGTGAGAGTGATTGAATGCTAGAACACATTGCACAAACAAGCTCTGGAGTCCTCTTCCTGAGAGACATTCGAATCCAGCTAGGTGTGATCCTGGGCAACTTCCTAGAGCTGGTCTTGCTTTGCACAGAGGGTTGAACAAGATGATCTCGATTGGCCCCTTCCAACCTCAGATATTCTATGATTCTACTGCTCCATATCAGCAATGAAAATAGTACTACCAAAAAAAATTAACTTGCTTACATGTTGATTAATGCAACAAAGCTTATCATGCTGGCAAGGCCTAGGTAAGATTTGCGTTACTGTTTGTATCAATAGTTCCGAAGTTAATGAAGATGTCTTCAGAGGAAGGAAGAATATTTTAATTAGAGTTATTCTGTAATATAAAATGCTTTAACCATTAATGAAGGTAATGGCCACTAAGTTTTTGATAAGTGCAGTGATTTAGAGGAAACATTTTCCACAGTTCCAGTGCAAAGTTGATTTCCCACAACACTATGGGAAGTAGTATCTGTTTATATGAGGATTTAATAGCAAAATTGTTATTTTACAGTAACAGGAAGTGTTCAATATGGAAACATGGGAAGAGCTGTTTGATTGTTATGTCTCAATTTTCTTTTGATGGCATTTGGATTTTATCTGAATTTGCTGCTGTAGACATTTTGATATTATAGTTAATGCCATGTCTGACCTTCCTTTGTTAGATCTATCCAGGCTCGGTGGAGTTAATGCAGGTGATTGAAGATTTTATACACATTGTTGGAATGGGAATGATGGACTTTCAGAATTCATACCTAATGACTGGAAATGTAGGTAAGAAATAGAAATTTCTTCTATCAAATTTCTGACCTATTGAAAATCAGAAGTTGCAAGTATGTACTGTAGAGTTGCTGCTTCTATCACAATCCAGATTGGGCTGCTCCTCCTTCTCCACATTATCTGTTGTGTGGTTATGTCCTCTCTGGTTTAGCAAATGCAGAATGATTTACACATTGGATTTCTTCATAATCATATCTCAAGAGCAAAATGTAAAGTTTTAGAATCAAAATTAAGAAATTATTCACCAGAATACTGTGAACTGTAGGTACATCTTAGAGCCTTTCCAGGATACATAGTGTTTCAAATGTTAATTTATAAAATTGTACTAATTAAGATAATATTAATATACTTAATATCTTAGGAAATCCTTATTTTGTTGTGTAGTGGGTTGAACCTGAGTTGATGGACATTGTTGACATTGTCTTTTAATATTCCATTTCCCTAAAGAACAAATAGTCTTTGCACATGTTATGGTGTGATAATAGTCAGCAATAATTTTAAAAAGATGTATTAGTTGCCAAAATAATTAAAGCCTAGAATTTCTTACATTAGTTTTTCTATGTGTAACAGTTTCAAAATTTCATTCAGATTTATTTTTCAAACTTTGTTTTTGCTACTGGAGATTTTCCAGGTAATACAGTCATATAATAATATACATAGAATATGAAAATGCCTAGAAACTCAATTACATTTATTAGTAGTCATAAATGAGCTTCAATAGTGCAGCATTTTTTAAAAAATTGAACTAAAAAAATAGTTTGAAAACCCATTCTCTAAGCCTTTTGTCTTTGTTTAGTACCTTTGTTATTCAATTAACTCTTGATAGCTCCATGTTTATAGTGCCAGGAATGTATTAGGAAGTTGTATGTAAGGAATAAATCCAAAATATATGTTTTTCATTAGCATAAGTCATTAGAATTAGTTAGAAAATATGGTCATTTTGAAATTAGTTGGAAGAATAAAGCGGGGAAAATGTTGGGCTGTCCCTACTGAATATTTAGCCTGCTGCTCTACAATAATTAATATTTATTATTGTTCTCCAGTTCGTATTACAGAGTGACAGGACTGTAAACACTAGCCTCTGTAAGGCACAACTTTGTACTGGAGACATGTCAAAGAACTCACCAAAAAGAACTCTGGTAGTCTTAAAATATTTAAAACATTGCAGTAGGATTTTAACCAGTGATTTCTTATTTTTGTGGTACTGCTGTTTGCACTGTAACACCACTTAAAGCTTCTTCCAGTTGCCAGTCCTTCATTATGCTAAACCCTGCACAAATTTATAAAGAAAAGGTTTTTTTTTGAAATATTTGTTCCATGACATTTTTATGACAAAATAAAAAGATAAGCTTATTTAAAGAGCACAGTCCGTGCTTTTTGGCACATTGTAGTGTGCTCTAATCTGTTTGTCCTCTAAAAAATGTGAAAAAAAATCAAACGGGAAAATGTTTTAAGAAGATGCATTCAAATAATCTGTGTCTCTACATATTCATGGCTTCGCATGGGAAACAGCAACAACTTTCCAATTGAATCAGAAACTGTGCTGTGCACTGGCTGGTTTAGATAACTGCAGAATCCTTACAGTCTTTCTTTTGATTATCTTCCTCTTCCCACATATAAGATATTTTTAGGCACCCAGGAGGTCTGTTCTTAACTATAAAACCATCAAAGGAATAGAAAAAAACTGAAAAATGAATGATGAAAACTGAAAATTAATTTATAGGTGTAATCTGACTACCTAGCTCTGTGCCTTGATATATTGGCATGAGTTTATCCTCCCCATGCTCAGTCAGCCATCAAAAAAGGACAGGGTCATTGCTGTACAAATCATTGATCAAAATACTTGAGCTCAGGTGACATGCTGAGATGGGGACAGAAGGCTGTTATCAGCAAAGAGTAATTTCTTATTTTCACTAACAAGGAAGGAATGTATCTGGAATAATTCAGTTTTAGTGTAGTTGTCCTCAGGGCATTGTCATAACTGTCTGACTGCCTATGTACTTGGAATTTAGGGAACATTTATGTTGATCTCAACTGAGAAGAGTAAACTATGCAATTTTTGACTGATCAACATTAGTTATTCTATACCAACAAGAGTTTATAAATGTGTGAGGTCTTATCTATAACAATACTCTTTTAAGTTGACAAATAACATTTAATGCAGGAAGAAGATACTGTGCATAAACAAGACCCAGATTTTACCTAGATTCATCTTTAAACAGAAAAATCCAGTAGTTCATAGAATAAAATCATAGAAAGGTTTGGGTTAGAAAAGACATTTTCAACTCACTCTGGTTGCTCAAAGCCCCATTCAGTCTGACCCAGAATATTTCCAGAGAACTTCTGTCTTCTACTATCTCTCTGGGAAACCTGTTTCAGTGTTTAACCCTTATTGTAAAAAACCTTTTCCTTATATCTAGTCTGAATTTACCCTCTTTGGGTTAAAACCATCACCCCTCATCCTATTGTAACAGGCTATAAAGTTTGTTCATCTTTCTTATAGGCCTCCTTCAGATAGTGAAAGGCTGCAATAAGGTTTATCTGAAGCCTTCTCTTCTCTAGGCTGAGGAACCCCAACTCTCTCTCAGCCTGTCTTCATAGCAACAGTGTTCCAGCCCCCTGATCTTTTTTCTGACCCTCATCTGGACCCACTCAGATTCGTGTCCTTCCTGTGCTGGGGACCCCAGAGCTGGGTGCAGCAGGGCAGGTGGAGTCTCACCAGAGTGGAGGGGCAGGATCCCCTCTCTGGCCCTGCTGGCCATGCTGCTTTGGATGCAGCCCAGGATACAATTGGCTCTCTGGGCTGCAAGAACACATTGCTGGGTCAGGTCTAGCTTTTCATCTCCCAGTATCCCCAAGTCCTTCTCCTCAGGGCTGCTCTTAATCAGTTCATCCCCTCAGCCTGTGTTGATGCCTGGAGTTGGGTGCAACCCAGGTGCAGCACCTCGCACTTGGGCCAGCTGAACCTCTTGAGGTTCCCATGGGCCCAGTTCTTGAGCTTGGCCAGGTCCCTCTGGATGACATTCCATTGTTCAGGTTTGTCAACCACACCACTCAGCCTGGTGTCTTCTACAGACTTGCTGAGGGTGCATCAATGATCCCTCATCATTGATGAAAATATTAAACAGTATTTGTCCCAGCACAAGCTCCTGAGGGATGCCACTTGTCATCAGTGCCCATCAGGATACTGAGCCATGAACCGCTACCCTCTGGGTGTGACGAAACAAATTCTAATCCACAAAAGAGTTCTCTCAAAAAGTCCTTATCTCTCCAATTTAGAGAGAAGGAGGTTGTTGAGACCATGTCAAAGGTTTTACAGAAGTCCAGAGGACATCCTTTGCTTTTCCTTTGTCCACTGATGAGGCACTCCATCACAGAAGACTGCTAGGTTGGTTAGGCCCAAGGTGAAGCTGTGTTGCTGTCTTTAATCTTCTCCCTGTCCTCCATTTGCCTTAGAGTATTTTATATGAGGCGTCCAGGCACAGATGTGAGGCTGACCAGGGTCCTATTTATAAACCTATTTATTAATTAATCAACCTAATTAAATTTGTTAAATCCTATTTAAGAAACCTAGCTTTTTACCATAAAATACTCTCAGCACCATCACATACTTTAAATGCTTTTTGCTGTGTTTTCATTTTCTAATCACTTTAAAGTTCAGAAAAATTATTCTAAATATGAACTAAATATGAACTAAATGTGAACTGCTTCTTCTTGTCAGAGAAAAAACATCCAATTTTATTGCAAATTTCACAGTAATGCACTGAGTGCTTGGTTTCCTTCTACTAATTTCAGTTTACAAATTCATTGCTAATTGAATGACTTTTCTTATTCGGTAGTAGTAGATATAAAATTTGAACACCTAATTGTATTTCACAGATATGCCAATCCCCTGAGATCTTCTGCAGAGGGGATTTTATTTTCTCTTTCTCTCAAGACAGAAACAAGGAGATGTGGCTTAAAAAGTTACTACACAACAGCCATGCTGCAATGACTCTCCATTGCACATTCTCAATTCATGACAAATGGGAAGTGATGAAAGGTACATTAACTATACAGTAGACTGTCATAAGCCACATTACAATACTTTTGAAAATAGCTAAGAAGACCAAAAGGACAGTTTCCATGCCCCTGTTAAACTTTGTATTGTGATGGCTCTTAACGCAAATTTTTCATTTCTTCTGAACAAAACATCAAAGACTGGTTTCAAATCCAGATGATCCAATATCTGTACTTTATTGGGTTAGTGAGGCAGCTCAGTCAATTCAAATGCATTTCCATTAAAAAAGGTCCATCTCCTCTGAGCTTTACTCTCAAGGATAGAGAATATACTATGAAAAACTTAACAAATGTAAAAGCAACAATTTGCTTTAATCATGCATGGTGGGGACAGATGGTATTTGTTTTACCATTGAGCTCCGTATTATATTCCTTTAAGAAATGATTAGGTTGAATAAAAGCCTCTGATATGAGGTAGAAGCCTCCCTCCTCATCCTGCTCTTTTCCTTCTTCTTCCACCTCCTCCTCCTCCAGACCAGCTGAGCAGGCACAGGAAAATGATAGTGTGAACAAACAGAAGCTTTTGCAACCACTCTGAGTCCCTGAATTCACTGAAAGCACAGACCCACCTGCAAGGATGCAACATGGAGTGGGACAAAAGCTTTTAAACCATGTTACCATTCTCTGTTAACCAATAGCTTTCAGTTTTTGTCAGTTTCAAAAGATGAGTTCCTGATTTTAGATTAAAGAATTCATCCTGGCTTTTAAAAACCATTTTTTTTTTTTTTTTTTTTTTTTTTTTTTTTTTTTTTTTTTTTTTTTTTTTGAGCACTAAAAGCCTGAGCAGATCATCTCAGTGCTTTGGCTGATTTGTGCTCTCATCGCAGTAAACCACTAAGAGTTTTTAAGATATGTAGTCAGAGGTGGGTGAACTACTATTAAAAGTATTCAACCTTTAACTTAAAAAAAAAAAAATCTAACTGGAATATTGGACTGCCACAGGCATTACTGTCTTTAAAGGTATAGGTAGAATGTGGAACTGGAAGTAGGGAGCAGTATTAGGAGATACATATTTCTATGGCAGATTCAGATTCTTTTGTAATGGAAAATTTTCCTGGTGTTGTCAAATAAATTTCCTTAAGAGCAACAGCCAAAAAGAAAAGGTTAAAGGACTATTGTCCTATTCTATTGTCAAAAATCAAGCTTACAGATCTAAGATTATATTAGTGAAAAACCAAACAATCTTGAAGTACAATATGTTGTCATGGATGTTATTTAGAACTGAAAGGAAAAAACAAACGAGAATTTTCAGCATGCGAAAAGCCACTTTTTTTAATGTTAATTTTATGAATACTGATGTTTGAATGATCAGTAGTTATATAAAATGTGCAGATATCACAAAGTTACTTAGACTTATCAAAGGCAGGAAAGATTGAAGATCCCCAGGAGGTACAACAAAATGAAAAGGAGAGGATATCCACTGGCAGATTAAATTCAGTTTTGACAAAGCATGTAAGAGGGAGTAGTTCAAACCATTCAGAGAAAAGAACAACATTAGTGCGCAAAATGAGCAGTCTAAAGAAAATACAGAATTTTTTTTAAATTTTCAGTAGCTATCACACCCAATACTTTTATCAATTGAAAATTATATGGTTTGGATTCATTTTACTTACTTAAAGCATCACAAAATTTGCCAAAGTCACCCTAAGCGTCCTTTAAAATCAAGGGACAGTACTGCTCAGGAGAGCGACTCATATCATCTCAGACATCTAAAATAAGGGCATGAGTTGCCTTGTGGAAGTTCTGCCACTGGCTGTAAAGGCAGCCTAGTGACTAGCTCATGTTTCAATGATTCGTGTTTTCTACAGCAAAGAGGAGTGCTTTTTTGTGCATCAATAAAACCTGTGAACACAGAGAGCTTCAAAAGTGCATGACAAAAGAAACCAAACAAAAATATAAATAGAGAATAATAATAAAAAATCAGATTGAGAATTAGAATTATTAGAACAGATATTTGAGAACAGATTGTTAAAAGGGACTACATGTACACAACTGAAAAGTGAATACGAAGTGAAACTAGGCTGACATCTCTGTTTAACCTTGCTCATAGGAAAAAATGAAGATTCCTAACTCTACTGTAGCACATTTAATTCTGAATAAGCATGAGACCAAGGTCCTACAAGGAACAAAACAGAAACAAGTAGATGTGTTTCTAAGTGGTAAATGGAGCTAGCTATGATATTACATGAAAAAATGAAGAGGTGTACACCATATTTCCATGCATAAATCAACTTTTAACTAACAGACTGTTATCTCTCTACTTAAAAATGGCTGCTGTGACACTGGTACTCCGATGAGTAATCTGATTCAGTATAGTAATTAACACTTCATTTCAAATTTGAAACTGAGCTACTTACATAAGTTTTATAAACATTGGCAGAGAACAAAATCTGACTTCTGCCTTCACAGACAGTCTAGGATGCCATATGGCAGAAAATGTTTTGAAAGTGTCCATTGTCTCCTATCTTTGCATATTTTATTGTTACACCTTCAATCTCCCATTCTATGTTCATGTCCATGAAATTTTAGAAAAACACTAAATAATCCTGCAGGCATATGGAGTATATCTTAAAATTTTCCGGTTCTAGCTAGAGACACTTAGAAACGTTTGTGACCAAGGGAGCTTTCAGAAAATGTGCTCTAGCTACAAGACATGAGCAATGGTACACATGCTGAGCTTTGAGAATGCTAGAAAATAAGCAAGCTGGATTCCTGTCTGTTATTGTGGGTTCATTCACCTAATCCCAGGGTAAGAGTTTTACATCTTGTAAATTGTAAATCCTGTTTATACTTTCTAGAAACTTCTCCAAATTATATGGCTTGTTTACTTATCTGAATGGCATCTGCCTTGGTCTGCTTATCTTTTTTGTATTAGAATTAGTGATGAGTGTCTTCAATGCAGCACTTGAGATCCTCTGACTCATATATCACAAATGTCATACTGGCCTAAAATATACCAAGAGACTGAATTTATTTAAACCTTTGAAAGGGTCTTTTTTCAAATATGTTAAAGAAAACAGAAAAAAAGGCACAGCCTTGATATTAACTTCTACAAAGTTATGAAGAAAATGTCTAAAATTTTCAGCCAGGAAACAAATATTTCAAGAAATTTATACACAGATACTCAGAATTCCTTTGTAATAAAATTACTTCTTGTTCTGAGTCTGTGTAGTGCTAAAGCACAGTGTGAATTTTAAAGTAGGTATTTATAGTTAATAAAAGTTCAGCTGCTAATATTTCAACATTTTCTCCTAATAGAAAGGAAATTGCACCTACCAGACAAATAAAAATTCAAATCCTGTAGAGTGGCCCCAAAAAGCCATTCAGATTTCTCTCCTGTTTCCATCAAGTTATTCCAGAGTACCCCATGTTTTCACAAAGGAAAATTTCACCTTTAAGCCACTGTGTGAATTGCACTTGCTGCTTTAAGAAGGTGAACAGGAATCACCCCTTGTAGTGTTACACTTCATATGTAAATATCTCTGTAATGATTAACATAGTTATGGGTGGTTTTTGTCAGGAACAAGTTCTCACAAGGAAAAAATAAAGTGCAACTTGCATAGTTCTGCAATGAAATACATCCCTAATAGATATAGAAACACAAGTCCTCTTTTATTCATGTAATATTTATATTCTCGTTTGAATAACTAATAAACTACACACCAAAGTAATCAACAATTAGGTAAAAATGTTTTTTATATTTTATTACATATTTTTTCTGCATAGACTTTTGCCTGTTTCCATTTCATCTCAAAACAGCCCAAAAGAGCCAGTGTCCATCATCTTCCTATTTCAGGCTAGGATCTAGCTTTTGTGACTGTGTTTATAAACATGACTCAAAAAGGACAAAATGCAGGCTTCAGAATGTTCCTACACCTGTCCACACTGTTTAATTCATGGCACCTACCCAAACATTGTCAGTGTGTCATTCAGGGAATAGTCCAGGTGAGGAAACAGTTGTCACAGGCAGGTTTAATGCTTTTCTCCTTGTCCTGTGGTGCACAGTTGGTCACAGTCTTGTTCTTGGATTGCAAACATGGTGGTCAGAGAAGTTCTGAGTTCTGTCTTCTGCCATATATTCTTTTCATGCATGACTTTGGCTCCCGTTTCTCATCCTCTTTCTTTCCCTCTCAGATGTAGCCCATCAGTGTTTCCTGACCCAAACCTGTATGCTGTTGGTTGAGCAGATGCTCTGCTTATGTGAAAGGGCACACCTATCATTTTTTCTTCTTCAGTTCTCAAAAATTCCCTCAAGTCCTAAGATTTACAAACTCTCAGTATCACTTTCCTATTTCCATATTCTTTACTTGCTTAAACCATATGTAATAATCTGTAGCTAAAGGCTTCCAGAAGAAAAAAAAAATGGATAAAAGAATAGGGAAACTACAGAGAAAGGTCAATTGCAATTTTTTTATACTCTTACATACTTCTGCTCCATATGTATTCATATCATTTCCTTTGCAGCAGTCTCAGCAATTCCTTGATCAGATCAATATGTTGGCTTTCAAGCTTTCTCCACTGATTAAAGGGGAAAGACTTCATGCACACTTTGAAGGTCTAGCTCATTGCAGCATCTGACTTAATGCCTGAAGTAAATGCTCGAGAGCTCGTATTTCTTTCTCAATATTAAATAAGCTTATTAAATGATTCACGTTCCCTGAACACTTGCTGTGAACAGTGCTTGAAAGAGTAATTTTTTCTCTTTTCTAAACCTGCATACTCAATGATCCTGAGAAAATACAACTCTCCATTACTTAAGATTAAAAATTCCAAATACCAAGGAAATGTCCATATGAATCTTTATCAAACAGTCTTCACAAATTTGGATAAAAACCTAACTTGTTTCCATAGGTATACTCTTAGTAACTGTCATAATTCTGTAGTTAGTTTTGCGTCTACAATTTATTAAGTAACCTTAAAAATAGAGCTAAGTAAATTAACCATCCAGTATTTTTAAATGGGTGTTATAGGAAACTGGAATAATCCAAAGTGTTTCCCTTCTCTACATTATATTAAATGGAGTAAAATGTTCTAAAGAAATGGAAGCTGTAAAAAATTCTGACATCCAGGCTCTTGTTTCATTAAAAAAAAAAGCCTCCAACTGAAATAGAAGGTAATATCTACAGCCCATTGGTGGAAATTTCTTTTTACAGTATTATGTATCTCATGTTCTTGTATAATTTCTAAATTTCTACCTCTATAAACTGCTTTCTGAATCATTCTGGTTTTTCAAATGAGCAATTAAAAGCTGTTGTTTTCTAAAGGAAACAACTTTTATGACAAGCCATTTTTTGTCCCTGAAAGTTACCACAAGAGTGTCCAGCCATCATCTGGTAGTACATCAGCTAGAGATGGTGTGGCTAAGTACTGGAAATAGCAAAGTTCACCCCTAGTTCTAATGATTTCTACAGCACCTTGTTACTCACTCACTACTGCAAATGAAAGAAGGAAAATTAAATGGAATTAAAGTAAACCCCCACAAATTATAATTTAGTTAAAATAGGAATAAAGCCAGCTCTTAGCTCTGCACTGTGTCAGAAACAGGTCTATTACCCAAGCTCCATTGTAAATAGGGAGGTAACATGGTTTATACCAAGCTAATGATACGGCATACTGCCAAAGTTCTTTTTCATTTTCTGGCCTTTCGAGAGTAGGGAAAGAAAAAACAAGAAAAAAAACCCCCAAATAAATAAAAAATAAAACAACAACGTCCCTCCCAAAAAATAATTAAACCACCCCCAATAGAAACAGCAACTACAAAAAAAAAACTAAAGGTAAAAAACCAACCAACCAAGCAATAAAACAAACAGAAAAGGGAGGGGAAGAACTTCCATCCACAGTATTACACAAATCAACCTGCTGTATTGAAAAAGTATTATTTCCTCGGTGGCGACTGTAGATTTTAATTCCAAATAGTGGTAAAGATCTGCCTTTTTCAAATTGCATAGCCTGAAGGTAACATAACAATTGAGGTAACAAGCTGGATAGAAATATTTTGTTTTTCAAGTCAGTTTCATGAGGGTGTTAGTGGACTAATAATATCAGTATTTTTATGGTAATAATTATTTTGGCAGTGAGACTGTAAGATAGTGAGGTCAAGCTTCAAAGTCATGTAAACATATGCAGATATAATTCTGAGTAATTGTGTTTCTGTAAGTGTAATTTTTTTATTTCTTTTTTTAATATGGAGAGTTGGACTTCAGTATGTAAACCACAGATGCTACATTTATCTCTGCCATTCTGTTAAGATCAATTTGTATAATGCCAACACAGCTAAGTGTCAGTAAGGTCAGTTCAAAGCATCCCAAAGGGTCTACGTGCTGGGTGGGCTAAAATCACCAACAGGGCCTGAAAGCTCTAAAGTGTATTTTGTGCCTTGTGATTTCTGAACCTGTAAGTTCACCCATTTCATGGTGTAAGTTTTTCTTTCCCTTGGCTTCAGGTATGAGTTTTAGGACCCCATCTGCTGCTCTGTCTGGAGGCAGAGATAAGGAATCTTTGATACGATTTATGATAAAAATCAGAAGTTTGTTCTACGACAGATGAATATACCTTATTTGTTTTGCTTTTTACTGTGCTCTAAGTCTCCATTACAGTGAGAAGGAGACAGAGAAAGAACTTTTCCTCACTCAAAATATATAGTACAGCTCTGTGGCCTGCAGTGTTTGAATACTAGGTACATGCACAAATACTTAAATCACCCTGCAGTGGTGCCAAATAGCTTGATATTGTTGTGATTGTTTTTCTTTTTTTTTGTTTAAACAAACACTCTACAGTCATGGAGACGTGTAATCAGACCTAGGAAGCATTATTCTGTAAATATTCTATTAATATAGTTTGTGAAATGGTCTTCTAAACAAGATATTTGATCTCATTGCTTGAATGATTTTTCATATAGTCTGTGGTTCAATGCTTATGCTGTTATTTAATGACTATCATTTTGTGGAATTTTGTTCTAACATTTAAGATGTTCTACTTTGGTCACCAGTTACTTTAATAAGTAGCAGGGTTAGCTCTGTTGTTTTTCGTAACACACTGCTATTAAAATCTTAAGGCCTCATGCTATCTCCTCAGTAGTCAAATATTTTGAAATGAGATAGATTTCAAGAACACCTATGGGAAAATAGTATATTGGTACAGTCACTTCTCCAGAAAATCCTATCTCTGGTTGTAGAGGAGCATAACTAGAATGTGAGCTGATATCAAAGGCAAATACTTGGAAACCTATCCATATGTGTACAAATTGTGCCCCTGGGTGAAACATATTTCTTCCCTATATTGGCACCAAAATCTCATCTCCAGTAAAACAGAGGAATGAAAAGAGACTAACCTGCCCAAGGGGAAGAAACTGTGGGACAGTCATCAGGATGATTGGATCTTCAGGGATTGGTAGGCAGGCAGGCTGCTGCATCTGCACACACAAGACTTCTGTTTGTGAGAGAAACATTTCTCAAAAATACAGCAAGCTTATCCCCTCCTTTCTCATTTTAACCTCAAGAGGATAGAATATGTTCATAATGATTAAAGGGAATGTCTCGTTTTGCCATTAGGTATCTTAGATTGTTCATTGCAGAAGCATGGAATGAATGCTTTTAATGCTCATTTAGCTTTGAAAATTGCATCACTATCTAGGCAATGAAAAATAATGGTCTCCATTCACAGTCAACAATGCACAAAGAAAAGTTAATTTCTGCAAAATGAATGTCATTTAACTTTGCCAAATTGAACTTATACCTGTTTCTTGGATGAATAGTTCCACTGCTGGAAGACATGGCTGGTGATTTTATACTGCGTCATCTATTTTATATTTGTGGTTGTACTTAGAAATAATTTGCAGAAGTTAAAATTATAGATACCCAAAACTCTCCTAAAGCTAGGTCATAGAGACTGCATATCAATAGGGCAAGGCATTCAAATATGGGACTACTTCTTCTACTTAGAACTGGTATTCAACAGCAAAGCTCAGTGGATTTTTAAGTGTTTATGTATATACTGGTTTTAATTTTATTTGACAAGACAGAGTTTGCTGACTATGTATTGGTCTTTGAATGTACTTAAAGAATACATTTAAGAATTCTCCTTTAAAGCTGGAAAAATGGGTAGGCAAGTAAATGTAAGAATCTGGTAATTCTTTTTTCTTGTAGGCATTTGTTAGAATATTTTCTTCTGTTCATATTTTTGTTATTCTCTAAAGTCTCTAACCGCACATTTACCCATGAGCTTTTTAATACATGGTTTAAGACAGCCTCTGTCTAGAGAGCAGCATGCACTTCTTTAATGACTTTTTTCCCCTATAGATATAATTTCTATTGATACCACTAGCTGCTATATCCAAATTTTTACCTGTCATTCAGCATTCTCTATGTTCACATTAATCTGCACTGTCAATAGTTTTAGAAATGTTTAAAGTCTCTCCTAGCTATAGCTGGGTGTGAAATGAGATTGTTCAATCTGCACTTTCTTCTCCTTTTTTAAATTTTTTCTTTTATTTAGTGTTTCACTGAAATATAGCTAAACCTTCCATTAAAAAATCTTAAATAAAGTTTTGCTACCTCACAGCTGTGTTAGACAATTGTCACCGGCCGGCTGACAAGCTAGAAATTGTTTAATTGCCAAAATACTATTTGATTTCTTTGCAGCATTTGAACCTCTTGGTGATACAAAACATTAAGACTTAGTATTTATATTGCTATCTTAATCTTTCATGTTGAAATAGTTTCATTTAGTGGAAGTATATAAACAGGTAGAATTTTTTTCATTCAGATCCAGTCTATAATATATTGAAGTTTGGACTAAAGCAGAAAATTATTCTGTAGTTGGTGGTTAGGGTTTTCCCAGGAATGTAAGAAAAACTAAGTCAAGTCACTATTCAAGTGAGCTTTCTTTGTCCTCAGTTTAATCATTTGGACCCATGTTGAATTGATCTGTTTCGGAAGGAGTGAAAAAGTGAAAGAAGGCAAAATATAAAAATTTGCATAAACATAACCTAAATGTGTAGTGCATCATTATTAAAAAGGCCAAGGATTTACTTATTAAAACATACTTGCAGATTTTATTTAAAGGCTTCCATCCCCCTCTTATCCTATCTTGTGTATAATTCTCAATACCTGTGTTGAATAATAAAACTTGTTTATTCTTATTAATGTGCTTAAATGAGCGGTTTCACTTTTCTGATTTTACTTCTTTTGTCACTTCCACTAAATTGTCATCAACTCCATTTTTAGTATTTATAGAACCATAGAAATGTTAATGTTGGAAAAGACCTCTAAGATCATTGAGTCCAGCCAGTAACATAACACCACTGTGTTTGCCACTAAACCGTGTCTTTAGGTGCCACATCTACACTTCTTTAAATAATTCCAGGGATGGGGACTCCACCACTCCCCTAGGCAGAATGTTCAGTGCTTCAGAACCATTTCATTCAGAAAATTGTTCCTAATATCTAGCCTAAACCTCCCCTGTCATAACTTGAGGCTATCTCCTCTTGTCTTATAACTTGTTACTTAAGAGAAGATAATGACCCCCACCAGGCTGCAGCCTCCTTTCAGGCAGTTGTAAAAAGTGATAGGATCCCCCTGAGCCTTCTTTTCTCCAGACTGAACAACCACAGCTCCCTCAGCCACTCCTCATAGGACTTGTGCTCCAGACTCTTCCCCAGCTCCGTTGCCCTTCTCTGGACATGATCTAGCACCTCAGTGTCCTTCTTGCAGTGAGAGGCCCAGAAGTGAACATAGGACTCGAGGTGCAGCCTCACCAGTGCTGAGTACAGGGGGACAATCCCTGCCCTGGTCTGCTCGCCACACTATTGCTGATACAGGCCAGGATGCCATTGGCCTTCCTGGTCACCTGGGCACACCCTGGCTCATGTTCAGCCTGCTATTGACCAGCACCCCCAGGTGCTTTTCCATCAGGCAGCTTTTCAGCTGATCTGCCCCCAGCCTGTAGCACTGCATGGGGTTGTTGTGACCCATGTACAGGACTTGGCACTTTGTCTTATTGAACCTCATACCATTTTAATCTGCCCATCAGTCCAGATAGTCCAGATCCCTCTGCATAGCCTTCCTACTCTCCAGCTTCCAACACTCACACCCAATTTGGCATCATCTGCAAACTAACTGAAGGTCCACTCGATCCCCTCACCCAGATCGTGGATAAACACATTGAACCGGACTGGCCCCAATTCTGAGCCCTAGGAAAGCCCACTAGTGACCATCTGTCAGCTGGGTATGACTCCATTCACCACCACTCTCTGGGCCTGGCCACCCAGACAGTTCTTAACCCAGTGAAGAGTGCCCCTGTCCCAGCCATGGGCTGCCAGCTTCTCCGAGAGAATGCCGAGGGTGACAGTGCCAAAGGCTTTACTAAAGTCTAGGTAGATGACATCCACAGCCTTTGCTTCATCCACAAAGCAAGTCACCTTGCCATAAAAGGTAACCAGGTCAATCAAGCAGGACCTGTCTTTCCTAAACCCATGCCGATTCAGCCTGATCCCCTTGTTGTCCAGGACATGGCACATACTCAAAAGGATCTGCTCAGTCAAGACCTTACCTGACATGGAGGTCAAGCTGACAGGCCTATAGTTCTCTGGGTTCTCCTTCTGCCCCATCTTGCTGATGTGGCTGTTCGTGTAAGTTTTGGGGAAAAAATTACTCTATGCCCAATTAATTTCTTTCTCCGAGCACTGTAACCAGTATGTTGTCTCAGCACATGCACTGAATTATGACTTTGAACACCTTTTGAAAATAGTTCATTGCAATGCAAATGTCCCTTTGCAATAAACATAATGTAACTGTAGAACACAGATTTTTAAATCATAAAGATTTAATTAATAGCCACAGTTCACATCAAGGTAGGTCCAGGTTATGCTGACCACATCCGTGCTTCTGAAAAAAGTGTCTGCTTTGAAATATTATCAAATAACTGAGCATCCTTACACTGACCCCTAACTTTGTTCCTTTTTTGTTCAGTTTAGAAATTTTATTATGAGTGTTTGCCACCAGAGTGCAGTCAGTTTAGTTTCCAATAAAGCACCATTTAGATGTTTTGGGATTAGAGACAGGAAACCCATTTAGTACATAAAAAATATTCTATAAAAGCAATAGCACTGAAAAAACTACACAGAGCAGAGACAGGAAAATAACTAAAGGGGGAAAAAAAAGCAATTTTCTTTCCAGGATCCTGTAAAATACTGTTTGTTGGGTAACAATGCTATAATCAGGATATGGGGGGGAAGAAGGATCATGTATAAATTGCACATTTTGATTGTCCAGTTCTCCAGGGAATGATTTGTACTAGGAAAGCCATCTTGACTACAGATTTTAATACAAGTACTATTGGAAGGCAATAAATCTTTTTGGTTTTTTCTGGCTATCTCCTAGATCTAGCTGTAGAGATAATT
Organism: Monarcha castaneiventris obscurior; assembly: GCA_026261815.1. NCBI lineage: Eukaryota > Metazoa > Chordata > Aves > Passeriformes > Monarchidae > Monarcha > Monarcha castaneiventris. The sequence continues at coordinate 9,263,762 of JAMPIT010000624.1, read as the reverse complement.
ACAGTTACCCCAAATAAGATATGGCAGTAATAGGAGAACTGGACTCAGGTGTAAAATACTTGACACTGAATAATTTTGCAAGAATAAATTACAGATTATTTTTATTGTATTGGTGGGTTGCAAAAACTTTTGATCAATAGAAAGCAAAAGTGCCATTCCTGCTTCATAATTCCATATTTCATATTAATGAAATCGCTTTTAAAAAAATTCACTATGATTTCTTATGTAATAACATGCGCAAACTCTTCCTTTCCACTTTAGCTCATAGGTATAATTGTGTTTTCTGGAATATTGCACAATGTAGAATCACATTTTAACTTTACGCAGCTTCTAGCTACAGGCAATATTTCCAGAAAATAAGGCATAGTTCACCAAAGCAGTATAGTTCCAGTTTGGGGGACTCCTATTCTGAATAAATATTTAATAAGCATACTGCAATGAACAGCACAAGGAACTGAAGAAAGAACAATAGTAATGACCCCCAAATTTGTGTTGGAATAACTGTAACAGAAAATAGGTTGCAGGTAGGATACAGTGCCAAAGAGAGAGCAGAGTCCCATCAGGTGCTTGTGTTAGGAGTGCAAGTGTTGCAGAGCCGGGCGCAATGACACCTCCTTATGACTGTATCTGTCACGCCTCAGGAAAACCTGAGATGTTTTCTTACTCACAGTACTTTCTACACATTAGCTGTCCAAAGTGGTCATTCTCTACTGCATGAAAAAGCAAAACTGAAGGCACTCTGAGGGCATCTGAAAATTTGGTCTGAATCCAAATAGACTTTTTTAAGATTTAGAAGCCTCTCTGCTGCAGGTATAATGCTATGCTATATCTTGAGTTGATTATTTTGGCAATATTCTATGTTTAATTTTGTCATTGAGCTCAGTAATAATGTGCATTTTATGTACTGATCAGTACAAGCACGGGTTAATCCAGTATTTCTATATGAAGTTTAAGCTCACTGTGCATCAAAATTCAGATGATTTTTTAAAACCCTGAGAAGGCAACACAAGCAGCCCTGATTAGGCATCTCTGTCTTTCTCTGTCAACAGCATTCAAAATGAATGAAACAGTAAGACACCTGAATTCTGACAAGGGAAACAGTAATGGTGTAACATCTGACTTAGCTGACTAGTTGACTGTTTGTTTCCATTTCTTTCTTAGATGCTTGGATCTTTTTTGATCCCTCTTCCCACAACTTTGATAAACACGAAAAGCCTCTCATTTGGGGGAGTGGGAGGGAAGAAGTGGGGGATGCTGGAGATGAGATGACCAGAATTAGATAACAAGGGCTGAGCACAAGGTCCACATGCCATAGTGATTCATATGATTGCGTTATAACAGCTCATAATAACTAAGCTCTATCATTCTTTATAGGCCAAGTTTTCTAGTTAGATCTTTTTTAAAGCATCTCCTCATTGTGTGGTTGTTTTATTGAAATGACCATAATAACACTGAGATATTTCTCCTGAGTTATTAAAGTTAATTTAGAATTCAACAATGTGAACAAGTAAATCAAACTCGGTCTAATTAGTATTACTTACTACTTATATTGGCTAGTGTCTATATGTCCCACTGAGGTACTGAGTTTTGTTCTGCCATGCATGATGTAAACAATCTAAATAAAGCATGTGTGCATTATCCTGACAATTATATTTCACAGTGCCCCAGGACAACCTTTTACAATCCCTTAAGCAAATCTTAATCCAGTTTATGTCCTCCATGGAGAATATTCAAGATGAATTAGACATGCCTCCAGAATACAAAGACCTAGTTATGAGCTCCTGTGAGGAAGGTTAGAATCATGGCCTCAACATGAAACTGAGACACAGGAGATCTCTGTTTCTTACAGTTCTGTTTCATATTTTCTGTGTGACTGTGCTCAAGCCTGTCTAGAAGGCATTTAGTGTTCCAGGATATGCTTATTAGCTGGTGGGTTCAGGGACAAGCAAGAGTAGGCTGCTCTGTGAGAGAAAACAGGAGATGGCAGGGCATACACACTGGCCTCACTGGCAAAGATGAGGTCCCACAACACCCAAAGGAGAAGAGCAGAGAAGGTCAGTGATGGTAGCCAGACTCAGCTACTATTCCACATCAGCAGACAAGTCTATAACAACGAGGCAGCTCTGACATCAAGTCGAGAAGTCAAATCAAAGCATCAGGGTCAGGATCTGGTCCAGTGGTTCCCAGGAAAGCCCATAGTGATAAGGTAGGTCCAAGGTCATTAAACCTTGGCATGGAATCCGCACGTCAAGTTTCAGAAAACCAAAATACATGGCCATGCACAGTCACAGCAGATTCATCTTAAGCTCAGTTCCTGAATGAAGGGGCTGTGGGCCCCCACTTCTCACAGCCCTTTTCACTGTAGTTTGATCTAAGCTACAAACTTGTATAAATTCACAGCTGATTTTGAGTACATGCAGCTTAAGCTGTAGAGGTGTGTGTGTAATGGGGATGAACTGCTACTTGCAGCTTGGGCATCGTGTTGAATGCAAAACTCAGAATGGTAGGTTCTAGAGAAGTAGTCTGATGCTGACTAGGAAATGCTAAGCTTGTGACTAAATTCTGTCTCCTAAGTTATCAGAGTCAAGAATTTAATAAAGCACTAATTGGAGACATCTCACAGTTATCTGGGATGAAATAAGCAAACCCACCTTCCTTCTGAACCCTTGATTTAAGTATTGTGCCAGTTGTCAAATGAAAATTCAAATAGGGAGCTGGTCTTTTCCTCCTAGATAGGTTTTGATGGTGATAGCCTTGAATCCTAATGGACATTCTCATCCAAGGTAAGAAAGGTATGGTTTATAATGCCTTCAGATGGGTACATTGTGTTTAGACGGAGACCTAATTGCATGCAGATCTTCCTACTTCAAGTGCTCAGAGCATTAGCTGAGGATTCTAACGAGCAATGTTAGAGCAATAGGTCTTTCTCTGACTTGGCCAGGTTTTAAAATAGAAAGCAACTTCAAATGCATTTAAAGAGGGGACCAATTTGGTTAGTAAACATACCTAAAGGCTTGAGCTTTTTAAGGATTTATCTGTCTAATTTCTCAATCTTAATGGACCTGAAGTGTAAAGAATGCACTGTGTTCTGGAAAGGAAAATGGAGAAACTTATACATTCCTGGTGGATTGCTCTGAAAACAGGAGCCAGCTGCAAGCATTTCCTCCATATCCACTGTTTTCCAGAATATGGCTTCTAATCGATCTTTACTGTTTAGGATTCACTAGCTGCTTTCATACTAGTAATCTCTGCTTTTCTATGGCAGAGTAATTTACAGTTCTCTCGGTTTTAATTTTCTCATAGTGTTATCAGAAAGTTCTTCACAATGCCATTCTGTATGATAATGAAAATGCTTTTCAACAATAAAATATCGTGGAGATCTGGTTTTAGTTTGCTACAAAAAGCTGTGATTAAAAACATATATTGATTCTCATTATTTATCTTGTATCCCCTGGCTTTTCTACATCAAATTTTCTATCTCCATGCCTGTGAATTTCCTTCTTACATCATCTTTCAATATCCTGAGTAACTTAGTTCACATCTTTATAGATTTCTGAATGATAGCTTTAGTTATCATTTCCCTAGAGGTAAAACAATAGCCATCTTCTCTTTGCTTCAATTTACTACTTCTGGGAAGCAATCATTCTGCTCTGCTCTACATCACCCCAAGTAATGTTATATTCATAGAATATTTTTATCAATTCCCTGCTAATGATTTTCATATCTGTTTGCCTCCTTACTGATCTCTTGTCCTTTGTCAAGTCCTCCCCATCTTTTTTAATGGTTTTTATTGGATATCTAACCATGTGTAAGCTTGATAGATAAACATGTAAATGATCTCTCAGTCTCAGCTTTTCTTCTTTCTCCCTTCTCTGCTTCATCATCATTCCCATCTTCTGAGCTCACTACCTTAACATTGCCTTCAGTCGCACTCTCTTTGCTCTTGATATCAGCTAGAATCATCAGCACAGACACTTTTTCCAGTCACCTTAGTGACTGAAAAATGCTTGGTTTCTGCACCTTACCTGCCCGGTAAATCTAAAATGGTGTTGTAGGTGACCTTGCTGCCTCAGTATTGCCCATGGTTTTCAACTTTATGTCTGTAAATTAAAACTCAAGCACTTTATTGCCAATTCATTCTATCTCCTGCATCAGTCTCCACCTCCTGTCTTGCTTTATGCTGAGTCTTTCTTTTCCTTAAGAAGTGTTTTATGACAAGGCAGGAGAGGCTGCCTGAGACCATAGTTTTAGTAGCATGAATGTTTAGTAATACTAAGAGGAATGGAAACAAATAAAGCTCCTCCAGAAAGAGAGTACCTTTGATGTGGCTCTGGGTCAATTTGGCTGCTCATGTCTTCATCTTCAAAATAGTGCCCAGAAGATGGAGTTCTCTTCTAATTAATGAAGTACAGCTTCCTACCATGTGTTTAAAGAATTTTTCTAAATAATCACATATTTCAGGAAGCATTCAATTTATCACGACAATACATTTTCTTCTGACTGCTCATAAAAAAACTGTTTACATTTTCATTAGTTCAACTGGATTTTCTTCAAACTTATTTATTATTCAGATTAGCAAAATGGTTTTATTCTTTACATTCCACATTTGCCAGCTTCAAATAGCCATATTAAACTTACAGTGTGCATTACTAATTAGTAAATAGTAAAAATTATTAAAAATTACAAAAATGCTAAGCTTCCACCCCCCACCCTCCCCCTAGGGGAACATGCAGAAATAGTATCTGGAACATATACAAATTCTATTATGCTATAGCTATTTCCAAGCAGTAGCTTTCTCAGGGAATAAACTTTAATATTTTCCATAATTATTTTTAAGATTTATTATCTATAACAACAATTTTTAATGGTCTAATTATTGTTTGGACTTTTAATTTCTAGATTTTATTTCCATACCTGGAACAAAGTTATCATAATGAATGTGCAATCAGAAATCACTTGTGAGACTGCATATGCATATGTGATACTTGATGAGTATATGAAATTTGTATATTCTTGAGTTTTTTCTCAAATACAGGATTTGGTACTGAGCAACAAAAGGACACACAACCAAAAGAAAACACTTGCCTGTTGCCTATAATTTTTTTTTAATTATATAAAGTACCAGAAAAAATCTGAGTTATTATTAAATACATCCTGATCATTGCCTGAAACCATGCTGCTTTCTAAGTTGTCCTATATATCATACTGATCATATTATGGTAATGGGTAACTCTCCCACTGCACTCTCTATAGAAAACAGAAGGGCAATATTCAGAGATCACTGTTAAGGTAGCTTCTTAACCAAAGCATTATTCTTAATCTTTAAACATTGAGCCCATTTAAGGCAGTTTGCTTGACACCAAAGGAAGGATTCATGCAAAGTTCATCCTTGATTAGTGAAAATATCTATGAAATGTCTACTTCTGCTTTTGCCTATATTGGTACTGTGTCTTGCTACCCAAAGCTTGAACAGTGAGACAGTATCTGCTTTGGGCTGATGAGGTTCAGGAATGAGAGTACACAGCAGGCTTCTAGGGACATCCCTGTCTTGTCTGCCCATGGAGCAGTAAGTTCTAATTTAAGAATTTATCACTTCTCTGTGGAAACTCACAAGAAGTAGTAGATCTGCTAGGTTATATTTTCTTAGGAGCATTTTACTGAACATAGTTTGATGTTGGTTCACTGTGAGGACATTTTATGAGTATTATTTGCAGAAGGAAAATTGCCTTATTGTTTTTCTCATGTTCATGTAAGAGGATGCCACTTCACCACAGTCCTTCTGTTATACATAGTCTTGTAGGTGGTAAGAAGTGAGTTTATCTTTGGTCTGAGAGAAGAATTTTAATCAAGCCTGCTCACATGCAAAGTTCTGTAGCAAATCTGGAGATCTGCAAACCTGGGGATCCACGAATCAGCCTCCGCTAAATGGGGGTTTCACCATTTGTGTTTGATGCAAATTGTCATTAAAATGATGGGATTTAAGTGGATAGAGAAAATCTGTTAAAATATCTTCTTCATTATGTCCATCTGGCTCTTTGTTGATTATCCAGGCAAGACTTTGTTCCCCATGTATCCAACATGGGCTGACTTAAATAAGCTTCTTTATTCTCTAAAAACCAAAATTTTTACATTTAGAGTCAAAAGACTAATTCTAGAATGTGTAAATATTGTTCTAATTGATTCTTCTTAATAGAGATGTCTTGCAGAAATGCTCAGTATTCTGAATTTCAACACAAAATCCTTTCATATTCTTTGTTAAAATCATCTGTTGCAATATTAATTCTAGTTTACCCAGAAATAGACTTAGCAGGAGCTGTTCCAGAAGGGCAGTAAAACATTGTCTGTTTCAAAAATCAAAATGTGCTAAGTGATGAACTTGAGTTTACTAAATACTGAATAATATATACCCAGTATACTATCAATGAGCATGTCAAAATAGGATAGTAAAATAGCAAATGATGCTGCTAATATACACATTCTCTGTTTTCTGTAACTGAAATGCAATCAAATTCCGTATCTTAAGTTATTGCAAATTAGAGATCAACATGGTTACTGTGCTGTAAAGCACAACACACCCAGAATATTATCACTTATAAGAAAGCAGAATCAGAACTGGTATTGCAGCTCAGGGGAGACGTCTGTAACAACCTGAAAATCAGGTCTACAGCTTTCCCCGTGAGGGGAAGAGGAGGGGCCGGCACTGAAGTCTTGTCTCTGGTGACAAGTGACAGGACCCAAGGAAATTATGTGAATCTGTGTTGGTGGGGTTTAGGTTGGATATTAGGAAAAGATTCTTCACTCAGAGTGTGGCTGGGCACTGGAAAAGACATCACAGTACTAAGGAAAGTGTTCCCAGCACCAAGCTTGCCAGGGTTCAACAGGCATTTGGACAATGCTCTCAGGCACATGATATGACTCTTGGGGTAGGTGTCCTGTGCCTGTTGTAATTTTAAAACCTGAATCTCTCTTGAGAGAACTAAAGTTGCATTTAGTTCATGAGCAAACATCCAGTTGTTTATCTGTTATGTCTTTCAGTGAATCTGATTTTGTGTTCAAATTTATTATTATTCAAGGGGCTAGTTCTGAAATTTTACCAGTTTTTGTTGGATACAGGAGGCTAATGGGTGAATACTAAAGAGAAGGGAAAATTTTTTCATGACACTTACTTGGTTGCTTTATCTTTTTGTTGTTTAGCAACCCAGGTCAATCAGAGAGCTACTAGAAGTTGCACTAGGTGGCTTATAACTCACCCAGGGTTGTAGGGATCAAGGCAATACATTTCAGCTTTTCTTTTCTAGGCCATGATCTACAAGAGCTACTTATACAGGAACTATACTATATTTTTCACTCTAAGTTTTCTTGACACATTAATTAGCCACTTTTGTGCTGTTATAAATAATCTGTTTAAATATCATTCACACACTATTGTGTGTAACCAGGTCATTTGTATAGTGATGGAAAATGATCTATTCCTATCAGTTTGGCGTTAATCAGTTACAACGTTTTGTATTACTTGGTTGTGGTATGATCAGTTAGTAGTTGCCAATTCTGAAATTTTCAGTAGAGCACTATCAAACAGGTTGTCTGCAACTGCAACATGAAAATTAAATAAAGAGAAAAGGAGAGGTATTTGTAAAGGATATTAAGAATTAATCCATCTCAGATCAAAGCAATCACTAAATTGCATAGACTAGACTACTTACATTGATTCTTCTGAATCAATAATTATTATGGAAATATCAAATATGTATGTATTCTTATGTGTAATTGAACTACTGTCTTGTAGTTTATACCAAAGTGCATCCAAAAAACACTCAGAGAAGCGTCTTGTCTCAGGCTTCTACCATCCAGAGCTCAACATGCAGCTTGCACTGCAGATGTGCACAGTGACCACCTGTACTAAATCACAGAATGGTACAATTATAGAATATGCTGAGTTGGAACAGACCCATCACTGAGTCCCACTCCTGGCCCTGTGCAGGACAACCCCAATAATCACACCATGTGCCTGAGAGCTTTGTCCAAACACTTGAACTCTGTCAGGCTGGTGCTGTGACCACTTCCCTGGGGAGCTGTTCCAGAGCCCAACCACTCTGGGTGAAGAACCTTTGTCTGATATCCAACCTGAACCTCCCCTGACACAGCTTCAGGCCATTTCCTCAAGTTCTGATACTGGTCACCAGAGTAAAGAGATCGGTACCTACCCTTCCACTTCCCCTCTTGAGGCTGTTGAACACCACAATGAGGTCTTTAATCAGTCTTCTCCAGGCTGAACAGACCAAGTGACCTCAGCCACTCCCCATACAACTTCCCCTCCTGACCCTTCACCATCCTCCTCACCCTCCTTTGGACGCTCTCTAGTAGCTTAATGTCTTATATCGTGATGTCCAAAACAGCAGACAGGACTTGTAGGAATTGCTGTGATACAAATAAATAAAAAAGAGAATTTTCCAAGTTGGAAGAGTTTAATTTAATTTGACACATGAAGAGTTTCCTCAACTTCTGCTTAGGTCATTTTCATTTTAGCTTTCTTTTGTTTTTTCTGTTTTTTCATCTTTTTCCTACTTTACATTTTTTTTTTCTCAATAAAATTTTCTTTGACTATTTTTCCAGTAATATACAATTTATGTGTTTGTATAGACAAACAAAAATACTCATACCCCAGAGCCTAAATGTGTTCTTGTTTGCCAAGTGTTCCATCTCACAAATTCAGGACATGATGATTTGGTATATGGTAATTTAAAATAATAAAAACAAACCCTGTGAGAATTTTTTGTTTTTTTCAAATGAGAAGACATAGTCCTTGTGTGATAACTGCAGAACTGAATCATTTGGGTTCCAGAATTTGAAGTATTGTTTTCTAATACAAACCTATCATAAAAAGAGCACAATAAAGTACAAAGTGAATGACGTCTTATTATCTGGGTATAAGAAACTCACATTTGAGTTTCTGACATATGAATGACCCAACACATGAATTATATACATTTCCCTCTAAAAGGCTTGTTGACTTCCATTTCACAATAAGTAATTATTTTATACTGCAGATTAAAACTGAGCTAGAGAGCCTCATTTCACAATGGAAAGATAGCTGATCATGAGCCAAAGTTGCACTGAAATTAGTCATAGACTAATATTTAATAAGAATATTAGCTCTCCTAAAATATAAAATACAGCTTACAGTGGTACTGGAAAGGTGGGAACTATTTCATGTATCCACCTGGTTGTGTTGATAGACCTGAACTTGTCTCCTCCAGTAAAATTCTATTAAATTATCTTACACCTTGGAGCATCAGAGCCACGTTAGGCACATCCTTATGGAATCACTTGGCAATGTGTCTAAACAAGGACCTTATTACCTCTGTGGATCTGTAAGAAACAGGCTTTGAAGGACGTGGGATATGCACTGCTGACTCATATTAAACTTTCTGTCACCCATGATGCTTAATGGCACTGCTCTCCAGTATCTCATTTGCCAGACTGTATCTAAATCCAGGGTTGCCCCATCCCACATGCAGAATCCGGTAGTTTCCTGTGTTGAACTTCAGACGGTTGGTGGTTACTCAGCTCTTTAATTTATTAGGGTCTCTCTGCAGGGCCTCCCTGCCTTTGAGGGAGTCAACAGCTCCTCCCAGTTTCATACCATCTGTGAACTTGCTTAGTATCCCTTCCAGCCTGCCTCCAAGTCATTTATGAAGTTGTTGAAGAGAACAGGGCTGAGGATGGAGCCCTGTGGAACCCTCAGTGACAGGTCACCAGTCTGACCAGGCCACCCCATTCACTCTAACCCTTTGTGCCTGACCTGTGAGCCAGTTGCTCACCCATCCCATGATGTGTTTATCCAGCTGAATGCTGGACATTCTGTCCAGAAGAATTCTGTAAAAGACAGTCTCAAAATCTTGACTGAAATCCAAAAAGATCGCATCTACTGTCTTCCCTTGATCAGCTAGGTGGGTTACCTTGTCATGAAAGGAAATCAGGCTTGATAAAGCAAGACTTTTGTTTGATTGTAAGTAAAAAAACCCTTATCTGAATCATGAATGGAAATATATAGGATCATAGAATCCTTTAGGTTGGAAAAGAGCTTCAAGATCATTGAGTCCAACTGTAAATGCAACACTGCCCAATAAATACATATATTTATGTTTATTCCATATAAGCCATAAGTCAGATGTTTAGGTTTAATGCTTTGGTTTTGTTATTCATCACCTAAATAATAACAAGTATTTTGGAGTTTTTGGTTCTGGGCATTGTTTAGGTACTATGATAAATGGCCTTATTTAAAATACAGAGGGAGACAGAGTACAGAAAGTACTATCCTAGACCCTCACCATTTATCCAGTCCTAAAGTGGTTTTCTGTTTCGCAGACTGAATTCCATTGAATAACATTGATTTCCTATTTCAATAAAGGGAGCTGTCGGCCAAAAGGTAGATGAAATATTAAGGCTCTACTATCTAATTAGATAGATAGATAGGTAGACGTGCGGATAAATACTGTGCAAATAGAAAAAAAAAGCCCAGTATTGTCTTATACAGGCTGTATTTAATTTTGAAAACTAAATAACTGTTAGTTTAATTTTATTTATGTGGAAAACAAAATTATTTTAAGAACTACTGGAAAAAATCCATTTTTACAATGTTAATATATTCTGTATAACCATTGATTGCATGTGAAAGCACGCAATCCATTTTATGCCCCAGTAATTCTGAAACACCTGAACTCTATTCCCTCCACACACCACCTGAAAATTCACAAGACTAAGCATCCCCTTAGTGCTGGGAATGGATTTGCCAATTGCAGCCTGGAGGGGATTGTAACTAGCATTATAAAGCCCTGATGGTAGTTTTATAATGGAAAGTCTGAAACAATCTCAAGTACCACCTCGTTAATGTGATTCCTTAATACATAACCAGCCTAATTTGAAAATAAGAGTCAGTTATTAAGGAATACATTTGTGGAGTTAATATTGTTAACTTCTTAATTTTGCTCTTCTCTTGTATTTGAATTACAGTTTTCTTTCAAATAAGATATTCTGATGAGACACCTAATGGTTTTCTACTTTAACTTTGCTGTTCTACTTGTTTACACAGCTGTCCCCCATTGTATTTATGTTTAACCCCCTTGCAGAGTTCTTGCAGTGAAATCGTTATGCAGATCAAAGTGTAGTCCTGATATCCAAACTTCCAACTACATTAGCCTCTTCATAAATTCATTAGGAAGGACATTGCACAGGAAATGGCTATCAACACGGCTTACATTAAGAATGGAGCTAGTGCTCCAAATGTGTTTTTTGTCATCTCTCTGAGTGTATATGCACGCTTGCAGCCCTGTCAATTCCTTTAAAGTAGTTTGAGTCTTACTAGGCACTGACTGTTGCCATGGCGTTGTACTTGGATTTCACAGCAAAGCTGAAACTGATTTCCAGATGACAGTTGAGTTAGAAAGCAGGGAGAAAACCAGAATGAGTAAACAAAATTCCAAACTGACTATTTTTAGATTTGATACCTATTTCTTCTGTCTTGCTATACCTATTAAACATACAACACCAATGTTTGGGTGTTGGGGTTTTTTTTGATGGAAAAAATATAATTAAGAATTCAGAATTGAGATTATTCTTTCAAGGAAAATAAATTAAGTGCTATACTGCATTACTTTACTCTGTGTGAAAATGAGGTCTTTTAGTATATGAATCTCCTTATTGGATCTATCTTGAAATTGTGCCTGTATAGAGGATAAAAGCTCTGATATTGCTTCATTAGCCTGTATTTGGAAGTTATGTTCCCCAAAGCAATTTTCAACATACTTTTCCTTTTATTGTCAATTTGATTATTTTAGAATTTGCTCTGAAGACACAACAATGTCCTTATGTGTGAATTTCAGGGTATAAGCTGGTACATTCGATAATCCCTGTTAAGAAATTTAATCAGAATCTGGCTGACAAATGTTACGATCAATATCGCACAATTAATCTGTAGTAGACTGCATAATAAACAGAAGATTATGCTTTCTGAGGCAGTTAATGTCCTATGAATTCCTGCTTTACTTGAAGTGTGTCATTAAAAGTTTTGTTATTGCTGTACTGTTGTCACTCTATGATGCTTTAACATATGAAACACAATTTTATTTGATTTTATTATTTCTCTTACTAGTGGCTAGCATTCAGAAGCTTCCTGCTGCATCTGTTTTAACTGACATCAATTTCCCCATGAAAGGAAGAAAAGGAATGGTTGATTGGGCACGAAACTCAGAAGACAGGGTTGTCATTCCAAAAAATATCTTCACTCCTATGTCAACAGGTAAAATAATATATCAGCATGTTAATTTTCTATTAGCTTTAGCAGGGAAACTCTGCATGTGTCTCATGGGATCGCTGTATAATATAGGAGTGGTTCTTTTATTCCTCTTCAAAAGGAATACAGTACCCATAGTTGATCCTAGAGGGAAATGAATGAGCTTAATTTCAGCACCTTGACAAAAAGTGCTGCACAAATCCTATACATTATTTTCTACACCAAAGAGACAATGCTTTACTTAGTTATTGTGCACAGGATTTCATCTGTGTGATTTGAGGTGAGCTGAAGTGCAGCTCTGCTGAACACCCTGAAGCTGCTGTACTCCAGCAGACAGTCATTGCAACATAACTCTTACCAAGGAAGCTCAGCAGACAAATTAGCCTAACTTCAGGTACAACTTACAAATATCATTCCAGTGCAGGTCTCTGACAGTAGAGAATTTACTCACTAAGACTTAAACTCTACAGACATTCTTTAAGAATGCTTAATTATAAATGTAAGTGAACTAGCATGGATGTCAGTATACAATGATGGATTTCTTGAAAATGTGATTTTCAATAGTTTAAATCTTTCTATATGCTCCTGACAGTGCTACATTTTTATGACAGACTTCCAGTATATAATTTAAAATTATGATGGTTTATTTAAAATAAAACTTATATTACGAAGATAAATGATATTCAGAGTTTTTTATGCTGATGAAAGCTTAGGAAAGAGAGTTTTAAAATCTTTTTCCTTATTCTTTTCAGAACTAGATGAATCAACTGTATTTGTACTTGGGGCAGTGCTATACAAAAATTTGGAACTCATTTTGCCCACTCTGAGGTAAGAAATTTCATAAATACAATATGAATTGAACTATTTCAGAATCATAACTATACTATATGTCAGGATAAAAGCAAACAGTCAAGACTCTTTGCTTATTAGTACTGCTGGATATTTTTTTTCATTATATTTATAATGTATATGCATATATTAATCTCTCCTCCATGCTTAGTTACTTGTATAATAGAAATAGCCTTTTCATCAAATTGCCTTAATTTATATTTTATGTAATCTATATTGGACATAATTACAGAAATGTTTGATCAGAACTATATGCAGTGATGTACATTAATGCTCAGACTACTTGTGCTTCAATCTACTGTTTGTCCAGTTCGTACAAATGGTCTTGTAATGACATCATAACTTGATATACTAAAGTTGTCTGCTCAACTTCTACAGAAGCTTCTAGCAGTAGTTTTCCAAATATTTTTTCAGCGCAAATAGTATTCAGCAGGGACAGCAGAGCTATAGAGATGATCCATTTCAGAAACAAGACATGCATGTGCTGAGCAGCTGGAGTATGTAAGTTTTGAGGGCCATACACATGCAAAAAGATATAGGAAGGCCTCTTGTTTCACTTTTTCCTTTCTGTACTTGCCAAAAGACAATTTGAAAAAAAATATTTCACCTCCTCTTTTCTAATTACCAGTTATGATAATTTCGTTGTCCATTAATACTATCTTATTTTATATGATCCTGTGCACCCCTGGTCTACTAATGCCCTTTTACAGCAAAAGAAACACATGCAGATGGTGTCACAATAGGTGCTAGTGAATTCACAATAATTAGAAAAGATGGTAATAAGGAAGCCACCAGATCACCTTTCCCTACTCTATTTAGCCAAAACGTCTGGATTTGAAACAAAGAATGGAAAAAAAGAGGTTTTTACCAAAATCTATCTGAAAACAAAAAGACACTAATTCCTAAGAAAATTAAAAAACTACTTCCTAGCAAAGTTTCAACGTGCTGTACAATGAGTAGGTGCGAGTTAGGGACAGAAATCTCTCTGAGGTAGAGCATAATTTGAACAGTGATGTCCTGACAGGACACCTGGAAACCTAAAAGTGCTGGCAAGGGCCATCTGTGCTTAAGGCATGATATAAATGGCAGCTCATCCACTTCTGAAATGTCACTAAGCACTTCCCATTTGTTGTACCAGTTTCTGAAATTAGCCAGGAAGGAAGAGATGTTTGTAAAAGATTTTTTTTCTTTTTACTCCATACTCAAAGAACCAGCAACAACTGGCTTATTGGAGTTAGTTCTTTTTGGTAGACCTTAGAAAAAAATCTGCCTGTCCTCGGAAAGCATCAATATGGCCATGTACTTTTCAGACTTTACATTGTAAACTACAGTGTATGATCATGATTTTTCAGCTTTCACAGGTCAATAGCTTTAATTTACAGAAAAAAATGGTGTAAATGTTAAATTCTGTATATTTGCTTTTATGAAAAGTCTTTCAGAGCTCTTATTTAATCCATTAGAAAAGTGAGGTTTACATGCCTTACTAGATTTTCCCTATAAACAATACAAGTAATTCCAACAACAATTCCAAGTAGCTGGAATAAGGGCGAAACTGGGACGTAAAAGTATAGCGATGTAAACACTATGGATTATGAGTGCTTTTTGGTTCCCAAATATTTTGCTTTTGTCTGTTCTGCTTTCAGCTGGTTACTGGTTTACACTGCAAATTTAACCACTTCTCTGTACAGTTCAGTTCACAGATAGGTTTTGTGACTTTACCAAAATGGTCTAATAATCTATGTGTATCTATTCGTAAATGAAGTCTTTAGAAATTCAAGTACAAAAGTATCCTACTTTGCCTCTGAATTTGTTCGCTATGATTTGAATCTAATTTTCAGGTGCCTGCAAAAAGGAAGCTAGCACTATTACTTTCTCTTATGTATGTGAACGAGGAATAAAAGTAATTATTAATGTGATATAAAAATGTAACACCTATTCCCAGGTACCTCTGGTTTCTTCTTTGTTTGGAATATAGCACTTTGCATTTCCTTAATGAAATACTTTTACTTTGATGAAGCTATACTGAAACTTCTAAGCATACATCTCTTACCTCATCAGGAAGTGTATCGTGCTGGATTTCTTTGCCCATGGCAGTCATACTCGAAATATGATCTCATGGCCTTAAAATAGTACCTCAAAAAAGTCACAATTTCAAACTGTTTTCATAGAGTTATAGTATCATTGAAAGGTTTGGGTTGGAAGGGGCCTCCAAAGATCATCTAATTCTAATTTCCCTCCATAGCAGGGACACTTTCCACTAGACCAGGCTGCTCACAGCTCCATCCAGCCTGACCCTGAACACTGTAATGACAGGACATCCGCAGCTTCTCTAAGCAACCCCTTCCAGTGTCTCAGCACCCTCATTAAAAAAATTTTCTTCCTTATGTCTAATCTAAATCTATCATGTTTCAGTTTAAAACCTTTGTGCCTTGCCCTGTCATTACAGATATTGGTAAAATGGCTCAGTCTATATCTTAGGGTCCCTTAAAGAATTGAAAGCCTGCAATAAGGTCTTCATGGAGCTTTCTCTTCTCCAGGATGAACAACCCCAACCCTCTGAACCTTTCTTCATAGGAGAGATATTCCAGCCCACTGTCCATTTTAATGGCCCTCTGCTGGACCTCTTTCATGCTTTTCTTGTGCTGGGAATTCCGCAGATGGACACAGCACTCTAAGTGGTGTCTCACAAGAGCAGAGTCGAGGGGCAGGATCACCTCTTTCTCCCTACTGGCCATGCATTTTTTTGATGCAGCCCAGCATCAGGATACAATTGACTTTCTAGGCTGCAAGCCCACATTGCCAGCTCATGTTCGATATTTCATTTACCAGTGTCCTCCAATATTTCTTGACAGGCTGCTCTCAATCCTTCTATCTTCTAGACTGTATTGATACCAGGGATTGCTTCAACCCAGATGCACGACCTTTCAGTCAGCTTTGTTGAACTTCCTGAGTTTTGCAAGGACCTGGCTCTCAAGCCCATGAAGGTCCCTCTGGATGGCATCACTTCCCTCCAGCATGTCCACCACACTGTGGTGTCATCTCAAAACTTGCTGAAGGTGCCCTCAGTCCTTTTGTTTATGTCATTGATGAAGATACTCAATTCTATTGAATGTGTTTTGACACATTCAGATATTTCAATGTTCATTCAGATAGAGTATCAGCAAAACCTTTGATACTGTCTCCCATGGCATTCTCCTGGAGAAGCTGGCAGCCCATGGCTTGGACAGATACTCTTTTCACTAGGTAATAAACTAGCTTTGATGACGAGGCCCAGACTGGTCATGAATGGTACTATATCAGGTTGGTGAACAGTCTCTAGTGGGGTTGCCCAAGGCTCACTATTGGGGCCAGCCTTGTTTAATGTCTTCATTGATGATCTGGATGAGGGGATCAAGTGAACCCTCAGTAAGTGCACAGATGATACTAAGCTGAATGGGAGTGTTGATCTGTTGGAAGGCAGGAAGGCTCTGCAGAGGGATCTGCAAAGCCTAGTTCAGTGGGCAGAGGCCGGTGGCATGAGTTTCAACAAGGTAAAGTGCTGGGTCCTGCACTTGGGTCACAAAAACCCCATGCAGCATTACAGTCTGGGAGAAGAGTGTCTGGAAAGCTGCCTGGTGGAAAAGGACCTGGGAGTGTTGGTCAACAGCAGGCTGAACATGAGCCATCAGTGTGCCTAGATGGCCAAGAAGGCCAGTGGCTCCTGGCCTGTATCAGCAATAGTGTGGCCAGCAGAACCAGGGCAATGATTGTCTGCTTGTACTCTGACTCACTCCCTGATGAGGCCACATCTCAAATCCTGTGTTCATTTCTGGGCCCCTCACTGTAAAAAGGACATTCAGGTGCTGGAGAATGTTCAGAGAAGGGCAATGGAGCTGGTGAAGGGTCTGAAGCACAAGTCTCGCAAAGAGAGGCTGAGGGAGCTGGGGTTGTTTAGCCTGGAGAAAAGGAGGCTCAGGGGTGGCCTTTTCACTCTCTACAACTCCCTGAGAGCAGTTTGTAGCCAGGTGGTGGCTGGGCTGTTCTCCTAGACAACTAACAACAGGACAAGAGGAAGAGGCCTCAAGCTCTGCCTTTGGAGGTTCAGGTTGGATATCAGGAAGAATTTCTTCCTGAAAGGGTGGTTAAGCACTGGAATGGGCTTCCCAGGGAGGTGTTGGAGTTCCTATCCCTGGAGGTGTTCAAGAAATGACTGGACATGGCACTTAGTGCTATGGTCTAGTTGACAAGGTGGTGACCAATCAAAGGTTGGATTTGATGATCTTAGATCATCACCAACCTCAGTGATTCTGTGATTCTGTAATTTGAAATTGGAAAAAGAGCTGCAACTGTGGTTAGTGCTGAATTTGTTGAGTTATTATACTCTGTGGAAATTAGAACTGACATGCAGGTTTTAAAGTGATCTTTATTATGGTCTGTTTTATCATTTTACACTTGTTTGGGTACATGAATGAAGGTTTCTGTACATCCCACTGCATTTTAGGTTTAGTCTTGTTTGCTTGCATTTTGCAATGAAAAAATATCATCTTACATGTGCTAATATTAATTACTCGTTGTAATAATATTGCTTAACTGTAATAAACATTATCGTAATAACCACATTAGTGCTGAAAATAATGAAATGCTTTACTGCATTACTGTTGTCTATGGAGCAAACACTGTAAGATGAGAAGGAACGTAATATCATCTATTTTTATATGATGCCTAGAAGTGCACAACACAGGAATTAAAAAACCATTCTCGATAAGTATTTAATGTGATGCTTTTCTAAGTAAAATGACAGTTAAATATATATCAAGGGTGGGAATAAAGATGAACAAAAATTAAACCAAGGTAAAATAAGTAAAACAATCTCATGGTTGAGTTTGAAGGCCACATCATTTACACCTTGACAACCTGATAATAAAGGTGATTTCTACCAGCTGCAGTTAGATATCTAGAAAGCCTTACCACTTCCCATATGATTTCAGATCCTGGCTTTACAGGAGTTAGAATGGGAATAAAGAAAATATTTGGTTGTAGTTTCCAGAAGAATAAAGGTGACATGCACTCCAATACATTCCTTATTTTTATCACTAGAAGGTATGCAAACTTTTGCATCATCACAAGGATCTGCTTAAAAAAAAAGCAAAGAAAAACAAAATCTCAGTATGTCTTTTGGGAAAGTCTTCCAAAATACCTAATCACAGAATCCCCATCTGGTACATCACAGGTGTTCTGTGAGTAAAATGAGGATTTCATTATCTAGGACAGCCTATACAATATATTTCACAAAATCCAAAATTAGCTGCATTTTACCATACAAGTTTAATTTCATTTCGTTTTACTAGCATAGAATCTATTAAAAGTCAGCAAACACAGTGTGAGATGGGAACTTGCAACTGCATTAATATAGAAGTTTCTGGACTTGTGTTTAATCCTACTGGTACATGTATATTCAGAGAATTTTGCCACGAATGTTTAAATGAAAGTTTAGGGAAACAAAAAGAAAGATTCTTCCTCATAAAAATAGAAGAATTTTTTTTTTCATGCACAAATAAATAAACTTAATCTGATTCCTAATATACTTTGCTGCATTGCACTGTTCTTGTAATGTTTTATGGATTTTTTAATAGCAGATACTAAAATATTGAATATTTTCAGAACTCTAGACTGAGTATTATTTCCACAGTTCTTGCACCCCTGAGCACACTTATGTTATTGTTAAGTTCACAGAAAATTGATTCTCAGTACAATACTCCTCTAAAAGATATTATATATAATTTCTCTCTTGAGCAATTATTCTTTCTCTGAAGGAATACATTGCATATTGCCATAATGTAAGACAGTTTTTAACTTTTCCTTTAAGAAACAAGAACAAATAAGGAATCAATGATTTTGCTGTATCAATCTTTTTTCCCCATCACTTAAACAGCCAACATAAATTTCCTGCTAAAATTTTCTTCACTGAAATGTTCTCTTTCCCCATTTGACACATCATTCCTAACCCCGACCTTCAGGTGCTGTACAACCAGAAAGGCCCTTAAATTTCCTCAGGTCAGCTTTGTTAGATTAAGGATGTACCTCAGACAGGCTTTTATTGCAGCACATTACAGCTTTAGCATCCATAATTTTTCTATAATATATACAACTTTTACACATTTATCTATAACTTTGATCATGCTGTCTTGCAATAGCAACATGCCTTATTCATAAGTTCATTTTTCTTGAGTAACATGGATTCATTCTAAAAAAAAAGAGAAAACATGAATTTCACACTACATAGGACCAATATGATTTCCCTTATAGAAAAGAATACCCTCAAAATTTATACCCTGATAGGAAAAGAGTTTAATAAAGTCACTCTATTTTTTTAATATCATTATTAACTCAGATCAGAAAAAAGCTCTAGGACAGCAGCTCTGAAAGCATTTCTTGAGCTTTTACTCCATCAAACATTGCTATCTTGAATCTTCAAGGACTTATTCAGCCATAGTTTCCAATAAATTGAATAGATTGGTTTTGAATAATTTATTTCAAAACTTAACCCTGATGAACATCTTACTGGACAGTCAGCAGAGCACCATCCTGTACAACTTCATTTCTCATTACAATTGAATTTTATATTGTTTTTGATGAAGGAGAAGGAGCTAATGGTGAAGTCACTCTCCACCATAAGAAAGCTGTAAGGTAATGCATTTGCCCAGGAACTGTGAGATAGATCATTCCCAATCTGTGTCATTCGCAACATGAGAGGGACTGAAACTGTCCGAGGACATTTTGTAAAAGCTGATTACTTAAATTCCTGGATAAATGTTCTCAGAACTAGGCTGCTGTTTTAAAAAAATATCTTCAACAGAGGTAGCAATGACACTGCACCAGTGGTTTTGAGATTTTTTCAAATTTTTGAAACTTTTTTACCACAAAGCTTTGAGCTTTAATTTAGAGGCATCTTAATATGCTATGTGAGTTTAGAATATGCTTTAGAATATATTTTCCAGATTGTATTCTTCTAGGGACTGTCCAAGCACTTAAATATGAAACATACAAGTAGACATTGAGCCCAGACAGGACAGAGACGAGCGGTACAGTTTTCATTTCACAGCGATATAGGCAGTTTTATTTATTTTCTTGTGAAGCAGTCTGCTAGGGATTCTTGAGAATGTAAGTGGATTGATAGAGTTTCAATGAGACTGAGGTTAAATGGATGTACTGAATTACAAACTAGGCACTTAGATGTTCTTTCAGATCTCACTGTAGAACTGTCAGAACTGCACCAAAATGAGATATACCAAGGAAAACTCTCAATCACAAAGACTGGCTGTAAAAGAGTACTGAAGTAGCAGTATTTACAATAGTTTGCATGAATTTCCAAAATTGAAATAATCTCTTAATAGATAGCAAGCACCATTTTCACTTGTCATGATGTGTTAGAGAAATCAGGTTTTTATTTGGAGCTTTATTTTGCTTGGGGGGTTTGGTTTGTTTTTTTTTCACAATTATAGATATGCAGCTACTGTAATTCTACAGAATGCACTGAAAATTTGCTAAACATTAAATGTTAACCTGACAGATACGTTTTTGTCAATAAGTGAAACAGAAAGTCAGTTCCATTATATTTTCGTTATATGATTTGGCTGAGCAAAATTGGACTAGAACTCATACCTTGCCCCAGAAGAACAATTTCATTCCTTGTGCTGAATGAAATGCTTGCTGAGCTAAGTTTCTGTTACTGTAGCCATGGCAATTCCTGTTTCAATGATCCAGCAAAATGGAATTCTCTCCTAAATACAAACACCCTAGAGAAAATAAGCAATTAAACAACAACAGCAGCAAAAGAATGTTTATACTGTCTCTTATAATTACATCCAAACTGCCTAGTTTTGTCTTTGATAACATCCACCTGTGAATATGTCTTTCTGTGAGGTGTGGAAAGCAGCATTACATACAAAGTAAAACCATAATGATCACCAGAAACAGTCAGGCTGAAAACTGATGGTCATTCTAAATCTGACGGGGTCACAAGAAGCAAAGGATCTCAGACGTGAACATCATGTCAGCATGTCTTTATGTCTGTATTAGCATAACCTTGGCATTACTAGCTCTGCCCTAGAAAGGTTGCTATGATACATAGTGATCCAGATTTTACATGAAAAGAGAAATTGATGATAAATTAGAAAAATTGACAGAAAGTTATTACTTTGCATATACCAGTATAATACCGTAAGACCAAATCTAATCTTACAAATAAGAACAAATTTATTGGCTTGGCAGGACTTCAGTCAGGTCACAATTGTGTTTTGAATTCTAAAAAGTATTTAGCTGATGAAGTTGCCCACTCATATACCAAATACAATTTTTTTAGAATTGGAAACAGGTGTGTTTTTTTCATGAGCACAGAATCAACAGAACTGTACAGTCTCCCATTGCACTCACCCATCTTCACAATCTTACAGTTAATGGTCAGAAAAAACCCCAGCACAGCACTGTGGAAGAAAAATTACTGTCTTTTATAACACATACCTAAAAGAAGTAGATGAGATACACTCAAACATACACAGAATGTTTGTGTCATCAATAAATTCTTTTAATTAATAAATTGTACTTTGAGGAATTTCTTTTGTACCATTGGTGCTTTTCAGTCTTCAATGTGTTGAGTGCAGTTGGAAATAAGTGTTTTTACCACTTTCAAACAAATTATTTTCTCCCTTATCACAGAAGTCCTTAAGTCACAGAAAATATTCCATGAAATCTTTAAATGTAATATTAGATTTCTCATTTAACCTTATAAAAACATAAATTTTCCATTTTTACATTTTTTACAGGAATTTTACAGTTGTTAATTCAAAAATCATTGTTGTTACTATACGACCTGAGCCTAAAACTACAGATTCTTTCCTGGAGATAGAACTGGCCCATCTGTCTAATGTAAGTACAAGGGTAGTCAATATGCTTTTACAAGAATATTTGCCAGATCATATGAGAGAAAAGAAGTGGTGCTGTTTTAAATATCAGCTAATAAAATGCAGTTTAACTTCTAAAATTTAATCCCAGGAACAGTGTAACAATCTTTGAAAGTAATGTCTACTTGTTTCATGCATGCATATAAACAAAACAAAATTAATTGTTGTTTTGTGAATGTTGAGGTTTTTCGTTAAACAGCAATTTCTGTTGAAGAGTTTCCATTAAATGCTTTCACGGTTGTAATTGAAAATGTATTATTGTACTGACTGCTTAACCTTTTGCTCCCTGCACAGTTCATAGAGCTACAATAGTTCTTAGGGCCATTTCTTCTTTTCCTTGATGATTTTATAGAAGCTGGTTTTTACTTAACCCATTGTAGCAGACTACAAAAATGCTCTGGTTCCAATTTAGTTTACAGTCCTTATAAATGTTTGAGATTTTTTGTGCAATCATTTAAATTCTATATTTCTCAGGCTTTAATCTCACATTAAAAATGTTTTAAATGTGAAAAAAAAAGGACTTTATTTCCAAATATATGAAAAATATTCAGATTTTTTTTCTTCCTGTTTACAACAGTCCCCCAGCACTCACAGGGAGAATAAAATCTATCTTTTGTGGAAAATTTTAGTCATATGCAATATTGGGAAAATAACGTTAAATAACGAGCATGGGGGTAATTTATGTGAAGGCACAACATATAAACTCTCTCTGTTTATGTTATTAAGAGCTAGAGTTTGCTTTGAACACAGCCATAAAGAGTCAGTTAGAAGAGAGTTACTGGAGCTTTTGAAAATAGTATTTTTATAAAAAAATCTTTAAAGCTGCAATTTTTAGTTATAAACACTCAAGGGGTCATATAGATACAATTCAGCTAGAGAAGTTCCAAATATTTCAGTCAGTAGCAAAATTGAGTTAGTGACTCTGGTCAAAAGTGTGAAGAAAACTTTTTGAACTCTAGGTCATTAAATTACATTTTAATCAAGGTTAGAAGAAACTGTTTTGCCATTAATGGCCATTATGATCTACCATTCAGTTCCCAGAAAAATGCCAATGCAAAGAATATCCCTGTGGAAGTTTGGCAGAAAAAAAAAGGAACAGAGGAACATAAACTGAGCTGACTCCTTACCCTCCAATAACATTAAAAGTGTATTGATGAAGAATTGTGTCGATTTGGGGTTTTATGTGTCTCTGTTTCTGTTTATTTTTAAGATGGTTTATGATATATAGATTTCATTTTCTGTTTTGTTTTATTTTCTGTCAAACGTAAATTAGATTGTATATATTAGGAGAAAATACCAGTCTTTAACATAACTATTGTTTCTGTCAGATATTTCACTTAAAATATTATGATATATTTGCTGAAGTAAACACAAATGAATCCTACATATCAGGGGAAAAACCAATCACCTTTGAAATAGAATACTTGATTTGATCTTACTAAGATCATTATTAGGAAGAACTTATGGTAATTTTCAATGCTGGATTTTATAATCTATTATTTTAACAATGATTGGGGGCTACTTACACAAATTGCAGATTATGGAATTTATATTTTGAAATTGAAATCACTACTTTCAAAAGTAGCAGGTAAGGTGACACATGGGGTAGCAGGTAAGAAAATTATTCTCATTAATTTGGTCAAATGCTAGACAAGAAATTCAAATATTATATAAGAAAATAATACTGGTAAGCAATATATTAACATTGAAAATATTTCTAGACCAAACACAAGCTAATAAAACAAGCACAACACAGGCAAGACTAGAGTAATAAGAGGTTGAGCTACTAACCCCAGAAGGTGAAATTCTACAAAATTCTTAGAGAGGGATTTTTTTTAAATCTTTTTTTAAATCCATCCCTTTGATTAATTTACATAGCAAGTTTTTCCCAAGTTTAAAAATCTTGGAAATTAAACTTCATTGTTACAAAAGATCAGATTAGAGAAATTGATTGTCACCTTGCTTTGGCAACCTTTCAGTAACAGTATATTAATTAATATTGTATGAGCTCATATATTGACAAAGCAAAAATGTAATAACCTTGCCAACACATATCAAAACAGTTCTTTTTTTTTGTTCAGTTTTTGTCCTATAATATAATCTAGAGAAGCATCAAATGCTTGGATCAAATTTTCAACCCTTAAACTTGCATACTACATTTATGTAGGATCTCAATCCACCTGAATATACAAGTTGGATTGGCAGATACAATGGCAATATATTGCTTCAGAAAATCTGTGAATACAAACCAGTTATATAATTTCAATATATTTAAACATTTGGTCCTTTGCGTTCAAGACATAGCCTTCATAATGGAACTTTGGTTTAAAGAAATAAGGCTGAAGATGCACAGAAATAATATTTTGTAAGTTTGAGCATTCATTTAAACTGAATTGAATTCTAATCTTCTTTGCTATAATTTTCTCAGCTCAAAATAAGGATTTATTCTATTATCATATATTACCATAGGACAAGCTTTATGTACATACAGTAAGATAAAACCATTGTTAATATATTTTTAATATTTGATAATGGCTCACAGATTAAACATTATGTCATCTAAATAGATTAATTATTAAACATAAAATAAAATACATTCTCTTTCATCTGATTTTTTTATGTCTCTGTGCTATATTTGTTCTTTCCAAACCTTTGTTGTTGAAAATGCTGTTCATTTATTTAGAACAGTTTGTTTGCAAATTGATTTAATGATGATATTTTAAGCATTTTGTAGAGCATGCCTCCTAGTATGTAGGAGTATATCTACATATTTGTTCTTTTACCACCTTATCTACTGACTAAATTAAGTAGATAAGAGATTATGAAAAAACGATGGGCAAATGGATAATTTAGAAAGAGTTAATATGGCTAATTAAATAAAATACCAATTTATTCCAAATTTATAATAATTTGTTCATTTTATATCAAAACTGTCCAGTTTATTAGTAAAACTGGAGGATTATCTTTTGGAGGAAGTGCAAACCATGATTACATGTGCTGTTTGAAATATATTGCATGGTATTTGGATCTGCAAATAAATACAAATATAACAGAGAGCTGACCAGAGTGGAATGTGAGTTGCAATGCATCATTGCTCAGTTGCTTAGGGCATTGTGCTAATAACAAATAGCACCAAGGTTCTGGGTTGAACCCCCATATGGCCATTCACTGAAGAGTTGGGCTTGATGATCCTTGTGGATCCCTTTCAATTCAGAATATTCTGTGATCTCTGATTTAGAGAACATGATATTTGGTCTTATAAAGTGTGAACATGTAGATGAATATGGCCACGTTTTTCCAGTAGTTTGATTAAGGAGACACCAAAGTAATCTTTAAAAAAATGCACAACTCAAACAGAATCCTATTTGCTCTAGAGAGAATATGAACTTTCACCTTCTGACAGCACAGAAGTTTACCTCAGGGCCACTAGAATAACGAGCCAGCAGTAGCATAGGACAAGAAATGTTCAGTGAGACTGAAAACCCTGGCTACAAAACCCCAGCTGGCACTGTACTGGATAGCTGTCAAAGCTGCCAATCACATCTCGAAAGTTCAGTTTTATATGCCAGACAGAGATACATACACATACACACTCACACACATATGCCCATTTTTGAGATATCCAAGAAATGTGCTGTAGTGTATAAATCAATGCTACAGCAGTTGTAAACACTAATGAACACAGTAGCTGCTTCCTTAGCTGCAGCTGAGTAATTAGCTGGTTCGAGCACTGCTCTGAGAGCCATGGCTGCTGGAGGCAGCTCTACAACAGGGCTGCAACATTGCCAAGAGGTACCCCAGAAAGGCTGTGAAAAAGGGAGCAACAGGTTAAAGGCAAAGAAGCAAACACAGAAACAAGCTCTTTGTGGTCCTTGAAGTGCTTGAAGGGTATTTGATCAGGTACCAAAAGAGGAAGAAGTTCTGAAAGGGTGCTGTGCCCTTGCAAGCTGCCACTTCTAGTGGAACAAGCCCTCACACAAGACTTTCTTTAGGAGCAGGAGTAATATTTATCCTGCTTCTTATGCGTCTGCTTAACCTCTCATTGGTGACTGCAATGGCCAAACATACACTTTCTTTTAATTTGAATACATTTTAAAGAGAGCAAAATGTGTGATCTGACAGCAATTTTACCAGGTTTCAGTTTTCTGCAAAGGCTTTTATTTCCTTCTGTTTTGTGGATTTCTTTATAATACACATTTTTTCTGAAAGTGTTTTTGTATTCATTCTATTTGCACTGTGGGTATAGCGAGCATGAACTATATGATGTCCACTGCTAGGAAAGACAAGTCTTAGATCTGAGAGATGCAAATCCTTATTATTATACAGCTATAGAAGGACATTTTTAATGTGCATATAGCTGTATCAGACTTCCAAGTAGAACTTCTTCTTTACCCAGAGTAATGATACAAATTAATACTCTTATAAAATTACATTTTAAAGAAAATTTAATTCTGCACTGATATTCTTTTGTTCTTAATTCTTATCCTTCTACCTCTTAGTCCATCAATGTATCTGAAAGCTCCTGGTTAGTGATGCAGGACCTGGTCTCTGAATCTCAGCTGGCCTGTTATCCACTGCTTTGTCCTGTGCCCTCTTCCCTTTCCTCTTTATATTATAAATACTTCAAGGGATGGAGCATCCTTTATTTATGTTTGTACAGTGCTATGTAAATATAAAGTGCCATAAGTATATGTTAGTTTTAAATATTTATACTCTACTCATAAAATTCAATACAGTCAGCAAAATACTAAAGTAGAGGTTCAAAATTTCCCTAAATATCTCTCTCACAAGCATCTCCAGAAGAACCTTTTTTATCTTTGACAAAGAGGTAGGTGGATTAATTTAAATATTTAATAGATTTTTACTTTACAGGTTGCCATGTTTTTTTCTATAAATAAATCAATCACTTTTGAGAATAAAATATTAAGGTGTGTATTTTTTATATGAAAGTAGCTTTGTATCTACTGCATCTACACTGTTCACTAGCATTAAGATCCAAAAATAGTGAATTCCACCAGTTCCTCAAATCACTTGTGATATTTAAAAAATATATTTTTTATTCTATATTGTATATAATTTGTTTTTGTAGTTCTGGCTCCTGGGAATATGTAATGCTTGTGATGAGCAGGAATGTAGTTTAGCACTTTTAAATACTTTTAAGTCAATCTGAATGAATTTTAATTTTGTCTCAACACTTCCTCAACAGCAAAATAAACATGAGTAATTATACAGATTTTTTCAATTTCCAGAAAAAATCTCAATAGCTCATTGATTTGTAATAAAAAAACCTAGATTCTCATTCTGTTCTAAATGAAATCAGAAATCTTCCACTGACTTTGAAAAGAGGGGAGCTGATATTGTAAAGCTCAACCACAGACAAAAAAAATATATATTTTGAGCAAAACACTCTGCTGATTTAGGACCTAATTTACAAAACATTTGGACATTGAATGTGGGGTCTGTGAATCTGAAATCCCAGCCTCTAGACATTTTGCCCAACATATGCTTAAAGGCATTACTGTTTTTGACATCCAAATTCTTAAGGGGTCTAAAGTTCTTCTAAACACACCAGAAATGTTCAGCCAAGTCTCTTAACAGATTAACTATTATCTCATATTTTACTTCCGCTAGGATATACCATGTAGACAACTTTATGCTTTCCTTATCTAAGCAGGGAATGCACAAATAGTCTGCTCTGATGTTCAAGTGCCTTCAAAATACCCTACAAGAATTAACCTTTAGCTTTTGCCATTTCAGTGGCATCAATTCATCAGAGTATGAGGATGATCTTGTCGGAGGAGACCCAAATAAATTTTTAGGTCAAGCATTATAAATATTTTTGCATATGGGTAACTAATAGGTCTGTTTGTTTTCTTCTTAGGGCACATTGAATCCCTACTGTGTGCTGTGGGATGATTCAAGAATGTAAGTGACAGATGTTTGCTTCTATTGCTATAGCTCAAATATTACAAAGTGCCTAATGATATTTAAGTAGTTGGTCAGTAAATGGGTTGATATGAGGGCAGAGAAAGTGAACCTTTGACAGAGTGGAAGTACTGGATTCTCCAGTCACTTGGCTTCCTTTTTGCAGATATATAAACTGAAATATTACAAAATCTCACCAGAAAGTGACGTAGTAATTTTAATCTGCTTTTTCAAGATTAAAATGGGAATGGCTAAGAACTGTAGTTCCTTCATGGTAGTTGCTGGGCAACAAGCAAGTGGGTAAACGATGAGACAAATAACTAAGGAAGACTCCCATTTCTGTTACTGCAGGGAGAAATACAATTTTCGAGTGTGATCCCCACAGCAGTCTTCATTTTAGTTGGTTCAGATTTTCATTCTGGTTTATTAAAATAATAGCTTTATACTAAGCAGTGAAATCTTGCTATTAGCCTTCTTCTACATTTTTCAGTGTTTCCCTTCTATAGCAAAAAAAGAAAATGTTGCTGTAAGAAAGCAAATCGGTAAAATCAGTTGTGGTTTGAAATGAATCCTAGATTGGTGCAGTTGTAATTTGCTGCATTAATCTTTCACAGTAAATCTCCCATTAAAGTCAAGGTGAACTTTGCATCGATGCACATTAAGTGTTTCAAGAAGGATCTCTATATGGTTTCCATGTTATTTTTTTTAAAGATGATGTTGTACTTCTTATCCACATACATTATATATGTCTTATAATACAGACTCATCTACAGTGTTAGAAATTGCATGCCTGTGATTTTGTGTTTTTATTCCTTGAGCTTGGATTTACATCAGCACACTGGTGGCTGAGAAACAACCTTATAGTACAGAAACGAGAAACTTTGGACATGATGCTAGAAATCTTTCCAAATACAAGTAGTACCATGGACTATGCCTCTGCAAAAGAATCGTAGAACCTTTATTTGCCAGTAACATCATAGTACTCAATTTCCATGAAATCTGTGAAATGAAGTACATTAAAGACTTGATATTATCCACTATTAGGAGCACGTGGAATGCAAAAGATTTGGAATATGTTCTTTGTTTTCTTTTCACAATGTTTTGCTTATACAGGAGTGGTACATTCCTTTGTTTATAATTTTTTATATGGGTTACTTTAAGCACTGTGTATTTAAAGCAGATGCTCTGATTTCCCTGTTCCAGTCCAGAATATCAAAGGCATATTTGAGTGGAATTAGACTACTAAAAAAAACATCTCAACACCATGCTGGGTATTTAACGATGTGATTAAAAGATTTTATTCAGGTATTTGGGATGAATGTGTGAAATAGTTGCAAACAAATGCATTTTGTTCTTGCCACTTTTTTGCATTTGTCTTAGTATGTTTTATGGAGAAGTTCAGTGCTACATATAAGTACTGGTTTCAATATGCTTCAGAATCTGGGCTGAAAAGCAAACTTGTGAAACATCTAAAATTTACATAAACCTTACATAAAATAGTCTGAGATTTTTGAGAGAGAAACATATGTTTTTGTGTTCTGAAAGATATCTTTTCTAGGCATATTATTTAATAGTTGCTATTGAATATGTTAGAAAATGTGAAGACTGGGGGTGTTTTTAAAAATGTGTCCATTTTTAAAAGTGATATGAGCCCTGAAATATTCCCAAAAAGGTGTGATGCAGCAGTAAGGTCTGCATGGACACCACTGTCACTTGTTTTGCACATGTATATGTGATATTTTATGAGACTGTGACATCTCTTATCACAGTGTGCAACAGCAAGATCAAACTTCTCCTTTTTTCTCCATCCCTTTGGACAATATCTCTACTGTTAGCTTATTCAAAATCTATTTTTGTATTTTTTTATTATTTTGTTTCTTTTTTGTTTGGACCATTTTATTTCTATTTGTATTTAGTCAGGAATATTTCAAAATTTGTATTCTGACATTGTGAGTTTTAAATTATAAAAGCTCTGTAATGCTGAGTCAGTTTCTATCATTTATAAATCTAAACAGGTAAATATGTAGAGTACTATACAATTGATTAGGTGCTCATTATTATTTTAGGTTCTTGGTGGCTTGGTTTTCTTTTATTTTTCCTACTTTTTCTAAGTCTCAGGAATTAGTTATCCTCACCAGCAGGCAACTGGATTTGATGGATTAATAGCCTAATTCACATTGCAAATCCTGCAGAGCTGTGATGTACTCATGTCCTTCCAAACCGGATAATTTTTGCATAACCAAGACTTGGCAAGCGTTTTGGAATAAACCCAAATAAAAGTAGTCTGCTTTAGTTGAGGGTGCTTAACTAATCAATAGTCTGTCAGGAGTCAGTTGTTTTAAATTAAGTGGTTTTTAGATGAAGGCTGTGTTTGCTTTTGTCATTGGTATCCAGCCAGCAGCAACCTCTAATGGGTTTTTCCACCTTTTTAGCCACTTCTCCCACACCTTTATCTACATTGGAAATTCACATTTGGTAAATGATACTCCCTCCACTGATCTTGTCAGTTTAATACTTCTCCAGCATCAAGGAAAGCTTTGTCTACCTGGATTTTGGACATGCTTTTCAGGAGATTGATCAATGATTACAGTTCCCTGACATCCAGCCTTGAAGAAAGTTCTGGATCTGTGAGCTGTTAAATCACACCAGATCATCAAACTTATTCTACTGCTATTGGTATCTGTGACAATTTGGTCATCCTAACTTTGGTAAAACCAGTTTTAATCCATCCTTTCCATGAGATTTGGTGATTCTGCCCTCTGATTATGTTTTATAAGGTTTCCCATTTATCAAGCTGGCAGCCTTGTGCCCTTTCTGTAGGCATCTAGTCAAATGTGTGTGCAATATTGAGACAGTGGAACTAAAGAACAAAACAGTATGTCATGTGTTAAACTCAATCCAATAATTCAACATTTTATTTCCGTTGATTATCACAAAATATAGAGAGCATCTGTCTGTGGTGATTGAAACCAGGCTTGTTTATGATTTCTGGTGCTTCTTTTGATACTACCCTACACAAAGCTGGTAGCATCAGTTGTTTGTAAGTGGTGATTTTTTCCCCCTCGGAAATGAGTGATAACTTCATCCACTTGTTTCAGAAAATGTATTCTAAATGTTGCCTTCAGCAAAGTCTTAGGATACTGAATGCTTCTCCCTCTAGTTCATAGGAATATTGGTACTTAACATTCTAAGGAGAAACAATTCAGTTCCTTAAACCAACCAACCAAAAATTTCAGAAAGAGTTGTGTCTTTTCTGCTTTGCATTATCTGGCATGAGCAAACAATCTCTGCTGTCAGGGACTGTTTGTGGTACATTAGTTCAAGTGTCTCAGTCCACAAAGAGAAGGAAAAGCAGTTGGTCAGGTACAAGGGCTGACTTTCCTACCCCACAGAAGTGATTTTGAAGATTTTAAGATGAAGCAAAACTTGAAAGCTTTTCTTTTGTCCCTCCTACCTTTCTGGAAAGGAAAAGAAGAAGGAATAGGGAGACAGCAAAAACAGTCTCAACCAGAAAGTGATCCAATGGTCAGATGCATTTACTTGGGGACCTCAGGAACCGGCCCTTCAATTTTTTCTTTATATAAATTACTTAAAGAGTCTGAAATGAACTTTTCAGCCTTATGGGAACAGTCCATGCCCAATGAGCTGTCAGCTCCTCTGGAGTATGTTACTCACAAGGAGTTCTGCTGAAAGTCCAACATATTATTTTGGAAAATGTTCATGGGCTGGGGAGCTGATTCCCAGCACCTCTGTATTTGATTTTACCACTGTCTATATGTGTTTGTCACCATGCCAAACCTAAATCTTGCCATATCCCTGTCAGTGTTTTTTTCCTAGTATTGTTTTGTTTTATGTAGATACGGGTTCTGTATTATGAACCCTAGATTCAGCACAAAACATAACCCCATAGTATCCAGTGTGAAGACAATTAATTCTATCCCAGTCAAAAGGAGCACAATGGGTGTCCAGCATCTATGAAAGTTTGGCCTAACAAAATCAGTTATTTGTCTTTGAGGATCCAGCCCCTGGAATCTTGAACCGGGGTGAAGAATTCGAAACACAGTAAGAGGCTGGAAAGATAGGTGCCACAGTACTGAACATTGGGAAGTACCACCGTCACAGGCCACCCTCAGCTGACAGTACTGCAGTGAGGGCATGGCAGGTGGGGTAGATGTGGTGGGCCACTGGGAGGAAGTGATTTCTCACATGGGAGTTTCCAGAGTCACCAACTGATTAGCAAAACAATGCAGCCAGTGTTTGTTCTTTTAGAAATGTGTTGGACATAATGTGGGCACATGTGTTCTCCACAGGACAGTCAGTTGTTGCTGGTGTGCTCCACATCTGTATGCAGTGCAACATGACATCTCACAGCACTGGGTAAGGAAAGGGTTTTAGTATTCTGAGGCTCTTCTCCGCCAGTTGCTGCAGAAGGATGTTATAACAGTATGACAGCGTTTTATTTGGCCATATGTGTGCTCATAATAGTTTGTGCCTGCTGACTATACAGTTGGAAGAGGTACAATGCAATTAGCTGAAATTTTTAATATTGCAAGAATTTTGACCTGGTTCAGTTTTAGATTAGGACAAGTGGTAAACCTGCCCTATTTTCCTCCCTATTACTATGCAAGTTTACATTGGCAGTGGTTTAGATTTTCTGCCCTTAAGCTATATGAAAGTATGAATATCCATACATGCAAAATGACAAAATGTATGCTTTTATATAACTTCACGATTACACTCTAGACATATTGCAGCACCCTCCATTAAAGAGGGTTAAAAAAAGTTTACAATTACTTTTTTTTTTAATTATCCCCTACAGCTTGTAATTATTTTTTTTCCCATTGTCCCTGGACACAAGTCTGAAGAAATAGTCCAAAAAGGAATTCTTCAATACAAATAAAGAAGAGTCTACCAGCTAATTGTGATTTTCTGCAACTCAGCTTTACAATATAAACTTACATGTATGCCAACAAACAACTTTTGCATTTTGTTTCCTGGTGGTAAAATTGATAGGGAACACTGATCTGCTATGTCTCTCTCCTCTCCACTTTGATTTTTAAAACTAGCAAAATGGACTACTAAATTTTTGGGGTTTTTTTGTCTTAGTCTTGCAAACCTTTGAAAATATGTTCAAGAAGACTCTATAACTTTTGTGAAAATGCACCAAGCTGATCATCAAATCATTAGAATATGCTAAGTCAGAATTTACTTCTGGAAATATGAATCCTTACATTATATTTCTGTACAGTCATATTATTTTGTTCCCAGAAAGATACTGGGGAAATTGAATGACAGTAAGTACAGTGTGGCAGTACATGCCAGCTAAGTCTTTGCTTCTTCCATTGACAGCAGTCAGTCTTGTTGGTCCAGCTTTACAGTCAGACTTCACTCCTGGCACCTTTTTCAAGGGAGAAAATTATCTTTCCATGTTAGTTTCTATGCTTATGTTCATTAATGAACTTACTCAAAAGATAAATGCTTCCTAGAATGCCTATTTTTATGAACTTTCCATAGTGGAACCTGTGTAATAGCACACTACACATTCTTTTTTCCTGATAGTCCTGCATAAAAACTTGAAAGACTTTACAGAATTGTGTTCTTTTTCATTAAAACAGTATGGAATGAAAAACCTGATCCAAACTCCCTTGCAGACAGCCAAAAGACTTCGACTGATTTGAATCAGATCAGATCAAGTGGTAAACCATGCTAGCCATGCAAGACCTAAATTAAAAAATTTTAAATTCACAAACTGCTAAGATTATACTGTAATGCAGAAAATTAATTCTGAAATATTGTACAATATAAATGGAGTTTCTTTATGGTGAAAAAGAGTCAGGCCAAAATTTTCTTTGTTTAAGTCATACACAAAATGAATCAGTATATATGGGAGGAATTTATAATTCAGTACTTTTTTTATAACACTGCTCTTCACTAACACCTACACAGCCATGAACAGAGCTTACATGGCCTGCTGAGACTTATAACAAAAAAAGGAAATAAAATTCATTCCTTCTAATAAGTTCACTTTCTTTTTAATTTTTACTGGGTGATTAATCAACTCCATTTGTTGAGAACTCAACTTCTATTTTTTGCTGTTATGTAAATGTAGATTTTCACAATCTAAAAATAGTGGTTTCTTGTAATATCAGGCAATTAAAATTCTGAAATGTAACTAAAAAGAACCAGTGATTGTATCTTCATAATCAAATTTAAAGATTATAATTGGATTTTTGACAGATTTTTAGCGTATAATGAGGACAAAAGTAATTGAGCGGTTTGAATAAACTTCACTACAGAAAAAATCAGTCATAATTTGGTTTTGTATCTATGTTTCCAGAAAAATTCATGGATCTTACCAAGTCAAATAAAATACAATTGTTGTTTTCTCTAATAAAATCTCACCAAGAAATGCAACAGATAGTATCTGGAAATCCAGCATGGTGCTGGCCTTGGGCTGACTTATAGGAGAAAACAATGTTTACCAAATAGAATACAGCTTCCAAAAGTACAAAACAGCACCTTTGCAACTTCAAAAGCTTAGCGACCTTCCTCATTTATATCATGTACCTCTTAAAGATTTTTACACCTGTAAATTAAAAAAGCAATTTAACACAGAGATTCGTACCATCCTCCCTGGTTTTCAGCTAGGGGAAACTAGAGCATAATGAAAGCAAAACTGTTCATCCAAGGTCACTGATTAAACCCTGGTAGAGTTAGAGTTAAAAATTCCTAAGTGACAACGTTCTCTATTTGTTCTCAAAGCCAATATTATTCTCCTTCCATGAAGCAGATCTCTGAAGATTAAATAGTTTTAAAATGATATTTTTTCTTTTTTTTCCTCATTCATTCTGATGATCTCATGACTGTTGTCTCTTTTGGAGAATTTAGCTCTGTTTGTTCAACAGAAGTAGAGCACAAGCACTAAAGATCCTTGTATTATACCATCCTTAAATAAAAATAAAATCTGCTTGTGTCACAAAAGAAGTTGAATAATCTGGGGAATATTTGCTTGTCCATGTGAGAAGAGCTCTGCACCTGTTCCTTTGAAAATAGGGGTACAGGTCATGTGCATAAAATTGCTTGTAAGTAAATCATATTATTTGCTACTTTTAAATTTATTTGCAGTCAGGAAAAAAAAATCCCAAAACAGAACTACAACTGGTATAAATATAGCTAATTTTAGTAATATGATAAGGAGAATATAATATAGTACAATACAATGTATGTTTTTGGACTTGGAGAGGGTAGTTTTTCTTGTCTTTACTTGAAAATGTGTAGATCTAAGTCTCCTGAATTAATAAGTATTCCCTCTGATGAATCAAACATTGTGTAATTCATTGAAGTCTGGTCTGTCTTACTACAAGAAGTGTTTTTTTGAAAAATGATCTTAAATAAATTTTTGAAATTGTGTTTTGAAATGCATCTTAGAGGTCATCTTCCAACTCTATCAGTTGTTCTAAAAATGTCATCATTGAAATTTTATCTCTGTCTGCTAAAACTGTAAAACTACATCAAAACCAGTCAAACACAGGTCCGGTGTAAATCTGCTGTATTTTATCTATCGCTATCACAAAAATACATGTTCTAATGCTGTATCAGCATCTCACTGACCTCTCAGGTCTTTACACATAATTAATCTTTTGCTGAATCTCTGAGCCAAGGTTGAGTGAGATGAGCAGATTCAGTTAAGTCTCTTCCGGGACCAGTCACTAGAGGGAAGCAAAGACCTTCACGTGCCTGTTCATGACGTCAATCAATGTGTATGTCCTCACTGACAAAATCTGGTCAGTATTCAATCTACAAATTTTAAAAAGGATTATTTGGTAAAAAATAGCCCTTTGGAAAAGAAAAGGAAGAAAAAAAAAAAAAAAAGGACAAAATCTATTTCTGTATGGTTTATTTCCAGAGGTCATTGCCATTAAAATACAGAGTTATTTTCATGAGTCATGTTTTCAGAATTTGAATCTAGATAAGAAATTCAGTGCAGAGTGGATAAAGAAGACAGGTTCAAGACTTTGAGACTTTGAAGCATCCCAATATTCAGAAAACTACATTGAAATATTAGTAAAATAGTAGCTATGCACTTGCATCATATTGCAAAACCTAAGATAAATTATACCATTTTCTTGATATATTCTTGTTGATTCTCCCTTAGTTATCCATTCTTCCATTCCATTTTTTTTTCTGTGGTACTTAAAATCTCATCCTGTATGAGAAGTTTTTCAGTGTATACCAGATAAACAGATCAAAAGGACATCACATCATCAAATAAGACTCCTTCATCATGCACTCTGTTTCAGCAAAGAGAAAGCATAATGTGTGTATATCAACTCATATTTATCTTACAGTTTATGACAAATTATACATGGAGGAGGTTTACCATATACTATATTTTTATTGTAGTTAATTCAACCCTGTTCTACTTGGTGAGAATGCAACTCAGCTTATCATTCTCTACTATGAGCTAGGCTGGTTTAATTCCTTTAAAACAGAAACACTTGAGGCCAATGTTGCATTTGATAAAATGTGGCATTTGATAAAATGTGACATTTGATTAAAGGAATATATCTGATATGAATTGAATTAGCCCTAAAACTGAAATTATCAGAAACAAGGATAAAAATTATTTTTGGGGGTTTATCACTTAAAATTCTAAATGATTGAAAGATTGCAAGGACAATATTTGTACAGCTTATCACTTAATTTGAATAGAAGATCTTTTATTAAATTTAAGCTATGCAGGGTGGCCAGACCTTAATGAGAATAATATAAATGTATATCAGGATTTAAGCAAGTTTAAATGGAAGGTAATATTCTAAATGAAGAGCTCCAAGCAAAGCAATTTCACAAAAAAACCAAAACTGTTGTGTTGAATAACTGCTAGATTAAGGCTAAATAGATTTTTAGCTGAAAGCATGGTGTATTTGTGATGGTTTTTTAATGTTATCAGTCTTCTCTGATAATGTTAAGTAAGAGAGATTTCTTGTATAGCTAGTTAACTAAATGTAATATACATATGCATTCAAGTGCATGTGCTGGTGATAACATTCTGCAATTGTGCTATTATTCAAAGTAATGGAGTATATGATATAATTCTAAATTTCACAGGCTACAGTTATGATTCTTGATGCTACATGTTATCCTAATGATGCAATTTCTAGTGGTTGTCTTTTCTGTTCTATCTACCCATAACTATGGAAGCAAAGCAAAATATCTCTGCGTATATCAAAAACATGCATTAAAATGCCATCATGTGACTGTCAGTTCATGACTTAACATGAATATGATCCTGATGTTAAGTTTACCAATAGATCCATAAAAGGACCCAGGCTTAAAAAATATAACAGATTTGGACAATAGAACCAGAATCACACCACAGGTGTTGGCACAAATCCAGGAGTCATTCCATCAACATGACTGGCAATAATTAAGGGATTGCATACACTGACATGCAGAGCAATAGAGACCTAGAAAAATAAGATCTCTGCTTATGCTGAATCTGATATATTTTTATGCTTAGCCTGTAAAGAGTACATTATTTTGACCAGACTAAACTAAATCCTTTAGGTTTGTACTACCTCACAATTGCTATTTTGACTGAAATATAGAGCTATTAAATGTCTTTTTTTAATGTCAGTGTGTACTTCTTTGATACCTGCTCAGTCTTAATGGTTATTCACAAAAATAAGTCATGGGTTTAATATATCAAAGTAGCTTAAAATGTAAATATATAACATATGAGATAATAACACAAATAAAAAAATATTTAAAACAAAAAAGAATTATTTCATTTGAACAATTTCTGATTGCATTTAGCCAATATAGTGCCCTGCAGCTAGTACAGAAATTCTTAAAAGAGAGCAAGAGTCAGCAGCATTCAGGAAGTAGTCTAATTTCTTTTTAAGCAGTTTATACTCTAAAAGTTGTAGCATGTACAGGAGAAAGTTGATAGTATCTCTTTCTGTGCACATCATATCTTCAGCCCATTCTTCCCCTCCCTCCCTGTTTTTCTTGTAAGTGAACAGTCAAACTTCTGAAGTTTTAGGTACACAAGCTGTGCATGTGCTTATACACATACTTCATCATTTCATGTACCCACAGAGATTAAAATCTTTGAGGAACAAACCACGTAAAAATGTTTACCACCACCACCTCAACAAGTACAATTGAAAATATGAAGCATCCATCTCTTTATTTTATTGCACAGCAAAGTATGCTCTGTATACTGCAATGTATTCTGCAATATTTATCTGATGTCAGGTTCTACATGCTCTCCGTGTAATTTATATTGGAGAAAATATACTGATCTTAAATTAGATAAAAAACACCTCTTGTATATTCCCTCTTCTTCATTGTAAATGCAAGAGAAAAACTATGCTAAATTTACAAAACCACCTGGCTTTATAATTTTTGTCTATCTATCTATCTATCTATCTATCTATCTATCTATCTATCTATCTATCTATCTATCTATCTGTCTACCTATCTCTATCAGCTATGTATCATCAATCCATCTTTCCTTACTTACTCTGCCTGTACAGTTGACTGCTAGAATACATTTTATTTTTGTTTTTTCATCTGAAGCAGAGTATTCTGTTCTCATATTTTTGTAACTGATTTACACAAGAAAACTCTGATTAGACACAACATTCTTTTCCTCTGAGGTTTTTCTAGTAGGTAGAAAAGTTTTCATCACGGCCAAGGAAATATATGGTTTTCTAAATATCATAATGAGTCAGTGTTTCAGCCAAAATTAGAGAACAAGGTGCTCTTAGATCCACAACCCTGTGACCTAACCACTGGAATTACTCAGCTTTCTTTAGTCTAGAAAATGTCTAGCACTTGTGAAAGGACCCACATGATCCTGCCTTCATTCTCACCTTCCTGCCAAAATAGAAACATCCCTCGTGTGTCATTTTAAGGAACCATGAAAGACTAGTGTGTAGGTGCACAGCTATCTAGAATGATGATACAAGATGAAATCCCAGACAACAACCATCTTAATCTCTGGAAAACACAGAAGTTGCTTGTTCAGACAATTGTAGGGAAGAAGCAGGGAGAACTGGGAGTGAGGTGAGAAGGTATTTGCTAATATATTCTGCTGTGTATGGAGTTTATGTAGATACTGGGCATCTGTTTTAGAGATGCTCTTCTGTTACAACCTCTCTGTGCTACTGCCAGCTCAAACCATTATCCAAATGTCATTTTATAACCTGTACAACTAATGTTCCTTTTGGTTTGACTAGACCTTTACATTCTCAGTTTACTTTGATTAATCCAATTGTTTCTGAGAAAATAACCCAGGAAAACCCAGGTCAATATTCTGGGGATGTGAGTAAGTGTTTGATATTATTTGTATTTGATTTTGAAGTATAGATCATCAGTGGTCAACTTTTAAAACTGATGTTTTCAATAATTTCTCTTCTGGATTTCTTTTTTGTTTAGTTTTTTTTAAGAGGAGGTATATTACATACTGGATACACATGTTCATGTGTTTTAAAAGGCCCTAGATTTAAGGGTTAATATTAAAGGCTCAGTTTAGATACCTTAATACAGGCATGGAGAACAATTTCAGAATATATGTACAGAAGATAGAAGAAAATATGCCTTTCAAAGCAGGGGCAGGCAGAGACAACTGAAGACTTCTCTAGTAGTACTGTAGGTAGAAAATTGAATCAATTGCTAACAGCAGAATTAACTGCATAATTGAGAAAATGAAAACACTCAGATGTGTATATCTGCAAGTGCTGCTGTCGTGGGCTACTGTATACAGGTAAGCTGTCCTCTAGGCTCTATAGACTGTACTGACAAGATGTCCTTTGACTAATGGAAACTTAAATATTTTACATATCTATAGGTACTTAAATTTAGAAATTTCAGTACTAGACAGAATTCTGCCCTATATATCAATTTCTACCTCAGCTTATGGATTTTCAAGTGATGTCCTTGGGGTAAACACATACTTAATAAAAAGATAAGGATGACTTTCTGTAAAATAACCCAAGGTCAAAGTCTTTGTGGAGTACTAGGGGTTCTCATAGCTTTTTCTTTCCACATCGCCCTGACCATCAGACTACAAATAATGATCTCATGAAGCTGTGTAAAAATAATAAGCATAATTTAAAATGTTGACTATATGCTATTGACATTGAACTCACAAAACTGGATAGAGAAGAAAGAGGTTCAGAAGTAAATGAACTTATTATGTCTGTAGTTCTTGGAGATAGACATTTTCCAATTTTGTAAATTTATTGTTAAGGACATAGTGACAATGAATAACTTTATGAAGGAAATGTCCTCCAAAGGCAACATACAAAATAGCCGTATCTTGTCAGAGGACTGGGAATGCATTCAATAAAGTTAATATTGGAAATATAAAATCAATTTGATAGACTTCTTTGAATAAAATAAAAGGAGAAATGAGTCCTCATTGGGTATAAGACATACTCTGAAACATAATGTCTAATTTCTAAAACATAGTTTGTAGTGAGAATCAGGGGACAACAACATAATATTTTACCCTCTCTCCAAACTTGTGCAAGATACTAAAAAATGTATATTTGTGATCCTACAAGGTTGATTATGTTCCCAAAAGCATTTTGAGGCATTTTCTGCCCTCTTTACAAACCTGTTTATGAAATGAAAGATCTTTAATATATTAGCAGTTTTCCATCATGTTGTCACAGTTAAGAAGCAGAGATTACAATGAAGTTGTTTAGATGGTACACAGTCAATCCATTTTCATTATAACAGCTGTTAAATGAAATGGTCTGATATTTACCATAATCTTGCATAACTTTTTGAATTCTATAATTAGTATTGAACAGACTTTCCAGTATGTGTTTAAAAGCAGTGTAGATCCTATATTCTGTATTCTTGAAGAGAAAACAAGCCTAGGATTTCATATATGTGACAATTTTTTTTTTTACTGCAAACACTTCTGGCTATATGGTTCCTCTGATGTATTTTTTTTAATAATGAGAAGGTCTGACATTTGTGAAGCAGAAAATCTAGTCTGATTCTGCATAGTGAAACACATAAAGACCACAAACTTCCCATGATCTTTTAATACAAGTTGTATCTCAATGGTTTTGATTGCCTCTCAAATCAGTTCCTAAAGGCAAAAAGCTGAGAAATAACCTTGTTAACCTTTCTTAATTGAAGTGTGTGATGTACTCTAAAACAAAAGCCAGAACTGAATGGCTGACATCACGCTTCCCTTTCCCCTGCCCACTGATACAGCACCCTTATTTTGTCATGTGAATTGAAATTAATTTAACAAGACAGTTACCACTCACACCTACAACTAGAATACATTTAAGTGCAAACATCCTGGTTGCAGGGATTACCCCTGTCAGCGAACAGGACTACTTAGCAAGAAATCGAATTAACAATAGAACATTATCAGAAGCACTATAAAAAGCCTTTCATGAATTGTGTCTTATAAGTATTCCAAAACTGGTTTTCTGTACCTTGCACAGAGTAATTCCACATGCTGTCAAGTTTGGGTTTTGCTTCCTCTCAGTTCTCACTTAAACCTCATATTTTAGTCTCTTCTTCAGTGTGCTGTACAGGGCGTAAATTCTGATCATCATTAAATCATATTTTTATTGCATTTTATGCATTCTTTCCAGAAGGATGTGTGAAAATAATGAAATTTTAGTCTGAGAGATATTTTGCCCTTTACAATAATGTAATCAGTGAAACGTGTGGAAACTCCCAAGCAGTTAGTTGAGTGGTAAAAAAGCAATGAATAACATAAGTATCATATTTCTTTCCAGAGAAAAAAGAAGTTCTGGTTAACAAATAATTCAATATTTACTTATTTTGCTCTTTTGCATACAATCAGTTAACTTAGAAATATCTATCTAAAGTTATTTTTATTTTAGCTTATGTGCTTTTTTCTTCAATCTTTCAGTATAGTGACATATCAAGTAATTTTTTAATACTGCAGCTAATATACCTTGTGTTTTCAACTTGGTCTTCAACTGAGTGAAAATGTTAGATTTTTTTACAAATACTATGTCAATGACACTTGCAATTTTTTTCCATCAACTATGAGAAGAGCAGATTAACCTCTACTGCTAATTTTTAGTGGAAAAATGTAAACCGAAACCATAATATAGCAAAATGCTATACAGCATGCATTCCAGTTAGTTATATAAGTAGGTTCATTATCTTCAGTCTATGTGAGTTTAGTTTGATATCTGCACATTAAATGAGCTTGTCTGTCACATTATTGGCACCATTTGTCTACCTAAATTTGAGCTCCTGCTTTGCTGAACTGAAAGTTCCTTTATCATTCATCTGCTGAAAGAAAACTTCAGTAGGTTGTTAAAGACCATAGTACAACTGTAGTTAAATTTTAAAAGAAAGAAAATAGATACATTAAATACCAAGTGTATTCCTGTCTCAAAAGGCATTTCTCAGGTAAGGACAGAGAACAATGATGCCATCCAAAAATTTGGTAGTTTAAGCAGACATGAGTAGACCCAGGTTATAAAGACATAAGTTAATTTTGGATTTTATTATAACTGAGATCTGCTTTTACAGGCAAAAAATATTTGTAGTATTCTTACTGGCCACTGAAGTCTTCATTTTCTGTTTTAATTGCACACCTCCTTACTCAATAAAAGTCCAGATGAGACATCTAGAAGCCCTTGAACAAAAC
The DNA here is from genome assembly GCA_026261815.1 of Monarcha castaneiventris obscurior. Classification (NCBI taxonomy): domain Eukaryota; kingdom Metazoa; phylum Chordata; class Aves; order Passeriformes; family Monarchidae; genus Monarcha; species Monarcha castaneiventris. Next base: position 9,221,086 of record JAMPIT010000624.1, on the reverse strand, counting down.
CTAAATTCATCAACACATACAGGGGAGAATTTAATACACTGAGACCCTTTGTCCAAATAAACACAAAAGAATACAGCATTTTCTGAAAAGAGTCTACATCAGAATGGCATTATGAAGTGTCATGTTTTCTTTCAGTGACTTCCATTTAACTTTGGATGAGTTTATGAGTGAAAACAAACAAACAGACAAACAACCTGTTCTCACTGTAAAACCTCAGTCAGAGAGGTGAAAGCCCAGTGGTGTCCTTTCTGCTGATCAATAATCTTTTCCGTTGGAGCAAACTGCCAGAACTGGTAAAGATGGACCACAGCTGTGCACCATAAGATGATTCTTCATGTACTGAAGCTGCGCATTTTCTTTAATTCACTCTCCCCTGCTATGAGAGGTCTGTGTTGGTAAAAGAAGTACTGCTGCTGCTAAGATGATACTGGTATGCTAGCCCTTGTCAGTGCCATTTTAAAGAGGAAAATAATTGCCACTTTACTAATGAGAAATCCGAAACATAGATGTGCTTGTTTAACTTCAACAGTGGTGAAAGTAAGAATTCAGAAGTAGATGTTGAACCCACAACTTCTGAGTCCATGTGAACTCTCAGGGGTTCTGTAGTGTCAAATATATAAGAAGTCCCTGAAGCAGGATTCCCAAACTTTCCAGAGAAGAGACATCATAATTTGGTTAGCATCAGTCTCCCTATTTGTCTTTTTCTGGCCCTATGAATTATATATTTGTATATTATATATATGCAGACTGCAGCACAGTGCAACAGGTTATAAAAAGAGTGATCTTCAGTCTAGAAGTTCCAGTCCCAGAGATGAGATGCTTAGGAACTCCTTCTGTCTGATGAGGACCTAATATCCAGATGTCCCCTCTTTGAGATAAAAGGTATTTGGGACAACACTGCTTCTATCTTTGTGGCAGCTTCATTTGAAAGGGAACCAGCCAGTTAGCTGTATGACACTGTTATCTGTGAATGGAAAGTGGTTTCAGGTGTCCACCCCTGTAGGTATTAACTAAGTGGAATTCTTAACATTTCACTTTACAGTTTTCTATTGATTCATTTATCTATGTTTTATTCAAAGCTTCTGTAAATACTGTCCTCAAGCATCTATCTCTCCCTATTCACTATTCAAAGAAACTTAAACACCCAACTCTCCGTTTGTAAATAATAAATTTCAATGCCATGGTTGCCATGTTATTTAAACACATGGCTCTTTAATGCCTACTCCCTAGCAACAGTTTCCCTGGGCTAGAATCAGTACAAATCTGATACAAATCAGGCATTTTCCTGCTGGTCATTTGGTGCCTTTTAAAAAACAGATGAAATTCAAAGAGATTCTGATGTTTTAGTTCACTAAAAAATAATTCTCATATGTGACTTTACCATTTCACAGTTTCTCTTGAGACCCACATCTCACCAAAGTGTTAGATTAAGACTGTTTAAACATGTATCCTTATCTAAAATCTACAGGGGGTCAATGTTCAAGATCATCTGTAAATTTGCACAATTGCAGTTGTCTTCAACATGGGTTTGGAAATTTTTTTATGCTTTAATAAAAATTAAACTAGAAGTATTTCAAAAAAATGTTTTAAGTCCTCTGTCATGTATCCTCAGATCTTCTGGATCCCCCCATATGTGTACAGAGAGATGCAAACTTCCAGAGTAAATTTTTTTTTATGTATATGGTATTGTTTTGCTATTCTGTGTGGTTTTGAAAGTAAGGAGAAAAACCCTCCCTTTGAGAAGGGAAAATACTAAAACCAAGATGATTATGGTGTTGTTGTTTAGTTTGGAAGATGGTTTTCTCAGTTTTAAGCCTTTCTCATGTGCATAAAAACAGCAACAAGTGTATATGACTGATGGCAGCATTTCAGTGTTGGACTTGTGATGAACTGCAAAATAACACTTACCAAGAAGCATCCCACATTTTGCTATTTCTGGTTTCTTTGATTTTCCCATCCAGTGCTCTGTAACATTGATCACAATATTTCAAGTATCACTACAGATGCCAGCTATCTCCAAAGACAATTTTGTCTTTTCTAAATGCAAAAGGAAAAAATAATATTCATAAACTATTTCTACACCTCATCACTGCAGTGTACTGCAGTGTGGAGTTGATATAGCTACACTACCTTCAGCTGGTGGTTTGGATACTGGTAGATGCCTAGCTGTGGTAGAAACAGCTCAGCACAAGCAGGATAGTTTTCTCTGATTCTATAAACGAAAGTTATTTCAGGAGCCATTATTTTCAGAGAAAAATCACTGCTATATCATGCCAAAGGAATAATCTTCCTTAGACTAAAATAAAAATAAATACACTTTTTGGGGCCATAATAATTTCTTAACTGTACATGTTTATGACATATAAGATTAAGACTATGAAATGTGATTAATATTATTTAAGTACACATTTCAAGAAATTAATTTCATTCAATATTTAACACTGAAAGAATAGAAACTTTTGCCTTGCTAAGTACTAGTCAAATAATTTATTATCTGCTTATATGTGCACACACTTTACACTCACATTGGACATTTGGTATCTGTCTACTTGGGTTTCTTCTTTTGTTGTGGAGGGAGGTCTCCCAGTCAGAAAGTCGGTGGTCCTGGGCAGTGTTTAAATGCAGGAATGAGGCTCACCAAAGGAAGAATCTGACTGAAGATGCTGCAAGTGGACAATGAAATTGCCTGCCTTCCTTTAGTCTTTGATCCAGAGCAGCAGAAATGGAAGCAGTTTATAGAAAGTTGATATGAATTAGGACCCAGAAGTTAGAAATTTATCATACTGTAAGATTTGTTGCTGTCTTCCACATAAAATGAGTGGAAATGTTGAACAAATATTTTCAAGAGTATCAACAGGGAAATTTAGAGGTTAAAAGAAATTTTTCTTTAATATTGCAATTTATTTCTATGTTCATACTGTGGACATTCAAAAAATCTCTAAAGTAACCCTTAGGTGGAATTGCACAGATGAGATTTTATAGAGAGGGACTTTCAGGCAGGAAAACATAGAAAACTTCTTGAGTCAGCAGTTCTGTAAGAAGTAATCTATTAAAGTTCATTGCTAGTACTAAATATACTTTTGCTTTTTTTGATCAGCAAAAGTTCCTGTAAGCAGTATTTTTTCCTGATATTTCAATTCATGTTGCATTTCTTAAATCTTCCTATATAATTTCAAGAAAATTATGTTATCTCTCTGCTATAAAATACACTCATATCTGCTCATTTCTCTAGATATATATTTTAGCTTGCAATACTCCAGCAATTTTTATAATTGAATTTCACAGTTTGACTGAAAGCCATAACCTATTAAAAAAATATAGCTAGACATATATATCATGAGCACCGCCATAAGCCACTTCTTTCCTCTATATTGTATATGAATATACTAAATCTTGTTTGTTCAACATACAATGCTTGTGTTACCATATTTTCTAATAGATTAAAAAAATACCAATACTTATCTCTTTGCTCTTACATTCAATGAAGGATCATGAAAAATTCAAACAAAGACTGTAATTCAAGTAGCTACATGTAATTTTCTTTTTCTGCAGAAAGTTCATATTTCTCATTTTCTTAACTTTTCTATAGCAATTTTTAAGCTTACATCTTCCTCATATTCACTCACAGAATATTAATACTTCTTTTTATTGTCTTTCTTTCATAATTCTTTGAGAATTCAAATATTTGAACTATGTTTCTGATCTAGTTTAAGCATGTGTTAATGTCAACCAGACAATGCTAAACATCAGTGCCCCTATGCTCAGAACAAATATTCTATGCTTTCTATCATTAAAAATGAGTTAAAGAGTTATTTGAATTCTTTAATGTTCCTGAAGCTACAGTAAACTCTGTCCATTTTATTATCTGAGAAAAGCTTATTATTAATCTATTAGGTTTTCATGTTGATGAATAATATATTTAATCAGAATGTCAGTGTCTCTGAAATATGTAAATACCTAAAAAAATACACTGTTCCTTTTTGCAAGGCTACATCATGTCTTTTTGTTATGGTGGGTAAAAGACACCACAATGAAAACATTTGGCTAAAAGTTTCTTTTAGTTCTGAGTGATTCCAGAAGCTGAATATATTCTCCTAATTAGAAATTTTTGGGTTTGTCAATCATATTGGAATGTTTTTTCTTTTCCTATTATTATGCCATATAGAAACTTAGTATACAAATTGAAAATGACCAGGCAAAATACTTCATCATGCTGGTTGGCTTAAAGTTTGTTATTGAGAGAGAGCATTGCAGGAAGAGAACCAACTGCAGAAATGTCACTGTAACTTACAAGGTCTTGAGTAGACCTATAACGTTATGGCAGAAAGTGCTTAATTCCCAGCTCAGAAAGGCTAGAGTTAAATAAATGTAACTATTTCTATAAATGATGGAATATCTAAGGTACCCACTGCATATTTTTGAGTCACGGAATATTCACCATTTATAAATGCAGGAATTATTAAATCAGATAGCTATGTATCCGTAGCATCACTTCCCTCCTAATATTCTATTCTATTCCCACCCAGCCATACTCCCCAAATGCCAAACTCTCAGATACAGAGATGAGATGTAGGCATATGTATTACATAAAAGGAGGGTAAAAGAAATGGATGGAATCTTTTAATGTGAGCTACTCCAAAAAATTTTCAGCTCTCCATGCCTGTTAGACTAATATTTGTACTTTTACTACCAAAGTAAAAATAGTTAGCAGAAAAATGGAAATAAGTTGGATTACTCTCAAATTTTCTTCTCCTCTTTTTTTTTATTAATTTTAGTTTTAAGTCTGTTTACAAGAGTACTGAAAACACTTAGGAAATATTCCTTTGAACATCAGTAAGGTGTGACTTGGGTGACTTTCATCTACATTGTAGAAAATCTGTGCATTACATGTGCATGTATGGAAGGTCAAATAATATCTCCATGTAGGCCATCCCTTCTCCATTACTACCTAAGTGCATTTAAACCAATTTCCAAACACATAGGCATCTTTTCTATACCTAGCAGGCAAGTTAAGGCGGAATCAAGATTTGTCTGCTTCTATCATAAGCTGTAACCCTTTGAATTGAACAGCAGACCTTCATACTGGCTCCTTCCTCCAAAACTTCTCCATGTGTTCAAATCCACAAGCAGTACATGACTGAAAATTCATGACCCAAAGGCAATAATTCAGAATTTTTCTCTTCTAGCTCTTGTGAAAACATCCAGTAGTGTGGCTATCTCCTCTGGTGGATAAGCTGGTACTTACAACACTGCCTCTGGCACTGTCTGCTGCAGAATTGCTCAGGCAGTGTTATGCTTCCATGTACCACTTTCTTTTCACTCACCCTGTGAATTTTACAAGTACATACAATATCTTGTAATTAAATATACATCTATTCCAAAGTGAAGCCAAAGATATTTTTTCACTGGGACAAATATTCAGCTTTCACTTTTCATTTTCTTTATGCACTTTTATGCAATTATGCATGGCACACACCTTCAGGTGTCAGAACAGAGCCCTAACATTAAATATACAATATATATTTCTGTTGCAAGGGTGCCAGTGAAATAAATTGTGAATCATTTTGTATCCAGATGTTCTGAGTCTTTAATAGTGGACTTTCCCTATGAGAAATTATTTAGAAATTGTACAATATTTCTTCCTAATATTAATTTCCAATGTAGGAAAATTCACCACACTTAAAACTTAATTTATTTATTACATAAAATGTTTGCCATGGGTATAATAACTTTTCACCTTACTCATGGTAAGGTGGAACTTCAAGACAGACTGATTTGGATTTTAAGGTCATAATGCAACAGCATAATCCAGTTAACTGTTCTGCAGAAATACAGATACATCTTTGAACCACCTAACACTAGTTTTACTAAAGTACGGTGCTAACACGTTTCCTTTGTACATGGTTCATTAATTATTATTATTTCATATTTGAAGAAATGAAACCCAGAAAATAATTAGCATGTACTACAGTTGTCTTTCCAAAATAAAGCAGGAGAAAGTGGAAATTCAAAGTACCACTGAGAGTCTAATTGCAACCCTATCACGGCGTTTTCTTACTCTGTGTCTAGCAGGATTGGACAGGGCCTCCTGGGTCACTGGAGCCAGCTTTGTCAGGCAATCACAGATTTGGTTATAAAAGCTCCATCACAAAACCTGTTAGACCGTGACTTGTCCTTGTGCCAGTGTTGTCCAGATTAAACCACTCTTTTCCGTCCTTATTTTCGTGGTGGGTATAACTGCTGTTCCCAAATATCTCTCAATCTTTCTTTTGCTAGGTTTAACAAATTAGGATTATTTAAACTTCTCTTTCAGAATAGACAGGGCAGAGTAAATCTAATAACCCTTTCTTCACAGAACTTTCAATCTGAATTCATGTTCTTGAGCATGAGTGACAAAAGTAGGGCGCATGGATTAAATATTGCACATTAATGATGTGGAGGAGGACAAAGAATTAAGTGGTAATCTATTTGAGTCAAAATTGATTTGGAAAAAGCTGGTAAAGCATCTTCTAATGAAATAGAATTAGATATGCTTCTTAAATACAAATGTCAGATTTGACCTTCGATGAGGCTATTTTAAAGTTAGTAGGGAGATAAGTATGACTTAGAACTGTACTGCACAAATGGTGGGACCTCATTATTTCAACACTCCACAGCTGATAGAATTTTTTATATTCATGAACTAAATGCTATATGTTGCCATTTCAAAAGATGATTTTGGCAAGCAATGAACACACTGATTGCAAAACAGCTACCTACATGAAATAACCTTGGATTTAGTGAACATAAATTGACTTTTAAAAAAAGTAAATAGAGAGACTAGTTAATTCTTAAAGTTTCTCCAGTTGAAACTGAAGATATGGAAAATTTTTACCTGATCCAAAAGATTATTCAACTGAGCAGATTTAAGTGAAACATTTTCTCTGGGAAAAACCTTGCATGAGAAGCTTCTGGAACAGCTGTTTTCATCTGCAGAGGGTGAAAACACTGAAATGTGAAGAGTCAAGTATTAAAAGTACTGGAATATCTCTTGTCCTTCTCCTTTCCACAGGAAATAGCTCTACAGAAGACTAGTATCTAATAAAAGAGACAGGAAATACTACAAATATAAGTGATGTGGATTTATGCAGAAATTGCTTTTTTTCGTATTTATTGACTAGTCTTCAGTAATAATGCTTGGCTCAATGAGCTTTAATAGATATGGAGGAAAATCCTCATTGGCTGTGTAGTGTAATTTGAAATCTGCCAAGTAACACCAGACCAGATCAGATGGGAGTGTGACCTGTAAACCCTGTGCTGAGTATGTCAGAAGTGTAATCAAATATATGTGGACTTCAGCACAGTGTGGTTTGAGTATTCATTTCCGAGTACATTTGGCAGCTCATAACTTAATTGTATATCATTAAGATAACATTCGAAAGAGTGCTACAGTGGTCATGGTATGTCTGGACATTAATATGGGAAAATCAGGCATCATAAAATAAAATTAATGTTTTTCACAGGCATAAAAGTTACAGAAACACTTTATCATTTTAACATTTTCCTTTCCAATAGCCTGATCAGGGAATCCAGAGTTCTCTGTAGATATAGAAGAAAATACATCCTCAGCCTAGTCAGTCTGAAGGTGTATTTTAGCAGACCTTTTAACATACTCACCTTTGGTTCCTGTGACAAATGGACCTTTCAGGTTGACTAAACTGACCTCAGGATATGGGATTCATGATTATACTGATTTCCTCTCTGGTCAGGTATGTACCTGGATGCAGCTGGATGTGTCCCCATCCCGAGCTAGTTGAGTCACTTTCTACAAACTTGACATGACTGAGTGACCAGGTAATAAGAATGGAGTAGGTCAGCTCTGATACTTCCACTGCAAGAGGATCTACCCAGGAATAGACTTATAAATTTTTTTAACACAGGGAAAACTTCAGCTGAGAATGAGACAAGACACGAATCCATAAAATTTTTATTTTCGTGGTTTACATATTTCATTTTTTCCCCCGCCCCTGCGCAAGTCTGACCGTGCTGCGTGATTCCTGCTGCTGTTGTGCGCTCGTGCCTCTAGGTGGAACTGAAGGGATTGAGATTTGTTGAAGGACCTGAACACACATCCAGTGTTTCACAAGTCGGTTCATCTCTGCCTTGAAGAGTTTCTGCCTATACAGCAAAGTTGTGTTGTTGGAGGAGAAACAAACCAGTAAGTCAAACAGCTTGGGTTGAGTAGAAAAGCAGGGATTCATTAAGCAGTCATAGACTCATTTCTTCAGTAGACATAAGTGGCAGCTCCTCCTGAAAATTATGGCAGTTTTGTATCACTTCCTAGCACTTATTTGTCTTGAACTGAAGTCCTATTAAATCCTCAGCATGTATGCAATATTTTTTAATAATTAAATTAATTATATGTTTTTTTCCTATGTAATTTCCATGATTTAGAGCTACACTGTTAAATAAACTGCAGGAAAATGGCCATTAATTCTAAAGGATGGGGACTGAGACTGACCAAGACATTTTATCTTTCTCATTTTTTTTCACATTCAATAAGGATTTAAATTTCATTTAGAGAAACACTAGTGGTATAGATACCTTTTAACATAAGCAAAGTAATAAACTATGCTCAAAATATTTGAGAGCTAAAGTAATTTTTATTATTGTTTCTCATTTCCTATTTAAAAATAAACACAACTATGTCCAGATTTAGCATAATATATTTTTCTTTCCAATCACACTGAAAAAAGGCAAAGGTATTGCTCTTTTGCCATCATCTGCTGGTCTTCTGGAGGAATCTAGTGAATTATTTAATATTTCTGCATAGTTGTCTACAAGAGAGATTATTGTGTTCTTTTTCTCTTGCATAGTTTGTTGTGAGAAAGTGACAGAAAGAAAGATGGCTTGACTGTGTACCTGATAGGACACATTTATATTCTACATTTTTCATGGAAGTGAAATTCACTTCCTGGCCACTTCTTCTATCCTTTTTTAGTGTCCACTTCCCACAAAACCCAAGAAAACAAATTTTTGGTGCAGAATTTTGTGTAGTATCTACAACATGACAAGAAGAATTATACATTTATAGTGTTTCCCTGAACTGTGGTAAAGACACTCAGGCTTAGTCTGCTGCTTATACACTGTGCTTTACCAGTGGTGCTTCTTTTATTTCTGATTGAGTGGGTCATGGAAAAAAAATCAACTGTTCCATCATGTGTCTGAGATTTTTCTTATAATATGTCAGGAGTGGGAGGTGGAGAATAGGAGTGGGAGTAGAAGGAAAAAGTCCCTAAGTTGTTTTTTTTTTTTCTGAAAGCAGAAAGAGTGTTATTAACTACACTGTGTTGAGATGAGGCCCCTACAATATACTCCTTCAGTTCACAGATACGTGGCCTCTTTGTCTACAAGTCCTAGAGGTTCTCAGTTGTCAGGTGAAAGCCATCTGAATTACAATAGATTTGATTCTTTATTTATTAGCTCAGAAAAGTCAGCAATGATCAATCCTGGTGAGGTTTAAAACTCTGTTCTGCACTCCTAATTTCTGCAAAGGGGAAGTGGCATTTCTATTGCTCTTGTCACTGTTACTTTATTATGGGCATCTTTCCACTGCAATCAGGAGCTTGAAAGTGTGACATTGGCCACTCATAGCAAAAATAGCCTATGCTGAGAGAGAGGAACAAATATCTCGCTTGCATGTGGCCCTGGGTAAATGAGCAATGACCTGGCTGTGATGGCAGGCAGCAGCTTTAGGCACTTTAATTGGCTGGGGTTATTCTTAAGCAGTTGGACCATACTGGCAGTCATGTTATATTTGTAAGTTAGGCTAAGATGATGACTGGCATGGACTGCTATTTCATAGTTGCAAGGCAAACATATTCTGATAATTCTCACAGAATCATAGAACAGAACCATATCACATGTGGAGTTGGGAAGGACCCACCAGAATCACCGAGTCCAGCTCCTGGCCCTGCGCAGGACACCTGAAGTATCCCACCATGTGCTTGAGAGCATTGTCCACATCCTTCATGAACTCTGCCAGGCTTGGTGCTGTGACCACTTCCAGGGGGAGTCTCTTCCAGTGCTCAACCACACTTTGAGTGAAGAAACTTCTCCTGATATCCAACCTAAACCTCCCCTGACTCAGCTTCATGCCATTACCTCAAGCCCTGCCACTGGTCAGAAGAGTAACAAGATCAGTACCTGCCTCTTCGCTTCCTCTCATGGGGATGTTGAAGACTGCAACCGTAATTTTGTTTGGAAATTATATTTCAAGCTGCAATTCTAATTTGGTCCTTCTTTTCTGATAAATGCTCGCTGTAGATTCCAGATCCTCTGTGCCTATAAATGCAGTTCACAGCTTCATCCCAGTTACTTACACCACTTAGCACTGAGACAACAGAACCAGGAAGCTGGAAAAAATAGCTATTCTTTTCTCTCAGTTTCTCTTTTCTCTCTCTCTGCCACAATAACCACGTGAGATTCTGTAGACAGAGAAAAACAAATACATCTTCCTTGCCACAAGAAGTAGATACATACTCTTTGCAGTGATTCAGACAAGAGTCAGCTTAGATTATCTGTGTTTCTTGTATTAAGCCTGAATTAAGCCTGAATGCTAACTTTTTTTTCAGTTCTTATGACTTTTCAGGAAATAATTCACTGTGTATTCATCAGCTGATTGCCAGCTCCTCTCCTGAAGGTCCCTAGGATCATGACTACTCTCCCTGTCCAGAAAGCAATAAATACTCTGTGTCACCATTTAGAAGATGCTGTTGTGTATCTAGAAGGAAAAACAGATTAATTTTGGAATACCAGAGAAGTCACAAAAAATACCCAAACCCTTTACATCCATATTAAATAAAAGTACTTTAAAAGTCAGTCTGGAATTATAAAAGAAAAGTGTGTTTGTGTTATGTGTGAATATGTGGGTGTATTTTACCCTTTTGACTAAGATCCATAAAATGCACATATATTCAGACTGCTTTAAAACCACTATTTTTTCCTTGACTCCAGATATTAAAACCAACTTAAATGATGCATTACATTGACCTTCTCCTTATTATTTATTATGTTCTATTTATGTCAGGAACAGAAAAATAAGCATCATGTCCAAGGACATCATGATAATTATCTGGAAAAAACTTTCCAATGACTTCTTGCACTTACGAGTTTCTAATATTTCCCTTTCATCGCCAAAGCCTAGTAAACTCATTATTTCTGCATCACCTAAACCATTCCTCAGCATATGAAACGCACAAGGCAGATTTTGTCTTTTTCTATTGCTTTGCTTACCTTTCTGAGAAACTCTGATTTGTTTCCAGCAGAGTTAAAGATTGGCCTCGCTGCTCCCTAGTGTTTCAGACTTTCATCAACAAGGCGAAGGGTACAGGCAGGGCTTCTGCTCATGGTGGCAGGGTGCAGCAGGAGCCAGCAGCTCCCTGGGGTCGTGGTCCAGGAGCAGCAAAGGGTCCCCAGGGTTCTGTCAGTGAAAGGTCTGGCAGCCAGGACCCATCCCACCGCCCCAGCCAGGAGCAGGGCAGCTGAGGGGCACTGGGGCAGCCCCAGCCCTGGGCATCAGCACCTCCATGGGGACAAGGATGGACCAAGACCGGGCCCGGATGTGAGCCCAGGGGTGACCCCAGGTCATCACGGCCCAAGGCCAGGCAGGGCAGGGCTGGGAGGAGCTGGTCACCAGCCCTTCTGTGGTGTCACTAAGGCTGATGGCCCAGAGGGAGTGATGTGGGGTCCTGGGCCATGGGCAGGTGAGGAGAGCCCCAGGACTGTAGCAGGACAGGGACATGATGACCTGGCAGTGCCCTTAGGCCCCTGGGTCTTACCACATCTTTTCCTCAGATATGGTTTCTTTCCAGCAAAGAGGGAAGCCAGTTCTTCAGAGATGGGAATTCCTATTTATCTCAACAAACTGCAGTAGCTGGAGGGGACTCAGTAGAAGAGCCTGTTTAGCACTGCTGACCTCTGGTTCAGGCTCCAGCTCCCTAGAGGTTCTCAGGTGTTTGTGCAGGGGCAGGAGGGAAAATTTCCACAGATAAGTACAGAAAGTAACACAATGTGGGAAGGAATGAACACTTACAGTGTATATCTATGTATTATGGGGCACAGGTAGCCCCATACTTTTAAAATTGATTGATTTTAAAATTATCTTCTACTTCCTGATATAAGCCCACATTCTCATTTGTTTACAACTCTATCTAAGTATGACTGGACCAATTATTATGTGTATGCCAGGTATTGGTCTCTGCCTAAAATGTAAAAGGGGTAAAATTTAAGCTAAATTATCAATCATTTCTTTGTGCAGAATTTACAGGGGATTTTTTCCTGGTATCTAAACTTAGCTCATTGAAAAGATTTAGGTCTCATATGCTATGGCATAGAATAAGTAGTGTCAAATGCATGTAGGCACTTCAGTGAAAACATTATACTGTATGAAGCCAAGATAAAAGTTTGTGAAAAATAACAGAATATATTATGTAGAGTTTTATTAGTGGTTGATTGCTAAACTTATTGAAGATCAACTCTGTCCTAAGCACTACAGATGTTTTTAAAATGATTTCTGAAAGCACCAAAATATTGGTGTGGATCTTGGCTATAGAAAATCAACAGAGGAAAACTCCTGTGTCTTGATGCATGAGAGAAAAAACAGCCTAGTTTCTAAGCCTGAGAGTGAAGAGGAAGATTTGGGGGTGTGTAAAAAAGGAATATTGGCAAGAGGAGTAGGAGAGAGAGAGATGCTGGCAAGAGAAACCAAGTGGGCAGATTTGAAACAGTAGAGGGGGAGGGAGTAAAAGGTGTTTAAGGAAGGGAGACTGCAACAGAAGTGGGGAGAGGAGAGATAAAAACAAGTGCACTGAAAATACACTGTGAAGTGAAAAGGCTCTGACTTCTGGTATGCACTCCCCTCAGAACTTGAGGGGAAAAAACCCCAAAATTCCTAAACTTTAGAGGATTGTCAGTCAAATATAAGGGGATTTCAGAGAGGTTGAGAAGTCTTGCTTGTTTATCTTTTAAACCTAAGAAACTCTATAAAACCAGAGAACCCTAGGGTAAAAGAACCTAGGGTGATCTATGTGACCATTTGAGTTCTAGACAGTTGCAAAGTGACAGTATTGAAGCCGTGTAATCTTAATTCAGTGATTTTGTGCTTTGGTGCAATTTTAAATTATATAGTCTTGCACTTCTTGTTTGCTGTAAGACACCTGCTTCTCTCAGTACATACACATCCTCTGCAAATTAATCAAGAAGTTTAGAACATCACTTCTTCCAGGAATTGGAGAGTGCATTTTTGCTGGGGCTATCCTAGAAAAAAATCTGAAATCCTTGTAGGCTTCATGAACTTACAGAGCTAGAAGTCCAATTAATGAAAGGGTCCAAAAGGTGACAAATAGAAAACAAAGAAGCCCAAGAGGCTCTTGGGAGGATATAGAGCATAGTCAGCTGATTGCCAAGAGGAGCAGTAAGTGCTGCCCAGGAGCTTGGTAATGGCCGTGGCCAGAAATACTTTCAATGGACCAAGAAGCAATCATAGAAAATATCACACAATTTCAGCAGAGAAAAGAATAGCTTCATATCCAAGAGAGTTGAAGGTTGCTATGGAAAACAGGATCCTTATCCTCCCTCTGTCCTGCCTGTGCTGAGTCATTTCAATCAAAGCCTTCACAGGTGGTGCTACTTGTATGGTCCTCAACCATTGCTCATTGCAACTCAGCTTCAGGTCCAAATCTTTGAAATAATTGACTCTTACTCTTTCTTGCCACTCACGTGTTCCAAAATTCATCTTATTACTATGATTAATTATCATTATTAAGTATTTATTTCAGAAATTCCTACAGACTAGTATAGGCTCCATTGCATTAAGAATTTAAAGTGATAAAATTATCTCTCTATTCCAGAGAGTGTTACTACCTGAATACCTAAAACAGGCAGACCACAGGAAGTGAGACAACCAGGACAGTGGGGTGAAGAATAATTTGCTCCAGGTCATACAGGAGATATTTAATGGTGGGTCTGGAATGAGATACTGTCAGAATCACAGGAGTTCTGAAGCTAGAAGTCATTTGTCTAAAAAGACTGCCATGCATTTAAACAAAATGATCTGTAATGGAAGCCTGTCACCTGTGATGTGAGTAAAGTAATTTATTATGCAAGAACCATAGAGATAATTTACAATAGTTCTTCTGTGCCTTTAATATATAGTAACTGTAATCATGGAATTGCTTCTGAAATCTCTTTTATGCTTCTTGGCACTCCATATGGTAGTTGGATACTGCAGAAAAAAATATCCTCCAGGAATCATTGAGCCAGGCTTTAAGCCAGGCAATCTCCTCTAACAGTTTCAGAGCAAGCCGTACTATAAAAATGTAAATGTGGTGGCAATACTTCTTCTTCACACCATTTTTCAAAAGGTAAATGTAAGTGTTGTTCAAACCACAGTGCAGCTTGAGAGCATTTGTAAAGGACATAAAAAATCTGAGTTACTTTGCGTAGGTGGCTGTACACACCTGTTACTGTGAAGGGTCTCTGATTCAGACATTTATCATCAAACAATATCAGTAGAAAGACTTCCAGTAATTGTGGCTCTGCACAGGTTTCTTTCCTCTTTCTCCACTCCTCTTCTCTTTTACACATCTTTTGTTGCAAGTGCTCAGGCATTCTCCCTTCCTGAAGCATTTGGGTAAACATTACCCACCAAGAGGTGTGGTTTTCTAGTGTGTTCACTGGCATAAGTGAAGCAGATTACAACAAACAAATCACTGGAAGATATGCTCAGTGCAATCCAGAAAAGGGGTATCAAAAGGGAGGCAAGGAAGAGAAATCGAAAATAGAAAAAAGAAGACAGGCTGTTGAACAAGAGTAAATAGAAGGGGGGAAAAAAAGAAAAAGGACTACCAGCCCTTCCCAAAAGGGTTAAGAAGAAATGAGTCAACAGAGTATGAAGACTAAAACAACTGTTGTCTCAGAAATCAGAAATGGGGAGTGGGAGCCTTGAAGGAAGAAGGTGGTAGAAGGAACTAAATTCTCCTTTTTAAAACCTCCAGTTTAGTAATTTGAATGAGCTTTGCCCAGGTAAAGTCAGTGCTTTTTTCTTTCCACACCACCCTATTGCCTAAACTTAAAATGTAGTAGTATTAGCTGGCAAGGTCAAAGCTAAAGGTTTTTGCCCCTGCCCTGGACTATCCCTGGCCCCCTTCCCTCCTTGTTCCTCACCCTTCCTCTGCACTTATGTCTGAGTTCACCTTGGTTGCTTCCAAAAATTTTTATTGTGTGTAACTATGTGCCAAATGAAGACCTTTTTAGAACTTCTCTTTCTGTGCTTAATCATGTCTTAATATTATTAATACATATCTTTAAGGGAAATTGAAATAACCTTTAAATAAATAAATAAATAAATACAAAACAAATTACAATCCTAGTAATCAACATACATGCATTTTAAATGGCCTATTTATTTCTTTGTTGTCAAGCCATCTAATTGGGTTTGATTGCCGAATAGAGGCATATGTCAGGAATGTTATATCTTTCATATATGCTGCAGTTTGTTTCAGCTAAAATTCAAATTTGAGTTTAAATTCTCAGAGCTCAGGAAGAAATACGTGGGAGAGATACAGGGAGCAGGCATCTATTTACAAGTTTTTTTAACAGCATGGCTTCTGTCAAAACTAAAGGTTCTGAGGATCACAAGCTATTCCAGTGGTATTGTCCTGCTTCATTTTTGTTCTGTAGCCAAGGAAACTGCCAAGTAGTAAGTCTTATTTAGGCAGAGTTCTCCTGCTCAGGATTTACTAAACCATTTTTGGTGCATGGTATGTTTTGGCAGGCAGTACCACTTCTAAGTTCACTGCTGTTTCCAAGACAGTTTCTCAAGCATGTTTCCAGCTCGTGTTCCATACCCAAGGGCAGATATGGCCGTGCACACACCATTTTTACACCTGCTAACTCTGCTCCTCATTGTGATTACCGCATGAATCCCAGGAATGATCTGTGGTGGAAGCAGTAGGTTCCCAGTCAGGATCATCAAGGTACCCAGACACCAGGCTATGCAGCAACTTACCTCCACAACCAAGCACAGGTGCTGATTCAAGAACTTGGGTACTTCGGCCAGGTGGGACGTGACAGTTTTGTGCATTGCAGCCTTCGCCACTGAGACTCAACCTGAATTTTTATCAGAAATTTGATGTCCTGAATCTCTCTCAATACTTCTTTTTTAACGGCTGAGGCCTTAAGGTTTCTCATTTTTCTTGCAGGGAGTATAACTCTCTGGCATTTGGTCTGGTATCTTCAGAATTTTCAGTTTTAAAATTTGATTCACTACTGCCTTCAATAAGTCAGCACTGAATAAGTCAGTAAGTCAGCAGTCGTGTAAGAATGCACGTCTTGGACACTTCAGGTATTTTGAAAGCTGCAGAGCAGAGATAAAATGTTGGGAACATTTTTTAATTGCTATGTGCTACAGTGTCAGTTCATAGTTCTGAACTAAGTTTTAATTTGCTTTCCTAATTTCTTCTGTACTTACAAACATAAATTTCTTTGAAATATTACCCTTCAGTGTGAAATATTGCCTTTGAAATGTACCTCACAATATGTATTTTTCAGAAATTTTCACAAAACTCTTAGCATTGGTACTTTTGCCCAGATTTAGTGAAATTGTGTTTATTTATAAACTAAAAAGGGGAAATGTTGAGTAATAGAAAGTATGCCTGGAAAAAATAGGTTTGTTTTTCCATAAATACCCTGATCCATCTTTGGGCATAAGTCTGCTTCATTGTTTTAAGCCTCCTTATGCTTTTGAAGGAGCATATTTTTTTCCACATACAGGTACTGAAAATTCATATACCAAGAAACACTTCTGTTAGTTACATCTGTAGTAAAATGCACAGCAGTGGAAAAAAAAAGAAACTAAAAGAAGTCTGTAGAATAATGTAGAGTTTCAGGTCTGTTTCTAGCAGGTCAGCTATGCTCAGCCTGCAAGTCCAGTGACTTCTTGTGCCTAATAGAGGATCCAACAAATATTCTTATAGAGAAAGTGGCTATTTTCTTTTAATTTTAAAATAAATTTCTACTGATCTTAAAGTTTCCACATATTGTAGTATAATAAGTATTTATGTTCTTGTTAAGTAAAAGGCATATGAAAATTCCAAAAATAGACAGGACTCAGCAGAATTCAGTTAATTAATTATTGCACTGGGGAAAATATTCAGCTATAGTTCTGCTGTCATAGTTCTTAAGGCATGCTATAGGGATTCTGTGTCACTACAATACCTTTAATGCTTTCTCCTTTTATAACTGTAATTCCAGTGATATTCCCATGAATCAAGCAAGTCCTGATGTAACTATAATGGACATGTAATGTTGTTTCAAATATTTGGCCGCTGATGAATGTAACCAAAGCACATTTTATTCTTTAAGTATTCTAGCGAACATTTTCAGTAACTCTTAGGACTAGCTTTTAATTTGTATATCCAATCAAAACAGGTCTGATGGCAAGTGCATGTCTGAATGTTAAACAAAGAGACATAAGTAAAGGGGGCTGTTTTAATATATTCTGTTATCCATGGTTATGCAGCTGAGTTTTAAACAGTCTGCAAATCTCTACCTGAGCTACATAACTATTTGGCTGACTAGAAAAATATTTTAAGCAAATCTACATCTGAATTCAACGATTTGTGCCCACAACGAGTTGCACAAAATCATGTCACAAAGATGCTTACAGGCACAAATAAGAAGTCAGTAGTAAAAGATTAGCAATAAATATTTTTCTAGCATACATTGCAAAGTCACTTTCAGACTTTGAACATCTCCTTAATGTTACAAAATGAAAGAAACAACTGCAAATGCATTGGAAAGTGTGGTAAATATAGAAAAATAGAAGTAGCTGTTGTTGGGACAAGGAATAGGGTATCAAACCTTAAAGATAAATTGATGTCTGCTTCAGCAAGACTGACTTTCTTTCAGAGTACGCGGTATGGAGCTAACAGTGCTGCATTCTTCTCTGATTTAAATCTGTGCAAGTGTCTCAAATCAAGCACATGTTTGCAATACATGAATCTCAAGCCCAGCAGTTTTCAACTGTTTAGTTCTATTCCTCCACAAAGAAGAAAAAGAATGGAGACCTATATTAACACAATATGTTTCGATTAATAAGTGCAAGGAGATATCAGCCGGCAGATTATGGTGATTCAGCTGTGAGAAGATTGGGTTGACAACATAGCATGCATATATTAGCTGATTACAAATTAAAAGGGCAGAGATGACCAATTTTTCCCATTTGAGAAGTTTTCTAATTACAACGTAGTCTAGATTTTGAGAGCTGTTAATAGGCAGAAATAATAGTTATTAAGGAAGGGGTCAAGATATTAAGTAGAGAGCTGGTTCAATGTCAGTTCCAGTGAAAAGATTTGGAACAATTTTGCACAGTGTGGTGGTACAATCTGGCTAGGAACAGCAGTGTAAGACAGTAGAACTTACTAAGATTATGAAATTTAATTTAAAAAGCTGCAGTGTAAAGAAGTCTTACTTTGTTTCTGTTGAATAAGAGTTTGGTTGCCTTACACATCTACAGTTACAGTCAGCTTGGGAAACAAGACCAGCTGCCTTTCACTTTGTCAGAGCAAGGCTCAGTATCTAAAGGCTTTTCTTCTAGCTCATTATATTGATTTGTGGATAGAAATTCTTTTGAGAACTGATGCAATATGCCACAAATTTGTGTCTTCTCACACCCTAAAAAAATATTTGAGCCTTCTATTGATTCAAAGTCATGCTCCCAAAATGTATAATATAGTTAAGTACATGTTTTAGAAATAATTGGCATATTCAAATCTTGTTTATGCACACACTAGATTTCTAAGTGGATGATAATGCACAAAATTAGATGGGAATATAAAATATCATCAAGTTTCAATTTACTACATTTGAATGATATATTGTCACATTTATGTTGTATTCTTTTTAGCCTAGATAGTGAGTCAAATATCAGTGACTGAAAGTGATTAGTAGAGTGGTTTTAAGATTAAAAATTATTGAGGGAAAAAGGCATTGGAAAAGGGACAAAATTAATAATATCTTAAAAACCTGAAACAAAAAGCATCTTTTTAAAAACCTGGTATCACAGAAAAAATATTTAAACTAATGCTGAAATTTATATAAATAATATTTTTATTTATAATGGGGACTAAATACCAGAAAAGGAATAGCATTGTATGCGCAAGTAACACTGACATGAGAACAAGTGACTACAGGAAGTTCATTAACATTTGAGACTGAAAATTAAGCCTTCAAGAAATTGAGTTCATACAATCACAGAATCATGTTAGTTGAAAGAGACCTCAGTAGGCCTTCTAGTACAATCCCCTGCTCAAATGGGTCCAGTTAAAACAGGTTGCTCAGGTCCAGTCAAGTTTTGAATAGCCGCAAGGCTGGAAACTCCACAGCCTTCCTCAGCAACCTGGTCCAATGCTTGGTTACCCTCATGTTCTGGAAGAGCCATCAAATTTTATAAATTATGTGGCAATTAATGTTGAAAATTGGCATATTTATTCTCAAAAGAGTGTTGATATATTTGTAAACAGGACCCAATGACCATGGATTAATGTTCAGTATAAACCAGCTGACCTTGCATCCTACATAGCTATGAAAGAACGCTCTCTAAAGGGTGTTGATGATATCTCTGAAGATGTTGATGATATACTCCAAACACAAGCAAGGACATGCTTTCTTTTAGATCAAAAGAATTCAGTAATCCTACAAATGCTCATTTCTAAAAACTTATAGATGAAGGAAAATGTACTGAATAGATTGAGAAAAATAAATGTGGTACATATTTCCTGAAAAGAAAAGATTGATACTGACAGCTATGATGCCATAAATATTATTTGAGTGCCTTGTAAGGCAATGAAATATTCCATCATTAATAACTGGGACAAGAGAGGAAGTGAGAATTTAGAATTCATCAGTCAAACATCATTTCTTGTTTTGATGCAATAACAAAATTAATGGGCAATGGTAATGAAGTAGATCGTATACATTTGGATTCTAGTGAGGCATTTGTTATGGCATCTTCAGAATTTTCAGTTTTAAAATTTGATTCAGTACTGCCTTCAATAATATCATAACATGCAGGCTGTAAACTGCCTAAATGAGAACAAAAAGCAGAAATAATAAACAGGAGCATATTAGGAAGTGGAATCTAAGAGTTGGCATTTGTTAGCAAGAGTTGGCAAGAATTATATTTGTTTAGTGTCTAGATTAGTAGTCTGAAAGAAAAAGAAAAGAGCACACTAATGAAATCTGAAGATGATATTAAATTTGAAAGAGTGTGCAGATAATTAAAGAAAAAAGATTAAGAGGAATTTGAGAAATTACAGATGTGGTAAAACCGAAAAATGCTATTCATCCTAGAAATATGAAAGCCTGTTGCCCTTGAGGTAAGAATATGAAACACTGATACATTGGAATATATTGGTATTTGTAAAAAAGAAGGTAAATTCAGAAAATTCAATTATGTATTATCATTGGTACATATAACAGTGAGTTTATGGGACAGTAACAATAGTTCCTCCAAATGTTCATGAAAACAAGTTTCAATTCAGGTGATGCAACTAGGCTGGAAGACATATTGTTAAATGAGATGCATGCACAGGAAAGGGTAAAGGAAGGAAGGGTAAGGAAGCTAAGAGAAAAAATGTGCAAGCAGTGACTAAAACAGATCAGAGTTCAGCTGGTTCACTGAAGTCTTCTAACTAAAAGATGATTGAACATACTTAGGACAAACTTACCACATTTTGTTTATTTTCCAGCAATGAAAGCATCCCTTGAATGGACATTGCCTAGGACATTTTATTATTGTAGGGAAGGTTTTACTGTTCTTAGAAAATATGGGATCTCAAAAAGGCAAATGCAGGAAGTACAGCTATGAATCAAGTATGAATCAATCTTGTGCTTAAATAAATTTAAATATCTCCTGTCAGCAAGTGGAATAAAGTAAAAGAGGAATAACATGTATGATATTAAGTAATGTAAGAAATAAAAAATAAATAAAATTTTTAAAAGGCAAATGCTTCATTACAGCAAACTGTGGTTCCTGCTGGGTCCCTGGAAAAGTTCTTTCTAAAATGTCACCTCAGAGTCTGTGTGTCTGCTCTCGTCTTTTCAAGATTCCTTAAATCTTGTTCCAGGCTGCCTGTTATATGAGCTTTCACACTTTTTGTAGCACCTTTAGAAGATATAGCTGTGTATGCCCAAATGCTGCTGGGCAATAAGTGATCATCCTTCTCTTCAGAGACTCTCTTGCCACTTTGATGGCTAAGACAAAGCAAGCAGTTACATTTCTGCCAGCTGTTCTGCCCCATTCTCAGAATGAAACATAGCATATCTGCAAAAAAATAAAAATGAAACAAGGTCCTTGCATCAAAATGATGAACCTACTCTCATCTGCATTTTCTGCAGTTATACTGTGTGACTGACTCAGAAGTATGCATTACCTTCAGCCAGCTACTTAGAATAGTCCCTCTGCCCTGCAAGTACCACTAATAATCTGAAATTTACTCTGTGGATAATACCAGGAGAAACTTTTGAAGCTTCTTCCATTCCCATTTTGGTATCTATTATAACACTCAAAATCTTGTTGCAGGCAAAAGGGAACAAACATGCGTGGAGCTAAGGGGTTGATCAAATTAAAATTTTAACAGGCTTATCAAAAGACAAAAATCTATCATTAGTTCAGCTTCAATGCTACCAACACTCACAAACCAAATTAATGCTTCAATTAAAACTTCATTAGTAATACAGGTAAAATTGGTATACAAAAATTCCTGCTATCTGCACCTTTTGTCCTGTATTGGACTCCCTGTACAGTATTCCTGTGTCCTAAGCTGATGCTGTCTAATTCCTCAAGCAGAACAGGGGGAAGGGGTACAGTGAGATATCAGCATTCTGGGGCATCTACAGGAAAAGTGCAATATTCAGGGTGGAAGCTGCTGCTTCCTTGGTGTTGAGTATGCTTGGTTTTATTTTTATATGTGTTTTAACACATTCTGCTCAGATGCCCTTTCTTTTCTTTGGTTCCAAATCAATCAGTCCTCTGTCAGCTCCACTGCTGGCTTTACTTGATTTACAAAGCCACAAGCATGTTGTGACCACTAATTGACTGTGATTTGTTGTCACTGTGTTTTGTGGTTGTATTAAATGCAGTTTGTGTTTCTTGTGTGGGAACTCTGGTATTATCCCAAGTCTCCACTCTCCCAAAGTGCATTTTATTCTGCAGTCAGGAAGTTCATTTCACACACAAAATAACCACTTGCATTTACTGTAAGCTAAAGATAAGTGAACACACATTTAGGCTACTATAAAACTGCTTTCACAACTGAAACAATATATGGAGACCTGTCCTGAGTCCTCACACTGTCAGATTAACACAAACTTTGTGGCCTTTACTAATAATGGCACATTTACCGAAAAATATCATCACCACAAACTTTGCCTTCCATAATTCAGCCTAAGACACTGCAGCCAGGTTCACCAGGTAGATACTGCTTCTTTGCCTGACAAACTAAATGACAGTGCTTCTTGGAGAGCTTTCTTAACTTTACATAAGATGTGGTAGCTGATATTATGCTGTCACTAAGTTACATAAATGTATCTGCTTCATATATATAAAAAATTGATGCTTTATAAAAGTTCCTTATAAAATCCACATCATAAAGAACAGTAAGCTGCCACTTTGTTAAGGAAAAAAACACTAAAGGCAAAAGAAAAATTGAGACATTACTGGCCTGTGAATGTAGAGATGTTTCTATCCATCTTATTCAGTCAGTTTAATGCTACTATCTAAAAGGAAAACAACTTTCATGAACTCTGAAAACAGCAATGTTTTCTCATCTGACACTCCTAAGTATCATTTATGAGCGGGTGCTTCACAGGACTTGACTCTTCACTGCTTCTTTTGAATCACATGAACTATCCAGTGGACATTTGGATTCTTAAAATACAAATGGTGAGTTGAAAAAAATGAGGGAGGAAGCTAAATGGCCACATTTAACATCTCGTTCTTGTCCATCATGCGTCTCTATTAGTTGGTTATATTAGTCTTATTTTAACTGCTAGATACACATTGGTCAAAAGGAATAATTCAAGAACATACATTATTTCTGTGGGGTTTTTATTTAACATTATGGCTTATATATATCTTTCTTGTTACTCTTGTAATTATTGAAGTATAGCTGCAAGTGTCAATAGCTAGGAATCGTTTAATGTATGTATGTAATGTATGAGTGCAGAAGATTATTGCCATCTTTTCACAAGACAATATGGCTTTAGGATACTAAACAGATGTGGTTCCATGTAAATTTTAAATAAAGAAAAATACTCTGGTTTTAATTTTCAGCTAAAAAAGCCCAATGCTCTTTTCAAAGGTAAACCTCTTCCTTGACACATTTACATGACTGAAGGAAGCCCATTGATGAAAATTATTGAAATTGAGAGACTGTAACCAAAAATACAAGGAGAAAAGAAGACAAATATCTGAATATCATGCTGTAGTAAAAAAGACCTAAGAATATTAATTTCTTCCTAATATGCACTTTCTTCCTCGAAGTCAGTCACACTGTGCCCAGCAGCCCCCTTTCTGGATAAAAGTGGTTGAGTTGCATGGAAAGTCATCACTGCAGTTCAGTTAGAGCCTTTGTGGTCATACACAGAATTCATTGGATCTGAATCTGTCCTTATATTAACAAACTCAGCATTAATTGAAGGCATATATTGCTTCTTCCTTACAACATTCTTAGGAGTGTTCTCCTAGGAGAATGTTGTAAAATTTTGGAAAATTACTTTTCTTTCTTGTTCTACATGCCTAATGCTTCCAGCTATCCAATAATGGAGTGTAATAATGAAGCCTCCAACAGAGCACTGGACTTTTTGAGCATCTCAATATGATTGAAAGAAGTAGAGTTATTGATCATAAAAAAGCAAAATCTTACATACAGAGAGAAAAAAAAAGCAATTAGCTTATTTTAAATCCATACCAGTGAAAGAAAATTACAGAATCACTTGTCTCTCTGTTTCAAGATCTAGTCTTCCAAACCTGTTGTAACGACCAAGGAAGCACACACAAAAAAATTATTTTTATTTTGTCGTAAAGCATTTTTGGTGCTGCGGGACATAAATTTAATGCCTTTCTCCCAAAACTGTTTGAAGACATTTTTATATTTCACTTGTTTCTGACTGCTGTTCTGAAAATATTTTGAAAGAGATGGAGAACACACAAACACTTTCAGAATGGATTTGTTGCATTCACTGATAAGAAGAGTGGAACATTTTTTAGGTAAATAGCAGTTGGTATAATGTACACAGACAGGTCTGAGTTTTTATTGATGACTGACTTCTGTACTAAATGAAAATGTGCTGGAGCATCCAAAGCATTTAGACATCATCTTCACTGTGATTTGTAAGATATTGGACATAAAAAGGAGTAAAAGATGAGACCCAAAAGTAAAATGCTAACCAAATGTAAAAAGGTGAGATTTCCTTTGTAAAAAGACTTGAAGTATTCCCAGTTTCCTTCACAAGACATAGGAAACCATATTACATGTAGAAGAATCATGCACATTTGCTGTATGAAGATACAGACTGGGAAGACATTTAGACTAAAACCAATTAAAAGACATGGACTTTCCCCTAAGCCTGAATAGGTTAGGCTACTTGCACTTCAAATTCAAACATTATAGGGAAGGTTAAAATATGTGAAAAACTGTTAGCTATAGAACAGCATATATTTAATAATAATACATACCTGAAATGTGAAAGTAAAGCTGTCTTAGGAATAAAGAATTGCAGTGAATAACTACCCCCCCAAAAAAGAGTAATTGCAATGAAAAAGATTAAATTAAACAGGTAGCAAAACACCGGTGGTATCTGTAATTCTTTTTATGTGTTGGGAGCCTTAGCAGTAAGATGCAAGAATTGAATTGCAACTTTCTGTATAACAAATATGTAAGTGTTGTGTGTGAATGATAATGGTAATGTAATAGTGGGGTTCACTAGTATCTTAAAATCTAACATAGGGTGGGTTAAGTTTGTGTAAAAATTTAGCATAGGATCTCTATGAAATTAACTTTAATGCCTGAATAGAAGGAATATGACATTAAGCTCATGTTGTCAATTAACCAAATGAGATAGTGGCAGTGACTCTAGAGCACTGTGAAATAACTACAAATACTGCAAAGGCAGAAAACATACCAATAATGGAAGATGACTAGGCACTTAATGAAATTATCAGGTAAGAGGTTTAAAATAAACAAAGCACTTTTTCACTTAGTATGTAATTAAATTGTGGAGCTGAATGTGCTGGATGTTCTAGAAGCCAAAAATCTAAATGAATTCGGAAACCTCCTAGGCACATTCACTCATGTCATGTCTATAAATGCCATTAAGTACAGCAGGCTCAAAAGGAACCTCCAGGTCAGGAAGTCCCCAAGTCCCTGACACCTCAAAGGATATCCAGAGATACATCACCATAGGTTTACCTTGCTTCTATGCTGTCTTCCACATCAGAAAGGATGCTGAGCTAAATTAGATCTTTTTCTACTCTACTGTGTAGAGTCATGTTCTTACAAGTGTTGTAAAGGATTCATTTCAGAGTGATTCCTGTCTACACTACTTTATCTTTTCTCTTTCACTTCAAATGACTTTGTCTTAATAGCAAACAAATAAACAGACTATAGTGGGGGGTTCCCAATATGGTAATAGTGACTCATACTTGATCCTAATGACATTAAAGTATTTTTAAAAAGCTGATTCTTTGTTTGTTTAATTTTTGAGAGCAATGGTAATCTTAATTTGGAGGGAGGGAAGCTAGTCTGCAATATTTTAACAACTTAGCCCTGTCTGTAAACACTGTAGTAAATGCTTGTTACATTCCTGGTGATAGTGAAGCAGGTTTTGTTGTTAGGGGTCATCCATAATTTTTAAATTACTTAAAAAATGAGTGAGGGAAATATTATGCCCCATTATTGACTATTCTTCCAACAAGAGAATAACTATCAAGCATAAAATATACTTTCTTAATGCAAGTGAACTATTTACCCCAATTGTAGCTTCAGGGTTCAGTTCACTGGTATGCTCTGGCTGTGCTACATTGTCTCAGAAATGGAGAACATCTGTAAGCCCAACTGCTTTGTACAGTCAGATCTGTGCAAAGCAGGTAGAGTGAATCTCATGTGGTTTGCCCCGAGTAGCAACCATTTGCATTTTTAAAATGCTGAAGAGCAACTTCAGCTTTTTGAATGTAGATACTGTGTTTGGCTCCAGACCACTGCAGTACTGAACAACAGTTATTTTCACATGTCAGATCCAGGCAAAATTGCTAGCCTTATACTCAGGGATGCATGGAAGCCACTTTGTTTTTTAAAGGTATCGAATGACCTTGAGAAGAGATCACTCTAAATTTTATCTCCTGAAAACCTGTAACAGCGACTGGACTCCTGCTATCCAGTCCTATGCATTTCAGGAAGTGACACATCTTGGACTTACCACCACAATGGACAGCATGGTATGAAGTAGCCTAAGAAATGCCTAACTAGCTCCTCCGTGTGATTATTATAGGGGGGAAGTAACTCTCATGCATAATGATGTAGGCAAGTAAGATATTCTGTTCTGTTAAGTTTGTCAGCACAGTTACACTAAATGCACACATCGCTGGAGTTGCTTCAACTGTAAATGGGTTTTTTTGCCAGAGAAAAATTTTTTGCCAGTGAATTCCCTTGAAATCATGTTAAACTTGGCTGATGCTGGTTTAAATTGTCCCAAAGTTATTGAAACCTAACCTAAAATCAAGACAACTCATGAATTCTGTCAATCTTAAAAATACATCTCCCAGTAAAAATTTGTGGAAGTATCAATTTAGAAATGGATACAGCATTTATGTAAAGCCTTTTTGATAACTAGATGATTGTAAAAAATGAGGAATTTGTTGCTGCAGAGTTGTTTAGAGTGTATTTCAGCAAAAAGCATTTCCTTGGCTTTCAAAGTTCAAGGAGCAGGCAGAATGCTGCTTACAGCACTTGTATTGCTATGTTCTCCCTCAGACCCCATGCAGGTTTCTAACTAACCCAGTAATCAGTAGCTACTGTAGAAGGAGATGACAAAGATATTCCATCTGCATAGGAGCAGAAAAATTGTTTCAGACTCATAATTTCTATTAACTGGTTCTTACATAGCCCTGCGTGGCGACATCAGAGAGATCAAATGTATACTTTTCATCCATTATCTGTTTCATTTGTGTCACAGTGTGGTTATAACAAGTAAATTGAGTGTGGTCTCGAAGGTAAGAAACAGTAAACATATTCTGAGCACAGAAGAAAAAAGCCGTAATGCAAGAAAATTTGGATAAAGTGCTGTAGCAGTGTCTATAATCAAAGACAGGTTATGCTCATAAAAAGCTGTCTTCCTATTACAAAACAACAGATCACAGAAGGCCAAAATACAGCTTGTGTGAATTTATCAGTACAAGTTTTCATCTTTAGATATGGATATCTTTAAACTGTGCTATTTCTCTGGTGACAAGAAGTTAAATAGCTTGCTCTTTTTTCTTGTATATGAAGGAAACCTTTGTGTCCTCTGTAGAGTGTACATTGCTGTCAGAAAACTGGATTCTGCTGCACTGAGTCTGAATTCTGCAGGCTCACAGAGCTGAAAGAGCTGCTTTTTCAGAGGATGAAATTGCAGCCAGTCATGGTGAAATGACACCCAGTTACGACTTACTGATAAATGCATTATAATGTTACATAGATGTATCACAAAATTATCATGGTTCTGTGCTGTTTCACTTAGAAGTGTTGAACTGCAATGTCAAGATATCAGGCCATGATTATTTCATGATATAGTTTTGCTCTGCTTCACACTATCTTTCTAGTGGAGGAAAAAGGCTCACAAATCTCACCATGGTTAAAAAAAAAAAAAAAAAAAATTCTGCAAACGGAGTACCATGAAGCAAAGCATGCTGCTGGGAAGTAACAAGCACCTTTGTATTTAAGACAACCACACTTTGTGGGTGATCTCATAAAACCCAGCAATCTGCTTCCCAAAAGCTCTACATCACAATTACACAATGGTAAATTGAATCAGGACCATGAATACATTTTGAGGATGGAGAAAGGAAAGAGAGCTAGTTATATAAATGGAAAGGGCAAAAAGATGTGTTTGAAACTATAAACAACTCTTACAGAACTGAATTAATGAAAGTGAGAAGATGATCTCAGTGTCAGTATTGGTACAGTTCTGTTTCATACCTATAATTAGAGATTAACCGGAGAATAGATTATAAACCTCCCTCCTTTAACATGGGAAATTACCTACCTCCTAACTTCTAGGTAAAAGTGCCAACGAAACATACCTGTTCTCTGTCTCATTGATTGCTGATATCTTTTGCTTCGGCCTGAGGCACTAAGAGGTTTTGCTCCAAAATTCTCTTTCAGAAGAGTAAGACACTCTGTGGAGAAGTAGGGCATTCAGACTCCTCCAGAAATACAGAGGAATGGGACCCAAGGCCTTCTGTTTCCTATGGCAGTGCTTTAACCCAGGGGATAGGAAAAAAGAGAACTACATCTCTTTGATTACAATTTTTGTGAATTTTCTCTGCAATACTTTTTCCAGACACATCTGCCCAGCAAATTTAACCTGCATTTGCAAATAGTTTCAGGATATTTTCACAGGCACTACAACATAAAAAGAAAGAAAAAAATGTTCATATTAATCTAAGTTCATATCTCCAAACATCATTAATCACAACCTATCTCTCTGATTGTTTCCCAGAACTGTGCAGATAGTACAGTAGTGGCCACATGAGAAAAGTCCACTTGAAGCTAATTGAGTGTTTGCATGGCATTTGGTGTTCTAAGACTTTTACTTTATTAGGTATAATTTTGGTCAGCTCACTATTAAGAAAGTATACTTTAGCTGGAGATGATCCAGGAAGCTTCAATACAGTTAATACAAAGATGTGAGGACTAATGAAAAGGTGAACAGCATGTGAACTTTTAATTTTTTCCAAACAGTCTCAGTTTACTATATTTTTATATTGATCACCTGTTTGTGTCCCTCAGTTACAACCCTGTTTATATAAATCACTGTGCATCTTTAGTGGGAGCCTAGTTTACATTGGAGAGAGACTGTATATAGTAGCACAGAATCTATCCTTAGTAGCAGTTTTAATTTTCCTTTATTATGTTACTTTGAAATCACTTCTGTTTCCCCATAAACATTTCCTGTGACCATTTCTTTTCCTCTGTTAGCACTGATCTTGTCCAATGACTCCATCACCTCTAAGCTATTGATCTGTCTGACATCTGATTCAACCTGGTCAGAGTTATCTGGAATGCTCCAAAGATAGATCAAAGAGATTCATTACCTACTTCTCTGACATAAAATGTCTGGAAGAACACTTTTCCTTAGTCAACAAGCAATTCCTGGAGATTTTTTTAACGATTTTTTTTTTTTTTTAATTATAAGAAGATTATTCACTTAAATAGCAAAATTGTGGCAAAATAAATACAAAAAAATTACTTATGTAAATAGAATTCTCCTTGATTAGGCCATGGCTCAATAGGATCTCCTGTGTACTTCTTCTCTAGCTAAGTTGGATACTTAAAATTTAGTCACCTTCAAACAAAAACCAACTGGAGTCTTAATTAAAAAAAAAAGTTATACATACATATATATGTATTAACAAAAGAATGTATTTTTAAAAATTAACTCTCATTTTTATGAGTACTTAACTGTTAATATTTCAGCACACAGTTTCATTACACCAACATGTGTAAATGGGTATTTACAGAAACAAATGGAAAAGTTACTGACTGCTGTTGAATCTTGTTCAGATCTTCAGTTGCCTTGTATTGCAATACATCTGTAAGTTCAATTTACAACAACTTTCAGATAGGCAGAATCTGTGTTTGTACTTCAGAAGTTTAAGTCAAAAGAATTCTTGAAAATCCAGATTGTATATCTGCACTAAAAATGAGGAAAATTAAACTATTCATAGTTTATTCCTTCAGAATTTTGTTTAGGTCACTGGAAATACTAGACAAATGGGTAGAAGCACGAAAGAAGTATTAATCAGCATCTCCAACACAGTGAAGTACAAGTTTCAGATCACTCAAAAGCCAACAGAAATGGAGTTTGTGGAAGTCTGAGTACCTAATTCCTTGTAGGCATAACCTGGTGGTCAAAGATCTGATTCTGGTAAACAAATGTTACTATCACTGACTTCACAGAGGTCAGGTCTATGTTTTGTCTTTGTACTGAAACACCCTGTACTTTTTAAATTAACTGACCTTATACGGTAACTTGGACAAAACTGTACCTACGTTTTTGACTACTTCTGTTGATATTATTATTATTATTATATTGTATTAGTACAGGATTTTTAATATATGTGTTGTGCTTCTTAAAAAGATGTTAACCATCTTAAGCACACAGAAATAACAAGCATCTTAAAGAAAGTAAGGGTGCTTTTGTGTGAAAGCTAAGGAGAAACAATTCAGGGGGAAAAGGTGAGTCATCAATATTTAGGCCAGTAGAAATAAAAGCACAACTCACAGTGGCAGACAGACAGAAGGAAAGGAACAGAGCGGGTGGGTGAGGCCGAAAGGAGACTCAGAGAAAGACAATAGGCTGGACTGACTCCAGGCACAGCATGGAAAACAACAAGCATAATGCTGACAAGATCCACCATAACGTGTGCTAGAGGCAAGGCTGAGAACCTGTCTCTGTGGGAGAAGTGTCTTATACTGTAATTAACTGGGAAGTATTCAGGAGAAGAAAATATTCAAACAAAGTGTGAACTTATGTGGTAAAACAGACTCCACTAGCTAGACACGTAAATTAATATGTTGTAAGCAAAGTTAAAACTGTATCAATTGTATTACTTTAAGACATTGACAAAGACAACATTTTATTCTGTCTTATATTGCATGATTTTGGAAGCATGACTGTTTTTCAACCACCAAGACTTTCTTTGGTAATATATTCAAGAGATGCTCCAAGTATATACTTTTCTTCTTCGTATAGGTCGTACAAGAGTCATGGACAAGAGACATAACTTTGAAATGAAAGTGAATCAAAGTAAATGAAGAGACATTTCCAGATTGGTAGAAGTGAAGGCTTCACCATCTACTTAGAGATGAGATATGTAGAAAGGACAGGCCTGGAAAAGGAGTGTTAATTGAATGAGTGGCAGAGGGAGAGAAAAGCAAGTTCGGAGTTAGCCATTGTAGGTAGAAACTGGAATTAGGAAATTTCACTTAGAAACTGAAATTAGGAAAAGGAAGAAAAACAGAATACAGTTATAAACTTTGGCCTTATCCTAAGCCTTCGCCATTTTGAAAATATAATATACACATAAGGGAAATCAAATGGGATTTTTTAAATGTAACTTTGTTAGTGAACTGTAGAGTTTCCCCAAAGTACAAAGTTCATAGCTCATTGTGCTTATCAAGTCCTTCATTAATATACTCCAGTCCTTTTCTGAATCTGTTTTCTCCAGCAACAAGGAAACTGAAGCCAGCATTACCATTCCAGTTTTTTTTCCCTGGGGTGTTCTTGAGCCTTGGATGCAGTGAATACTCTTTCACTGTGTGTTAATCCTGTCTCTGCATCCTCTGAAGCTTGTAGTTCTGCAGGTGATATGGATAGACTGCCCTGGTAGCAGAGTTGCCAAGCAAAGAGGTCAGTTGGCTGGGAACACACTTTGTATTCCCAGCAGTACTGAATGAACCTGGGAAAAAGACTTCTCTTTTCTGTACAAAAGCTTTACCACCTCTGACATATAAATAACTTTGACTTCACTTGCAAACTTATTTTCAGATACACAGTTGTGCAACTCTCTAATTTTCCCTCATTTTTAGTGATTTTGGTGATGTGTTCATTCATTTCAACAGCAAGTTATTTAATTAGCTAGAAACTAACTCCACTCAGTGATCAGTTTCTTCAGGTTGATTTTGTTCTCTGGCCCACTTTACTCTGCTTTGTCCCTGTTACTTTTTCCAAATATTTTTCTCAAAATCTGTAAACGGAAAAGAAACTTAGTTGAAAAAGTTGCAAAGTCAGTGTGACCTGAATGAATGTGATATTCAGAGCTGCTCATATGCAGATATGGCAGAAAAGAGGAGAGCTTTCAAAATTTTCATAACTGATGGGGCAAAGAAAACAGAACTCCAAAGAAACTGCCTAAAGAACAGTTAGCTGAGGCTCTTAAGAGATGAAAAAGCTGTAGATATTGACCTTCTTTTTGAGATACTCAAGAAGGATCAATAATATCGAGATCACACACAGTGGAATGAAAAAAACCTCAGAAGGCTATAATCAGAATCACATAATAGATCATAAAGAACCTGTAAAATAAATGTTCTGAGTAGAGTGAGGGCTGAAAATGAAGTTTAAAAATAATGAAGGAATCTGTGTTGTAAAAGCTAGTCAGGGAACAGGGAGGATGATCACTGGGTTTGCATAAGGAGAGGTTAGAGATTATGAGGTCAAATATGTATGGTTTCCAAAACTAGGGAAATAGTGGCAGTTCTACACAGAGAGAAGAACATCTAGTAGAGGTTAAAAAAGAAGGCCGATCTACTGATTTTATATATAATACAAATATGATAAATGACCACACCTATATCGGCTGTATTCACAGATACCCACATGGTTTTTGTGTGCATCTGAAATGTTTATTCACTCCTTTATATTACAGATGTTACTTCTCTTAAACAGCTTCACAACGTCTTTGGCTTTACAGAGAAGAAACTTTTAGACTTGCTTTTTTTAAGATTGAAAGTCTTCCATAAAAAAAAAAAAATTTTGCACTTCAGTGTCTCAGGATGGCTTCACACCATACCCACTGATTTGAAATTATTGCAGCAGTTCACTTTTTGTAATACGTGTCTTTCTCTTAAATGCAAAGGGTTCTGGGTTTGCAAATGAGAAAATAATTTTAAATTATTGGTGTGCTTCATATTTTTAGGAGACCTTCATTCTTCCAAATTAGAATTCCAATTTGTGAAGCACTCCAATAACTTTAAATTGCTGTGTACTCTTGATCCAAACCCTAAACTTTCCAAAGTGAAGACCTTATAAAACTGCTGAAATAATTCTGAATTGAATTACAGATACATGACTAGAATTTCAATTTATTTTTATTTTAAATCCTTAATTTTAAAAAAACCTTATCTGAACCAACTACATAAGTATAAACTCATATCATATGTTCAGTTTGTGATGCTCTTGAATTTTTTGCAATCATGTTAAACATTTTCTGTTTAATTATTGCAAATGTCAAAGTTTTGTTGGGAAAAGCTTAATCCTTTAGTATCTTTTTAAAAGGGACTATTTCTTCATTTTCTATCACACAATATGTATAGACCTCAGACTACTTGCAGGTTGTTAAGTTTTTCTGTATATGGCCCACAAAAAACTTGTCTGCAGTTACCATGGACAGAATCATCTGATGATCTCCTGTGGTAGGCTGGGAAAGCCAGAAGCAGGAGATGATCAGCATTTGGAGAGCCGGCTATTTCCCCAATTCTTCCTTTTGTCTTGCACAGAAGAAAGAATGTGTATTGAAGCTTTACTTTTAAGGCTTTAGAATGCAAGATTTGGTCATGTATGTACATGATTTTTGCTGTCTGTCCACAACCTATCCTGAGTTATGAAGGACTAATACATAGTGTTTATGAATAAAAAAAATATAAAGTCAGAGAAAACCGTTTCTCTCCTATCCAGATACAATCTGCTGGATGCTCAGCCCTGTTATGCATATTTTTTGTGTAAAACCATTGACCCAGAATTTTCTGGACATTTGCAAAGCAGAGTGTGGAGCAGCATCCCATGCAAAATTTTATGCATAGCACTTGTATAATTCCATAAAAAGCCATCTGAATGCTCAGAAATGTGAGGGAGCAACAGCGAAATATGAATGCACACTTTGTTGAATTGATATGTTGGCATTTGAATTTTCTATATACACACACAATTTTCCCCATAAATGTGTCAAATTCCCCAGAATTTCATCCAACTACAAACGTATTACCATAGTCACAGAAAAATGCAGACAAGTATGTGACCTTTATATTTAAAATAAAGAACAACATATTCCTTCTTAGCCTGCTAAAGAGGTAGAAGGGATCTCAAAACTTGACATTGATTTTTTAAAGAAGTGACACACTTACCTGGTACATTCTGCCTCACAGTGCTCCATTGATGCCAATCACCTTAATCAACTGAATAAACTCAGTTCATGCCTGCTGTGCATAAATGAAGAGGTACAAACAAGCAAAGCAAAGCACATCAGCAAAACTGGCTCAATATGTTACGAATAACATTAAAAAGACATTAGGTTTAAATGCTAAGCAAATAGAATCAAAATTGAGGAGATGTGCAGGTATTCTGGTATTGAATTTTATTTGACCCTGGCTAAAAATTGATTTCTATGTCTTCTCTCAACAAGAAGTAGTTGGAACAGTGATTCTTCATTCTTCTGTTGAAGCTTCTTTTACATTGATATATTTTCCATGACCTTTAAAAGAATATGCTAACATAAACACTAAAAGCTGAGACTTTTAAGCTGAATAACTGATGCAAATGTAGAGAAATGTTTTCATCTTAGACAATGGAGTGAAGCCCCTTTCTCAGCTGTCTGCCCTCCCTTTCGAGCCTAAACTCCATGCAGCTCTGAACTGCCTGGGGCTAACGTAAGACCTTGGGTGACAAAAATTGGTGTAAAGATACTTTTTTCAGTTCCAAAGATGATACAGGCTCCTGTTACAAATAAATTCCAAGCATATCCGTGCATATGAATGTTTTTACAGTTTTCATGGAAAGTTTATGGTCCAGGTTGACTACATAAGAACAATACTTTTGCATGTACTCGGTACCCAGTGACATTTCTTCATACTAAAGGCACCTCCAAAATGCTCACAGTTTAGCCTGGAAGTGAAGATGGCTCTCTTTTTGCACCACATCTGAAAGCAGATAGAATTATTTAGTCCCCAGCTTTCTTAGATCCTCTTCTCTTTTCTGAGGAGTCCAGCTTCAGTCAACAACCACATTACTCACTTTGTCTGCTGGCTTTAACTCAAAGTCTTACAGTTAAGAGTTATGTTCTAGCTGTGGATTTGACCCAAAGACTCTTCCTGATGAGATCCTGAACCAGTGGCCATTCTTATCACCAGGAAAAGGAGGGCAGTGCAGTGATGTATTGTTTTAAACTCTACTACTCCACTGACCTGACAGTGGGAGTCCCCAGCCCAGCTGCAAGTTGGCTCTCTGCCACCATCAGCTCTGTTTGAACAGGAAACTCTGCTTTTAACACAGAGAAAATCAATGCAGTGAGCAATGGGATGTGAGAAATTACACGCAAGCAGTATAGTTATTTAAGGAATTATTTTGTCCCCTGCATTTTCCAGCCATTTTTCCCTATTCCATTTACAAAGAAATGAGTTAAGATGAGGAACAAAATTAATCAGATGAGCAGCAGGAGAAGCCACTACTCACAATAAAAATATTTGTTCTTAAAACATGTTCACAGAAGTTTTCATTTTGGAATATTAGTTAAATTCATTTTTCCATAAAAATTTATAGAGTTTAAGGGAAACCAATAACATCATAACTAGAGAGTTTTGAGACAATTTTGATTAATGTTCAGGAATTTTAGGTCTTAAATACCCATGCTTCAGAAAAAGAAAGGAAAATAATTCCTCTGTCATGCTGACAAAGAAATCACTTAATATACCTAAAAATTTCTTGTCTAGAAATCCACAGGGGGAACCTTACATGTTGAGTAAACCTTATGTGAGAATGACAAAAACTTGTTACATGAAAAATACATGTTGCATTTATTCATAGCAGACCATCTGAACACAATATTCTTGTTCTGATATGTGAGAGAGAACCTGTAATCAGCTGACTTCATTTCATCTAGAGATAAGAGATTACTTTTATGACCTTGTTGGGGGGGAGGGGTTTTAGAAATTTATATCACATAAAAAGAAATAGAAAGCTGGAAACAAAGACTGTGTAAATTTTATGCAAAATTTCAGTCTGCCTTGAATTCCAGACCCTGTTGACAGAAACTTTGATTTTCAAATTTTACACTAAAATTCCTCAGATTTTGGCTAGTTTGATTCTTTTAAATACAAACTAATTGAAAAAGTAAGCTCTGCTTTTTGTTAAAATTGACTGTTTGTTGAGGAAGTAAAACTCAACAGACAAAAGTTCTGCCTGGTGTTTGATATTCAGATAAAACACAAAACCAGAAAACATTAACATGGCTTCAGATTTTACTGCAACCCCTTCAAAGACCTCTACCGGAAACTATCTTTTGAAGAGACACTTCATTTTATGCCCACGGAGATTGTATCTGAGTTTGGTGCCATCTACTTGTTGTGTAAAAATCACTTTAAGAACACTGCAACTCTCCAAATAAGTCTTAAAGCACATGCTCCAAAAGCCTCTATAATTACATAAAATTAAAAGATACTCTGAAAATTGTGCCAAAATAATTCTTGAATTTAAATTCAGTTTCTTCAGCTCAAAATTGCCAGTGGCTATTCTGACTATTGTTATTGGGTGTGTATCATATTGGTTTGGAATTCTACTGCTATACACCTACCACCACTTTGTGATTTATAAGAGACACATATGATGTTAGTGCTATGACATCTGGATTCTCCATCCTCACTGTTGCAGAATTCTTTATAGTGAGCCCACAATGACAGATTTAGAAAAGAATGAGAATTTAAAATGGTGTCTATTCCTCCTAAGCATCGTATATTTCAGAGGCATTAAATTGTACGAAATTTCTAGATGTCCAAACCTTGTCATAAGCTTGGCATGCAGGCAGCGCAGATGTGACAGAAGGAATATCAAGGGCTAATTTTATAGCATCAATCTGTTTGTCATCAGCATACAAATGAAATTTAGGCCCACACTGACAGATCAGATTATTGAAGAGAAGCAGGTACAGATTAAAAATCATGGCCTTGAGAAGAGAAACCTGTGTGACACCTGCAGAGAAATTTTTGTGGAACTGATCAAGCCACAGGAGGTAAGACAATCTCGTTTGGATAGAATTAAGTAGAACCAAGAAATAACACTTCAAAGCACCTCTTACAAGAATTGAGTATCTACTTATATCAAAGACAGCTATTATAGGTAGGAGGCTAACTAGAAAAAATTCTGCGTGGATTCTCAAGGAATTGCTGGTGACTGTAATGATGAAAGTTTGGTAATGTGTTGTGGTCTGAAACCAAACTAGTCCTAAAAGAGCAAGTGCCCATCAGAAGGCAAACAAACACCCATCAATTCAAAAGAATTAGCAGAAAAGCCCCAGATTATCAAATAAATTATCTAATTATAATAGAAATGAAAGTTAAAATTAATTTCAGGGTCCTATACAAGGTTTTACAGTGACTAACAAGAGTATGAATAAGTTTTCCTGAAGCAAAATTAGGATATTAACAGAGCAAATAGAATCATAGAATCATCTAGGTTGCGAAAGACCTCTAAGATCATTGGGTCCAATCATTAATGTAACACTGACAAGTCCAACACTAAACCATGTCCTCCAGTGACACATCTGCACATCTTTTAAATACCTCTAGGGATAATCACTTAGCCACTTGCCTTGGCAGTCCATTCCAATGCCTGGCAATCCTTTCTGGGAAGAAGTTTTTCCTAACAGCAATGCCTGGCAATCCTTTCTGGGAAGAAGTTTTTCCTAACAGCCAATCTAAACCTCCCCTAATGCAACTTCTCTTGCCTTGTTACTTGTGGGAAGAGACTGACTGCCACCACACTACGCCCCCCTTTCAGGAACTTGTAGAAATCAATAAGCCCCCCCTGAGCCTCCTTTTCTCCAGGTTAAACACCCCCAGCTCCATCAGCCACTCCTGACTGGACTTGTGCTCCACATCCTTTCTCAGCTCCGTTGCCCTTTTCTGGACTTACTCCAGCACCTCAATGTAGTGAATGGCCCAGAACTGGACACAGGACTTGAGGTTTGACCTCACCAGTGCTGAGTACAGGGCAAAAATTACTCCCTAGTACAGCTGACCACATGATTTCTGATCTAATCCTATCAAATGGGTAACTGTTTTTGAGGAGACCTGACAGTGGCTATTTCCATGGGTTTGATGCACTGTTTAGTTTAACCATCAGCTTAAGTACAAGAAACAGGAAAAACATAAAGAGCAATGAGGACATGATCATCTGCTGTTTTGAAGAGAAAAAGTACCAAATCCTAGCCAAAAAATAGGAAGGTCTGAGAGTAGGTTACTTCATTACTAAGAAAATCAAAGCAATTTGTCACAAGTGGTAGAAAGCACTCCCAGTTTACCTTCAAGTTTTTACAACTGTAGCAGAGGAATCAATTAATCCATGTAAGTGTATGCCCAAAAGTGAAAGCATTTTCCCATGCTGTAATTAGTATAATGACTGATAAATATCCAGTGGTTACACATTGATAATAGATAACAAAGGGCTGATTATTGAGCCCTGGGGATGCCTCAAGTCTGACTCCACATGGATGATTAAAAGTTGTCTGTAGGGTGTTAAATCTATTAGAAGCATTCAAGTGTAGTACAAGTAATTCCCAGACATGTTTCAAGAGTAGAAAACAAAATTTCACGGTTTGTAATATCAAATGTGGCAGTAAACTTATAGAGAAAGGAAAGGAAAACCCTTCCCACAGTTTGTCAGCAGACCATTTTTCATTTTACTCGGCTAGGAGGAACTTCAAGGCAGACTTGAGATATTCTTCACCAGCTCACCAGCTTTGTTCCAGTTGAGCAAAACCAAAACAAGTCTCTCATACATGAGTACTTGGGCAAAAATTAGAGAAATTGAAATTAATTTGTCAAACAAAAAAAAAAAGCCAACACCAAAATCAGAAACAACAGGAGAAAATTAAACAAAAAACCAAAACCCAAATCAACAGAAAAGGATGAAAACTATTGTCTCATAATGTGATTCATAATAGGCAATGCAGTGGACAGAGAGACAACTACATCAGACAGATGAAATACTAAAGAAGGGTACCTGAAATATTTTTCTTTTCAGTGTTGAGTACATAAGTAGAAATAGACATGGAGAATCAGACATCTCAATGAAGCTTAATTCAATTCTTTACAGTTGTAGATGTCATTACATGTTTATGGACAATTGTCTAGTTGCTTTCATTAAAGAGGATCAATGAGGCACACATCTATTATATTATGGATTTTTATGATGGCCTTTTATATGATGAAGCCTGTGTTGGCCTTCAAGAGTATCTGCTTTTGCAGCTGATTCTATCCTCATTTTCCTTCTGAATACTTTCCTTCTGGAGCTTCCTTCTCAAAGATGAGTTTCCACAACCACTTTTACTAAGTTGAATCATTCTGAAAAAGTAAAATAGCTTTCCTAGGTGTAGGGATCAAATCAAATAAACCCTGTTTCTGTAGCCAAATTGATTTCCATGAGAACAGAATGAAGGGGAAATTCTGGATTCTGGGCATGTTTGCATTGTGTTTGCATTCTGGGTATCTTCTGCATCAGCAATTCTGACAGAGCCCTGAAAGCAAGCCAGAGTCCAAGACTGTTTCACATTTCAAGAATGAAGCATACCTGTGTTTCTACAGACGGTCATAATCTACTTTATTACTGGTTCCATAATTCTGGTGTTCTGTCTGTGGTTCATTTCAGCCTGAAATGTGCCTAGGGCTCTACTTGCAGCTTGGTGCTGCAAGGCTCACCATCCTGGGAGGTGAGATACAGGCAACTCAGTCCCCTCACAGAGCACAAATCTGAGAAATTTCTCTCCTTGTCATAATACACATGGATGTTTTAAAACTTTTTTCCCCTTGTGCTAATGACAGTGCAAATACTAAGGGCCACCTCTCTCACATGCACCAAAACTACGATTACTCCATTAAGATAGCTCCATACTCCATTAAGATAACTCCATTAAGAAAGCAGCTCTTTTCTATTAATGCTGAAGCTATCTGTGGGATGCATTGTATGTAGGATCATGTACAATGATCCTATGTACAATGTTTTTGTGTTTATGCACAATGTTTATATTTATTATACAATGTGCTCTGTGTTTATGGACCTGCCTTAAACCAGAATTCAGGATAAATGTGTAAAATATAAGTGATAAAGGAAATTCCTCTTAAATGAAGAAAAGTAAATCTTAGTAGCACAAATAAATTTTTTTAATTACACTGGGGTCAGCTTACAGAATAAGATGCATTGGGAAATGATCATTGTGCTGCTATTATGCAAATCTGTAAGGATGTTTTATCAGCCTTGCATGATAGCACCCTGTCCTGCTGCCTGGCCAAGATTTCAAAGAAAGTATGAAGGAATCAAACAGAACTTGAATGTTTCCTGTGATACAGGAAAAAAAAAAAAGCTGTGATTAGTATAATTAATTAATGGACATTTGTAATCCATTCTTGTAACACCATAGGAAAAGACATCTCAAGGTCCTTCCCTGTTCAATGTATTGTATTAATTTGCATAACAATTGCTCATTGTACTGGATAATACAGTTTTTCCTAAAGCTGGTTAATAAGGATCCCAGCCTCTTCAGAAAGGTGCTGTAACTTTTGATTGCCCTCAATGGATTAAGACAAAAATGAGAAAAATTTCTTTTTCAGGGCTGTAATCATTATATGTGTCCCCTGTCTGCATGTACTTGGATTATGGTACAGCACTTTGACCTCAGAGAGCATCAGGAGGGGGTAGGTCCACAAGGGAAGGTGGGGCTGACAGCAAAATCTCTGATGAAAGGTGCAGGTTCAGCCATAGCCCACTGATCACCAGACAGCCTGTAGTGATGTGAGTGGTCTGCAATCAAGCTGGGAAGTCAATTCAGCAAGGCAAGGTGAGGACTGGTTTGCTGAAAGGCCAAGCACATCATAACAACAGCATAGCACAGACATGAACCAAGGGCAGGGGCCTGGGCTTCAGTGCAGCCCCTGAGACAATGGGTGAAGCATGTGTGCTTGGAGGTCCTAGTTTTCACACCTTTTTCCTTATGGCATGGGTGTTTCCCCAGCAGTCAAAAAGGCATGCAGTTCTGGCAGATCAGAAGTGACCTTGAGCACAGGAAGCCAAGCCTCTGGGAAGTACGGGGGGCAGAAGAGGTCACAGAGGAGGCTTATGGAAAAAGATAGTTATAAACTCATCAGAATAATCGAAGCCTGTTGGCGAAATCAGGGCTCTGACACTTGTTAAGGAAATAAAACTTTTATAAACAAGTATCCTTTCTAAGTGCCTAAGTCACTTTAGCTTTGGTTTTTTCATTGTTTATATGCAGTATACTACAGTATTAGCATACATCATCTTTGGTCCACAAAGTTTCTGTTTAACTCAACAGGAGTTGCTTGCAGAGGTCAATGATTTAAAAAAAAATGTTTTTTTCAGATTTATAAAATGTGCGACATAGGGCCTTATATTCATCTTCTTGGAGGCAATATGGCTTATCAACTCTACATAACTTCCTAGAAAACACTGTACCTCACAGGAGCGCATTGTGTAAGAAAATTAGGAGTTTGATCACTGACCCACTTCATGATTCAGTTTCATAGACTGAGTTTAACTCTGTGACAGAAAGAACTTTGTTAATACTGTTTGAACTATTTATTAGTCCATTTTAGAAATCTCATTGTTTTTCAATATGATTAATACAATGCTTAACAAGGGAATTTTTCCACAGAAAATCAATTTTCTGCAATATTATTGTGTTCCTGCATAGAACAATAAAACTGAAAAAATGTTTCTTATTATCATTGATTTGACTATGGTATGCTTTATAGTTTGGATTTCTCAGTGTGTCAACTAATTAGATCCACAAATTACTAAGAAAATTCAACTGCTTCCAATTGATTGTTATGAACATATAAAATAGTTTCCAGATCATCTAAAAATGAAATATGACCTTTTAAATGTTTAAACTTTACTTCCCTTTTTTGTGAGTCATGATACTCTGGTTTATGTTCCATATTAT
Organism: Monarcha castaneiventris obscurior; assembly: GCA_026261815.1. Classification (NCBI taxonomy): domain Eukaryota; kingdom Metazoa; phylum Chordata; class Aves; order Passeriformes; family Monarchidae; genus Monarcha; species Monarcha castaneiventris. Next base: position 9,179,061 of record JAMPIT010000624.1, on the reverse strand, counting down.
GTTCCTGTTGAAGCACTGTTCAGACACTTAAGATAAGCTCCATGCTTAAAAACATGTTCAATTTGATTGTAAAGTATGCATTCAGATTATAATAAGTGTTTCATATGAACGTAGAGATTAAGTCTCTTAACTGGCAAATGGGGAGCCTGTCCACCCCAGAGATCAGGCTCTTTCACTTTTTCTGTTCTGAGCCTGAATGCCACAGTAATTTCAATTCCTAAATTAGGCAGTTTAAACACACCCCTGAGTCAATTACACAAAGCCAACACTTCAAAGTCAGGGTAAGTGGCTGCACAAATGTCTCCTTCCTCCTCTCCCCAGCACACACACACACACACACAGAAGCCCATAAACGACCTTGAACACACACACTGCGGACTGCTCCAAAGCCATCAAAGCCAGCTGAAACTCTTCTGCTTACTTCAGCTGGTTTTGGATCTTACATTTGCATTTGTAAAACAGTTCTGCTCAGTTCTGAAATCTAATAGGTCACATCTGTGCAAATCCTGAAACAAGCATACAACAATTAAAAAAAAAAAAAAAAAGAAAAGTCATACAGCTTTCTAAGCCATGAGGATAAACTGCCAAGTTTTACCTTGTCCTGTTCCCAATTTTGTGCTCAAATGTACTAGATATAGCACAGTCCTATTACAATCATTGATAGTGGAAGGCACTTCAGCACTTTCAGGAGCGCAGCTCCCTTTAGAAGAAATCACAGGCTCGTAGCACATAGTGAAGAAGTTACTCAAGAGATCACTCACCCTTGCTTCTGACCCATTAGCAATAGACTGTTCTGTAGGCTGCTCTTAAAAACTTGAGATGATGGAGATTCCACAGCTCTCCAAGGCAGTATGATCAAGGCTTCTCTGTGTCTGCAGCTGGGAAGAAGGAGCTCCTGCTTCTAAGCTCAGAACTTTCTTTCCAGTCTCTGGCAGAAAAGAGCAGGACAGTACTTTCTCTTCCTGGCATCCCCTTACACACAAGAAAACTTTTGTCAGGTTTCCTCAGGTTTTCTTTTTTCTCAATTGATGTTGTAACAACTGGCTCAATGCCAGTTGCTCCAACTTTTCTCATAGGTCATGTTTTCTGGATATTTTATCTTCTTTGTTGCTCTCTTCTGTGCTCTCTCCAATTGTTTTGCCTTTTCATCAAACATTGTGTGTTAAATTGGAGATTGCCTTGATGCCTGGTTTCAGTAGAGGATTAAACTATCAAAATATTCTCTAGACATCTCATACCATCTCATATATATTTCTATTTTCATTGGACTTGCAAAGGAAGGGGAATATTTCATGTCTCACATTTCTTAGGACACTAAGCAGAGTACATCAGATCACAAAGTTTGTCAACAATATATAACCAAATGCTAGGTATTGACCTAGGTCTACTTTGGTGTCATAAGATTCCAGTAATTCAGTTCAGACTGCTGTTGGTTGTCTTTCAAGAGTTAATTTCTTCTGCATATCCTCCAACCATCCTATGTTGGATGTTGGATTTTGCACATCTTTCAGTCAGATGAGTTTGAAATCTGTGTAATTTGCTATTTTTCATATTAGTCTTGAACTAAAATACCTACTACTTTGTGACACAGAAGAGAAGGTGGGAAGAAAGAGATCTTTTCTTAGCACTAAATTGTTAAAATATGTTAGAGGAAATGAGTGCAAAAATGATGTGGCTTTCATATGTTGCAGAGTTGACTCATAAGCTGAAGAAAAGTGGTTGAGAAATATGATCAAACAATGTTTTAGTGACCTATTAATCTAATGAGACTCCAAAGAGGAACTGCAAAGATGAAAGATTAGCTGGAAAGAGGAGCAATTGTGGTTGATAGTGAATACAAAATGAAATACTGTATGTGGCTGTAACTTCATACCTAGAGTCATAAATATATACACATTCTGTTTGCATGAGCTTTCCACACAATTCCCTTGGGAGTTAGTGAAGAATTTGCTTTTCCAAAAGAAAGCTTTGGTAATTTTATATACCGTCTTTTCTTTTATGAAGCAACCTCCTTTCATTTACCCAAAAGGAAAAAATGAACAGTTAATTATTCTAGTTCTCTGTGTATAATGCATGGTGTGCATTTGTGAAAGGACCCAAAGCTGGTAAAACAAAAAATGTAGGAGTCACTCGGCAGCTGGAGGCCTCTTCCCTTCATTAATATGATGACTTACTTGTCACAGAAAGCAGTGCTTACAGTACATGCATTTGTGGCTATATTTGATATGTTGCCTCACGGACACAGAAGCAACATATCCAGAAAGACCTTCACAGAACCTTAGTGTGACCTTTGCAGGTTCTGGCAGCATTTTCACAGGAAATATCTAAACACCAGTACAAATAAAGAAGCAGACTTGTGTTCTGACTACACTAGAACATACTCAGATAAATTCTTATATAAATTCTATTAAACAATCCACAGAATTAACAAACAATCAGGTTGCTGTTGTCATTTGCATTTCAGCTTTCAAAAACACCACTTCATTGTATACATGGTAGCATTAAAACCAGATTCTTCATGGACTTAAATATCTAAAGATGGGACTATCTACATGTATAACATTGCATAGACAACTGTGTGAATGCTCAGATTCTCAGTTATATGAACAGTGATGTCCTGTATAACAAGGTTTCCCCTTATCAATCAAAGGGAACAAAAATACTATGTAAACAATTTAATTTCAAGAGAAAAACAAGATTTAATGGAAGACTATTTTTGAAGCATTAATTAAAGCAGTGTTGCAGCTTGTTTTTTATTCTTTACATTCATCTCTAAAGTAATTTTTACAAAGTTGATTAAAAGACTACATCAATTTACTTTTAAATCAGAAATTAAATGTTTTGAGGAAAATATTTTACTTAAAAACACACCTGTTTTCCATGATTTGAGAGAGAAACCTGTTCACATAATTTTGCTATTTTTTCGAATTAAATGCTAATGCTACTACAAGCATAAATTGGTATTAACCTCATTTGTGAAAAACTTAAATATTTATTCCTCATATCCAAGACCTTTTTCCCTCATGTTCTTATCCCATTCCTCACTTTTGCCATCACCTTTCATAAGCACCACATTTACTACAGGCTTGAGCAAAACTTATATTAACATCATGCAGGTAGTGCTGGTTTTGCCCTTCATTGTGAAGCAGAAGTTCACATACATCACTGTTAAATGAGGATAAGATATTTGAAAACCTGTTAATTTGCTGGGGGAGGTACATAAACATGCTGAACACAGAAATCACAAAGATGTTTTAGGAAAGTTTACAGAACTTTTAATTAAAGTACCATCTGCTATGTACAGACATAAAAGAATTTCTTGGACAGAATATGCACAGAGGCATTATGCAATAAGCTTTGCTTCTTCCTGACACCCATCTCAAGTAGTGCAGTGTTTCTTTTCCTCATAGCTGCTCCAGGCCATGGTCTTTCTTGGGTTGCATTGCCATCCTTGTATGCCCAGCTATACCCTGTCAATATGTCCTTCCTTTCATGCCACAGTTCTCACTTTTACACTGTGAGTAGCACAGGGGCAGCTGCATCAATACTATTTTGTCTCAGATGTAAGCATTCATTTTTCTAATGGGTAATTCAATGGAACTCCCTCTAGTCAAATCGTTTTGTGTCGGCAGGGAAAATTTACATGAGTTTCACATGGCTTCACTCATGGAAGAACTACAGTAGCCAGGTAGAAAGTAGAGCAGCATGATCTCTCTTGCCATCTACTGACTTCTGCCAGAACTTCTGCCAGCATTTCTCCCCACAGATGTCCCTTTCCCAATGACGATGAACAGTAATGACTGACAATTAAGTGGGACAATGTTAGCATGAACTTTGCTTTACAAAGGAACATTTTTTGCAACTACTGGCAAATACTTAATTGCCTATTGATATTGTCAACAAATAAACAAGGTGCGGTGTCTTTTCTTGGATGTTCAGTACAAGTCATGATAATCAGCTTATATAGGTACTCTGGACTTCAAGTGACTTCTCTTAGGAACTGAAGCATTTAGGAAACATCAAGACAAATAGTTCTAGATCATGGAAATGACAAGGTTGGAATGTGTTATCAGTCATTTTTGCTATAGAAATTGGAGAGGAGGGCCTGTTAAGGGAGACGAATTACATTACCTGTACACAGCAGCCTTTAAAACATGCTTTGATAGAGAAGCATGTTTCTGTGATTATCATTATTATTTACAATCAAGTTGGAATTGATTGCTAATTCTGCAATTGTTGCAAAAAGCTATTAAATTAACATAAATCTGTTTACAGTATTTGCTGCACTCTGGGTTTAATCATGAATAATAATTTATATTATTAATAGAAGTTATAGTGATACTATAAAGATCATTTATTTGAATTTACATTTTTTTAAAGGTCATCAGGATTAAAATTTAAGAATGATCTACTCTGATTATCAAGTACAGCAGCATAGTATTTTGCCATCTAGAATATGTGACCACTGATCCTTACTTTTGAATTTTAGTTCATTGATATTTTGGGATTCTGGGATGGAAATAGCTGTGATTTCACAAGAAACTTGAGCATATGAATACCTTTGATTATATGAGCAAATGTGCTGAAATCACTGATATATAAAGTTATGGACATATTTAAATATTATGCCGGTCTATGGTCTCAGAGAAGCAATGGATTATGGCCCTTGTGAATTCTATTTCCTACACTAAAAATCTGAATTTTACTCACAGAAAGTTATTCCAGAGTTAAAATTGACAAAATGAAAAACAACCCAGACTTTGAAGACAGTAAGTTCAGTAGGAGTGGAATTAATTCTGTTTAAAATCTACTAATTTTGATTTTTTTTTTATATTCAAGTGAGTTAAAAATTGGAAATTTATGAAACGTAGAAAAATGGAGCTGTCAAATATTTGCAATTTCAAAGTGATTGAAGTAACATTTTTCTGAAGCAGAACTTTTTAAAAATCTCATCAAGAACAGTACGAGTGTTCTTATAATTCTTTTACAGGAATCTGCAGGAAATTACAGTTTTCATTGTACTACATATTAGTATTAATTAAGATATCATTGAAAATGAAGGATGGTTTAATTCAACTAATGCTGCAATCATTTTAATTAGTTTTAATGTTAGATGGCCTGAAAGATAAAAAGATATTAGATATTAAAACACAAGAAAAGTTACAGCTGAGGTCATTGTTTCTGTATTTCTGACCTTGAGTGAATGTTTCATTCCTCCATTTTTCCAAAAGTGCTAACACATTTGCATGAGTTTCTATCATATAACCTTTAGAACGAGTTACCCTTTAAAAAATTTACTAGTACTATTTTCATACGCACTCACCTGTAAAACTAAATATCTTACTCATTGAAAGCATAGGGCAAGGAAGAGCAATAAAAATTTTCTGAGGTAAGTTAAAAATGGTTTTCTGTTTCTATAAAATAACTCCTCTCTACATTTTCTTTAAAATGTCATGACTTCAAAGTTTGATAGCTGACAGGCCTGCAGGGTTAGAAGGAAGGTCTGTGAGTCCAATTGCAAAGCTGAGGATTTTTCCCTTTACAAGTTATTGCCTCTCGCCCTGCAGGACTAGTAGCTATTGGACTTAAAAGCAGTGACATTTTTAAATACAGAGTAGATGTTACTGGCTTAGGATTAAAACTTGACCATTCTGAGGGTCAGGAGGTATTATTTTATAGAGAAAAAGGAAATGCTGTGAAGAAAAGAAGCAAATATTTTTATAAGTGCTTAACAGTTAGGATCATGCACAGAATCAAAAGTGTGAAGCCATCGATAGGGTAAATCTAAAAGTAGACCTTATGAAGTATACTCAAAATCAGACGAGATACAATAACAAATATCTCTACTGCAGCATCTATTATGTATATATATATATATATATATATATATAAAATAAATACTGTATAATATATATAATAAATATATAATAAATATATATATAATAAAATACTGTAATACATTTCAGGATGCGAGTGTACTTGTAAAATCCCAATTCTACACTATAAATTTAAGGACATAAGAAATTCTCTCTCATATGAGATAAAACATTAATTCAAAGCAATAAAGATTGAATTCTGCTCAACGTCCACTTATGTGGTGCCAAGAAATTAAATTTGTAAATTTAGGATGTCATAGCACCTCAACTTTATATTGAGACACAGCTAAGATACTGCTGTCTCAGCACTATGTTTTGGGTTTAATATGCCGATAGAACCATAGAATCATAGAATTAGTAAGGTTGGGAAAGACCTCTAAAATCTTCAAATTCAACTATTAAGGCATTGCTGCCAAGTCCATCACTATACCATGTCCCTAAATGCCACATCTACAAATCTTAACTCGAGGAGGGGTGAGTCCATCACTTCCTTGGGCATCCTACTGTATTGCTTGACTAGCCTAATCTTTCCTAATGTCAAATCTGGACCTCCCCTGGTGCAACTTCAAGCCATTTTCTCTTGCCCTGTCACTTGTTACTTGGGAAAAGAGACTGACTCCCACTTCACTGCACCCTCCTTTCAGGGAATTGTAGACAGCAACTCCTTTTCTCCAGGCTAAACAACTGCAGCTTCCTCAGCCACTCCTCACAGGACTTATGCTCCACACTCTTCACCAGCCTTGTTGTCCTTCTCTGGACACACTCCATCACCTCAATGTCTTTCTGGTAGTGAAGGGCCCAGACCTGGACACAGGATTTGAGGTGTGGCCTCACCAGTGCTGAGTGCAATCACTTCTCTGGCCCTGTTGGCCACACTATTACTGGTACAGGCCAGGATGACATTGGCCTTCTTGGCCATCCAGGTGCTCTGCTGGCTCATGTTTAGCTGCTGTCAATCAGCAGCCCCAGGTCCTTTTCTGCTGAGCAGCTTTCCGGCCACTCTACCCCAAGCTTGTACCACTGCAGGGGGTTGTTGTAACTGAAGTGAAGGATTTGGAACTTTGCCTCATTGAGCATCATGCTGTGGTTCTCAGCCCATCAATTCAGTCTGTCAAGATCTCTCTGTACAGCCTTCCCACCCTGCAGCAGATCAACACTCCCACCCAAATTGGTGTAGTCTGTGAACTGATTGAGTTCAATTCCCTCATCCAGAACATCAATAAAGATTTTAAACAGGACCAGCCCCAATACTGAGAACTGAGAAACTCCGCTAGTGACCATTCGCAAACAGGAATTTGACTCCGTTGACCACAACTCTCTGGGCCCAGCCATCCAGACAGTTTTTATGCAGCAAACAGTCCATCCATCCAAGCCATAAGTAGCCAATTTCTTCAGGACAATCCTGTGGGAGACAGTGTCAAAGGCTTTACTAATTTCCAGGAAATCTACATCTGTAGCCTTTCCCTTATCCACTAGGTAGGTCACCTGGTTGCAAACAATCAGGTTGTTTAAGCAGGACCTGATTTTCCCAAACCTACGTTTGCTGGGCCTCATCCCCTGGTTACCCTGTACCTGCCGTGTGATGGCACTTAGGATGATCTGTTCCATGACCTTTCCAGCACTGAGGCCATGCTGACAGGCCTGTAGTTCTCTGCAGCCTCCTTCTGGTCCGCCTTGTAGCTGGAAGTCACATTTGCCAACTTCCAGTCAGCTGACACCACCCTGGTTAGCCAGGAATGCTGGTAAATAACTGTAAGTATATTGGTGCACACTTTCACCAACTCCCTCAGTACCCTTTAGTGGATTCCATCTGTTGCTGATGTGTTTTTTAGTTGTCTTTTACAGAAGTAGCCAGATTAAGTTCTACTTGGGCTTTGGCCCTTCTAATTTTCTCCTTATGTAACCTCACTACATCCTGGTAATCTTCCTGAGTCGTCCGCCCTTCTTTCAAAGGTGATACACTCCCTTTTTTTACCCTGAATTCCAGCTAAAGCTCTCTGTTCAAACAGACCAGTCTTCTCCTCCAGTTTGTCTTTTGGCACATGGTTTTGTCTTTTGGCCCACGGTAATGGCCTGCTCCTGCATCTTTAAGATTTCCTTCTTGAGGAATGTCTGGTCTTCCAGAACTCCTTTTCCTTTTAGGACTTTGGTGACACTTCCAAGCTAGATGGACCATTGTCCTTGCTGTTGTTCAGTTTCACTCGCAAAGCCTCATGCTATTATGCCAGGACCCCTAGAAAGTCACAGAGAAAATTTGCCTGCTGTTCTAGGCAAGAACTTGTTGCCATTGCTCCCTATCTCTTAAGTAACTGTGTTCAGCAGGGGAAAAGTGGACAGGGAATCCACCATATTGTGCATCCTGTCTGCCTGTCAGGCCTGTCACAGGGAAAGTAGGGTGAAATTCCGGTGGTCTCTCTCTCTCTTTCATGCTCTTTCAGTAATCAAAGGGAGTTCCTCTACCTGGGTGCATCTCCCACAGGTGTGCTCACTCCTTCCTTCCACAGAGCACACTGCAGCTGACTCCTGGGTGTCAGCACGTTCCCCCCGGAGCACTGTGCATCAGTCATGCTGGGTGCAGAGCTTAGAGAGGATGTAGCTTTCTGCCAGATGGATGCCACTGCTTCCTGGTTGAGCTTGCAGGGCTTCTGTGCCCCTCCTACATGCTCTGCACCAGCTGCCATGCCATGCCATGCCCTGACTGGTAGTGCTCCCCGAGGGATTCTTTCATGGACAGATGGAGCTTGGTCACTGTTGCTTCTGGCCCTGCCCAGGTCTTGTCAGCCACTACCACACAAGCTCCTGGCAGCTGTTTTAGCTCCCCTGATATTCCCCTGGTTTGGGAAACCCCATTGTGCACTGTGCCAGAGAGCTCCACTGCCATTTGTGCCAGCAGTGGAGATGCTCATCTCAGCGACTTATATGCAATGTGAAACAAGCAGCAAACTGAAATGTGATTCATTTGAAAGCAAATCTTTTAAACCAGGAATAATAATTTAAGCATAAACTGGGCTGAACAGGCAAAAGATTAGTCTAGCTCCAGCATCCTGCTTGCTACAGAGCCTGTTAACAAAAGCCTAGAAGAGTGCTTAATAGCAAGGTACTTATTTAGTAGCTATTTCCCTGGTATGCATCCTAAATTCCAACAGGTTTGGGATGTACAGACAGATTTTTTATCTTTGTGTGCTGTAGCCTAAAAAGATTTTTTTCTCTGTGAGTTTATCTAATTGCTCTTTCTGTTCACATAATCTTCTGTCATTTATAACTTCCTGTGGTGACAATTTCCATCGTTTAGCTATACCCTGTAAGAAAAAAAATGCCTCCTATTGTTTGTATTAAATATACAACCTAATAACTTCATTTAATGCCTTCAGATCATATATTACAAGGAATAACAGTCACTTCTGGTTCACTTTCATGGCACTGTTACAAACATTATCAGACCTCCCTTGACCACCTCTTACCCAGAGTGGAGGGACTTACCTTATAGAAGCTGTCCCATGTCCTCCAGTCCCATGTCCTCCAGAATCCCTCTAGTTCCACTAGGTCTGTTAGAGTTAGGAAGAGATCAGAACTGCATACTGCATTCAAAATGTGCACATACCACAGACTTTTTTAGAGCAGTGGAGTCATATTTTCTGTTTTGCTATTTCCAAACCCCTGCAGAAAACTAATATAACTGAAGAACACATCATGTACTTGACATGCTCAAGCATCTTTGAATTAAAATATACACATGAGTTTTCTCCAGTGCATAGTCAATAGAAAGATGTTTGCTTATATGTAATTTTAGATATCATTTAGCTGTCTGAGAGATCAAAATATAGTGCCAGGTTCTGATGGGAGTTATACTGAGGATAATCCATTGAAGTTGACAGGTCCAATCAATGTACAGCATGCACTGACATGAGGTGGATTCATGACATTCCCTGAATACTACACATGCACAGAAAATAATTGCATCTGCTCTCATTATATAATTTCTAGGAGATATATTCTAGTTAGTAAGTTTCATGTACTAAGTAGTCTGTGTATAATTCAGATCAAGTAGTGTAATCCAAATTAATTGTATTCTGTATTTATTGCACTTTTAAAACATCAAGTAGCGTGAGAACGTAACAGAATGCAAATTACTTCAAAATGTAAGAAGGCTTGGTAGCAGTTTCTCTTTGCAGTACTGTGTGTGACTGAAGGGAGAGGCATTTCAGATTTGGAGTTTTCAGCTAAAGTATGCCACATCTATGTGACACACCACAGACAGACAGACATCTTGTGATGTGCCTTTCATGACAATGAGAGTTGATACCACTCTGCAAAAACGGCAACATTAACTGAATAATTTTGCTGTATATGTTTTAGATACATATATTTTCAATATCATAAGTGATACAGTGCTGTAAACATCAAAAGTACTGTAAGCATCTCTACCTCTATGTGGAGACAGAAGGAAATAAGTATAGCACTGCGTTTGGTTGTACTTTCTTTTGAACCTGTAAGTAATTTACCTTCACATTTTGTTTTTGGCCTTCAGTCCTAGAGCTGATCTCTGCCTTATGCTGACATTCAGGATGACACTGTCTGTCTCTCAAGACTTTCAGATGAAAGCTATATAATCATTAGTGTATTAACACTGATTATTGTAGGACAGTTTTTTCAGTCCTTTTCCACCACATCTGAAGACTGAAGACTATATCAACTTTGTCAGTGGACAGAAGATAAGCCCATTGTTACAGCTCTTGTACCTGCAGAGTATTGATGCTGTTTCCCATCAGGAGGACACACACAAACAAAAAAATTCTCAGGAGATGGAGGTGGATAGGCTAGTAATCCTCACTCATTTGTTGAGACAGGCACTTTTTTGGCACCTACTTAAGGCACATACTCCCCAACACCTCCTCTATCCCCTTTTTTTAGACTGTGAAAAAAAGCACTTGTCCAATCTCTTAACCAATTTATTCAGTTTTTAATGCCAGCAGTCACATTTGTCTAAACATTCTAGCTGGCATGTGACTAGCTGAAGTGGATTTACCAGAGGAGTAAGAGGACTTAAATCCTGTATTGTTCAGTGCAGTAAATTTTTCTGAGACTTCCAGATATTCTGTCATTACAAATGCAAATTATCTGTTGCATTGTGACTGCATCAAATATATTGTACACATGCATATTAAATTTGAAGCATGTCCACAGAATCCACCTGTGGGCCTTGAGGACCACAGTGGCCTCCTCTGCAATACATGCCCTTTTACTATTGAGTGGCCACAGCCCCTAGCACATAAAGCTCCCTGTTCAGATGTGGCACAGTGCAGACCACCACGCTTTCCCCAGAGTCTGCTTTCATGTTTTGTGCAGTGTGATGCACATGTCCTTCTTCCATGCACTCCTAGCCAAAACCTCAGTGAAATACTTTAGATGTTATCTCCAGAGATTATCATCATCAGCTGGGTTTTTTTTAGGCAACACTACCATTACACAGGTGTGAAGTGGTATTAAAAACAAATTGGTTAGCTGTAATTTACCTTTGTGGGCAGTTGGTTGGTAAATAAAAACACTCAGGAAGATTCAGATGAGCAATCCCTCACATAGCTCGACTCCAGAGAGGTTACATTCAAACCATTTTGAGTTTGGAAGCTGAGCAGACACATTAATAAGTCCTGGAGTAATAAACCTGACTGAAAGACAAGAACCTCAGGGCTAAGACTAACTTAGAAGAGTCTAAAATATACACTAAGGAGGTGTCTCTTGCATCTTCTTTTTCTTTTAACAAGAGAATCTCCATTTCTTAAATCTGTACTTGACTTTATTTGATTCTGTAACCACAGTGATATTCCCAAATCTTAAAATAAAAGTGAAAATTGTTAAGACAAAAAAGATGCATTACTTTATAATGATACAGAAGTTAGGTCTGTGAATTATAGAGTTTTCAATATGCACCTTACATCTACCTGCTTAGTGACATCTGGATTGTTTTGTTTTGGTTTTTAACCATATCATAAAAACTATAAAGAAGCTTTGTGCTTAGCTGTATTGCATTAGATTTGCTCTTAGGTAGGCATATATAAAGTCACTGCATCTCAACTTCTTGCTCAGATTTGTTTCATTGCCCCATTTTAATTTTTTTCAGTTATTATATAAGATAGGGAGATACCCACCACTCAATCCTTAATGGGCTTTGCCAGATCCCCTCTCCAGCCATTGTACAACTCTGGAGAATCCAGAGGTTCTTATGAGTTCTTTGTTAAGCTGTTTTGGCCAGCAAGTCTTTCTTCTAACATGCTCAGAAGAGCCTTAGCAGCAACTCTCATCGAGTTACTTAGACTGGTCTTCTCTCTGTCGGTCTTGACTGTGGCCTTTACTTAAGAGTGAATTGGCTGATACATAAAACACGGACAGCACATGTATAAAGACGTTTTTTGTCTGATAGTTCAATGGTTAGAAATCTCACCAAAGATGGGAGAGACTTACACAAGGTGAAGTCTCATTATCGCAAGATTCAGAACGTTTTCAAGAGGAATGAATCTCTGTGCTGTAAGAATGAAATCTCCATGCTATAAGAATGAAATGGGCATTTTGGAGTAAGGAAGATACTCTAATTCCCTCTATTAAACATTAGTCCTATTCCTTTCTATTATAACTAAATATTGATTATCTGAAAGGAAAAGACTGGTCTGTTATACATTCTGTAGTTAAGGTTTTCGCTGAAGTACCTAACCAGAGATGTTAAGTATCAGTCCCTACAACCCCCTGTGACCTCAGATTGGCTAATTACTATGTGTCCAATCTCAGTCAAGAGCCACTAGCAAGTTACATGCCTTTGTCCCACTGAGGTATTTGTATCAAATGTGTTTTTAATCTGCAGCCTGATAACCAGTAAAAGATCTGGCGCAGATTCAGTCAGGATGCATGCTGACTCACCAAAGAGAGAATAGGGAGATAAGGATTACTCTTATTGAAGCAGTTGTTAATTGGCCAGTCAGGTACAAAAGATAACATCTGATCTAAAGAAGAGACATCTCTAAGAAAGAAAAAGAATACTTATTTTAATTAAAAAGGGTGGTCAGATAATCTCCCAAATAAAAAAGAAATCAATGAATTTGAAGAAAAACAGATTAGATCTGTTTAGGCTTCTGGGAAGGATTTACAAAAAAGGACTGGTTATAAAAAGCAAATGTCTTACACAAGAAAAGGACATAACCTGGGGCCTAACATACGGAGAAAATAGAACTCTTTATAAACTGAATTATTAAGAAATCTTGCACACTAACATCTGGATAAAAGGGGAGACATAATCTCCATGTCAGTAGAGCAAATGTCAGTTTTATTTTGTTTTGTTATGGTTTTTTTTTTTAGTTATAAATATTTGTAGCTTTGTCCTATTTTTTGATTGGTTGTTTTTTTTTTATCTCAATCTGGCTTGAGTTAAGTTTGTTTTCAAAGTGTAAGGAGACAGAAAAAGATTTTACTCCTTTCTTTAAAAATTGTACACTAAGGCAATAATTTATCTCCAACTACCATAGCCCACAGCATGTTCTTCAGAGAGCCCATGGGTAACAGTTGTAGGATACACAGTAGGATTGTGTAAGAGCAGCAGGTGGTATCACAAGATACAGGGGAGGAGATGCTGACAACTATGAGGGCTCTTAGTCATGCAGCTAAGATGTGAAGCAACAAATATCTGAAGGACCTGAGGATCTTTGGAGAAAATGCAATACTGGTGTTTGAATGATCAATCTGCAGAGTAAGTAACACTGAATGGAGCAGGAACTGGAATGCAGATGCCAAACCCTGTCTCCTCCCAATATGCCTACAAAGTCCATGCTTTGCTTTACTTCCTGGCCCAATGCATAATTCTACTTCAACAAGGGGTGAGGGTACTCTTACACCAGAATATGCTCTAGTTTGGAGTTAGGTCATGTGCTGCAAATCTATTCCACACCCCTCAAAAACACCAGGAAATTGAACTCACCTCTTCTATCTCAGAGCCATTCAGCTGTGAGATAAAAGGGAGACTCTCCACTGTCCATCTTTGAGGTGAACCTAACTCTAGATTTTGAAAGGTGTGTAAATATCTAGCTCCAAAGCAGAGCTCAGCTCTCTTATGCATCACTAGAGCAATGAGCACCATTTCAGTGTCTGACCACTTAACATATTTGCTTCTGCCATTCTTATTTCATGGCTTAACCTTTTTCCTACATTATATTCATATGTCTGGAGCAGAATCCAAAGCATGCTCCGAGGAGGTTGGACATGTACTGGTTTTAGTTATATCTGCCCATAAAATGTAGGATAGCATAGGATGTTGTGACAGTAACACTGATGGAAGCCAAATCTCTTTTCTTCCCCTCAGTTCTGTTTCACATCTGTTCCTCTCCCTGCTGGTCATGCTGGCCTTGAAACTTGAACTAATGATACTGCGCTTTATTGCTTGTCTTTTGGAAGAAACATTAACAATAGATAACACCCTCATCCAGGCTTTGGCATTCTTAATTTCCAGGACAAACTTCTGAGACTCTAACCTCTCCCAGCTCCGGCAATAGACAATTTACAAGGTTTCTTTTTGCTAGGAGTCCATGTGATTAATATTACAGTATGAAAGATTTTGTAGGTTGATCAATTGGAAAGCACTACATGACAATTTTTCCTTACTTTGCCATAAAGCTACATACATATTTATAGTCTAAACAAAAGAACATGAAAGATTTTACTGATTTTGTGAGGAGTGTGTTGCATTAAGAGTACAGAAATTTGGCAGAAAATAAATGCTATTACTTTTCAGCTAGTCCTGAGAGATCAAAGGGGTTGGGTGCAGCTAGGCTTAATTTCTGGTTATAACCAATTCAGCACTGTAAGTCTGATTGCATTCAATGAGATCTCAGATGCACCAGGACTGTGGGTATCATTCTCAATTGCATATTCACAAATTGTGTGGTTTACTTGTTCAACACTATAAATCTGGTCAAGGTCAATAAGAACTTTCATGAACAGATTCACAAGTAATGCGGGTTACTGTTTAAACACTGTAAGCCTGATCGACTTCAATAGGAACTTTCATGAACACAGATTCACAGATAGTGTGGTTTGCCAATTTGACACAGTAAGTCTGGTTGAGTTTGATAAGAACTTTGCTTCACATAGTTTCTAAGAATTCAAAAAGATTTCCTAGACAAGACAGGAAGGGACAAGATAACCTGGAAGGGAAGTGGGGCCTCTTGTCTGCTCCAGTCATTCTGGAGGTCCATGAGGAAAGAAGACATAGTTCTCAAAATTCTAAATAGATACCAACATTCTTTGGCAGTGTGTACACAGGGGGAACGCCCAGTACTTCAACTGTACTTTCTCTGAGACCATCTACAAAGGCAGACAGAGATAAAGCTACGGAAAGTGATTGGTTTCCCTCAAATTTTTTGATGCACTGATACTCATCTTCTTAGGAGATTTTCTCTATAATTTTGAGAGAGGGTAGAAAGCGTTCTTGTTCAAATGCAATCCACTAGGCTTGTTAAGATACAGAAATAGAGTTGAAAGACTGTGGTTTATCCAATGTTGTTCAAAAACATCAATGAATCCCATAACTCAAATAATGGTAAGTCTGTGTAGTAGCAGTAGTACAGAGGACTGCTAATCAAGAACTGTGCAGTAGGAGGAAGGAAACTCCTAGTATTTGTTTCATCCTGGTTTTGTCATGTAATTTATTTAGAATTTCTTTTCCTTTTACACATTGATACACTTGCAGTAGTCTGATAGAAGGGCAGCTATTGATTACAGCACAGTTCAAACATACAGTGTGCTAGATCATACCCTAAACTGTATGGACAGGGAAATACAGGAAGTAATAAAATAATACCACAAGCATTAATACTCACTTCCATAACTCTCTTGTTGATGAATCATTTATTTATAGTAGCCAAACAGATAACCAAGCCAATTTTTGATCCTTCTGATGGAACTTTCTTTAAGTTGTACATTATTAGAAAGTTAATCTAACAATGTACGCTTATAACTACAAGAGCTCTGTTACAAATCCTACTCTTTAGGGTTTAATATCTCATCTAGTTTAAATCACATTAAAATGAAACTTGGTTTCCAGCCCAGATGCACATTTTTTTTGCAAAACAATTATTCATGTAGGATTTATTTTTAATATAAAGATCAGAGAGAAAATTAAATTTTCAAAGATTTCTGTTTTCTTTGACAAAAAAAAGATATTCACAAGTATGTCTTTGAGGACAATTAAACAATTCAATGTCTGAATTGGAAAAGTGGCCTTAGTCTTTAGGAAAATGAACTCCCTATAGTAACCTGGTTGGAGATCCAATTGCAAAATGTTCATTACCCAGCTTGTTCTTCTAATACCACACAAATGCAGACATCCTTTTTGGGACATTTGCAGTATTTTAGACATGTAGTCATAAGGCATTTGGTTTTGTTTGTTTTATTTATTTTCACTTCCACACTTTCATGCATTGTTTTTTCTAATCATATGAGGGAAGGAAAGCCCTAAGTCATAATGACCTAATGTTAAATGTATTAACAATTTCAGAGTAAACAATAGTTTTTTAAACTGCAGTTTTATGTGTGACATTATTAAGGAACGTGTGTTCATCTCTACATTTTCTTTGTCCTATTCTTTTATATTTTTCCTTTATATTACTTTTTTTTTTTTTACTTTAGGAAAAACTGTGGCAATAAACCAGATGTTGCCATATACTGCTGATAGGAATACGACTGATCACAGAATAAATTGTGCATGCTAAGAGTTAGGTCATGTTTCAGATGTATGAACATGCACATCTGAAAGGAGACTCCTGCAGCTGAGCCTTCCCTATGACTTCCCTGGGATTTTAGATCCAGGTGTAAAGAAGCAAGCAGGTGTTGGAAGGACTTTATCTTCACTAATGTGCCAGCTAGCATATCTGAACAGGCACAGTGATATATATAACCTGCTATTCATAAGGGCCATGAGCTTCTTTCTTGCATTTTGCTAGGCTAAAAAAATTTTATGTCTGCATTTTCTGTGTGTTTCTTATCATTATATGTCATTTCTTTACTGAGGATGGAGTTGGAATACCGAAGTCTGTCCTACAGGAAAAACAGCACCTAGTTGAAAAGAAAAAAATTTATAGAAATGTACATACTCAAGAATTAAGAAGAATTAAGATCATCTAAGCAGAATATTATAATTTCTTAACTTGTGTAGATTGTTTTCTGCAAAGCTGTAATTAAATACTTAAATAACATATTCTTGCTGTTATTTAAGTAATATAACTTAATGGTCAAAAAGCTTTCTTATCCTAATTTAAACACAGTTATCAGTCAGCAATGAAATGACTAAAGTAGGCTACCATCATAGGTGTATAGTAAGATGTCAACTCTTTGTTTATGATAAAAACCCAGGCAACTACTTGGAGCATTAGTTGCTAGTCTGGGACAAAGTGTTCAGTTAGGTGTTTGCTTCCTTTGTCTCACAGAATCTGAAAAAAAAAAAAAAACACGTTTAAATCTTTCATTTGAAAAGCATTTCTTCAAAATAAGCTAATAAAGTATACAGGGTGTGGTACGAGGTGAAGTCCTTTATTAAGTGAGTGTGTTTGATAACAAAGTCAAAACTGATTTTTATACATCAGGAAGTTAAAGCAAACAAACCTGTGCAATTAGTAAGAGATGTATACTATTAATTATAAAAAAAAAAATCAATAGTAAGTGGTTAACCATGTCATGAGACCAAGACAAATACTGAAAAATAAGGGAAACAGTTGCTAGAGTATCAAATGTGGCCTGATTGTCAGTCTTTGTCAGATAGGCAATTTTGTAATGGGTGATTTTTTTGTTTTACAAAGATAGTCCTGTCTTATAAACCACATTTCAATTTTGATATCCGAGGTAGTAATAACATTGTTTTCAGTAGTAATCATAATTATGCAATATTGCATAATACATTATCAAAGAGTAAAACTCACTTTTTTTTCCCTTCTATATAATACACGATTCAAATAATTTTCGGTACATCATTTGGCCATAATTTTTGTTGCATAGAACTAAGAAGTTCACCTTAAACTCTGAAAGAGTACTGAAAAGACACTCCAACATTCCACTAGCTGTAAGATGTCCCACAGAAAGGCACACTTACAGATAAATATTGGAGCTGAGGATGTTCTTGGTGCATATGCCATTTTAGCCATAGATTTGTAGGCCTAAATTACATCCTACTTAGAACTTTTGCCCCTACTTCCCTAATTCCCCTGCTTTTTTCCCTGCCTCAACTGCAGGATGACACAAGATCTGCAATGGTGAATCTATGCTTCTTGGGAATTCCTTTGCTTCTATCACGGGAATTCTGCCAGGTTGATTAAATCATCTGTAGCTCAGTGGAAGAGTACAAAAATTGCCAATAATGGGCATGAACTTACATCTATATTTGCTACATATTTTCAATTCAATAATTTCCCTTGATATAAATAGAACATATGTTAATAGTACCTGTCACTCCTTTATAGCTTTCTGCATAACAAGAAAGATCCACAGGAATAATAGGTGCCCTTTTGCATATTCATATGATAACCCCGAATGTTAGACATACAGTCAAAGAAAATCACACCAAAAAGGAATGAAACTTCTAAGAAGGAGACAGATTCTGATTCAACCAGAAGAGTTGCATTACATGAGGGACAGATCATAGATGGAGGACTTGATAAAAAGTGTTGCATTGAGATGTACTAAATGCATTTACCCATTTTAATTCCGTATTTCCATCCCTTTTCTTTATACCTAAACCATATTGTTACTTTATGTCAACAAGTCAAAATTACCAGTATCTCTGAGGAAATTAGTAATCATGCATTTGCTGTTCTGCTGGCATAATCCTCATGCAGTCACACTTTTCTTCTGGTCCTGTTCATTACTGGGTCTCCTTCATGGGCTTAGTGTAACATTCAGTGCAGCTTCTGTTAGCCATAATTTCATCAAACTACAAACTTATTTATTAATTAAGCTTATTTTTCTTTGTAACTGCACTGATTAGAAGAGAGAGAAGAAACTTATTTAATGAATTTTCATCTGCAACATATAAAAAAAATGCTGTCAAGTAAGAAATTAAAGTGCATCACTGAAAAAAATGAATAAAATGTAAAAAGTGTCCATATTAGGCTGACTATGCTCCTGCCATGATGTCTTATTTTGGAATCCAATTAGACTGCTTTGTTCATTTCAGATTGCTTTTGAAAATTCTACAAAATTTCAGTAGTATTGAAAAAGTTTTGCAAAATATGTAGTGTATTTGTGGCTCAGCTACTCTATGACTGGAAAGTTGTATTTGTGCAAGGGACTTGAACTGAATGAGCCAGTCTAAACCTGCTGGACTGCCCATGATTTATTGTACTTTAAATATAATTATAATTTTAACAGATGCTTTGTTTTAAACTAAACTGGTGTCTGTGATTTTATAATTAGAAGTTGTTTAACTCTTGTGCATTGGACATCATCTGCAAGGATTTAGCGCTAACTGGATCTATTGTGTATCCAGTGCTTTTCAGCATAGGGTGAATTCAATTTATTAAATCTTATTCTCACCATCCTTTTGTTTTTAAATATGTCAATTTCTCTTAAGCTATCAATCCTTAATATTTAATCAGCAAAGATAAATGCATTTCATTTGGCCTTAACTGTGTGTCACAATAAGAGAAGAGACAAGAAAGCCAATAAAATAAATTTTTTAAGTTATCCAGAAGATAAGGCTTCTGAGTTTAAAATATGTAACTATATTTTTCAAAGTGGATGTTGATTTAGCCTGTGGTTCTCTGAAAGACACAATTTGTGAGGGAGAGCTAATAAACTGCTTTAGTGGCTTGAAGAATTGGTCATTTTCTGTCAATTGTTTCCCTCAGTCGCCGTTTGTTTTGTTTATTACAGGATTCTGTTTCGAAGACAATAGTGTGTAAGGGTTACATCTGGTGTGTTCAAAAACTAGTGGCACAAAATGCTGAGGTGGCCTGGGGTGAACTGCACTCTGAGAGCAGGCTTGGGATAACAAATTACCTTTGCATGAGGGCCCTGGCATATAGAATCACTTACAGAGGTGTGTTGTCAAGGCAGAAGAGGTGAAACAAGGGTGGTCACAGGAACTGGAAATTATTATTCCTCCACCTTGTTTCTTCGACCTTCATTTTTCTTTTTTTTTTTAAGTCATTTAGTGACCTGAGGTGAAATGGACAGGAATTGACAGCACACATGCTGCTGCTGGCAGCAGAGTCACTGCAGTTGCTCCTTGGACATGAAAGGAGAGGAAAAAAGATGAAAGAAACCCAGTTGTTCTCTAAATATAACACATGTAAAGATAATATGTTTGCTTTAGTTGAAACCAACCCCTTTTTCCTGTAGAAAATATTCCCCCCCACCACTGCAGTTCAGGAAAACGGAGAGATGATTTTTTGTCTCTCCCTCTCCTTCTCCTTGCTTGCACAAAGAAAACGTGGGTTGATACCATTTTTATTGTTCTGCTGGGGTGGGTTTCAGACCTCGCATTAGCATATTGAATGTCTAATTGAATTCGGGGGCTGTGTTAATCATCTTGTTTTGTTTAGGGGTGGTTGGTGAAAGGTGCCAGCAAACGCTTGCTTTGGCTTGGGGTTAGCTTGGTGCTGCCACCCCAAGAAAAGGAACCGAGAAGGGGGAGGGAGCCAGGGGAAGGCGAGTTGACTGAGTGATGTCTGGAGGGCGAACTCGTGTGTCTCTTTGGTGATGTGTGCTGCTGTACTGAAATCCACCCCTCTGCTGGAGCTAAGGCAAGAGTTGGAGGCATCTGATGCTGCCGTTTCCAGGGTGAAATTTCTAAGGCTGCTAGCTAAAAACAACAACCAAAAAAACCCCAAATCCTCAGCAAAAATAGCAGTCAGAACAGAAGATCCGGCATCTCCCGGTCCAACTGGCATAACCCAGACAGACGTTTGAGAGCCACATGCTTTTAACCTAGCCACACACACGAAAGGGGTGGGGGGGGAGGGGGGAAGGGGGGTGGGGAGTGGAAAAAGAAAGGGACCAAAAAAGACACTGCAACTACCGAACATCACATTTCTCACAAAAGGCCAGAAACGGAGCCGGTAGGGGGAAAAAAAAAAAAAAAAAAAAAAAAAAAAGAGAGAGAGAGAGAGAGAGAGAGAGGAAAAGCCTCCCCCTCTTCCCCCGATGAGTTTTTCGCAGTGCTCTGGTGAGGCTCGGAGGTGGCTGGCAGCGCAGGGGGCGGCTGCCGGCGCGGCTGGCGGGGCTCCGCGCAGCAGCGGCCGGGCGCTCAGCACCGCCGCCCGGACAGCTCCGCGCCCGCCCTGCCCCACAACAAGTCCGGGAACTCCGCGGAGCGCTCCCCGCGCTCCCGCTGCATTGTCTCCTGGCGGAACCGGCCGGCAGCAGTAATTACCCCCGTTTCCCCCACCCCCTCCTCTCTCTCTCCTTTGCAGGAACGACTCTTTGGGAACCTGGTCCACCCAGGGATGTAAAACTGTGCTTACCGATGCATCCCATACGAAATGCTTATGTGATCGTCTCTCTACCTTCGCCATTTTGGCTCAGCAACCTAGAGAAATAGTAAGTAACAAAGAGGGGGGGAAAAAATCCAGTTTTAATACAAAAGGGAATGCGGGGGGGACTGCGGGGGGAGGGGGGAGCTGCTCCAGCTTTCCTCTCAGGTATATTGCAGACGTTGCATTGAGGAATTGTTTAATATTGCAGGTGGTCAAATGTTAGTCTCCTGGTGTCTACAGTGTCTCAGATAAATGAATTCCAGATTCTGTGATATAACTAAATCCTAGTGAAATTTGCTTGCTCTCGAGCTCTATAATTTTTTTTAGAGAAAGCCTCGTAATCGTGGTGCAAATGTGTAGAAAACTTTTGTATTGAACAATTAAGGGAAGGTACAGGTCTCTATTATTGCTCTTGGTAGGAAAGCCCTAGATACTGTAGTTAAACAGATTGCAGATCTGCAATGGACATTTTCAGCACAGATTTTCTATGTAGTCTGTTGATATGATGTAAGAAAAATAATCAAGTTTTCATGAGAAAGAGGGGACATTAAGTGTATAAGCAGACACTCCCAATATTATTGAATGTAAAAATAGCTGTAAGGCAAATATTTGTGAAGTTATCCTACTAAAGCATGATTTCATTTTCCTGGTTTTGGAAACATATGAACAGACTCTTTTTAACAGCAAAGTAAATCCATTTGGAAAAAAAGTGATTGAAATAAAATACAGCTTTCTGCCTGAGATCTGGCCTAAAAGTACATCTGTCTTGTATTCTATTTGGGTGACAAAAGATACCTTGATTAATGCAATTTACAATACATCCGTGAAGCTTAAAAAGCATTTTGGTAAACCAGGCATGATATCCTTTAAAACTTTCAGATCTAAATTTTTTCCATATGTATTAGCAAAACCCATCTCTATTTCAGAACATGAGCACATATATGTAAAGGAGAAAACTGACCTGATATCTGAGGATAATAGTTTCCCTAACAGCAGAGAAAGCTAGTTTGTTTTCAAGGTCATTCATTTATTTTCATATTTTATTATTACACCGAGTAAAAATGAAATAATTCTGAATTTTTAGGGTTTTTTTAATGAAGGCATATGATACTGTTGCCACAGATATCCTGCCATTCCTTCTAGGCGATCATAGGCCCAAGGAAATTAAGCATGTGAGAATAGTGGATTGAAGTCAAAGTTATTAAAAGTCAGAAAGTTTGGTCATTCTGCAACAAGCATGAATCAAATTCTGGGACAAATTACTGGATGATATTTACTGTATTAGAGTGAAACCAAGCTGTTTGTTTAATGCAGACTTCTAAATATTGCTACTTCTGAAGAGAAATATACATTTTAATTAATGTTAACTGGAGAGTCATTTAAACTTGTGCTAGCATCATAGTTTCCTGCTACATTGTAATGTTAGTAGTTATTTTTCAAAGTATTGTGCAGGTATTACAAGGCATTTTAATGCTCAGAGGCCTCTGAGGAATGTATTAAGCAAATCTCAGAGTTATGTAGGGATAAGTTTTGGAATTAATTTGATTTCTTCTTTGTAAGTAGTATTACTGAAACTATCTGTGACAGTTTGCCATTAATTTTGCTTTTTCTGGTTTTTTTTCTGTTTGACTTGTTGGTTTAATTGCTGGAGGATGTTTTTTCTTCATGGTTGTCTGTTGTAACTTACAGATCATGGAATCATCTGGTACACCCTCAGTGACCTTAATAGTAGGCAGTGGTCTTTCCTGCTTGGCCTTGATCACTCTAGCAGTTGTCTATGCAGCATTATGGAGGTATGTAATGGGTTGAGAAAGCTAAATGTAAATACACTGTTATATTTATTTGAATTGCAGTTTAAAAAGAGCATTAGATCCCACATTTATAGTTTGGAAAGTTAAAAGAAAAAAAAGAGGAAAATGTAGTGCATGCCTTGATGCCTGAATTTGTTGATATGATTGATCAGTTTTGCTGTCTTGGCCTGCTGATGATGGCATAGCCCACTCTTCTCTTTCTCATCTTCAGTGTGAATGGTATTGCTCTATTGGTGGGGTATTCATAGCGCTGAATGAAAACAGGATTATTATATATTATATATTTCATGTGAGGCTTCTGGCCCATACCTTTAACTGCTTTTCTCCTGTTTACATTCTTAAGCAAAACTTCTACGTGATAAAATAAGTGTATCAAAGTGGCACATTTAGGGAGGTTGAGTCAACTGGTTTTGAGTTTATTCACATCAGTTATAATTTTGAATAAAGACCACAAAATTAAATAGTCTTAAATAGTGGTACATTCCAGGGATACATTTTCTTTCCTTCCTGAGTTTACAATATTAAAATATTATATTGACTGAAAAGTGCAATAAATACTTATGGAGTAAATTAATTTGAGAAGTAATGAGAAATTTTGTGTTTCTTCTGCACTAAGTGCAGAAGTCTAAGTGCAGAAGAAACACAAAAGTATGATGAAAACTCATGCAAAGTAATAAATATTTTTGAAAATTGAACATGGATTCTCATTTAACTTTTTTCAATAATTAAAGAAAAATCGGTTCCTATGAAAGTAATAAGAAACAAGGAGATGAAATAATAAATTTTAGAGTAATATAAAATCAACCAATAAAATTTTACTTTTAGAAGTAGCTTGATAATTTTACACCCATTTCTCTATCACTCTTATGTACCACAGAGACTCACAGGATAAGAAATATATATAATTATTAATAATATCTAGTTACATAAGTTGTGATAAAAGACTATAAAAATTATAAGTTCTTGTCTGTCAAAACTAAGAATGAGAGTATTTCAGGATATAATTCCCATCTGAAGAATTATAGTGTTATTTTTGCACTCCCTGATATATTTAGCACTTGGATAGAAATACTGTCATGCTCAGTGGAACTGGTCTACTCCATTACTTAAATTAGATACAAGGAAGAAATTCTTTATTGTAAGTGTAGTGAGGTGCTGGAACAGGTTGTCCATAGAAGTTGTGGATGCCGCATCCCTGGAAGTGTTCAAGGCCAGTTTGGATGGGGTTTTGAGCAACCTGGTCCAGTGAAAGGTGTCCCTGCCTATGGCAGGGGGTTGTAATTAGACGATTTTAAGTTCCCTTCCAACCCAAGCGATTCTATGATTCTATGGTTCTATGATTCTGTGAACTTCTAAGCGGAGAGAAAACGTTCTGTGTTATGGCTTTAGTCAATGCTGTGAGCTCCTGCTTGCACTGTATTTACTCAACCACTAAGGTCCTTTGTAGTCCATGGATGCTCAGTGTTGGGAATTGGCCCCAGTGAATCAATAGTTAACAAGTTAGAAAGTAGCAGTGTGCTGTCTGTGTGAACAAAGGCACTGGACTTTTTGTAGTTGTTTGCAAATACATAGAACTAGCCTTAAGAATGTTGCTGCATTTTAAGGAAGAATGCGGATTGTGGAATCAGGTTTGTTCTGTCTAACTAAAAAATATAATGCTGTATCTCTTGATATGCAAGCAGAAAGGACTACAACTATTTTCATGTCTGAAGTTCAGCATTTCTTGTGGGTTCAACAGCTTTTTCTACTACTTCCTCAGAGTCAGCTATGGGTGTACAGCTCAGCAGAAGACAGCAATATTGACTGATCTCCAGTGAGAAGCATATAGTATAGGTCATAGAATATATATAAAGATATGGCATGGTTTTCAGAGGAGCTGAGCACCCTTAACTTTCATTTATTTTTGTAGTCAATATTTACTGTTAACAGCTCTAAAAATCAGGTCAGAAAGGTACTTCACTTGTTACCATAATAATTCTCTTTCTGTCCTGTAGCATATAAAAGGCTGTATACAGAAAAATGAGAACACTTGCACCTTGAAAGGAAATATGTGATAAGACTTTGACTTAAACATATATGTAAAATGAATATGATACATTTGCAAGGGAGATTGTGATGTTCACTGCTATAATTTAATCTTTCTGTACACATTTGGCTATTTTTTGGCATTCAGTCTTATGAAGATATCAGTACTATTGGAACATCAAGATTATTGTTATCCTTATCCCAATAACGTTTCAAAATTCACTGCCATAGTATCATCCATCAACCTGCGTCTTATTTATGCATCATGGACCAAATCTTCTGTTTATGTAAAGCACCATATTTTTGCTGAAGTTAGTAATTATGAGTGGTCTGTGCCAGCTGTGGATATTCCCAGGGACAAGCACAGAGCATAAGAAGTTCCTGACATGAATGCATGTAAGCCCATTATTATCAGTATAGCATTAGAACAGTGTTGCCAGTGGTTTTCAGAAGAATCATTGGTAGATTTTTTTTAAAATATATCAAGATACTAAGAGGAAATTGTGGAATACCTATCAAAATATATTGTTATCATGTTTGTATTGTGATAGCTCTCTAATACTCTTTCTGAGCACATGAAAGAGAGCACCTCTCTTTCAGAATACCTCCAATATTTAATGCAAGAACTAAATCAACGCTTTGTGTGACTTACTAGTTGTTTTCCTTTTAGAAAAGTTGTACCCTCTCTTTGGTTTTTTGAACAGGTACATCCGATCTGAGAGGTCCATAATTCTAATCAATTTCTGCCTGTCAATTATCTCATCAAATATCCTTATCCTGGTTGGACAAACTCAGACACATAACAAGGTATGAGATGGATTGTATTAAATTTACCCTTAAAGATTAATATTGTTGTTTTGTTTTTAGCTTAAAATAATTATATCCATTTAGTCCTATACTCATAGGACTTGATGGTTTTGGTAAAATATTAAGAGACAAGGGAAAATATCTACCATCTTTCATAGTCTTTTTTTCCCTTCCAAAAATCCCTTTTGGTATTGTTCCCTCTAGATAAGCTGTGTTCTCTGTGGTAGACTTGTGTGTTTTATAACTAAATTTCAAAGCAAAAAAGTTCAAAGGCTCAACATCAAAAGCACAAATTCTGGTTCATTATAATAGTTGTAATAGGATTGTGCTACAGTGTTTTTGTCTTTTTATTAACACACTGGTACTCGAAAGGCAAGTAGAAATTGCTTAGAAGTTAGAGTACGACTCTTGAAAATGTGCAGAAACAGACATCATAACAAGCCATAGAACTTTAGATCTCTGATTGATGTAGCTATAAGAAAATAATAAACCTGCATACCTTAGTTAGGGAGGTATTGCTGATTTAATAAATTTTTTTCTGACATCATTGTCATTTGTGCCTCTCCTGTAGACCAGCAGGCCTGCCAGTGTTTTGAGGAATCACCCAATGCCTGGTGATGCTAGGCAGCTTTCACATGTGGCAATAAGTGGTTGCTTAAAATTAACCATAGCTACAGGATTGCTTGGAATAGAAAATAGTGTGTAGTTGGTTAACTGGGTAATATGTGATGAATGTAATGTTTTGGATGTTAGGTTTTGGAGTAAGCAAGTGTTTGTAAAGTAGTTCTTTTTCTCACTCTGTTAAGCTTCTTAATGCACTGCTCATCTTAATTTTTCTAATATCAAATGAAATAATGTTCATCATCTGCTATAGGATAACTGATGTTTCTACAACACACCTGTAATTAATCATTACTTCTTTTCAAATAAGAGCTTAGCAGTTTAGCTGCCAGAAGTCTCATAAATTCAATGCAAGTCACATAGCTGTACCTTGTAAAACATATCCAAACCAAGCATAGTCATTTCCAGCACATACAGTAACAAAACTATTGAAGTCAAAATATTAATATGCTTTTAAAATTTTGCAAGTGTGTAGAGGTACAAATAAACAAAATATGGGTTTCCAGAAGAAACCCATGTAACTCTTCACAGATTTTATTCAGGAGGGAAAAAAGTAATGCGCTAACAACTTCAGAGTACCAGAGTACAGAAGATTAATCCTCCCTAGAATTTCAGCACTAGCGTACATAGCCATATATACTATTTTATTATGCATTTCAAGAATAGATATGGTTCAGTAGCTGCAAGTTCCTGTGTACATTGCCACTGCAGAATCAGAGTTTGAGGGCAGCACCACAACTGTGTTGGATAACACCCTTCCTAGGCATGCTGGCAGACTTTCTCTGATGCTTGACTCTGGGAACTCTGAACTGAAACACACCTTAAATACAGTTCCTTTCTATTAATCTTAATCTCTTTGAGCTCCCTCACTTCTGCTTCCTGAACTTCTCAAAATACAGATATATTACACTGGCATATTTCTGAGACCAACAGATCCAAAAATGCAGATGTCAAAGGAAATAATTGACAGAAAAAAACACATCACAAAGTTTATCTTTTTAATATGCAGTCTGAAAAATTACTGTAGAATAACACTTCTTGCTACAGTTGCCTTCTTTTTGAGTCCACATCTTGCTTTTGATACATCTACATCTACATTGGTTTGTTTCTGAGATTTCATTATTTACTAGAAGTAAAACCATATGAATTTTTAGTGTTTGAAAATTTTGGGAGAAATCTTAGGAATATTATGACAATATAATATTCAAGTCAGCAAAACTTGTTTGATGAGTAAAGGCTGAAGTAATATTTTATGGCAAGAATATGAGCTCTTCTCTTTTTTTTTTTTTAATGTATTGGAGAGCATTTGAGAAACATAATATGCCTAGTTCAAGTTCGTTTATTCTGTTTCATTCTCATTCTTCTGTTTATACTATTCTTATATTATTGGGGTACCTCGTTAACATCCACATGATGGTGTTAATATTCACAGTACTGAAGCATATCCTTTTTTTCAATGTTTTAAATTGTCTGTAGCTCTATATTTGAGTACATTTCCTTTTTGAGTAGGTCCTCATAAATGTCGTCAAAGCTGAATTCCAGTTTAAAGTTGAACAGTATGTAAATTAAGCACACCAAAGATGTATTTATAGCAATATAATAGCAACAGCATATTGTTGATTTGCTTGCAGTTTATGGTTTCCTTTATCTGTATTAAACACTTCACCAACTACTTTTATTCACTCCAATGCTATTCAATCTCCAAGAAATTTTAGTACACCCATTAACATCTATGACAAAGAAAAAAATACAGTGTCTTGGTCTAGATAAGTGCAGGGTTTTTGTTATTTTCTTTCTGGTTTACATAAATCATAAATATTCTAAACTGTTAGGTTTAGCTCTGCTCATTGAAAGGTGAGTACATCATCGGTGTTTTTGCAAAAGCTTCTTTTAATGAAAGCTAAGTGAGTTTGAATATTACATTCTCTTTGGCTCAACTAAGTTCTGGCTTTTTTCAGTACAAAAGATCACCTCCCATGGGCAGAAATAGATAAAATATTTACTGAGGACATGTAGAAGGAATTTACATTCTTTCAAACTACAACAGATTTTCCATTTCTCATATTACCTGTTCAAAAGTGATTTTTTTTGTCCAGTTTTAGTAACCTGGGGATACCAACAGTAGAACAGAGGTCTAGGTCAAGGGTCTTTTCAGCTTGTTTTCAAGTAGTTCATGATGGAAGTCATGGAGGGGAGTAGGGTTTCTCTTGTAAGATTTGGATTGGGATAGTAAAAAACTTTTTTGTCAACAGAAAAGCTTTGCCCCTTTGTTCCTTCTTAGCAAAACATGTTGTGCATTTTGTTGAAGGACACAGCTGAGAAATGTTCTGCTTTTTTTATTACATTTCCCCAAACCTTTCAAAACACAGAACTTTATTCAAAGTTTTCTTAATGTTTCAAACTGTGCAAAAGATTTCTGTTTTGTCAGATCCTGTTTTGAAATACAGGTCACTGAGGGCTGAAATTAAAAAAAATATTATGAAATTAATTATGTATTTTGTTTAAATATTGTTGGTGTTAATTAATTTACTTTAGTATTTCTTTCTGTCTCTTGTTTTCTTTCTACTGTTAAATGTTAGCCACATAATCATATTTAAACTTGACAATTTGTAATTGCTACACTTTAACAACTGAATTTAGTTTTAACTTTAAAATGAAGTCTTCTGAATTAAGGAAGGGTAAAACTTCTCATTTATAACTTAATTGCTCAAATATCTGTTATTTCACAAATCATATGAGATGTCCCTAACATCTGCAAAAGCATTACATGTTTACTTTGAAGAGACTGACAGGTATTTTATAGGAAATATCTATCAGTGATTTGTAGCTTTCCCTGTATCATAACTCTTGCTATATTATGTTTCCTAATGTTCTTCTTGCCATCAAGAAAAATGGCTGTATTTCTTCTATATGTGGACCTTTAACATTTAAGCTGTAAACTTTTACTCTGCTTCTGATCCCATTTAATGAAGAGATTCTATACTCCCATCTGTTATTGATTAATATTATGTGGATTTTTTTCATAAATTCTCTTTCCTTTTGTATACACTCAGAAAAAATCCTGGTTTTTTCACAGTTTTGCCTAAACAAAAACGCATTTGCTTTTTGATATAAACAATACCTGTATATCTATTTTTCCTGTGAAGTAAACAAAGATAAATACAATTTGAAATAAACAGTAGAATTCGTTATACATATGAGAAAAAGTTAATTATTTTCTATATAATCTGATTCTGGCTGTAATTAAGGGTTCATCGCTTAAGTTTGGGTCACTTGTGAGAAAGTGTAGTATTTTTAAATATTTTTAGTGTATTTTTAAAAATGCCATAAGGCTCAGTACATTTTGTTAGCCATAGTCAGATTTCTATGTGCCTGCCATGGAAAGAACAGGGAAGATGTTAATGCAAGATTTAGTAACCCTGATATTCTGTGTCATCCATGTTTAATTGCAATATTCAGTTTATTATGCTTACTGTT
This sequence comes from Monarcha castaneiventris obscurior, assembly GCA_026261815.1. Taxonomy (NCBI): domain Eukaryota; kingdom Metazoa; phylum Chordata; class Aves; order Passeriformes; family Monarchidae; genus Monarcha; species Monarcha castaneiventris. The sequence continues at coordinate 9,148,941 of JAMPIT010000624.1, read as the reverse complement.
ATATTTTGAAATTCATCTCTTAGAACATACCTTAAGGGATGTGAAAAAGGCCTGTCCTGATCACCATAAACTGTCAGTAGCCTGACGTGAACAAGCAAAACCCCCTAAAAATGTGTAGATAATAAGATTAGAAGGTTCACTAAATAGAGTGACTGGACAAAAATAACCCACTTTTAGCATTTTTTTTTAATAGAGGTGTTAGGTTGAAAGAAACAAATAGAAGTGGAAAGAAGCTGAGAAGCCAAACATCCCATTCCCATAGCACTCTGAAGCAGCTGACTGCAAAACTGGAGCTCCCTCAGGTTTTGAGAGACGGTGGGTGGTGGGATCCCCTGAGAAACCTGCAACTGTTCAGGTGATACTAATGCTGCCTCTAACCACGTGGCTCTTGCCCCATATCTGCCACTGACTTACAGATGCAGGCATCGTGGCAATATATCTCCTAGGAAACAGCGGGGGAGACCTCAGAGCAGATGGAATGAACAGAGAAATGATGCTAACACAGCATTAAGGTTGTGTTAGAAAATCAATGAGGAAGTAGGGAATTCAGTATGTCAAGCAGTAGCACTCCATATTTCAAGTCTTTCTGTAGAACTTCAAGGGAATACTTTCCTTTTAAGCAGTTGAAGCCTGGGAAAATATATCCTTCCATTTTTGTCAGTATCCAACTTCCAAATTAACACCTACTCTGCTGATTGCTATCTTTTTCTTTGTGTAACAGCTTTTTGAACAGCTGACCCAGAGAGTCTCTGGTATGGGTCATCCATCCCAGAAACACACCAGTAAATAGGTCAGGAGTCAGAGTGCACTGCACCACACACATCTGTCTGCTGTGTGTTTCAAAACTCAGAAACAACCAAAGGGAGAAAAGCCAATTTATCTGAATAACTATTACAGGAGTAGGTCTGTTTAAGCAATGCTGTTTTACCATCCCAAATTCTGACAAAACCTGTTAACATCAGCTGAATTAACTACCTGCTTTTAGATTCTCAGGAGAACCTCTGGGAGCAGATCTTTCTTACCCAAGATCACTAAACATTGTCATTCATGTTACTGTTACCTGCCTCGGAGGAGAAGGTAACATTCTTCTCAAAAGTGCCTGTCAGACTGTTTCTCAAAATACATCAACTTTATCATTCAGTTTGCTATATCTAAACAAAACAGACATTTTGATTGTAAGCAGGTTACAGGGAAGAAATTGGTTAGATATTAGGAGCATGTGTTCTCTGTCTCCAACCCCCAGAACCTTTTAAAAAGCTCTTTGAACTATTGTAGAATCACAGAATTGTTCAGGTCGGAAAATCTGTCCAACCTCATTCTCAAGGCAGGGTCAGCTGTTAGGTCAAAATGGGTTGCTCAGGACTTTATATAATAATCAAGTCTTGCAAACCTCCAGGCACGGATGGCACATCTTCCTTGGGAAACTTCATCCACTGCTTGACTGTCCTCATAGTCAAAATGTGTTTCCAAATAACTGGTATAGACCTTCTCTTGTTTCTTTTTATGCCCATTGTCCCTCGTCATCCCACTACACATTACTGTGAAGAACCTGGCTTCATCTTGTCAATGACCTCTCTATAGTCACTGACAGGTTGCTCGTAGATGCTGTTAGCTCAGACTTTCCTGAGGTAACTCTCTGCTTTCCTACTCTTCCCAAAATTGGGTGGTTTTTCCTCCTTGATCTTCCCGACCTGTTTAGAGTAGTTTTTTCTCTTCCAAAATTCACCCCCACAGCCCTAAGGAAAATAGTTCATTCTCTAACAAACACCTTTCTGAATAATTTCAGACAATCTGTTGATGACTCAAGCAGCTATTTTTGGGCTTCACACCTTTTTCACACCTCTCTTTTGCCTATTATTTGAATTTCAATGGAAATAGAAAAGTAGTCAATGGGAAGTAGATCAATCTACAGTTAACTGTTCATGTCTTTCACTTACAGAATCTTACTTTTAAGAAAGAGCAAACAATAAATGATTATAAGCACTAGTAAAATTATTTAAAAATGGAGTTACCATAGCAATGGACATCACAACACAAAAGGGTTTAAGTGTTAAGTAATAATGATAACAACAGCAACATCAAAACCAAGTTACTTGATAATTTTCATTCTAAATTAAAAGTTGAATTTCTAATGGATTTTCATATGTGAATTACCCTAAGAATCTAGGCATAGAAACCCTTTGCCACATAAACCTAAACAGATACAGAAACACAGTAAGATTTGGTTTTTTATAGATATCTGGTAAAATAATACATACACATCACATAATACATAATACAAATCACAACTCTGAGATAAGTGCTGTGTAAATCTTATGCCCTACAACAATAATTATTACATCATTAGTCTTTCTGTATAACAGAATGAAACTATAGAAAACAAAATCACTTTTAAAGGGCTATCATTTAACAAATCATAGTGTCAGTTTGGTGCAAAATGTTGTCTGCCTATTGTACTGGATTTTATTTATACATCGCTATACCTCCCTGTTGGGTCTGCATATTTTTAGGAACATATGGTGTGCTTTAACCTTGACATGCACTGTGAGGTTCATTTGTCCAGTTTTGTGTTTTTTTTCCTTTTATTCTCCTAGGTCACGGTTTTTAGGCCCTATGTCTTGCAATCACGTCAATGAGAGCATTTTATCAGAAAATGACTGTTGGATTGATTTGATTGTCTGACTGGTTTGATCAGAGTTTCATTCTCATTTCCACTTCCTATCTTTTCTGCAAGGTGATGTTAAATGAAATTTCATGGGAAGTGGGACAAGCAGTATGCAAATCTCTGTTCTAGACTGAGGCTAACAATAAAACGGAAAGATAAGGATGATCACATGAATTCTGACCTGTCCTGCTTCTTCTTTCTAAGAAAGAAATGGTAGTCATTGTGTGACAAAGAAGTCAGCATTCGGCAAGTGTGATCTGAGTATATTTATGACATGAGAAAGACCAGTGTTGGTAGCCTCTCTGGATCACAGCAGGGTTTTGTCAAGAGAGGGGTGCTAGCTTGTCAAATAAAGGGACTCCTAGGTATGACCAGGGACCCAAAATTATGCACCTAGAGATCCCCTTGGTGCTAATGTAAAAGGTACGTACTGCTTCTAAATTTTAGACTGCTGCTGAAATATGACCTTTTTATATTTGTTTTCATGGACATACATGCTGATATTGTTGAGTCTCAGTGAGTCATACCATAGACATTAAGCCTGGTACTGAAAAATTTGACAGTAAATGTGCTCTGGTATTTTTCTCTTCTAATGGTTTTGTCAAAATTTTATCAAACTGACATTGTGGATGAATAAGTAGGTATTTTGTGGAATTTAATAGAAAATTATCCTCCAAATAATTGTTGAAAGAAAATGGTAAAGGTAAATTTACAAAGCATGCATTTGGCTATAATCGTGGTCATTTTTAATGAATGTAATTGTGAGATTTCCAGAACCCTGCAGGGAGGTGTACATGTTTGTAATAAAAAGGCCTCAAGCTGTTAAAACTGATAGAATTCCTGTAATGTCAAGAAAGTTCAGTTTGCACTAGACTTCTGGGTTTAAAAACAGGATGGAAAACATGTTAGTATCTCTCTCTCCTGAAGAAAATTGAAATATATCTGGCACAAGGAGTCCAGCAGTTGGAAGGAAGTATGAATAAGGTTGGCACAAAATGTTGTTCCATTAGTAACTGATTACATATCTGTCTCTAATTAGTTGTGTGGCATATAATTTGTGCTCTATGCTTTTCATTTCTTGAAAAATTGCATTTGCAACCTATCACATATTTGCTAAATAATTTCTTTAAGCTGGCAATCTAAATGGATGTATTATTCTTTAAATACCACTTAAAGTTAGGTGAAAGATTAGAAAGAGAATGGCTTCCTTAACAAGCTTAGTTGAGCCATAGAGGACAACAAAACCTGATGTGTCAGAACGTACAGCTATTGAAACTTGGGTTTTAAAAAGATGGGATTAATTGCAAAGCTGTTGTTATTTGCATTTAGATTTTACACTTCTTGTATTTAAGAGGGCTTTTAAGTCTCTGCCTTTTATTGTATATCCTCTTATGTCAAGTCAATCAGAATTCAGGCTTGAGTGTTAGCAATTTAATTATTGCTATAAAACCTTAATTTTGTCATTGCTTATCTTTTAAAGTAAATACAGAATAGTAATAACATTTTACTGAATTGAATGATCCGACAAGGCATTGCAGTTGTACTAAAATGGAAGAAAAATGGTTTTGCTAGGAATAATAGACTTCGGTATCAAGACTGCATTAAGGATGGACAAGACCTGTTGTTAGACTCAATTTATCTCTTGTAGTTATTCAGAAACCACAGGTGATAAAATCACTGCAGAAACAAATATGTAAGACTTAAACCTGATCAAGTGTCTGCTTCCATTCATTTCTAAAGGATTCTTCCTTTTGGAAAGAAGATTCAGCAATAATACCTGACATTAGTAAAAACATTTTCCAGATTTTTAAACCTTAGTGAGAATATTCAATCGTAGTCCATGAACACCTAAAGAATGTATCTGTCCTTGTTAAACATTAGCCATTAAGCAATCAAACATATCTTTTTAACTGTAGGAAATTTTCTGCCAATTGCAAATAGGAAGTGTTCAAAACTTTGAGTTGTGACATTAACCCCAGTGCATACATTTTTCCGGTAGCAAATGCAAAGCCTGAAATGAATCAGCACTAAGCCAAATTGCATTGCCTTGCAGTTGCCATGGCTAGGAGCATGCACACAAGTTATTGATACAGCTCATATGACACTCGTTATGCCATGATGACTTCATTATATGTTGGAGCCTCTGGAGATCTCAGTTCATTGTAGTTTCAATATTTCAGTGGATAGGTATGATAAGCAAAGCAGAGCCAAAGAGACAAATCAGGTTTTTTTTGTCAAAGGAGCACTGTAAAGAATTGCCATTCAAGATATGTGTATGCTACACTCAGTGCACCTGGACCTTGGTATCTCTCAGTGATACACTCTCTTAGTGTTAAATAATAAGAAGTCACACAAGTTTTGCTAATCTCAGCTCATGGTCCTTCTGTTCTCTGTATTTAAACCTGTCATCACGTGTCATCTTGAAGGACTGGTTTAGGTCACTTGAATTTACTTTTCCCCCTTAGAAATTGATGGGTAGAAATCTCCTAGTGCTATAAAAGCTTAAACTTCTGGAAGGAATTTGTCTAAATGATGTTGAAAACTAGGGAATAAAAAGTGGATGATTAGGAATGCACAAAACAAGTAGCCCTCCAATGCAGTCCCTGGCTTCCTTCTTCTCCAAACTTCTTGTTAGGCTCATATGTACAATACTCCCCCGTGGCACTCTGGTTCTCTCACCATGGTCTGCTAGAGGCTTTTGTTTTCTGTAGCTTCTAAAATATGAGAATAGATCTATAATAAAACATTATCTAGACTGCTCTAAACCTGTAAGTACCAGCTGGTTTAGAGATGCTGCTGTGTGTTCAGAGGATGGCACCGATTTCAGTGGTTGGCCCTGCAGGCAGAGTTATCTGATCTGTGCAGATCACAGTGCATCAGTAAGGGAATTCCCTGCAGAGGAGCAGAGAGAATACAAATAAACTTTCCAGAGGTAATTTGGCTATATTGTGTCGTCCAGAGTGTGATGGACATCATTATAGTCTGGAAGATTTTGTAGGAGATATCCCTGCTAAGTATATAATTTAAAATGCAACGTTTTATACTTGCTAATTTTAGTTGCCAAGATGCATCTGAGAGACATATAGCATTAATTATTAATTATTGTTGTTGTTGATAAAAATAAACCTATCATTAAGGCTCTGGGAGTATTTCCAACATCAACAAATTTTCCATTTGATTTATTAATGGATATAAATATTTTTATATTATATTTCCCTCCGGTCAGAACCTCAACTTATTTCATACTTCCCCCTCCCACAGGAAAAATCTTGAGTAAATGTATCAGCCTTGCACTCTGTTCTCAATGTCAGCAAATCGAGATCTGCCAGCTCTCCTGTAGAAACAGAGTGAGGACCCGTTCAGCTGTACTTAGACTGTATTCTCTCCATTAATGAGGATTTTGACCATAGAAATGTTGATTGGTACACAGAAACAGTGGATGTTATGAAGAAGGCTGGACATAAAACTCTGACAGATAAAATGGAGCAAAAAAGATGCTCCTTTTCATCCCAGCAGTGAGGGCAGGGCCGCCTACAGGGAAAAGCTGTACTAGAAGCAGTAGTGCTGTGAAAGGGACAAACTTTGCTTCTATTGATTACAGTCACATATGAGAGGAACCAAAGAATTAATTAATTTTTTTGCATTAGCAGAGGCTTCTGACTAGTCTGGAAGTGTCACCCACCGAGCATTCCATATGTAGAGCAGATTAGAGTGGTTAAATATTTAGGCCTCAAAAGCTGGTATACCAGTGAAACACTTAGAGAAGAAAGGTCACAACTTCTACTCTATGTACTAATGCGTACAAATAACAGTACTATGATAAAAGCCAACATTTTGGACTTCAGGGGCTTCCACACAGGCCTTTTTCACTTTCAAATAAAGAAGACAGCTTACAGGATACCAGCTTTACCTTCTGATCATGTAGATTTTTCAGCATTTCAGTTTCACTATTGAACAGTTTTGTGATGATGCTAAAGCTCAGGAACTCATGAGAAAGAGAGGCAACATCCAACTAGGATATTCTAATCTCTAGAGGCTCTGGCCACCTGGGTATTTTGTACAGAGGAGCCCACCATGTTCATGGACTATTGTAGGGTTTGTCTGTTGCTCCAACCTGGAATCTGACAGAAAAAACCTCCTTGGGGATTTACAAGTTAAAAGTTAGCAATGACAAGTTAGAAGGCCACATGTGTGGTCACAATGAGTTGAGCACACTTCTTACTTTTCCTAAGATACTCCCTGCTCTTAGATTTTATCTGATTTTAGTGCATTCCACATGGATAGCTCTGTGCCAGATAAAAATTCATCTCCCCTCACTGAGGCACTTTTTTTTTTCTGCAGATAGTCTTTTAGTACATATTGTTTTAGATGGGAACAGTTTGCATCCCATACACATTAATTTTTTAATACAAGACTCAGTGAGACATAGAGCCAGGGGTTAATCATGTGGTTAGCCATGCAGTTAATGACTTAAAACAACTGAAGAGATTTTATTTCCTTTAAAAGGCTAGTAATGCATTCTTTAATAAGTCATAATTTCTATATAATAAAATGCCTGGGCTTGGTCAATGATAATTTTGCTACTTAGGAACAATTTGAAGTCACACACTCTTAAAACAATACAGAAGCATTTGCTTTCCATCTGAAGCTCTATGGTAAACATAGAGCTTCAGATGGAAAGCTTTGAGCTTTATGGGACATGTTGCATTTTGCTTAATATTTTTATGGTTATTTACCTTTCAAATAACAAAATCTAAATTGGAACAGAGCTCAAAGCACTTTGGAAAAAGAATGTTTATATATGCTAATGACTTCTAATTAGGAAGAAAAGTACTAGAAACTAAGATAATGTGATACTAGCAATACAGTTACTGTGTCTTTAATTATATGCAGTGCCTTCCAGGTCATAGAGATTCTGAGTGGAGAACAGACCAACCTGCTCAGTAGACAAGACAGCCACCTATTCCTCTCCTCTTGAACACCAAGGAAAAATCCTTCTTGTGAAAACAGAGCTGTGGTACTTCTAACTCTGCAGAGAAGGAAGTCACAGTAAAATTATTTTATTTCCTAGTTACTGTGAAAAATGCAGGTAACTGGTGGGCATGGCGGTGGTACTATGTTGACAATTGGACTTGATAATCTCAGAGGTCCAACCTCAACAATTCTATGATTTTTTTATTATTGGGCAGTGTATAATGTCTGTCACTGGCTGTCAAAAAGGAGGAGAGAGACTATTTCAGCCAGACTGTCTTTGTAGGACCCAACCACCACTTTACGGTGTCCCTGCTCTGGGGCATGGTCCTAGTTTTGAAGGCTGCATTTTCCATTCTTATCTACTCCTTGCAAGGAGTGTTCATAGTGACTGGAGATTTCTCTTTTAGGCCTTCATGTGGAAAAAATAATCTGTTTTCAAATTAAAGATTAAGAGAGAACAATTACCATTAGTCTCTGATTTCAACAGTCATCTTTCCTTTTTCTTTTCTTCCCTTCAATTCTTTTATCTTCTTCATTAATAGCTTGTCTAGCTTTTATGATTTGTGATCTTTTGCTTTTGGTCTGGCTTTCCTCATCCTTTCCATTGATGGCAATTCTTTATTTCTTTATCATCCAACATTATCATCAAAACCAATATTTGGGAATTCATGGACTTCCACACAGAGCTTCTCCATTTTCAAATAGGACAGCTTACGGGATACCAGCTTTACCTCCTGATCATAAAGGTTTTCTTCAGTATTTGTATTTCACTGGAGAAAATTTTTCTGATGGAATTAAGGAGCTGAAACTCATGAGAAAGAGAAGTAGCATCCAACTACAGTATTCAAGTCTTCAGTGGCTCTGGCCAGCTGGGCATGTTTTGTTTCCAGATCATTTCTTACAGAGGAGCGCATCACATTCCTGGACTGTTGGAGGGTTTGCCCTTTGTTCCAGCCTGGACTCTGACAGAAGCAACTTCCTCAAGGATTTGCATGTTAGAAGAAGGAAAGTTCCTTCTCTGTTCTATTTCCACCTCCTTTTTCTGCCTCTCTTTAATTTTCTAAATTAAGAGGCAGAGATATTACTGTTTGCTTTGTCCCTCTACATTTCTTGTCCAGTTTTTCACTCAACTGTCAATCTTCTCAGCAGATAATCTCTTTAGAGTAACGGCTATCCTCTTCTGTTGTTGCCTTCAAATTATCAAATTCCCTTTCTCAGCCAGGATAAGTTGAAATTTCAAGCTCAGTTATAAAAACTGAATGCAGTAGCTCTGCCTCATAGATAGAAAAATGAGAAATAAAGTGTGGTTATGAGATGTGATAGCTCAGTAAGACTCTTACCATGTACCAGAGGGACATATATTGTGTGCAAGTAGTTATCCATTGCAGTGCTTCTCATAAAAAATGTTTTGTTCTTCTTTCTGTTATTGAGCTATAGTTTAAAAGACGGTGGGGAGCAGAGATTGTATTACTATATATTTATTATAGAATTATAGTATGCAATGATGTAATATATAGTATATTTTGCATATTGTGGAATCAATGAAGGAGGCTTCCACTCAAAATTAAGTGTTTTAATAGGATTTTAATTGCCCCCCAGTAATTTAGCCGGGGGGTTTTATCCTAAGCCAGGCAGCAATCTAATGCATCACTGACACTTTTGCAGCCCCATGGCACAGAGTAGGACTGAGAAACTGCCTCATGAACAGGTGCAAAATAACCTAATGATGTAAGAGACTGTTCTGAAGTCCCTTCAATAAACCATCCATTCTGGTATGTGGCTGTCCTGTTCCTGTGTGGCTTTATGCTATTAAGGGAAATCACACAATACAGCATTTTTTCTTTAGCAAGCTGACCATCACTATCTCCCTTGCAGTATTCAGATCTTCAAGTACTTTGTTATGTTCTAAAGTAGTCCAGGCATTCTTTGCTTAATTTATGGCTAATACTACCTTTTAAAATCAAATCTACTTTTATAAAATTGTGGTGTGTTTTTTTAATCTGTTGACAGAATGAAAGTTTTTAAAGAGACAAAATTGAACGCAGTAAATACATAGATTTTTTATTAAACAACCACTTTCCAGTCTGATCTTAGGCCTTTTTTTATCTCTGTTTTTTCAGAGATTGAGATTATTAAATTGATGATCAGACCATCATGTCATTTCCATGCTTCAGTGTTTACTAAAATCTACCTTTTAAAATCAATGTTAAACTATGGGCTGGTTGAAGAACATTAAACAGGGCTGGATGTTAACTTGTACCTGCAGCCGGTAAATCCTTGCAAAATGGCAGGAAAAGTGTAACAGCAGAGCTACTTGAAAACCATCACGATCAGCACACATCAGTATGAATCACTAGGTAAAGTGAAAAACAGTGAAAATCAATCCTGAAGTCTAATTCAGCTCCTTTGCATTCCTTTCAAAATGCAAACAGGCCATAAAGCCTCTGCTGCCTCGTTAAGCAGTTAGCTTACAATTGCTTTGTTTCAAGGGCTCAGCGCAAAGTAGCTTGAATACACTAGCAAATATGTCTTTCTTCATTTCTTCTAGCTGCTTGTCAAAGAGTAATGGAATGGGTGCTGTTCTCTTGTTTCTCTAATTCCAAGTAAGGGATTCATTGCCTCCCAGCTCTCATTTAGGGGCAGATTTTCCATACAGCACTTTCTAAACTGCACAATACCCCCAGATTATAGTGGGGGCTGTGTAGCATGAAATCCTTCGGAGCTTTGAAATTAAGCTTAAAACCCTGCAGTGCTTTGGAAATGATGGCTATGTATTCAGCAGCAAGTCAGAGGAAGAGTGGAGAAAGGCCCAGGAGTTTCACAAATATTGCTGGGACAGGATTAAGGTGTTCCAGATAGGACCCATCCAAGGAACACCATTTTATATTGACTATGCCTGCCAAAACAACAGCACAGCACACATTTGCTATACTTTTATAAAATGTCGTAAAAAACTAATCGTGGTAGATCCAACGCAGAAGCAAAATTGATATTTGCACTGTATTAGCTTGTTTTCTTGTGGGATGTTATTCTTAACCATCCCTTTTGGTTTTTTAATTCTTTTTAAGCCATCTTTTCTTATGGGACAGTTTTCTGTATACTCTGAGTTGCAGAGTGGTTTGAAATTAAGGGATCTAACCATTTGTACGTACAAAGCTCTAGTAAGCAGGGCATTGAATCAATAGAATTTGATAGTCAATAGCATCTACAACTGAATCGGACAGTAATTCTGAAGGGAATTCTTGTTCCTCCAAGGCTCTGGGACCTGTGCAACAACTCCATTTAAGATAAGCCTTTTGTTGCAATGACTGTGACAGGGTAAGAAAACATAAAGTAACCATTATCATCCAGATAGGTGAACCAATTAGTTTTCAAGTCATTGTTCCCGAGCAATAATTCATAGTCCACATACTTAACACCCTTATGTAAAAGTCCTGTATATTTCTTTCAAAAGGGGAAATGTTTTATAATTCCATGACTCTTTAAAAAATTATTGTATCTTTGTTTTATTTCAAGAGAATATTCGGTGCATCTCTTGAAAATATACAATTTCAGAGCAGTTTGGGATAAATTCTACAGAACTTCATTAAATCCTATAGAACATTTCTTTGTGCATGTATGTGTGTGTGCATGTGTGCCTCTGTACGCTGATATGTGTAGGATTTTCCAAACAGGAGTCTGCCATATAATATATAATATTTTTTAAAATACACGATTTCCTTTGATTATGATGGGATCTACAAGTGTGTATGAGATTAGAATACAGTTCATTGGTGAATAGATCAACCAGGCACAGAATCTTGAGGTCAAAATGCATCTCTGATGCATTTCCAATATGAGCAAATGATGAAAACAAAGGCAATGTGCTGGATACTTATAAAGAATTCACAAAAACACCTGAACACAGGGACATGGGGAACCTACAGTATATGCTGTTGAATCAAAAGGTAATGTGCTTTATTTTGCTTTTTTTCTTTGTTTGAAGATATGTTTGAAAATTATTAAAATTTTCTTTTTTCTATTTTCTTTTGAAAACAAAGCAAAAAATCAAAATGTTTTGTTTAATATTGCAATATTCTAATGCATATGAATGCATAAAATCATTTATATATTCCTTAAGTCTCATTTGAGGTTAGTATCAACCAAATAGAAGAATTCTATTAATAAAAGCCTTCCCTAGTTCAGAAATATTTCAGAGTTCAAAATAATGTTTAGACTTTCAGTGAGGGTAACAGTGGCAGGTGAAGTTTTTGTTCTACCAGCACACTGGCTATCTTTCTACATATTTGACACCTGGTTCCATACATCATGTGTTTTCCTGCATCATTCGTCTCACATTCATGGGATTTTAGTTTTGGTTAGAAGTATCAGCAGTTTTTATGGCAATAAGAAGCTGTGAATGTGTTACAGGTCCGTGGGCAAGCAGCTTGAATTGATCTTATTTTGCACAGTGATGCAGTTGCTTTTCAGTGATCTGAGAATCGAATCATGTCTTATGTTAAGTAGTCATGACATTATATCCAGATGAATTTATTACTTCTTCTATTAAGTTTTTCTGTGAGCAATCACAATACTGACAAGGCTGCCATATTCACATTTTTAAGCAGCTGGTGGGGCTGATTTGCCTGAAGGCTCCCAGGGGATAGTGGTTGTTCCAATCCTTTTACAAAGAGAAGTGATAAGTTGGGCTCTCTTAAGTGACTGTGCCACTTTCTTTATGCCCCTAGATTCTTCCATCTCAGCAGGAGAAACATTAGTAGAGATTTGCAGTGTAATATTAAACTGATTTAACTTTAACTTTGCATCTCTTCTGTTACTGGTCTTGCCGTGCATAAGCACAAGTTCATGTAACATAGAGGGCTTAGCCTGATTCTCAGTACCTTCTCTACCTTTAGGATAGAAAGAATTGATTTCTTTCTTAATCTAGCTAGAGAGTTTAGGATGGTATTTAGCATTTAACCTGGGATTTTCTTAATAAGACAGTATTCATAACTTACTCTTTTCTTGAAAATACTAATATGCCAGCACACTAGCCACAAAATCCACTTACATCGTGGCAGCTTAACTTATACTGGCAAAAGATACCACAGATGCATAGATGATAGGCTTTAAAATTGTTTGCATTTTAGGTATTAAGCACGCTCCACAGGGTATATCCCCAACGATATGTGTGAAATATCATTCAAACTTCGATAGCCTAGATTTAATGAAGTTAGTGAAAATTCTGTGCCAACTCTAGTAGCTTCATGGCTTTGCCCTTTCTGGAAGGACTGAAACACTTGAAATTACTGCAGGATACTCAGAAATTAAATCCAGACACCTTTAATTAAATTTTTTTAAGTATGTATATTTTTATATCTCAAGACTTCCAGGTTACAATTTTAGACTTGCTTCAAAATGTACCCCCTTTGTGGAGTTGAACCATTCAGCATTTTGCTTGCCTCCAAACCCGTGTATAATACAGAAACTGGATATTCCCCCAAGCACCACCTCTGAAGGGCCCAGCTTATTCTGTGTTCTGAGAGCACACCACAACTACAGTGGCAGAGTGAACCTCCCAACAAAAAATACCTAACACTGCATTTTTTTCCCCTCTTGAAACTATGCTCTTGGTAAAGGGATAAATTCATATGTTCCCACTGTCAAGTTTTGTACTACAGGTGTTCATGTTCAAATGCGGTTAGGAGTCTTCTGCTTTTCTGAAACCAATGGAAGGTAAAACTCAGGACTAATTTATACAAAACAGCATCTGTGGAATTCAAATGCTAACTTGAGATAATTTAAATTTTTTAAAATGTTTTCCCCTTCTGATCCTGTGTGAAACCAAACTGCCTGTTAGCAACACCTTCTTAAACAAAGATTATAACATACCAAGCATTTATGCATGAAGGTGTTGATATTAATTATCTTCCCATAACAGGAATGTGCTGTTGGTTAATTGTAATAGGATGTAATCATATGTGTAGAGAATTTTCAATCGTACCTAAATGCACATCAGCTACACTCCTTCAGCAGCAGCTAGGCTGCTTCTTGGTCAAAGATTTGTACACAGCCCCCCTGCTCCCTGTGGTCTCGGGATGCCTTGGGAGTGGTGCACAGCACTGCTCCTTGGCACGTGGAGGAACTAAATGTACGTACCCCATTTTTCACACCGACTGAGCTGTGTGCTCATCAGTGTTATTTTATGTCACTGGTTTCTATACATATTTTGTAGCAAAATATGGCCACTGAAATGGTACATTTAACATATTTGTCAGATTTGTTTAGATTCTTAAGCACAGTGTCAGGTTTCATTTAAATGAAAAAGAAATCAGGCTGATAAAGCTGTTGACATTCAGATTCTTTCTAAATTTTTAAGTGCCATTATTAGCTCTCTTGTGATGTACTTATGATATACTCTGAGATAAAGAAATACACTTTTAAAATGTGAACTTTCACAGTTTTGTTTTAAGCCAGAGCTTTTATAGATTTCCAATCACATAAATAGTTGAGAAGTATCATTTAATTCGCAGAAAGATAAATCTTGGCTAAAGACTATACAATTAAGCAAATGAAAGCTGTGAGCCTTATTTAGCCTCATTTTCATATATCACATAGCATGAAAGGCAACATTTTTTCATTTTTGTATGGTCTCACACCCATTACAGGGTTGCAGGCAAGATTATAGCAGATTTTGAAAAGTTTGTAATGGATTTATTACATTTAATGAGCATGCAATATATGGCTCCTCAGCCTTGGCTGACATTTTGAAATTAGGCTTCCAGCAGTGAAATCTTGTCAGGGATGGGTTTTAGATTACTCAAGCTTTCAGGATTAGAGCTTTTCGTACATAATGTCAAGTACAATTGTCTGTTAAATGCTAAATGAGCATACCATTGTTAATGCTCTAGCAGCACAGAGATTAGACTCTAGAGAGTTTCAATTTTTGCTGACTTGGAACTTTATTATGAACCTTATTTGTAGTTCTGTTCTTGAGTGTGTGAAGACAGAGGAGAAAGATCTCTCTAGAGTTTTTAAAAGTGTATTTTAAACTGTTTTCAGTGTACATTAGAGTAGAACAAGTTGAGTTATCAAAAACAAAATATTATTTTTATTTTAATTTCTGCCAGGTTTTTTGCCATATATAAATATGCCCTTTATATGGTAAAAGCATATTTGTACATAAGTGAACTCTAACACCTATAATCTTTAAAAATATGACTTCTTAATACTTCTGCCTTGCACAGCAACAATGAAGTTAAGAATTTTAAATTATGACCAACTTAAAAAATATATTAGAGAAACAGACATGCAAACAAATAAAATGTCATGTGCATCATGTTTTGTCATGTTATGCACATTAATTTGTACTGAGTTAATTCAATGGCAATCCAAAATCCCATATCTTTTACATCTATAAAGCAGTATTTGAGCCAGCTCTTATCTCAGGCCCAGATCTGCAGCGAGAATGTAGGTATTAATTCAGTAATATGGAAGTTTTTAGTCAGGAAAGCCATAAAAGGTAATGCCATCTGTGCCCTTACACAAGATGGCTAGACTCCACTGCTCAAAGCATATAAAATGTTGGGAGTCTTGAAAAAATGTGTGCACAGATATCAGTGTGCTGAGTCAGCAGTGTCTAAACTGGAAAATGAGAAAGCATTGAGGAGAGGTTTGCAGGTCACCGCTGCAAGCTTAGCACTTCCACTTGCTCTAAAATCACAGAAAGCCCTTTCCAAGTTCAGGTCAGTCCTCCCACTTTGTGGGGGGAGCAAGACACACGTTTATTTCTGTCCCTGGCTCTCATCTTGCCTTGTCACGACTGTGTGCAAGGCTTGAGTTCTAATTAGACAAAACATGATTTTTCAACCTAAAAATTCATCTTTATTTTAACCAGTAACTCCACCAACCCACCACCAATTAATTTATTCTCTTTATTTTTTAATTGATTAATTCCTCAGTACAGTAGAAAATAATTGATGGTTGAAGTATTTTGCTACTGTTCAATATTTCTTATTTTGAAAGTAAATATCCTCAGAATCTATCACTGAGAGACTGTTATCCTGTGACATTTTAATCCACTGAAATCTTTTAATTACCTTGACTCTTTGTGTTTGATCTCACCAACTACCAACCAGTGTAAATATTTTTTCTTCTCTTTTCTGCACCTTTTGGTGACAACATATTTTCAGCAATACACATTTTCTACTTTTTTGTATATCATCACTTTTCTTTAAAATGGAGCAATTTTTAGTGCTGTGAGTGCCCCATGAGACAAGACCACGAGGCACTGAGCCAAGCAGATTATTGGAATAAGCAGGCTAAATTCCATTGACTTTGCCAACATCGGGCCAATTTATGGTAGTGTCAGATTTGGCTTCTATCATTTCATCTGACAAAGAACATCCCATCAGCCTACGTACTTTGCTTTTGATTTAACAATTTTAGGTTAGTAACTAACTGTGGCTGCTCATGCTGGGGTTTTTTGGGTTTTTTTCTGAAATGGTGCACTCCTCTATCATCAAGCTGCAGAGTTAAAATGGTCAGAAGGCTATGTCTAACAGCCCTTGTAGGATCATTTCAATACAACCTTCTCAGCACGTTGTAGCAGTATTGCAGTAGCATAAGACCAATCTCAAAGCCAGCAGCTGGACCAGCTGAGACCATAGGAATAAGAAAGAGGAGACATTGTTCTGCATTCCTCCCTTGCCCCTGTCCCGTAGTGACCAAGGGCTCCAGGTGGGATCCATAGCAGCCCTGTTTCTGATACAGCAATTCACGGCATGTTCCAACAACAGACACGTGCAGACCAGCACCAAACTTATTACAGTGGAAAGATTTGTGTGTGTGTGCATCTGTTGCATCTGTTCCTGAATTGTGCTCTATACACTGTCACCACACATGAAGACCTGTCCTGGAATATCTGAGATTTACTAACTAGAAACATAATAAAGTAAAGGCTACTAAATATTCACAGAAGTCTAATGACCAGTAGAATTAAAACACAGTGCTAGAGTTTCCACTTATGTGAAATAAGCTTACTTGAAGATAATTGAATAATACTTTAAATTATCTTCAAAACAGATACATAAGCTGAGGCTAGACTTCTCTGTGGTTCTTAAAGGAAGACAGAGTCAGCCCTGAAAAAGAGAGAAAACACACGCTAGTTTACCACCTTTTGTGAAAGAATGTGGGGAGATGTTTACAAAGTGCGTAACTACGTAAGGGTGCAGAGGACATGCATTGTCAGGGTATTGTTCCAGCCATAAGATTAAACTACTTCACTTTTGAAAATATGTTGACAAGCAGAGCAATGGAAGTGTGCAGGTACAAACAGCACACAGCTCATTAATGTGTAGGGACATTATTGTACTCTTATTTTGAGTCTGAGTTTTGAACAAATGACAGTGTGTTTTATGGTAGTTACTGACTTTTTGGTGCCTCTTAGTATTGATGGAATATAATTGATGCAGAGTTAAAGAAAACAATTAACCTATTTGGAAAATATAATTTAAAGTCTTTAAAAAAATAAAAAAAATATATTAAAGGCGGTGATAATTTCAGATTCTGATCAGAAGGTCCTTAAGGTCTCAACACAGGCTTTTCTGGATCAGAATTCATCCATTACTGGAAATTTGTATTAGCACAAAATTAATCAGAAACGAACAATGAAGTCCAGCTCATTCCATCTCATTTTCTTTGGCTGCATTCTCAGATATCTGAGAAAAAATTGTCTTTCCTACCTCCTTTCCTACCTCTCTGTGGAGAGAGCTAACAAGTTCCCTGCCAAGGTGAGCCAGCAAGGCTCAGTTAGTATCTCAGATAGTCTCCCAGGAGTCACAGCAGAATGAAAGAGTCACCCTCTTGCAAGAGCAATTAACAAGAAATGTTGCACTAAAAATTTGTTTTAAATCATTAAAGTTCGTGGGAGAAAAGTAAAACTAGAAAACCATCTTGTAGGTAGCACAGTATTATATCTCCTGTTTTATATTTCTACATTGATTTCAAGTTTTCCTGCACTCTGAGTTGATCAGTAAAAGTATCAATCATGGTGTTCTTTAAGGTTTCCAATATCCTTTCCAGGTATAAAAATAATGAAGATTAAAACGTTCTGACATTTAAAGGGGGAAACTCTGAAAGGATCTGTTTCTCAAAATCAAAATTATTCAGTTACTGCCAGAATATTTTCCATAAATGTCAAGTTTATTCTAAAATATCTTGAAGACAAGTCTGAGCGTAAACTACTGAAATTGTAAGAAGAATATTGCTTTTACTGCAAATCTTTGCAGCCGTTTATGACTAAATCAGATCAATGGCAACATGTTCCTTTCAGGACAGTCTCCAGTATCTTCTACACATCTTTAAAGCTTTACTGAGTCTCCAGCAACTGATTAAGCTTACACTTCTGTATTTATTTGCATTCATCCCTTCTAACATATAGGCTAACACAATAATGGAGAGAAGTTATTAATTTTTATCTGACTAACTGAGAAAAATGGAAGACCTGAACATAGCAAAGTCACAACCAGATACCATAATATTTCAGAATGGACTTGTGCAATGACGGTTGTCATTATCCACCTCTGTATAGGCAGCAAGGTTTCTCTGTTTGCTAATTCAGCATTACAATGTCAGGAGATACCTTCCTTTTCCATCCTATCTAACACAATTAAAACATGATCCAACAAGCATGACTTTAGTACATCACTAGCTTCTCTCACTGAGCTTTTTTCCTGCCTTCATCCTTTGTCAAGTTCAACAGGGGAAACTCATTTAGTGACCTGCCCTGATGAGTAGAGAGACACCATACAAAGCCTTGTAGAAATGCCTGTTTAGTGATTTAGAGATTCATTGCTAGTGTATAGCCTGCTACTCTGCTGCAATAAAGTATCTTTTCAATTTTCATTCAAAAAAATACCCCTTTTCAATCTTCCCCACTGAGAAAAGACCCAGGTGTGAAATATTCACTGAAGACACACAGCTGCAGGCCGTGGATAAGGCCACAGTCCTGGCAGAGGAAGAGCAATTTGTCTGAGAGAACCTGCCCCATGGAGCCTCCAGGGAAGAGGGAGTCTCCTCAAACCCAAATGCAATAAGATTCCCCATTCTAGCACTATAGTACCTAGGAACACTAGCTTGTTAAAGCTACTGGCTAAGTCTGCTAGTAAATGAAGTTTTGAAACTCCTCCCTGTTATACCTGAATCATTGACAGTGTCTTGTTTAAAGGGAAGAATGCATAGCAAGCTACTGGTAGTCTATCAGCTTCACTCGATTACACTCCATCAACTGCTGGCAAATTTTTTTACAGCTACTCTCTCTCTCTCAATTTTCTCTTTGATCGACTGGCAAAGAAGACTTATTGCAATAGGAGCATATTGAGTCTTAGAGTAAACTGCGTAGCAAATCTCTCTGAACGAACACCAGGCACTGACAATTTCTTGAAGCCTTTAGGTTATTTTTTCTTTAAAAATAACTTATTTATATATTACATAGCTTAATGATGAGATCCCACTATCAGCTTGGCTGTGTTTCTTTCATACATCAATCTCATCCTTTCCAAAGTAGAGGGTGACAGTTTATTTTCACATACTTAGAGACTAATGACAGCCACTCAGAGAGAAGCATCTGCCAATACTGGGAATATTGTGTTCTCTCTCATACCTACAAATCCCTGCTTCTAACAATCTTTGTCCTTATCTTGACAGTATTGTAAAAGCTTTTCCATTTAAAGAATTGACTTGCAGTTTTCTCTCTACTTGCCCACGCATGCTGTGCAAGTAATATCGCTTGTATCTCTGTCATTGCTAAAATTCACATCACTCTCATAAGTAACATACAAGTAAAAACTTGTAAACTCTTGAAAATTATGACATGAAGAGATTTTCCAGGCTGGCCTTACTAGACTGGGTTTCATCTGGTGAGGGAAAAGTAAGCCTCATAGCTCACCATTTATAAAGACTAAAGAGGGAATGTGGGTTTTCTCAGAGGGAGGGAGGCAGCAATATTTTCATTCTTTACACTTGCAAAAGACATATCAGTTAATATTTTAATGACTTGATTATAGCTACCTCTGAAGTTTTGTCATGTTAAGTACATCCTAGAGTCATCATCAACTTCTTAGAGCTCAATGGTAGGACTAACTGAAGGACCTTACAGCACAAAACCCAAAATTTAACATGTGAAATATTATTTATCCTTCTTGTAGAATTCTGAACACTATTCCCCCACCTTCTTCATAGACAGTAAAACAAGAGGTTTCTACCTGTTCACATTTGCTTGGCTGAGTTGCTGTGCAGAGAGCATGATATGATGCATTAAATTTTTTCACTTCTCATTTCCCCATTTATCTTACAGCATATGACTTATATCATTTCCTGAAGATCTCATTGCAAAATGTTGTACAGACTGTTGTATGAGAAAACCCTATTCTGATCAATAAGAAAACTTTTTAACATTTAAAAAAAATAAGCTATACTTGTATTACATTTTTAAGACCAAGAAGGTCTCTAAGTATTTTGTTATAATTCTGTATAACTAAAGAGTTCGACAAGGACGTCTTTTGGAAAAACCATTAAAATCTGATTCTTGTGTTTGTATAGATTTATTAGTTAACCTACACAAATAGCGTAAGGAGCAACTTAGCCTCAGAACTGTATAATTAATTGATTAGACAAAAGTCCATTTATATCTGTGAAGTTTTCTAATATTTTATGCAAGTTCTCTCACTGTGAAGCAAGGTCATGGCTCCATTATGCTTTCTTCCTATTTTTGATCAATGTAAGCACATCACATATATTAGCATTTCAGCCACAAGGCAAGCCAGACAACCAAAACCAGATGCATAGAAGCAGCCTAAATTCCTACCTAAGCAGGAAGGTTATCATAATAATTGAAAGAAGTTTAATATGGCATGATCCCAGAATGACAGGATACACTGAATTGGAAGGGACCCACAAGGATCATTGACTCCAACTTCTGGCCCTGCATAGGACAACCCCCAGGAGTCACACCATGTGCCCAAGAGTGTTGTCCAAATGCATCCTGCATTCTGTCAGGCTTGGTGCTGTGACCACTGCCCTGGGCAGCCTGTTCCAGTGCCCAGCCACCTTCTGGGTGAAGAACCTCTCTCTAAGATCCAACCTAAACCTCCCCTAACACAACTTCAGTTCATTCCCTTGGGTCCTGTCACTGGTCACCACAGAGCAGAGATCAGTGCCTGCCCCTCCTCTTCCCCTCATGAGGAAGTTGTAGCTGCAATGAGGTCTCCCCTCAGTCTCCTCCAGGCTGAACAGACCAAGTGCCCTCAGCCCCTCCTCACACGGCTTCCCCTCAAGGCCCTTCACCATCTTTGTTGCCCTCCTTTGGACACTCTCTAATGGTTTAATATCTTTCTTATACTGTGGCACCCAAAGCAGCCCCCAGCACTCGAGGTGAGGCTGCCCCAGTGCAGAGCAGAGCAGGACAATCCCCTCCCTTGCCCGGCTGGTGATGCTGTGCCTGATGCCCCCCAGGACAGGGTTGGCCCTCCTGGCTGCCAGGCACTGCTGACTTATGTTCAGCTTTCTGTCAACCAGGACCCCCAGGTCCCTTTCTGTGGCACTGCTTTCAAGCATCTCATTCCCTGGTCTGTCCATACATCCAGGGTTGCTCTGGCCCAGGTGCAGAATCCAGCACTTTCCCTTGTTGAACTTCATATGGCTGGTGACTGCCCAGTCCCCTAATCTGTTGAGGGAGTTGGCCGCTTGTATTCAGTGAGAATGCAGGAGAGGCACTCAAGCGTTTCAAGTGAAAGTGGAGAAGTGGATGTTAAGTAAAGTGGGTGGACTGTCAATACAGGAAGACTACCAGCACATTGTCTAACTGTCTTGGCACCCAGTGCAATGATGTGTTATCAATCCTTCATGAAACCTGGTTTCTGGAGAAAATACAATAACACACATAGAACAAGTATGAGCTAGCAGCAGAATTTGCAAGCCTTAGGCTTTTTTGGACATTGTATTGGAATGTATTGGAATCCAGTATTGGAATGACAGGGTATTGTCCTTCTTTAATGACTAGAAGAGTTAATTGCTTATGGTTACATCTGTATGGTAAAATATAAGTTTGTGTATAGGACATAAATTTCAAATCCATCTTTCCAGAATGAAGCTTTAGATAAATGCACCTTTTTTTTGGCTGTGTCCCTCACTGATTAAGAATCTGGGATTTCCATGAGGAATACTAAGGTTGTTTTTTTATGACAGAGAAATATGCTTGGGGCAAATGAGGCCAAAAGGACTATAGAGGAGAGTAGGAGAATGTCAGTACTGAAGAGTCTGTTCAGAGGAGATTGATAGCTGTAACAGAAATAAAGGAAAGAATAGGTTAAACAAAACCTAGAAAGATTAAAGGAAAAATAATTAAAAATGCAGCAAAAATCATAAATTCAATTAAAAAGTTAATGTTCATGTAAAAGGTACATAGAATTATATTAGTGCTTTAAATTGTTATTAAACCCTTGGGAATATACAAGTATCATAATTGCCCAGAGCCAGACACCAATTTTTATTGTCTTCAAACACAAACCTGTAGTTTTCTTTATGCAGTGGAGAATATAAAATTCTAGACATAAGAGATGCAGATATCAGGTGAAGCAGCAGTGAAGCTGTGTTTGCATAAAATAGACAGTAAAAATATAAATAATAGCCAAGTGACTTTGATCAGTGTACCTTCTAGTGTTGAGTAATCCATCTTGCCCCTTGTTTGTAATAAATAGGATGTTTCCCATTACTGTACAGTAAACTTTTGTATCAACAAAGACAATTTGAAATGTGAAGTTGCTAGACCAGCAAAACCAACTAATGTATAAGAGGAAGAAACAATGTTCCTGTTTTTCTTCTGTAACAGCCATCTGACACAACCATCACCCATCCACCAGTATGAGAAATGAGTTTGTAGCAACCCCAAAGTAACGCCCACATCCTTACACACATGCCCTCTAGAAAGAAGGGGATTTACCTGGGTAATACAGGAGGGATTTTCCAAAGAGAAGACCAAATTTTTACAAGTGTTTAGGCGTCTAGAGGTGCATCAGTGAAAAGTGCAGCCTATAGGTGCTGGCTTGGTCTTCTCATCTCTGCTTTGACTTGCTTACTCTCTTGCTTTTTTGTGAGCTGATACTGATACTGACCGTCCATTTCAAATATAGAGAACAGTTTTCAAACAAGGAGAATACTGCAGAATTTAAGACCGTTTTACACACAACACTTTACATAAGGTTTTAATTACAGTTCTTCAATTTTTTCTTTGACACCATCTTATCCATCATTTTGCACCTAGAATGACTTTACTAGTGTTGAATCATCACCTGTAGAAACGATTTTTGAATATTGATGCTTCTGTAATTGTCTATAGGATGTAAATGCAAATACATGACCAAAAGGTTTTTTCCTATTAGATAAACTAAATTTTTCCTGCTTTCATACAATTTTTTTGTTTCATCTACAGTGAATAAAAGAATAATTGATACCTAATATTTTAATATAAAAGGTGAAAGTGTTTTTGCATAATATTCCAGTTTAATTGCTCTGCACTAGTACCTTAATATATTTTACATAGCATCAACAGCTATGAAGGGCAATAAACTGAAAGAATTTGGACCACGAGGTTTGCTATATTTCAAATCCCTATTTAGTTCTGTAGTAATCATACACAACAGTGCAGGGATGAAATAAAGGCCTTGTTTAAAAAATGGGAATCTGCCAGATACATTGTGGACATAGAAAACATTTTAGTTGAAAGTGCTTCACTATGAAAAATTTGAGTTACTTGGAAGACTTAAATAAAAGGCTTGGCTGTTTACTGTCAAAGACTCCATAACCATTTATTCCTGTTCAAAAAGGGCTTAAGTGCCAAAAATGAGAACAACAGTATTCCCACTTCTAACTCATACTAAGCAAGAGTTAAGGAAAAAAAAAATAGGTATATAAATACAAAAGCACTTAGTGCTTATTCATGAAGAGAAAGGATAAGTAGGAAGATATGCAATGGCTGGAGAAGTTCAAGTAGTAGAAAATTTGAAAAGATTACAGCTTTGGTTGAACCACACACAGGTAATACACAGTCAAGGTAAGGGGAGAAGTACAAATGTTACTATTGCTGAATCTGAAAAAACTGAAAAGAGTATAAGTCTTTTACTATAAAAACTATCTATTAAGTACGTAAGTGAAATATAAATTATTTCCTGACAGCATGCATCTGGAAGAGGATAAAGCAAGCTGTCTGTTTTTATAACATTTTCCATTAAGATATTAGTGATAATTAGGAAATGCATGAGTTTCATCTTTGTCTTAAAATTCCCTAGAATCCTCTGACACAAAGAAAGGTATGTAGTTCTCATAATTCATTGTCTGGGAGTTCCACATTCATCACTGTATTTGTCCTTATGGTCCTTGTGGAGGGAAATATTATTTTTCTCACTTCACAAATGCAGGGGGAGAGAGCGTCTGTCAGTAATATTTCATATAATAAGTACCCAGGCATGTTTGAGCAACAAGAAATGATAGAAAACTTTCTGAAAATTTTGGCTTCTAAATTAAGCCTTGAGGAAGTAAGGGAAGCATTAATCAAATGTTTTCACAAAGAGAAAATAAGATCCATGTTTTCTTACAAGGGTTTCAGAGACTTTGGCTTTGTCTATACATCTGCAATTAATTAAATGGGCTAGGAACTGTTCTCTGGCTCTGAGGGTAATCTATAAAAGCTCTTGCCTTCCAGAAGAAGCAAGTTGTATCCATGCAGCCTTTCGGCCTGTGCTGTCCAGTGAAGTGTGATGAGTATCACACAGAGTGGTATTGCTTGGCAGAGACCATGGCAGAGACCATGGCAGCATTCCAGCAGTATGGATAGCCACTTGCCAGGTATTGGAACCCATGGCCTTCCCCTCCTCAGCTTGTTAGTCTCATTATGGTCTGCATTTTGGAAATATTGACTTGATTTGTGTGCATGTGGTTAAGTCTTGAAACTGTAATCAAGTTAGTATATCTAGCAAAGCCACTGCTACAGGAATTTTCCCATGTTCTTCTTAGGAAAAAACAAACCAAACCAAAAAAAAACCCCAAACAAAACAAGAAGTCCAAAAGCAAAGTCTAAAGCTCTCCACACCCCTTGCCAAAGAGTTTTCTAGAATCCAACAAAGTATAAT
Source organism: Monarcha castaneiventris obscurior (assembly GCA_026261815.1). NCBI lineage: Eukaryota > Metazoa > Chordata > Aves > Passeriformes > Monarchidae > Monarcha > Monarcha castaneiventris. Next base: position 9,124,140 of record JAMPIT010000624.1, on the reverse strand, counting down.
TTTTTGTTTGCTTATTTCCATCACCTTATTCTTCTAGTGTCTGAATTCAATTAGAACAAGCTACCATATAGGTTACTGTTCTTGGTGCACTGACTTTGCTTGTATCCTGGTGTCACTCAAATTTTGGAAGACATCCCTTCCTGAATTACAATATGGGTTAGATAGTGCTGTCTCTTCAACATTTGGCCATCAGTTGTGCGCAATCAATTCAGTCTTTCCAAAACAACAGTAAGTTTGTTAAATGCTGACTTCACTAATACTTCCCTATTTGGCAGAATTTGACAGGTTTCTGGCAAGTCTACTCCATTAGTTATTCATCTCTTAATTTGCTGAAATTAACTGTCAGATGCTGGGATTGTTTCCAAGACAAGGTCAATGTAAACCTGAAAATCTTTCTTTAAATCCTTTTTTTCCTGTGTTGATAGCTGCTTAATTTAAGCAGTGGATAGTGGCCACTGTCACAAATGTTTTTTGCCTTTGCATTCACTGCTAAAAAAATCAGTCAAAATCTTAAAGTCTAATGTAGAATATCATGCAAAAATTTTGAACCAGAGAATTCCACTGAGTGTTCATATTTTTTTCAATGTTATTTATTTATGTCACACATATGAATTTCCCAGTTCATATTTCCAGTCAGAGAGATACCCATTTTTTGGACCTCAAATCTTTATTGACTTATGTACCATATTGGTTAACATCTCTGCTGTAAATGCACATATTCTGGTCATATATTTGGCTGTTTAGAACTATAGATGAAATCATGTCTAAGCCACAACCAGTTCTGCTTTCGGGGAGTGGACAAGCACCAGCAGTTTGACAGCGTGAATGGTTGTTCTAGAGGCACTCAGCTGGTGAAGGTCCGTGACCAACACCCATTAGATACACAGCTTCCTGACAAGGGCTTTCCTGCAGGTGTACAGTGATTGTTTAGCTGTGTGGATTTGCCAGGAACCTACACTAACATCTGACTGTGATAACACTTCGGTCACTGACATTCAATTTAATGCCCAGTGAGCTACAGACAGCAAATGGTTTTGTCTGCGTGTCCTTATAAATGCACAACTTCCCTGACGGGCTTCAGTTAATTCTTCACAGTTGTGACTTCTCTTTTCCTCAATATTGCCTGATAAAATCCCTCTTTTGCTGCTAACACGTAAACTGTGTTGCTATTTTTTAAGGCTTCGTGAGACCTCACTTTTCCTGGTGTGAGATCTGGGTCTAAATAAAGCTGTGCTGGCAAACTAGCATCTCTGATACCATCAGCTATCTTGTCTTTTATTAGTGTCTTCTTTTAACATTCTGTTTTTGCAAGGTTCAGCAAGACTGAACTGCAGCAGCTAAAATCTGTTTCTTTTTTTCCCTCTCTATAACTCCTGGAACCCTCCAATAGCTTTGGCATTATCAAATCTTTTTTCTGCCTAGCCTATTAATATGAAAAGTTCCTTGTATTTTGTCGTATCCTTTTTCTTCCAGTGACTCTCCGGGAAGGGACATATAGGGTCTTCTGTAATGTCACCTGTGTCATGGATCAGAACATTTACCTGATTATTGCCAACTATGTAACAAGCCCCTCATGCTGCTGAAGTCTCGAGACAGAGCAAGGCCCTCACAGTAGCCTTTATCACACAGGCATTTGTAATCTTGGCTTCATTACTGCAGAGAGATGGATTTGAGTTTCTTTCAGAAGTCTCCTCTTTTCCTGTTAATTCACCTTTGCAGGGGTGTTGCAAGGTTCCTTTTTCTTTATTCCTCCTTTGGATAGCATGCTTCTTTCCACTCCTCATGGGTGGCCAAGTATAAGACGCCTAATATTTGAGCTTCAGCTGAAAAAATTTCTCAAATGTGGAAATTCTTTCTGCTTACTGTCCTCATCTTTCTGCATGTTGTAGTCTTCCCCTCTAAAAAACTGCACAGACCACTGCCAAGCCCATTGTTTCATAGATACAAAGACGCAACTCATTTCTAGTGGTCAAACTGAAATTTTCCAACACCAGAAATAAAAGTAAAAACAAATCTCTTGACCAGACAGTATGGGCAACAGCTGTGGATCAGGGTGAGCTTTGCACTCAAACCCATCTGTACCTGCAGGAGTTCTAGTCCAGGCCCAGCTCTGAGGGCCAGATTAGCCTTGCAAATCTCCCTTCACCAAGCTTAAACCCCACAGGCAGAGGGGATGAAATTCCTGTTGGTATTATGGCTTTGGAATTTCCTATGGCGAACTATCCCCTTGCCAGTAAAAAATGGCACACACAGAGCAAAGACCTTGCCCATTCAGTTGCCCTGGAAAGATTACTTTGAAATTTATCACCATGTTTTGGCAGGTATAATTCCATTAATTCTAGTGGCTTTGTTAACACAACAAAGCACAGGTCTCAGATCCCTCACCTCTGGAAGAAGTGATGTAAAATTATGCCTGTCATATCAATTTCAAAACAGGGACGAGAAAATGGGGTTACAACAAGGTGAAGCAGTCCAGTGGGATAAACTGGGGTAAATTAAACAAGTGCAAGGCTCACTTGATCCTGTTTAATGGGGTTAAGCCACAGGAGGAGTGGGAAGCAGTGCAGCTACTATTCTCAGTCGTGCATTTTTATTACAAACATGGGAATGTGTATTCCTTCTCTTTTTTTTTGTATAAGAATTTTTTTCTGAAGATGTCTGTTTCAGTGCCTGAAGCATTCCTTTTCTAAAAACTTACTTTACAAATTAAATAAAAAGAAATATATATTTCTAAAGTAGAAAAATGTGTCAAAGAAATGTGCCCAGCATATACAAGAAAGATGAGGCAATGATTCTTGTAACAAAATTGAATGTGAAACCCAATATTTCTGTTAACAGAAAATTTATCCTAAATTAATGTTCTTATCATCAGTTTATGCTTTTGCTAAAAAAAAAAAGAAAACAAAACAAAAACAAAAACCCAAACAAACCCAAACCTCCAAATAGCTTTTATTGGCTACAAATATGCAATAAGAGTATGAGAGATAAATATCACCAGCCCTCAATTTCAAGAATGCTACTTATGTTTTCAAACCAAACCCCAAAGTATAAGCACATACAATTTTTCATTTTAAAAGAAGAGAATTTATAGAATTTTTGGGAAGCTCCTATAAAACAAAACAGCAGTAAAGAGCCGAATTTCTTGGCCTGGCTTCCAGAAGCTATGTTGCTAGGTTTTGAATCAAGTAATTAAACCCAAATTTGCAGATAGCCATGCAGATTCAAGATAACCTGGGAGATCCTTCATGGACTTGTTACTTTGCCTTTGATGACTCTGGGCATCTTGCTGAGGCTATCTACTTCAGACAGATAGAATAGCAGAAGGCAAAAGAACAATATCAACAATACATGAAGCTATTTTTATAGTGTCTGAATCTGTCTCTATGGCAACATTTTTTAACCTATTTAGAATTTTTTAAAAATCTCTGTCTCTCTCTTCCCCTTCTTGCATTATTCTGTTGAGTGACTGATATGGATAGAAAGGCAAACACAATGTCCACATACAAACACCTCTTGAGTTTGGAAGAGTAGGTGCTTGTTTGCTTTATATTTGACCTTTCCCTTATACTTCAAAGACATTCCGCTAAACTTCTTTCTTGTTCTTTGAGAAAAAGTTACTAGGAAAAGAGAAAGATTCAACTTGCAATCCAGTTACTCCAAACATGCATGGATGTAAAATGTTTTGTGTTTGTGTTTGATGAGGGTTGTGTGTGTGTCATCATCACTGCTTTATAGTTGAGGGAGGCAAATACAGGCAGGAAAATAAAAGAGTTTTGCAAGGTCATCCAGCCAGCTAGCACTTTCACTGTCTGTAGTAGCAGATTTACACATTCTCAGTACGTTAACAAGTGGTTTCTGATATTACACTTCATACCTAAGCTCTCCTTATTTGGCAGGTTTACATATCTGGCTCACTCTATCCTTGCCTCTCCCTTCTGCTGTTGTATGAAAAATGCCCACAAACAAGCAGGAAATAAGACTATACCCCGAGAACTGCCAAAATGACTGCCTAAAAAAGCCGTTAAATTCACAGAGAAAAAGAAATCTTTATGAAAGTGGAGGAAATTTGTTTCTGAAAATCCTATTTAGCTATAACAAATCAAAGTTTCATGTAAGAATAGTAGGTCTGAAACTTATGTTCTTTACTGGAGAAAAAAAAAGCTAAAACTGAAGAGTGACGGCTGTAATGAAGTGGGGATGGTAGTCCTGTGCAGTACTGGAGTGAAAGCAGCTGGTGCTGGTCTGGGCTACCTGCACAGAAGAGTTTTACTGAGGACCAGGACCTTGGTGTAAACAGACAGTAGAGGAGGGTTTGTTTTCACTGTGTATGTAGATGAAAGAGGTTTTCTTCACACTGGAAGAATTCTTATCCCTCATGAAGTGACCTAATTTTTAAAATTATCTGGTATAATTTTGCTACCTGCCAGCTTTAGAACATAAGAACAGCAGTATCAGCTCAGCTCAGTGTTCTACCTTATTCACTGTGCTGTCTACATTAACCAGACATACAGGAAAGACTACAGAAACAGGGAATGAGTGATCCTATCTCTGATATCATTTCATGACTTTTTTGCAGTCAGCAATTTAAAGATTTTCTGAGCCAGGACTCCATCCAAAGCATCCATCAGTCAGGCTATTCTCTAATCCACTTTAAACTCATTTATCTCTTTGGCTACCTTCAAATCCTAAAGCAGTGAGTTCCACATTTCAATTTTTGTTGTGTATCAATGACATAAAAATAAAATAATAGGTTAAGCATCCTAGTTCTAACACTTAAAATTTTATTTGAATGCAAATTACATTATTTGTATCCTGAGCATAGTTGTTTGTCTTTACAGTCACTCACAATAACTGGAAGTAAATTTTAAAAAGCACCACAGATGAGACTGATTCATGTGTATCCAACACTCAGACAAAATTGCAGATGATCGGCTGCATCCTGTTGGCTGTTATGTTTCATGCAAAAACCAGAATGCTGTGATACAAGCCAAAGTGTCATCATTTCAGCTTCATCAGAATGTGCTTATATTTTTAAGCACCAGCAATTTTCTTACAAATACTATAAACTCTGCAATTTATTTAATTGAAAATTTAATATTAGATAGTTTTTTATTTAGAATAAGAAACACTAAGAGGAAGTTTTGAAATGTATTGGTGGTAGTTTATTGTGATCAATTGAGTAATTAAAATGGGTGTTCTCACCAGAAAAGTTTTTTAAAAAAAGAATGTCAGTAATATCAACCAATCCTTTTGTGCCACATATAAACAGCAAGCTGTCTTACAATTGGCCAACAAAATGTAGAATAAAATAGTAAAAAAAATTTAAAAAATATTTCTAATGGCTAAAATTAGTAAAGTTATTTACAGGAGAGGAGGACAAAAAAACCGCTAAATAGCCACTTCATCTGGATGAAGTTTATTCAACAGTAGTTCTAAGGTAGTTAGTTGCAAGCACTTACCATAAAGCCGTCACAGCACTGCCACCTTCAAGGGCTGAAAACAATTTATCTTTAGAAACTATATTCCTAGTGTGGATTGAGAAGGTAATATTAATGAAGGAAAGAACAAGGAAATAGCAGCACACTTAAAGCTGACTAGAACTAAAATCAATGACAAGAGGCAGCCAGAAACACATGAGTAATTTATTAAGTAGTGATAGATTTGGGTAAGTAGCACTGCAAAATCAGTCCTTCTTCAGATATGTGGGGTGAAGATAAATTAGCAGTTTTGTAAACTGAGCAATTCTGTTTGCCCTTTGACTAATATATAAAACAAGCCTTCAAGAAATGCACTTGCTCTTTTACTACCTGACTTTCACTGATGAACTTATGCCGAAAGCTATATTAAATCCCCTGGGGTACAGACACTACTAGAATTGAACTTAGTCAAGGCATTGCCCTGTGTGATTATGTTATTGGCAATCATGTTTATCAGGTGTCCTGGAGTTCTGGGCTGTGTACTAACACAGAGGGAGAGCACCAGGGCCTCCTCTCTCAAGGAGACTGCGGCCTGAGTCAGGCACGGAGCATATACAGTCCACAAAACTGAAGTAAAAGCAATAAAGGTGTAGGCTTATGTAAGCCCATCCTCTCTGGTAAAATATATGCTCATTCTCACAGTGATCTCATACACTTTATTAGAGACTACAAATCACCTACTTATAAAACATTAATATCTTCTCTCTGTGTGTTTAAGTGGCCACTATTATGTTGTGAGTGGAGCAGCAGATTAGATAGCCCAGATAACTATGGGAATCTCAGGCCATCTTCTTTCATGTGATACAAGAACAAAATACGTTTTAAACAAATGTCCATAATGGGGAATTTGTTCTCTCTCTGCTTCCTCTTGTCACTGTTTAGATGTCCACTGCTCAGAAATTTATATTGAATTTAATTTATATTAAATTGATCATGTCGACTTTCTGATTTCCTCCTGCTTCCTGAAATATTGAGACACTGTAACTCTTTTACTGCTGTAGGCATCTTTAATGGGAAGCTCTTCAAATTCCTTGGAAAGCGTTATCTAAGAGCATAGATAATGCCCTCCTGAAGAAAGCTATCATGTTGCTAGGCACTAGTTCTCTGTAGATCATCTTCCTGAGATCTCTGTGCACTGTCTCCACAAAATTTTTCCTTCCTCATTTGGAAACCTCTTTTGTTCCCAGCAGGAAGCTCATGTTCTTAGACTCCCTGGGAGTTAAACAGAAGCAAAACCAGTAGATAGGAGGCCTTGAAGAGAGCTTTGGGTCCTCACAAGGCTCCTTACAGTGACTTCCATGGGGAGAATGTATTTAGAACATCTAGCAGGAAGAACCTTCTTCCTACTGGTATCTGTGAGGAACCGGTGCTATCCTAAAAGTAATGATGTCCCAGATTCCTCCTCCAGATTGTGCTGACATATTACCTTACATCATAAGAATGGACTAACTCAGCTAAGCCTTTTCTGTGGCTCTATGAGAAGAAGCAGAGGGAAGTGGAATACAGGCATGAAAGCCAGAGCCAATAGAAAAGACTGCTGCTCCCCTTATTCAAGAAACCTGGCTTGAAGTAATATGATAGAGGAGTTTTTATTAGTTACAACTCCTTCTGCTGCATATGAGTGTTCTAGAAAACCATTTCATTCTTTGTTCCTTTAAAACAGTCAGGTTGTCATAGTGTTCTTCTTTAATTATCACAACTTCACAAATTTTTAAAATCGTGCTACAGGAATCATTATGAGAGTTTCCACACTGCTTTGTCATAAATATTAAACCTTTTATTCTACTAGTTTAACATATCAGATAAAGAGAATTGAATGAATGTGATACCACACAGAATTTCCTCCTTTCTGGAAGACAATGCAGAGGTATTAACAACATAAGTGCTTTCACCTTTTATATGAAAAAGATTCTTGACATTTTTCTTTCTTGTGAAAGCAATGAACAGAAACTAATATCAAAATATTAGCTGATTTTTAACCTATTGTTCTCCTTCTTATTCTTAATCAAACTTCCATATACATGTGTGGTCACAGCCTCTTCTCTCTGGTTGTGGATGCTACTGCTTTTCTCTTTCAAATTCCATGAATTATCTAATTTTCCATCACCGCAGTAGCCATGGTGTAAAATAACAAGAAACTGCCTCCTTTGATTTCCTGTGTGCATATGTATCCATAGCTCTACAATCTTCCATCTATGCAAAAATCGCTGATATTTCATTAATATCATTAGAAACACATGGGGGTCATGCCCACCCACAAAAACTCAAAATTTTCCCTCTTCTGTATTTAGAAGGACTCTAAATTTATAACCTTTTTTTTAAGCTATGTTTTGTATTAAATAAAGCCCTCTATTAAGAATTTCTTTCTTCCAAATGAAATTTAATCCTGAGGATGAAGCAGCTTCATTGCAATTACGTGTATCTCTGCATGAACAAAAAAATGAATGGCCTCTGAAACAACCCATGGCTAATGCATTAAAGGCATTAGAAATTAATATCATTACCATAAGAGGAATTAATGTGATTCATGATGGTCTTGTATAATAAGTTTGCATTGACACTGCCAGCTGCCCAAAGTGGAGATTCTGTTCTTTCCCCTCATTCTGCATTCACTCTCATGTATACAGGTTGACAAGATCTGATATAAAGCTGTAAAGGAGTCTCCTCTGTCTTCTGTCTGCTGAAAATATTGTTTTGCAATGCATAAACCATCCAAGGGTCACACTACCTCCACTTGCTTTTCTAGTGTGATAATGTGCTCTGATTTTAAGGCTACAGAGAAAGAATATATATTTCTGAAAAAAAAATAAAATTAGGTTTTCAATTAAAAGAAACAGTAAAAATTGGTGAACTACATAAATATGTACGTGTATCCCATTAACAACTTTCAAATGCATTTGCATTAATTTTTTTTTTTAAGTGCCTGTGTGTGTGTGTATGTCTACATGTTATATGAACACACTCAAAAGTGTCTATTCCCTTTTGTTCATAGGCATGTGTGGGGACACATGCACACACACACATTCCATTTGGGTTCATTGTTAGGTTTCTGTGCTGGGTTTGGCTGGGATGGAGCTAATTTTCCTCACAGAATCCTGTATGGCACGGTGTTTTGGATTTCTGAATAAAGAGTGTTGCTAACACACTGATGTTTTAGCCATTGCTGAGCAGTGATTAAACATCATCCAGACCTTCACTGTTTCTCAGCTGCCCTGGCAGTGAATAGGCTGGGGTGGGCAAGAAGTTGGGATGGAACAGGGCCAGGACAGCTGACCCCAAATGACCAAGGGTTATCCCATACTGTATGACAACATGCTCAGCAATACAACCAGCACTGGTCTTTTAAAGGTGGCTGTTGCTTGGAGACTGGCTGGGCAACAGTCTGCTGGTGGGAGGTGGTGAGTGACTGCTTTTGCATCACTTGGTGCAGGCTTTTTTTCCCTTCACTTATTAAACCATCTTTATCTCGACCCACAGGTTTTTCTCACTTTTGCTGTTCTCATTCTCTTCCCCATGTTGCTGGGGGAGTGATCAAGTGACTGGGTGGGTGCTTAGCTGCTGGCCAGGTCAGCCCACCACATTTGCTCAAGCCCACTTCATGTTTTACTGCGTAAGAGAACAAAGTCAAAGTGTTCTCCATGCCTCTGTGGATGGGCATGACCCCAAGCACTGGCATAGAGTCATCCATACTCTGGATTAATTAGCATGCCTCCTGGCATGATTTTGTCCCACACTAGCTAGCATTATCCCAGTCAATTCCCTGAGCTCGGGATAGTTGGAACTGGCAAGGGACCAGTTTGGATGTGGCCACCTTATTTTGGACTAGAAAGAAATATACTAACATAGACATTTTCTGTACCATTCCAGCTGGCTGCAGGACAAGTGAGTGCTTTCTTACCCATTTTGTTAGCAAGTACAAATATATGTAACCATAGTGTATCTTTTAAAAATTCACTTTATCTGTTATTTTTGAAAAATAAAGTGAAGTTATGTGATATGAGACGACTTTGGATTGCCACAATAGTGTACATACTATCTCCCTTTCCTGGATTCTTTCTGTTTTGGATTTAAACTACTTCTTTCAAAAAGACCATTTCTTACTGTCTCCATACTGCTAAACCTAAAAGATATTGTCCTTGGAGGAAAACTGATCAGGCTTTAAATTGAGGACACTCTTAGGGGAAAAATCATCCTTTTCATGTTTTTATTCTTATATAAAGACTTTTAAGACATATGTATACAACTATGATTAAAATAAACCAAACAGGAAAAGAAATGAAGGTAGATGACATATGGCATTGTAATAGCATGGCAAAGCTATCGTTTCAATGCTTTCAGTCAATCATGTAAAAGGATGAAACTCTTACAGATATGCAGAGAAGGAATCTTTGCTGACACCAGTATCCCAGACAAGAGGATGGACTGTTTTCATATGCCAGGATTATAATCATCACAGTCAGACTCACTGCAAGCCTACTGCAGGCTTTGTTGTTGAACTTCTCATTCTAGGCATCATTTTGATTGCTGAGGAAACTCCTTAAAATTACAGCAATTTTATTGTTAGCAAATAAGATGATCTAAAATAGAGCAAACAGATGATCTGATTTAAGAGTAGAGATACTCAAGTGATAACCACATTTTCTTAGAAGAAAAAATTCTTTTACAAGAATATATTGCCCTATGGGGCAAGACAAGGCAGGATTTTCTGTCTACCTAATGGCAGCTTTTCCTGGTAATTTGTTTCACCAGGACATCAGTTTGCACTGCTGCGTTTGAATCCTCCTGTAGGAATTTGAAATCTCACATATCAGTGTCCATTCTACTACCCTCTTATGTTATGCCATCTTTTCAAGGAAGCTGCTTCAATTCCTTGCCCTGTCTGTGCCTGGACACCTCCTCCTGTTTTTCTCAGAACTCCGTAGGGAGCTCCCTCTCAACTGTGCTCTGAACCACTCCTTTCTTTGCTGACATTGCTGACTCATGTGTAACCCTTGTGCTCAGCTCAGCCACCTCTTCATTACCAATCCTGGCTCATTGCCCCTAGCTACTCACACAGTCCCCATCACAAACTTTTAAATAAATTAAAGCTAGGAAGACTCAGGACCTTTGGAACATGGTTGCTCATCATGCTAATTGACTACTGGCTCTTGTATTCTCTATTGCTCTCCAAACAGGTATAGCCATATAGCTAATGCAAACAAGTATTTCTACTTGCAACAACCCAAAGAGAGATTTAAAAAGCAGAATATCTTTATGTAGTAAGCAGAAATGATTGTACAGCACATCATATGTTACAGTCAAACAGCTTTTTCTTCGCTGTTAATGTAGTTGTCTCATTATTATATCTCTTCAAACCTGCCAAGAGCATTTGTCTTCATTTAAGAGAGCACACTCCACATTCCATATTTTAAAATTAAAGGAATATGGAATTTTCAGAGCCTAGAAACAGTTCCTGAGAAACAACTGTCCTGAAAACCAAAGTGTAATAACATCAGTGAAGCTTTTTTATTATTGATCCATAATCTATGCCTTAATTTGCATAGTTCCCAAGTAAATAGAAATGTTTCTGACAGCCCAGTAGAAGCACTCTGACAGCCAGCATGCATTCCCTTTTTTCCTCTGAGTCACACCCAGTTGCAGAGACTTTTCAGGCCAAGCTGTGCGTTCATCGATATGAACCCAGTTCCTTCTGTTCACACTGCACCTTCAGTTCTGCTTCTATATTGCTGTTACCTACAAAGAGGTACAAGAACATAACTTGTACAATGGTTTTCAGAGACCAGGTTGATTTTGCTTGCCCATCAATTCAAGAAACAAATCTATCTTTTATCCACCAATCTATATTTTATCCTTCTTTAAATAATAAACCTTTCAGACTTGGTAATGCAAAACCTCACAAAGCTATTTTTGTAGAGCAATTTTTCAAGATAGCATCAATTTCAATTTAATTTTTTAATTCTCATTCCTAATAGCTCAGTAATGAAGTTGTTTTGAGGCAGCATACCAGTGATTTCCACTTTTTTACCTAAACTGAGCATTATCACTTTGTTCAAAAGAGTTGTTTAAAAAAAAAAAAAAAAAGAAAAAAGTCAAAAAAACCCCACCACCAAGAAAAAAAAGACAATTAGGAAAGAGTCTTCTCTGGCACAGGGAAGCATCACTATTACAACACTGTGATAGCAATTTGAGACTAATTAGTCAGGAAGGAATTAAAAAACTTTCATATAAATTGATTTTATGCCTTAGAGTTTTAAAGGGCTTCTTATTTTCTTTTATATCTGCCTGTAAACCTCTTGTTCTGAGCTTCAAAAACTTCAAAACACACTGATTTGAGGTCACAGTTAAAATATTAAGTTATTTTGTCCTGACAGAGCTGACGTTTACCTTGTTTAGTGTTTAGCATCAAAGCCAACACAATAAATTCATTATGTGAAGTAGGCCAAATTCACTTACCAGAAAAAATGCTCATCCAATACTTTGTAAACATTTAAAGCACTTAAGATGAGAGGCAAGCCTCTGCTTATGCACCTTTCATCCCTTATTCTATAGGTGTAACACCCGATATAAAGCCCACTTAAATTAATGGGAGTCTTTCCACTGACTTCTGAATTAATCCTGTAAACAAGTAGAGGATCCTATTCCTTCATTTCCTGCCTGCCCAGAAAAATTTACATCTTCACAGCACAAAGGCAGAAAGGGAAGAGATTCTGTTGCCAGGTTTTGTAATCGAAGAAATTAAATTGCCTCTGAGTAACCTGTTCTGTGATACTGCTTGTGCAGAACTCATTTGCTTAAATATAACCTGGCAATAACAATCCAAACCAGGAGGAGGACTAAAATGAGTATGAGTGTAAGGAAATTCTAAGAGAATTGTATTCCACCTGGCTTTCAATTTACTGTGGGCACGTCTCTAAGAAAGCAATTCTGAGTTAAACAGTACAAACCTGAGCTTTGTACTGACAATCTCCAGGGAATGTGGTAAACAACATGGAATGAATTTTACTGTCTCATATATTAGTCATAGCTCAGCATAATATGAATTATCCAGCTGGACTTCTTGCCTCTATCCAACCTAGTCACCAAAATGAGCCACAAATATTTCTATAGCCCCAAGGCAAATTAGCACAACACAGCTTCTATCCCTTACACCCGAGCCCTCCAGGGCAGGAGGACATTGAGCAGCCTGACTGTCAGGAAGGGCTCCTGGCCCAGGCTCTCTTTCAGTCTCTGTGTGGGCCTGGGCTGGGAGAACAATTTTTGGCCCAGGTCAAACCTGTGCCAAGGAATTCCCTAACAATTTATGCACATGCCAGTGCATAAAGGATACCGTTGCTGTTACTAGTGTAGGCATTCTGCCACATGACAGAGTGAGGAAGGTTTGCACATGCAGCTAGAAATTTCAATGAATTCTTTTCCACGCCAAAAGGCAGGAGATTATCCCTTCACATCTAGTTGCTGGAATTATTTTGTACTATGTGTATTATAAGTTCTGGAGAAGAATAGGGGCTAGCAGAGGAATTATTTTGAATACAACCCAGCAGTTCTCTATAGACATAACATGAGGGATGCCAAAGTACTGTATAAGATTTAAATGAAGATGTTGTTGATATGAGTGATAGAGGTGACAGCTATCAAGGGAGAACTTTGAAGGAAAGTGACTGCAAAAGGCAGAAGTCAAAAAGAAAGCTCCATATACTTCTACTGGTTCAGATATAAACAGCACTTCTATTGCTAAGATCTGCACCTGGGAAAAAATGGGAGACATTCTGACTGGTCTTCATAAATAAGTGTGAAAAGAGATTGTAAATGCTTTACTCATAGACGGGTGGTTTTTAGAAATACCTTTAAGGTAAATCTAGGTAAAAGAGGACCAGAAACTGAATTTGTCAGTAAAGTATCTGAAGAAACTTTAGGTGAAAATAGTAAGACAGACATTAAAAGTGTATATGGAAAGCACAAATGTAGAGAAAAAATACAATTGAAAGTTTAAGTTTTTTCCAGATTCACTTATACTATTGCAGTAGGATTGCTGTAGTTATATGGTCAGATAAAAAGACAGATTCCAGATGAGAAGAAAAACAAACCTTAAATCAAAGTAGCTGAACAAATTATATTTCACCCTGAGAGTGGGCGCATGAAATGGTCCCAAAGTTTAGTAAATGTTGTGATAATTTGCATATGATATCAAAAAGAAAAGAAAAATAAAATTGGATATTGAACAAAATTTGTTGTGAGATTGCTGTGCTGTTGATATAGACGGGAGTGTAATTGTAAACTAAATCAAAGGAACTGTAGGAAGAGCTGGGCCATTTAGAGCCAGCTTATATGCTATTTATCAGAACCTAGAAAGGCATCTTACTTGTTGTGGGTAAACAAAATGATTGAGTAGAAGGACAGAAAATTGAATGTCCTTAGTTATCACTCATTATCTTTTTGAGGCAGATCACCAAATTATTCAAAGATTACTGCTGTTGCACTGAAAAAATGGCTTGCTTTAAAAATCCAAGTAAAGGCTCCCAGTCACAGTCTTGTACTACATATAGAATCCTTCAATATAATAATTAACTATGCATATCTCATCATATAAATACCCATGAAGTTAAATGATAATTATTCTGGGGTATCATGTCGGATATCAGAACAAAATGTAATGAAGTTAAACCACTTGAGTCTGCATGTGCTAAGGACTCCAGAAAAATTATTAGAAGATCCCTAATTTTTTCTTTGTATTAAAGAGTTTCATAGCTGTTGTCGAAAACAAAAATAACATTATTTTAGAACAATTATTTCCGCTATATTTCTATTTTCAGTATCAGTATCAGATTTCCTGAATTCTTTGCTTGAGCAAGTGGTGTTAGCAGCACTGGAGTCTGTCAAAAGAAAGGAACATGGGATTTTTTAAATGGTATCATCAAAGCTTTATGGTCTCAGCAACACTAATGATCCTGGAAGAGAAACCTGAAAGACTTCAGCTATGATTTCAGGCATTTAAGATCCTAAGAGTTTCAAATGTTTGCAACTGAAGAGACAGCCTCCCTTGCAATATTTTTTTCTCATTGAAAATCTGTCTCTCTTCCAGAAAACCACTCCTGAAAAGAAGGTTCTTACTTCTTTGTCCCGCAGTCTCTGAATGTCCATCTATTTTAATGTCACTTTACTCTATAAACCAGTATTTAATCTAGCATTCAATTATTATCTGACCAATATACTGTCTCCCTGTATTTTGACAATCTGCTGTTCCTAAGGCAAAGATACTGTATTGCCCAAATCAGTTTTATAATAAGTAATAATAAAAAAATAAAATTCAGAATAATAAGCAGTATTTTCTTTTATGAATTTACATTTTTGATTTAAGGAAGGAAAAGATACACTGAGAGTTCATGGCCTAAGAGTCCCAAAAAGACAATAAAATATACACATTTTGTCATAGAATTACTTTTCTACTCTTTACTGTGTCCCTTGCATTATCTTTGTTTGTTCTTTGTTTCATTTATTCATTATTGTGGTCTTTAAGTGCTGTTTGTGAACTCAGTGCATGATCAGAACATCATAAGAATAGCACCCATTTAATTTATCTCCTTAGGCTTATCTCCTCAGAGGTAATTCAAGGGCAAGATTCCAATCTCTAAGAAATTGTATTATTTAAATGGTTTCCTACTACCTCTCATTTCTACTTCCTTAAATAATCCAAGTGGATTTTAGCCCTGTTCATTTTTCTATCACCAATACAGATTTCATTTTTCATGTTCATCTTCAAATACCTTTGATTCTTATACTGTTTTTCAGAACCCACAAGTCTGTTGAAGGAAAAAGAACCTGTTTCAGGGCAAGAATGCAAATCAGGTGTTCTTAGTTCTCTTTACCTTTGTGTGGAAGATCTATGGCAGAAGACACTGCTATTAAAAAAAAAAAAATCCACACATTTTTCTATTAAAAAAATACAATTGCTCTGTAAAAAAAACCCCAAAACACAACAGCCAGATGCCCAAAGAATATTGATTAATTCTTATTTTGAGGTTACATTTATGACCTACTTTTGCAGGTCATAAAAAATTATGCATTCTCTACTTTACTGATCATTATTACATTAAAAATATTAATCACGTAGCTTTGAATTTCCATTGTTTTTTACATTTCTCAGCTATGCTTCAGTACACTCATATGAAGTAGGTGTCTTACAAGTATCAGAGAAGTAAATAATTTGATACCTGATGTGTGTTCCTGCTTTCAGTTGTATATTGTTTATTAAAACGGCATGAATGGTCTTACTTAGATATTCCAGGTAGCTAAACACCTGAGACTCAATTAAAGTTCATGAAACTATGCATTCTGAGGACAGAAAAAATCCCTCCCCCTACTTACAAGTATATATGGGGAGCCAAGAACAAGAGCAATGGGAGGAAGAGGAGGTTAGAGTAACAGTTGACTTCATTGCAGAAGCTTGAAGAAATAGTGAATAACTTAGGCTGTTGAAATTAATTTTGTTGCAGGTTGACAGGTGCTCAGCACAGGTAATTAATTCAGTGAGTTTTAATAAACTAGAATTAGAAGCACATGTGAAGCATCTCCTAAAGCAATGGGGAAGATGTGTGCCACTATCTTGGTGCAGGCAGGCTGATACACTGCAGCTTTCTGTGAGTGATGTACAAGGTTTGAGTGATGCTGCTGCATGTGCAGGAAGGTGAGGGGAGGTGGTGGTCCCTGGCCAAGGAAGAAGAGGAGGGGAGGTAGCAATTGGCAGTAGTCCATAACCTGGTGAAAAAGAAAAAATGCTAGTACATACTTTCTAAAATTAGACATATTCAATGGCCCATTTAATAACAGCCTTTGGTGAAAATCAATTTTTGGTTTTGTTTGGAAATTGACTTCCCAGATACAGTGCTTTCCCAGACAGAACAGCATTGTTTCCTTCTTTATTTATCAAAGTGGAAGAACAAGGAAGTACATAAAAGCCAGATTTCCAGTGGGGTATTGGACAACTGTGCTGAGCCCATGGCTATGCCTGGCAGGAGGCAGTTTTGTTTGCCAGGACTGCTTCTCTTGCAGGGGAGGGAGGCTGAGTTCACTGCAAGCACTGCCTGCACAGGAATCTGTTGTCACAATCCCACAGCAGTTGTTTGGTGATGTTTTGAGGCTGATTTGCATCTTTCTGATGGCATGTGATGCAAAACACTGTTACATCCGTGATACAGGCTTAACATTGTTGTTCATTAAAGACCCCTGTCTGCCACTCAGAAGAGTTAGATATAATCAGCAGTCATATATTCCAGCTAGAGCACAGATCGCTTCTCATAAAACTTGCTTCTGTCTTCTCATTTTTTGCTCAACATGATCATTAACATTTTAATCACAGTTCTTTCTTCGACAGTAGCTGTGTCCACGTTTGTATAAGATTATCTTCTAATTTTTTTCAATATAGAGGATAAATTATGAATTAAATCCTACAGTGTGCACTCAAGTCAACCATAAGAGTTAGCAGTGTTTTCACCAAGAAGATCAGAATTTGTTTGTATTTGCATTATTTATAAGGGAAATTGTATATTCACCTTCTTTTTTCAGAGTATATTTTTACCTATGCATTTCCTCCATAAAAGATTCTGTATTGTTCCTCAAAAGTAATTTTGTTGTCAAATTCTTGCTCCAACAGAGCTCTCTAGCTTTTGCAAGAACATTGATAGGAAAGCAAATTAAAATTGTGTAGTAGGAATTCATAACATATGAAACAGCTTGTTAAAGAAAGGACATGTATTAATTTTCTGTTGTTTTTATTGTGTGTTTCACTGCAGAACTTTTATTTTAAATAAGTGGGGTGGGGGGGTTTCATATACAGGAAATACTGCTACGTAGTCAGGCTTTAACTGGATAGATTTTATGAATACATATACCTAGTGACATCTAAATATAAGAATTAATGGCAAAGCCTAGGATGGAATAACTAGTGCATATTCAGGATCTGTTGGTTTTTTCCATTTTACATTACTTGCTTTTTTAAAATTAACAACAGTTCTCTTGTACATAATTGTACAGAACCGCTTTCCTTTAAATGGACAATTCGACTCAGGATTTGAAGGCGAGGTGTTTGTCACATCTGTAAATTCAAAGCAGGAAATCATTATGTTTTGACCCTTCAAGTGCATTAATTTTTGAAAGATCAGAGGTTGATGTCAGCTAATACTAATATCAGCTGGTATCAGCTATCAGCTATGTATTTCAGATAGCTATTGGAGTTAACCAGCAAAACTGATTACAGCTAAGAATCTGGAAAAATTAACACCATGGGAAATTCACACCAAAACATATTGGAAAGTTATTAAGAATGTAAAATGAACTAAAAAACATGCATGGTGTAATATATGGGTATCATATATGTCATATCCTTCCTATCAGCCTTAAATCAATATATGAAAGCACCTATATATAAGTAAGAACATACATATTCTCTCCCTAAAATCCTACTGGGATTTTAGTAAAAAATCTTACCTAGCCTTAATAAAAGGCTAAATGTAAGGTAGCTATTACATGTGTATGATGCATAAAGTAATATCTACATTTTTCATTTTTTCATGAATTTACATCATTGATGTTCGGGATGTGAATTGTTTTTTCTCTTGATCTTAACATAATTTTGACATGTAAATTGTGCTAAGGATATTCTCAACATTACTGGTGTGGTTTGGGTTCTGGGGTACTATGCAGACTGCATTTTATAGCCTGCTACTGGCTATAAAAGCAAAGTCAAGGGCAGATCATCATTTATGCCAAGGAACCCAATTATGTAAACTGCAATGTGAAGTTTAATTAAGGGCTACATGACAAAGGAAAACCAATTGCATGTGCTCAAAATACTTTTCAGATGACAAATTACTGATACCCATAAAAACAATATCCAGGGTAATTGTTAAGGTTACGATACTTAAACCTGCCTAAAAATATCTAAGGCAGTATATTCCAAGAGGTTAACATTCTATAAAATTTAAATAAAAAAATCAAAAAATCAAATTTAGATTTATATTCGGGGTCTTTCTTCATGGAGGGAAATAAAGTTTAACTCACAATTAGGAGCATTTGTATCCCCACACTTTTTCTGTTCGGCTCAGTGTGATTTTATAATCAGTAATTTCATAACTGGTTTACCAGAATGGCTTTACAATGATCCCTGGTCAAAGCAAATGTGTAGAGAAAAATCTGCTGGCATGATTTATTTTGTGTCTTTGCCCCTGCTCAGAACACTCAATGTTTGGGAAAACAAGTCAAAACCTCTTCTGCCTAATCCCCATCACCATTTCTCTTTCTTTCTCTCACTCTTTGTGGCCACCACATCATAAAGGGAGAAAAGGGAGAGTTGATGCTAAGGATAAAGGTCAAGATGATGGAATATGACAACTCTTTGAATTGAAAACAGAAATGAGTGTCCCTAAGTATTCAGCATGAGCTTCTCTTTGCTCCCTGCAGGGCATCTGCACCACAACCACCGCATTTTTACACTTCTTCTTCTTAGCTTCATTCTGTTGGGTTTTGACAGAAGCGTGGCAGTCATATATGGCTGTTACTGGAAAAATTAGGACACGGCTCATAAGGAAGCGTTTCCTGTGCCTTGGATGGGGTAAGTCAGTAAAATTAATTTCCTGAGAATCATTGGAATGAAACATTTAATGCAGTGGCAATGTCAAGAATATCATCATTTTCTTCAGCAAAACTGAAAGATAGTAGACAGCAATGTTACTGAAAGGAAAACTAGGTTAGAAGCCTTGCCACTGTATCTCAGGCTCAAGGTATGCTGATGTGTATTGTAGCATTCTTTTATAAATATGTTTTAACAAAATTTTAGAAGATTTTCAGCAGTGTCATATCAAGAAACCAAAATAAAACAAGAAAAAAACATTCT
This sequence comes from Monarcha castaneiventris obscurior, assembly GCA_026261815.1. NCBI lineage: Eukaryota > Metazoa > Chordata > Aves > Passeriformes > Monarchidae > Monarcha > Monarcha castaneiventris. The sequence continues at coordinate 9,104,778 of JAMPIT010000624.1, read as the reverse complement.
CTGAATATTCATGAAACCTCTTTCTAGTTAAGACCTGTCAAATGTACCAGTAATTTAGCTACATCAAAGCAGTACACTGTGGGCAGAAAACAGTGTCCTCCTCCCTGCTAGTGCTTCAGAAAAACAAATCCTGCAATAGCAATGTGCTTCATTAAATAATTCATTCCATGTAAAATTGTCCATTTTGCATTAGCTTGCCCTGTCATTTTTTTGTCCAGGCAGAACAACAATATTTTACTCAGCATCTGATGATTATTACTGTTTTGTTTTTTTTCAGGACTGCCAGCATTAGTGGTTGCAATATCAATAGGCTTTACCAAGACAAAAGGATATGGAACAGCTCACTAGTAAGTCAATCTGAAATGATAAATTATGTTTTTAATTACCAAGATTGTCATACCCATCAGGAACTGCATAGCACACTCTAAAGGCTCTACAAGTATCCATTCACACTTGGAATTGCCCTGAGAGTCACTGAGTGATCCACAAAAGAGCAAGGAGAAAACAGCATGCCAATCTTGGATTGAGCTCAGCAAAGCACCAGGAATCCTAGATTTCATTTGAGATTTTGAAATAGTAAGCTTTTAAGAAACACTGAGCATTAGGTGCACTTAGACACCTAACGTTTATATAGATTTATAAAAGAGAATTTTAAGTGGGTAGCCTCTGCCTGTCCAAAACTGTACAGGCAAGAGTCTCTTTGGCACCCAGGTTTCTGCACACCAAGCAGGTACCTCGACTTTAATGCCCCTGAGCAGCTTGGAGCCAAAGCCCTTCAAACATCTCAAAACAGTTCTCCCATCCATCCCTTCTCTCTCCTGGACACCCTAATCCAGCCCATTTCCTGGGCTGTGCTGTATTTGAGAGACTGAAAGGAGGAAATCTGTGTGCTTCATTTACTAAACAGCTCCTGTTTAGCCACCTGGCTGGTTCCAGTGTGTATTTAGCACCTCAGAAAATTAACTCCTTAGAGAGGCTGCCCTTCAGTCTTCTGATGAAGAAGGAGCTGAGCCTTCCTCCTGCCAGTGGTGTGCTCCAACCACCATTATGTATGCAAGAGGTTGTTTCCTTTGGTCAGCCTGTTTGGAGCTCTCCTCACGTTGCCTAAGAAATTGAGTATGCATCTGGACAGAAAGAGAGGAAATATGACTCTGTAGACTGGCAATGAGGGCATTCATCAGAGATGTGGATGAGTTAGGTCAAGTCCTCGCTCAAATGAATATTTAATTATTCTCCTTAGCATCATCACTGAGTGAGATCAGGATTCCCCCTCCCTTCATTGTATGTCTCACCAACTTGGCACTCCAGCTCTGGGTGGGTAAGAATTCAAAACCAAATCGTCTCCTGAGTACCAGCTCCAACCACTAAGCTCCGTAGTTTTAAACTGTGAAAACGTGCATCTTGAGATTTTTAATGAGGAATGTCTTAAGTAACTGAAATGTTTAATTGCACTTCGAGCTGGCTAGTGCAACAGTGGTTTTAGCCCTCTTTTGAGTGTTGTATTGAGAACCTGCTCCTCTGAAATTTCTTTTAACTATGTACAGTCTTGCTGGCTTTTTTTATTATTTAGTCTTTGAACCACAATTGGAAAACCATTTAGGCTGTGAGAATTACAAATCACAAAATAACAATGTCCAGACCCCATTGGGGATGTAGCTCTGTCCCTTGCAGGATTAATCCCATTACATTTGCTCTACTGGAATCATTCATGTGTGAGTACTTGCTTTAGTTAACATTGCTTCCTGCTTCCTTCCTGGACTGAATGCATTTTTAAAAGGGGATATTCTGAAATATTCAGACAAAGCAACAAATCATTCATTAAGAGTAACCTGGAAAGTAAAAAAGAGCGGTCTCTGTACGTGTAACAGCTCTTCTCCCAGGATCCAAATCAAGCTGACATGGTACTGTGGGAGAAAAGAACAAATGAAGGCGTGCAAGGGACAAATAGAACCATAATTCAGCTTTCTCATCTTATTTGCAAATATATTTTCTTGGCATTTGACATCAGAATTACATAAGGAAAACAGTGAAGACAAGGAATGGAGATTCCTCCTCCATCACCAGCTGATGTGCTGTCCCACTCCAGAAGGCAGCAAAGAATTGTGTCTCATGACAACTGCTGGGCAGTGTAAAAGCAGAGCTCCTGTCCTGCCCCTCCTACCATAACTAAAGCACTTGTGTAAGCTTTTTAATTGCTTACACTGTATTTTGCCTGTTTGGCTGCAGTCCATTACACACATGCTGCTGTCAGAAACGCCCTGTTGCAAACTATTCATGCTCTGTAAAACGCTCATTTTGAAAATGAAGCTTTTAAATGGAGAACATTAAAAGTGAAAATTAAGGAATTAATTCCAGTTCCACAGTCCCACACATGCAGACATTCATGGAAAGGGAGAAGGTCCAAGAATCTTTGCAGCACCTCTCAGTTTTATATGGTATATGTATGATGAGGGTATTTGAATTGTTCACATTGGAGCCATTTCTGTGATCATCAGTCTCTGATTTCTATCTTTTTTCTGAGTCCTAATTATTAGACCATTCAATTTCTGTATTTTTAAAACTACATAAGAAAAATATTTCACCCAGACACTTGTAGTGATAGAGATACAGAAGGTAAAGGGATTTCCTAAAAATAATAAAAAAACCCACAGAGACAAGTTTTTATATATTTCAGGTTATCTGGAAAAGATTAGTGTGTCTGAAAGCTTAATAGCTTTTTCCAGCCATTTCTGTAATAAATTGTTGCTATCTCTTTTCAGACAATCAGAGCTATGAAAGCACCACTACTAAAACTTATAGTTAATAAACCTGTGTGAACTGCTCATGTTAACATATAGTGCAGATAAGTTCTAGGAATTTATTGCATCAGCAAAAATGAAAATTCTGTCATAGTCATGCTCTTGCCATGCTCTCTTAAGAGAAGGAACCAATCTCCTGGACAGCATCAAACAACTCACAAAATGTACAGGACACAGGAGCAAGTGGACAGATGCTTCATCACTCAGCAGAACTTTATGACCATGTAACATGGTCCCATAAAGCCACCAGTGGCTGCTCTTAACACTAATCAATTTATATGGCTTTCTGCTATGTGCACATCAGGGAGAAAGAAGACAGAACAGGAGAACAAAATAAAAACAACTATAAAGCACAGGGAAAAAAAAAGCTATCAGAGCAAAGAAAGAGGAGAAGGAAAAAATATAGTAAAAAATTGAAAAGAACTGCCTTGTGGTGTAGGAAGGCACCTGAAAATCTATCTTCAGAAAGTCTTCAACAGAAGAAGATTGAGGAAAAATGAATTTCAGTCATCAACTAGAAAATGTTGAAGACATTGCAATAATGATGTCACACATTGGTGAAAATCCAGATTGTTAAAAATTCAGGTTGTGTAAAAAAGAGGTTAAGTGTAAAAAAGGACAACCTCTACATTTTTTTTCCATCTCTGCCTCTAAATGGAAATCACTCTTTTGAATGGCCATTTACAACACAGAAAAGGGAAGGAACAATTCTCCCTTGGTCTCAAAGAGTTTTGTGGCAGAAACTGATTTTTATTTTTTATTTGGAAAAATCTGTTCTTGACCTTTTTTTCAGCACAGATAACTGAAACTATGTTCAAACTACAATACATCAACTATTTTTATTAACTGATGCTTCTGTCTCCCAATAAACATGAAAATTTTAATTACAAATCCTAATTACTCAGAGTGGTCATCTTCATTAACTTTAAAAGTTCATACTTTTAAACTTAAAGGAAGTGCACTATGAATGCATTTCCCCCTCTCAGAAGTCTGTCTTCCCAGACTGACAATAGTAACCTAGCTTTTGAAAAAATAGTGAGAAAAAACTGCAGAAAATTTTGAAAGCATTTTTCTTTGACATTGCAAAAATAAATTGAACATTTGTGTTGTATTCAGTTTTTGAGGTAGGATGTAAAATAGCTTGTATTACATTTTTAACAGTGAAGCAGAGAGGAACTATTTGCATCCATTTATCATTTCAGAATTTAGCACACTGGTGCACTTGGGTTCATGTGACAGTTTTCACATGGCTTCACTGCAATGGAAAACGCTGTTTTTCTTTGCAGTGACAAAACCAGCCCTAACAGACCATTAATATTATGATGTGCTTGCATTTATTTTACTTGGATTTTAAAAGTAAAAAACCATTACTGGAAAATAAAGATATGTGTGATTCTGATGTGAATGTTTCTGCATGTGAAATCCAAGTAAATTATTTGAATGTATACACTTGAGTTTTCTTACGTGTAGGTGTGATCATGCATTCAAATAAACATGCTGTTCTTTGAATGCGTAATCACTGGGAAAATAGCACAGCTGCATTTACTTCAGTGGGTGAAGATCCTGATCTTTTGCAGATATGAAAAACTTTACATCATAGTATATCAAATATTTAGAATTTGATTCTGTAAGTGCTCTGTGTTTGGAAATCTGATGGTTTTCAGTGAAAGCCCTAATGCAGAATGACAAACTGTCTGAGATTAGGAGGTCTCCAGAAAATACAGTTTTCAGATGCTTTAAAATATACATTTAAATTGTTTGCAAAATATTACAGGGAATACAGAACAGTTAGATCATATATTATATATGATTTTTCTCTAAGGGAAATATTGTCTTTAAGGTGTAGTTCTAGTAGCAATGACAGTATATGCAGAAACCTGTTTTTTTCTGAAGTTCTTTATTACATGTACTCGACCATTTCATCACTTTTAAGTATAGAACTATCAGATACGGTAAGCTAGAAATGTTTCTGGATACCTACTTGGCAAGACCTGTTCAGTCAACTCATCATACATGGTTAGAGGAGATTCAATATATATTTGCAAACTTATTTTCTATTTTGATTTTTATACATTTTGGGCATTTCAGTTTATGTATAACTCGCATTGAAGATTTTTAACTGTTAATCAATGGTAATGAAAATATCTTTCAGCTCTCCACCTTATGTCAACAAAGCAATTCTTTTTTGTGTGTGCATATGAATCTCATACATCAGAAAAATATGCTGTAGTGATTAGTAATGCTTTCTTGACAATGTGTTATGCTTATTTTTAATTTGTGTTAGTTCTTCTCTAATGTTCTTTCCAGCTGCTGGCTATCTCTGGAAGGAGGGCTACTTTATGCTTTCGTTGGACCTGCAGCTGCTGTTGTCTTGGTAAACATTAATATAATTTCCAGTATTTTTGTATGAAATGATAGAAAGTGCTATTTGAATGATAAAAGCTTAGCTATAAAGTAACATTGCATTTTGCTGTAAATACTGAGATCACTGTTGTTTAACATACCTTCAGTATTTTGAATGCGTGATTCATTTGATTATATCACTTCTTTATACCAATTATCTCTCCATGTTTACACAGTAAGCTGTGAAAGAATAATGTACTGATTAGTGGCACAGAAAACTTGTTACAGGCATCACTGAGTTATTATCAGCAGCATCTACGCAATTGTCACTGCCTGGTGAAACTCAGTGACAGTCTTGATAGAGTGCTGCTTGGCAGTGGATTGCTGTGCCAGCAAAAGCAACAGAAGGAGTGGAACCTGCCAGCAAGTTCTCCATGGCTACTGCTTTTGAAGGCAAAGAAAAAACTTGTCATAGCTGGGAAATGTTACTTTTTTGTGTATTAATCTTCCACATCTCTGGACATGCATTTCGGTGTGGGATTCATTTCTGCTTAATTGTAGACATCTGCAATGTAGATTTCTGTGTCTAAGCTAGTTATCCCAGCCATATTTCATTGTCAGTGAAGAAAAATACATATTTTTAGAGATCAAACCATCACAAGTATTTCAGATGTCTACTTCAGGGTAAGATGAATTACATCCTACCTGTGCCATCAGCTATCAGTCATCTGCTCTGCAGTCTGTATGGATTTTTCACAACAATTTAGCATTTTTCCCTTACAGATTTTGAATCTAATTCCTCTTTCCACTCCAGAAATTTTGTACTATGAGATCTCTATCAGCACTGGTTATTTCTGATTTTCTCTTGCAAAAGGGAATCAGTCTTACTAGTCATCAAAGATAGAGCTATTCAGCTACATAAATTTTCCTGAAATGGATGTTTACTACTCCCATAGAGTTTGTCTCATCATTGCCTGGAGTCAAGCCAGGATCCTTTTGTACAGCTCACAGTCCCTGTCATGGTAGAGGAGCCAAGGATGTTTACAAAAAGCCAGTAATAATTTTCACATGGAAGTAACTCTATGTTCTCTGTTTAATTGGCAAGTCTTTGTTCGGAGATGTTTGAAGTTCACAGTTGCAGTTTTCCCTACCATTAACTGGTAGCTGTGGAAGGAGCTGTTCCATGCAACCACTTAAGCCTAAGCATATGAAGCCAAAGAATTATATAACATCAGCTGAAAAATGTTAATGCTGAAAATAAAGTTGAAAAAGAATTGGCAGGGCAGACTAATAACAATTAGGTATTTTGGCACAGGAATTGGAAAACCAGTTTGAAAGGAAAAAAGGATTATCCTTCTCTAATAAATAAAAAAAAAGGAGCATTTATTTAACAGATTCAAAAATTGGTATTACCTATTTGTAGGGCCATGCAGAGACAGGTTCATAGAGTTCAGTTCTATAATACAAATGGATAATAACAGTCATTAAGTTGTCCATTGAATGCCATTAGTATGTCCATTAAGAGCCAAAGTCCAACTGCTGAAACACTTGAATTTTTTTTAGGTTAGATCTTCAACCCATGTATGTGATCATAACACCATTTATTTTAATGGAGCTAAACAGACATCCCAGGAATTCTTCTGGCCCACAAAAATAGTAAATTGCAGCCAAACAAGGCTCGAAACTGACATTTTGGTGAATGACATAGACAGTGATTAATGTGCAGGAAGATATGGAAAACCACAGCCTGGTTCTGCATAAGTGGGAACACACACATGGGCCATAAATGTCTAAAAAGGAACTAACTATGATCTGACTTGCTCTTCCCTGTGCAGAGAACTCAAATTGCAGTGGTTTTCCTGGAATAGGATATATTGCTGCAAAGGAAACTGACGAAATATTAAAGTCCTATTACTCAAGCTTCTGGCAATCAGACATGTACACATAAACAGCTTGATATCAGGCATAATTCAAGGTTCAAAAAGGAGCCTGTTGCAGGGTGCATGTATATGTCACCTTTCTGAGAACATGGCCTTTTGGTCACTGCACAGTTTCAGAAGGAATACTCAGAAATGTAAGAGGAGGCATTTTGCAGGCCTGTAGTACCATACATCCAGGGTGCAATATTTTCTTTTAGGCACTGAAAGATCAACTGTTTGTTTTCTGTCTGACAGGTCAACATGGTGATTGGCATTTTGGTATTTAATAAACTTGTTTCCAGAGATGGAATCCTAGATAAAAAACTCAAACACAGAGCGGGGTAAGCAACAACTGGGTTATTTTAAAGCATATTACAACTGCATCACCAGTTTTCAATTACAGATATTCACCAAAAAAGCTTTTGACTGTGCTGTGAACTTTTATATCAGTGTAACGGTGTTTCTAACAGATTCCATTAATCTCAAAAGCTGCTGTTGCATTATCCTGAGGGAATGCAGCTAAACAAACTAAATATAATAAAACACAAGTACAACAGTATTAAGTTAATAAGAAGGAGGCTTAAACAAATCTGAGCAGAGTTTTCACAAGATGGTTACATGTGTAAAGCTTGCATCTAGGAAAACAGTTTTATGAACTGTGTGCACTGAAGGAACTGATTATTTTTGTCTAGCTGTCAAATTTAATTACTGTGGCAATAAATGTTATTCGTGTTAATTATTAAAAAATATATTTTACAACAATATATCCCTTACTTAGGTCAATGTTATTCTGCCATTTTGTCTACATTAAGAATTTGCCTTTGTTCGTACATCCACATAACATCTACATAGGTGTATTTTCTAAATTAGTGTAAAAGAGCATCTAAGTAAAAAAATGCCCATGGTTTAATATTTAAAAAAGACAAAAAGAAAAAGGTAAATGTTTCTTATTGATTATTTACTTGAATTTACATTAAATTTCTGTTTATTACCATGGGAAGAAAAGATTATGACAGTGGTGGAATCAGAAACTTTTTTCAGTGGGTGAAAATGAAGTACTGCAGCAGCAACCCTAGGTTCATTGCATATTGAAGAAAAATATTTCAAACTGCATCATCACCTACTTAAGGCTTATGGAAGTATATTTAAGCTTTGAATAATGAATTTTTACAGCTATATTTTCATGTATTGTATTTTGGGCCAGGTTGTAGTTTAACTCCACCAGTATCTGCATTTCTAACAATGATAAATGATGGTATTTTCATTTTACTGTGTATTACTGCTATGGGTAAATTTCTTGCAGTTTCACTTTTAATTATTTTACCATGTAACTAACAGTAGCATTCCTAGTAAGTTAGATGAGTACTCTTATGATAAATACTTCAGCTGGTGTGATTTGCATTTCATATGAATTCAATTAAGTCTTTCTGGTTTTCAGTTCTTCCACCATTTTGACAAACATGTACTAAACCCTATCATTCCATTTCTTCTGTTTTCATCTTTTTTCATTAGAAAGTATTAACTTCATGACCTTACTTTTGTCAACATTGCTCCATCACATTCTTAACTCTGTAACAGCACTAGTGAAATTTAGAATAGTATAAAACTTCCCAAATTATTTCCAAAGTAGCAATGACGTAGTAATCACTAAATCAAATTCACATATGCTCTAATTCCAGTGAAATAAGGACCTGGAAGAGCCACAGGTCTGGCTTTGTACGTTTTGCAAGGATATTCAATTTAGATTTAACTGCTTTTTTTTTTTCCAGCTACTCAGTTGTAGGCTATAGAAATCTATTTGCTTATACTTTATTTTCCTGATGAAACAAATAACTCACTTTCTAATTGTGCAACTTAGTAAAGAAGTATTTTATTTTTAAATAATCTAACTTTAAAAGAAATGGATAAAAAATCAGAGATTGTTCTGTTAGAAATAACCCAGCTATTTTGGGAAAAGATGTAGATACCCTAATGAGAAACAGTCTTAACTTGTGTGATGTTATGAGATGGTGGCTTGGCAACAGCATTCCTTGATACTACTTGGCAGATGACATCTCTTGAGTCATTCTTTGGGGCATAGAAATTGGTTCATCATTTGATCTCCTCTAGAAAGGTGATTGTCACTCATTTCTCAAGTGTCTTTGCCAGCCATGCTCAGGAAGGCAACTTCATGCTTCTGGCAAACTTTGAAAAGATATTTGTCAAAAGTTCAGTCAGAAGTTCAGCTCTAGGATTTAAAACAAGTGAATGGGGCAAAATATACTAACTCCATATGCTTTTTACCACCTTAATAAGTAAATGGAGAATCAACAAGTGGGAAAAAATATGTTGATGGATCTCAATCATGAACACAATCCTTTTCCTAGTAAAAGAGGAAGCATATGCAAATGCCTAGGCTGAAAATTTACATTTGGCTTATATGCACATAAAGTTCTATTATTACTGGCAGGATCCAAAGCAGTTTTGTAGAGGTAAAGAGAATAATCCAGTCTAATAATGCTAAAGCACTGCCAGGCAAAGACAGAAAGTACTTTTGCAAGCTTAGTTTATACTTACCCAAGGAATTTTTCTAGTTCATTCTTTAATCTATATTTTTAATTGATGCCTACTGATGTGGATTCGCTGAGTTATTTTCTCACCCCAAAATCATCTTAATAAAAGATCATGGTTCTCACTATTTTCTTACAGAAGAAACTGCCTTTTTACAGGAAATATACTGCACTTTTTAATGGAAAATCATCATTTGGTTTATCAAAGTGGAAAACACTGGAGTTCAATGTTGTTTTGGGCAGTATGTTAAAAGTCTTTTGAGTGCTGGGTTTGGCAATAACAAAGAGTTCAGTTGGTTGAAATAACTGGGAAAAAAACCAAAATGTTACTTATCTTCACCCTGTTTACCAATTCACAGCTGGAAATAGGTAAAAGATCCTTCCTGCCAGCTATGTCACATCTTAGTCAGCTATGGTTATTCCTGGTTCTGATAGCAGAAAGAGAAGGAATAGGAAAAATAGGAGGATTTATTTAGTTGGTTCAAGAAGCTGAACGCATGCTGTATGGAAAAGAAAACTTAAATTCCAGGTTTTGTCCTTTAACTCTTCTGACAGGTGCAGAGGTACAATTGTCTATACAAAATGCTTTGAGCTTAATGCTTGTGTACTGTGTTTTATTAAAAGGCAAAAGAGGTCACCCTTTTTTTTTAGTACCAACTGATATTTATTTCATCAGATTCCATACGTTTCAAAGCCCTGTATTCAGACCTTAATATGGCATGAATAAAACCATTCCAGATACTAGTGGGCCATGCAGGTCACTAGTGCAAATCTGACTATACAATATGCACACACTGATTTGATGCTTGAGTAAATTTTGCAGGTTTCTTTCCCTGTTAATGCTCTGTAATGGTCCATACTTCACACTCTTCTTTTAAGCGACCTGTGCTCTTTCTAAAGCATGTTTGGATCCAACAGTCTTTCATCAGGTCTGAATAGAGGGATTTCACTTTGTGTGTCTGCCCTAGCACGTGCTTATGTTTACTTCAGTGTACTGAGCAGTTTTGATCACATTTGGGGCCTTTTTTAGATTAAATTGAAGAAATACAGTTTGCGTGAAATTAAGCCCCACAGCATTAACATTTAAAGTTAACAATAATGTAAAGTACAAAATACAGTTTTTCAGCAATATAGAGCATTCATCTTGAATAAGTCTACTTACTTCTTTTGCATGACGTCATATTTAAAAGCTAAATTTCAGTAGCAACGTTTTTTGGTGACAATTCAATATTTTGTTCTTTCTGTGGGTGTTCTGTTTGTTTGCAGTCAGATGAGTGAGCCTCATAGCGGTTTGACGCTCAAATGTGCCAAGTGTGGAGTAGTTTCAACAACAGCTTTGTCAGCCACCACCGCCAGTAATGCCATGTTAGTCCTGATCATTTACATCTTCTTGTTACAAATCTTATACAGTGCATGTGAGACAATAGTTTGATGATGACAACTGTGTTTGCTAACACTGTATAAAGTGCTAAGCACATTTAAATACTTAAAAAAAAATTTGCAAATATGTTTATTAACTGAATACGGGATATTGTTTAGAAGATAAAGTACAACTGTTATATTCTTTTCGATGATTTTCAAGTTAAATTGATAATGGGACATCCTTAAGTATATTTTATTTTAATAGTGAGCTTTTGATATTTTTTTACAATATCACAATGCTGCTTTTCTCTTTTTTTTCAATAGGGCATCCCTTTGGAGCTCCTGTGTGGTGTTGCCACTTCTAGCACTGACCTGGATGTCTGCAGTTCTGGCCATGACAGACAAAAGATCAATATTATTTCAGATACTTTTTGCAGTATTTGATTCATTACAAGGCTTTGTTATTGTCATGGTCCATTGTATTCTCCGAAGGGAGGTGAGGAATGGCTTCCCGGTTTTCCAAAGGGCTGTGCTCCTGTTAATCTCTCAACTGCTTTTTAATGTTATATACAGCTTGCTCTGCAGAAATATATTTTATGGAAAGAGAAAAATAATTTATGGTGACATGTATAGGAACAAGTGAAAGAGGAAAAGAGAAAAAGTGAAAGAGAGGGGGAAGATCAGTTAATTCCAAGTGCAAAATATCAGTATAAAACTTTACCAACTTAATTCAAGGTGTCTTTTCATCAATCCCAAGTACAGTTTGTTTCTAAGTTTTAGTCTTTCCCAATGAGTATAGGAAAATGCAAACATGAGTGCCTTCTGAAGACAAAAAGCTATAGACTTTTACGTTCTCTAAAACAGATTCAAACAACATTTTTTCTGCTTATACTGTCCCTGAAAGAGGACAAAAGGAGATGATGTGTTGTGGTGGTGAAGATCTACCATTTCAGATGTACAAACTCAGGTACATGCTAAAATTCTGGGGACAGTGAGGATAAAGACAGATGAGTGCTGTGCGAACAGCGAGGACAAGCAGTACCCTGGCCTGCCCTTCACAGCTCAGTGCCACCTGCCACAGGATTCATCACCACTGAAATCTGATGGCAAAGTTCCCACACAAGTCCTCTTTAATCTGGCCCTGGTGACAGCTTCTCTAACCTGCCTAACCTGCTAACTAACCCCACATTTTATTGAGACGGGTTTGAGAGCAGCAGCATAACAGCCTTGTTGGCAGATCTGTGGTAAGTGGGCCCTCCATCAAAAATGAGCAGGTGGAGCTGGACTGGAGAGTAGTTCCTGGTCCATCGGCATACCTATGTGCTAGTCATTTTTTAACTTCAGGATATTTACCACACCAGTAAACCAAATGATACTGTCCAGCATATTTGCCTGGGATGGACAAGAGTTATTTGAAAGCACCTCAGGACTAAAAAAAAACCCAAGGAAGATGTTTCAAGAAAGGTTTATTGTCAATGCTGAGCGAGGAATCTCACACAGGGGTTTCCCTTTCCACCACTGACACCCTTTAAACACTGAAATTCAGTATTTTAATGAAAAATAATTATGAGTGACATAATTTATTCAATTCTTTCAGTATTGTACCACTTCGCATGAGATTTACATCACTATCCTTCACAGTATGCATATGTGATTATCTTATCAAATAATGAAGTTTTCAATTTTTAAAGCAAAAATCAGGATCTTGCAGAAATTAGCACCTTACATTGTGCTGATTCCTTCTCACTTTAATCACACTGTTAGGGGCTATGAACTTTTGTATTTCTTGGTTTATCAGCTCTCATATTGGAAGGGGCTTACCTCATTTAATACCTTTTCTTTTTTATTCCTTTGACTTTTCCTTTTGTTCAGGATAAAAATATGTGCAGAATAAGAGCTAATACTCAAGAAAAATCCATTTTATGTAGAACTGTCGTGCAATCCCCTTATTTTCTTCAGCAATTTCTTTCCCAATATGGTTTACATCTGTGAAAGAGGGTAGTCTCATCTGTAAATCTGAAAGCCATCATTTCACATATTCTTTTAGTATAATGGTAAGACACTGCATCTATTTTCAGTAGGAAGAAGAGTGGTTTCATACTGGTTTTCCTGTCTGTGAAACTTTTGTATCCATTGGGATATATTAATTAGCCTAGAAAGGGGCATGCCACCTCCCACTTACTGTCGTAGGGAATAATTTTTATTTTAAAATAAACCTTTTGCTCAAGGTTGCATGTGAAACATTCAAAGACAAAGCAGTATGAACAGCATTATTGTTCACAGAATCATAGAATATTGTCAGTAGGAAGAGACCCATAAGGATCATTGAGTCCAACTCCCTGCTCCCCACAAAACTACCTAAAATTAACCATATGACTAAGTGTTGTCCAGACACTCCTCGAACTCTGGCCATGGCTTGGAGCCATGACTATGTTCCAGTGACTGACCACCCTCAGGGTAAAGAACCTTTTTCTAATGTCCAATCTGAATTCCCCTATTCATTTCATTTCCTCATATTCTAATTCAATTTTCTTGTGTCTTTTGTAAGGATCCAGAGAGGCCGAAACAGATACCTGGTTATCAGTCATTGATTTTGTCAAAAAAAGACCAAAGTCTTTAAGAAATTCTTAACAAAATTTAGCATAGTGCTGTATAAAATAAAATTAAAAAAAAAAAAAGCCTGCATCAGTGCAGTAAAGCAAGTAATGCAGAAGCTTATTTGGAGAAAAAATGTATTTTGACTGTTGGTGGTGAAAGACGAAAATTAACACACATCTTCCAACAATGCCCCAAGCCTTGAATTAAAGACGGGTTTCCTATTCTAATGATAGCTCTTTGATGCAAATGCTTCATTCCCAGGGAATGCTTCAATAATGCTGAACATCTCATAGTAAAATTCTTGTCTGACCCTACTCACCAGTAGGACTGTGGTGATTGAGGTGGAATTAGTCTTTTCTATATGTAAACTCAATTTTCAAATTCATAGGATACCTTAATGGGAACCACTTTTAGTTCACTGTTTCTAAGGCAAGCAATATGCAAAAATATTGGATTATGAACATGTTTATACAGGAATGTAGAATCTTAACTCTTTATGTGTAGGAAATCAGCAATTTTTGGTTTATTTTATTCACTGCTTTTTTAGCAAATCGCAGACATATATATTTATATATATATATATATATATATATATATATAAAAATCATCTAACTGCAAAGAATCATTGCTCAGTTTAACAACTAACAGAAGCTGTTCCAGCAAGTCAGTCTTAGCAGTTACACGTCCCAGCTCTAACATGGAAATTCTAGAAGAAAGACATTTTATAAAGCATCAAAATAATCTATTTACATGGTATTTTAAAAAATGACCTCATGAGAAGACTTCCCAGTAAGGCCCAAAAAGCACCAAGGTTTGATAAGGTTCTCCCTTATCAAAGTAGAGGAGGTGTTTCTTCTTCAGTCATGACAACTTAGGCAGGAGTAAATGTACAGAGACAAGTTATTCACTAATCAATAGATTATCTCCAGCCAAAATGATGATAGTGGTGTTGGTGAAAGACAAAGAAGCCTAGGAATACTGCTGACTAAACTCTATTTGACAGAACGCATTTGATCTTTTTTAGTCCTCCAGACTTAAATTGCATACTGGTCAAAACTCTTGAGGAATTAAATTAAGGCAATATTTTTCATATGGGAAAAGAAAATTCATAGAAATTTCTTCAAGAAGCACAAAGAAGTAAATGTTGATGCACTTAAATCAATTTTAATTTCAAAAATCTGTATGGTCTGCATTTATTTGGTTCAGTTTGCGGCAGCAAAGTCGTAGTTGTCTACTACACAAGACAGGAAGAGATGTAAGGCCAGTGAGTTATGTTTCACTGTGGCTCTAGAGTCTGGCTCTCCAGCTCCAGAGACCCTCAGGTGAGTACAGGCCGAGAGTGGCCATCGTGCAGAGTGGGCAATGCCGGCCTTGCGGGGCCTCCCAGCTGAAGGAACAGCCTGGTGCTTGTGGCTCTCTGCAAAAGCATTTAGCTCTGCCACTGCCTGTCAAGGAAATCCTGCCAGCATATTTGTCATTCTTGACGACAGCTACAAAGCTATCTCAGTTATAGCCTATAAGATTGATCTAATATTTATAGCATGCCAGCACTGGCAAAACAGTAATTCTGACTGTCAGGGGGAAAAAAAATTTGGGGAGGAATATATCACCATATAATCCAAACAAAAAGGACAGCCCTGTTTTACTATGCCTTTATTGTCATTACATCACAAAAAGACACAGACTTCTACAATTATATATAAAAGCCCCTTTTCTTCCTCTTAGTTCTATTGATAGAAACATAAACCATGGAAACATTTGTTACTTTCTGTAACACTCTACATTGAAGACCTTGTGTGATAGGGGCTGCATTAGGAAGCCAGGGATTTTTACCAACTAAGATGTACAACTGGAAGAGAGCTAAGTGATATGTCATATATTTCTGTTCACCATCAATTCAGTGTATTTTGGAAAGACATTAAATCTTTCTAGATTGCCATTTCCTAACTCCTGAAAAAAATATAATGCTTTTTAAGCATAAGGCTATTTGGAAATTTTGGAAGAAAAATTCAAAGTAGCTAGATATTATTGCTTTGTGTTGCCTTCTTAGCCCAGAGAACCTAGAATCGTTCTTTTTTTTCCCCCACCTTGCTGTTTAAACACCTAATTGGGCACTGGAAGATGGTGATGAATGTGTCACAGAGCAGAGAATGATACAAGGGGTTAGCACTGAAGCAAAATGGTTTGCCTGATCTGCTTGAACACAAGATGCTTTAAAGCTGATCTGAATCACACTGAGTAACTTATGTTAATGTTGGTGATGGGAGGAACCCACACGTATTTTTTTCTTTAGCTGTGCTCTGTGGAGCAGAGAGCATTAGGATTAAATTCATCGTTGGCGTCTAGAGCCCACATTTCAGAATTGCAGGAGAAAAATAAAAAGTACATGAGTAGGGCAAGGGTATGTTACAAAAGCTTGGAGCTGATTGCTGTTGCTAAGGAAACTACTTCTCTGGTATTTGCACGTTCATCACATCTGTCTCTCCTTCTCTGCCTGACTCTAAGAAAATCTTGTAGCTTGATGTTAAAAGGCAGGGGGAAAAACAAGATTGTATTTCAAAGTAAAATGTAGAGACAGCACAGTCTTTACATACTCAAACAACAATTTTGAACAAGCAGTTTAGAAGAGTAAGCTGGTATTTAGAAAGTTCAACCATTTTGAATCTGACTTGGATGAGGACATCTAGAAATTGCAACATATGTCAGTATCACGGATAATGCTAAATGTGACGTTCTGTTAACATGTTCAAATCATATGCTGCTTGCACCTCAGAAGCATTGTAAGAAACATGCACATTTAAGAGGATCCTAAGATCAAGATTCACGGCTTTAATGAAGAAGGCACTGAATGTGTGACATGAGATTCTTGAGGTCTCTGGAGCTATTAGAACTGGGGAACCTCCATGAACACGGAGTCCCAAAAATGAGGAGGCCCACTGCACAGAGTGCAATGAGATAAACAGTATGTTCTGAAGCAACAGTGCTTTGGGGTCAATCATCATATGCCTTGAGATGAGATTCAGCACAGCTGGGGATGCTTTGAAGGAGGCATTTTTTATTATATTTTTTGTCAAATCACTGTGCCAGTGCTTATCCAAGAGTATAAAACTCTGAAGTGTGACCTAACTTGAGCATTGATAAAGTGAGAGAAGACTTGGATTAAATTTGCAGCAACTGGGAGATGCCAAATTAAATTAACATCAAACACATGGAAAACCAAGGCAAGTGTAGTGCCCAAAATCAGAATTTGAGTCTTGATACAGCACACTTTAAATTACAGCATGTGGTAAGTCTTAATGTTTTGAAATCAGTCCAAACCTTCCCACCTTCATTCTTCTTTCTGCCCTATATTTGGCTCCCTCCATCTGCAACAGTCACTTATCAAGACTGCAGAACACTCCTATTCATTTAAGGGTTGAGGCCTTTAAAAAAATGCTTTCCAATCACAAAATTATTTTTTATTTCATTTTCGCTGTTGTGATATCTTCCAAACAACTCGCAATAGAATATGATATGTTTAAAGGGGACAGCTTCTCCTCAGCAACAATTAAGGAATTATCCTCTTTTGCTGTTCACAAAATGTGAACACAATTTTCTCCCTTTTAATTATTTTGAATAAGACCTCAAGTAATTTTTACAGATAATAAATGGAATGTCATTTTTTATAGGCATTTCATTCATAGTACTTTCATATTCAAACCAGAAATTGGGGTTTTTTTGTTTGGTTGGGGGGTTTTTTGTGGGGTTTTTTGCTTGTTTGTTTTTGGGGGTTTGTTTTGTTTTGCTTTGCTTTTTGTTTTTGAAATCTTGCAATCAGGAATATCATTATATATTTAATATAGACACTTGCATTTCTGGAACTAAAATACACATTATAAAACATTATATTCCTAAAGTTGCCTTGCCATCCTTATTGTTGTACATGTGAGAAAGCAGTAAAATATGTTTGCATACTGCTGTCAACAAACAGGAACTGCTTTTTCCTTTTGAATGTGCCTCTCTGTTAAAGCACATTTCTAACAGAAGTGCTGAACAGTAGTATTTCTTTAAACATACAGTCTGTCCAAAATGAAAGTAAAAATAGAATTTCCCATGAAAAATGATTCCTCAAATATATTGTGTTTTAGGAACAAGTCTTTGAATTTACTTTATGGATCATATTAATAAACAGTAATTTTTGATAACTTCCTTTTGTACTTTAAGAAATCTATGTACAAATAGTCCACTTTTCATCTTGTGCTCACATTGAAGATATTTCTCTCATCTGAAGGGTTTACTCCTAGAAGAGATGCACTAGATTCCCTGTACGTGGAGTTAAAGATTATTGTTGGAATCAGCAATGTCTTTCAAATAGACTTATTTTTAAAAGTACAATTGGGAGATTACAATAACTGTTAAGAACTGATTACAGTAACTGTTAAGAACTGATTACAGTAACTGTAAAGAACTGTCTTTCAAGAATTCTACATTTATCAAGAAGATACACTTTATCTCGCAATGGTTAGCAGCATATCTATTTATCCTTTTATCAGACCTCTACCAAAGTGAATGAGAAGACAAAGCCAAATACTATCACCAAGACAGAATTGTCTTCAATACCATATAATCACTGTCTAGTAGCTAATTCTGGCCATACATAAATCTAATTCTATGGTCTTGATGTGATAGACTGACAGAATTTGTAGCAGCCACAAACTATAAAAAATGTATGAAATGGCAGAAAAAAGTATTTATGTTTATTGACTCTGATTTATTAAGTGGGCTAAAGAAAAGTCATGCATTGTATTCAATATGATTGTATTTAATCTCTAATAGGTTTATATGGTGTTACACAAGAATCAGTATAAGATACTTTTTTCACAGGTTCAAGATGCATTCAGATGTCGGCTAAGAAATTGCCAGGATCCAATCAATGCAGATTCCTCAAGTTCTTTTCCTAATGGACATGCTCAAATCATGGTTAGCTTTTATTTTCTTCTTTGACTATGAATTTAGTGTTCCTAACAAAAAGAAAAAACTTACTGTATTGTATGTGGCAAGTTTGCACAGCTGAAATATTAACACCTAAGGAAAAAACTGTTTGTGTCATTATCTGCTTGCCTAAATATCTTAGCTAGTTTTAAATTATTGGTGTGATTATTTAGGGGAGCACAGTAAAGTGAATTAGTATCTTCCACCAGAGCTCTTTAGGACAAAAAATTCTTACATAAGAGAATAAAAAATAATGTAATCGTGTATTGTGAGTTTTTCTAGTTGGTGCAAAGAGTACTGATGTATTTCCCTTCACGAAGCCTTGAAAAGTGTTCTCAAACAAAACAAGGAGAAAGTGCTAGACATTCTACAGGGGGAATTTATTTAGTGTATTAAATTAGTGAATTTGTATAATATTGTTAGGTAGTATATTAAGACAACATATTGGTCTCTTCACTTTGAACAGCAGTTTGTCATTGACTATAATGGGGACAGAATCAGGCCCTAAAGATATGCAAGGATCAGCAAAAATGCAAGGTACAGCAAGCAGATGCCCTTCAAAATGATGACTCAAAAAAAGAATTTAATGTTTAGACTTCACAAGCAAGAAAGAGATCACTTTTACTGGACATTTAGCATGGAATAAACTTGTTGTGAAAATAAAAATAAAAAGTAACTAAATTCTCTAACAGAATAAATAGTTTTGTTTAACTAGGAAAAGTGTACTTTGATTTCCAACTGTTAAAATTCTTCCTTAGTTCTCACAATTAATTTTTGCACAATGGAATAAATAATAGTTGTTTTCAGGGAGTACAAAAATTTTATATGACTACATTAGTAGCAAGAAATGACAGAATGCTTTATAAAAAATAATCACTTCATAAGAAAATAATGATGTTTCAAACAGGATGGACTATTTGGATTACACTTATTCACAGTAATTTGTATTGCAGTCTATTTTTCATACTTCTTTTCATAACATTACTGTGAAAATCTTCCTTAAAGAAGATCCTTTGATGAGATGTAGAAGTTATTCTTCCATATGCATTAAAAACTATGCACTGTATCATTTTATTAAAATTATATACTCTACTTCCGCTATTTTATTTTATTTTTTCTGGTCAGGCAGCATACTTTGAAAACCACCCAGTTATACTTTAGGAAATTTTGTAAAGCTCTGCCGTTGTAAAACAATACACTTCACCTTCTCAGCAACAAGAAACCACTTTTAAGAGAATGTGACCCTGTAAGTAGGACATTTTGGAAGCGCTAGTTGGCAAAAAGGTATTGTGGTTTATTTTTTAATTAATAATGGTTGTTCTGTTTCACTGTTTCTTGTTACAGACTGATTTTGAGAAGGATGTGGACATTGCTTGTCGGTCAGGTAAGAACACTGAGAGAGTATTTAGCCAACAAAAAGTAGTCTTGTACGAGTTCCTTGTGAGGTGAAAACCAGAAGAATATTGGGATTTAGCTGCTTATAGGATATATTTATGAATTTAAGCAAAAGAAAATTGGAAAAATTATGCCACTGTATGAATACATTTATTTAATTTTCTTACTTTAATTAGAATTCAGCAGTTGGAATGTAGTCAAAGGGGTGACTGTCTATTAGAAAGCAAATCGTTGTGCAAAGAAGATAATTCTTCACACATTAAGCTTTCCTTTCCCAGCACACAAGCAAATGTGAAAACATAATTTTGCTTTAACAAAAAAATAGAAAATAGTGTATTTTGACAGCTGTTTATATGAAGGATGCATCAATTTGCATTGATTTTAAAGAGGGTATGTTTTTTAGGACTCAAAGTGAAATCAACAATAGTTTAAGGAAATTAAGTTTCATTCCACTTTACTGAGAAAAGTTGTGGGTTTTTAAGAGATATTTCAGTAGTGTGATCTTTAATCAGTCAGCTATGTTTCTATATATAAAAGATAATTCATTTTCAGCCATTTATTTGCCAACCTTGTTTAAATAAAGTGCAGTGTGAAATAAATGACCATTTAAATTCTACAGAAATTTTTTAATCTAGGAGATATTTCCAAAGGACAGTTTTTCCTAGGGAAACAGTCTTGCCTAAGCACCATCAGTTTTCAATAAAGGGAAGGAGAGAGTGTGTCCTCTCCACAGGGTGAGTCAGAGCAGAAGCCTGATTTAGCTGTTCTGCATCACCCACCTGAAGGACACTCTCTTTCTTCACTGGCTATATGAGGAGCCAAGAAAGCTGATCTCATTAAGGTGAAGTTTGAGTTTCCAGTCACCCACCTTTAAAAACTGCCAACTGAGTTTCTTGCAATATAGACTTAGTTCTTCCCTATAGATCAGTTTTAATATGCACATGTATTTCGAAGGAATCAGGATCATACGTTGGAACACAAATGCATCTGTGTCACCATCCAATGCAGAAAAAAATCCAGCACTGATCCATGTAGTTCCCACTTCTTACATTTGATAACATAGCTCTGCAATACAAAGGGCCTTCTCAGAGGCATCCTAAAGGAGATTGACTTTGAATGCAGTTATGAACAGGCTTTACTAGACAAGCATTTGAACCCAGTTTCTGACAATGAAAACTTTAAGGATAGATCATTGTTTGAAATGTCTGAACTAGTGTCACTGGAAACAATGAAGCAGCCACTGAATTCAAATATTTGTGCACTGTTGTTTAGAAGCAAATTATTCTTTTCATAATGGAAAAATGACAGTTAGTTTAGTGTGAGGAAGGAGAGTCAGATGTCGTATGAGCTGCTTGCTATGGAAAAAGGCAGTGAATTGACAGGCAGGTACTGGGGGATCTGGGTCATCAGAGCCCTTGGGCAACCAGAAGGGATGCAAATATAATACCTGAGATACTTCAAGTTGTCTTTCTGTCTCAGCCCATGATGTGGATTTTGTTGTATAAAACAGCAGTGGTGTGAATTAAAATACCAGAAAATCCCTGCAGCCAGCTGGAACAAGCCCAGTAATTGGTTACTTTTTTTTGCTTTCTATCCTTTTTTTATCATTACAGATGTTGAATTACAGACCTACATTTATTTTTTTAAGATGAATAATTGTGATTGAATAGGTGCTTTTGTTTTGGAGCCATTCTTCAGTGCTTCTGGAAATTTTGAATTTTATGACAAGATTATTAACTTTTACATGTGGAACTCACCCCAACAAAAATTGCTGGATGTTGCTACAAGTTTGATCAGGAAGGTCAGGCCTAGAACAAAAGTGGATTATGACTCTTCTATAGAATATGTTTATGTTCTTTATAACCTTTCCAGATGCAGCAAAATATCCTTTCTGATGCCAATGCAATTTCTTCCCAATGTGGTAATTCTTTCATCACTTTAATTTAAAACATAATTTAACAGAGAAGAGTTTTAAAAAGTCAGTGAAAAGGAACATTTAGGAGTTTGGGAACACATGCTCATAGTTATAATCTTATGGTAGGTCATTACAATGGATTGACAAAATGATTCTGCCTTACAATCTGTTTGACATTTTCCAGGAGGTTATGTGGAGTTAATAATGGCAGTACAGATGTCATAGTGTATTTTTTTGGAAAACCCTTAATGAGTTCCACATGGCAAGCTTTTGCTTAAGCTGTAAGTCACCTAAAATCTATGTTAAGTCAGTAGGAATAAATGAAGAAGTGTTTTTACTTTATATAAATGACTGAAGCTAGTCAGAGATCAGTGTCAGTTATACACAGTAGATTAAGAAAAAAAAAAACAACAACAAAACAAATAAAACCCCAAAACCACAGAAAAGTTGTTCCAAAAATAGTATTTATAAATATTTCTTTCATTTATAAAATGAAAGTTAATAAGTGGAAAGAAAAATATTTTAGAAGATGCACTGGTAAAGGAAGCACTGCTAGATAAAGCCACAAGAAAAAGCAGTGTTAGGTTGACATGGTTTCATGCTGTAAGAATCCTCTTCTCTGACCCACAGTTCTGCATAAAGACATTGGACCTTGCAGAGCAGCCACTATAACAGGAACACTTTCTAGAATTTCACTAAATGATGAAGAAGAGGAAAAGGGACCAAACCCTGAAGGAATGAGCTATTCAACCTTGCCTGGAAACATCATCTCCAAAGTCATCATCCAGCAACCAACAGGTCTCCACATGCCTATGAGTATGAGTGAACTGGCCAATCAGTGCTTGAAAAAAGACAACAGTGAGCTGCGGAGGACTGTGTATTTATGCACTGATGATAATTTGAGAGGCGCTGATATGGACATAGTCCATCCTCAAGAACGGATGATAGAAAGCGACTATATAGTCATGCCCCGGGGCTCAGTAAATACCCAGCCATCACTGAAAGATGAAAGCAAAATGAATATAGGCATGGATACCTTACCTCATGAAAGGCTGTTGCACTACAAAGTTAATCCAGAGTTCAATATGAATCCCTCTGTAATGGACCAATTTAATATCAATTTAGACCAGCATCTTCCCACCCAAGAACATATGCAGAATTTGCCGTTTGAGCCCCGCACAGCAGTGAAGAATTTCATTGCCTCAGAGCTGGATGACAATGCAGGATTATCAAGAAGCGAAACCGGATCCACAATATCAATGAGCTCTTTAGAGGTCAGTGGTGCATAAACAAATTGCATGCTCTGTTGTTCTAATTTTATGATAAGACAATAAATTTTGTCTTGTGTCTAAGGAGTGAAGCTAATGTTTTAATTCAGTATAAATGATTGTTTGGGATCATACACTGCTGTTCATATTTCTCTTATTATCAGAAGTGTTTATACCTAGAAAACAAGACTAAAGTTTCAGAGCCAGTCTGTATGAAAAAATATAGTTCTGGAGATTTAACATTCCACACGACTGCCGAGGATTTCGTGACCTACCAGGTAAAGTCCACTGGAAAATTCTGTGTTGCTATGGGAAGAAAAGCTATTCCTGCAAGATACAAGTGCTAATCATTGGCCCTACCTGCAAGCACATGCAGTTGAAAATATTTGCCATTTTATTGCTGCCAATCATATCTATCTCAGATATGATAGGTCTGATTCTGCTCTCATTGGTATAAATCTTGGATTCTTCCATCCAATAGTTCACCATTTACTGATTTAGTTTTGTTTGCATGTGCATGCAGGCATTGGTACAACTGATGTGTGCAGTAGGTACAGGTGGGCTTCGTGTGGAGTATCGTAGATTTCAGTCAGATTGCAAAAGTGAACTGGAAAGCCTTTAAAAGGCTTTCAGTTATTACTACAATCTGTCTGTATATTTAAGCATTTTCAAAGTGAAAACTATTTAAACAATTTCTTAAGACCTAAGCATCAAATACTGCTGTTCTTATTAAGCTTTTACCTATGAAAACCAGGAGTGAGCTAGAGTCAATTTCATACTTGGGCCTCCTTAAGAACTGGGAGTACATTTCACCGGCATGTCAAAAGTTGTGGAACATGGCATTTTGTGGGACAGAGAAAGGCAAATGAGAAAAACATGGTACTTCACTCATTCCCTGAAAGAAGTTACACTTGGAAAAAAATGCTACTGTATGTGCAAACTTGAAGCCATTAACTATTCATTTACAATGTTTGGACCCGTCTGTGTAGGGAAACAGAGACTCAGCTGGATTTTTCAATTTTTAGATGCAACTCTAGCTGATACTTCATAAATGGTGGATACTTATGGATATTTCTTTTAAAATTGAGTTGAAGTTTAATGTAGGTGAAGTTTTATGAAGAGTCTGGGCAGAAGCTCAGAATTTAGTTTCTTTTCAAGAGATATCTTTACAGGCTTTGAAAGCGAAGTATTTTCTGTGCAGTTTATATTTTGTATGTACTAGCATAAGTTTATACAAGACTTGTTTTAATTCAAAAATGAGTGGAAAATGAAGTGTGGGGATCTGCAATGAAGCAAAAATTACCCATGTTTTGGTTGTTGTTAAAGTGAATATATATAATCTTGAACAAATTTTCAAAATTATTTCTAAAAGGTAGTTTAAGTGCTTGCCTGTTCAGTGCTCAAATAGATAGGCTCTTTCAAAGCAAGTCTGCATTGTTAAAGAAATTCCTGCCCTCAGTTCAGGTATATTAGTTAATAGATCTTAGGTGGTGCACAGGAGTTCTCAAATGTAATGCAACCCCAGAAGCAGAATATCTAAGGTCACCTCCCAGCAGTATCCTCTCCCATCTATCTACAATACTGTCTTTCAGATCATTTTTGTCAGATAGAGAGGCTTAAATACAGCCCACTTAAGATTAGACATATGGATGGGATATGTGAGGAAGATTCATAATTCTTTGAGAAGTTGAACATATATGCCAGCATACCATCCACCCTAAATTAAGTTCTGGTGTTGCCCCTCTTTCCCTCCATTGGTTACAAAGTTCATCTAGGACACCTTAAAAAAAAAAAAAAAAAAAAAGCAGATCTTAGTTAAGTTGTAAAATACGTAACAATAGTTACTTCATCATACACAAAACTATAGTTCCTGGTGCCACTTTGGAATATAGGCCTGAAAATCACGTACTGCTGCTTTAGAGTTACTTTTTAAACTGTATTTCTATCATATTTTAAGTTTACCTCGAAGATGGGATGTAGACACAGAATCTCAGTCACCATTCTGTATATAATTTTTATGTTCAGAAGAGACTAAGTATGTAGTAGAAAATGTAGTAAAATATAATAAGACAGTAAATATTTAATCCCTTCTAACTTGGGAAACATATTAGGTTTAGCAGGCTGTGTTTTGGTCCAGAAAGCCAGTTATGTTTGTAAAGCTCATCAAACCCAGCATAATCCCATGCATTAGGAAAAAAATCACAGATATTAGGGTAGGTCAGAAATGAAAGGAACTGTTTCAGCTTTCGTGTCTGCCTTTATGTTTCTCAACATTACTTGATGAGGATGTGCTGCACTGAATTGAAGATAGGAAAATGAAAGAAAATCGTAAGTAGAATAAAATCAGTCTCAGGCAGATCCTGATAAGCAGATCCAGCCAGATAAAGAATGTGATTGTGTTTTTACATATTCAGTGTGTAAGAAGCAAGGCTTGAGGTAAAGCCCAAAATGTTATTGTCTGGAACTGACCAGCTGGATTAATTTTTGTTGCTGCCTTAAACAAAGGAAAAAAGGGAGGGCAAGAGGTTTGTTTTTAGAAGATGACAAGACTTTTCAAAAGACAGGGCTTTGTCAGACATTATGGAGCAGCAAAACCTGCAGCAAGACATTCAAGATCACCCTGCCCACCTTTCTCCTGACAGAGCATGACTAGACCAGCTCTAAAGGAGAAGATCCTGAGCATTAGAAAGCTTCCCCCTCCTATGAGCTTATAGTTGGAACACAACTACAGTATCAGCACAATAAATATATATCCTGACATCTATCCTTCTGATGGGAGGATCTACCACCCCTACCATTACATATCTAAATGTGGGCATTCTCTTTCTGAAATGGAAAGAGAGCTCTTCACACTTGGCTCCCCTTTAGAGTCAATTGAGACAAATAGCCATTTTTAGGCCACTTTTAGACATGTGCTCCAGGATGTAGTAAATGACATGCCTCAGTGCAGGTGTGTCTTTTCAGATCCCATAGAGGAAGCCAGAATGAGTTGTTGGAACACAAGCATCAAAAATGTTGGTGTCCTAAATTTAGTTAGAAGAATCCTACTGTATGTCACAAAGTTTTTTCTAAAACCTTTGTATCTATAGTTGTTTTTCTGAAGGAAATGCTTAAATGTGAACAATTAAATGCTTTATTACGTATGGAAGAATTTCAGTTTTGAAAAGATAGTTGAAAATGCCATAATATTTACATACAAGTATTACCCAGATAAGTATAAATTTAAGGATGTGCAGATTCACAATGTGCAAATTGGTGCTTTTTATTTTATTTGGTATGCACCCAACAGTACTTATGGGATTAGAGGCACAGGCAGGCATATTAGCACATCATGGAGTTTCTGAGGAGAACTAATCAAACATCTGGTTAATCTTCTGCACATCCCTTATATGCATGGATTAAAACTGGCTTTGCTACCTTGGCATCAAAGTGGCTTAGAGTATGCTCCTTCAGTTCAAAGTGTTTTGATTTTAATGAAGAAAACACTCAATACAATCTTTTGGAATGGTTTTTGTTTTGAAAATGTACTCTGAGTGGTATGCTCATTAAAACGAAATTACTTTGAAGTGAAGTATTGCATTCCCAGACACTAGATGCAGAGAAAAGCTTGGAGGTTTAAAGGTAGAGGAAGAAGCTGATCTGGGAAACATATCTTCAGGATAAGTAACTAATCTTTCTATTGGGGAAAAAAAAAAAAAAAAAAAAAAAGGAAGAAGAAGTAGATACCTGTGAGGAGACTTGCATTGTTACCTTTGTGGAAGAAGAATGAATGGTTCTTTCAAGGGAACTATGGTTAGTGTAGTGTGAGCAGAAATGGAAAAGAGCTGAAAGAAGACAAAGACTATAAACAATTATGAGATGAAGAACATGCAAAGAAAGGCAATAGAAACATTTATTAAAGGGAAAAAATGTCATCTGCTTTATGAGAACAGGAAGGAAAGGACATCACAAATTGTTTGCCATGTAAAGGACTGGAATTCTCTTTCCAGCCTCATATCTTCTTTATTTTTCTGTCTCAGTTTCTTCTGTGAGATCTTTATGTGTAGTAAGTTGATTGTGTGACCAAAATAATCCTTTTGTATTCATTTATGAGAGTTCCTAATACATTCAAAGACAGTCAACTCTGTAGGTCCTTGGCTGAATCACTGACAGAGGACTTAAGGAAGAAAATACTGCTACAGCTGAGAAAATAAAGGGATATTTTCGAGATTGTGAAGTGCAAATAAAAAGTAGAGATAGGTAAAGATAAAGAGGAGAAAAAAAAGACATTAAAAAAGGTGTGTGGGGGAGGAAATATGGTAGAAATGGAGAAAAAACTTAAAATGAATGTATTAGGAAGAATGAGATAAAAACAACAGGGAAGGAACAAGGTCTAAAATCATAATAATAATAATAATAATAATAATAATAATAATAATAATATCCCCAAACCAGGAAAGGAGAGCAAAAAATACAAAGTTAAAATAGTCAATCTCATCAATAAAATACCAGAGCATCAGGCAGAACAAAAATGAAATGGTGTGAAGTCATTTTGATTCATGACATGAGAAGTAAAAAAACGAGAGAACAAAATAGAGAGACGAGCACCACAGGAATTTCTTCTTATCCTGTTTCCACATTGCATTTATTTTCAGGCATTCTGTATCTCAGATTTCTATCCCTCCCATTCCTCATTTCATTCTTCAATAAGCTGCGGAGACAGCTCTTGCCAATTTTGTGACTCCCAGTGAAATGAAGTCTAGCCCTATAACAACCCTCTATTTCTTTCACTTGAGTGAGTAGGTCTCAGAGTCCTCTGACTTCAGAAATTGATGCAGCTTATTATCAGGTTACCATGCAGAAGTGGGGGTAGAATCAGGCAGAGTTTATTGTAGTAACTGAAGATGTGAAGAACTAAAATTTTCGTTAGTATTATAAAGTGCAGCATATATTGCAGACTTTATATTATAATTGTCTATTTAACAAGTGCTACATTTTCCCCAAAAGCATTCAAAAACACAAAGCAAGTGGTCTTAGTTGATTGAGTAAATACACATGCAGGCTGCCCTATAAAAAAAAGGGAGCAGCAGGCCACAACAACTTGTCAGAATACTTTTAAAGTGAGATTTTTGAAGTTATGTTTGTGGTGTGTGTTGATGTATTAAATCTTCTAGCATGTTTTAAAGACCTCAAAATTCCCATGTTAAATTCACTTTTTCATGAAAATTGTCTGGCTTTATATTAGCTCATGTTATGGACTAGCAGCCAACAATCTTCTATTCAGAAACTAGAGTGTTTTTCAGTTATATACACACAAAAGGCATTTGAAATCAAGAATGTCTATCCACATTCCACCTTTATATCTCTGCGGGCCAAAAAAGATTGTTCTTTATTTTTGTTCTGGGAAAAAAATCCTCCTCAGTCTAAGATCTTATATGTCAAATGTCATCTTAGAGTGAATTATAAACTGCTGATAATAGGACTTTATATTAATGGAAGCATGGTTATAGCCCTCACTATAATATGGTATCTCTGGTTTCAATTATGCTTTGCACAATGCAATATATCTTTAGGAGTATCTGATATAATTAGTCAGATAGTGGTGTAATGCAGAATAGAATAAGGAGAAAAACAGGCATTTGTCATTTTACTGACATGGAAAGGGATTTATTCGTCTTTTAGTAGGAGCAGCTCTTTCCTGGTGCCAGCAGGTTAGTGTGTGCTTGTGTATGGAAATTATTCTTCAAAATTCTATTTTTGTCCCTCAGCAGAATTTAAGTTGTTCTGGAATTACACAGAGAAGCTATACATGATTAGCACAAAGTAAAATTGATTTAAAATAAATTACTACAGCAAGTCTCTTTTCACAGAGTTTTATTTTGGCTCTGGCATGAAGGGTAGGGTTTTTTTTTTCTACATAGAATGGATTTTATCAATTAAGATTAAAGAGCCATAGAAATCAGAGATGGAAAAAGTCTTGTCAGGTCATCTTTTCTATCAATGCAAGAACACTTTCTACAACAGATTTCTCTAAAACACAGTCAAACTTCACTTTCAAGACTAGAGTGAAGAGCTTCCACTGTTTCCCTTAGCAATATTGCATAGCTACATAAATATACTTTTTTCCCAATTCCAGTTCTGATTTTTTTCCAGGTTTTTCTCATACCAGTTTTGTTTATCAGTGTTTATATCCTTGTAAGGTTTCTGTACAAGCTTCTGCTTCTTCCAGATACAGTGTTAAACAAATCTGTGTCACTTTTTTATCCTTTCCTCCTAAAAGTACTTTTTGCTGCTACTCTCCTCTGAAATTTCCCCAGTTTACAGGCATGATTTGGCTTCTTGCAGTGTAGGGCACCAATGCAGAACTGTCACTGGAGCTGCACGAAGAGGTCTACCACACCCTTGCCTGCTTAAATTGATCTCTTTTTCTGTAGCATTTGTAATTGTACATGGATTGCAGTTCACTGCCTACCCATACCTATCATTTTCTTTCAGAATTACACCAGCTAACTCCCTGCCACTGACTAATTGCATGGATCTTCAGTTTTTTATACAGTCCCTCTATTACTAACCCTTGTAGTTCTCCAGCACTTGGGGCTCTTCATCTTGGAGAACAGATGAGTGAGGGTGAATAGGAAATTATTATTCATATCTCCTATAATATCAAAAAGAGGAACATCAAATGAAATGTCAAAGGGATAAACAACATAATTTTCTTTGTCATGTTTTACATATTGAAATTGTGGAATTCACTACCCCAGCACATTTTAGATTTCAGAATAAGCTCCTTCCAAGGAAATTCTTAAACTACTGAAAACTTAGGGAAGGTATTGTAGTAGAAATGTCATTTTATACTTGCCCTTGTCTATATCATTCCTGAAACATCACAGCAGAACCTGGTCAAATACAAAATATTAAATGAGGCAAACCATAGATAATATCCTTTAAAGTTATTTGTTATTTGTATTATATTAACATTAATACTCAAGTGAATCTCCAACTGATCCTTGGAAAAAATCCACCAACTTCTGTTGTAACTCTTATGTTGCTAAAATAATTCTCAGTTTTGCAGGTGCGTTAAGGGAGCAGCTTTTTGAAAAGAAACATATTGGTGTGACCAGTTCAGCAGCTCATTTGACACAAGGAAATTTCCCCCCTTACTCCACTCAGTTGCCTTTTGCTAGTTTAATGTGTAGAATGAGCTAGGTGGTTGATTTCTGAAAGCATTTAGGTATATGTGGAAAACTCCATTTTCCTCAGCCAAAAGAGATACAAAGAACTTCATATGAAAAAAAGAATATATGCAGTCTCAATGTAATTATTTTCATGGTTGTTATATATCATACAGAAACTAGAGGAACAATTGAGTAAAATGTCATCTTCCAATTGAGAGTGAAGGGGAACTCCTTCATCCTTGTAAGTTTCCCAATGACTTCATGCTTCTGAGTATGTTCCCTCTCTCAGAAAATAACACTGCAGTCATTTCAGCACAATGATGTAGCAGCCAGGAGGATCTGATCATGTACCTAGTGGTGCCAGTGACAATATTGCAAATAACTTTCAGTGGTTCAGGATCACCTTCATAACCAGCATCCTTTGGTTTTCAAAACTTGCAGATCTTTGCTGCTCCCTTGGCAGTTACACACATTTTATGTCTTAAGAGAATATGCTCAGGGAGCACTCATGATGAATTTCATTGTATGCAGCCGTGGAAAAAAAGTGAAGCACAAGTACAGAACAGATGTTCTTTACTATATAAGTTTAAAATAAATGTTTTTGTGATAGATTCTTGTTGAGCCCTGGAAAAATCCTCACTGAGAAAAAACTGTGGTATATGACCTGTTTGGTCATAACTGGTGTGAAGTAACAGCAAAATTGCAATATTTGCATCTCTCTGACAGTAGCAGAACTGAATATTTTGCAGTCTGTTAGATATGTATTTTCACCATGTAAACAGTGATAGAGTTGTCTGGGTGCAAACCTAATAATCCAGCTATGCCAGGAATATTTTCACTGCAGTCAAGCATACTTAAAGTAAAATACAAATGTTTTGATTTTACAAATCACAGTTCCTAGCAAACTGCACATTTCTTCTAAAATTCGCTATATTTTTATTTAGGATTCAATGGTATCAGGTTTATTACTGAACTCTAGCTTAAAAATAGCTTTTTCAAACTTTTTTCAAAGCTACTCCTGTAAACTTCACCTCATTATCTGTTGTACGCGTTTCTTCTTTTGTAACCACTGAGCCTTTTCAGTGGTAGTTGTGGTCTGATTGTACCTTAAAAGTAGACCATTCCTAACCACAAATGCTTAGATTCTTTTTAAATCAAGCCTTGATGATTAAAGATAGCTTCTCCAAAGTTTGTTTTGTTGGTTAACTTAGACTGTTCTGTTATAGAGCCTCAGAGCCCTTTAGGCATCAGAATGTCAACAGTGTTGCAGTAATATTCCTTATATTATTGTGGATTGGAGCATTAAAATTTTACTACAAAACCAGACAACATGTCACAAAGTGGTATAATCAAGGGCTCAGAGGCCAAACATCTTGGCTTTTTACAGCTGGAAGACTTGTAAAGTCATTCCTTTCAATTTCAGGAAAACAAAGCAGCTTACAAAAACCCACAGATTTGTTAAACCAAGTAAAATCAAAATCAGAAATGTTGTTCCTCTTGACTTAGTGTGTTTGATTCTTCTTCGTTGAAGAAATTAAGTGCAATGTGAAAAGGTTCCTTCGCCATGACTTAAAGCCATCATAGCCTATCATATAATTTAGGGTTATGCTTCAGCAACTTCAGCAAGCCTTTTTGGGTTTGGGAGTACTCTTTCCTTCTTTAGCCCCCCTTCCTGAAGGTGAATGTATCTTTTATTTTCATTCTCAAGTTTTTCATTCTTTGCAGCTCTCTCAACCTATCTTCTTCTTTCTACATCTCTTTTATCTATTGCAAGCCATTTAATTCCCAACTTTAAAAGAAAAAATATATTTTTATCCCTTCTTTATAATATTTCTGCTTCTTTTAAATATAATTTAACTTTATAATTGATTTCTTTTGTAATCTAAAAAATTCTGTGCTAAATTATTTGTGACATGTCTAAGCAATCATATTCTGTTGCATTTTATACAAGTGATTACTTCGCTAGTAAATCATTCTTGCTTTATATCAGATGCTTTGAATCAGATTTGTCATAAGTTTAAAACAAAGTCATTGCTTTCTCCATTCAGATTGTCATTGCAAACAAACAAGCTGAAGCTATGGCTTCGGCTTGATTTTGCTGTCATTTATTCCATTAAAATCAATGGAGTTGTACCAATGTAAGCCTGATGTAGGAATCAATTTCTGTAAACCTATAAAAAATCTAAATCATAGATATGTATAGGTACCTGTGTAAAAATGTATAAATATGATGATAATTTTCAAACACCACAGAAAGTATAGAAACAGATATATTTTATACGCCAGCAGGTTCAACTGCATGCAAATAACATGCGCATTATGCATCCCAGTGAAATGCAGTCTGGTTTATTTCAGAGCAAATATGATGATACCGGTCTAATAAACTATGCAAAGTCATACATTAATCTTAAATTATCAAGATAAAATCTATATCTCCCTACAGAATACTTAATATATACCTGATAGGAAAACAAGAATGTTATTTAGACTCATTAATATGAATTGAATAGTCCCCTTGTTAATGAAACCTCTTTTTTCTTTCTTTTTACTGCTTAATAGAGAAGAAAATCACGTTATTCGGACCTTGACTTTGAAGTAAGTTTTACTGAATTATTCCTGATTATTAAAAGTATTTTCCTAAAAATAAATGTGAAGTGTTCATTTTAGCAGATTTTAGCCTTCTGGCATAGTAGGTGCAATAGGGTTGTTCAATTGGTACTGTACAGAAAATGATGAACAATTCATTAAAACTACTTTGGTGCAACTTGTTTGCAAAATATTCTGAGATCAAACTGTCATATTGCAATATTAACCATCATGATTTCAGTTTTTAAATTCTTTGCCTCTTCATTTTCATCTGGGTTTGGTTTTTTTGATTTTTTTTTTATTTTTTTTTTGGCTGGCTATCTACTTATTGAAAAAGTGTGACACTTTTATAGGACAGGCGACATCATTGCAGAAGGTTGCTTTGTTCAAGAGATTTTCAATAATTTCTTTTTATCTTTCTTCAATACTGCTTTACAGAAATACGAGTTTCACATCCAAGTAGTGATTATGAATGTGTCAAATTTCAAATGATGAACTGCTGCAGGTGTCAAAGCATATGGATCACATGCTATATAAAAAACTAAGTTCATGTAAAGTTCTTTAGGTTGGATATCCATAATTTCCAGCTTAGATCCTGTTGAGTCAGAAGGTTTAGTTGTGTTTATTAATGACCATTTTCTTCTGTCTCGGTCAATATGATTAAGTCTCTTAGGGATTTGTTTGCATATTTTTTCTCTGATTTCTACCAGAAGGAATACAGCAGTTAGTTTTCAAGGGGCTGTTCATAATTTGGGGTTTTCACATAGGTTGTCTATTCATGCATAGAAATAGTTTGATACAATTCATTACATGTGTTTCCAAAGAAACTGAACAATTCTATTTGTATGGAACCTACAGATCTTGGGCTAAATTTGAAAGCCGGTGGTCAGCACATATCAATCATAACTCCAAAAATTCCCCTGTTTGCAATTACCCTAAATATGCTTTAGGATAAATTCACAGAAAGGAAGAAGAAAAACATTAAACAATAACAAAATTGTGATGAGCAAGGAACTCTAAAATTCAATTCAATCAGAAGTTTTATAACAATAGTGATATAAAGAATTCTAAACTTTACTGGGTTTTTTTTATTGAAAAGTAGAAATATTGTGCTGTTCACAATGAGAGCATTCTCTGTGGCAACAGATGAACATTCTTCCTGTCATTCAGGAACATAATCCAACACCAATGCGGTACACATTCTGCTCTCAAGAATCACGATTCCCATTACATATTTTCCCTTGACTCACATAGTTTCACAGACTCACAGAGTGGGTCAGGTTGGAAGGGACCACAGTGGGTCATATGATCCCACCTCCCTGCTCAAGCAGGGTCATCCTACAGCACATGGCACAGGATTGTGTCCAGATGGTTATTCAATATCTCCAGTGAGGGAGACTCCACAACCTCCCTGGTCAATCTGTGCCAGTGCTCAGTCACCTGCACAGCAAAGAAATTCTTCCTCATATTCAGGTGGAACTTCCTGTGCATCAGTTTCTGCCCATTTCCTCTTGTCCTATTGCTTGGCACCACCAAGAAGAGCCTGAAAACCTCCTCAACACCACCTTTTAGATACTTATAGACTGTGATAAGGTCCACTCTCAGTTGTCTGTTTTCAAGGCTGAACAGGCCCAATTCCCTCAATCTTTCCTTATAAGAGAGGTGCTCCAATCCCTTAATCATCTTTGTTGCCTGCCACTGAACCTGTTCCAGGAGCTCCATGTCCCTTTGTACTGAGGAGCCCAGAACTGGACACAGCACTCCAGATGTGCCTCAGCAGGGCTGAGTAGAGGGGCAGGATCATCTCCCTTGACCTGCTGGCAATGGTCTTCCTAATGCACTCCAGGATACCACTGGCCTTCCTGGCCACAAGGGCACTGCTGGCTCACGGAGAACCTGTTGTCCACTAGGACCCCCAGGCCCTTCTCTGCAGGCCTTCTCTTTCCAGCAGGTCAGTGCCCAGCCTTTCCTGGTGCAGGGGATTATCCTTCCCCACGTGCAGGACCCTGCACTTTCCTCTGTTGAGTTTCAGACAGTTCTTCTCTGCTTCTGTCTCCAACCTGACCTGGTCCTTCTGAAGGGCTGCACAGCCCTCTGGGGTATCAGCCGCTCCTCCCAGCTTTGTGTTGGTGTTTATTTATACCTTTGTCTTAACTTGTTTGCAATATTGCTGTTCCATGGCCTAGTATTTTTAGAATTACTATTAAAATGCAAGAAAATTTTTTTTTTATAAAAAGGAAAGGATGGGGCCACTGGGAGTGACTGCTGAGGAGCTGAGACCAGCAGCAATACTGTGCCAGTTGCTGCTGTATTTCACAAGTATTCATGCAGACTAACCCCATCTCACCTCCCAGCTTTATGATCCATCTGATTAAGTCTGTGGGCTTTCCTGTGTCTTTACACATAGCATGACTGTCTGTCTAAGGTAAAATAACATAAAAAAAGCCAAAAAATGTTGAGATAGTGTGGTGTGGCCAAAATGCTGATCTTTGGATACCCCAAAGCAGCTTGGCTGCAAAATAGAACACAGTCTGGAGGTAAGATCAAGCCAAAGGGATTGAACATACTATTTAAATGCTTAACACTTTCTCTGCTTTGTCTGTGACCAGTGCCAGCTGGCACTCCCTGAGACAATGCCCTTCCACATTTCTGAGGATACCAAATCACAGAATGACATGGATGTGGTTCTGAAGTTAATAAATGTTAAGTATGTGAACGAGGCTGGGACAAGTTTGGCTACCTCTGTCCTTGTCCTTTTAGCACTCTCTCAGCAGTTTATACACCCTCAACCTTTCACACATGTGTCTCTATATACATACAAGACAAATACTATGGCTATGTCTATCTTACTAAATTAGACATTTGAGGGAATATTCCTGGGTGCCAAAATACCAGCTTTTATAAGGATTAATTTTTAGAAAGACCTTCAATATTTTAGTCTGGCTTTGTCTCTCCAAAAGGTTCTTAAATGTCATTAGGGACTCAGTTCAATTAGGGTACCATTCACAATAGACAATTTCTTTTTAGACTTTTAATTTAGTATTCACGGAGAATATTCCATGTTGCCAGAGAACAGTTTTGGACATGTTTGACTTATTACTATAGAGTCTTGATTCCATACTTAAAAAAAAAAAAAAAAAAAAAGGAAAGAAGACTGTTCTAGTGGCTTCCAATGGAACATTCGCCTTAATATAAATAATTTGAAGGAAAAACATACATCAAATAAACTTCAGAAAGGCCATTTTTCTCCAAGAGCCAGAGAAGAAGCTCAAATCCAGCTGCTATGTAATGTGAACACAGACTAAGACTACACAACACCACAAAGTACTCTCTGTAAACCTCAATACATGCAGAAATATAGATGCAGTTTTAAGGGCCTTTGCAATGGATTATAAATAATGAAAGTCCTGTGACTGTGTGGGTTCTGTTACAGAAAACTTGCCTCTCAGCCAAAGGAAGGGGAGAGAGAAAAAGACATCAAAACTGGCAAGCGCTTATCATAGATCTCAAGCTGGTTAGGGGGGTTGGATCTCAAAACTGGGCACCTGTATCTTGTTTTTCCTTTTTAAATAGTTTACCATTACATTCTTAAAGTATCCCTTCATGTAGGGAAAAAAAACCCCAAAACACAGTGTAACAAGCAGGGCTTAGTCTGTCAGCAGGAAGTATTTCTGCTGCATTATATACTGTCCACAGTTAGATTTTGTAAAACACTGACTAATTTAGTTGAACTTTGAAGTTTGCTAAATGAACAGTCAACATGAAGCAACTTTACAGCTCTTTTCTTGCTCTTAATAAAGATAAGTTTGGACTCATTCATGCCGTTTGGTGTCCAAAACATGAGCAAAATTATTGGTCTGGACATTTTGGATCCTTGCTGCCACAGGCTGTGCTAACCTCAGCTAAGTGCCCTCCAAATGCTGTCATTTTTTCTCTAGAGCTGGACAGGTAGCTTTTTTTATTAAGTCTCAGCACTAACAGTTAGCTGTCAGATCAAATAAAATTCATTCTAATTATGTTGAACAGAAATACAGATGCTGTAGAAATTCCCAGGAGGGCTTTATAATAGGTGTATGCTGGCAATCACAAAAACATTCAGGAGAGCTAAACAGGACTATTGGCATGCATTTTAGGATTCAAGATCACAATTGCCTTTAAATTCTATGAGAGAATCTGACCTTTGGATTTCCCCACTCACCCCACTCTCTCATTTCTATAAGCCATTCATTGGATCTACTCTGTTAACAACGTTTATGCCAAATAATTCAGAGAAGTGCCTTATTACCCTGATCCCCGGGATTCAAGTCATCTCTAGCTCTGAGGGAGAGCAAGGACAAGTGTGAGCACCAGACTGTCTTCTTTCCTTTACACAGATCAGTAAACTTTCACCAACAAAAATGCTAAATTGACCACTGATTGCTGGAGCTGCATTCTTTCAGAATTTCATCTGCCATAGCTATTTATTATAATGCCATTATAACTCACAAAAGTTTAAAATCATTCTCTTACTAACCTGAAGACATCTCTTGAAAGCAAATGTAAAAAAAAAAATATGCCTGCAGGGAAAAATTCTTTCCCATTCCCAAGTTTGGCAACTGATCATACCTATAACATCTTGAAAACACAGTATGTTTCCATTAGAGGGCTGGGAAGGCATTCCCCATCTGTTCTTTTAACTTAGCTGCTTTGTACAATATATGAGAGAGAACATTTTTAAATGTGACAATGTAGAAAATCTCCAAGGCAAATTAAATGACCTTGTAGTGATGATGATGATGATGATATTGTTATTTGTAAGATTGACTACAAATTGTAGAATCAGCAGATAGCCTAGGTTGAAAGGGGCCTTAAAGATCGCCAAGAGCCAAGCCCCAGCCACTGGCAGGAACACCTTCCACTAGACCAGGTTGAGCCTCATCCATCCTGGCCTTTAACACTTTTAACACTGGTCAACCTGTTCCAGTGTCTCATCACCCTCATCATAAAAGTTTTTTTCTATATCTAATCTAAACCTACCCTGTTTCAGCTTAAAGACATCACCACTTGTCCTATCACTACATGTTCTTATAAAAAGTCCTTCTCCAGCTTTCTTGTAGGCCCCCCTTACGTACTGCAAGGCTGCTGTAATATCTCCCTAAAGCCTTTTCATCTCCAGGCTGAACAGCCCCAACTCTCTCAGTCTGAATTCATAGAAGTCCTCCAGCCCTCTGATCACCTTTGTCACCCTCCACTACGCTCACTCCAACAGGTCTATGTTGATCTTATGTTGGGAGCCCCAAAGATGAATGCAGTACTCCAGGTGGGGTGTCATGAAATATTCATGAGTATATTTGTCTTGAGTTAGGGTTCAGCTAAAGCCCTATCATAAATAAAAAAGGGAGCTGGATACAGAGTTATGTTTGAAGTTCTCCCCATCTTGATGACAGCCATCCACACTCTGAATCCTTTTCTTGAGTAGGTGGTCATCAGAGTAAGGTGTAGCCTCTTCAAAGCACACTATCTGACTTAAGAGTGGGGGTAGAAATGTGGAAGGGGTGTTGATTCAGCTTGACCCCCCCCTTTAGGGTGAGGGGCACAAGAATTATGGAAGCTGCAGGAGACACCACAAGAAGATGTGTGTCTGGAGCCTGGTGGCTGACTCTGGTGCTTCTGGCAGGGATGCCACATCAATGGGCAACTGCACAGCTGCACCTAAAGAGAAAGGGACAGCACGAGTTCAGTTTCCATCCTTTTCAGATCCTGATGCTACCACAGTCATTCTAGTATTAGTGGTCAAGATCTCCAGCTTTACTGGAGATCTTTACTGTTAAAACTTACAAATTTGTAATATTAATAAAGAGGTGTTGTTCACATTGTCCATTTAATAGAGAAAACAGAATAACACCCTACAAATGCTTTGTAGGTTTTTTTCTCATAAAAGAGAAAGAGTTACCCAACACAGCATATTTTCTAGAAAGAAGATAAGATGGTGCTTTCTAACCAGGAATTTAAAAGAAGTCTAGAAATTGGGAGTTAAAGTTGGAAATTTAAGTTACTGCACCCTCAGTTCGGATTGTTCTTTATAAGCAATAGGGAGGGGGTGGGTGTCAGTGGGTAGGAATTATGGAATGGAAGCTAGGAAAACACAAAGTAACCAAAAGATCCATAGGTACGTGTTCATACCAGTCATGCTGCTATTGAGAATAAAATGTAAAGACTTTTTTTTCTGGCAGACTTCCCAGTGCAAGTTTTTTATTTCTCCTCCCACCTGCTTCTCCTCAGGAATAATGTAATGAACTGAGTAAGACATTTGCATTATTCATATTTGCTATTTAATGACATCTTGGGTACACAATTAAGGAAAAGATATCAGAAAGTAGCATTCTCTATACTCCCAGCCTTCTACTAAAAAGTTTCCAAATGGAGATACTTGTTTCACAGCCTTGTGCCATTTCCTGTTCTTTAGAGCTAGTGTTTTAACCCACCAAAAATGTTTTATTCTCATGACCATGTCTCCTTATTACAGCCAATAATAATACTTGAGGTAGAACCTTTCTTTTTTAAATTTTATGTATATGAAAATTGCTATATACTCCTGCCTACCATAGCAGCAATATCTTAAAAGAATCCCTAGGAAGACACTTAAGTGAAACTCCCCTCACGAATTCAGATCAGCTATGTCTAGTTAAATTACCTTTTGCGAGGCGTTTATTATAAAATACTGCAAAAGGTTTTCCCTTATTCACCCTACAACTCAAGTTAATAGGTCTTTAATTGGTGATGTCTCCTGTCTCTCTTGTGAAATATGTCACCAAACTCCTTTTCCCAGAAGTGAACAAGTTCTCAAGCTACTGTGTGGCTGTATTAAGACTAATGTGGTTATTACAGCATAGCAGTAGAAATGCCTGGCCAAAAGAGCAGCCACGTTTCATGAAATCTCTAAAGACATAATGCAAATGACAGATAAAGATGGCATTGATAAAGGAATATCGAGAGTCAGCTATTGCCAGTCTGTTTTAAAAGGTACTAACCTAGGCTTGGCAGGAGTGTTACTTGATGGAAAGGGTCACAGTCAGGCACCACACACATAAGTTTGCAGGGTTTCACTCACAACCCCAGGGAAAATCAGGCTTGACAATTAGTAGGCTTGCACAAAGGCCTGTGTCCTGCACCTCTTCTGTCAGCATTCCTGGCTGCTGCCCTGGCTGTAATTCAAGTTCAAGCAGTTACAAAACTTAAGAAAAAGCTGAGCTCATCCACTGTTGTACTGAGGTGAAGCATCTTCAGACCCTCCCATCCCCAGACCAACCACACCACAGAATCATGAGACTGGTCCAAAAGTAAGCAGCCTTCAGCTTTGCTCCAGAGGCTGCTCTGAATCTAATAGCTGAGCATTAATTGCTTTGAAGACAGCTCTGATGGGCATAGTTTACAATCTAGGCTTGAAAACAGGTTTCACTCTCCAAATAGCTGCCCAGGCAGATACATGGCTGAGGCCATGAGAATTGTGAGAGCTCTTTGAGGTCTCCCCCCCTTCCACAGGAGTGCCATATAATCAGTTTCTGTGGAAGAGTGCCCTTGGCATGGGCTAGAAGTAGGGTGGTTTCCAATTTCTTTGTCCATGAAATAAGAAAGCAAGTAAAATTGAAAAAATGTGCCTACTTTTCCTAATATGAATGCAATTTCAACTGCATTTTATGATTTGAATGACAAGAAGATGTCTAATTAAAAAGACATAACATTTGGGGATTTTCCATTTTGAGCCAAAAATTCCGAGTTCAGCGTTCTCATAAAAATTATTCCAACAGGGACAATTGTAAAGTGCTGCTGCTTTCCTATAGAAATTAAAATATAAGCATCCGT
Organism: Monarcha castaneiventris obscurior; assembly: GCA_026261815.1. Classification (NCBI taxonomy): domain Eukaryota; kingdom Metazoa; phylum Chordata; class Aves; order Passeriformes; family Monarchidae; genus Monarcha; species Monarcha castaneiventris. The sequence continues at coordinate 9,064,078 of JAMPIT010000624.1, read as the reverse complement.
GCTGAAAACAGAAGTTCTAGAAAATATTCTTGGTGTGCAAGAGAAATATACTTCTGAGAAATTGCCATTACTTTCAGGATACTTCCAAGCTAGCAGAAAAACAGTGGCCCCTAATTTCAGCAACTCAATAAATGCAGGGTTAAAACAGTCTCTTGTACACAGGAGGAGCATTAAATGCAGCAGAGAGGAGAGCCAGGGCAGTTCACTTCCTTTGGTCAAATCTATAGGGAAAAGATGGCCCTGCCAAATTCAATTTACTTTATCATGTTGGAAAAAGTAATGCTTCTCTTAAAAAAAACCCAGACACAATTATAAATATAAGCAAGTATGTTCCATTTTGCAGAAGGTCATGCATACAAGAAAGAGGCATATGGAATTGTTTCAAGAGTTAAATCAGAAATTTCAGACTCTGGACAGATTTCGGGATGTACCAAAATCAGGCAGTATGGTAAGTGTCCTTCTATTATATTTAAAATATGGTGGATCCTAAACAGCAACAATGAAACAAGAGCCCTTTGACTTCAGTACATTTCCCAAGAAGACCTCGCCTTTAGGTACCTCAGAAATGAGAACAAAAGCTATTTTCAGTAATCCAACCTATGACGAGACTCATTACGTTCTACAATTAGACCATAGCTAACTCACTAACATCATTGTAGATGACAAGTAATTGAACTGTAGGGAACACATTTCAAATCTGTATGTGCCTACTGTGTCTAAGGGGCTTTATATAGAGAAAGCAGCTCACTGATATAATTTGACCAATAGGCCTTTTCCTCTAGCTAGGCAAGGGATAATAAATTAGATACTTACAAACAAGTCCAGATAGATTTGCCTATACATGCGATGGCCCAGAAAGCACATGAGATCTCTGTAATGCCATGTCTTTTCCATAATAGGTTTATAAATATTTACCATGGGAAAAGCAAAAATTTAATCATCCTGAGCTGAGGCTGCTATCATCATAATTCAAATTTATCCACACACAGTCTTATGCACATGCATAACACCCTGACTACATCTGATAATGAGAGCAAGGAAATAGTTGATTCTGCCTAATTAAAACAGCTAATTTAGTCTGACATATTTTATCAGTAATATTTTGATTAGTAATAATTTTTATATTATTTTATAATGTGAAAATTGTATATTAAATGGAACTGAGCTAGAATCATTGTATTCTATAACTTTTTCAGAAGAGCTGGTCTCAGACATGAAGAAGAGGTATTAAGCAGATGTGAGGCCAATGGATTTACATCATTTATATCATCTTAATCCAGCAGAAATCTAGCCCTGATTCTTTGATGAACCTTTATCTGTGATATGTGTTATTTTGTATCAAGTTCTCACTCACTCCCCCTTTTGAGATCAGCTGACATGTAAAGTTTTCATTTGTCTCCCTACTTGAGATTTGCTATTCACATAAAGCTTGAATTAATTCAAAATCTCAAAGGGAATCTCAGTGAAAGATTTGCGTTTGCTCTGTTTCACATTGGTGCTGTGCTTTTGAAAGGTCTGCTAATAAAAGCTGCCTAGAGGAATGATCTGTTTGTGAGACAGTCAGAGAGTGATCCAGGTACCTAAATATAGGCATCTCAGGCTATTTTAGACAAAGGTCTTGGTTTACATCACAGTACTGGCAGTGATGATACAGGACTCAAAGGAGATCTGCACCTCTCATGAAAGATAGTTGGAGATCAAGCAGAAAGTCTAAAAGCCTCTTAGATGGTGCAAAATATTGAATTTTAGCAACTAAATCCCACCCATCATGCCACAGCAGAAATCTCTAATTAAATTGGTCCATAAAGTCTTTACCTTATAAAACCTAGCATTAAAAAAAAAAAAAAAATCATTCAGTAGAAAATAACCACCTTTCAGTCTGTTAATCCTAATATACATGAGCTCATCAGCCTGTAAGGCAAGGTGGCTCTCACAGTATTTTCAAGGTTTCTGTTGTTCTGCCATGCACCTGCTGCAATTCAAAATCTGGCTGGCAGTCTCTGTTTCAAACTGCTCCATATTTCAGGCAACGAACTCTTCTCAGTTACCGTCCTTTCTCTTCTCCCTCTTTTCTACACTCTTCTCCCACTTTTCTCGCATGGTTAGAAAGATGTCTATTGGTACTGGATCTCTCAGCCCATTCCTCACGTGCATTGGTTCTTGTGAAAGAAAGGGCTTCACTGGCAGCTCAGGTGAGGAGCCTGCCAAAGCGTTCATTGTTCACACAGAAAGAGTTGCAGCGGTGCCGAGCACCCGCCAGCCTGGCTCCCTGCAAAGCCATTTCCCCTCTCCAGCTTCTGTGTCTCATGAGAGCACGTCAGCAACCAGCCTTATAAATGGAAACTGCTTTGTTTCATCCTTGATTTTAATTCTTCTTTCTTTGGTCTTCAGGAGAACTCAGGACCGAGCAAGGCTCCATGGGACACTTTCAAAACCACAGGTGACTACCAACACTATACAACGATAAATGTATTAGACACAGAGGCAAAAGATGCTTTAGAACTCAGACCAGCAGAATGGGAGAAGTGTCTGAATTTGCCTTTAGACGTGCAAGAAGGTGACTTTCAAACAGAAGTTTAACAAAAATGAACTGAACAAAACAGAAACAAAGTAAAAATAATTAATTGCACTGACAATAAAAAGACTTCGGGAATCCTGACGATCCTGACACTCCTGTCTGAACATTGCAACTCCTTTATGTCAGGCTCTTCCTGTGCCAAATGTCAGTGGTTTTTTCGTACAGTATATTCCCACTAGTGTGGCTAGTGGAGAACCAGGTGTACAATTCTTACCATCGTGTGTTGTAAGTACCCGTGGAATGGATTTGTAAGGTAATCTTTATAGATAAACCTCAAGCAACGATTCATGTTGTAACAGCTTCATTTGGTTTAGTTTTCAAAAAACTTCACCATGAAGCACAATGTATATATTTATGCAGTTTTTAAAGTTTATAACAGTCTGTTTGGCCATTACTACACTTTTTACTTTATAATATAAAAGCAAAGTTTTTGTCATTAAATGAATGTCTGTTGAGCTACATTCTTCATTGCTTTAAATGCAATAAAGTAATAATCTCACTTTTATATGAATAATATATTTCACATCTTTATTATTGCAGTTTTCTCTGGAAAGCTCAGAATAGCTTTCTCTGCTGCAGCTGTGTATAAAATATTTAAAATGTTGTATGGTGTAAATAAACCTTTGTCTACATATCAGTTTCCTAGTGCATTTTATTCCATATTGTTTCTCTTAAATTTGAATATTTATAAAAATTTCTTTAAAAACACTAAATAGAATCTGTATTTGCAGTTTTAATAGCATGTTGTATGTAGCTTCTGCAAGGAGTTTCTAAATCATATTAGTAGGCTTGTAGCCACTCTGCATTTTCTTAGGTATTCTTTTCTGACAGTGTACCATATAAATTGGACTTGTCAGAATTATATTACAATTGTTCTGTTTTATAAGAATTTTTATCTAGTTGTAGAAAGACAAATAATAGAAAATAAGTTAAGTTTCAATGCACAGCACCCAAAGAAAACAGTGACTTAGAATCATTACATCTTGTGCATGGTCTTGTTGCTGTATAACAAAAAATAATCTCAAGATAAAAAAAATCCTGTGTATTTTAGATTAAAAAAACTTTAAACAATTAACCAAATCCCCAAAAAATGAGTCAATTTCATTAGAAATCAAAAGCAGAGTATGATTTGTATTGAAAATGCAGTTAAACATTAGGAAAAGGAAGATTAAATCTCCTTTTCCATGCATAGAATTGAAACCAGATCTTCAAAACTCTCATCTACAGCATAGCTGTAGGGGACATAGATGGAAGGATATGTCAAATCTTCAGATGTCATAGTTCTAGAAAAAAAGTTTCAAAAACTATTTTGGTTCCTGCTTTACAAAACTGAATATGCTGCAGCCCACTAGCTGGAGAGAACTTATAGAGGGAGAAAACATGACCACCAATCTGCCTAGGAAGAAAAAAGACAAGAATAGAGGCTTGCCAGTGAGAACTTAACCCAGAGCATTGGAAGAGGAAGATCAGCATCCATCTGTTAAAAGAAAAGTACTTAGGATCAACCTTAGGACCAACCTTCAGGAAAGTGTTTCAGTTTGACAATCTTTTCTCCAGGCCATAAGGTATTTAAGTCACAAGAAGGAGCCTGACTTTGCCTGCTTTGAGTGAGCACCTCATGCTGAGTGCAGACTTCTCTAATCTAATGACTCAGGGTCTAAATCTTTAAACTAGTGAAAAATAATGAGCCACCAGCCTGGTACCAAGTCCAATAACTGGCTTAGGTGCCTAGAGGTTAGACTGTGAAGTACTATCACTCTCAGTGAGTTTGCAGACAACACTAAATTGGGCAGGAGTGTCGATCTGCTGGAGGGCACGAAGGCTCTGCAGAGGGATCTGGACAGGCTGGATCAATGGGCTGAGGCCAACTGTGTGAGGTTCAGCAAGGGCAAGTGCTGGGTCCTGCCCTTGGGTCACAACAATGCCCTGCAGTGTTACAAGCTGGGGACAGAGTGTCTGGAAAACTGCCCAGCGGAAAGGGACTTGGGTGTGCTGGTGACAGCAGCTGAACATGAGCCAGCCCAGGTGGCCCAGAAGGCCAATGGCATCCTGGCCTGTATCAGCAATAGTGTGGCCAGCAGGACCAGGGCAGTGATTGTCCCCCTGTACTCAGCACTGGTGAGGCCGCACCTCGAGTCCTGTGTCCAGTTCTGGGCCTCTCAATTTAGGAAGAATGTTGAGGTGCTGGATCATGTCCAGAGAAGGGCATCAAGGCTGGCGAAGGGGTCTGGAGCACAAGTCCTGTGAGGAGCATCTGAGGGAGCTGAGGTTGTTTAGCCTGAAGAAAAGGAGGCTCGGGGGAGACCTTATCCCTCTCTACAATGGCCTGAAAGGAGGCTGTAGCCAGGTGGGAATCAGGCAACCAGCGACAAGAGGAGGAAGTGGCCTCCCTTGCACCAGGGGAGGTTTAGGTTGGATATCAAGAAGAATGTATTCACAGAAAAGGTGATTAAACATTGGACTGAGCTGCCCATGGAAGTAGTGGAGGTGTTCAAGGAACAGCTGGATGTGGCACTCAGTGCTGCGGTTTAATTGAGAAGGTGGTGTTCAGTCAAAGGTTGGACTTGATGATCTTGGAGGTCTTTTCCAGCCTTAATGTATCTATGATTCTATCATTCTATACTATGATACATCAATCAAACAGAACTGGCCCCTTTCCAAGAGGCTGGTGCAGAAGGAGGCAGATGGCATGGCTGGCTATGCAGCCTACTAACTTTTCAGATAGTGCACCAAAAACCTCTCACTACATACAAGAGAAACTGCATTTTTTAAGGATTTTATTCCATATGGTAAGAAGTCTCAGAGCATGTTTTACCAAATTTCTAATTTTTGAGCCCAAATCAGGAAGCTTAGACCCTTGAATCCAGATATAAGCCTTAGCATCCTCCTTGACTGATCTAAACATAATACAAACCTTGAACACCTTGGTATTTCTGTATGCAGAAATGTATTTCTGTAATGCAGAAATTATTTTTGTGAGCTTCACATCACCTAACTCCTGCTCAGTGGTGGTCTAGTTACAACTGTAGAAAGCTTAGGGTAGGCTGCAAACTTACCCAGGAAACATGATAAATCAGTTTACACTCAATACGCTGCTGACCCAGTTGTGCTGTTATTAATAACCCAGTGGATTCAGGTTTAGCATTAGCCTGGGTGTTTATGTATCACACGGCAGTCACAGATGTGCTTTCAGTGTCTGAGCAGCAACATTCAGTGCCTCTTTATTTAGAGTTTGTGCTGCTCTGAGCAGAAAACGCTAGGCATTTTTATTTTCTTATGTATTTCATATTTAGACATTAGCAGCAGGCTGAAACTCAGTATATTTGCCTACTGGTTTGACTACTTCCTATTAAAACAGAGTTTGTTTTCCATAAGCAAGATGCCACTCATATTTGCAGTTTCTGCTCAGCGTCTCTGAAATGATGAATGTCAGACTGAGCCCAGCAGGAGAGTACAAACTTTTATGCACTGGTTTAAATGTTGATAAAGCACTGAGCAGATGTTTGGCATTATATTATATGCAAATAAAAATTAAGTCAGGACTCCCTAAATTATACTAGACATATATGACAGGGGGCCCTGCATCTGCCTGCCAGCTAGTGCCACTCTGCATGGCCTGGCAACATCAGCTGGGCTCCAGCTGCAGCTACAGAAAGGTTCAGGTATTTGAGGGTGGTTCAGGTGTTTGAGGGCTCAGCCAGTGTTGCTGTCACTAGCACTAGAGGAGACCGAGGCAGCTGAGCTCAGCCCAGAGTATACCCAGAAGTTTACCCACTCAAAATGCACATTCCCTAGATGTATATACAAAGGGCAAAAATCTTTTTTATTAAAGGCTTCATTTTTTTACCAGTTTAAATACATATCAGCAGTTGTATAAAACCATGTGCAGTTCCTCTGTCTTCTTCTTACATGCATATTCAGGGAAAGATTTATTTTTCTGGCAAGTTAATTCTAAACAAAATATGGCCTGGACTTTTCAGTGTAAGGAAGCAGTGCACACAGGAAATCTAGCTGAGCAGCCAGAGATCACTCAGACAGTAGTTCAAGATGTCCGTGATTTCAGATCTAAGACTGTGTAAAGGGATTTGATGTTGCTGGCAAAATTATTTGCTACATGGACCTTTGCTAAAGTTATGTTATTTAACCCAGAAACTTGGAGGTAAACCATTAATTAGTCAGTATTAAACTTCAGCTCATACTCAAATATCTCTTGGAAATAAGAAGGAAGAAGAGTGTAAATGATGCTACAAGGGATGAGAGGTAGGATAGCAGTGCTGCCATCCTGATGCACCTTTGGAGTACCACTGGTTTAATGTTGGCATATATGTGATCCTAATGACCCTTTATGATGAAGATTTAGGGTAAAAGACACAAAGAGCTAGAGGTCTTTTCCATTTAATTAACTACTGAGTCTGAATTTCTTCTCAGTGAGTGAAGAGGTGCTCTTGGAAGTGTTGTCCTGACACTGCTCCTTTGAGATCACCATTTGTTTCCATGATGGTAAGACACAAATCATCTAATATTGTTTTACACAGGATTAAACTGGGATCATCTCTTTTAAAAACAAACAAAAACAAACAATGAAACAAAAACCATCCAAGCCCTAGGCTGCATCAGGAGAAATTCTCTGTAATGCTTTGGCTTGTCTCTGTTTCCCATAGTTGCTAGGCAGTGCTGTACTTAGAGACCAGATTTAACAAAAGGTCTGCTTCCTGCTTGGAAGCAGGCATCCATCACAGCATCACGAGTATGCTTTCCATTGGATTATACAAGGGAACACAGAAATCCCTGTTGGCAATCAGCAGATGGAGATGTGCAGTGGTAGCAGACTCAGTTCCTCAGGCATTGGCTCGAGGCTGTGCTGCATCTCTGGATAAGCCACCAGAAGCAGTTTGTATGAGCAAACTTTATTTCCCTCTCTCAAAAAAGTATCATAGGACTCACTTGTGCAATCAAACCCCTTCCCATGTGCTGAGGGAAGAATGCAGTGAGGTACCCAGCTGAATATGTGCTTGGGGAGCTGTGATTCATTTCTAGCCAGGTCTCAAACAGTGCAATGCTGTAATCTTTCCTACTTACTTTTTTAGAAACATCTTTCTTTGCAAGGAAAGCAAAAGTGACCTCACTAAGAAAAATTGTATTACTGGTAAGATAGGCATGACTACCAACCTTAGCATGCCCACTGAAGTGTTCTGTCCATTAATTACATTTGTAAGATAAAGTAAGAGACACTTATCTGGTTTTGACAAAATTGCCTCTTGAGCTGCATAGGACCATCCTGTGGCACTGAGTTACTCAAATTAACTACACTATAGTACTGATCCTCTTGTTTGTTCTTCACTAGTGTCATTTTATACCTCATTACTTCTTATGAGGAACAGTTAATAACTTTAATCAATTCACCTTGCTCCCTCTACTATACAAGTTACTGCTATCAGCTCCAGAGTTATCTTTTTTTCAGGATTACAAACCCATGTTCAGTTAGCTCCCATGTAGAAGTCATTCTCTAATTTTTACTGTTCCTGTGCCCTTTACAGCTTTTTCAAGTCTGCAAAAGTTCTTAAATGAGTTCAGTAAATCCGTAACTCATTAGATTATTCTGTTTGTTTCATGTAGAAAAAGGAAAAACTCAATGAGGAAGCTTCTAAAATTCCTTTTTATTCAGTAGGAGAAAAAGAAAACTCAGAAATATTTAAACTTTTACTTTTTTATCTAACCATTTAATGGAAAAGGCGTCACCACCTCTTGGAGCAAGAAATGGGCACCAGCAGCCTCTCTTATATAATTCTCTTGATGAGTACACTGAAATATATTTTTTTCTGCTTCTCCTTCTTCCTGGTGATGTGAATGCCAACTTTCTTTCTTAAGTTGCACTGTTGCACCAAGACTGACAGAGAGCTCTCTACAGCCTGCTGACTAGGTTTTACAGTCTGAAAGTGAGCAAGGACTATGTGAATCCTTTCAGATGGAGTAGTAGCTGTTTCCTGCACCCTGGAAGTGTGATGAATTCTGAGCTTTCATTTAAATGTTTGTAAACCTCCTTCCTCTAGCTGTGTGTCCAGAGTGATGCCCATCATTTCCTGACTCTCTTCTTGAAAGCCTAGAATGGACATCTAAGATGGGGAAGGGCTTGGGATCTGCTGCTCATGTCTGCTCATCCCTGTGACTAAGAGTTAAGCTCCTCAGTAGAGGTGGGATTTAAGAAAGGGCCCTAGTCTGAGTGTTTGTTTCCTTGTTGATTATCTTGGGCAGCTCTTGGGAAGCCCAGCTGGAGAGGTCTACTTTGTATGCACTCTATCAACAGATAATGTGCCTTGTTCAGCACATGGAGGCAAGCATAGGAAACAGGCACCTAAAGCTTACATAACACAATGCTGACCATCAAAAAATCCAAGTCCTTTTGTGGATCAAATCCTTAAGAATTGAAATACTTTTAAAAATCTGGTTCTCAGGATCCAGTTTTAAGAACAGCAAAAAACTAGTGTTTATTCCCATTATCAGTTCAAAGATTTTTTGGATTATGTCCCTAAATTATTGATTCAGGAAATTTCAAAGGGTGATGCCTGAAGGACCTCATAGTATAAAAAAAGAAACTGGAATTCATCAGTATGTATGTTCAATTTCTTATTTGGTGTCTCCTTGGACCCAACCACTTTATTTCCTGCTCTTCTCAAGAGCTATGTATTAGGAAAATATTTTCAGAGTTCTTTTTAGTAATTAGGTTCTTAAATCAAGCAAGAATTACCTATGGTTTGTAAAGACAGATAGGTAGAATCCTTTCTATCTAATTTAGAATTCTAACCAAAATATTGTCCTGTTAATATTTCAAGCACAGAACTCTGCAGGGCAATCTAACTTTGCCTATCATAGCTGTCCAGGTTATTTTTGGAACCTAAAGAAAAAGGGAAGCACCTCTGAAGCCCAGCTAGACCCAGCCAGTTCTCTAAGTCTAAACATTGATTGCACAAGGAATTTAAAAGCCTCATGAGGGCAATAAAATTATTCTAAATTAAGCAACAGGTTTAGTAGGATTTAGACCTCATCTTGTGAGCTAAAATCTAAACTCCCATTAAAATCACTGAAGAACAGGTCAATACAGTCAATGGAGTCTAAAAGCCAATTCAGCTTTCCCTTTACTAGAAGAAGGATGCAGTTAATATGAGATGGGTTACATTTTGTGAAACATTTACATGGGGACTGCACACTGACTTCACACCACATCTAAAATTGTACTGGTCATTTGTGTTTTAACATGGGAATCCTGCTCCAGGGGAAGATTTTCTGAGATGCTCCAGGATATCCTGCCTCCAGCTTTCACTCCACAGAGGCACGGGATTATGGGTTCTATGACAGTTTTGTCAACATCTTGAGAATGTCAGAGCTACCTACACTATCACATGGTGCCACTATTTAATCAAAATCTGCCTTGCCTGCCCCTCTTTTGAACATTTATGTCAGTTCAAGGAGAGGATTCACTTTCCCTGTAATTTTATTGTTACACCTCTAAATCCTGTATGTGGATTATCCAGATTCTCATCCTCCTGAGAGGTAAAGGACCACAACCCAGGACAACTTAAGCTGCCAAGTATCATTAGACTGTGAAAAAGCACATTCTGGAAGACTAAATATGGGTCAGAAAGGCATGACAGAGTTATAGAGCCAGGAAAATTGCAGTGTTATGCTTTGAGCTGATGTTAGATTTCAGACACAAATGGTCTGATAGAACATGAATACTTGCCTGGCACTGCAGTCTTGATTTTTCACTCCATGAGAATCTCCCAGCTACTGGGCAACAGTCAAGCTACTTTTTTTTCCCAGATTCTACCCCTCCAATGCTCTCATTTCTGTTTATGTAAAGGCCAGACTTGAGAAGGTGACAAGTCTGTTAGCAGGGATACTGTGTGATGCCTTCCTGAGACTTGGAATGTGGTGGTTCAAACCTTTCTCAGATGAGTATGATGGGGCAGCTTTCCAGCTTCCTCTTGCTGTCTTCTGACCAGCAGAAAATTATGCAAAGAAGGAAAGACAATTCCCCCTGCAGAGCAGATAAAGCCAGTAGTAGTTAGTGGGTAGACTCAGGCCATGCCATCTGAGAAGAAATTACACATTATAATTTCCACAAAAACATGAGGATGGTTTCTCAATGGCTCCCTTATTTAAATTTAAATTTTTAATTTAAAACCAACCAGTTCTCAAGGGAGATTACACAGAAGTAGAAAGGATAATCTCTTACATCATAAAAATAACCTCCAATTATCATTGCATGAGAAAGGAGGCAATATTGTTTTGTATTACAGTCCAACCCTAATCTGTGCCACAAATGGTGGCTTTCAGGTTCTATATGGAAAATTGTGCAAAAAAAAATTCATTATCTCTCAACTAAGAAAATAATATTATAAACTTTTAGAACACCAATGCTTAATTCTTGGTGTGAAATAGCTATACAAAATTTCATCACACATAATTTCAAAAAAAATGTTCAAAATCATCTGTCTCAGCATCAAGTTATAACATGATGGCTATCTTTTGGGGGCTGTGCTGGTTTTGGCTGGGGTAGAATTAATTTTCTTCACAGTGGCTGGCATGAGGTTGTGTTTTGGATTTGTGCTGAACACAAGGTTGATAATATAGAGATGTTTTTATTATTGCTGAGCAGAACTTGCACAGAGCCAAGGCCTTCTCTTGCTTTTTGTATGGCCACACTGGTGAGGAAGTTGGGGCTGCATGAGAGGCTGGGAGGGGACACAGCCAGGACTGGTGACTCCAACTGACCAAAGGGATATTCCAGACCATGTGCTCCATACTGAGCACATCATGCTCAGTATATAAAGTGGGTGGAAGAAGGAGTAAGGGGGGAAGTTTGGAGTGATGGTGTTTGTCTTCCCAAGTCACTGTTACTTATAATGGAGCCCTGCTCTCCTGGAGAGGGCTGAAAACCTGCCTTCCCATGGGACGCACTGAATTAATTCCTTGCTTTTGCTTTCCCTGTTAAATTGTCTTTATCTCAAGCCGTGATTTTTGTAGCTTTTACCCTTCCAGTTCTCTCCCTGATCCTACTGGTGGGTGAATGAGTGAGCAGCTGTGCAGTGCTTGGTACCTGGCTGGTGTTAAACCACAACAGGGACAATTACCCAGGCAATTAAAAGGTATTATAACATTTACATATATTCAAAGTGTAAGGAGACTGACGTGAAAATTTTATTTTTTGAGAAAGATCATTACAAAGACGTGTATTGAATTAAAAGAAGATTTTAAGTAGTTTTTTTCTTTACTTTACAATGGTCACTTAACACCCCATGTCCCCCTAAAACTGTGATGGCAGTTAAGAAATTGATTAATTTTGGTAAGGGAAAGCAAGATCATTCTTTTCCCAGCAATTAATGCTTGCATAACAAGAGGTCCCCTATTTCAATACAGAAACCTCTTTGAGGATGCCAGCCTTCAAAATATGCATCAGAATTTCTTAAGAACTCAGTGCAAAAAGTCTCCAAAAGTTAGAAAGGAAACATCTTTTATTCATCTTGTTTGTAATGAGTTCCCAAGACAGGGTCCAGTTTTTGCATCTAAATAGGAGATTGAAACCCCTGTTAGACAACCTCTTCTTCCATTTTCAGTCCACCTAAAATCACAAAGCACTGGAGAGCTGTGGAAACTTCAATGATCTGAAGACACCACAGAGTTCACTACAGCTATGGAAATCAGTAGCACATTTTGTATGGGTTATTAGCTGGTAAGTACTTGACTACAAAACCCTGGGTTCTCAGGTCATTTTTTATGGTTTTACCATTTTGAAATTTCGCATTCAGAACAATTTCTTCCAATCTTGGTCAGCTCTGTGGCATTGTATCAGCAAGCAAAGACATAAGTAGACAACTTTGTGGAGAGGGTTAGTTTTCTAAATCTAGTGCTTAAAGAATTTTTTTTAGCAAGATATGTTGTCTGATTTTAAATAATTTGGAATAAAAGGCATCGACCAAAGGTTTCTCATTGAAATAAAAAAGAACCAAGAAAAGCCCAGGATGCTGGTGTACATCTCTCTGCACAGTGCTTTTGGCCCACCCCTCCTACCTCTCTGCATGGCAGTCCTGCTTGGACATACCAACTGGGTGCCCCAGTTTGATGTCATCTGCCAACCTGGTAAGAATGCATTACCTTACACCTTTGACAAAGAGGTAAAATTGGACAGGTCTCAAAAGAGACCCCTGCAGTGCTACATTTATAATCTGACTCTAAACCCACAAAATCTCTGAGTTTAATTTTTTTACCCCCCTGGTTTTCCATCCACCTACTGCCATCCTCTTGGCATCTTAATTTGGGTACAATTATAGAATCATAGAATGTCCTGGTCTGGAAGGGCCCATAAGATCATCTAGTTCCAACACCCCTGCCTTGGGCAGAGTCACCTTCCCCTGGACCAGGTTGCTCAAATCTAATCACTACCAAATATAAGACCAAAATTATCAGCTCCTACAACTGTCGCCATCTTCAAACCATTTCACTTCTCTGAGGATGGATCTCCTGAGATAATATTTGGAATTTAACAGGCTGCAGCTTAGACACTGCTTGAAGACCTCTTCCACTGCAAAGGTAAAAGAATTGAGCAAGCAAGATTATTTGAGGAAACCTGTCTGATTGCAAATATGTATTTCAGGTAATTAAATAGTTGCTGCCATACCAGCTGCTGTATCAGGAAGTGCTTGTCAGCTTGTGTCCACATTCAACTTTATCACATAGACCAAAGAGAACAGGATGCATTTATCTCTCTTTAATCACTGTGTTTTGACTACTTGTGACCTGTACTGCGACTTAGATATTGATTCTAGTCTTTTATAGGGTAAATATTGATACAGTTATAACTTTTATCAAATTTCCAGATTGCATTTCCACCCAAGATAGATGACTGGGTTTAACATTCATTACATTGTTGACTAAGAACGATGTATTTTTTATGTATTTGAAAGTGAATAATTAATGTATTCTCCATTCTTCCAAAGAAATGCTAACCACTTATTAAAAGATAATGATTGAAAATCTGTATGAATAATATTTCAGGATGGTAATATATTCATTTTCAAATATGAGTGATGAATATTTTTGAATCTTATTTTTACACAATAACTGTGTTATACCGTTTTGTTACTAGCTGTTAGACTACTGTGGGAAATGCCAAAGCTGGGCACGGAAAGGTTTTGCTCAAGGTCCCCAGGATGGAGCCAGGTGTGCATTTCAGGTGATGCTCTGTCCACCGCTCCCATCAAACCTCTGTAGGTCTTAAGCATAGGAACATTCTGGCTGCTCAACCTTCCTTTCCCTTGTCTGACAGCAGAGGACAGCACACAGTGTGTTTTTGTATCCCAGCAGGTTGCCAGGCCCAAGCAGTGAAGGAAAGCCAAGGCAATAGTGGTGTCATACAGGAGGGATGGCCCAGCAGCAACAGACCTGTCAGTCGCCAGGAGTTCATTTTTCCAGCAACTGATTCCTTCTCCCAGCTCCTGAGAAGCTGTACACTGCCACCCTCCCATACTGAAACTCCTCTAGGAATACAGCCAGATGTGTGCCCAGGAGGAACTTGTCAACATGTCCTTCTCCACCTGTGCTGCAGTTCCTTCACCACCAGCTCTAAATTCCTGCCCTTAGTTTGGGCACAGGCCTTACTCAATTTCCTTCTTCTGCTGGCCTGTGTAGAAGTGAGGCAATTAGCAACACTGTAATTCCCTTTGATGAGAGAAAAGAGAAAAAAATCCCAGCACCAGCATATCCTACCATTGTGTACTCTCATTCTTCTGACCCTGAGGGGAGATGACCCGATACCCTTGCTGCGCTCCAGATCGTGTTAGTGCTAGTCCTTACTCTAAAGCATGAGAGAAGTGAAAGCTCTATTTCTCCATCATTCTCTCAGGCCTAGAACTGCTGAGGGGTGCACATTACCCTCTGCCTGGCACCATTTGGGATGTGCAGCACACATCTGGGATGCGCAAAAGCAAATTGATGGTTCTACCTATGCCACTGACCTTTCTGCCATACCTTCTTGACAGCACTACCGATTGTCTAGATATAAGGATGGGAAAACAAAGCAGACTGTCTTGGCCATTAAGTGGAAAAAGGGAGTCAAATATCCCATCCTTCTTTTTGAAGTATTAAGAATGATGGAATCACTAAGAGCTTTGTTGTGGACTCTTATTTGCTGTCCTGCTGCCTGAAGAAAAGTATTTAAAACATTGAGGAGTCTACAAGAGAAAAAGGAGATTCTAAAATAGATTGAGGGCAGCAGGACTTAGGTAAGGTTGTTTAAATTCCATTTTTGTCTCAAGAGCCTCTCCAAAAAACCTTTAGCAACTCGGGCCATCAAAGGAATTTCACAATGATCAGGAGCCAAATTATTACAATTCACTGATTTCGTGTTTCAAGAAATGACTATTGAAAAGTTTACTAGCATTTCAAAGGGCTGCCTCATCTCAGCAGCTGCTTTTCATGTCCCAGATGTCTATCTGCCCTCTCTGTGAACTGACACACAGTGGTGTGCTAGTTAGTCCCACTTCTACATCAAAGCTCATAAAATGAACCCTCTGTTCTCTCCAGGATGTGAATGTTTATGAAACACCAGTCAGCAACCATGACTGCAACCAGCAGCACCTATTTTTGAAGCCAGCAGGCTTTTTAGCTTCATGCTACACAACAATAGCACCAGAGTCAAGTATCATGAAGACTGAATTAAGCTGGATGGGAAAAAGAATCCAGAGAATTCTTCTTGCCAGGGAATGCTTCAGATTTATTGCAGCCACCCTGTCATCTGTGTCACCATAGATGGGCACAAACAAGAAAAATGTATGCCCTATTGCCTAAGGCATTCTGGACAAGCAGGAAGGCTGGTGAAGAATTTGTTTTGGTGACAGCTGGAGAGGCCTAGAGGGCTGTCAACTCCAATACAATCAGATTGAGGATTAATTCCCACATGCAAGATGCAGGTATAGGCATCAAAATTTGGAACCCACTCAATCAGGGGAGCAGCAGTGTCTGCTCTGGTCAGCAGGGGATGTGTCATTTGCTGTGGTACTCTCTGAAATGCACAGGTTCAGGGATTTCACTTCAACAGAGTATTCTTGGAGATGCTTAAGCTGTTTCAAGTTCCTGAGTACTGGAAAATCCTTCTCTTTTACAGGAGAACCATAAAAATTTTTCTCCAAAAACAGAGAAAGATTGCAAATGAAATTACCTGAACTGCAGGTAGATCACTTTATTTTAAGAGATAAGCAAATTAGGACAGGTTTTGTTCTTTGTAATACCACATAAATCTGGAATAAATCCATACAGCTCATCAGAGCTGTCTCCTATTCACACCAGTGTAAGCAAAGCAAGAAAAACCTAGTTAGCACTTTTCCCATGCTAGTGTAAACAGAGATTTGTATATTTGATGTGCATGTAAAGTTATTAAATTTATTCTATCAATCTCTTTATGTATATAATGCTCTCACATAAGTCAGGAAAACACATCTATACATTTGTTTTCTTTTTGCCTGTTTTATAAGAAGCCTCTTGCAAGGACAGCCCATTGGCATGAGGCAGAAGTTGAACTCCAGCTATCATTATTGATGTGCCAAATACCATATGAAACTTTCCAGAAACATTGAGAATTTCAGTTTTGTTTGGAACTTTTCTAAAAGCTTCCGTTTCAGGCAATGTAAAAAAATTATTATATTACCTGCAGTTAGAGGTCTGACAATTTTAACAACTAGTCATTATGTTTTCATAATTGCAGTGTTTCCTAGATACCTTATGTCACAGATACACATCTGTGTAATTTTTTATTGTATGGATTCAGTCTGTCTTCAAAATCCAGAAGTGGAAAAAAGCACCTCCTGCCTAGCAAAGCTATTGCTTTAGGTGTCAAGCATTAAGCTTTTCAAGAACTGTGTACCTGTATTAAGTACAAACAATGTTGTGTGGAGAGTCTGATTCTGAATACAGTCCCTCAGCCCCCAACTGGTCAGATTTTCAAGAGCAGAGCAAAGGCAGACAAAACCCAGCTTTTCACCTGAACTTCGTATTTGAGACATCTTTCTTTGAATCAAACCTGCTATATGCCAGATTTGGATGATTTTAGCTCAAGCTGAGGTACTCCTTGAGAGGCCAGATCAGTGCATGTGTAATCTGAAAAGTTTGAAAGGATTATACAATGGGCTTCTCCTGTTCTGCAGAAGGATCACAGAGCAGGAGTTAACCCATCAAGCCTCCAGCACACTGATACTGCAGACTTGAGATGTTCTGAAGAGGGGAAAATTTTACTAGTATCCTCTTCCTTGCTTCATCCTAATTTTGGCAGATTCTTTAATTTCCTAGGGCAAGTCTGACCAACTTGAAACTATGCCATCCAAACAGATTGGTACGAGCATGAGGACAGGAGACAATGTACAATAGGTATGTGAAATGTACCAAGCTATGAAATGATTCTCTGCCTAGAGCTCCCATGACTCTTAAAGTTAGGGTAAGTGCTTGGAAATTGCGGTAAACTTAAAAAAAATTAAAATAAAAAATTAAAAATAGAATAAAACAAAGAAAATTAACTTCCACAGCTGCTGGAGGCTTTCCCTGACCTTTACATGTATTTGTGAGTGTATGTCTTTGCAGAAAGGCATTAGAGAAGATAGTAAAATGTGCTTTCCTATCTCTGCCATATCTGACAACAATTTCATTATTTTCTTCATTATTCCATACCCCCATGAATAAAGAACAGATGCTGGTTTTCAATGGCTAAGAAATGCATCACTTTTCATCTGCAAAGTCAAAATTTAAGTTTGTCCTTACTAAGTGAGTTGGTCTTTTGAAAGAAATTCATTAGTGCATGACCAACAGAATCAAAAAAAGAAATGCATCTGTGCAGGAACAATTTTGTTCCACAAATAACTCCAGAAAGTCAGATTGCTGTACACTGTCACCGGGGCTCTTCATTTGGCTCTTCACCAAATCAAGTTATAAGAAAGAGCATCAGGCATCCCACAACCAGCTACTCCTAGACTGCTGCAAACAAAACTGTGAACACCAGGCGAGACACAACCCTCACTGCTGCCATGCGAGATGCTACGTCTTGCTACTTCTGAAATTCGCCTGCATTTTTCTTTGCCATGCCAGTAAATCGTGAGGGTGTTTTTAATGATAAACACATCTATTCTGGCTCTAAAACTGATAGTTTTGCACTCCGGCAGAAATTTAAGTATATATTTAAATTTCACTTAAATATATGCAAAATAAAATATTTACTTTCAACACCACTCTCAAAAAGTATTTTTGATTTTTCTATTTGGCTTTGGATGTTGTTTTGTTTTTTTCAATAAAAGTGGACCTAGGTAAAATTGAAGACTTCAAGAAATCTGAATCATATAATGAAAGCAATTTACCACTCTGCCTGGAGAGAGAGGTTTTCAGTCAGTGTGCTCTTCCTGCAATGACTTATGGATTAGAAGCATAGAGGTTCTTAAGAAAAACAAAACAGAAAAAAAAATACAAGTGAAGATGAATACAATAAGGTGTAGGCTGAGAATAGCACATACAGACAAAAAAAACAAATGAGTGGTTGTGCCAGAAAGACTCAACTGAAAATAAAAAAGAAATTGCTCCTGGGCCAGACACTCTGCAAGATAACAAGATAAAAGTTATAGTAGAGGAGGTAAACAACAGAGCAAGATATGAATGCAAAAATAATAGAGAGGTGAGGGAGAAGTATAGACACTGTCAGTCACAGATATGGCTGAAAAGGACTAGGATACAGCACAACTGAAATGCCTGCTTGGTTCCATTTGTTGCTGTTGCAACTCATACCTGAAATGTCCATGATGTATTTCTGCACAACTTAAAATTATTAAAAGCAGATAATTCTCCAGTCAGTATGAATTTTTAAAAAATACTTAATTAAAAGAAAAAGAGATAAAATGTAATATAAATGCATTACATAAATCAGAAAACTTGCTATGAAATTACATGACTGCTAATTGGGAGACAACCTAGTGTTTGCACTGAGGGATCCACAGCTCAAAATCACAGGGTACAGAGGAACTCTCTGGTCATTCAGCATTCAATTACTATAAATGTATGCACTGCCTGCAGCCTGAGAACATACAGAAACGTCTTCCTGCTTCTAAGGCTACACTGGACACTTACCTTGGTGAAGCTGATATTAAAAGGGCACCCACGTTGACCATCCTTACCACATCCTAAGGGCCTGCTGTTATACTGTGAGTCTGTACTAGGTTCAGTTGTGCCCTGCATAAAGGCTTCAAAACCTTCAAATGGGCAAATGACCTTGGTTCCTAAAATCACTGCAGGCTTATCTGCTCACTCCTGGTAACTGAGTACACTCTTTAACAACAAGTAGTCATGTTTTTTTCAATATCCAGCCTTCATTTCAGGTGATGCTCAGGCACAAGTCATCTGCAGTAACAGTGGCCTGTCCCCAACAGTTGAATAAAGCAAGTCACATTTTGCTGGGTTGAAATTACTTGCTGCCATGCAAATAAGGCAACTGGAAGCCAAACAGAGCAAAAAAAGCTCGAAGTGAGATTTTGCAAATACATGTAAAGTCACTTCCTTCAGCCTCTCATACCAAAAGCAGTCCTGTTTGCTGAGGGCTGTTCTTGACCTACCTCCCAAACTCACAATAACAGGAATGTATTGTCATGAGGCCACAGAAATACTGGTCTAGTTCAAAAGTTTTTGAAAGCAAGTGTGTAGTAGTCATGGGGGTGAAGATAATGAAATATAAGAAAGGTTATGAAAAGTCATTAACAACCTTGGAGACATTTCTATCACCCTCTGGACCTCAGAGCTGTGAATAATCAATGTGGAGTGTGCACATTAATTGCAGGCATAGTGGGAATGACTTGCCTGACGATTGCTGTTATGCAGCATCCCTCTTGAACCAGAGGGCACCAAAACAGGCACTTGAAACTCAGCACAATACAGCACAATTCAATGCAATATAATAATTAGTACCTTTCAGCAAAAGAGCTTCCCAAGCTCCCTCAGAGCTAATACTCATGACACATGAATTCTTGTTGAATTGACTTATTTTGGATGACCCAGACTATCTTCCAGTGCCAAGGGGTTTAGAAGGCTTAGCCTGATGTTCATTCAATATCTGAAAGATATTTTTCAGTCCCATTTTCTCCAGGTCTAAGCCTGCAGAAAAAGGCACTTTTAGTAAGCTTAAAGCAAAACAATACTGCTTAACAAATCTGCTGGGGCTGGTTTGTTTAGCAGCACTCGCTTTAGATGGATGTGCTGAATCTACACACAATTTGTGGGTGACGTGATTTCTGACAGCTAAGACTATTAGTGACCTTTAATGCTTTGCGAACACAAGTCAGGGTAACAGATTGATAGTATTGAATACAATGTTTTAAAAATGTGACTGTACTTGCTGCTGAGTTGTGCACATGAAGGAAGTATAATATATGTTAAATTAATATGTTAAATTAATATGTTAAATTAAGGAAAATAATTCCCAACCTTTGGTGTAATAACTGTTTATGTACACAGAGCAGAGAAAAAGGCATAATTTCAAATTAACTTTATTTTCAACAAACTTTCCACATCCCACAAGGGAAAGAAGGCTGACTCCTTGAGTACAGATCCATCATTTAATCATATTCCAAATCTGTTTCCCGTGTGCTTGTTTTTACTCTTCTTAGTGCAAAAACTTAGAAGACTGTATTTTGAAAACCTTTGCAAAGGTGAGGTGAGAGGGGGCATAAAGGTGAAAAAAGCATGCTCTCCCATGATAGAGCAGTTCATAGAGCAGGTTATATTTGAAGGAGCATGGCTTACAAGGGAAACTATATTCCATCTCCTCAGCAGTGGTGAAATGCATCTGAAATAATTTCTAGTGCCTAGTTTTGGTCCCCCACAGTTCAAGAGGGATGTGGAGAAAGTAGAGAGGGTCTCTAAGGCATTCCGAGGTCTAGGAGAGAGTGGAGAAGGCCTTCAGGACATTCAGAGTTCTAGTGCACATGATCTATGTCTATGAAAGATGATAACCTCCACAAATCCTTTCCTTCCAACATTCCTATCAACCTCACACAAGTATAATCTGTGATGCTTTTGAATTGTGAGAGATTCTTGATAAAATTGTGGAGATGTAAGACAGAGGAGATAGTTTCATTTTTTTGACAGGTAAACAAGGTTTTATAAAGATGACAGTGTCATAAATGTTAGACAGAATCAAAAGATGCTTCAAAAGGTATTTGGGATTAAAGAAGTAACCCCTAGGTGTTTTTAAAAGGGCTAAAAAGGAATTCCATAAAGTCAAAAGTTGATCATATTTTATGAGTAAGAGTAATACAAAGGTGTCAGCACAAAGATGGAAATTATCTCAGGAAAATCAAAATATACTCCAAGAAAATTAGAGAGAGAGAGAGAAAGTTCATTACAAAGAGGTACAAAAGAAACCACAGCTGTGTTCTGTAAATATGAAAGTTAATCAAGAGTTGAAGTTGGAAATGGAAAGAAGCAGTAGTAGAAAGAGTGATTTCTTCACAATGTTCATCTTTGCATTTCTTTGTAATGTAATCCTTGACCAAAATTCAAATAGGTAATGAAAATGCTCTTTGTTTCACACAGGTTTGAAGCTTCTGCTGTTTTAGTCAAAATGTTAAATCAAATCCTTCAGGGTGAAAGTAGAAGTGTCTCTGGCCATTTATGCAATATTTTTCTGAAGACTGGTTTTAAAGCCGAAGTTTCAATTATATTATGTTTTTAGGTACCTATCTACTTCTGGGTTAAACAAAGGACCAAGGGATGATGAGATACCACACCTGAACAAAGCACTATGATTTCCACTATGTTCCCCTGAGTTTTTAAATCTTTCTTAGGAATTATAGAAGACAACTGTAATTCATAAAGGAAGATAGGTCATACTACAGAATGATTTGCTGCAGTATGATAAAATGAATTATGATATTCTAAATGCATTTATAAGACGCAGTAGCTTTTGACAACACCTGATACCTTAACTGTTGTGGTATATATAGAACATATATTTTACAATATTTAAGGACATAAGAGAATCCATAGATTGGCATTTCCAATTTATACCTGAGGTCACTAACATTCAGAAAACACTTCAAGTTTTCCCAAATCAGAGAATTTTCGTAGCTCTAATGTAATATTAAAAATATTTTACATTTTTTATTTTCTACTAAATTGTGATTAAAAATTTTTAGTAGCACATCTTCAATAGGACTGTTGTCATTTACTTAAGACTGATTACTGCTTACATTAATTACTGAAATGATGAATACTCCATGCAACACTCTACCACATCTCCCTAAAGTCATTCCTGCATCAAAACCTCCCTCAGGTTTCAGATCTATGGTGACATCTGGCAGCCAGGAACAGCATGTATAAACACATTTATTTGAATGAAGATAAAACACCAAATGTTTGAACTGAACAGAATCACCAACCAGCTGGCAGACTCAGCCTGTGATTTTGTAATGACCCTAAGCATCCCTTTCCACATAGTCACTTATTATTAGCTATAGATCTCCCACACTTGGATTGTGTGTGTGCATAAGCCTTTGTATTTGCCCAGCCTAAACAGCTTTTAAAGCAGATATAGATCTGCTAGG
Organism: Monarcha castaneiventris obscurior; assembly: GCA_026261815.1. NCBI lineage: Eukaryota > Metazoa > Chordata > Aves > Passeriformes > Monarchidae > Monarcha > Monarcha castaneiventris. Next base: position 9,041,881 of record JAMPIT010000624.1, on the reverse strand, counting down.
AGCTACATTAAGGTGAAAAGGTTGGTACTTACTTGAAATGAAGCACATCAGGAATAATTTGAATTACTATTGCTTATCTGACAGAACAAGCTGTGATTAAACTTGCAAGTCGTGCATCTGCAACACCTGCACCTCATATGAGGTCTCTGCTCTGAAAGATTTGAGTTCTCATATATATACAAGCAAAAAATGGCAATAAAAAAAAGGTCAGCATTTAAAAATCTGACATAAAGAGATGTGCTAAATGCAAAGTCTAAGGTAAGAGGGACCTGAAACCCATATCACTTCCAGGGACTTACTCAATAACTCACACTGCTGTTGCACTCAGAACAGAGTAACACCACTCAAAACCTTTCCATGAAACATCACAGTCAGGAGACTTTCTTTACAGCTAGGACTATTACTAACTGGCCTTTGTTAATAGATCTGTATTTTGAGATGTTTACAGTATTACTCCTCAGGTGAACTGAAAGTTCATGTCCTTGGTTCAAGTCCTCATGTTCTTAGTCACTTGTGGGCACCAATTATTTGCTTAGTACCACTGGCTGAAGTCACAGAGACTACTTTAGGTGAGAAGCTGCTCCCCAGGATACAGGAGGGTTGACAGCCTGGGTCTACGGGGTAGATACCTCAGCCCTTTGTAACAACTCACTTCTTTTTTACAATGCAATGCATGGCAGTAATACCATGTTAAAAAAAAAAAATCAGGTCTGCTTTGCTTCAGATTAATTAAAACAATTTGTATTTTTGGATTCTGACACACCAGAACTAAGGAGTATAAAGATAATCATTACCAATGCATTAATTCTGATAGTTTCAATTTATCTGTTTCCAAGACTGTAGCTGTCAATGCAAACAAGGTCTCTTTATTGGACATAATAGATCAAGTGGACAGTTTCTGCAGGAAAATACATGAAAGAATGTAAACACCTCTTCAAAGGATCATTAATAAAAGGATGAATATTCTTTCAATATATCCATGTTTTTATAGTGCTCTTACGCACAGCTTGCTGCATGTAGCCTAATGCAAAAATTGTAATGAAAGGTCTGTCTGTTCTTGACACATTGTATTATAAATTATTATAAACATCTCCAGTGCTGTTGGTAAGAGTGTGAGCTGCTTTCCTGAGATATTTACAGTAGACTTTCAAAAAGTGCTACATGACTTAAGGGTTTGACTTTTTTATGTCCATGGTGGCTTTTACAGGAATATAATAAAGTGTTTTATTAGTGTACTTTTGAATTTTTAGTAATTCAACAGCTTGCAGTGACTTGCTGCACAGCACTAGCAAACAACTGAGGTTTTAAAAGACACAGGGGGGAACAGTATTTGATAGAAAAGCATAGAAGGATTTGTCTCTCTGCATCAGTAGCATCTAATACTTTGCAGTGAAGATGGCCAAACTGGACTGTTAATTATATTTTTTGTCTGCTTTCATGCAAACAAAAAAGCAACACCTTCTAGTCAGTCTTCTTTTTCATGCTTTGCCCAGAAACAAACAATATCTTTAATAAAGAACTGATTCAGCTCCTTGAAGACCTCCAGACCTGTAATTCTTAGACAAGGTAGGAAGAGAAACACTTTTTTCTTGACCTTTCTGCTTTAAAATATGAATGTAAATTACAATGTGCCTTTACATTTTAAATGAAGGAAGAACTAGGATCCACCTAAGAAATATATGTTCCTAAATCTAAATACTGAACTACTCCTTAAATAATTTGTTCGTTGATATAAGAAACTCATGTCAGATAAGCAGTGTGTAGCTTCAGTACACAGTGTTTTGTTTTAAAGGTGAAAAATTGAGGTATGTTAATATAAGCCTCTAGCAGGTAAGTCCAGCTGTAAGAATAGAGGCTTTCAGGCACAAAAAGAAGTAATTAGACAAAGTAAGGCGAAATGAAATGACAGAGCAAGGTATCTAAAACTGCACATTGGTTCTAGGGACTTGAAAGAATGTCATGTCTGATAGTATCAGAAGTCAGACAAAACGCCTGGAGGATGAGAATAAAATAGTCAGGGTCAGACAAGCAAAGATTATCCCTATCAAGTTATGTACGAGCAGTAGCAGAACCTGAGCCTGGCTAGAAACCAAAGGGTGAGCTGGAGCAGGGATTACATGTGTTAACCTGACACTTCCTAAGGCTTTGAGCAAGATGCCTGGGTGAGAGGCATGACATCGAAGGGAAAAACAAAAGACCGTGTAGAAAGGAATTTCTGAAAGACAAACTGCAGGAAAAAAGTCTTAAGATCTTCACAGATAAGGTTAAAGATGAAATAAGAAGTGTGTTTCAGAGCTTTGTCACATAGTTCTGCCTCAAATTCAGCAACATAACTGAGAAAAATCCAATAAGAAGTCCTTTTTTTTTTTTGTTCCACAAAGTTATTTGAAATGTTACACACCCTGGAGAAGCAGTTGGCTAGTAATAAGAAAAGCTTCATCTGCTATAACCTTTCAAAACACTAACTATTCAGCTAGAAATATATTCTAGGTGACTTGTCCTGTCTCTTAATGCTTGTCTTATTCTGGAGTTTAACAATACCTGTAAGAATAACATATTAAGATGCATATTATTTTCAGATTTTTGCATCTTATTCAGGATCAAAGTGCTTTAGAGTTTATCACCATAAACATTTAATGTCATTTTTAAATGAAAATTACTTTAAAATAATATAAGGCCACTGTAGGTGTTTGTTCTTTAATTTTGCCATCCACATTTATTTACAAAATGTAGAGGTTATGCAAAGAGGATTCTGTTATGTTAGAAGGATTTTGCAGGTAAATGCTATTTCACAATTATGGCAAGTAAGACCTTTTTCCTCATTTTTATAGTAAGTTTTCATGTCATGCTTCTGCATAGAAAAGAATATTAGGTGTGCCTGAGCTTAACAGTAGTGGTCAGGCAAAATGCTCTGGGAAGACAAGAAGATTTAGTCTTACTTGTTAGCATCTGAGCAAGAATCTCAAGAACATCCATAACTCAGGAAAAGTGTGAAATCTCAGGAAAAAAGTCTTGCAAAAGTAGTCAAAGCCAGCAGGATGGTAAGAAAGGCAAAGAGCAGATATACAAACAAAACTCAGAGGGGATTGTCATCCAGGATGTCATTGAAAGTCTCTTGTCCACAGAGAATGGCCAGATATCTGACCCTGTTTTCCTGTGGGCAGAGGTCTTCTTACTGAGCCCCTTTATTTCTGCTCTTTCTCACACCACATTTTCTCTAGTGTACGCATTCTGATAAAACTGAGTTTCAGAGATTCAAATGCTATTGGTGTTCCCAGAGAAAACATATTAAGAAGTAAATCTACCTCAATGCAGTAGCCAGCACAGAGTTCACACTCACAGTGTGGTTTAAATTTTTCAGTTATACTTGAATTTCCACAGGAACAATTTTCAAATATAGGCTACCTGGACAAGGAAGACATATTTAATTTTCTAGGCACATCTCACAGTGTTTCAGAAGGACAGTTAGAGTTTGAAACACAACCGTTCTTACCTCATCTGTACATTTCTAAGTTTATCATGTTAGATTAATCCACATGCTTCCATTGCCTCACAGTGGTTCAATCAACAAAGACACTTTATACAGGCAAACCCAGGACCAGCTGGAACCCAGCTCCCTGCTACTTGATATTAAAAGAAACAATGATTTTTTAAAATAAGTCTGAGAGAGGCATTAATCAGTATGGATAACTCTCATCCTCTCATACAGCCACCACTCTTCCACTAGACCTCTTCTCTGGTTTCCCCCTTCCTTTCCCTTACGAGGATGTGACCTCACTTTTAGCATAACTGCTCATGACATTCGTTGAATATTAAGAGCCTCTCTGTTTTTTCTACATTTCATGCCTAACATACCCTATCTCTCAACTCTTCATAAAGTTTTTAGTAAGGACAGTGAGAGCAGTAAGAGCAGAGCTCTTCTCTCATGAGTCAGGAAGGTATGGCAGATGGTGCATTAATGTGTTAATTAAATGGCTGCTTTGCCTGTGATTTTTCCTATTGCTCACCTCCTGACGTTAAGAGCTGAGAAATAATGGAAGGGGTTAATGAGACAGAAACTTATCCAGGTGGTCAAAACTTCACTGCAGCTCCTGAACACTAGGTGCCCTCTCAAGAGTCAACAGCAAAAGGGGTGGAAGTGACTGCCATCCTTGCATGCCACCAGCACCACAGAGCACTGCAGCCTGCTGCAGGAGACTCACATGTCCTTGAAAAATTTATACCACAGAGGCAGGCTGAGGGTAGCATAGTGTCAGAGGATGAGGAAAAGGCAGAGGTACTTAATGCCTTCTTTGCCTCAGTCCTTAATACCGAAACCAGTTATCCTCAGGATATTCAGCTCCCAGAGTCAGAAGTTAGTGATGGGAGATGAGTAATGGCTCCATAATCCAGGAGAAAATGCCTGGTATGCCACCCACAGTCTACAGGTCCAGATGGGATTCACCTGAGAGTAATGAGCAAGCTGGCAAAAGAGCCAAGCCACTTTCAAGCATTTAGCAGCAGTCCTGGTTAAAGAGAGAAGTCCCAGTTTAGCAGAAATTAGCAAATGTAATACCATCTACAAGAAGGGTCAGAAATATGATCCAGAGTACTGTCAGCCTGGCCTTGGTACCACGGAAGGGCATGGAGCAGATCATCCTGAGTACCATCACATCATGTGCAGAACAAGCAAGGGATCATGCCCAGCACCTCGCTTCAAAAAGGACACAAGTGCTGGAGCAAATCCAGAGAAAGGCAACAAAGCTGGTGAAGGGTCTGCAGCACAAATCCAAGAGGAGCAGCTGAGAGAACTGGGGGTGTTTAGTCTGGAGAAGAGAAGGCTCAGGGGGAACCTCACTCCTTTCTACAACTACCTGAGGGGGTTGTAGTGACGTGGGGATCTGTCTCTTCTGCCACATCTCAAGTGAAAGATTGAGAAAAATGGCCTTAAGTTGTGCCAGGAGAGGTTCAGATTTGATATTAGAAAAAAGAATTTTCAGTGAAAAAGTGATCTGGCATTGGAATAAGTTGCTCAGGGAGGTGGTGGAGTCATCGCCTCTAGAAGTGTTCAAGAGGTGTCTGGATGTGTCACTTGGAGAGATGGTTTAGGAATGGTTATGGTTATGCTGGGTTGAACTGGATGATATTGAAGGTCTCTTTCAATCTTGATGATTTCTGTGATTCCGTGGTTCCGTTATATTGAAGGGGAAATATTGTCAAGCCGATATAGCCAAACACACCAAAGGTGAGAAATTACAGAAGTGCTACAGCTTAAAGAGGGACAAAACCAGTGTTCTACAAAGTAGTTATTCCCACTGCTTCCCACCTTTTCCTAGGGTACAAAAAGATCTGTCCTAGATTAATTGCTCACACACCTAGCTTTTTGCTATCTACCACAGTTTTAATATATTCACTTTTTCAGAGATAGTAGCTATCCACATGTAGCCTCAGCTTCCACCTTTCCAAGCAGAAGTCCTTGCACCTCCAGCAGCTGTTTAAATCAGCCAACAGACTTAGGAGATAATTTTTTCTCTTTTACTGTGTCCTTTCTAAAACCTTACACTGTCACATAGGAGTCCTGTGATGGGTGTTCTGTTCAACATATGTGATGCAAAGCTGTTATTCTTTCTTCTCAGACCTTACTTCAATCCCATTTTTCTTCCTTTTCCAATACTGTGATAGCTACAAAAATTCGTAGTATCCTCTGGTACCCTGACAGTCCTGCATATCCTTCTGACCAATGTCATTTTGCTGCTTTTGTATTTATACACATCTTCTTCCTATTTCCTCATGTTTACACTGAGCATGGGCGGGACCAGGGATTATTTCTTTGTTCTACATTTAAACAGTGCATAGAGTTGAAGAAGATCCTCTAGTTAATGATTACAGCTCCCAGAGACAATGGCAATATAAATAAGTTAAGCAATGTTAATAACCTTAGTCACTTCATTCTAGAGATTAAACACTATATACAAAGATTATACACTACCTCTGCATTATTTCTGGGGATATTTACAGGGATAAAGATGCAGAATGTTAACAACCTGTGTGCAAACCAGCAAATATATAGACTGAAACAACACTTGCAAGCATAGTTAAGTGAATCTCTGGTGGATTCAATAAGAATCCTATACTTGGCAGGTCACCGATCATTGTAAACCATTCCAAACAAACCTTTATATGTATCCTTGCTCCACAAACAACCTCCTGATTTTGATTTTAATTTATATCCACCCACCTTTTGTTTAGTATAAAGTTACACTGGGGCCAAAGCTATATGCTTCACTATATGATGTAAGTGAAAGTCTGCCTGGGAGTCAGTAGTAAGCAGGCCAAGATTATACTAGACACTTACAGAAGCTGATGGATATCTGGGTAAGTTTGAAGATCTCTCTAATATCCTATCTATCTCTTTTGGCTCCTAAATTCCTTGGAAAATATTACTAATAATTATCTTGGTTGGCTTTGAGAAAATGACACAGGATTTGTATTTGGAATTGACTTTGAAAGACATTAGGGTACAGAAGGGCAGAATACAATGGATAAATCTAATATTAAGAAACTGGAGAGGGTCCGGTATAGGGCTACTGAGAGCACATGGACAAGTGGAAGGAGTTGGGCTGATTTAATCCAACTGAAAAAGTGGGCAAGAGGGGATTTAACTACCTGCCTGTGACTCCTTGAAACAATTAGAGAAGTTGTGGAGCTAAAGTGATAAAAAGTTTGGCAAGCACAGCAAGTTTTGGTTTAGGAAGTTCAAATTAAATAATAGAGGAGGGAATAAATCGTGAGAAGGTCAATTCAGTGTTGACTCCTGTTGTCTGGAAAGGTTATGGACTCTGTGCTTGCAGGTTTTTAGGACTTGATTGGACAAAGCCATAACCAACCTGTTCTGGTAAAAGTCCTGTTTCAGGTAGGAGTATAAACTCAAGGCTTTCTGAGGTCATTTCCAAACAATATTTCTACGGTTCTGCAATACTGTGACACAAATTTTTCACAGCATCAAGACACTGGACATTTTAGAAATGTCAATGTCTTTAAAAAACTTCACTTTGTACCATAGCTGATCATCTGTAAAATGAATACCATACCTCCCTACTTTCCAAAGGGACTACTTAGGGGGTAGTTCCCAAGGGAACTATCTGGATGAATGAATTATGTATGTGAAGCTGCCATCTACTACAGTTAAGAATGCCAGAGTAAATGAAAAAAAGTCTAAATAAAAATGTGTGACAAAAACCTCTACTGGTCTAAACTGCTGAAATAATATTACACTAATTACTCCAGCTGAGCTACCACCCCATGTTGTTTATTCATCCAAATGAGCAACCGTTAAATTCAATGCTGCTCAGTATGAATTATTAAAGTCAGGAAGTTTTGCACACAAAGTATTGGCTGTCTGAAAAGCAGTGTTTGCCTTAATTTAGTGTCACCATTGGGGAAACTTTAGAGAGTTGTGAAGGACTCCAGAAGAACTATGTTTAAAGGACTGTTCTTACTGAAGTCTGGTTATAGCAACAGACTGCTAAGGACCAAACGCTTTGCAGGAAGAGAGACCATTTCTCACATTCTGTTAGAAGTATAGTAAAAATTAGTACCTGAAAATTCTAACCTGTTATATTCCTTCAAAACCCTCTCTATTTCAAAACTGCAATCTCTTATGCAAATCTGAAGGACAAATAAAGGACTCTCACTGTATTTGATTGCCCTCTGTGTTTGTCAGAAAAAACCTTGCACAGTCAAGCAAGGCACCATAAATTAAAACAATTTTCAAACACACTTTCCAGGAGACAGAAGAAAAGTTCATAAAAAGGTCAAGACTGCAGTCATCAAAGTAGTGGAATCAGTGCTTGAGGAGAGAGCTACCATTTGCAGGGAATGGAAGCGTGCCAGTGTAAAGAAGCTGCTGCCCAGACTTCTTCAACCCTTCCATAAGAAGATGGCTAATTTCTTAAGAAGCCATTAGAGAATTATGCTGTCTCCTTGAAAATGGGGCATCACTCAAGAAATCACTTACAAGGAAAGAGGAAATCTTTTCTGAGAAGCCAGGTCAACTTCACAGATAGTATGGTAGAGAGATAGAATGTGATAAGCACTGTAAAAGGGCTCAGATTAAATTAAGTAACTCTTTATTATTATAGAAAGCCAGCTGAGCTTTGAAGAAAGAGCAGGTGATTAATTTAATAGGGTAAAAGATACTGCTAGGACTGGTCAGTAATTAATTAAATTGGAGACTAGTGCTCAGGTAAAAGAGTGAGCAGAATCCAATAGACTTAAGAGCATGTACCAGTGAATTAGCCACTGGCAGTTTGAACAAATGTCCATACTGTCACAGATAAACCCCATTTACTGGATGATCTCTGAATCCTGGTACAGCCCAAGAAACAGGAGGTGACAGTACTTCTATCCATAAGTAACTGTCATTTGGAACCCCCTGAGGAAAAATACTAAAAACAGAGGTGTGGGGGAAAATACTAGAAACAGGTGTGGGAAACACAAAAAGGGGTAGAAGGGCTTCTAAAGGATGAGAAATAAAAGCAAGTTTCAGGAATAAAGCAGAAGATTTTAGGGAATAGCTTTGGCTGCAAAAAATATTGAAGAAGATACAATTATGCAATAAAGCAAGGATATTAAAACAATGGTTGAAGTTTCTAGGCCTAGCTGAGATGGCTTTTAGAGTTGAAAAAATAAGATTAGCAAGATAGACAAAGTTAAGCTTAATAATGGAATATTGTATACTGTTATATGAGGTATAAAACAAGCAAGTATTGTTTATAATGAATGTACGTGTGGAATAGAAGATTGGTTAAAACAGCTGTCTGTAACTTTTAGAATATCTGCTATTGGTTGAAAAACTTTTAAGAATGCTCTGTAACCAGGAGGTCCTCGGTTGCCTGCGCAGTGTGAGCTTGTATCATCTCTAATGTCTTCACTCTGTATAAGAGACTGATACAATAATAAAAGCTCACAGAGCGTCTGTCCTGGCTCCCCATCCTGTTTGATTTCAGCAATGAGTAAATCATCCATGTAGTGTAGAATTATGTATGGATCGTGGGTGCTTCTGTTGAGCTGGGGACAGTGCTTGTGCAACGAAATATTGGCAAATTGTAGGAGAATTCTTCATCCCTTGAGGTAATGATTTCCAGTGATATCTCTTCTTTAACTTGGCAGCCAGTCACCAGTGGTGTCCCCCAGGTAACAGTGCTGGGCCCAGTCCTGTTTAATGTCTTTATTGATGATCTGGGTGAGGGGATTGAGCCTACCATTAGCAGATTTGCAGGTGACACCAAGCTGGGAGAGAGTGTTCATCTGCTGGAGGGTAGGAGGGCTCTGCAGAAGGACCTGGACAGGCTGGATGGATGGGCCCAATCCAGTGACATGAAGTTCAACAAGACCAAGTGCCGGGTCCTGCACTTTGGCCACAACAACCCCCTGCAGCACTACAGGCTGGGGACAGAGTGGCTGGACAGTGGCCAGGCAGAAAGGGACCTGGGGGTGCTGATGGACAGTCAGCTGAACATGAGCCAGCAGTGTGCCCTGGTGGCCAAGAAGGCCAATGGCTCCTGGCCTGTATCAGGAATAATGTGGCCAGCAGGACCAGGGCAGGGATTCTTCCCAGCACTGGTGAGGCTGTACCTTGAGTGCTGTGTCCAGTTCTGGGCCCCCAGTCTAGGAAGGATGTTGAGATGCTGGAGCGTGTCCAGAGAAGGGCAACAAGGCTAGTGAAGGGTCTGGAGCACAAGTCCTATGAGGAGCAGCTGAGGGACCTGGGGGTGTTTAGCCTGGAGAAAAGGAAGCTCAGGGGAGAGCTTATTGCTCTCTACAACTCCCTGAAAGGAGACTGTAGCCAGGTGGGGGTCGGTCTCTTCTCCCAGGCAACCAGTGACAGGATAAAAGGACACTGTCTTAAACTGCCACAGGGGTGATTTAGGATATATATATAAGGAAGAAGTTTTTCACAGAAAGGGTGACTGGGCATTGGAATGGTCTGCCCAGGGAAGAGGTGAAGCCACCATCCCTGGAGGTGTTTAAGGAAAGACTGGAGGTGGCACGCAGTGCCATGGGCAAATTGCCTAGGTGATGCTAGGTCATAGGTTAGACTTGATGATTGCAAAGGTCCAACATAGCTGATTCTATGATTCTGTGAATTGTAATAAAATATGTTCATAGCATAAGAAATACAGAATAATAGTAATATTAAAAAAGAAAAAAGAATGAGCAAATGAAAGCCTCTGTGTTAACTATAACTCTTCTTCATAGCAGACTGTCTAAGGCAAGACACCCTGACTCTTTGCGGGCCACACAACTCTGTCCTCTTAGCACCCCAGCAACAAGGAGGGAAAAAGAGGGGAGCACAAGCAGAGCATGGCTGTGCTGCTGAATTGACAAGCCCACACTGACAGCTTGCCCCAGAGCACTGTGAACATTTCTCCAGGGGCAGCTACACCCAGCCTCACATTCACATTGCCCTTGTAAGTCAGTGCTGATACCAAACCACAGATGCTTTGGGTTTACTGTCCAGTGAATACTCCTGCATCCAGGTGGGCTTGCAGCTTCCAGCCCATGTCTGACCCAGCTGAACAGCACACTGACTACAGAAGTGTCTACCATGTCCTTATGAATATACTCAGTACAACTCTGATTGCTCTTTCTTCCCTTAATATATAACCTCTTCCTCTGTTTGAGTTTTCATAATTTTCCCTACACAAACTAACAAAATATCATCCTCAGATGGTTTTCACTATGGTCAGCAAAAAACCTGATGCGCTTGGATTGTAATAGAAGCTTTTTACTAGGAGATATCATGATTGAAAAACCAAGGCTATCTACTGTATGCACTGAGTGAGGAAAATGTCGTGGGAAAAACAGTGTGCATTTATGTTGTTGAAGGCTATCTTAATGTATATCCATCAGAGGTATTTTGGTATTTCCAAATTTTTGAAAGTTTGATTTTTCAGCCTTGAAAATACTCTTCTAACATAGTTTTTTATCTTTCCTTATGAAGCCTTTTCTGTCATATGAGTCAAGAGGAAAACTATTATGTAGTGCAAAAAATACATGCAGCCTGAAGTGGACAACTGATTGCAGTAGCTGGTTAGCATCATTTCATATTTTGTCTGTACTAGCAAATAGAATAGGCATTGATCCTAGGAGCTCTTCATCCATACTTCATACCCATAAATTATTAGAACTGCCGCTGACATGATTTCCTTTGGGCCAGGTAGCCTTGCCACCAGCTTGTTCAATGGTGTAAGAGTAGCCAATTAGCTCTTCCTTCACAGGCTGGTTCCACTTAAAGTAACATTTTTCCTCACATTTTTCCTTTTTACTCCAGGTTCACTGGGTTTCCCAGTCCAGTCTCCCAGCTCAGTCTCAATTTGCCCTGTCAACCTCCAAACTAACGCCCCAGCTTTCCCTTGTGCCAGTGTCCCAGCTGATGACAGCTGTCACAATGCAAGGCTGGAGGGGCTGCTGAAGGTATTGAGTGCTGCAAGTGCAGGGTGAAAACTCTTGGAGCCCAGTCAGGAATGCTGCCCACAGCTGAGAACACAGCCTTCAACATAAACCAGCCCATGGGATTTTCATACACCAGATACCAGAACTATAAGCAGCTCCTTTGGAAACTGCAGCTAGTGTTATCTGCTGCAAAAAAAACATGGAATAAACAGACATTTACAAACCTGAGAGTTGTCAGTTCTTGATATCAGTAGTTTTCAAATGAAAATGGGGAAAATTCCAGGCTGTGTAACAAAGTTTTCATTCAGGTCTGCTGTCAAGAATATTGCTCTCATTTTCACTGAAGATGTTTTCATTAACAAATTAACAGTTAGAGGGGTGAAAGGTACACAGAGCTGTACTTGCTTGGCTCACATGTGCTCCCGTGTAAGTATTATGGTAGTTGTACACAGGCTGATGAAAATGTTATCCATTATAATCTGAAAGTAATGTAAAAATACAAGAATATTTAATTGCGTTTCTCAGTTTTTAACCCAGGGTGAAAAAGAGAGATGTGTCCCTATCTACCTGTTTCACAATGTACTAATGATTCCTTGCCAGCTTTTTTGATAAATGTTACTTAATTTATGAAAGCTTAGAAAGTGGATGAACAGTAAAATAAGAATTGTATTTCATGAGGAATTCAGTTCAACCATTTTAAGCTATTGGGATACCACTGTCATTTCTTTGGACGGAAGAATTCCTTTCAGTTCTGTTTTCGGCTTATCAGAGGCTCTGGTAATAGATACAACATTTCCCTGCATACAGAAGGCAGCAGAGAAACATCTCTATCTACTCCTACAGGAGACTGATATGGCAAGGAGAGGTTGAGTGTCACAGTGGGGACAAAACGGAATTACTACATAAAACTGTGTATCTATAAATGCAATTTCCAATAAAGACTAGGGTTATGTGGAGTGCTGTTTTCATCTCAGGGGGATTCATAGGAATAAGTAAGATACCAGCATTGTAAATGCCTTTTTTGGCAACTGCAATAGCTACTGTAGTTCTGGCAGTAACTCACATTAAGTTTTTAACTTAAAAGTCACTTTTATTGGCTGATGGAGTACAAGCCAGAAAAGCTGTATTTTCTTTCTCTTCAGAAAGCACTGAGCGATCTTTAAATTTCCACTTGAATAACCACCAGAAATGGGCACAAGACTGGTTTTGGATTTTTTTTCTCATGTCTTTTTTAAGTAGGTCATTTTCTCATATGTCTTTTGAAAACTGTTACCTGAAGCATGTCCTGATAACACAGTTGATGCCAATTATGCACTCTCTGCCGTCTCTTCAGCAATTCTGTTCATTTATTAATTTGTTCTCAGGTGGCTAATGCATTGTACCCTTAGCGCCTGAGAGAAGCAGCAGTGGTCTGTACACTGCTGAGTATTATATTCCACTCTATTCAAGACCTCCTTCTTCAGCTGAGGCACCATCTGGGCCACCCACCATATCTGTATTTAAGAGCTTCCTTGAGGCTAAGAACAGAACATTTCTATCAAGGAGGTGACAGCTGAATTTAAAAAAAAAAACCCAACAACCAAATAATAAAAAAACCCGACACAAATTCTTTCATTTATTTATCTTGAAGACTTGTGAGAAACAAACATGGTGTATGCAACAGGCAGAAATGGCAATTTCAGCACTGACACAGCCCAAAGAGCTAGAGAGTGTCAGACCAACACACATAGCAACCCTAGGCTGCAGCGGATTTAGAATGGCATTCGAAGAGAAGGGCACTGCATTTGGCACTTAAATTAGCATAGCAAGGGGGAAAGAAAATAGAGGACCAGAAAAGGGAAGGACATTCTATTCCCTCATCTCTTCAAATCTGACCAGAAATGCAGTAAACTCTGAAATAAACCATTTTATCTAGCATGAGATGACAGCTGCCACCCTTTAAATACTGGTAACTGCTAGGTAAAATGACCGTAGACTTTATGTCACACAAGCTGTTTTTAGGTAAAAGAACAGAGGTTATGCCACAGTACATCATCAATCTCAATGAAACAAGCAGTGCAACCAGCCTCAGAAAGCAGCATACACAAGCAGGAACCAACCAGACTTGACACAGCTGAGCTGCCTGCAAGCAGCGGTTGTTGATTCCACAGAAGGGCCTATCCCACTCCTGCTATCCCAGAATTTAGTACCAGCCACCAGTGCACGGGGTGACAAAAGTAATGTTAATCAAGTTTGAAGCTTTTAGACCCTTGATTTCTCTGAAGAGGGACACAGGAAACATAGACTCCCAGTTTGCCAGATTTTGGAAGCTGTTTTGTTGAGAAAAAAAGACATGCCATGAACTTTCTGCTGGCGTCCTGAAATCTGTCATCTTGGACATGCTGCCCTAATACCACATCAATTTTCCACCCCTCTGCTATCTGCTTTGGTGCAAGCTGTGGAACCACAGCACTGAGTTCTGCTATGCCATGCTGACATAACCTTAGACAGAAGCTCTGAGCTCAGAACAAGAAAGGCAAGCAGGGATCAGGACTTAGCATTAGGAGAAGTCTCTAGGCTCAGTACTGGTAACATGCATTACTGAATACACAGTGCTCTGTATCAATGAGAAGTTCCTGAATACTGATGTCAAATACATTGCATTACCAGAGGTGCCATTCAGTAAATAACACAGGATGGTTTTAGAAGGCCTGCTGACCTCAGCCCAGAGGGTTCCAGCCACCCAGGCACAGATGAAAGCTTTAAACACAGACAGAAACATCATGACCAAAGCCTACCAGGAGACACTACTCAGAGAAGGAAACAAATGGGCTATGACGTTCAAATATTATACCCAACACACCACAGAAGAGAAAGGAAACTCAGTTAGGGATCGACTGTTTAACAGATCTAAGTTTGATTAACCACCATAGCAATTGATAAGACTATCTTCCTGTTTCTCAAGACTGGTATGACAAGCATTTTCACTACATTCAGTGTGGAGAGTATTCAATAATATCTGTTCATATTTAAAAAAAATCTTTAGAAAGCATTTCTAAGCCCCATGTATACTGAGATAACTAATGGAACATCACATTGACCTAGAGGTATTTAATGGCTTTGAATGGAAAATACCTTTTTTTTTCACTTTCACATATTTATGCAGTAGCTAACAACACATGAATGTAAAAATACTTGATATTCTCTCTCAAACAGAAAAAAGATGAAAATTTATACCACTACCTAAATAATGACTCATGTCAAAATACTAAATCAATTTCAGTTTTAGAAATTATAAAAAAATGTGATGTAAAATGTCTCTCCCTTGTAGTACAAAATGGATTGCTATAATTAATCATCTGAAATCAAATACATAATCTGTACTCTTCTTGAAGTCATACAACCCAATATACAGGTTTTTTGATCATTTCCCAAAAGATTATTAGTGCATTTTTAATAGCTACACTGCTTTTATTAGAGTTGCCACATTGTACTGCTGAGGTGGTCATCTTTCAGGGGAAAAGAGTGAAGCCATTGCTATGTGTTGTGTTGTTGCACATCCAAAGCTATCAGTGCAAGCAGAGCAGCTTACATCCTGTATTCAGCTGCAGTGGTGTAAATCTGGCACCACCATTAAAGTACACACAGTTATGAATTGACATTAGAGTAAGCAGAATTTGGGCACAATGAATATTCCTTTTCATTAAAACTCTAAAGCATTTTGAAAGCCCTTGGGTAAGAAGTACTAAAAGAAATGTAAAGTATATTAACAGTTATCGATGTGCACACTTACATGCATAGAAAGTCTGAGTATAAACTGCAAAGGACGATGGAAAGGGAATACTGGATCCTGTGAGAGACATAGCACAACTCAGTTCATAGGCTGGGGAATGAAAACATGCTTTGTACTCCCACTCCTGCTCTAACATACACCTGGCCCAGCTCAGACACCCTCAGTGGTTGTATACATCTAAACTGGAGCTGAAAATCTGCTAGTCATGTACCAATTTAAAGCATGTGATGACTAACTTGTGATCTCAAAGGTGCACACACTGACAATGACTGATATGGCCTCTGTTTTCATGTTTATTCAAATGGTATGAATATTCAAGCACATCAAATTTACAGAGCAGAGAGGAACAGTCCCTGCACTCTCTTACTCCCGCTATGCTCTTCCCATCCTGAGCAGTGGAGCTGGCACACAGGTCACTAAGGCATGTCCAGCTAATGGCTCCCAGCTCCCTCTCGAATCCACACAGGTGTGTGAGTGAACGAGTGCAGGGATCACTGCAAATGCACATACCCAAATCTTCCTTTTCATGTCACTTCACATTTACCGCAGGGAATTATTTCTTGTCATCACATCTTGTTAATCATATTTTCTGGCCAGAGCAACTGTTTGAATGGAGTCCTAGTAATACTATTTTTATTCTATCTTGCTTTTCCCTTCACTTTTTTTTTCTTACATTCTGCTATTTTTTTTTCTGTTGTGGTATTACACCACCCCTCTCATCAGGAAATTCATCCCACCCTCCCCTATTAGTAATTTTGGGGTTTTGTCATCCTTTTTCTCCAGCTGCTTGCCAGAGCTGCCGGCTAGGGTGGCTCTGTCATTTATCTGCAGATTCCTTGTCAATTCCAATGGACTCCAGCAGTCTCTTCAGCTTCATGTGTCATGTTGCCAAGCAACATGCTTCTTGGTAGGGTTTTTTATTATTGTTATTGTTGTTGTTATTATAAGTAAACTTTTTGTTATATTGCAACCATTTTAAACACATTTTCATTACATAATTTGCTTCAGTTCAAAATGCAGGAAAACATTGCTCAGGGGAGTGAAGGAGCAAAGCAAACGAATCCTGCTGTGGCACAGAGATAATGTGAAGTTTGTCTGCATGGGTACTGCTATACAAAAAAAAATTGACAGGTATAGCAACACAGCTTTATGTTTTCTCACTTGGAAAGCCCTGCATACAGAACCTCATCCTGATACGAAGCCTTCACATTCTTTGCCAAGGGGGAAGAATTAACATTAGCCTTAGAAGTTAAGGAAACAGAGGGAATATTAATGTTCTAATTAAAAGAAAGGAATCTGGCATGCCCAGTGAAGCCTCTCTGTAGAGCAGGTCCTTGAAAGGAAGTTGCAACATATGGGTACTAAAGAGATTTCTTTTTTATTATTATTATTATTTATTTTCCTAATATGATTAGATCAAAGTAGCTAACTGCATTTCAAAAAAAGGTAATTTTACCATGAGCAGTAATTTATATTGGAAAAGGCTAGCAAGACAAAGACTTGTCAACCTGGTTTTTAATCTTGGTCCATCAGAGGCTTTCTGTGTAACATTAGGTAAGTGATTTATGCTCTTTTCTTTATTCTCCTGATCGAAACTTTTGGTGTTTCCTTCCTAGTTCTTAGGATTCACCACAACAGAGTCAACTAGCATTTCCAAAAATATGGAGATCTTTCAGGGGAAAGTGCTACATAAATATAAATTGGTATTTTAAAGGAATAGTAGTTCCTACAGAAATATTTTCTGACTCATGCAAGCTGCTTTTGCTCTCCACTTGAAAGATTATTTTTGGTACTCTTTCAGCCCTCCCCCAGGTGTATGACTGAAATAATCAAAACATACATGGATTTTATGTTTATGAGAGATGCTAATTTGAAAGGTACAAAGATGGAAGCAATCTAATCACAGAGGAGATCCAAAGTTAATGTTAAAAAGACATGAAACCAGTGGTTATGCCTAACAGGCAATGCTGCTCCTAATCTCAACACAGTAGTTTTCCCCCATGTTTGTATAATTATCTCTCTTAATCCAGACATTTAGACACTTGCCTCATTCAAAGGTAAGGTCTCATGCATCCCAAGGGGACTGTTTCTCTGCTTAGATTTAGGCATGTAAGAAGGAAGAAGGATGAAGAAGATTACAGTCTGTCAAACAGGATTTATTTGTGCTATGAGTAAATACATTTCAACAAATATTAAAGGAATTCCCTTGTTCTAAAAATGTTAAGGGACCAGGAAAAAAGAACAATAATAAGTGATGCAGAAAATGCTTATATTATGGGCTTCACTCCTCCCAAAATTAGTTTGTTGAGGCTTAACAAAATTAAATTCAACAATCAGCAGGAAAGTAAGCCAAAAAAGAGGTTCAATATTTAGTAAGTAAAAGTATTCAATTCAGCAGGGTCTTATGACATTCACCACAAGCACTAGGGAAAAGGAATTAGGACAAACTATTTTCATCCCTTTGGGTTTAAGAACATTATTAGATGTCTACCTAGTTTCAACCACAGAAGTCCCAAAGGACTAGAAAAGGGAATCTTTGAAAACGGGAGGGTGTGGGGTGTGCCGGCAGAGGGGGTAAGGGAAGGATCCAGAGCATTACAGAGCATGTGACTTCAATTCCCAGAAATATTCTGGAACAAACTCTAAAATAATCAATTCAAAAGCAGCAGAAGACAGTAAGATGATAAAAGACAGCTTGCTTGAATGTGTTAAGAACTGATGATGTCAAACCAATCTAATGTCCTTGTCTGCCAATATAATTGGCATAATGGATTAGAGGGAAGCAGTAACTATAATGTATCTTGCTTTAGTAAGGACTTAGAAACTGTCTTGAGACACATTCTTCTAAAAAGGCTGAAGAAATATTACCTAGATCAATTGTTCTTAGACCGTAAATACAAACAGCAGTGCTACATGAGCCACTCCAAGCAATGCTCAGCAGCAGCTGCTCCTGCGCCAAAAGCAGTAGGTGTGAGACGTGGCACTTCAGGCTTAGCTGCAAGAGCAGGGTGAGAAAGAAGCTGGGGCTGCAGAGGTCACAGGGGTTTAAGTGAGCGAAAGAAAGGGAAATGGGAAGTGTGATAAAAGGAAACAGGGGCAGTGAAAAATATGGGTAGGATCTCGATTTAAATACTCAACTAGAGAAGCAGTCCAGGTAGGGAACACCAAGCTGGAGAGACAGGGATGGTCAGTGGATTCTAGGTTGGAAATCTGCACAGGTAAATTAGGAATCTGCACTGGTAAAATAGAGTGTACATAAATATATTTTTGTTTGGGCAGCAGGCTGACCACAGTGAACTGCGAATCCATTTAAACATTGTCCTGTGCCTACATTTTCAAGATGTTTGGAATTTGGCAACTGATCTGTACTGGAGCTAGTGCACTATTGCTCTGTCAGAGCTTCCCAGAGTCCAGAAAACCTGGACAAATGTACACAAAATAAATTTCAAAGGCAAAAAATATCCTGACTGTTATGATAAACTCTTTAATGGACACAGAGAATGAAATGCCACATCAGAAAGTTGTAGAAATGCTTATTTTCAAAGCTTCTGATGCCTCTGATATTCATCTCTGAATGAATCTTTACGCTGCTTCAGGAAAGAGGATTATGCTGGATAATCCTGTGAGGGCTTCTCCAGTCCTGCATTTCCATGGGGACATCCTTTTACTGGCAGTTTAAAGAAGCGGCACTGCACTCTCTGGACAAGGTCCAATGAAAAAAAAGGACAATCCTGCCACTAAAGCCCAGACTTGCAGGAGACAGGCAAGCTGAAAAAGCTGACCTCTGTTCCTCAGAGCCCCACCTGAAAAATATGCTAGCAGGAAGTCTGCCTATTATCTGCCTCCTTTGCTCTTCTCAAAAATTTTAAGAGCAAAAGGAAAAAAAAGCTATATTTGAGGAGTTAAAAATGCACTGCTAAGTTGGTGAGTGCTTTAACAGTCAAATAAAAATATAGCAGTTACCATTAGTCCAGTTTCAGGAATACCAACACTTTTTGTCCAAACTGACTTTAAAAAAAGCCCATCTAATACCCCTAAAACTGTTTTACAGAAAGCCTACAAATATAGATTCATTCTCCTGGATGGGTATCATACTTGTCCTTCCAACACAGTTTGGTGAATGCAGACTGACAGCTTCCTGCCCCTTGGGCAGTAGAGGCAGGAGACATCATGACAAACCACCGGTACCCTGCCATCCTCAGTGGGAGAAGCATGATGCTCGTGGTGGGGCTTTTTTCCCCTTTCCCCTTAGTGCTGGGACTGCTTGTTTTCCTGCTCCCAGACTGGCAGCTGCCATTTGGCAGTGCCCCCAGGCCCCCCAGTCACACACACACATGCACAGAGCAATGGTTTGCCAGGCAGTGACTGGGGAGGAGCCACCCCAGGGCTGCAGCTGGAGCAGGGAGGCAGCAGCTAGGGGCACCAGCTCGGAGTTTAAACCAGCAACAGCCAGCCCAGGCCATGGTGAAGCTGAGCCCCTGAGCTGCTGGGCCAGTGCCCCCATGGGGGCCTTATCAAAGCAGGCAAAACAATCTCAGCTCATAAAATTCTACCTAATTTACTTTAGTGGCAATGTACATAAACTTTTATTTAGTGATTCAGAGGTGTAGATGAATAAATAAAAGACAGTGTACCAGTGGAACAATTTTTCTCTCCTTTCCCCAGGCTCAGCTTCAGCCCAAAACTTCTCCTCCCTTCAACAGCTCTCCTCCACCCTTACTCATCCCAGCTCCCTTATTTTCAGTGTGCTTGCACTCAGGCCCTCCTAAGTCTTAGGCTGAGGCAATGGATGGTGCAGGAGGTTGGAGTCTGGATGTAATGGCTTCTCTCTGCCCCTCTTTCCTTCTTGCTCCTTTTCTTCTGACTGCCCCTCTACTCATCCAGTGCTTAGCCATGACTGGAGCCCCTCAGGAGTGTCCCTGCTCTGGTGTGGGCCACCCATGGCCACAGTCCCCTCAGAGGCACCCTTGCTCAGTCATAGAGCACTCCTTTCCAAGAGTGAAACTCCAGCTGTGTCCCCAGCAAGTGTCCCCTCCCGCCCCTCTCCTTCTGTATCTCCTCAGAAGTGTCCCCATGTAACTCCTCAGGTGAATTCACAGGTATCTGTTGCCTCTGTCAGCTCCCACCCTTTCTTGGACACATCCAAGGATCATGCTGTTCCAACTGGCTGTAGTTTCAGGGCACTGTGCGGTGTTTCAAGCTGTGACCAAACCATAAGGAACTAGCCATGACCTCCCCAGGCCTCAGCTGCACACACTCCACCAAGTATGCTGAGTGCAACCTCTAACAGGAAAATTGATATTCAATACAAACCTACATGTCATAAGAGAAAAGAAATGGGCTTCAGGAGACATCGTGGGCTGTGAATTGACATAAAGATAGGAAAAAGGTCCCCTGTGAGGGCCCCCTGAGCTCCTCTAAACATAGAAATCAAATGGTTCCCAGACAAAATTGCATAGGATTTCTGAAGCACTGAGGACTGAAAATGAGGCTAAGGGTGGTTAGGAGTGACAAAGCAAAGTTCCTTTAGTACCCTGGAATTTATATTTTTTACTGTTCTTTAAAGTTTTATGAGACATTGTACTGGTACAGTCAACACTGTGAATTCTTTCTTCAAATATTGCACGTATTTGGCACAACAGTTTTAATTAGTCTTTATAGACTGAGCAGAACAACCACTGGAAACTGGCACAGCATAGCCTATTTTTTGAAAAAAATCTGCTAATAATACCCATACACATTCTTTAAAAGAAAATTAATTCTTTAGCATACTAGAAGTCTACATAATTAGGACCAATGGAATCCAAATAGGTGGGAAAAAAATCAAGGAGTCAGCAAATATCTCTGACACTGACATCTATTTGGCTGGGCAATGGCATCCCAAGGAAAATGGTGTGCACTCTGTCTTTATTCATTTTGAATTTAAATGACCAGTACTTCAATGACTGTTCAATATAAAGCAGCCCTGCACAGTTACAGCCTTACTTCTTCTAACTTGTGTTTGTATATCATACTTCTTGAATTCAGAAAAGAGAGGTTTTCACATAAAGCATACAAGCCATTACTTATATTCTCAATATAGATTAGACTGCAGTCAGAAAGAAATAGTTATAGACATCTACAGCAATTTAGGGCCTTTTCACATTGATTTATTGATGGCTACTCAAGATTCCAGCTGCACTAAAAGATGCAAATTTTCACCCAAGATTGCAGTCATTGCTTTCAAATCACCAGATATGTTCCATCAATGTTTATGGATATTGCCTTCATAAGAATAAAAAAATCACAATGTAGGCATTGAATCCAAAACTGCACTAGAGAATACCTTCCTTATGGCATACACTGAAATGATCATTTGTTGTTTCTATAAATTAAAGCTGTGTCAGTCAATCATTTTTTGTTTTAATGACTGCCTCCAACCTGCTGGCAATTCTTTAGAAATGGGTGGCTTCAGCCACTCACAAGGGACAATCTGTGCTCAGTATCTCACCAATTTATTCTCACCCATAGCCAATGAGGCAAATGATTTTCCTGCTGGGTTAATGACCTCCAGTTTTGCTGTTCCTACAGTTTCACTAGCCTGGCCTCACAACAAGCAGTGGTCTGACGCAGATGCTGTCAAGATAAGGAATCCAGGTTAGAGTCAGCATTTGTTTTGGAAAAAAACCCAAGGATATTTAAAAGTGGAATAATAGGAACAAACATACCACTTATAAAGTATTGTTGAAGAACAGAGGGTAATTTTAAAATTATTTTAATAGACAATATAGTCTTCAAGGTTCAATTCCTTCTGTGCTAACACGAGCAGGCTGGAGCATAGCATCAGAAAACATGGTCTGTTGTCTCTGCAGGCTGGCAGTGCCTTCCCTCTCCTTGTTCCTGCTTTGCTTCTGGTCGGACATACAGCTTTGTAGGGAAGGGAAGGGAAGGGAAGGGAAGGGAAGGGAAGGGAAGGGAAGGGAAGGGAAGGGAAGGGAAGGGAAGGGAGGGAAGGGAAGGGAAGGGAAGGGAAGGGAAGGGAAGGGAAGGGAAGGGAAGGGAAGGGAAGGGAAGGGAAGGGAAGGGAATGGAAGGGAAGGGAAGGGAAGGGAAGGGAAGGGAAGGGAAGGGAAGGGAAGGGAAGGGAAGGGAAGGGAAGGGAAGGGAAGGGAAGGGAAGGGAAGGGAAGGGAAGGGAAGGGAAGGGAAGGGAGATTAAATACTAAACATCAGATTTTACAGCCATTTTATATTTTCCAGAGCCTCATCTGAGCAGAGGAAGGACATTTTGGATGAAAGTTCATGGAGAGTAAAGACATTACCAGCAGTAAAATCTCTTCTTGGTCTGAAAATGAGGATTTATTTCCACTAAGAATACCCTTAATTTTATCAAGAGATCATTGTGCAGAATATGGGGCAAATGTAACATACTTCTGTAAGAAAGACCTTGAAATCTAAAGACATATATCAGTTAACAGGCTCCAGTTAGAAATCTGTTATAATTAAGAGCTGGTTGAGGAAGACAGTTCATGTTTATAGGCTAAGACTTATCTTGAAACACCTTGGAAAATATGCCATATGCATCAAATGGCAGTAGAAATAATGGTATGCTTACTTACAAAAAGTCCCTGGTTCTCAGGGACTTATCAGGCATTTCAGAAAAACAGAACAGAACATTTCTACAGAACCACAGTAAATTATCATCTTTATTGTTCCACCAGCATTTTTCCTCCCTTTACCTGCTCTTAATCCACACTGTGCATTAATTAATCACCATTATATAAAACTTAAATCTTAAATCACATTGCAGAGTACTTTGGATTCAGCCCATTGGTTAGTAATTAACCTACCTTGCCTTTAGCCATAAACCTTTACATCGCAGCCCTGCTTTTGATATATGAATCAACAAGTCTGAAAGTCTTAAACTCTGCTCAGATTAATAGCTGACCAACTATAAGATAGATTTTTCCATTTAGAGACACCTCTTACTCTTTGAAACTTACTGCTTTCTCAAAGGTAAGTTAATGTGCCACATAACTGTGACTTAAGGTACCATGAAATTTAAGATTTCACACACAAATGACAGTGATAGGATTCCTATTGATTTGCCACCACTTGCAAGTTTGTGTGTTCCATAGCTTCCTGCCAGGAAAGCTCTGCAGGTTTCTGCTGATCTGTTAGGGTAGCTCAAGGCAATCATCTGCATCTTCTGTTTGCTTCTGTGGGTACAACCTGTCAGTTTAAGAACAGGGCACCAGCCATGTGCATTATATCCTTTCAGGTAAATGGGACTCATGTTCTCACTCACAACATGTCTCAGGCATCCCTCTGGACTCTGAGCACCTCTGGGACCACCTTTGGGCTTCAGGGTGCAGGTATTATTGAGACCAAGTATAGTTCAGATTGGACCATTTCCATTCTACCCTGCCACAAATCTGGAAATTGCATTTGCACTGTGTCCTCCTTCAACTACGACAGAGCTCCCAACAGGCTCTTGCTTCTCACTTCCTTTCCAGAAACCTCTCACTTCTGGTAGCACACAAAGTTCTTCCTTGCTTTCTTCCTTTTCAGCATGAGGCTGACCTTCCCTAAGAGAGGCTGAGCCATTTTGCTGTTCATTTCTACTCACTCTGTGGACTGGGCAGCGTGCAAGCTGCACCTGACTGACTTCATAAGGCAGTGATGCTGGGAGCAGACAGAGCTGCATATGGAACTACTGGCAACTGATGTCAGGAGTAATCATACCTGTTTATGCAGTGGGGGCCAGAACGGAAATAGAAACTCTATTTTCTCTGGGCCACTTCTTTTTGTTCCCTCCCTTTGTTGCAGAATAGGATTCTGGTTTTTGGAAGCACTGGTTAAAGAAAAGAGGGCGAGGAAGAAAATATTCACAGAAAAGAGAGGGAAGGAGAGAGGAAGAGAGGGAGAGGGAAAAGGAGAGATGAAGGGAAAGAATTAGGGAAAAGAAATGGAACGTCAGCTCAAGGCATTAGGTAGATGTCTCAGTAACAATCCCTAAACAAGGAAAAATCAAAGCATAATCACCAATCTTATCATATTTCTGAAACAAGAAAGTTTGGGGACCTAACTGGATCTGGATGAAACACCTCTCTCTTTCTTTGTTAGTCAAACTTCAGAAAGAGATCTGTGGCCCACTTAAATTACTAAAACTTGAATTGCATTTAATTCCCAGTTGATTACAAGCAATTGATTTGGTTTCATCACAAGGAAATTACTAAGATTAATTGGGGGGGGGGGGGGGAAAGCATATGGAAAGACTTCTTGGCTCCTGCACAAACATTAGGGGGAAAATAAGGACATAAAAGCCTATAAGCAGTTTCTATCTTATCAAATTTCTCCTTAAGTGAAATATTTTAGGAACAAAACAACTGCTTGCATAACTAGGGACATTTCCACAAAATCAGAATGACCTTAAAACAAGATTGTGCCTAAGATTATTTATTTGACTATATCCCTTTAAAAGAGAAAATCCCATGCTATGAAATAGGAGCTCATTAGATCATTGCTTAGATCAGCTCTTTTGGACTCTTTATTGATATTTTTTACCTCCCACAGCCTCATTAACAGACTGGCAAGGTTCTTGCTTATTTTTCTCATTCCTTGTGGAATACATAGATTTCAGATCATTTTTATCCTTTACTTAACTTATTTTCCAAGCTGGAATTAACTTTTTTTTTTTTTCCCACACACTTGAAAAGCTAGAAAAATGCACCACCTCAGATTTCATTTAAAATAATTACCTTCAGTATGATTAATAAAAGAGTACATTACTGACATGCGGAGGTGGTTATATTTATTTGATATTCTTTTTCTGACCAGCAGTAGCATAATAGCAGGAATATTAAAAAGCAACAGGGAACTGACATCATCCTACTTTTACAGGACAAGTATTCTTATGGAAAAAGAGGAAACTTTCCCTGAAGGTAAAGCATGTTCTTGGCAAGGCCTTGAGCTGTGACTCAGGGTATCAAGAGTCATTTTCCTGTTCCACCACAGATTTTCTCCGTTATCTTGCACAAGATTGCTTAAACTGTGTGCCTGAGCAAAAGTTAAAAATATCTTCCTTCCTTTGACGGCTGTCATGACTATTTATCACATGCTCTTCAAGAGTGAAACTATCTCATCTCTCTGCGCATGTCTCTGCAGGGAGGGACTAAGCTGCCAGGGAGGCAGACTCAGCTTGTAGTGCTCCCTCTACCCATCACAAGGGGAACACAGTATCCAGAACTCACCCCTCAGCTAAGACACACTCAGTGAGCACTGGCTGGTCTCCCAGGGTTTTGGGACACATGTTGGATGCCCACAGAATGCTCACTACAGTGTGTTGTGGTAGATTTTGGAGCTGAGTTCATATGGATTTCTGACATTGGGAGCGCTTAACCAGCAAACTGATGAGACTCATAGAGAAGTTATTGTTCTTTATATTGCAACAATTAAGTCTAATATATTTTTCCAAAATACAACTTGGAAAAATAACAATGATTAGTTATTAGAAAGCTATGCCTCATTATATGTGCATACATATATGCCTCTCAAATGCAGGCTTATTATTGCTGTTAATTTCACAAGTTGAAATGAATGATTGCTTGCTCGAATAGTCAAGCTTAAATTCAGAATTTTCCAATTTAAGTTAAAGAATATAAACACATAGAGTTTAACAATTAGTCAGAAATACTACTTTTGCTTCGTCTTCTTATGGTGCCCTCTAAAGGAGATGCCTTTACAAAACATACGGAATTCCACAGGACATAGGATATTCTAAACCTGAAACTGAAAAATAAGCTTAGGAAAAATAGTTGTACCTTAAAAGCCTTCATTTTTTGGTAAAGGTTAATCTCTGCTCTGCTCTCTGTACTCTAACAATGTCAGAATATGGCCCAGAAAGGCAAAGTGTGATTAGACTTCAGACTAAAACACCTACCTTTAGATGTGTACACAACAGGGTCTACAAGTATACGAGGTGTCCAAGGGAATATACTATGGTCAAGGAAGATCTATCCTGTAGAGTCAGTGGTAACTCAGGATTAGTTCAAATGACTTTGACATCTGAATTTGGTTAGATAAATTGCATTTTAAACCTTGTTAGCTGTGCTGATTAGGTTTCAATAATCTGGGCTGAATCCTGCCTTTTTTTATCTCCAGCTGACTACTCACACAGAGTGTGTGTTCAGTTAGTGAAAACTGATATCTTGCAATCATCTGGAATCCACCAAACACTTTGGGTAGCCTTGTAATAAGCAGCACTGCAAGGCTCTACTTCACGTGTGAGCTGCACCAGTCATAGCTGTTTATATTTTGAACAAGTTAGACTTCTACTTATACCTCCAGGGCTAATGAAACCTTGAAATTGTTGATTCAGTGGTTGATGGCTCAGGGGCAAGGTCTACACACAGAAAACACAGAAAATGAGGATTCAGTATCGTAGCCACATGCAACATCAAATCACAAGTCTTGACCAAAAGGTGTCAGAAGTATCATCTCAGCCACTCCTCCCTGACCGATGCTTTCTCCAAGTCACTAGCATGAGCACAGTATGGTCCCTACCTGGCTGGCTGTCAAATGAGCCTTGGTCATCCCTGGAAAATGGCCTAAGTATTTAGTCTCTTAGGTTGGCATGGTGATAGAAAGCTAAGTGTCAGTAGAACATCAAAATCCCTGCAGTCTCTTCCACATTGTTACCCATTCTTGTGGCCCAATAGATAGATGGGATATTCAGCACACAGCTTGGTAAAAAGGGGCGAAATATAAATGAAACTGCTGGTGACGTTCATAAACTGTGCTGTGAGAAAAGTATTGCCAGCCATGTAAAAGGATTTTAATATTGTCAATAATAAACTGTCCATACACATTGCAAACTCCCACATGAAACATCCTCAGCCAATCTCCAAACAAGACGATGTAAGTTGACATTTTTAAAGGACGTAGGAAATTGAGAGGTACTTCTCATTCTGGTGTGAGTTTTGCCATTGCTTTTCATAAGAAAAGATCATGAAGGCCCAATAATCAGGTGAACATGAAGGAAAGCACTGAATAGCAAGTTTAAGGATTGAAGAGCCTAGAAAACCACAAATCTAATAATTATTTCTTACTACTTGATGTTTTCCTTGGCATGCTTACAGAATTACTGTGGTCTCCTACTGAACATTCAAAGCTTGAGCACTCCCCATCTGTTGCTGATAGCTGGGGTCCCAACTGTTCACATTTTCAAGAGCGTGCCAAAGCACTGAGTCACTCATTTATTATCTCCAGCATACTGTTTTCAGAAGTGTTTAGGACACTCAGTCTCACAAAGTCATTGCTGAGGCAAATTCTTGATACTGCCGAAGATTTTAAAAGGGAAGTTTGTGGAGGGGTTTTTGTGGTTATTTGTCTTTGTAGGAAGAGATAGAGCTATGTGTAAGTTCAAAACAGTTATGTTTCCATTCTTTATAATTAATTTATTTAGTCTTGCCAAGCAACTAGTCATAAATTTATCTTCTCATTTTATTCATTTGCCCTCAGGAAATGGTCTTTTAGGACTACCATGGAATATCATTAATTGTAGTTTATATTAATTATATGTTTATATTGCCAACAGATGCAAAGTATGAGTGCAAAAAAATTATGCAATGTGCAAAAAAATATAAGATGCCACACCAAAAGATTGCAGACTAAAAAAGACCATTTATTTACAGTCCTTAAGTACATTACTCAGTCTCTTACAGCATTTTTTTGGTCTGTTTGTTACAGTACTCCTTAAAGTCTACATTCTTTGAAACTGGTGCTTAGTAACAGGTCCCTCACCTAAACTGTACCTGCAAGATCCAATATCCAATACAGAGACTTATAATCCAAGGAAAAATATAAACACGTGTTTTTAATACTCAATATCACCCATATCATCATACCTCATTATTACTTCAAAAATAATTTGAATCAAAGTCAGGTGTATATGATAGGATAAAACTAGAAGCATCTTGCAGGAAATCTTTCTTCATTTTAAAAGAGATTTGAATCTATTCCCTTGTAATCCAGGTCAGACTAACATTACTCAATGCATAGACATAAAAAACATTTCACTTGCTTTCATCTGTGAAGGGCAATGCAAAGATCCCTGCACCAAGGAAGAAAAAGGCTGCCATCCTATATGGTACAATTTAAATATAATATGGACATCTAACCAAGATCTGAAGATAGAATAAGCCATCTGACACTTTATCCAAATCAACAGGCAGTCTCAGCTTGTACGTACATTGCGCAAAAAAGAGATACAGGGTTTCTAGATCCCAGCTGGCTCTTGCAGTGGCAATTTGGATCTCTCTTTACTGCACTTCAGAAGGTTACTCTACACACATAACCTTGAATAGTGGGGTTGGAACGCCTGATTGTAAGAATATTTATGTCTCGTTATCATAGTATGTACAAACTTCAACCTTTAATTAAGCAAATACATTTGTGCTTTTCTGTAACTGAAGAACTAAGACACTGAGTAGCACAGCAGGTCTGAAGTTAGTGCTAACTCCAGCTACTGACCTACCATATGATACTTCTCCTCACCATATAACTTCACAAGAAAAATTCAATTTTACATGACAATATGAAGCATTCTAGGTGGTCTAGCAAAGGCTATCAAGTATGATTTCTTTTGACCATGAAGCTTTTCCAGTCATTACGGTCAAAGGAACTGTTTCATCCATGTGACATGGTCCTCAAACCTTGAGGTACTTATAAATCTGCCTATTATTTTATGAGAGTAACAGCATTGTAGCCAAGAATGTTCAGAAATATGCCATTATGCACATCAGCATGATTTGTCACAAACTCTACAAGCAATTCTACTCTTCTCCAAAATATTCTGTTGGCAATCACAATTGGTGCCAATAGCTTCATGTCACAGGCCTGCCTCAGTCCCTTGCCACAGAAAATGTGCCACATGTCCTTGTTTGACAATGGTCTGAAATGAGACGATTGTGGCCTTCCTGTCTCACATTTGCATCAACATACATCGAACTCATGTGAGAGAAAACGTAAAAAACAGCAAACCAACAGACTAACAGTCAAAACATACAGGATAAACGGGTAAGGCAGGACAATGTGGTGAGCAATGACACAGTGGGCATGTGTTGTAAAGCAGTTACTTCGTAGGATGAAATGAACAGCATGTGGAACGGGCAAGATTTTAAAACTAACACCTATCCGTCCCCTCAAGTGTAGGACTTGGGAGGTCAAAGGCTGCTTCCACATGTTGCAGGGAAAAGAATAATTTAACTTCTTGATATTACCATATTTCTTTCGCATCTCCACCCCATCAGCTAAACTTGAGTGAAAACAACTGATGGAGCCACATAAATAAGGTGTTACCCTGAAGAACACACCATAATTTTGGTACTGTCTGCCACTGCCCAAAGGAAAAAAATAGAAAAATTTGATCTGTGTTACCTTAGTTACTTTCATTGCCTTAGTTTTTTAAATAAAGTAGTAAAGCGTATTCCTCTGAAGCTTCTTCTTGGTTTCTCGCTACTGATGCCAAAATTATTTTTGCTTTTATATTTCCTTCATATATATTCATAGCTCTGTAGACTACTGCTGTATAATTATATAGTTCCTAGCTATCTCCATTACTTTTCCTACCCTGATAGGCAGAAAGACAAAACACATTCCAAAGGCTATCTTATCTTCCCTCCTCTGGGAACCAAGGTTAAAACCAGCTTCTGGAGATACTTTCTCATAAACAAAGTACAGCCAGTACAGCTAGTAGCAAGAAAGGGGGGCTCCAGAAGAGGTGGAACCAAGGGGGGGAATTACCTCATTGCTTGTGCTGGTAGCTGGGAATTCTTGTTAATTATGCTAATTTGCCAAACTTATAAAACTGTATTTGCCCTATGTGGGGCAGGCATTTTTTCATATCTGGCCCTGGAGGCCTCCAATTAAAGACCAGATTTTATATTATCTCCTACAATAATATTGTCTCAAAAGTGTGTTCTTTTATTTCTAGGTCTTTAAGGTCTTTAGAGCATATTTCTATGCATGATTCAAAATTGCATGGCAGGAATTTTGCTAGGACCTTGCACTAAAATGCTGTTGGTCTTGACTCTTTGACCAAAAAGGGATACAGCCTAAATCTTCAGGGTGAGATGCCTTCCCAAGCAAAGAGTGGGAACTGGGGAATGAGGAAACAGGTTAGTCTGCCATCCAGAAGTGAGAGAGAAGGGCTCCCTAACAACAGGGGTCTCCATTCCATACCACAGAGGGGTTGTCACCCTGCATTACAGGTAATCAGATACTTTCAACTGCTCGTAAGAGCATCAAGACCTTCAGCTGGTTGTGTGAACATAGCCCAGTTGGATTCAGAGACAAGGCAATTTATCCAGCTAAGGATCTGACTTAAATTCAACCTAAAAGGGGTTTTAAACAAGTCCTCTGATGATATAACTGGATAGATAACAAGAAGAGCCAATTCCTTTGCTCTAAATTGAAACTGTGCTTCTGCATGGTGGAGTGAGAACACTGCCTTTGTTGCAGGACAAATGCAGACCTGGATGCTACATTCTAATTCTAATTTGTTTCTTACAAACTTCTGGGTTTGGAGGTCATGTCTAATTGCCAGTCTCATGTGCATGTAAGTGAGAGATATTTTAGTTATAATTAGCATAAATAATTACAGGTACATAAAAAGGCAAAACCCAAAAATGTCTCATAAGAAACCATTCTTTGTGCCATGTGTTCCTGTGCACCAAATTGATTTTCAGTTCACACAACCTCTTTCATTTTTCCAATTATGAACCTCAGCCTAATTTGAAGCAAACATAAACAGCAGGTGAAGATGCAAAAAGGGCACTTGCTTCTGACAAACATTGTGAATCTCCCTTTTATTTTTAATACTGAACCATAATCTGCACAGATGATAAGGTAATTAAAGCATAATGGATGTAGGGTAAATTATAATGACTTATATGGCTTAGGAGAAAGATACTTCAGAGTAATGTATTGATGCTTGAGAACATGAAATAGTCATTATGCATTACCAGGCCACTGACAGATGGCTACAAATTATAAACAGTTAAGGAATTTTTAAACTGAATTGGACATAGTGATCTTCGTAAAAGAACCAACAAGAAAATTCTTTAACATAATTAAAACAAGGGGAAACTTGTGACTTAAACTGTGCGATGCCATTGTCTAGGCATGGGGAAAATTTCATCTGTTGAAACACTGAATCCCTTCCTAAATATGATCCTCTGTATACTCAAGACTATACCAGTTGCTTTAGGTTAATCTCCGTCACAGTGGCCATTAAATTTCAAATTAGTTTTAAACAGCCATCCATTTCCTAAACTCTACAATGACTCAGAGCAAACAGCGTGTGACAAACCAACAGTGCACGAGACAAAATACGGGGACAGCCCATGTGTGTCATGCTGACGTTGCTGTTGCTGTCTCAGCCCTTGTGCAGA
This sequence comes from Monarcha castaneiventris obscurior, assembly GCA_026261815.1. Taxonomy (NCBI): domain Eukaryota; kingdom Metazoa; phylum Chordata; class Aves; order Passeriformes; family Monarchidae; genus Monarcha; species Monarcha castaneiventris. The sequence continues at coordinate 9,010,241 of JAMPIT010000624.1, read as the reverse complement.
CTGAGAGGTGACCATATCCATATCCGAATCCATCCTCTGAGAGGAGGCTTGTAGAACAAGCACAGAAGACTTCAGTTTAGCAAACCTAATGGTGGAATAAAGGCTCAGGAAGTGGACGAGGGAGTTGATGCATCTGTTTGTTCTTATTCATTTAATAACTATGGTTAAATGAAGAGCTCCACAAAATGGTTTCAGATATGCATAACTGAGCCTAATAAATGCTTTAGTGTTTTATTAGTGATTCTTAGAGTAGAACTCCACTGTAATGTAATATTACAGTCTTCATTTTATAGTCTTGTCTAGTAAAATTTAGCTGACAATTCTATTTCATTTTTTTCCTTTGGCACCTTGTTTAGATTTCCATCTTAAGTAGGACTTTAAGATACACTTTGGCAGAAAGCTTCCTCACACAGAACACCCCATTTAAAAATTAATACCTTGCTGGCTCTGCTAATCAAACCTGGAAGAGTTTACATTAGTGTTTTAAAACCAGAGTGCATGGTGCATTAAAACCCAGTTTCATCAAGCTTAAGAGAGAGGTGAGTGCAAATGGATTCAAGGGAGACTGAGCTGCTATTACTTTTATTTCTTTTCTACTCCTACAGAATCTGATTCATTTACACTGCAACCTTTAAACCTGACCTTTTTAATTTGGCCCATGACATGTAATAATTAAGTTACCTCTGCTGGTTTATATGGTCCCATTCCAAGGAGACTACAAGAGACTCAAGGACCATTCTTTTAAATTATTGCTATTCTGCTTTGACTGTCTCATACCATTCTGCTAGACTCTGAACAAGTAAATTCTAGAACTCTAGTGCAAGTAGTGATCCAATGTAAAAATGGTGTAAAACAAGGCTGTAATATACCTACCCTAAGAGATACAGATCGTATTATGAAGATATAAATTCCCCTACTTAAACTTCAGCAGATCATTTCTGAATTGTCTCGTAAGTCCAGAAAGATCACTCCTAATGTATAGATCTATGATACTACTTTCACCATTGTAGATTATCTTTATTCAGTTTCTTCTGTATATTTCTAACGCACTATGTGAAACTCCAGTCTACATATGTTAAAGCTGAAATAATGAATCTTTGCAAGCATCCTGTTGACATCAACAAAGGGCTCAGCTAAACTACCTAGAGATTGCCTCTGAAAACAAAATCAGCACAAACCATGACTGTTTAGAACTCTAATTTACCTTTGTCAGTGGAGTTATCTACTACACAGTCCTTGTCCATCCTGCAAGCATTCCACCCCTCTGAGGCAGCACTCAATTTCCTAAACAAGGATCTTGATTGGGTCAAGTCACCTCTACACTGTTCAGCCCCTCAGAGCTGCCTCCACATCCAATCTGTCACCACCCTGTAGCTGCTTTAGCTATGCAGATTTACTTACAAAACCTAGGATGCTCCTTCAGATCAGACACTCTGTCCTGTGTGCTCCAACTAGAATGGTATTAGACAGGGCTCACGCAACATTGGTTACACCAGATGGATTTGTCACTGACAGGGCAGAATGAAGTTATTGCAAACACTGCAGGAATCAAGTACCTAATTTACTGCTCAGTGTCTAGATCTGGCTCCCTAGTTTACCTTGACATGTTCTAGCAGAAAGAATTCACAATGCCCAGGAGCACTAATAATAGAAAAACTCTTTAAAACCACGTTACTTTGCACAGTTTTTAATTTTAATTTGTCTACCAAATGTGTTCATTTAAGAATTATATTATTAATTATGGAAATTGACTTCACCAAGCTGGTGTCAACGCATTAATTTGTTGCCATGTCAATATTCCCTTTGCAATTCTCCATATGCAAACAATTCTTACAAAATCAAACACAAATATATTGGTTTTATTTGTCTTTAACTAAAGTTTCTAGCTTATTCTGGAAGACAAGGTGACTCATGTTTCATCATACTTAGTATGAAATTCACATTGGGTGTGGTTCTCAGGTCTACATTTTTCCTGGTTGCATTTCTGTAAAGTTAAGACTTCAGTTTCTCATTTAAGCTCCCTGACTCAATTGGGCAAATTGTGATATAGACCCTTCGCCAGATGAACATTTTATTCTTTTGATAGCCAGCATGAACAAAAACTACTTTATTACTTCAAAGGCAAAACAAATTCCTAACAAAACTTTCTAAACCTTACCTAACTGAACTTCAGATGGGATTTGTGCCATCTGTGGCTAGCAGAGAGCTCCCTCTCCAGTGAAAGCTGCCCACTTTGAATGCTCCAACAGCTTTGATCCTCTTTCTTTCCGTAAAATAAGTGCCGAAGTTTTGTGCTGCCATCCAGAAGGACCTCAACAGGCTGGAGAAATGGGCTGACAGAGCTCAACACATGAAGAACAAAGGGAGATACAAAATCCTCCAGCTGCGAAGAAACAATCCCAGGTACCAGTGTATGCTGAGGAGCCACCAGCAGGAAAACCACCCAACCTTGCAGAAAAGGATCTGGAGGGCATGGTGAACACATTACTGAACACAAGGCAGCAATGTGCCCTTGTGGCAACGAAGATGGTGGCATCTGAGCAGCATTAGGAGGAGTGCTACCAGCAGGTCCTTGGAGGTGATCCTTCCACTCCACTCAGCACAGGTGAGACAACACCTGAGATACTGAGTCCAGTTGTGGGCTGCCCTGCATGCAAGAGACGTAATGGAAAGTCTAGAAAAGGGTTGAAAAGATGATGAAGGGATTGGAGCATCTCTTCTGTGAGGAAAAGCACAGAGCTGTGCATGTTCAGCCTGGAGAAGAGGAGCCTCAGCAGGCAATCTCATCAATGTATATGAATGCCTGAAGGAAGGGTGTACAGAAGATGAGCCAGGCTCTTTTCTGTGGTGCCCAGAGACAGGACCAGAGGCAATAGGCCCAAACTAAAACACAGGAGGTACTGTCTGGACATAAGGAAAAAATTCTCCCGTGAGAGTGACCAATCAGGTTGCCCAATGAGGTTGTGGCATCTCCTCATATTTGCAGATATTCAAAAGCTGGCTGGGTGCATACAGTTCTAGGCAAGCAGCTCTAGGGGATGCTGCTTGAGCAGAGATGTTGGACCAGATGACCTCCAGAGGTCCCTCCCAACCTCAGCCATCCTATGATTCTATGAAAAAAATTCTCAGTAACCACTTCCCTTGCTGCTCAGAATTCAAACTGGATTTCCACAAACAGTCACAACAAACTGATGGAGTGGTGAGATTAACAGAGTTTTTCCAGGACAGCAAGTTCTGACTCCAGAAACTAAAGGTAAGAAAGTATCATTAAAGGAAGGTATGAGCTTAATCTGTGCAGTGGATTAGCCTTGGCTAACAGCCAAACCTCGACCCAGCCACTCATCCTCCTGCTTCCCCTTAAGTCAGCAGGACAGGGGAAAAAACAGGACATTAAAACAACACCCTTCCCCTAACCCTCCTGCCCCCCATTCCCAGGCTGACTCCACATCTACAGTTACTTCCTTCCCTCTCAACTTTTCCACCTTTCCTTCAGCCTGACCCACACAGGAAATGATGTTTGGGGTCGGACCCTAAGAGCTCCTCTTAGCTACTCCTTCCTCGTCACTCTTTTCTCTGCTCCAGTGTGGGCTCTGCATGTGTTGCAGCTGCTTTAGGCCATATCCACCTGCTTTGGCAAGAGGATACCTCATGACCTGCAGCCTGGATAACTGCTCTGCCATGGAGCACCTCCTCTTCTTCTGACCTCATGTTCCCTCCTCCTTGCCCTGGGGCACTTTTTGCTCTTGCCTTTCCCCAGGGCACCAGCACCTCAGCTGCAGGCTCAGTCGTACCCAGCAGCCCCAGCCTCTCCTCAGAGGGGCCCCACCACAACCCCTGCTGCTGCCAGTGTGGCTTAATCTACCTCATTTTGGATTTTACCCCTTTTCACCTCCAACTTTTCAATTATTGTTTTCATCAGAATTACTCCTAAAGTGTGGCACACGGTTGAATCCAGACATCAGGGTTTGTAGTTGTCTGGTTCATTTGTTTCTCCTTTCTTTAACAACAGAAGTTTGAAAGCACAAGAGATATAGTTATGGAATAGCTGTAAGCAACAAGGGACAGAAATAGCATTTACAAGGGGACAGTCTTGCAGAGCTCAGACATCTGTCATGGTACTATCTTAAGAAGCTAGGACAGACCGTCAGTGTGTAAGCCCAGAGCATCAGCACTGTGAACAGAATACAACAGAATGCTTTGGGTGGGAAGGGATCTTACAGATCATCCTGTCCCAACCCCCTGTCATGGGCAGGGACACCTTTCACTAGATCAGGTTGCTCAAAGCCCTGTCCAACCTGGCCCTGAACACTTCCTGGGATGAGGCATCCACAACTTCTTTGGGCAACCTGTTCTAGTGCCCTACCATCCTCCCAGTAAACAATTTCTTCCCAATATCTCATCTAAGCCTACCCTTATTATTAGAATACTCTTCTAAGTGTACAAGTAAGTCAGAAATAATCCTTTGCAGAAAAAACAACCCATTTGAAATGGATGTTATTTAACTGTATAACACAGGAGGAGAAAGGACAGTTCTCTGTTGTGGGAAGAGATTAATCCTCCAGAAATTGACAGCTATAATTACTAGTCTCACTTCATAGTAGTCTTGCAAAAGTCAACAGAACTATTTGCACAGGAAAATGAGCAAATTTTGTCATTTAATCTCATTTGATTGTTCAGGTTTCACTCATTTTTTTTTAAATCCATCAGTGCATTTTTTTCCACCCAAAATGCAGAATTCCAGGGCTCTGAACATTCTACCAGTTACGAAAGTCATTAATCTGCTCTAGCAAGATTAACAATGAAGAGAAATCAATAATTTAACTGTTTTCAGCTTAATCCCTTTTTATTTGGTCACAGAAAACTGTTGATTGAAGAGTGGACCAGAATACATGTAATTTATGAACTTAATGTCATGCAGATCAAGAAAAATGCATGGAAGGTTCTTTTACACACCACATATATATATATATATATATATATCCCTGTGACTGATTTCCATTGATTAAGGTTTGTGATTTCTGATGTTTATTACATATTTCAAATAAGCATACTAAAAAAAACTACCTCTTTATGTGTCTATAGGTCTCTATTAATTTCATGATGAATGTTCTATAAACATATCACCCACCCAGGTGCAGAAGTCAAAGCTAGGCCTTCTCCCACATACAGGGAGCTTTGAAAACCAGGTAGGATACTCTTGGAGGCACAAAGATTCGAGTACTTTGTATCAGTGACAGAACTTCTAGGGCAGAGAATTGAATTCCTTTTCTCATCCCTTAACAGTGTGGCGGTGAGACATTCTCTGAGGAGATGGGACTGAGAAGAGATGGAATTGAAATGCTTTTCCTTGAGAAAGTAGAACCAAGTCTTCTGCATCCTGGGTGAGTGCCTTATATGCAACATTGAATATATGAAGGAGGAAACCTAGTTGTCTTTCTCTGCCATGAAGCAGACAGTTCTTTAAATTATCTGTTTTTCTTTATTTGGAAGAAACTAATTAAGCACCTCTCTTCAGAATACAGTTTCCAAGTCAGTGAAGTTTCCAGGAGAGGCAATTTAAAATGCATATTGTTACATTCATAATCTTGAGGATAGAAGAAAACACACCCTATATATGGACCTAAGGTTTTTTTTCTTAGGCTAGGAGGGGCAAACAGAGAATTTTGAATGTTAACATGGTATAAAGGGCTGTGTCAATCCTATTGTAGAAAATAGAAGGGTAAGGTCAGGGGATAACTCTTATTGGCAGGAATGCCTTTTGGACTATCCGATAATGTCCCTGGAGTTGGACCCTCAGGGGCAGCACTGGCCAGTGCTTCTTATCAGGCCCAGTCTTCTTAGCAGCATCTTTGTATCTCACCTTCCTGCACTCTGACAGCAAAGCCCAAAGATAACCAGAGCCTTTCCCTTGTGTGAGACCTGCTGCAAAGCACAGGTGAGTCTTTGAGGCTCTACAGCTATTTCAGTGGCCTCCTGTCCAGCCTGGCTCCCAGTAATGAACCCAGCTGTCAAATGAAAGCTCCTGATGAGTTTTGTATTCCACTGAAGTTTTCCCTAGAGGAAAGACATGATCACTACCTGTAAGTAACTTTTATTTTGGGGTCGACAGGAACTGAACTGTTCATGTTAGAAACATGATCTTCAGTTTTTATGTTACGGATATAACTTGTCATATATTGTGAACTACCTAAGCAATGCTTGCACTTTTCAAGCAAGTCTTGACAGTATTTAAATTGGACAAGGAAATAAACATTGCTGCTGCCAAACAAGAGATTGGCCAGAAGTATAAGCTTAGATCTGCAAAACCTGAATTAATTACAAATCTGTGGCTCAGTACCAAGTCTACTAGTGAAAAGCTAACTAGAGAATAACATAAAATAGAAAGAAGGAGGCCCTGATCAGAGTGTTGCTGGTTTAAGCCCTGTGCTGGGGCTAGTGACTGCTGCCTGCCCTGCTCCAGCTTCAGCCCTGGGGGTGGCCCTGCTGGGGAGGAGGTGACACACACAGAGCCCCTGTCCCCCAGCCACTGCCTGACAAACCCTAGCCATTTGTGAGTGGCTGGGGCCCACTGCCAGGCTGCAGTTGGCAGCTCAGGAGAAGGAAACCACTGAGGAGAAGAAAGTCCCACCATGAGTATCACTCTCCTCCTGCTGAGGACAGCAGGATGCTGGCGCTTTGTCACAACACGTTCTGCCCCGCAGCTCCAGGAGGCAGGAAGCTGTCAGCCTGCATTGGCCGAGACACATTGGAAGGACAAGCATGTTACCCAAGGAAAAAGATCAGTATTTGTAGGCTTTTCTTATGTAAGTGTGTTAAAGAAGCATTTTTTAAAATTTTTTCAATCAATGTGGACAATGAGTATTGGTATTCCTGCAACTGGACTAAAAATACATGTTTGGTGTATTTTGATTGGACTTTTAAAGCATCCACTGGCCTAACAATAAATTCTTAGTTCCATATACATATATATGTATGTATAATGTCTTATCTTTTGGCAAAAAAGAAAAATAAATTTGAGTGCATTATCTGCTCCTTCTTGCTTGGGGGAGTTTTCTGTTAGCTCCTTGGCTGTAAGGGATCTTATTTCATCTTCCTGACTGCTTCTGTGAAGAACAGATTCATGAGGGCAGTGGTCTATTACAGGGACCAGACGCAAAGACCTGAGTCTAAATAAATTACCTGCAACTGCTTGGGAAGGGTCCAAAAGAAGCAGGAATTGAACTGAGATCATGTCTGCGTTCAACATAAATTCACCCTAACTGTCAGAGTAGTACTTCTCCATAGTACTTTTCATCCCTGGGGTTTCCAAGGCACTTTACCTATGAAATCTGTGTGTTAATTATTCAGTAAATTCTGGATTCATCTTCTTGATCTTTGATACACAGTAGTTATTTTACAGGACACAGCAACAGTCAGTAGAGAGCATGGATAGAGAAGAAAATTGTTGATTGCACTAAAAGTGAATCATAAGGCAGAACATAGTTACACAGCTGAATGTATTTTCCAGCTTAAAAGACAGCACCTTCAGCATCATAATGCCTGTGAAATTGTCCCATGTATCAATTTGTTAATAAAAAAGTGTGTCCTATTGAATCAATGACACTTTCTACAGTACATTGTACTTGATAGCCATAAGGCTCTTAAGGGCTGTGACCTACGAGTAAGACCACTCAATGAAAATAATCTTTCCCTTAGATTAATTCATAATGAAACTCTTCTATTTTGACATTTTGAAGTAATTTTGATACCTGGAATCGGGAACTAACTGAAACTTTCTCGGAGGCCACAAATTTCCATTAGAGAGACAAATTTTCAAGAACAGTAATGAGTCCTTGGCATTTAGTACAACTGCATTTTAGTATGATTGGACATGCTCTGGGAGAAGAAAAATATCATTTTCCCCTCCTCAGCTGGAAGAAAAATGACAAAGGAGAAAGATGCAAAAGAAGCCCACAATGCCAGCTTTGTCAGGAAAATTTACATCTCTACAGTTTTAAAGGAAAAGACTTTCTGCATTCTTCCATTTCTGACTTTCATGTCTGAGCTGGCAATTTGCCTGAAGGACTGATCCTCTGACAGAATTATTGTCAGGGAGGTCAGCTGTAAATTTCAATCAGTCAGTACAGGGCACAAGGAAAACATTGTCAGGAGTATTTTCCTGCAGCTTGGCATCAGATATAAACACTGAATGTATGGCTCTAAGCATAAATCTTCAAATAATAACTCACCCCGAAAATCAATAATTTAAAATTCTAACTACAGTCTGCTACTTAAGTACAAAATCTCCACTTACAGAGCTGCTTTTCTGTGCTGTGGAGAAAACTTTGGCCACACTTACTGGAGCCAATGAACATCTCAGAAAAGAGAAAGTAAATATTATTTTATTACAGATATTAAAGCCCAGGAATTACTGGGATAATCACATGCTAAGCAGTAAATTAAGAGGAACTACGATTATAGACACAAGAATTATATTGGACATCCACATAAATTTTATCTAAAATAAGACTAAATTACAACATTTGTATCCAATTTTTGGTGTTGCCAGCTCATAGAGTTTAATCATGGGGCTTTATCTTAAAACTTTAGAATTGCTATTGTCTGAAGACACCAGGGCATTACTACCAATTTAAATTAAGTTTAAAAAGCAAAGCCAGGGAAAACAAAACAAAACACAATAAAACAACCTCCAAAACTCCCCAACAAACACACTTTATATTCCTGACCCTTCTGGTTGTAGGGAGAAGCTTGAAAATGGGCCACAAAGGCAGAAAGTCAAAAGGATATTGTCAGAAGGCGTATATATGAATGTGTTCTGACATATCTAAATGTATCATCATAAATAACTCAATACCAGACTCATGTCATCATTTTCTGAGTCCTGTTCTGCTTTCTGCAAGTTTCCAGGCACCTTCAGTGCCAAACACTGTGTGTGCTGGCTGAGCTGAGACTTTGGTTCAACCATGCAGAGTCATCTCCATGTCCCTTTGGGAAGACAACCTCAAACAGGAGAAGTGGAATTGACAATTCTGAGTCAAGTTGGCTGAGAAATTGTTACAAAACTTTCTTGCACAAGCACCCACTACATGCAGCAGTATATCCCTCTGACCCCTGTAACTCTGAGGGTACAGCCATCATCTTTTAGCTGCTTATACACATTCTCACTCAAAGACTGAAAGGGCAAGCAGCTCAGGCAGAAAGCTAAAGGCAGCACATGTTAATCCTCACAGGTCCAAGCACAGCCCTCCCAGTGCAAGGGAGCTCACAATCAGGTTCACACAAGGTCTGGATGCCAGTGTTTGAAAGAAGTTCTCATAGTTTTCATATGGTTTCCCACAGTACTGTACAGTGAACTTCAGTCCTGCTCTGCTGACACAAACCCAAGTCTTCTGTTAGCAGGATAAGCAAAGTGTTTTCACTTCTACTTACCACTTAAGACAAAAATAACTTCTGTGGTTCATTCTGTCCTCTGGGTACAAAAGTCTTGTCTTCCTTGGTGGTTTGAGAATCCAGAAAACACAAACTGAAAGACTATTGCTATTGCAAGGAAAGGTCTTTTACATACTCTGCTCATCTCTAAAATATAGTCAGCTATTACTGGATATATACAAGAGCTAGGACAAAAGCTCCAGACCTAATTTTCCCTATACCATGTGCAAAGAATGCACAGACAGGATGGAGAAAAGGAGGTACTTTCTTTAAGGATCATATTCCTCCTTCAGGGCTGGGGATGTAGAGGGGACTTTGCAGTGTTGGGGCAGGATCTTCAACAGGCCAAAGACTTGAAATGAAATTATGCCCTTTCTTCCACTGTGCGTCTCCTGCAGACAAAAAATCTTATTAGGACCCAATTAAAATATATTATATAACTATTAGCAGTAAAAATTCATCTGGAGAGGAAAAAAATATTTTTAAAATTTTTAAAATTTTTCTGTGTATTGTGTATTCCTGCCACCAACATATTTCCACAGACAGCATAAGCTGCAGGGCCCTCATGTAGGTTCTCTCAGCCCATCCTGCCCTACACTCCAAGTGTGTTCCCTGAGAGTGCATGGCCCAAGCTGTTCTGGAGAAAGACACATATTATCTCTTCCCTTCTTAGGGTTCCCATTTGAAAACAGGCTGCAGCAGCAAAATACCTTTTTCTCCCCCAGGTACATCAAGGAGGGTGGCGCTGGTTTTGTTTGTTTATTTCTTTGTTTTCCTTTAAGCAAAACAAAAAGGAGTTTTTGCCATTACCAGCAAACACAAAGAAAGGGTAAGAACTGGTACCTCTCACACCAGGAAGAGTTAGTGGGGAGACAGAGAGGTCCCAAATAATTACAGTCTCATGCTGAGTCCCGGCCTCAGGACATCTTTTAAGTGGAATTAGAGTCCATTTTTTACAGCAGGGTGCTATGGATTGCTAGTGACAATACTCCTATATGCAGTACTTGAATTAGGAACTAGAAATAAATTAAACTGCTTCACCCTTTGTGTGACAGAGTTCATGAAAAATCACTGAAAAGGCTATCAGAAAGCAGGCAATTTTTTCTGAAGAATGCTTTCCCTGTGCTTGCAAAGTGAAAGCAAGCGTGGTAACAAAATAGTATTTATATTATTTTCTTATTGCGAAGGGGCTCTACCATTGCTGTTGTGTTAATAAAGTCCATGTTGAACATTTGATTAGCCTCCTAATAAATCCATTAAGGGACTAATTTATCACAGCGCCATTTTGCCACTTGGCCAAGTGTCAACAGGAGACAAAAAATTTTCAGTGGATAACAGGAAAAATCTGTAGCACTGACTCCCTTTTGTTTCCTTTGCATCACTATAAAGATGACTTCATATATTTTAAATGAGGTTAGTTTTAAACAATTTTCTCTCTTCTTCTTACCCTAAGTGCTAAGTGGTTGTGATGAGGTTAAATCCCAAAGGACGAGATGAGGTTCTGCTATTAAACTTCTACCACAGTATTCAGGCAGTCAGAGGTGCACAGACTATGATTTACTGTTAATGGGCCACCTGAAGAAAGGTTAGTTTGAACCAAATAGGATTTGGAGAAAGGAATCAAGTCTACTGTGTTCATTCCGCCTTCAACAGTAAGTAAACAGATCAGCCAGAAACAGAGATCTGGCAGGAAATATCTGCATTGAAAAGTAGTGCTGTGCAACAGAACAGATTTATAGAATCCCTACAATTCAAATTTGTCAAATTTTAATTATTTGGTGCTGAGAACATGATATGTGTCCACAGTATTTGAATTTTGAAGGTCTTCATTCAGTCTACCTCTGATGTGGTCAACAGAGTAAACATTTCCTCACGGCTGGAGCACACTTTGGATTTCATTTCAGTTAACACAGGACAAAACTTCTCCATGGCGCAACTCCAAGCATGGTAAGTAGTAACTTAACACCTTTGGATTCACATCCAAAGCCTGTTCCTTGTTGGAACTCAAACATTAATACAGTTGCTGCCTTTGAGTCTCTCAACTAAGAGGTTCTGGCATGCATGGCAATTTCTTGGCCATCTTCATGTCATACCAATGCTACTTTCTCTTTGGAAGTTAGTCCTCCTACCATGCTGGGATTAAGGGATATTAAAAAATTGTGCTTGCAAAGATCATAGGTAGGTTTCTGCATTGGTGCAATACGCTACGGTCCTGAAAGAGAGAATTTACAACCAGAGCTACAGGATTGCAATGCACAGGTGTGAAAAAAGAGCTGTATCCAGGGTTCTGGAAATCTAGAATGCTATTTTAGACAATGAAATAAACAAATTGAGTATCTAAAGGTCTCGCATTAACACTCCTTTGGGGAAAGTACAAGTTATGAAGCAGACATAGCTGAGAAAATTAGTCATTGCAAAGTTTAAAGGAACAATTAGACTAGAAACACAATTTCAATATTTTTTAAATATAAGAAAATATAAAGACAAAGAAAACGTTTTATAAATTCAATGTTCCAAAGTTGGAAAAAATTGTGTCATCTGTAGGGCTTTTGTGTCTGTTCTGAAAAAAAGAACAGTAGGTATTTTTAAATACTACTTTAAGAAGAACTTTCTAGCTGCCTTTTTTTTTTTTTTAATTTCTAAGATAATAGGGAAAAAAAATCAAATCAAAACAAAAAAGGCTGCCCACACCCTTTGGGATTTTGAGCATGAGGCGTCACTTTATTGGACCGGTGTGCTGGTCCTTGCCCTAAAAAAGAGATCAGCTTTCATTTCTATCTGAAATAATTTTTTCTGTACCAAAGTCCAGGCCTCAGTATTCAGTGACAGATCATTTAAATCACAAAAATTCAATTAAATATTTTTAACTTCTGCAATTTTACATTGCCTGTCATCTCCTATTTCTGTCCACACCGCTCGCCTCCTACGTGCTGCACATTTTGCTTTTGAATCCTCCTAAAAAGCTCCAATTAATTTATTCATCGTTGGTAGTACTGTATGTCTCTTCAGGTTTAAAATACATGAAGGCTCAAAATTTAATCTGAATTTGTCTTAATCTTATCATCTGTGGATTTTATAATCAAGCTACAGAGTAAAGATATAATCAATTTTTCTCTAGCTTCACTAGAGAAGTAGTCTTGACTATAGGAGTGTTTTACAGAGAATACTACTTCCCTAGGAGAGAAGACTCCTACACTTGTGTCCATCAGTAATGCCCCTTCTTCCTTTCTCTTCTCCCTGCTGCTGTCACAAAAGGGATGGTGTTTCTGAGAACCTCTTTTCATGCACAGTTGCTACAGAAGTTGGGTTATACAGCACAGAATTTGTTGCAGAAATACAGAGTTTGGCTTCCCTGACAGAAATTTCTTTTGTTCTTTAGAAGGTATTTGAAAGAGGACGCCAAAATCACCACATTAATGTCGTTTATTGAATTGCCTATTTTGGCACTTTTTTTAGAGATATATTGCCTAGACCAATAACTTAAAAGAAGGCTAATTACAAATGTGAAAAAAAGATACATCTGCAAATATTTCTTCTTGACCACAACGACACAGTATTTCATTTGGAATTTATGAACATTTTATACATCAAATTTATGTTCATATGAAGGCTTAAGAAAAGTCTCAAAGCATACATTTGTTCATTAAAAGAATAAAAGGGGAAAAGAACAAAGCTATATTAAAAAAAACCTTATCACCATAGTAACTAAACACAGGCTAATTTTGCAACCAAATTTTACTGGGAGGACAGAATAGATCATTTCCTCTATATCGCTTAATCAGAGATTAAGAAAACCCCCAATAAATGATGACTTCTCAATAAATGATAATTACCTGAATACAGAATTCTAAAAAAAGTCATGAAAAGCCATAGTTTCAAACATATTTATATGACATATATTTATTTTCAGACAAAGACCTTTGTTTTAAAACTTTTACAGGCTATTGGTAAAGAAGAAAACACGTGAAGTTAATGATTACTTTGCTTTCAAAGAAGAGTGTAATGTCTAAAGATTAACTACTTGTGCTACAGAAAATATCCCCCCAAAATTTATTATAGAGGATCAAAATTGTACTCAGTCTTTTGCACTGAGAAAAAAAAGTAGGAGATGTGTTTGATTGGCAGAAGTTCACAATGAGTGATGAGCTGCTCACCCTACCTACACACCACCTACCTGTGCTCAAAACATATGAGAATTTACAGGGGATGTGAATTTCTTAAAATGCCACAGAGTGCAAATGCCTCAGATCAGTAAAGGGGCAAAAAAGATCCATCAGACTAATTACTATCAACAGGCACGAAAGAAACATTCAATTAATTTCTTTGTCCATTTAGGATTTGACCTTTCATCTGAAGCTACCAACAAAGGCTTCCATCTAATGGCAGTTTTGGTGGCAGTTTCCATGACATGCCCATCCATCTACAGCCTTCAACCACTAGCATCTGCCCAATAACTGAATACTCACTTCATTATTAGGGCCTGGATTGCACTGAGCAACACGTTTTTATGAGTTACCACCTATGCAGCCCTCACAGAAAGCCTGGACTTCTCTACTTCACTAAAATATATGGCCTGCTGTCCTGTACTTTATGGAGCAAAGTATTAATGTGCAGTATAACAAATTCCCCACCAAAATAAATTAGTTTAGTTATCATCACTTCATGGCACACTGCAAATGCCACTATTTCTTTTTGAAGATTTCATCTGCTATTTAATATGCACAGTCTCTTTTTTAGTACTGGTGCTGATCAAGCTATTCTGAATGAAAATGTAGGTTTGTTTTTTTTTTTTAATAATTTTTCGTATGGTCCCATCAGACCTAATAGAACAGAAGTAAGTTACATATCTTGCTTTATAACAAATATGAACTACAATTCCTGATAAAAGCCCATAAAGACATTTCTCAATAGCACTATAGGCAAGTTTTCTTTCAATACTTCCTAATAACCAGCTAATTTTACACTATGTCAGATGCTGGATCTTTTCTTCCTCAGGCTCGTTGTAGGATTGCCTTCATTTTAACTTCATGCAATCTTAGATGTTACTATGTGGTCAGATACCATTTCCACTTCCCAATGAATGTTTCAGTATTTTCTATTAAGTGTTCATTGGAGCAGGAAATAAAATGATGCTGTTTTGCTTCCCTAGCAGGTACCCTAACTACTGGCCTGTACAGCCCCAACCTTTCTGTTTTCCGTCTTTCACTTAATGAATTTTTAAGTAGTGTGTACAAAGTGGATTTATAACCAGGCAATAAAAGTTAAGGACTGGTGGAAAAAATTCATAGTGCCTGATTCTTAAATCAATGGTCTCTAAAAGATGAAGGGGAGGGAAGATAGACACTTAATCACGTTAAATGACATTTAAATATGTATCAGGACTTCTGTGTTCCAAAAGAAAATGTCTATTTTGTCAATTCTGCCAGCACTGTTATATGATAAAAACTAAGCAATTGAAGGTACCAGAGTTTAGGCAATGATGAGTAAAATTTAGTTGCAGAGTCAGGCTCAGTGGCTGCAAGCCTAATGGATATTCTGTGAACATTAGTGGGAGCTGAGTGCTACACTGAAGCACTTGGAGGAGCACGTGAGTATATCATTTTTTTTGATGTATCCACAACACGGTATCCAGATTCTACAGGATGTATCTGATTGCTACAGAGACAGCAAACAGTTTTCTGTTTCTTAAACCTCAGCATGAAAGTCATCGTTAGGAGCTCTGTGGAATTAATTTTCCACATTTCCCTCATTCTTTTATGGGTGGTTTCTAACTCTACATGAAGTGTTAGTGAGTGAGGACTAAGGAAATATACTGAGCTCTTGAACGAAAAAGAATTTTCTCTGGGTTTAATTATTTCTAATTTTGGTGACAAAAATAGTGTCAAGTGAAGTATGTTAAGAATTCAAAATCATTTACTGAGAACGTGCTGTCATAATTCAAATCCATGCTATCCATGAAACAATGCCAGCATCATCTCACTTTACAATAGCAAGTCATTTTAGCACAAAATTGCAGAGATTCTATTACAGTCTCCAAGAAGCAATAAACATCTTGACACAAATTTCATTAAGATTTTGTTCTGAAAAAGTGCAAAATTAAATAAAGTTCTGAGAAGACAGGCTTGTTGAGGTATCTATGATATTAAGAAAAGGAAGATGTGAATTTGTTCCCTCACTTCAGCCTCACAACATAAGGGTAAAGCAACACAGGATAGGAAACACTCCAACTTTCCCTAATGCACAACTTTAACATAGGGCTGGGAGAGAGAGACTACCCGGAGTCAAACCTACCCTGTGTATTATAAGGGGCTGTATGATCAGAAGATACTAAGTTGAGTAAAGAAGGTTGGTTTTACAAACAGAAGAAACACCTATGGATTCATCACACAAATCTACAGAAGCCTAACACAGGACTGAGAAACTGATAGTTATGCCAAAAGCCTACTTGGTTGCCTAACTACCATAAGGAAAACATTTATGGAGAACTAAAACTTCATGGACAGCCAACCCTGGAAAAGCCTTCACATATTTGAAACAACAGATCTGCAAGAAGTCAGTCTGGCTTTACAGTATGAAATATCACTATTTACTGCCAAGAGGCAGGCCTCTTAAGAAGTGGAAGACAATGAACACCTTATTCTCTACCTCTGCACAAAACCAGTCACTTGGGAAGCATCTTTGCATCAACAGAAAAGATGACACTGGTAATAAAAGAGGCAAAAGACCTCCAATAGAGTGCACTGAGTAAACAAGTTCAATTAAAAATTTATCTTTTCCTAGTTGAACAACAGAGAAAGCAAGAATATGCATCCCAAATGCAGATATTTGGCATTTAATGTCATTTGTTTTTAAGAGGAAAAGGAAAAAAAAGACAACCTGACATACCATTTTTCCCTAAAAATCGAAAAGAACTGGGTCTGGAAAGGAAGTTGGAGGTCTAAGCAAGTGTAAGGGAAGAGGGATAGCCATTGGGCAAGTTCAATTCTCAGCTGCTGTATGAAAAGGATTAAATGGTGTCTCATCAACTCAGAGCAGCCCTGCCTGGAACATCTGATTACCCTGGCTGGAACAAATAGCATCCAGAAAGAGAAGTGATAAGGAAGATATCTTGCAGAAAAGAACTTGACACTGCATGCTCTGTTCTTTCTTTTCTTGGATGCAGAGGCAAACTTGCCCTGTGAGAAACTTGACAAAATATAAAATCCAATCTCTTTCCATGCTCAGGTAAAAGAAGAAAAACATTTACATATGAGTCCCTCTACTTCTGGCAGTCAAGAACTGGATAGGTTCCCCTGGATCTACATCAGACTTCTATTGCATATTGTGAGCATCTAGCAATATGGTTCTTCTCTTAGAACACTATACACTTTAATTTTAAAAATTCCACTTGGGGATTATGCCTGCTGTTTTAGACAGAAGACATTAATTGAATTGTAAAGTTAACACTGCAGTTAATCTATTCCTACAAACTATTTAAAAAAAGGTGCAGCCATCTTCTAAAATGTTCATCCAAGCAAGATCTTTATTTATTGCTGTTGGTTAAGTTCTATAATTCCTGAATTATTAAGTTCTATATTATTCCTTTGTCTAACTCATGGCTTAAAAGTCATTTTAATATTCTCACGTAAGTTTTATGTGACTTAAAGACCTTTCTCATTTCTTTTCCTATTCAGGTATGTTCTAATAGAGCATCCAAAAAAGTAATCAAACAACCCTTGTAGAATAAAGTATTTATTACAGCTTTTCTTGTGTTTCTGTACAGACAAGAAAAATTATTATTATACTTTTCAAAAATATACTTAATTGAAAGGAATTTTCTTTCTGACACCTTTCTTATCTGGACTATCCAAGTATTCCTAAAAGTCTACACACATGCAGACAAGCAAAGAATTTCTTTTTCTTTTGTATGTCAGTAAACAAAACATAAGACAGAAAAGGGAGCTGAAGGAGGACTTAGGACATGAGATAACAGGATGTGCAAATGCTTCAGATCTTTCTGCTTTTGTACTTGTGAATAGGAATGACTCCTACACATGCTGCAGTTAATGCTAGACTTTATGTAGATGACATTAGGGGACAAAGAGAAAACATTCGAAGGTTGATAGCTTATAGTGTTAGCATTACCCTTCTTCCTCAGGATAGCCTGAGTTGTGTGCCAGGGCTTGAATCTTCCCTCTAATTACTTGCTGACCCAGTGAACAAAACACATTGGTCACACATCCAAGTCTTTTATGCTGTGATTTACTTTTCTTTGCAGCACTATGCTGGGCCATTAGACAAATCATCCATAGCACTTTCTAAGACCATGAGTCAATGAGTTGGAATACTGCCAATTCAGAAAAGTCCTGCTAAAACTAGCTGTTAAAAGTTACTCAGTTGAGCTCCTGAATTTCTAAAATTATCAGGACCAGAATTTAAAGGTTCCACATCATTTACAATGGCCTTTGGTACACTTTTGGAAAGCAACAACAAAAAAAAAAAGCACACTTTTTAAATAACTCACTGCAAAAACCCTTATAAGAAATGTTTGCTACATATAAAGTATGTCCCTTTTTATAGGGTCTCCTGGCAGCCAGGGCAGCCTGGCAGGAGGGCCAGCCATGTCCTGGGGGGCATCAGGCACAGCATCCTCAGCCAGGCAAGGGGGGGATTGTCCTGCTCTGCTCTGCACTGGGGCAGCCTCACCTCGAGTGCTGGGGCACTTTTGGGTGCCACAATGTAAGAAAGATATTAAACTGTTAGAGAGTGTCCAAAGGAGGGTAACAAAGATGGTGAAGGGCCTTGAGGGGAAGCCGTGTGAGGAGGGGCTGAGGGCACTTGGTCTGTTCAGCCTGGAGAAGAGGAGACTGTAACTCACTGCAGTTACAACTTCATCGTGAGGGGAAGAGGAGGGGCAGGCACTGATCTCTGCTCTGTGGTGACCAGTGACAGGACCGAGGGAATGGCCTGAAGTTGTGTCAGGGGAGGTTTAGATTGGATATTAGGAAAAGGTTCTTCACCCAGAGGGTGGCTGGGCACTGGAACAGGCTGCCCAGGGCAGTGGTCACAGCCCCAAGCCTGACAGAGTTCAAGAAGCATTTGGACAATGCTCTCAGGCACATGGTGTGATTCTTGGGGATGGTCCTGTGCACAGCCAGCAGCTGGAGTCAATAGTCCTTGTGGGTCCCTTCCAACTCAGCATATTTTGTGATTCATGACAAAAGTTACCATTTTTACTTGCAAACAAAACCAGCTGCAACTCTACATATAGCTGATCTTCACTTTTTTTGGCCTGTTTCATTGCCATTGGGGCAGAGAAAGAGACATGCCTACATAAACTACTAAGGCTGTAAAAGGAAATCTTGGTTCATTTAATGTGGCTTGATCCTTGCAAGTGCTCAAATAGTCTTTTGAAAAGAGAACTGATGAATTTATTTTATACATACCACTTATTGCCATAAAAAAAAATAAAAATCCAGGCCTCCTAAAGTCTCATGTAGTATTCAGTAAAAAGAAGGATTAGCTCCCCAAAGTCATTACTATTCTTAACATTCAGAAGTTCTGCTGCAGTGGTGGAGATATGAAGTATGGCTGAAGGCACAAAGAGCCAAACCTGTGATAGAAAAGCAAACCTAGGCTATTCTTCTTTCATATAAGCAGTAGTTTAGACTGAAATGGTACTCTCAATAGAAAAGAAGTGCTGGGGAGAATTATATAATCAGTATTCAGGAGAGTTCTTCAGCGTGACAATAGCGCTCTCACACATGGCTTCTAAGGAGCTGTTACAAATAGATTTTTGCAAGGTACATTTTTGTATTGCTTCTTCTGAATACCTTAAAAACCCAACTGTATCATTAATACCTTAATCTAAAGCCTATGATAATCTATAACAATGAAGGAGATGAAGAAGGGAAGAAAAAAAGCATTTAAATAACAAGTGTGTCATTTAGTAATGAGCAAATACATGTGGGCTTCTGCGTAATTTCTACTTGAAGATACAAGTCCCCATGGTGTGAGACTGAGCAATATTGGAACAGAAACCATTTGTCTGTGCTACAGGAGTCCCGAGAGAAGTGGATCATGATTGGACTCCATTATTGCTGACATTTCACAAAGCCATTAAAAGAGAGTGCTCTCATTCCTACCACTTACAGTCAACTATTGAGTAAATCTAGTTACAGGTGAAGAGAACAAATTTGGAATGAGATGAGGACAGGAAGGTTGTAGGGGCATTTGGGCCAAAATTTAGCATTTGTAATGGCTAACAGAAACATGAACACATATATATGTCTGCATGTGTGTGTAAATGCTATTATAGGCACACACAAGCATAAAGGCACTTGTCATGAACTCTCGACAGCGAGCCATGGGTTCCTCACTTATCTCATCAAGGTCAGTAAGGGAAGATGGAGCATGAAGACATTAGCACCTAAGGAGACCATTTATCTCAAGTATATGATAAAACATGACACTGAACAGATGATGAATCAAGCCAAAAGTGAGAACTGACAGAGAATGTGAGCAGACAAAAGAAAGGAGTTTTCGAGAGCCTTACTGCTATACAGAAAAGGGTGGGATACATTAAAATAATACTTTCCAGTTTGTGCCCATGGTCTCTGGTCTTGCCACTGGGCACCACTGAACAAAACCTGCCTCTGTCCTCTTTTGCAACCTCCCTTCAGGTATTTGTACACATTGATGAGATCCTCCTGAGCCTTCTTGTCTCCAGGCTGGACAGTCCCAGCTCTGTCAGTCCTTTCCCTTAAGAAAAGTGTCCCCACTCCCTTACACATTTTTGTGGGCCTTCAGCCATGTGGCCACTTCAATCATTAGTGCTTAAGTTTCTCTGTAGTCTTTTGCAAATGCCAGGATCTTTGCCTCTATCCTTTTGTAAACTGAAGCTTTTCAGCCAGTGAAATTGTTATGCTATTTTCCTGATAGAAGATCAAGGAAAATTACCTTCAATTACAGATGTTCTTATGATTTCTGATCTTGTGATGTACAACATCCCTTCCCAAACTGATTTGAAATTGGCTAGAGAATAAAATTATTCTGCACTCTTCATACTTCAATGCCTTGTCCAAAGCCCAGTGTATACATATGAACTCAAGCACATTTGATTTCCAGGTTCTATGAGGAGAAGCTGGGGTTTACTTCTGCATCTAGAAACTAGAGCAGAAACAGCTGATGGGAGTTGCATTTCATTTGCAGCACATTCCTGCACAAACTCTGTGTAGAATAATGCTGCATGACATTTTAGGATCAATGTAAATCTTTGAATCAGAGCAGAGCCTTCAGAAAAAGAACTGACACTCAGGAGACACAAAAGCCAGGTTTATTTTCTCCTTTCATAGCGATAATTTTGTATTGTCGTTACACTTCTTAAGAGAAATGAAGCTGGCCTGTTGTCCTGACCCTTCAGAAAATATTTTCTGGAGTCAAAACATTAGCTTGCTTCCTCTTTAAAAAAAATAGGATTACAAAAAGAAATGAAAGGTTTTTAGAATTATAAAATAGTCTTCTGCTATTCATGAATTCCTACAGGAACTGAGCACATTTGACAGGTTTTCAGTATAATGTATTTCACTTGAGAGCAAAAATTTTAGTTATAAGATCCCTTGAAACAAAGCAACTAATACTAGCCTTCAGAGTGAATCTTCATAGGGCAATAAAGAAAATTTAATGTGAGTGTTATTAGTCATCCTGCACAAATACTTCAAGTGGCTCAAGGAAGAGAAATTATAAAAGAAGTTCTATGTATATGCCATGGCTTTGAAAGGAATATTGGATCTTCATTTGCAGTGACAAATTTCAATACAAATAGAAGAAAGTATGACAACTACTGTTTCTCATCCCTCAACACTTTAGCAACTCAGAGCAGGGTTAAATTGCTCTGCAGCATCTAGCACCACTTGAGACACAGGAATGGTCAGGCTGCCATGGCAAAACAGGCTTCATTGTATCTGGTATTTAATTTCTGCATTGTTGGTCCTGACCCTTCAGTAAATGATGCTCTGAAATTAGTGCAGGGAACTGCATCAAAAGGATGTGACCACTCATCTGTTTCTTCCCAAACTAGCAAAATTCTTAATGGTGCAGTCCAGAGAACTTGTATTCAAGTCTTCCACCACCCAGTACCTGGTGTGGATTTACACAGGCTTGAATCACATATTTCAG
Source organism: Monarcha castaneiventris obscurior (assembly GCA_026261815.1). Taxonomy (NCBI): domain Eukaryota; kingdom Metazoa; phylum Chordata; class Aves; order Passeriformes; family Monarchidae; genus Monarcha; species Monarcha castaneiventris. The sequence continues at coordinate 8,988,656 of JAMPIT010000624.1, read as the reverse complement.
GTCCTTGCAAAGTGAATAGGGGCAGTAAGTTAAGAATGGGACACAGCTGGCTTGCTTTCTAATTAGGATCAAGGCAGCTATCCACAAGTAGTGCCAAAGTCAGTCATATACAACGTATCATTTCCTCCTGAAATCTTAGGCTGCCCATGGGAAACAGTTTCAGAACCTGACACACTTTAAGACATATAAAAAGATTTTAGCCACAACAACTTAGGGCAAGAGAGAAAGTATTTGTGTCAGCATCATAAGGTAATAAATTAATTCAGGCAGGGTACAGCAAACATGGTGTGAGTTCTTTCCTCAGCATCTCCCACTTCCTCAGCAGTTCTCTAAGCACAGCGTAACAGCCTAACTGTGGAGGGGTAAAGGGAAAAGCATCCACCCTGTTGGCAGTAAGACAGCACACAGAAAAAAGTTACAATACAGAAAGCTGAAAAACCAGCTAAAAGGCTCTTGTAAGCCCCACAGATTCTTGGAGCCTGACCCCAGAAAAGCTGAGAACAGCTCAAACACCAACTGTTTCACCCCACAGGTGAAATGGCCAAGGGATGCTTTACTGCCAGCACAAGTTTTATCACACAGTCATTGCACAGTATCTTCCACTGACAGCCAGGTCAACATGCCAGCACCAACACTGGCCCATTTAGGTCCTTCCCAGGTATCAGACCTCTCAGAAATGAACAACTCATTTTTATCATTGATTCCAAAGACAAATGACGGAAATAGATTACTTTTCCAATTTGGACCTGAAATACACAATCATTTGGATTTGTGACTCAAAGAGCACAGAATGCACCCCCCGCTCCGTGTTGTGACTGTACTGTGCCATACTCACACAGCACCAAGGCTATCTCTGCTCCTTCCTCATGCTGCTCCCCACTGAGTAGGCTGGGGGTGAGGCAGGAATTTGGGAGGGGACAGACAGGACAGCTGACCCCAACTGGCCAAAGAGATATTCCATACCATATGACATTGTGATTAACAATAAAACCTTGGGCAAAGAGGAGGAGGCAGCAGGAATCACAACACTCCCACTTATGGCTTTTGTCTTCCCAAGTAACCATTACACATGATGGAGCTCTGCTGTCCGGGAAGCACCCGAACATCTGCCTGCTGATAGGAAGTAATGAATAAATTCCTTATTTTGCTTTGTTTGGGTGCACAGATTGTTTCACTTATTCAGCTGTCTTTATCTCAAGCCACAAATTTTCCTGGTTTTGCTCTTCTGATTCTCTCCTCCATCCTCCTGCAGGGGAGAGGGGGAAGAAAGTGGGCAGGCAACTGGGTGGGTGCTCAGCTGCTGGCCCTGCTCAGCCCACTGCAGCTAGGCCAGCAAGTCTGGTATTTACCACCAGTGGCCATGGGCACTACTAAAACAGGAAAGTGTAAACCTCTCTTTCAATAGCTGTTGGCTTTGATACAGTTGAGTAACTTCAGACAGCAAAGGCTGAAACTCTGGCTAAGACTGCCACCAGCCTGAAAGACAGAACACACCACTGGGGTATCTGAGGACAAGGCTACAGTGAAAATAAAACCAAAATTAAAGCCAAACCCAAATCTTCCAGGTAAGGTCCTCACCTACAGTCATACCCAATCGATATCCCCATGCATCTTTCTCCAATTACTATTACTCATGTCTAAGAAGTAGATGAATCTGTCTAGGCTGTAAATCCATTAAATACCAAACAGCTACATCGGATTGGCATTGTGTCCAAGCCAATAAAACTAGAGGACATGAAGGGAAGGAAAAGAAAAATCAAAAACCTGAGCCCTTCATCATGATATAAGGACTACTTTAGAGCACCAAATCATGAAGACCAGACAAGCCGAGATTTTTTTTTTTTAATACTTATTGAAAAATTCTGAAGTGCTAAACAGTTATACTTTAGTATCTAGATCTCCATTGTGGAAACAAGTACAATTCAATAAAGATTCTTCATCAGTGTCTTAGAGTAAAAAATAATGGACTACCTCTTCCAAGTTGGAGAAATGATTTTCCTACAGTTCATTCATATAAATTGGAAAAGTAAGTTAAAAAGATGGCAATAAGAGGCAAACTTGTACACAAGTGGCTGTGGAATGATACTAATGCATCTTTAGCTAGGCAATGAAGGAAGAGCACAGATTTTAAGAACATAGCTTTCAAAACAAATTTGCTGACTAGGATAGCTAGGAGACAAGGATATGGTGGGGGGGAGATTTTTCCAGTTACTACAGAGTGATAGTAAAATCATAGGAAGAAAAATAAAAAATCCTTTAGCAGATAAAGGACAAGAATTCATGAGCTGTTCAGCAGCCTGAAACTTGAAAAATCAGTACATGAAATAAAAATGGGTTCAAATGACCAAGTGTAGAAGACTCAAATGAGAAAGTCTAGGATAAAGTGAGACATGGTGTTTCTTGATAATAATCATAAAAAAATTTCAGTACGTGAGAGTCACAAGAGGAAGAGCGAAGAAAGTGAAAGGAGAAAGAAGCCAAGAATACTGTCTGGAAAAGGGAGAAAAGGCAAGACCCAACTGAGCCACTGGATGTTTTAAAAAGTATCATATACACCACATTTTTATCTTCATCCCCAAGTTTTCAGAATTCTGGACTAGAAAAATGTTTAGTGTGACCATAATTCAACTCTCCCTGTAGTCTTCATTTATTCTTCTATATTAGACTGATGAAGATCAGGGCCCTGAAGAGAAAAAATTCCAGAAAAGATGGGAAATGTCATTATCTGCCTTTCATAGGGGTACAACAAGGAGTCAAAAAATAAGAATCATAAACTAGCTTGAACTCAATTCCAAAGTAAAGACTGAAACATATAATCAAGCTTATTTTTAAGCAATGTACAGACCATGAAGATGAGTGTTTGACCTGTTCAAAGTCATTAAATCAGCTGCATTTTCTTCCACAGCATTTTTCTATACTTTTCTTGTACACTTGGTTCAATGGATAACATTTTCTTGCTATCTTAACTGAATAGCTCTTACTATCAGTGTTCTAATGTGAAACCAGGAACATGAGTGCTATTTAACAGGGGGATGGAGAGGGAGGGGGATGGTACATCGCTTAAGTGCAGCATATTATCACATTTTGATTTGCTCTACATTATTTGCTTAACTTTCAGAAATTCTGTCACATACCAGCCTGTTTCCATGAGTGATTTTTTGTCACTGAAATTGATTTGCAGCTTTTATAAGATTTATTTTTGTCCCAATTTATATTGGCAGTCACCAGCAGTGGATATTCAGCCTTGCTTTTCCCTCTTAAACAGAAATCAGCAGAAGTCAGAGTTGCAATCTTTCATTCATCTGCTCCTTGACAATATTTGAAAAAAAAAAAAAGTTAATTTCTTGTTGAATAAACCTGTAAAATGGGGAATTAATGCCAGATGGGCCACTTCTTTCTGTAGTGTGAATCCAACCTCTGAAACACGCATAACCTACCCACCCTAAAACTGCTTTAAATCCCCATGAAAATACCACTGTGTTATAAATTATAGTCCAACACTCCTGCCTCCAATCTCCTTTATACTCTCACCTGTAAGGAGTAACAGACACACTACCAGGAAATCTTGAACAGCAGGTTAGAAGCATTGTTCACGAAGAGAGACTTTCACAAGACAGATGTTAATTAGAGATACAGGCTATAATGTGTGCTTGTTAGCATGTTTGCAAACCTGTCTTGAACAGCTTCAGCATTTGGAAGCACAGTGCAGGATTTTGCAGCTCCTTGACACAGGCACCTTCCTTCTAAAAAAGCTAAGAACAGGTTAGACATAAACCAGCCATGACAGACTCCATAACTTTCTTAAACAACAAGTTCCAAAAGTTCACAGCTCTTGCTATTAGAACAGTTATTCTAGAAGTTCATCCAGCCTGTCCCTCCAAGTCATGTGTTGACACCCAATCATTCCCGTTACCCTCCCAAGAATTTTATCTGATTTGCTCACATGCTTCTTAAAGGCCGTACCCAGAGCAGCAGCATGTATTCCTGGTCAAGTCTTAAGATTTTTAAGTGGAAAAATGATTTAGAAGTTCTTGCAGGTCAACTACCCATTTATGTGTTCCCATAAATTTGTTGAGGGGTGAAAAAGACTGTAGCAAACTGTACTTGTTCATCTTGTAATGAACCATAATTTTCAGAGAAATTCCTAAGCTAGACCTGGTAGCCATTTGTTCTTTATTTTGTCACTGTCTGGTCACATCAACCATTCCTGTCATTTCTCAGAACTCTTAAAAATTCATTCTTTTATTCTAGAGTGCTCGCATTTCTCCTCAAACTTAAACTATTTGCAGGTTTATTAAATTTACTCTACATTTCATCATCCTGGTCCAATCATAATGTTACCATAGTATGACACTGAATACAGGGAAGATGGAAATACTCAACCCAACACATTTTCCCTGGTTTATTAATGATCAGTTAACACCTTTTGAGTGCAGTTCTCCAATCATTTCTGCATTTAGGCTCTAGGAGGTTTCCCAAGATTGTTTATCAGAATGTCATCAGGACTGTTAAAATGCCTTTCCCTGTCCACAATGCCCATACCTTTCTCAGGGTAGAAAATTGATCTCAGTAAATCTCTGGCAATTATTACTTATCTCCTGGCAAGCTTCCAGGCATCTGCCAATTATTCAACTATTTTTTCTTGGAAGCTGATGGGACTGGCTTCTTCTGACTACTACTTTTAGTTCTCCAAGTGGAAGAAACACTTGACTTGCTCTTTTTTTCCAGTGTTGTGATGCATCATCACTTACTTACCCGAAACAACTGAAAGAGTCTGACATCTCATCACCCTTTTCTTTTTGAGAGTTGGCGGGGCAGGGGCGGGGTTGGGACAACGTTTTGGGCAGGCAGCAGCAGAGGAATCTGTTTGATCTTAGGACAAAATTCAACAGGCTTAACTCAACTGAAAGCATCTCACTGAAATATCCTCTTAATATGTCCCATCTTTATACAAAGCTAAATTTTACCTTTTCATCACTGGATTAAATCTTTCAGCCACCAGCACACAGGAGTCAGCTAAATGACTCTTTCAGTGAAGACTGGCACAACAAAAATGTAGTTAATCCTCTGATGGCCTTAGCAATGCATGTTGAGACCCCTGAGTCACAGAGCAATCCTTCCCTGTTTTCTGATGTTCACAGGATTATCTTTTACTGCAGTTAAAGCCCTTCCCTTTCAGTTTTGTCTCAAAGATGATTCTGAGCTCCCCCTTTAGGCATGTAATTAAGCCTGACTTACTCCATGGTGAGTTCTGAGCCCAGCTGCTCAAGCAGTTCTAAGGAACTGGCAGGTGATGACAAGTCAGTCGGCTCATTCATCTCATCACTTCCTTGTGGACCCTCATGGATAAAGTGTGCACTGCAATGCTTCAGCACAAAACAAAAACCCCTTTGTGGTGACCTGTCAAAAATCTTGGCTTCTCTCTCTGCGGGTGACAGCTGTTCCCTTGTCCATGCAAGTCTGTTGCTCTCTGGATATGATGCCTTGGTTTTTAACTTTTATATTTTTCAAATCCTGTACTGCTTAGTGTGTAACTCTGAAGTTTCTTGTAGCCTGTTAATTTCTGCTCTCTCGTGCTAGGTAGACATAACAAAGCCTCTCCAAGCCTGCTCTCCAAGGATACCCAGACTGTCCTAGGCCCAAAAAGGATAAACCAAAAGCTTCTAAAGTGGGTGAAAAGCTTGGGGAAATTACATCATTAAACTGAAGCTCTAATTGGAGAATTAACCCCGATATACAAATGAACCAAACATATAAAAGTGTGAAGAACTCGTGACCTGTCGTCAATCTTGGGATCCATTTTGGCAATAGTCTCTGGCTCCCCAGGGTGTACCTTGAAGGCCTTTCAAATAAATACCTACCTTTATTCCCTTCCTCCTGTCTAGTCTCTGTTTTCAGGTGGCCTCTTAAGGCATGAGATACCTGAATGATATGGAAGGGATCTGGGCATAGCCAAGGCATTCCAGAGATCTGCTGCATCTTTGGGTGAAAAACGTCATGGTATCAACTTGCCATTTAGTTCACTTTTATTTCAACTCATGGTATGGCAAAACATTCCAAAAACACCCATTGATTAAAAAAAAAAAAAAAAAGACACTATATCATTACCAGTACAGAAGTACAAATTATGTAAGAAGATGGCATTATGACAGGCAGAGGTAGACAAGTGGCCTCCAGACAAGCTAAGACAGCATCATATCCACCTTAATATCCAAGCCCGCAGTCCTGACAAAGACATTGCTCTTTTTTGGTAGAGCACCTTAGTTCTTACAGTTGTCTTTCTGGAGTCTTACACAGATGGAAAAATCTCTCTTCAAGAGCCTTACAATGTGATCATTTGCTGGCTGACCTGAGGTTAGTCACTATCCTTACCCAGATCATCACCCCCACTCCAGTCATGCTGTACTTCTCCTTCCTTTCCACCCCCTAGCTGCTGTTTATTTTTGCTATTACAGTAGCAAACTGAGTCAGCTCACGAACAGATTAAGCAAGCACTACAGGCTGCAGGAATATGAAGAATCCTTTTTGGCAGCAAGCTACTAGCAGTTCAGCATAACTCAGTTTCATCCTCATCCTATTGCTTCCTTACCCAAGGGACAGTGTATGACTGTTCTTAATACAAATAGGCACTGTTTCACTTCTGCATATATACTTTTGTATTTCACTAGTAAAGAAAACCCAAACACTGATTCAAGAGAACTCCCTGTTTTTGAGAACTGCCGCTTCTGAGAATTCTATATAAATACAACATAATTTAAACTAAAATTTATATGCTACACCAAACTACACATTTTATTGATGTTACAGAAGTGTCCACATTATGAAAATTATGGTTCACATTCCTATCTCTGGGGCAAGATGAGGCAGAACAAAAGTTATTTTAATACTTTGGCACAACCACTTCCACCCTAGGAATGTTTTAAAATTAAACTTCATCGCCATGGAAGAATATTTTTCATGCTAAGAACTAGCCACATGAACACATAAGATGCAAACAATATGACTCATTGCTTGCTCTTGGAAGATAATAACTCTACAGCAAAGAACTAGAGGTGCTTTAAGGATAGTTAAAAACTGGCTGCGGCTTGCTGGGACTGGGCAACTTCAGAGAGAATCCAACAAACTCCTGAGTGGAGCACATCAGAGTGTTTTTATTTTTTCCTCCATATTGATGACTGCCACTGTAGGTGACTACAGAGCAGGATCCTTTTCAGCACAGCAGGAACAAGAGCAGCTAGCTGAATCCATTACAGTATGGAGAACAGCTCTCACCCATGCAATTTAACAGTCAAGGCCAACACGTAAAGTTTTATAACTGCAATATTATAAAACTCACACAGCAGCATTACAGATTTAGGAGTACTGGCATATTTCAAAAACTAATGATGCTGTATGAGCGGTGATGAAATGTAAGGGAAATTTTAAAAAGTACATCTGCCAACTAGCGGCATAATCTTTGCAGTTAAAGAGCTCAGGATTTGCAAAAGACTCACCAGGAACGGTTTTGGAAAGAGTTCAAACAATAAACAGAGAGCAACAACAGGGCACCAGGTACAGCCAGAACACAGTTTCATTAATCCATGAGAGGATCGTGGCTTAGGAGAATTCACCTACACAACCAGATTACTTAAATGGAGCTCCAGCAGTACTTGAGGATAAATTTTGCCATGATATTATATGAAATGAGTGGATTCCTCAACGCATTTAAAGATCATTTGCCCACAGGATTGGATTAAGAGTCCTGAAAAAGTGTCTTAAAATACATGCTGAAGAACAAATGGAAAAGCTTAAAAAATTTTTATTGGAGAATAGTGGGTTAAGTCCTATATTTAATTTAAATATGAATAGGTAAATAAGGCCCTTCAGAAACACATGGAATAAGATTAGAAGTAACACTATCAGAAGTGATATGCTACTTTTTTTATGAAATGAGCTCTTCAATTCAAAACATCCCCATCGTATCAGACAGCTCAGAGTTGCTGCTACAAAGATTTGTTCAGGCACTAGCCTAAAACAGGACACTAATATGAAAACATTTCTATTTGAGTACATTCCTTAAGACAGAAATTCACATGCATGAAGAGCAGCCCTTCTCCACATTATTCATCCAGCCCAATGATAGATTTGCCAAATCTGAGTGACGTACTTATCACTGTGTCTTTGGCATGGGACCTGGGAGCCTTACTGGGAACTGTGAGCACACATCCAGCAAGCCTGTCAAAACAGGGCCTGTTCACACATAGCTAAAAGGATGAGACAGAACCATCCTCACATGATTTCTGCAGTGGCACCGGAAATCTGTGGAAACAGTTGAAAGGCATTAAAACAGCTCCTTGCTCCACTGTAGGAGGATGCCAGCTTGTCAGGATGCTGATCTTGAGCTTTTTCTAAAACAAAAAATAGACACGCTGCGTTGCCAGAAGAAGACAGGACTCCTGTTGGTAGGATGTGGATTTCCACTGTTACCACTTGGAACCGGCACCGTTTGTCTGCTCAGCAAGCCTTGCACATCAGTGCTGGTTCCACACACATCACATGGTAGCACTGGTTCCACAGCATGAAAAACCCTTTGTTCAGCAGGACAACATAGCTGGATGAGCAATGAATGTACTTTTAGGCTGGACTATGTTACAACACAGCTTTTTTCAAGTCTGTAGGACCAATCTAGCTACTCTTGGAATGCCTTCAAGACCAGAAAAATTATAATTTGCTGCCAGCCAGCTGCACCACACTCTGGTCAAACCACCACCACCCCCATTGCCTTGTGGACACACCATGGATCAACTGGTTATAGAAGCTGCTTCTTCTATTTTCCTTTTTGATGTCAAGAGATGTTTAGAAGCCTGAAATACATCAAATTCAACATCAGGGACAAAGAGCTCTCCCTCAGAGCACAGTGACGAGGGTTCTCTTCCAGGTGTGAAATCAAAAGTTTGTTCCATCCAAACTGAGGACAGTGTCATGATCTAGCAGCACTGGGTAGGTATTGCAGCCAGCCTGCATGAAGTAGGTAGTACTATATGTACTTCAAGCGCATCAGATACTCAGCACATCTGCAGAGAAGAACATTTCTGAATATACAAGGGACCTTAACTACAGATTATCTAGAAAGTTTGGTAACCCAAACCATGAACAAAGTTTTTAAAAATACCTGGAATAAGTCTGTTCAAATTAAATGGCTCAGTTTTCAGATAGGACTTGCTCAGACTAAATTCTGCCCACGTTTTAATCCACCTTTGCTATGAATGCAAAAGAACTAAAGTGGAAGGTCTAATCATCCAGGATCAACACCCACTCAGCTTCTACCAAATGTTCCTCTTTGCCACATTGCAAAATAAGTGATACAGCTCTTGAGATCTAACTCATCAAGAATATGATTCTATGATTCCATGAAGAGAATCACAGAATGTTTTGGGTTAGAAGGGAACTTAAAGGTCATCTAGTCTGAATCTCCTTCACAATGAGCAGGGACAACTTCAACTAGATCACCTGTCCACTGATGGAATAGAGAAATCTGATTCTCTGTCAGCAATGAAAGCCTCTTCATAGATGAAAACTTAGAAACCTACAGATGAGGTTTAGGTCCTGCCCACCCGTAACCAGCAAGCTCCTTCCTCAGCACTCAGCTTTGCTTACACCACCTCGCAGCATTAAGCCTCCCCCAAAATGCAAATTAGCCTAGAGTGAGGCAGCATTGAGCTGTTCCATACCAGATTGTCTGAAGCATGGACCTCTGCGGTGGAAGCTTTAAGTTCTGTGGATCTAGCACGTGTAAGAGTCTTTTCTCTAAACCTTTGTTTTTTCTATGAACAATTGCTTCCTAGAGCTGCCAGCCCCTTCCAGAATACTGTCAGGTACCGTTTGGACAAGCTTTGAACAGCACAGGATTAAATCACAGATTAAAAACATTCTCCACAAAAAAACTCATTCTCTATTATTAAGTCTCTTAACTCTCTGCTCAAAGCTAGTTCAGGAAATATTACAAGCAATTGATCTACAATCAATTCTGACAGTACTCTTTCCAGGGACAAGACCAGGTAAGTCTGAAACCTGTTCTATAATGATTGCATTAGTCAAGTATTAATTTTTCAGGAATGTATTTTCAAACACCTAAAGCTGCTAACATTTTCAACTCCATTCATTAAAAGAATGCTTTTAATATACTTAATTCCTTCATGAACTGAAAGGAAAACAGTTGGGTCTATATTTTCCCTAAGTACTTCAAGCACAAGGCAGCATGTTCCAAATCCCCTAGGATCTGAAATGCTTGAGGTTTACAGTAGGAGCTCCACTCAATATTTTTGAAAATCACACCCTAAAATAATCCTGATATCCATCTCTGCACAACATTAAAGGCATTCTCTTTCTAGTCAAGGAAATTAATAAAAATATAATTTCTTTGATACCAATTTCTGAAAAAATAAAGTAGCTGCCTCATAGCTGGGAAAATAAGGATTCCTCTGGAGTTCATATTTCCCAATTATGATTTCTTTTTCTCTATGCACTAGAAAGATATGTCCACTGTTAAGAAATTAACTTTCAAGTTCAAATAAGAAGCTGCTCTACATTCAGGATTTTGCATCTCAAAATAGAACAAAACACTTTTCTTTACAATAAACTGAAGTTTTCTTCATTAACCCATTCAAAAATAACATTCCATGCAAATCAGGTATACCTGTCAACAGCACCTGACATTTTTATTAGGAAAGAATGTAAAGGTAGCAGACAATAAGGATGTAGATTTGCATTTTGCTAACGTAAAAGTTTAGAAAGGAGTAAGTAAAACTCAGAATTCAAAAACATGTAGATGTGGTGCTTAGGGAGATGGTTTACTGGTGGACTTGGCAGCATTAGATTTACTGTTAGACCTGATAAGCTAAAGTCTTCTCCAAGTTTTTTAAATGATTCTGTAATTCTGGACTTAGGATGTAAATGGTACCTTTAAATTATATACTAAGTGTCAGAATCAAATATTTCAGTCCCAGGACACTCTTTCAAAAGCCTAATACAATAATAAGTCCATAGGCTCTAAGTTTGGGAAGTGGCTTATGTGTGTGGGAAATATCATACACATTCACTCCAAGTCCTTGCTGTCCTGACTCTGAAGTACTCTTGGTTGAAGAAATACACTTAACACACCTGGTGTTGTCACAATGAATGTTTAGGCAGTTTGGCAGAAGCAGAGGTATTAACTCAATCCATATTTTACTTCCTTGCAGGAAGTTCCATGCATTCTGGTGAAAAGCACCATATCCAGACTGGAATTTCAGTAGGAATTACACACTTGTTCAGCTCCATGTTTACTTTGAATGTCTCACAATCTCCATTTTTATGCAAGACTTTTGGATTCTCATGATAAGGATTTTGACATTGTCCTGCAAAAATCCTCAAAAAAATTAAGCTGTTTTGTTTTATAGGCAACCTGAATATATTCTCTGTGAAAAAAACACAGATGTCTGTAACATACAAGATAAGGATTTGACATTAATACAGGAGGATCATGAAACTTACCACATCTGTGGCTTACCTCTATTACCAGCCCTCCATAAACCAAAATTCTTCTGTCTGACCCCCTAAATACATCACACTTCTAGAGATAAATCTGGAAAAAAGCTAAAAATATGGGTCATTAAGTGTGCTTAAACTAACTGTTTATTTAAAAGAAATAACCCTCTTTATAGCTATAAATTTGACTGAAGTGCTATCACTCATGCAACCTCTCTGAATAGGAGGAAGTTAAAAATAGCCCAACTTCCAGATAATTTTTGTAACTACCGCATCTCACTAAAGCTGATGATGAACACTAGAATTTCTGATCCATTTAATTAACCAGAATTGGCAAGTGTCTTAATTTAGAAGCAGAATTTGGTTTGGAGTATTAATAGAAATTCGTATCTTGCCACAATCAAAACAAGGCTTTTATTTCTTTTGAGAAGTACAGTCAAAATACACATTTGCAGAAGATAGTGAGTCTCAATTTCATTTCCTTGCTTTATCTGCAAGAAAAATGACCTTGCAGAAGGTTACAAGAGAACAGATCTACACTAATGCAAGAAGTATTTTCAATAGGAACTATAATTTTTAACCTAAGATCCTGAAAAATGTTACAGCCTGAGTATTTAAAATTATTTTGCTAATTTTAGAAAGGGATTAATCTTTTTTCCTTTACTTTATCTCAGAAGCAGTGCTTTATTTCCCTACCCATACCCAGAACCGTATCAGTGCAGTCATAAGGGCTGAATATCTACTTACTTACGGGAAGAGTTACCTTCTACACTTCATCAGTTACCTTAAACACCTCAACTGTACCTCTGCTATGCCTAACAGCACTTAGCATTATTTTAGGATAAAACACAGAATAGTGGCTACAAGGGGGTAATGCTTTTCAAAACTCATTTGTAGGTCAACTCAAACTTGTGTTGACAAAGTCAAACACATCTGAAAACCCAAGAAATACAGTTTCTAAGCTGTAGAAGACATCTCAAAGAAATTGCATAGTTATGTCTACACCAATTATTCAGAGGAAAACCATAAGCATTAAAAAGGTTCATTAGCTTTCAGCTTAAATAGTCACATTTTCTGAGCATGCCATTACCATCCTATCCAGCGTGGCTATGGTACAGGTACACTCTACCCAGAAGTAGATTAAAATTTTCAGTGCAAAAATCTCATGCCTACCCTGCAATCATTTTCCTGAAATTAAAGCAGAAAATACAAAAAGCTGGCAGATATTTATTTTCTTCTTTACCAGGAAAGGCTTTTCACTTGTTTCTGACAATCAGCAGGAATCTGCAGCACTCTCTCAGCTTCAGCTAAGGAACAAGCAAACAATTACAGGCTTTATGGTACTTTAGACCCATAACTCTGGACAAACTACCAATCACTATAGTACAAGTAGCACAATGAGGACCTATTTGGCACATGTTGCTGAATTCTATCCAACATATTCCTGGTGAGCACGGTTTGTTTGACATGTCAGCAAGATTTAAGGCTCTCTAGTTTCTAAATGTTCATGAGCCTCCAACATGGTAGAAGCTAACTGGAAAAGTGCAACAACAAAGGTAAAAGCCAGGTCTGGCAATGGCCCTACAGAAGTTTTGAAAGCTCATGCTTCAGAGATGGATTTGAAATATCACTCATTTAAACAAAGAAGTGAAACAATGCTGATGTGTTTAAGTGACTTTAGTTCAGATAACAGATCTCTGAAGACTCAATTGAAGATGTTAGATGTTTGCTTGCAAGGTAGAACACTATTGTAACATGACTGCGAAGTTCAAATTTGCTCCCAAACCTGCAGAAAACTGGACTATCGTTTCATATCTAACAGCTAAATGAGTGACATGTGCTGCTACAGCAGCACTACAACTTTGTAGATGAAAAGTAATTAATTGTTTTATTTGCAAGTATTTAAGACTGCACAAGAGGCAACTAGGAAAAATATACTGGAAGTTCTGTTTCTTGAAAGTTCCTGCAAGTATTGATCAATGCCAAGTATTTTAAGTCAGGACTGTCTTAAATTTCACGGCTAGGTTTCTTGACTGGGTGATAATGGATGTAGAAAAACAGAGTTCACACAGTAAACTTCAAAAACACCTCTAGTTCATTTTAAAGGCACAGTACACCTAAAAATGTCAAGTTTCCATCACATGAAGTATTTAGAGATGAATTCTTGAGTGTATATTCATTACAATTACATTAGTGCATAGAAAATCTTTTAAAACCTTGTCAGTCAAATGGTTCATTGAACTCCTGAAAAATTTTAGTGAGGATGTGGCAGGTGACAACTAATTCCAATTATGAATGCTGGCAGTTATTTACTGCTTCTATGACAGAGGGTGACAGCAGATGTCTGAAATAACTTTTGAACCCTCCTACAGAAGCCTGCTTCTTGATAGCTGCAATTAACAATGGGCTGCTTATAAATCTGATTAACACCTGGATTTAAAAAAACCAGTATTTGCTGAGTCTTCCAATTAAAAAGACAAAGTCACCATTTCAAAGGCAAATTGTTGTATCTCTACATATAGACTATTTAGGCAGGAAACAAGACTGGTTTGGGAAGGAGTTCTTGGAAATGAAGGAAATTCTAGAAACAGGAGAGACCTATAGCAACATATACCTAGGCACTGGCCAGGCATCTTGGCCAGTGATCCCCTAACCTTGCACATGAAGCAGCTACATGGCACAAAACCAACACCTTCCTGACAATCTTTCCTAGACAAGCAGTGATCTCCCCAAAGCAAAGTTAAGGCAGAATGGATATAACTCTGCAAAACTGTGTTACAAACAAACCTGTAAGAAGGAAGTGACAATTACCATTGGTTAAAACTGAAGATGCAAAATGAATAAAACCCACAAAGAAAGGAGGGCATCTGAGCAGTTAACTTTATTTAAATTAGCTCATGTAAGTTTTCCACCAGGGCATCTACAAATAAGTATACTCCAAGTTCTTCTGTGCTCTGGATGCAGCTTCCAGACAGTCAACATCACATTCCCCCTTCTGTTTGAATTACCTGAACTTCTTCTAACTAATTCCTTGCAAGTTTCCCCAATTGTCATGTTTAAATAATATTCAGCTAATGCCAGTCAGAGAGCTCAGACTGTCTAGTCAAATTTCAGTACCTACTCTCAGTGTTTGAATACATTTCTATCCTTTCAAATGTCATATTGGTAGCAAACAGATTGACTGATACTAGGTGAGCAGACCTGACAGCATATTTTCAGCTTATGATCAAGCTGCAACACCAGGAGATAGACTCTATGATCCTTGTGGGTCCTCTCCAACTCAGCTTATTCTGTGTGTGATTCTTCCATGTTGCCACACAAACATTTTTATTATTGGCGCAGATGGCACAGAAAGCTTGTTAAAGACATCAGCCTTTTTTGTTCTGGTAGTCCAAATACCAGTTCCCTGTGTTCTGGCACTAACTACACAATGCACCCAAGACCACCTCCAACACTGAAACTAAATCATAATTCAGAAGTTCCTGAGAGCCTGCTGTTCTGAAATACTGCAGAAAGAGGCAGATTGTTCTTAGAATAACTTTAGTGTTTGCAAACATGAAAGCAGGACATAATAGTAATAACTACCCTACATTCTAATGGCTATTTAACCATTAGTCCTATAAAAAAGACTACCTAATTACATTTCCCTGTGCTTGCATAGACTATAATGTCCCTCAGGTAGCATTGGAACCTTAAACCATTGGAACCTGTCCTTGTAAACATTTTCTCTTTCTGAGTCTGTCAAAGGATATATGAAGACTTTTTTCATCCTTAGAAATATAGCTCAGTAACTATATAGCTAAAATAGGATTAATTTACAAAGACAACACAAATGACAAAAATATTTCTGAACTGTGTTTATATAAACATATTGGTTTGTAAACAAATTGACAACATTTACATTAAATATTGAAAGAAAACTTCTAAGTAGACAATTGGCATTAAAGAGAAAAATAAGTTAAAAATTAATCACATCCTAATTATGCCATTGGTTATGATTAAATCAGGCACCTGGCAGTTTCAGAACTGAACTGTACTAAAACACTGCAACAGTGCTGAATATTGTAATTCAGACTAATGATTTCCTTTGAGAGAGCAAGAGCCACCTCATAGTTACCTGATGATTCCCATGTAACTCAGTGGAGATCACAGTATGAAAATGACTTATTTTTCACAGACTGGAAACTCACCATTTAAATAATGTTTTTTGGCATACTTTAATGGACAGTTTCTTGTTAGCTATAGAGTTATAGGGAAACCCCAGCAAAACTAATGCAAAAGTTAAGTCAAGCCCTTCTGAGAGTGTAAACTTCAACCAAATCTTTCCTGCAATATTTGCACTGTTTTGCAGGATTTTAGTTAGGTACTCATGAATAAAAACGTCCTACAAGTTAGGCATGAAAGTATTTAGGAAAACCTAAGTTAACAGAAAAGCATTGTGAATTATGAAATAGTTACAAGAGTTCATGAAATTATACATCAGAAGGTCACGTGTTTAATCATAAAACAGTATTTTCTATATATTATTCAAACTCAGCTTCAACATTTGTTCTCATTTAACAGTGATACTCAAAGTGATATTCAGGTTTTTTTATCCCTTTAAGTGAGTACACTTGTTTCTTCTATTTTTACAGGTGCAAAGATGCTTATTTGGATACAAGTTCCATGTGGGCAGGACTCTCAACATAACTTTACATTTTTTCATCCTGAAGGCAAAAGGCTATCAGTGGTAATAAACAGACAGTTCATCATCGCTCATATCTGAATCGTCATCATCTACTTCACCTTCAATGACTGATTTCTTGCCTTTGCAGCATGAAACAATTAATCCAATTAAAAAGACCTGCAAATTTAAAGTAGAAAGTGTTACTGTTATTCAGTTCAGGGGCATATAAGGGCAATACATGCAAAACAAATTGTAGTGTGGTGATGCAAATGATGCAATGACAATTACTGTAAATTATGCAACTTGATTCAGTGGTCTCCAAAATCAAAGTACTTACTGCAATGAATGCCCAGTTCCCAAAGTAGTAGGCTGCACTGAAGAACCAAAATTTATGAAGAAAGAGATACGTCCGAGTGACAATACACTGATCTAAATGGAAAGGAAATAGTACTCATTAACACAGAACAGCAACAAAAAAAGTCAGCTAAATACCATATATAGGGTAATATTTTAGCAGTTATGGAGACGATTTAGCTCTGCAGAATGATTACACTGTATTAAATCTAATTTACTCTCCTGTACCAATAAGGTATACAAAAGGGACACTGGTGGTATAGTAGAGTGACAGTGACAGGTAAGACTAAGCTACAAGTTATACAGGTAACCCCATTACTACTGGGAACACTTTGTCATGCAGATGTGTCAATTATTAACTACAATCTGTCCAAAAGGGAATTCGCTTCCCATTTTATATAAACCACAGCCATACAAAGCAGATTCTGGATTAAAAAACACATTTCAGGACTATGTAAAACTGTGTCTCTACAGGGATTACATAAGCTTTGTGAAAAATCAGAAGTCAATTACAATGTTGAGTCGCAGGACACGTAAGCCAGTTCATGAATCTCTCAAATGCAAGGAAGAGCACGCACTGAGGTCATGTTAAGGTAAAATATTTCCTGGTTGGTTTCTTTGGTTTTTTATACTGTGCTTACTATGCTTCAAACCCTACCTGGAGCCCATTTCAGAGCAGGAATTGGTGTGTAAACATGTTGAATACTGGAGAAAGTAAGCAACCCAGAAACTGCCTGTTTGTCCCTCAGTTCAGACCCCAGGTTTGGAAATACTCCCCAGGTGCAGTTGAAGTACAGACTTCCTGCCTTCTGAAGCTGTGAGTGATACACTACTTATATAGTTATATAGCTCACTTTTAGCAGCCATCTAAGTAAGAAATGCCAGTGAAGTGAAGATGCTTCATAATTGCAGATAATATTGTCAATACCATCTGCAGCTCTCCAGCTGGTTGCTTGAATTAAAAAACAACTAAAAGACTTTCAGATGGCTCTTTATAATAATTGGATTAAACAGATGATGATAAATATTTTGGTACAGTTTGACCTTGTGAAAATGTTTCTATGCAATGTCACAAGACCAGGTAGCTAAATTTTAGCTATTGTTTCTGAACTAATGTTACTTAATAGTCTGACATGAAATTTTTCATCTTATTCCTCCATATGACTCAATTTAGAATAAGTTATAATTAATAGCCTCAATTAAGACAGCTACTTGTTATCCAGAATGATCAATGTGAATATTACAGACGTATCTTGACATGTGGAACAAAAGTACACATGGAAAGCTACCAAGCCTTCAATAGATACCTGCCACCATCTAAAAATTACAACATATTCCATGTACATTTGTAGTGCTGACCAAGGAACAAAGCCAAACAGCCAGGATCCAAGACAAAACAATTTTTTAAACAGAGAACAACAAGTACTAGTAGTCATTACTACCAGAAGAGTCAACTATTTTTTGTTTTGAGTCCACTGATGAAGTTTTTCATTATGGTAAATTAGAAACAGTTAAACTCAATGTACTATTTTCAAATTACGGCTTTTTCCTGGAAGCGCATTAGCTAAGTTTAGGATGAATTACAATGATAATTCTGTTCAAAACCAAACATTAAAGCCTAAAATGTGATTTTGTGCACTGAAAACTCAAATTATAACAACTTAACTGATGAAGTCCGTCTTTTATGCATCTCAAAACACAATGAGAGTTCACAAAAAGCATGCAGAAGGAAACAGTTTCTTATGGAAGAGTTACAAATTGTTGTGAACAATGTAATTTATAAACACTGGCATGATAGGAAAGTCAATACTATATACTTGTTTTACCTCTTCATTAATCAACTAGACAATGAAACAGCTTATACCCTCTGTAAATCCACAGATCAAACTGGGAAGAAATAAAGGGCAGAGGTCCAACACACTAGATGGTCAGATTTAGGAAAAGGCTATTTTTTTCAAGCCCCTTGAAACAGCCCTCAAAGTTTAACAAAGACAGAAGATCTGCACCTGGAAAGAAGTGACACCATGCAATAGTGCAGGCTGAGGGTTGACCAGATACACAGAAAGCAACCTCATCTCCCAATAGACAAACAGAACAGGTAATTACCAGTGCTCATCTCTAACTCAGAAATGTAACTGAGTATCACGCTTCACTATGTGCAAGACAGCAAAAGTCCACTCAACTGATCACTTCTTCCACTGTGACAAACTGCATCTGCACCACTGCCATTTTGGGCTGCCCAGTAGGAAAGCAGCACTGACTTACTTTGTTTGTTTGCAGGTGTGTCTTACTGCTACTTTTGCTATCTAGTGGGGGCATACAAAGTATTAAATAGAATTCCTCCTAGACCTGCATAATAACAGGACAACAGATGACAGAGCTGCAGCAAGAAATACTATTAAATAGTAGGAGAAGCAATTAGCACAGGTAAATATTGAAGCAGGCTGCCCCTGGAGACATTCACAGCTGGATGGATGTCGGCAACCTGCTCTCCTTGCCTCCTGCTGGGAGGTAGGACCAGACTACCTCTTAGGTCCTTTGTGTGCTCAAAATCATTACATGATGGTAGATTTTGAGACAATACAAATGTAAATAACAATGGTATTTTTGGATGGAAAACCTAAAGCCAGAGTGTTATCCAAAGACAGATGAAGTCTATGTCCCCAAGTTCAAGCAGAACTTAGTTTTACTTACAATACACTCAAAACTACTTCCAAAGGAAAACCTGCATCCTTACTGTGCTTGAACATCTAAGTACTGCAAAATTTCAGACCCTGAAAGTATTGAAGGCATAGCTTCAGGTATCCAAGAATACTTCTTTCATACAGCCTTGTTGCCAATAGTTCAAAAGCTGTGTTGCAAAAAGCAGTTGCTGCTTGAAGTTTCTAGGTATGGCTTTGGTCACAGATCAAACTGTTGAGACAAAGCAAGCTTCAGGAATGTCTACAGGAAGATCGTAGCAGGTATATTAAAAATTTCCCTGTTTTGTACCTATCATCTCACAACCTAACATCTTTATCAATATTTCATAGTATTAAGCTCACACTAGTTTTTCCAAAGTCCACAGAAGTGTAAGTTAAAGATTGTATTTCACATATCACTTCTAGCTTCCTCTGGAAACAGATTCATGGAATGACAGCAACAGCTGTCCCAGCCACAAATACAGTATTTCTTTCTTTTCTTGTTGGCTAAACAGGAAAAAATTACTACATTCTCAATTGCCCCTTAATCAGCAGTTTCTATAAGTGCTTTTTTCTATATTCTATTTGAGCATACCCCCACTTAATCCATATTCTTCTCTGTTGTCAGAGATATAGCTATAGATATATATATACACACACACACACACATACACACACAGAATTAATATTAACCTCATTCAGCTGTTGAGCCTGTCTTTGCACTTCACAATCCAGCTCTTCCACTGCTGCTACTTCTCTGGTTTCACAAGCTAAAATTAATCTCCTATACAAAGCTTTTACAACTTTTGGGTTGTGGCATCCCATGCCAGTTATCTTTCTTTCAGCTATGTTTTCCCAGAAATTGCTTAAATTTCATTCATCGCTCATTCAGCTTTCACAATAATTCAAGTATTAAACAGCTTCAGCACCACTTGCTTCCAGGTTAACTTAACAATAAAATCCCACCTTTGATCCCTCATCAGATGGAAAAGCATATTGGAACACATACTGCTCACTTTTAGCAGGGATCTGAAAATATTTCCCAACTGGTTGTATGCAGCTACAATAACTCCCCACATAAAGGGATGTGAATCACTAAGCTTCCAACACTTCAAGCTGACAGCACTTTGAAGTACTACAGTGCACTCACTACAGAAGCATGAGTATCAAATCACTCGGATGTTAAACAACAGTTTGCAGCTATCTAAAATCTTTTAAAATCTAGGTCTAACATACAAGCAAAAAAGCTGCCTGCTGTTTCATCCTAGTTGTCTGGCTTTGGTCCAGGTTTTTTTGCTTAGCTGGAAGTGGTAATGAGATGGCACCTAAATTAGACCTGTAGAGACCAAAAGTCTAGCCAGATGAAGTCTAGTCCAAAAAGCTACCTTATTTAAGAGAAGCTGCTCAGTAGGTTTGGAATCAAATCCTGACAAAGGAAAAGATTTAGCAGGCTAAGGAGGAGCCAGGAACTTGGAAATCAGGAACTAATGAGGAACCTGGAAAAGCTATTTGGGACAAGTTATTTAGAAAGAAAACTTTTTTTTTTTAAGTGCTTCAGGCTTCTCATGGTTTATCTGCAAATCAAACATACCCTGAGAGAAAACTAGACAGCCAGAAAAATGATGTAATCAATGTGGATCAGTCTGGTTTTATAACAAACAGTCATGCAATTTTGTAACAAAAGTTACAAGTCTGGATAACCAATAGCTATTTGCAGTTATTTTACAGTACATGAGCAACTGCAGCAGTAACAAAACTTCTTTATGATAATTATACACTGTGAATGTTTACATTAAATGGCTTGAGAACTTTCAAGTCCCATCAGTGCTAGCAGGGCTTTATAGCACAAGGAAGCTTCCAGTAAGATCCTCCAAGACTGTGCTGAAAGAAGGAAAAAGTCACTAATCAAAGTTTCTAAATGCTAAATAATGAAAATAATGTCCTATTGAGTGATCTGGGTGTCACATTTTTTTCCCAACAGTCAAATTTAAATGAAGTGATATATATGAACAGGATTTGCATTCATGTATGAATGCAGGATTTAGCTGTAGAAAGAGAGTTCTGGATCTTACAACCAACCAAGCACAAACAAACTTCAGCTAAACCTAGCAAGAGTTTTCACTGCTTTCCGCAATACATTCCAAGAGCCTGTCAGTCCTCTTTTGGTCATTTTAGATTTGGAGTTCATCCTAGCACAGTTATGGCATTATAATGCAAAACCCAGCTATAAGGTTTCTATTTCACTTTGGTTACAGAGAATCTGTGAGGGTGCCAAGATTTGCATGTATTAACAGACTAGGTGAAAAACATTTAATGAGATTTGAAGAGCTAAACCTGTTAATCTCGTTTTTCGTAAGTTTAAAGGATGACTTGATTTTAATGTTTATTAAGTACCTTACTGAGGAAAATACTAATGCTACAAGTCCACGTATAAAGTGAAAAGGTACAGCATTAGCCAAAAGCTAAATCTGAAACCACTTTAATTCCACAGAGATAATGCCCAGTTTCTACAGGGAAGCAATAAAGCATTGGATCAGCCTGCTGATGGAAAAAGTGTTCTCAATGCTTTTGTTGAAACTAGAGATCTTTTGAAACACTATGTACAGTTCAGGTTAATTACAAACATTGGCCACATGGGTTTAAACACAAACCATAATTGTTATTTCACGCATTCAAACTGGCAGCTTAAACTTGAACTTCTCCAAAAGGCATTTTCTAAGTCTCCCTTGAAAACCTTACTTTTAAGTAACTAGAGGCAAACAATTCTTATTGTAAAGATACAGCCAGTGATAAACATCAAAGGCAGCAGTACTCTAGGGATGAACATGGATGCAAAATTCTACAAAGGAAGCAGTAGACAGCATAGCCTATTATTTTCATTCTCATCAAAACCTCCTCCTTTAGGAAAACAAATTGTGGGAATTGGTGTATCTACAACTGCGTGTCAGTGAACGATGCACTGCAAAAGATATTTACAGTACCCTTAGCTACTCACATTGTTTACAGGTGCCAAACAGGGCTTTCTGTGGTCAAACATGCACCATTGTGCTTATCTATATGGAGTTCTTACGGTTATAGAGGACTTCGAAAGTGTTAGGTGTTAAGTATGGATTCATGGTAAAGTACTAGGAAGGTCATTCACTAAAGCAACAGGAAACTGGAAGGTCCTCACTAAAGTCCTTATTTTATGTGAAGCATTTTGTAACTTTTCAAATTAAGTAATTTAAAACAACAATTTGGAAGTGATTACCTATGGTCATACAACTCTTCACACAGATTACTAATATTGAGGGCTCTGAGCCAGTTGCTTGTGGTTTTCCTTTGCATGTCTCCTGCATTTCTCTAGAAGAGGAACAGAACATGCTCCTGTTTTGGCATTTGTATTTGGGGCTCCTTTCCAGCTTGAGTAATCTCTATATCTAATCTTTATTCAGGCAAAAATAAAGCCTGAGGTCTTGAACTTTTTGACTTCTAACTAACAAGAGTATCTTAGCAGGTGGTACAGATCAAGTTAGCAAAGTAAGACCTTTTCAAAGCCTTAGAAACAGAAAATTTTGTCTTTTCCACTTCACATGTAGTTCCAAGTCAGTGCAGGACTACAAAAAAGGCCCAGCAGACAGACTGTACCCATCATGCAACAGGCATTGGGCAAGGCTCATTTCCTCAATGAAGGAAGAGAACCCAAGGGGGATTCAGAGCAAATTATGCATTTAAAGTATGTCATGCTTAAAAAGTAGGGGGTTTTTTGGCTAGAAAGAGGCAGATAGAGTTTATCAGACCTCACAGTTCAGGCTTGCAGCTGAGTCATTGCTCATTTACATTAAATTCCACTAACTTGTTTAGCTAGACCTATACCAAGTTCTCAAAATATTAGTCCTGCTGCAAGTCTTAATCGCATAATTGAACTCCTTTGCTTTACCTTAAGCTCAAGTGAATTGTGGACCTGACATTTCAGCTGTCATTAGCCCTGGAAAACAGTCATCAAATGCTATTTTTTTTGCCCAACTGTATTAATCACTGAAAACTAAAGCTTGTTTTGCCTACAACAAATATATTAAGCTTGCTGCCCCTGAAAAGCTACTTAAAAAGCTTTTTAAGTTAACCAGAACACAAACCTTTTGTGCAGGATTTTTAACTAAACAAAGGTACTTTGACATATAAAATGTACCCTGCTCTATTATTTTTTGTCTTCTGTTCTGTTTCATGTAGTTACACTATTATGACCTTTGTCATTGAGTATAAAACAGATTTACCTCCTGCATATCAGGAGTAAATAGAGAAGCTTTGCTGAATGAAAGCAGATAACAATGCTAAAACCCCACAAATTATATCTCTAACTGTAAATACTCAAGAATATATTTTTTATAAGATTGCATTTTAACTGCCTTTTGTTCCTCCAGGAAGTGAAATTATCCTTTGGACAAAGACAAACATTAGTTTGAAACAAATCTACAGGAAACACTGTCCATTAAAGCCTGAAGTATTAGCTGTTACAACAAGATCAGGTCTCTTCTACCATCCCAGAAAGAAAAAAATAATTTACTTAGTAACAGTAAGTACAGATCATATCTACAACATCTGAGTATTCAATAAGACACCAGATCACTATAAGCTTATCTATCACCATAGCCATTAAAAGGTCATTGCTTGTCTTATGCTTAAGGAAAAAGACCTGTTAGAATTATTCAGTTTAAATGGAACAAAATAAATTGAGGAGACAAATCAATGTTTGCATTTAGTTCCAGTTCACCGGTTTACATAAAACCCTAGTACAAAGAAGGCAATTTAAACTGCAAGTGCTTGACCAACCTTTATCTTAAGTTATTTGCATCTATTTTTGCCCATGTCTAATATCCCTAAAAACAAGAAAAATTGTATTTAGAAGTTTAGTTCCTACCTTTGAAATAAGTTTGACTTGTCCAGATGTTCTGTTTGATCACAGAAAAGAGTAGCATCTACTTATTTTCATTACTTTTGTTATCAGGTATTAAAAATGGCAGGTATTCCAAGGCAAGGATTACATTTCCAATTTCTAAAGCTGACTGGATGAAACAATGAATAAACTGTTTTCAAAAATCCAACTTTCTTTTTTTTTTTAAGTTGAGTATTACAAAATAAACTTTTCTTTCACTTATAAAAACACTTGAATGGCCTGAATGTACCATCTACAGCTAATAAAACTCCACTTAAGCGTTTTGATCACATTGATATTCATGTTTAAGAAATATCCGTCCATCTTCTACTTATACTAGGTTAGCACAGGACAGCATATCAACACCTTTTCCACCTCTTTTCTATTAAGAAAGGAGCCCATGACTCCAAGATAGCCCCTGCAATGTATTGATGACAAACCAAAGCCATCATTTACACAGACCAACTTGTGTTCAGTACATCAGAAGATTAGCTTTAGGCATCAGCATGTTGTTTCCATTGAACAAAGTAAACTAGGAAAGAAAATCATGTAAAGTATTAAAAGTATTCAAAAAAATTCAAGTATGGGTGGAATTGAGTAAGTTTATTTAAATCCAGTCCCAGATTCTGTAATTAAGCAAAGTCTGAGGAAATCAGACTGTTTTAATTTCTCTTGCAAAGGTCAAGACTAATGAGCTTATCAATGCCAGTGAGTATATCCTGCTTTCAGCAGATACTGGCCAAGTCAAACAGCTGCTTACAAGAAACAAAGATCTATACGACTTGGACAAAGTGATTTTGAAAGACAACACATTTGCTCTTCTAAATTTCACCAGAGTTTCTATTTTTAATCACAAAAACAGGGCAGCTTAAACATGAATTGAGCAATATAGTTGTCAAAATATCTAAACAGTTGAAACTCCATTAAGTCTAAAAACGGCAATCAAAAAATGGATGAATGATTCGACGTATGGGGCAAAACGGGGAAAAAAAATGTATCACTCTTGAAAAATGCTATGAACCACCAGGAATGAGACTAACCCACACATACTAAATTTGAAGATAAGCATAAATATAAGGGAACTGCCCTGCAAAAGAGACCTGGCTTGACTGACTAAGAACAGAGAACTAATGGTCCAGTTACCTCCACTAGTACAAAAATAAATTAAGTTTTATATTTTCCAGTAGCAAAAGTAGAGAAAATCAGAGTGGCTGCAAAGAACTAGAAGCAGTCAAAAAAATCAGGAGTAACAGAATATTGATAATAAGAGGAGAATACAGGACAACTACTTATCTTTTCTATCAATTAACTAACACTGTCAAGCATTTTCATAAGTATATAAATGCACACACAATATAACTACTCTTCATACAGAGGAGTTGAAAGTTAGCCAGAATAAGAACAATTGAAGGCTTGGGTTTGAAAAAATCTGGACCATTCTGAAGGCCATAAATCTTTTGCTGAGATCAATGTTTTTAAACAAGAGACTGAAGCAATCAATATGATTGTGACCTTAAAGAGCACTATCAGTATTGCAATGGCTTCTGCGCTTCAAACTGTGAAGAAACTGTTTATATGCAGAGGGAAAGGAAGTGTAAAGTAACACTGCAAAAAATAAAGCCAGCATGATTTCAATTAGCTTGGTGTTTTTAATGAAACCAGGCTAAAATTCATTCATAGCCTTACTCAAGTTTCAGAGAGAAATACGCACTAAAAAAATGTTACCAGGCTCTCTCTCTCAAAAAAAAAAAAAAAAAAATCAACATTAAGGCCTGCAAAACCTGAAAGTCAAGGAACATTCCAGAATTATCCATTTGCTTGCTAGACACTACTCGACTGTGGAATATCTGTTAATACATCTTCTGTCCAATAACATGTCAAAAAAGGGACATTTGGTAACACAGATGAGAGAGTTATACTGGAAATTATAGGGAATCAAATTAAGAGAATTAGAGAAAAAACAGTCTAAGACTTCTAGTTCCACTGGTATTGTTGTACGTGGAAAAGCCCATGTTTACATCTTATTAAAAATTACATAATTCTCTTATCTGTGTATTTCCACTGAGAAGTTCCATTGAGAAGCTCAGACCTTAGTTTTCCTGAGTACACTGAGAGATGGAATAGAATGTTTGTCTGCATGTTTGTATGATAAACATACACAGTGAAGTGCCACTTTCAATGCTAAGCTATTCACCAGCTGGGGTTTATTTTTAAGATCTTCTACATACATGTTAAAGCAAATAGGAGATTTTAAAGTTCCTTCAAATGAATTAAGTAAGCTTTAAGCAAGATTTTTTTTGGACAAAGCTTCATATTAAGCAGACAAAAGCCATTAAGAGAGATTAATCAGCTCATTACAGCTGAGCATGCACCTATCACATTGGAAATACAAGAAACAAATTTATCTTACCTTCGGGTGCATCTGCATCACAGTCTTTAGACACAAGTGTCAAATTACTTGATTGGCCATCAATTGTCTTATTACTCTGCATTACAAATACAGAAAATTAGTACACTAGTCTATCAGCAGTGGTTTTCCATAGACAATGATAGATCAGAAACCAAATACATTTTCCAATGAATTAATTTTATAAAAGCAGCTTTAACAAATCTCTTAGAATATTCAAAAGTATTATTTTTGAACAGTACATGCAGAGTAAGATGTGAGTGGTAAAACATGAACATTTCTAAGTGTGATTTCATTTACAAAAAAATTAATAGCTTGTGTTCTTTTTGAAGACTTGTGAAAAATATACTTGAGCTCTGAAATTAAACCTTTTAACTGTGCATAAAATTAATATGAAAATCAACTGAGGTGATGAAGACACCATGGAAGTGTTAGGATTGATAATGATAATGAATACAGTTTAATCTGGTCTAAAAGACAGATGGTAGCATCCAACATACTTGGACAGCCAGAGTGGAGGAAATTATGCTTAAGTGAACTACTGAAAACCCAAAAGTACCTGCTTAAATGTCCCAAATCTTGTGAAACTGGCCCTTTCAGAGAACATTAACTCTACGTTCCACATTTTTGAACAGTCAGTGGATAATTTTAGCAGAGTCCAATATAAATCCTTTGCACTACATTGATTTCTTTATACCGTGATTCACTTTAAAGGGTCTCATACCTACTGTCCTTACTTGCACCCTCATGATTTCCTAAAGAGAAAGCCCCCTAAAGAAATCAGAAGGAGTCAGCACCTTTTCTTCAGACTGAGAAGAAGTTGCTTACTAGCAATCAGTACAAGCTGGCACTTAAAACTAAGCTCTTAATTGAGAAAGTTTATCAATATTAAGCAAATTCAGCTTTCACTTTGAACTCAGTGTCTATCCTAAAAAGCAGCAATTTGTATGTGCAGTTAATTTTGTTCCATGCACGGCCATGGAAGTCGGCAGACTGCCTTAAAAACAGATCTAAAAGGAATATGTCTTAGTCACAGGAATCAGGAAAGAAAGTAAAAATGTTTAGACAAACAACAGGGTAAGAACGGAAGACATGAAACTTCACTGTACATTTAGCAGTTGTCCATCTCCAGAATGTATTCCAGCTGACTGTCACTATTCCAGTTTACACTGCTCAGCCATAGCAAGTGCTTCTTTCAAAAGAACAGTATCATACCTTCCATGGTGCACACAAAAAGCATGAAAAAAATCACACCATGGCCATTTCAAAGTTTTGTATTCCTTATCTTCATTCACTTTAACATATTAAAAGGATTTTTAAATATAACAATAGCTAGACCTATGGGCTTTCTTTGACTACATCTGTGCTTTTTTCCAGGTCTTATATCACTGTTCTCCATGAACAATCCTGTAATTTAGGCTATTTTTAGTACCAGTATTGCCAGAGTAAAACTTTAGTGTTCTGTTATCCCATCTACTCCAGGGGTGAAAGCAGGATGCATCAAGGCCAAGCATGAGACAAAACCACGTACAGTAACTCAGTGTGTGTGCTTCAAGAGCTGACACATTTTGGACACTTCAGAAAATAGCAAGCCGGTTACACCTACATAATTAGTTTCTACTTATGGTCAGGATCAAGAACTTGAAAATATCTCTTTCCACACTTAGCCATCTAAGGGATGATACTTCTGGATTCCTGCTGCTGACAATGGAGTCACTCTGGGTCCTGCAATTTAGCTCCATTCCTCCAAGTTATCTATGTGATGACTGAAGAAAGAAAGTGATCGCTGCTCTTCTGGTTCTCAACCAGAGAAAAGTATCAGTGTTGCTTATGGCAAATACTGGCTATCTAATTCCTCCTGTCTGGTCAATCAAGTCTTAAAGGTCCACTGGGTACAAACAACAGCAAGCAGTGCTCTTTCTTTCAGGCAAAGGCAAAATAACCCTGGACCTTATTGAACAGAAACAGCAATTATACCTCAAGTATGGGCAAAGTTATGCTTTTGCTAGAAAGCTGAGAAGGTGGCCTGGATGAGGGAACAACGCTTTCTTTGTGAAAGGTTATGAAAAGCCTCATCGCTGATTAACAGATACTACAAATTGCCTCAAGAGGTGAAACCAAGCTATCCTTGGTGTCTGAAGAGCTATGAAAATTGAAAAAATCCCTACAGAGGGATTCGGTTGGTAAGGGCACTATATCCAAAAGAAATTTTCAAAAGTTTCCTACAGACACCACAGCTGAAGACACTTTTGATGAATTGGGGTCACATGCTTCGAACACACCAGTGGTCAGAGTTAATAAAGCAAGTAGCCCAGGTCTAGTTAATGTTAATTGCCTCACAAAAGCTCCACTTTTATATACATATTCAGTTAAAAGGAAAAGTCACCAGCACTTCCAAATTAAAAGCTCTTGCCAAGAGCTTTTGGACTCCAAAGGCAGCAGTTCAAGATTCAAACAGGAATCTAACCTGCTTCATGCATTACCACAGACTGTGACTTCAATTTAGTTTGACACATCACTAGATTTGGAATTAGTGCAGAACAAACGGGGAAGTACTCATTTTACACAGCCTGTGAGCCACCAGACTTTCATACACCTGTTTATCAGTCCACCCATCCACTAAGCTTTCTTGAAATAATGCTCATTTATTGCTTGGTTCTTACAGAGTGTTGGTTACCAGTGGTGTTACTTTAAGGGATGAAATCAACTGTAGTGTGAGAGCACAATAAAAACCTGGACTGCCAAAGTGAATGGGTGTACAGGGTTCTCATCATCAGGAAGCTTGCCATGTCTCGTTAACTTGCCCTGCTCCTGGGTATGTTCCTGGACACTCCTAAATCCATAATCACCAATTCATAACTCTTAAGAACCTCTTCATTGCTACGTCCACAGAAAAATATCTTGCTTGTCTTCATTCCCAGACTCCATCTCTCCTCATTTCAAAATATCAAAATTTAACATCCAGTTATCAGGGTAGGCAGACACAGAAAATGTTTCTGGTACTCTTCTGAAAGATTCTTGAGAGGATGCTCTCAGAAAATCTTGTATCTACTTGGTATGCCAGAGAAGCCCAGATGTAGTTTACCAGTATACTCTTTATGCCTCATGCTATTTTAACAATAAAACCAGTTTCTATTCAAGTTAGATTATGCACTTTAAACACAGCTCTTTGAAATGAGACATAGCAAGCTGAATACTCAGAATGGCTATCTTGACCGGAACATTTTTTAATCCTTTAAACAAAGTTACAGCTCTATTCAACCATTCCAGCTAATCCCTCTTGCAGTGCTGACCAGGATTATATTTCAATAGCTGCAAGAATGACAAGAGCCTTCCTACTGCTGTTCTCTATTCTCTTGCCCCTTTCTTGTTAGAAATTATGTATTTATCTTCAGATACTATTTGTCATAAACAGCTAACGCAGGCATTTGTTAAGTCTCAATCCTTCTGCCTCCCTCAATTTACACACACTTTATTTTATTAATAAAGCAAAACCAAACTGCTAGCTGCAGCCTTTATTATTTGTTTCTCTCTTCAGATCTTCCATGTTACCTACAAGCTTTATCACAAAGGATTCCCTTCTCAGGTCACTGCAAGGCTTAAAGTCTAGTTCAGTAGGACCCTTCATGGAATTGTTCTTCCTACTCTTACACCCACA
Organism: Monarcha castaneiventris obscurior; assembly: GCA_026261815.1. Classification (NCBI taxonomy): domain Eukaryota; kingdom Metazoa; phylum Chordata; class Aves; order Passeriformes; family Monarchidae; genus Monarcha; species Monarcha castaneiventris. Next base: position 8,958,473 of record JAMPIT010000624.1, on the reverse strand, counting down.
TTGGGTCTGCACTGTAACTGGAGGCATACAATCATTCTGCAACATAAAAAAACTAAACTGCCTTTTGCAGGGACTTGAGCTCCTAACTAATTCAGATACAGCTATATGACATTCTAGGCTACATAAGCAATAAGCAATCATGCCAGGAGTTCTATGTAAATGCACCTAAACTGACTTTCATCTTAGTTTCATGCTGCCACTACCCTAATTCTGACAAGTTGAGCCAATTTATAGACACCTAAGCATGTTTATTTTGTATTAGTTTTATTTAGCATAAAATCTAATAAAATGCTAAATACCAAATATTCAAATCCCCTACACTGATTCCATTACTGTGCTTGGATTGGTATCAGGATGATCAATTTCCCGCTACCAGACAATTCAGATGTAAAGACAGCAGAAAAGTTGCATTTATTGAAACCTCCACTTCTTGCAGTGACAATCCTACCACATCAATGCAACACATTTAAGTTGATCAAGTTCCTCTTCTCTAGTGCATTTAACACTACTCCAATTTCAAATTCTCCTTGTAATCCTTTAGCCCCGAGTATTCTGTATCCACTGTCTAAACTGAAAGAATTGATAGTAATAAGTTCCAACATTTAATAAATAGCTGCAGCTGAAGGAAGTCAGCAGGTGTTTGGTTTGGGTTCTTTTTGTATAGCAGGGTGTGTTCTCCTCCCACAGGAACATCCTCCTGAAGAACTAACAGATATTCCAAAAACTCCAAGCAGCATCCCATCACTTCAATCTCATTTAAATCCCTTCTTTCAACCATTCCAGCTCAACTGTTTTGTCTTTGTGAAAATTAAAGATCAAACAGCACACCAAGGGATTTAGACTTCACTGTGCCTGAATAAGCAACCAGTTCACGCCCTGGTTAGTTGTCTACATTTGCAAGATCAGATCTAACAAAGTCTACCCCTGTAAGATACCAGACCTTAACAAACAGCTATCCATGAAACCTCTCAAGATGCTTATGATATGTAACTTTGAACTCCCCCATAAATATGCAGGCTGCCACTCAAACTAAGATGAAATACAATAATTTAATTCTTCAGGTACAGAAGATGAAAGACTTAAAAAAACAAAACCTTGAAGTACACAAAAGTGCAGTAACAAAAGCAGAGACTAAATTTTAACTGCTTAATTCTGTCCAAGATTTTACAGTGCAAGAACTGCATGGAGTTTCATGAAGTTGGACAGTCCAAAGTGCCTGAGGTATGATTAATCAGCACACACTTGGCTCCACTCAGATTATTATTTTCTACTGTACCATGTTATCTTTGTCATTCCTCATGAATATGCACATAAAAATGATCAACTGTGGAACAGTATTGATTTCATTCCATACACAGCCTTACACATTAAAAATAATCCTCACTGCAGTCACTTAGCAACCTAAGCAGACCAGTACAAAATCTAGCGGAAGCTAACAACTGTCTAATCAGGAGTAAAACAAAACTCAGTTTCACACAGTCTTGAGATGATCTAGGAATTAAGTTGTGTAATATATAGTACAATCAGTTTCTGGCTTGTGTATCACCAAAATATCTATTAGTATTTAAAAAAGCTGGCTACTGAAGTCTCTTCAAAAACTGAAAATGTGCCTGACTTCAGAAGTTTCTGTAAACAGTACATTTGTGATGCAGAAGATAAAATTTAAACACAAAAAAAATACATCTCACCTGTACCAGGTATTTTTGGCTTCCATACATTACATATTGTGGGGCAAGACTGTAAATCATGTAACTTGTATGAAGAACTATCAACAGAAGTATCATACAGAGAAACAAGAGTGCTTGAGGTCGAGTTTTTCCTCGTCTGATTTTATAAAGCTAAAATCAGAAAAACAAATATTAACACAATGAAATATCCCTTTTTTTCTGAAGGCATTTAAAAACCTCTTTAATTCAAATAAGTTTTAATTCTACTGCCAGAAGTAGGAGGTTGCTAAAATTATCCTCTGGCAACTTAATTCCAGTGACTCAAAGCAGGTTTTCAGATGTATTTACCTAAATTTCAAAGCACAGCTACTTAACCAAATTAAGTGCTATTTGTATTAATAGCCCAAAACATTTATACATTAGCATTTAGTGGCAAGATTTAAATTGCCTGTCACCTATAACAAACTGTGCATTGGTTTATCAAAGAATATTGTGTCCTTTGGTCAAAGTGGGGTGTCAGCTATCATTATACCCCCAATCAGATCTAGAAACATAGGATGGAGTTATGAGAGCATTCCCAGGCTCTGAGGAAATTGGCACACCACACGGTGACATCTTGTCCATTTAACACTGCAGGGAGCACCATAATCCCTCCTTGTCCTGCAGACACCGCTCCCCTCTAATTCCCAGGGGCTCAACCTGAGTACCATGTCAGGGTAAAGAAGCTGGCAGCTGAGGGGGAAATGACAGCACCAAAACCAACAACTAATCCCACAACTCATTGCAAAGACTGATGGTCACTGTTCACAATTCTGGAGTGTCACCACATGAAAAGGTGGCAATTTTAAAGGGGAAGTAGACACATTACCAGGGAAATATTTAACCAAGTATCAGAGGCATGAATGTCATGCTATTGGATACAAAGCTGCTTGTTCAAATACAGTAATATATTATTTGTGTAATATTTAGATAGCCCTATCACCACTGCACTGATTTCTCTCTTATGAAGCTAAATATGCTTGTCACACACATGGCAATTCAAGAACCTCTGACCGCATGTCACATTATTGATTTTGACCATAAAGTTGACCAATACTTCAAATATATCAATCATATGGCTTTAACTTAGAGAAGTCAGAAGCCAAAGTGACACTGATTAAACACTTGAAGGAGTCAGCTGACTCTAATGCTCAAATTAAAATATCAGTTCTGCTCTGTTAACTTGGCAAAATGAAACACCTTCCAAAAGCAGTGCAAATTGTACAACAGGCTTTTAATGCTCATTAGGCATACAGACAATGCTACTGGCAACATCCCATATTTATGAAACAATACAAAATTATTAAATATATTCAAGAGCACATATTCATTAAATAGCTGAGCATTAGAAACTAAAGTCTTAAGTTATATTTACCCTTATCCAGAAGAACCATATACCCATATTTCGAATCCCTGCCATTGAAGTGAAGATAAAGTACATAACAATGGTTGTGATAAGAATATAATCAAGTGGAAAAACCTAAAACAAGAACACAAGCAGTTAAAAAGACAAGGAAAAAAAGCTCTTCTCCCACTTAAAACTAAGTAAGTAGCTTCTACCTCTATAGCTTGTGTCTGAGGTAGTCAGAGTCCTATTTAAAAGTTTTACAAAGCTGGCTCCAAACATAGCTAACATAGCTTGCTGCTAATAGAGCTTAGACAATTAGTTTGGGAAAGCACTAAGCATTTTTATCCATTTAAGACATGCCTTTATTTTGCAGTGTTATACATTTTTAGACCAAAAAATACTTTATTTTAAACATGCCCACAGAATGACAAGTCCACAGTGGCAACAATTACTTTAGGACTACATCTTTGTGACTATTTTTCTGATCATATTTGCATACAAAACTTGATTTTTATATTTACATTAATAAAAGCTGGTGATAATACTACTGCTGAACACTTTTTTTCTCAGTAAACTACAAGCTTAGATGTTCAATAGCTTTAAAAGCCATGGGGAAGCAATGCACTGTGCTGACCCATTATACCAAGAATATAGGGGAACTCAACTGGAGGGGAATAAAGCACCAGCTTAATATTAAGGCTTTTCTTTTTCTCAGTTTACTCATTACAAATTTGTATGTGGACTTGATGCCTTCCAACTCTACTGAAGTTAACTGATGTTTGTTTTTACGCTGGGTTTGCTTCCAAGACTAATGCCTGACTATAACATAAATAACTGCCCAGTGTAGTGTATTTCTCAATGTGCAATATATTAAAAAGTGAAAAATCATATTTACTTCACTGAAAAGAGCTAAGCTATCCAGTACACCAACTAGAATGAATGTAGCACATGGGACAAAGTTGCTTTTAATCTGTGAATAGTAACTACAAGTGCTGTCCTCTGTTGTCACTATATTCTCATCACACCAAAATCAGTTTCAAGCACCACCTTCCTTGCCCAAGCTAGCTTTCATCCTCCCAGGATTTTCACATCAGTAACTAATAACTAAAAATTAGTAAGGAAGTTGTCTTGGTTTACTGAACATACATTTAGACAATGTTGTTTTAATTGACTACTTCAGGAGAAGTTTAACAGAAAACAGAAGAGCATCCTTATGTATGTATATCACCACTTCTTTACTTACTCTTTGAAGAACTGGTAACAGCATATTTAGTGGATTGGTCAGATTAGTTCCCAGAATTATAAATCCTGAGTCGAAGCCAGCCGAATGCAGAGCTTTGTCCAAACTGCAGTAATTAGAAAAACTGGATAAGTACTGTGGTTCTCCCAGAGCCTTGTCTTTACTTTAATTTAAAAGGGCAGCTCAAAAGAAAAAAAGCCAAACTGAACTAATCCCAGAGAGTGACAGCTCTCTAACATCCGTACGGACACATGCTTTGCTTTACCACACTCACTGCACTTGTTCTGTGAAAGATATATTGATTTCTGCATCTCCTCAGCATTTTTGCTTTTCCCTAGTTTGGATCATAAAGCTTATTTTCCCAGTCTGAAAGATTAAAGACACCAACATTTGAGACCTCTAGTTAGTGTCAATCCGCATTGAAATCCACCAGATTTGCAGTCAGCTATGTTGCTTTTGACACCATAAAACCATTCCAATGTAATACACATCAAAATGGATTAAACATGTCATTTACTGCAAGAATTTAAGCACACCTTACCCAGTCAAGGAAGTACCTACATGCATTAAGATTCATTCAAGCCATCAGAATACTTCTGTAATCTGAATTAAACTTCCTGAACATATATGCTTAATTTCTCAGCTGAATCAGAACTGCTTTCAGCCTGAAACATGTTTTTTCTTCAGTTTGTTTTGGCACATTTTCCTCCATTTCAATATATACCATCATAATGAGAAGTGCAGCTCTATTGACAGAAATGTAACATAGAAAAGAGGGAGCTGACTCCTGAGGCAAACCACACCAATTTTTATGTTAGAGCAGAAACTAGGTAGTTTAAATGGTCAAGGAAAATGCTGAAATGTACTTACTTTGACAAGAAGAGAGAGACAGTGAAGAGCAATGCCACGATGATGAAGAATACTCCCCACACAATCTACAAGTAAAAATTTAAAACAATTTAACTGAAAGTATTTGCAGTTGATGCAAGAAGCGAAGACTTGCCTTGGTTCCAACAACAAACTAATGATCAGGGAACAATTCAGAGCTTAAATGCATTTGAAACAGTAACTTTTTGGTAAATACCTGAGAGAAGTGCTCACAAAACTTTTACTCTGTTAAACATAGTTTGTTAAGTACATCACATGCTCTAGCGTAATACACAGATCTACACCCAAGTCAAAAGTGACTAAGAAAAGAGATGACATTACACTAAATGAACCTAGCATTTAACAGAATGCACAACCTGTATTCACTATATTATGTGGAAAACCTTAACTATGCACATGCATTTAGGTTTAAATAAAGAAATTAGAGATTGGTGCCTTGACCACCACACCTGCATGCTCACCTTCCAACAGGAGGAAACCTGTGCACAGCTTACAAGGAACATCTCACCCTTCCTGAGTAAGAGCTCCCTTCTGTAACACTATTCTGAAATGCACAATGACCAAGTCACTTGCGAGTGATGCAAAACTCAACCAAGCCCAAATTCCAGGTCTTCATTAAAAGACAGGAGTGTGTTTGTACTATGCCTACCAAATACAGCACTCGAGCCAGGAATTGATTACCCAAGCTGTCTCAACCAGAGCACATCTTTCTGTTTTTCCTGGGTTAGCAGCTAGATCAGGAAACTATTCGCCATCCTTCTGACAGATTTTCTCCCTCACAATCTTTTCTCTGGGGAGTTTAGGGGATGACACATAGAAGTGAGCCCAGATAGCAAATCCAGTTAAGTTCCAACAGTTTCAATGTATTTTCCTAGAAACCCTGGTCATGGAATACAATCAGATAAGCACGCTGAACTTCCCAAAACAACGTTTTCAGATTGCTAGACCTGAGATTTAGAGTCATTTCAGAATTCTATATGCAGGAACACAATGCATGGCCTTCCACATGAATGAGGGAGTTTCACAGTTTGTTTTATTAGCCTCAAAACTTGGCACATAGCCACTATGAAAAGGTTAAGAACTTTATTACAGCTGCTCATTAAAGACACTCAAGAGTTACAATGCTATTATTGTTCACTAAAATCTGAACATAAACATCCATATGCAAACTCAAACACAATATTAGAACATCACTTATAAAACAACTCAAATTAGGTAGCTCTTATTAGATATAGATTTAGAAACCAATATCAAGGTAGGCATTAAGTTTTGCATTTCCACATAACTAAATGTACTAAGATTTTTGCCTCTTCACAGCAAACTCCCACTAGGTATTAGCTGTATAGGAAATAGATTTTCAAAACTTGATGCCAAGAATCTGAATCTTGTATTACTTCACTACCGTCTGCCAGCTATAGCCACTAGACAGGTATTTGTATCTCCTCTGGAATACACCTGTCTTCTGAAGTGACATCTAACATTTAGAAATAGATCAATGGCTGAAATACCACTCCTTTCCCCATTTTACCCTGTACTCCAGCCCCATTAAACACAAGATTGAAAAGGCTAATATTAAAGACTTTAAAAATCTTCATCCCATATGTCCACAGTATTATTAAGACTACTGAACCATAAATTATTTGCAATTAATATCAATCTGTGCTTACGTGATTCCAAAGAATCAGCTGACTTAAGCCTTTTCCAGAAGGGATCCTTGTATTCTGTCATAGATTTTCCTCATACTTAACTGACAGCAGATCAAACAACACCATATTTCTAGCCTACAAACCAACACTCACACTAACAGTCAAACTTGCAACTTACGGAGTCAATCTAAGGATTATCAAGTCGACAAATTAAATGCATGCCTCCAGTTGAGTACCATTTAGTATCTGTTAGGTAAAGAGTAAGTACTGCCTATTCCTTGCCCACCACACAAAGCCTAAGATAGGCTAAAAAACCACTACAGCAGGAACTATATACTCAGTTGCCTTTTACTTGCCACCTATTTCAAAAGACAAATACACTATCTCATTGGGAAAACACAGTACTACTATTTACTAGCTTTAAACCAACCAGAGTATCTTTAAATATTCTAGATACATTTCATTATGAAAGTTTACAAAATAATTTTGCTTTGCATCATAAATGACTTCAAGCTCTTGAAAACATGAGTGCATGTTTAACTTGAGAGTTCTAAACAGGACTATTTATTAACTGATGCTGAAAAGCTTTAGTACTAGAACAGGTAAAAACAAAAAGCCTGGGTTTCAGCCAAACACACAGAGGAATTTAATAAGGTCATTTTTATGAAAGGAATTTTTGAACTATATTAAGAGAAGTCTAACTTCTAATGCAAGACAAACTTACTTCCTCCTCCCCAGTCCTTTTGAAAGCAGGACCTCAAAACAACCATACTTCAAGCTGTGTTACCTCCTCTCCTACAATCAGTTTGAACTGCTCCCCTACTAGGCCATTTCCTGATACCCATCAGCTACAAAAGACCCCATACCTACCGTACTCAACCATTTGCTATAAAGCAGGTTTCAGAGCTGCTGCCTTGCACTTACGTCACTGATCACCTCCAAGTGTCTGCTTGGGTCCTCTAGTCTACAATCTGTTGTACAAACTAATATGCACACTGTTAACTATCAACAGAAGAGTGAATCATGTTTTCATGCAATACTCAAAGTATTACAAAAATAATGAGTTGAAGCAATACCTACTAATACAACTTACACTGACACCTGAAATTAATTCCTTGAGCATCTTAATAGAAAGCCTCCATTCCAGCGAGCAATAACACAGCTAAAGCAGAAGACAGTAACAACTAGCTTACTTAAAGCTTTGTTTTACATTTGAAGGTGTGGGATTAAAAGACATGGCTATGCAAAAAAACCCTCCAAAAATATCAATATGGGCATTTCTCAAACAAGGAAGCATGCTACTTCTAGGTCAAATACAATTCAACTTGCTATTATCAGTTTAATATATCAGATAAAAAAATTGAGGTATAATTTAGAATTATCAATTAGTGTATTTTTGCATTGCTACTGCACATGAATAAGTCACAAGCTAATAAGTCTTTTCTGACATTTTTCATGTTCTGCTTACGTCATTTGTCTTGGCACCTCCCTGCAAGTTTCTAAACATTCCCTTAACCCCTGCATCACTCTTGAGTTATTCAGAGAGCTCTCTGCCTCCTATCCCTGCTCCCAGATCAGTCAAGCTAAGCTATGTCACCTATGGATAATTCCGAAATTTTACTAAGATAATGTGGAATTTCAGACTTAATTTACTCTGAACAGGAACAACCCACAAACAGTTGGTACTTGTTTAAAAAGCCTCCAAAATTACTTTCAAAAACTGTTAATATTCACCCTGCAGACAAACACCAAGCTCAGAAAAAGAGGTGCTGCTCCAGGGAATGAAGCAGACATTTCTACCCCAGCCTGTTAAGAGGACTGTGCTGGAGCAGATAACCACACGTAGCCCATGGAGAATCCTGCATCAGAACAAGTGGATATTTTCTAAAGGAAGCTGCAGCCTGTAGAGATCCCACATGTGGAAGCAGGTGCTTCTGACAGGAACTTCAGCTTATGGAGTCCACTCTCACTGGAACAGAAATGAAACGTGAAGAGAAGGCAACAGCAGAGTAGAGGTGTTATGGACTGATGGAAACTATTCCCCTCTGTGCCACTCCAGAGTCAGGACAAAAGGAGTTGAGCCTTGGAAACAGTGGGGATCTCTGCTCACGCAGATCTCAAAACAGAGCACTTGATTTCCATATATTACCTTAGGCATCCCCAGTTTGTTCACAACTGCTGTAAAGTACACCATTAAAACACAGATGCAATACTCCCAATTTACCACTGTTGAGCAGACTTCCATGTTTCATATCCTATAGTCCCGTTCACATATTGAACAAACATAGCTATGTGCTCTGGAGTTTGTTTTCCCTAAAAAATTTAAAAAAAAAACCCATGTACATTTCTCTTGTTGCTGAGAGTATCAGACAAAAGTGTAAGAAACCATAAAAAAGGAGAAGCAAGACATGTTACATTTTGTAGACAGAAATTAGACTAATTCAACATTATTCAACAACCCCATTTTGGCCAATAGTTAATTCACTGGGATCTTGAGATGTGTAGCTTTTGACTGCATTGCAAAACTAACAGCTTCATCTGTTGATGAGTTTGAGTTAGCTTTGCATAAAAAAATCATCAAATAAAACTTACTACTTAAAGAAAAAAGTTGTCTTTGTTTAACAACAAATCACATGCTAATAGATCCTTAGCAGTAATAAAACAATTAAAGCAAGAACACTTGAGGACACTATACAAAGATAATATGATTACAGAAGTCTGAATGCAGACACTAAACTAACATTGTAAAAGACCTTGAAGATTAAGTACAATTCCTGAGCATGTTATTCTGTTCTGTTAGTCCCAGGAAGAGCCTGCAGCTCCCATAAACTGACCATCCCAAATACAAAGCAGAAAGGGATTCTCTATCTAGTACTTGCTTCACAAGAAATGGAATTTCTCTTGAAGTCTGAGAAGCAGTGGACTGTTCAAATATGTGGATATTTGAACAGTAATATCCAAAATGAAGGCACTGAAGGCAAAAACATAAACCAGTAAGTAAAGCTCCAAGATACTTTCTACACTTCTACATCGAACAGAAGTATTATATATGGATATTGAACAGATTTTCACCTTTTCTTAAAGCCCAATTGAACAACTGAAAAGTTATATAATTGCAAAGACATCCCAAATGTTCTTAAAACAACAGTAAAAGAGTTCTGCAAGAGTTAAGATGTAATTAAGTGATAGACATTACCACCTTCACAGGACAGCTCTAGTCAAAGCAAACAAGTTCTCTGGCATGCTTCACAGCACAACCATAGTCTAAGTACAAATCTTTCAGGAAAAATTATCCACCTGCAACTCTGCTTTAGTCTGTGATTCATGAGTCAACAATTCACACTGACTGTCACAGTTACTGAGAGAATACAAAGCTTTCAAACCACAAAAAACAAAGAGACACTGGAATAGCACCCTGACTGTAGGTGATAAGCTGTAACTAACTAATGATATTGCATGCTTTCCTGTGAGAACACAATGAACTGCTAAAGTCCCAGAGACAAAATATATGGCCAATATATTTCTCGAATTTGAGCTTTATGTGAAAAGTTACAGAAACTACACAACTGTATTAAATATTTTTTTAAATCACAAGGAAGCCTCCAAGCTGTTAACATGAGTAGTTTGGGATATTTTCCTTTCAATGAAAGAGCTAATTTTATATTTGTAATGCATCACAGCAAGATAACTCCACTAATAATTCCACACAAAGCTTTTGTTCAGCCGCAATTTTAGCCCATAGCCTTCAGCACTCAGCATTAACAGCAGCAATAACACAAGAAATTGTTTACAACCCACCCCCCTCTGCCCAGCTTTCCCTGCAGTAATGCTGAAATTTCTTCCTACACCTAGTTGGCAAGAAATACTTTATATGGCAATACTGTTCATAAAAGTACTAGTTTTCACAACCAGATATCTACTGAAAATCAAAGTCCTAACATCAAAGAGACCAAGATAAAAGCTTTGCCCCAGTAACCATCTCCCTTGCACTGGTTAAGTATCATGACATTAAGTTCTATTCAGCTAACTTACTATTTATCAAGTAGTTCCTTGGCAAGATGCTTGTTCTAAATGCATATATTATCAAAGTATGCCTCACTTCTGCTGGATACATGTAATTTAGATTAACCTAAGCTAACTGACAGCTATAGAATTCTTCCTTCTCTTCTCATTTTCATATGTTTGATAAAAAAAGTAAGATATTCAGATTTTCTATGGCAGTAGCATGAAAGTACATCAGCCAAGATTTGTTCATTTTTAATCTTAATCAGAGTTGAGGCAAAGTAAAAGGTTTTCCAACAGTTCAGAGTTCACTATAGGGCTATAATTGTGTAGTAAATTTTTTTAAAAAGCAGTTGATATTCAGGGTGGCAATTGATAAACTTGACCTGTGATTTATGTAGGGAAAAAGGAATTTGGAAGTTATTTCAATTTAAGTATCAAAAAGTGAGAAGTTTTACCTTTAGAGGTCGAAGAGCTTCACAGAACTTTGTCCACCAGCTTTTCTCAATAGACTCCAGATGCCTCTCCCTCCTTCGAAGTGTCCTTAATCTCTCCTCTAGTTGTTGTAAAGTCCGTCTGTCCCTTGATGACAGAGGACGACCATCTCTGCACTGGTTACAAAAAGAGTGCAAAAGATCAAGAGTCACCAAATCAAGAAAATAGACTTGACAGCTACTTAAATTATTTACAACAACTCTAAAGAATTTGTAGTATATAAGTCATGCATATCTAATTTCTATGAATATCAAGAGGAGGAAGCACATAAGTCACAAGCTGCAACAAGAGGAATTCCTATTAGGTGGCAGAAACCACTTTTCACAAAGAAAATGTTCAAAAATTTTAACAGGATGGATAGTCTCCACGGCTAAAAATGCTTTAAAAGCACAGCCATGATCTGAATAATCTGATCTAACCTGAAAGCGGTCCATACTTTGTGTGGAGGGTTGAACACTGTGATTTTTCAGGTCACTTCCCATTAAATTCCATTATTAAGCCTACACATCCAGCTTGGCACTTATTTTCTTTCCAGCATCCCACTGGATACTCAGCTATGTTTCTTGAGCAAGAAACATAGGTCAAATAAGAGGTAGCATGACCCCAAGAATTAGGGGAATGTACCAGATTGTTTGTTGATTATCATGTTTCAGAATGTATTTTAATTTTGAGCCTTTAAACACTGAGCAGGAACCATTACACTCTGCTGTAAAGTGAGTAGCACATCCTTTCATCTCCGTTATTTGCTATAAGCAAAGGCAACAAAATGGGCATTAGGTAGCTGAACCAAAGTTGTCTCTAACATTGATGCTAATGTATTACAAACTCATACTTGGATTAAAAAAAGATTCTTTTATAGTAGAAAATGCAATAAAACGATATTTTGAAGTTTTGAAATTCCATATTAATTTTCTCTTATTTCAAAAGATCCTTCCTGCAAATAATATAACGCTTTATACCAGTGAAGTTAAAAAAATTAAATAAATTTGTCAAAAAGACTAAGACCACATTATAGGCATAGAGCACACTTAAACTGGAGATCACAATGTACTTTTAATAGGAACACATGTACTATACCCTGTATAGCACCTCTGTGACTTAAAAAGGACTTTCTGACTACAGTTCAAGCTCCCAATCTGCAAGTTCAAGCTGCAGTTATTTAAGATTAATGAAATAAACCTACCAGATATACCAATAGTACAAGAACATACTACATATTGAACCTCAGTAGCATACCTTCATACTTCTAGTTTTTACTGTATAGTACTCTCAGTAACACTCACTTTCTTCACAACTTAATGAACACACAACTGAAGAACTAAGATTTCCATTACAGAATGAGGCAGAATCCTGACCATAACCCATAAACAAAAAAAAAAATAGTTTACACTAAAGGTCATATTACAATATAGACATAAATTAAGAACTTTCTACTTTTTCATCCTATTGTTTAGCCAGACTGAACAACAAGACCAGTTGCATGCAAATTCTCATAATCCAACCAAGTATTCTGTAGTAAGTAATGATCCATTTGTCTCAGATTTCTCAATTTTCTCATATTGATTTCAATAAGGGATGCTTTTGTTGTAGTACTTTGTGCAAAACCTAAACACGACAATTTAAACAGACCACTTTCTAGATTTCTTTATTCAACTAAATATCTACAACACTGAGGGTGCCCACACCATGTAGATGTAAGCCAGGTATTCAAGGGAAGACTGCTGGAACTGCTTCAGCATCTGAGGTCTACTATCACAACGCACACAACAGCACAGATGGACTGCCAGGATGGAAGTAAGGCACATCGACAGCACTTTTCCCAATCAACACTGTGAAAACACTGGTCAAACCATTATCTGAAATGGGTTGAAAAAAGAGGTGGGAGATTTTCCCCTATGATCTTGTATGTAAAGAAATCTTACCCTCCCTGGGCTTGCACTCAGAGGTTGTTAAAAGTGTATTGCTTACACAAGGTACAGCACTTCCATTAGCTGTAAAGCCACCATGGGTTTACAAACTGTGTTAGCATCTGAGGGATATTTAGGACTCAGAACAGCTTTCCATATGTATTCTTTTCATAAAGAAATTTGTAACAGCAAGGTGCATTAACTGGGAAGCAACAATATCTGGAGCTGTTATTTATTTCATAAAGATAATAGTTTGATGAATCTAAATCATGACAGCTCTGTGTGGCAAGTATCCAGTGTTAACTACACTGCATTGAGTAAGTCAACAAACTGGATGCCATTTCTGGTGGCAGACTAAGTGAGGTTAGTATCTACAAAGCATCTCTTCCATTCAAGCAGGTCTGGAGAAGTTTGAGTTTTATTTGTTAACACTTATTAGCTAGACAGAAACAACTACGGCTGCAGGACTGACAAAGAATGTAATCGCCACTACACAAGTGACCATGTGCTTCAGAGTAACTCAAATAACTGCAAGGTATTCATTTCTGACTTGCTATTCTTCCTGGAACAAAGACTCTACAGCATGACCATAAACTAGTAAGCAAGGAAAAAACAAATCATTAAGAAAGTGAGAACAGTGAAGACCTTACCTTTGATTTAATCCTCAATAAATGTTGCTCCACTTCTTCAATATCTTCAGTGTTCTCTAAACGTTCATAAGATGCACTGGTAGTTCCCTTAATCAAGTTTAGAGGCAAAGCTGACATACCATAAGCCTAAAAGAAAAAGGAAACATACATACTCAAATTTTCTGCCATATATTTTCATCTGATAGGGCTGCTCTATGTTGTAGCTATCAGGTATCACTACTGGTTTCACTGGTTTTTTTGCCCCATCTGCATTCCCTTACTAAGGCAACCAATTCCTTTCCCCTTTTGAGCACAGCATAACAAATATGCTTTGCAAATTCCAGCATCCCACATCATTCCAGTGGTACTTAAGTGTCTCATGATCACTCAGATGTGTTAAGACTTCATACAAGCATAGTACACTGATGATTTATCAAACTAGTCCTTGTTTTTTGTAAACCACATAGCTTCCACAAACCTTAACTTTCCCACTTCAGATCAAAATCAACATTTTGTGCAATACAGAAATTTCTAGAAATTGAACATGAATAGTTTTAGAAGCAAAGTATACACAGTTTCTTTGCAGCCAGTAGTCTTTAAGTTGCGTTTAAAATAAAATTGGGTTGAAAGTACCCAATTTACCAAAACCAAAATTCTGCAGTAAAAAGGCAGCAAAAGTTATGTGAACACCTGAACTCAGTTACATTCCAAGACTGCTTAGATACCCATTCACATTCAAAAGTTCTGTCGGAATTTATTCCACATTATAAATTCTATATCATTCAAAGTGTTTTGCCAGCTCCTACATCAACAGTACACCCTGATTTTTCCAACACAAGGTCTGTAAGCTTTCCACTAACATAAAAAGAAACATATTTGAGGCAAGGTAAACAAGAAGAAAATGGCACTATTTCCCCTCGGTTACCCTATGATTCTTATGGATCAAGGCCAATCAGAAGCTCCTCCAAGCATAGAGATATTAGTCACAAGCTTGTATTTTGTTTATTGTAGATGATATGTTATTCTGGTGCAGAGCTCAGCAGAAAGGTTCTTTTCTCTCTCAGCAATTAACATACACAGTTTTACTGGAGTCTTTGATATCTGAACACTTGATAACTTCAGAGAATTGTTTAGGTTGAAAAAGACCTCCAAGATTATCCAGTTCAATCAGTAGCCTAACACTGCAAAGTCCACCACTAAACCATGTCCCTAAGTGCCATGTCCACAAGACTTTTAAATACTTCCAGAAAGTCTGAAGATTAGTTTTCTTTATTTTCACAGAAATACCACTCCCTCCTTCAAGCACAGCTTTACATTTCCTACCGAGAATAGATTTAACACAAATGCTAGTGTGTTAAAAATGTCACCATACATGCTGCTGTTGTATCATGAGTTTTCTGTACGCAAGACATGATTTGACCTGCTTAGAAACCGACTCTGACATACTAAATTCTCATGCACTGAACCCAGAGCAAGACACTGTCCATTTTTTTATTGTATTTTTGAATATGGCATAACTTAGGCTAGACTTGACAACTGTCCATAAATGTGTGTCAGCTCTCCCTTTATACTATCTCCTTTGAGAGCATTAAGCTGCTTTGCCACCTACATGAGACTGCAGATATTGTCTACCTGGACTTCAGCATAGCCTTCAACATCGTATCCCATGGCATTCTCTTGGAAAAGCCAGCAGCCCACAGCTTGGACAGGTGCCCTCTTTGCTGGATTAAGAACTGGCTGGATGACTGGGCACAGAGAGTGGTGCTGCATCCAGTTGGCAGCCAGTCACCAGCCAGGTAACAGTGCTGGGCCCAGTCCTGTTTAATGTCTTTATTGATGATCTGGGTGAGGGGATTGAGCCTACCATTAGCTGGGCCCAGTCCTGTTTAATGTCTTTATTGATGATCTGGGTGAGGGGATTGAGCCTACCATTAGCTGGGCCCAGTCCTGTTTAATGTCTTTATTGATGATCTGGGTGAGGGGATTGAGCCTACCATTAGCTGGGCCCAGTCCTGTTTAATGTCTTTATTGATGATCTGGGTGAGGGGATTGAGCCTACCATTAGCAGATTTGAAGATGACACCAAGCTGGGAGAGAGTGTTCATCTGCTGGAGGGTAGGAGGGCTCTGCAGAAGGACCTGGACAGGCTGGATGGATGGGCCTAATCCAATGACATGGAGTTCAACAAGACCAAGTGCCGGGTCCTGCACTTTGGCCACAACAACCCCCTGCAGCACTACAGGCTGGGGACAGAGTGGCTGGACAGTGGCCAGGCAGAAAGGGACCTGGGGGTGCTGATGGACAGCCATGAACTAGGGGACCAAAACCAGACACACAATTCCCAGATGTGGTTTTGGAAATGCCAAGTACAATGAAAATGTCTACACTCTTGCTGAGGCAAGCCCTGGACACTGCTTGCATTTCTGCTGCAAGGCACACTGCTGGATCATGCTCAGCTTGCTGCCCACTAGGACTTCCAGGTCCTTTTCAGCAGAACCATCTCCCAGTTGATCACACCCGAGCATGAACTGCTGCTTGGAATTAACCAATTGTAAGAAACCACCTTAACATCTGCTAAACCTGACATCATTCTTGTTGGCCCAGTCTTCCCACTACTCAATGTCTGTGTGGCAGCTCTTTGTTCTATCTACTTCTCTCAAACTATATGATTATTCAACCCCATCACCCAGATCATTTAGGAGGACTAAATAGTATTGGGCCCATACTGACCCCAAAGAGCTCACTCAGGTCAGCTAGTAGCCTAACTCCAGAATTTGGGGAACATATGAACACCATCCAACATCATAACTAGAATGCAGTTTGCAATTTTTCTGAGGTCCCTCTCTGGAACCCAAAACATTTCCAGCCAGTGCCAGTATGTAGCAATCTCTTATATGTGTTTCTATGACAATGTGCCTAAACAATTTTACAAACCTAAGTTTAGAAGTAATTAGATTTCAACATCTCAGGTTTCCACCTGTTCTTCCCACAGCTAACATATCAATTAACATATTGAGTATTCACTCTGTGCAATAGTTAAGAAATAAAATTCAGGACTTTAAAGCTTAGTCTAAGTTTCTACAAAGAAAAATACAACTATTAAAGAGATGTATTGTTTTGCTGCTTTTGAAAATGTGAACTACATACTTGAACATCAAGCTTGCTTTAGTGATAAAGGCTAAGTTCCTTCCCTGAATACAGAAGATGCTAACAGTAAGATGATTATGCAAGTAGGCCTCCCATCATCAGTGTGGCAAAAGGACACACTGGTCCTTCAAGATAACAATATACAGAACAAAGGACAGAAAGATGAGTCATCTCATGTGATGTGTCACAGGTCTGAACAGAAGCTGTATTAGCTCATTTTCAGGGCTGCATTTACCTTCAGGCTGAAAGAAGTTCAAGACTGTCCTAGACAAAGTTTCAATCCCCTTATTAGTACAGGTGTTAAATTATTCAAGGACTATTATTTTAGGCATCTGCAACTTAGCAAGCAAACAATGTATTGAGGATAGCAAAGTAAAACGAACCAAAGATGTACACTAAAGCCAAGAGAGGGCTTAGTCCTGAAACAAATTGTGGGTTCAAAGTTTGGAATATGAATAATAAAGCAGTTAACACAAGTTAATTTATGTACATTAATTTATATACAACAAGTTATTAATTCCTGACATATTTATACCACTGAAACAACAGTTTCCAGGACTTATTTTTAGATATTTTTTTGTCTAGAAGTGTTAAATCAAAAAAGAAACTCTGCACCAAAGAGTAAAACCAGACACCCAAATGTAATAGACAATTACAGTATACATGCAGTTATGTCACATAGGTTCTTCAAAATGAACTGAGTCAGTTCAGGCTGATAGCTGATAACACATGTGGCAAGGATAGGTCTCTAAGGCTTCAGGCTCTATCTGCTCTCTGCTGTTACTCGGATGCCCGATCAGCTTGACTGGAACCTCATTTTGCAGTAGAAAAAAAAAAATCTAAATTTATAGTTAAACCAACTTATTTTAGAGAAGACTCCCCTCTCTTGAATCACCACAAGTGCTCCACACAAGAGATTACAACTATCATTTAGCTTAAGCGCTGGAAAGCCAAATCCTAAGAGCTCCCTACCTATTAACTACAAGTTAGAAGCATCATCCATGAGCAGCTGTCATGTTCTCATTTGAGTTTCTGCCCACAGGCATCTCTGGATGGATGAAGTTCGTACTTACAGACTTTTTGAAGTAGAAGGCCTTCTACTCTAAAGAATAAGGGCAAAAACACAGAACAACTTATTGCAACAGAAAACCCTGCTTCCCAACCCTATCAGAACTGCCTAAACAAAGCTTTTGAAACTCCTGTCTTATTTGTTACTCATGGAAGTGGTAGTTCAGTCTGAGACAGTAATTTGAAAATAAATCTGTCTAAAGCAGGAGCCTGTAACTCCCATGAATGCAACAAACAGTTCAGTACCTTTATGCAGTTATCACCTGGCACTGAGGAGCAGCAAGAAGCACGCTCTACCTGCTCTCAGCATGCCACTGAACCCAAATAAACTCCATGCTCCAGACAGAGCATTAAACACCTTATGAGAAATTACATGAGCACTGTGTCTAACTGGTTTTATCTCCACTTCTCCCAGGTTCCTTTCCTTCTCATCCTGCAGCAGATTCAGCTACTCTCATCTCATTCACAGTTAAGATTTAGAAGGAAGACCTGCTGCTCTGATTCTTAGTCTCTTGAAGACTCAGCATGTTACAACACTTGAGACTCGTCAAACTCAACCCATGGCCAGATAAGAGAATTATTTTGTATTAATTGCCTGCTCTTCACTCAGAAACAGAAAGCAGAACATAAGCGAAGTTGCAACAAGTTGTAAAATCATGTTTTACTGAAGTTGTTGCATCAAGAAACTACTTCAGGGATAAACCCTCGACTATTGAAAAGATGCAGGAAGATTTTTTGCTGGAAACCATAACTTCTACTGTAAGATTTCTAAATTGCACAAGCTATGAAACAATTTCACTTACAAGGGAGTATTAAGGTGGGAACACCTAATCATCAACCATATCAGCCGTAAGCACATAGATCAGTTAAGGGGAAGACAGCAAAACCACACTACAATTAATATAGTAAATTACTTTAAAATAGAGTTAAATGAGTTAAACCTAATTTTGAACACCCACTGCAAAAACCTTGAAGCCATTGGGCACTATACTTTAACTGGAAGTTGATTAAGTTTCATTTTCTATATTTGCTACGCTCAGCTAAAAAAAAAAAGGTCAAATGAGTAACTTGTGGCCCAAACAGGATAATCTCTCCTTGCTAGAGATCAAACAGAACAAGTAAATCTTTTCTTGTCAGCTTGGTGCACAACCAGAACTGTAAATGAAGATAGCTTAGTAACTTTTTCTGGTTAAAGGTATTTAAGAAATAAACTTGTGATTTCAATAAATTATCAAAAAGTACTTGTGTAGCATACCAGAATGACTTCCTATTCCATTTATTATTAGGGGTCTATATATCATGCAAGTGGTTTTAAAATGGTTATCATTGAGGTTATTAAAAGGTTTATATGTAATCTTGAGCAAGAAGTGTGGAAATTAATATTGACAAACATTTCTTGCACAGCAGTGCCCTCTAGTGAAGTCACATAAAAAAGCCAAATTACAAAAGAATTCTTATAATCACTGTGTAAAAGGCATCAGAAATGCTCTCACCTTTAAAGATACAAATATTCATATTCCTATTTTCTTACAATAGCTTGTTTCAATACTTCACCACAAAGTATGACCATGAAAGACAAAATTTTCAATTCTACCAACCAGACTGACATAAATGCATCTATTCAAATTAAAAACAGCTGAACTATTTTAATATATGCAGTATTTAGGAAACACAGTCAAGCATGAGCTAATTTGCTTCAATAAAAATGTCCCAGGTAAAAAAAACACCCTCAATTTAAAGCATTATTTTGGTCTAGAAGATATTTTTATGTAGAAGTAGCCTAATCAGCTTTTTATTTGAATTATGCCAACCATGAGGAAAGTCACAGGATACCTTTCACAACAATTGACACAATTCAGTTGCTTATATTGAACAGTTTCTTGCCAGCATTGCTTCTGACTGAGCACAACAGTCAGCCCAATTAAATAGCCTCAAGAGAGGTGCACCTTTCAGGTGTCACACCAACACAGGTGACACTGAGTTTGTGTAAAAGGAACTGGGACTACACCTCAATTGAAACTGTACCTTCTCTGTGCAGCTTGGCTGCACAGCTCTCCTGGAAAGTAATCTGACTCTACAAGGACTCATCATCTGCTTTCTTACATTAAAGCCATGTCTCCATCTCTGACTACCTATTCATAATACCATTCAAAAATAACAATTGGAATTCAAGAATCTTATTTCCAGAACATCATTAAGCATGGCAAATAGTGACAGGAGTTTATATATCCTCCCTTAAATTATGAGGGGTAAAGGAGAAAGCCTACTAAAAGCATCTGAAGATGGCAAACTCTCTCAGGGACCGTGGGGTACTTGCTTCCTCTAAAAATCTCACACCATAAAGCTTCAAAAATGATTCAACATGTTATCTGATAAAATTTCAGTTTTTCATGGGAAGTTTTAGCATCCAATCTTCAGTTGCTACAAGAGCACATAACTTTTTGGATAACATTGCTATAAAAAAACATGTCAAAGCATGGAACTGATTGACCAAACAGGACAAGTAGGTTCACTATGGTAATTCTTGCACCATCTGCTGTACACAACATCAATCTTGCATTGAGCACTTGTTTATCCACTTCTTCACTATTTGTCCTTATCCTATCCTGCTATTCATTCACCTTCATTTCTCATTACACATTTTCTCTCCACCACACAGACTCATTATTTGTTAATGTTCAAGTGGTCAAAAAAATGCAGTCAAGGTTTCTAAGACACAGAAACCAAATACAACAGCCTCTATATTACAGCTGTTCTACCATGCACTGTGAACTTGTGCTTGCTGGACAAAACATCTGTGAGAGTTAACTCTGCTTCAGTTACAATACTGACCATAACTGTTTTGCCTAGCTGCCACCTTCTGTACTGTTCCATTAGGCTCAGAAAAGCATTAACAACTAAAAGATTAATCTACTTTCCAATTCTTAAAGTACAAAACTGCAATTTATCCACCAGTTAAAGATCTACAGTTCTCCAACAGTGTAGTAGGAATCAGGCTGTTAAAACAGTCAAATTAGTTTGCTATTTTGGTTATTTACTACTTCATAGAGAAGTGAATATAATGAAATAGTTACATTTCTATTTCAGAATTGGCACTGAAGTGATTAAATCGTAATGACAATGAATGCTACTAACATCTCAATTTCTCAATAGCTGCTTGATGTCTGCTTAAATGAATATCACTAGTGAATGAGTGCTTTTAAGCTTAGACAGAGATTCTAAAATGTTTTAAGCTCTTTGGTTGTTAATAATGGCAACTGCAGAAAAGTAAATCATAATCTGGACAAAAATTAGGTGTGAAAAGGTCATCCTACTTGAGAGTAGCCAAGCTAAGCTTTCTAACATTGCCTCTTTCAGGACAGAGAAAAAAAGGAGCTTTTTATAGTTCCATATGAAATCAAATAACGCTTATTAAATGTTTGGAAAAATTACAAAGCCAATTATAAACATCCTTCAAGGACATGCTAAATGAGATGCACAAGATCACTCAAAAATTAATCTGCCTATCATTGTATGAGTAACTTGTTATTCTGCCTTGAATTCTAATAGCAATCTGGAGCTGACAACAACTATTGTTCTAATACCTAAGGCCATGTAGAACCATTTCAATGCAAAACCCATTAATGAAAGAATAGATGCAAACTACATCATCTATGAAACTGTTTCAAACTCTCCCCCAGCCAAAAACAGCATAGCACTACAGGCCTAATTTATCATTTTCTTGTTACTGTTCCATATTTATAGACATAGACAGCTGTCAGTATAAATCATCAAGGTCATGGATTTGCAGAGCCCCCCTGAAGATCACTTGTTCACATTTCTTACAAAACAACTTTAAGTATCAAGCATTGTACTTCACTACTATACATTACATAATGCCAAAAAAGTAGACTTTGTGATAAAGCTTGAAAACAGAAAAGCAACTACCAATTAAGGATTATGTTGAGAATTGAGACATACCAAGACATAGGTCTAAATAATGTTGCTCATTTAAATACTGCATGCATTTGAGAAAATTACAACTATATTTATGTTCTTATCAGTAATATTAATGTATCATGTGAACATTTGTTGATTTCATCTCCATTATTCACCTACACTATTTTATTATTTCCCCTTAAGAAGTTAAAAATTTAGAATACACATCTTCCCTAGTTGCATCTCTCTTGTCCCTTCTTGGTCTTCCAAAGAGTCAATTAAAACTGAGAAAACATTATTCTTCAGTGTATTCAGCAAGGAAATGTAACATGAAATTTAAGTATATTCTAAAAAGCCATGCTAAAAAGGATCAGCTCAAAGTTAGTCAAAAGAAATGTAACTGCAGCTTTCATATTTTTACATCCATTCACAGAAGCAACCAACTTTGCTTTTTGTCCAACTTAAACTGTTAGACACAATTAAAAAGAAGTCATGCTGTTGAAAAAAACCATTCTACTTGACCACACATCTAATTGATTTTTGGTTTCTTTGGTCCTAACCTATGTGCTTGCTACACTCCAAGCTTTTGGGAAATTTAGACAATTCAGTTCTGTGCCCACATCTTAATAAAGTAAGTACCTTAGGAAGAACAACTGCTCATTGCAATGGCCATAATAAAAAAAACCCAAAGACAAAAACCTAAAAGTTTACAGGGCAAATATAAGGAAGCAATTTGAGAATTTACTGCTATGAACTTTTTACTAAGGTGAGACACTTGTCAAAGATAACAAAGCTGTCTGCTTTAAATTGTCCTTACACACTATTGCCAAAATGTTTAGCCTCATGCTAGACACCTCTCATCCTGCTTTGCAATCAAGTGTTAGAGAAGCTCTGTGCTTCCTGAAGAATGCCAACACTACTGGAAAAAGGTTCTGACTCAAGAACCACACAGCTCACAGCCTGACATCTTTACAGCCCAGAGAAGACACTGTTGCCACATTCTGCAGGACTGTCCCAAATGTCATCACATGGGAAACTAAACAGAACAAACCAATTTATGTTCCATTTAAAGTGTGGAGTTAAAATCTTCTAAATACTCCTTTTACTGCTTAATCATCTTCCTTGCATCTCATCTTCTCATTTGAATGACATGATGGTAAGGAATACCACCAAACTTTTAACTGGCTGCTTTATTCAAATGTTAGCTCTTGACTCCTGAAGATATTTCCTAGCAAGCATGGAACTTGAATTAAAATCTAATTCTTATAATAATTATTGCTTTTTAGTAGATACCAAAGACATACACAACCTTCTATATTAAGTTATCAATGAAAGTAGTTCTGAGTTTTCTCCCTGACCTTTTCTTGGAAAAGCAACTTTTGCACTAGCTCCTTAAGCTGATAATCTCCATGCTAGTACCCTCCCCAGTGATTTACCTTAAGGGATGAGATGCTTTCAGGATCAGCACTTATTACTAATACCTCCCCCAAAGCCTTTAACTAGGCTTTCACAGAAATTCAGGACATCAGGAACTTCTCATACCAAAAAAGTTTTATTTCTTCGGCAACTTCAGTTTTAACAGTGTATTTCATCCTACCCCATTCAGATGCTGAGGAAAAGCTCACAACTCAAAAGCAAAACTCTGCATTTTGCCTCAAATGGCAAAAGAAGCTCTTCTCTGTATGTATCACCAGATCAAATTTACTGTGATTTTGATGTTTGAAGCCACAGAAAATGGAACCCAGCAATCTAATATAATGACAACCCCACTGAACTCTAGCATACCTACATATCCATCACAGTCAGTAACAACCGTGCAGTTATCCACAACTCTGGTCCAGCATGATGCTTCAATTTGTGCTGTCCCTCTACTGTCACCCTTATCCTCCAAATCCCAACATACCAAATGCTACAATACAGTGTGCTCTGACAAGAATTCTATTCTTCACTGCATTAACAGCTCACCATGGACTTCAGATTAATATATTAAACCAATCAGGGCCTTGAGAGGCCCTGAACACTGGATTGATCTTCAAAAAATAGGTTTTAACTAGATCAGTCCTTGGGGTAAACTCGTTAGTTCCATAATTTAAACTGCAGTCATTTACAATCCAAATAACACCACCCTGCTGTATCCCCTCCTCCTGCGGAAGGAGGAGGATACACTTTCATAAAGAAAGCCTAGGAGCACACAAATGCTGAAGTGAGCTTTTGCTCTCAGTTTCTACGCAAATTCAAGGCTACCTGCTGACAGTGCCAAAGCCTTTCCCCCCACCAATTTTCACAGTATTGTATATTACCACAACACAGAAATTCAATTTTAGAGCAGCCATAATCTAATTCTTCATGCTAAAGGCCACACAAAGCAGTACTGTTAACATAAGTTCAACTAATTGTAGAATGGATAAATTGCACTGCCAGGGACTTTAATAAAATCACTTGATTCATCTCTTTCACGGTTTCTTCCATAAATAACATTTGAAGATGAAATCAGTCAACTGAAGTCACTGCAG
This sequence comes from Monarcha castaneiventris obscurior, assembly GCA_026261815.1. Classification (NCBI taxonomy): domain Eukaryota; kingdom Metazoa; phylum Chordata; class Aves; order Passeriformes; family Monarchidae; genus Monarcha; species Monarcha castaneiventris. Next base: position 8,933,966 of record JAMPIT010000624.1, on the reverse strand, counting down.
GCAGAGCATTCCTATTTATTTTTAGTATTCTCTGTTATAGTAAGCATTCAATGCAAAGTCATTTTTAATTAGGTATGAAAGAAGGATTTGCTAACATATCACTTATTACAATACAACCTTTATTAGATAATCACTTAGAATAGATTTTTTCTTTACTGTGAATGAGTATATGGAAGACCAGATACACCTGTTCTTAGCTTCCATTTAACAATACAATAGCAATTCTGGCACTGAGACAGGCTGAGGATATGAAGAAGTCAGGGGAACATCAAAAAAATTTCAGTTATGTCCATACTATAAATCCTCAACTCTTCACTGGTATAAACCACAGATCTGAGATCACTTCTGTCCAGAGACACAGGAACTCAAATACCACACATAGTGTCCCCATCTATTATTTTTTCCATCATCTACTAAGCATTCATGGAAAACTTTGAAATAGGTGTCTCTGTTCTTCTGTTCACTCTTACATAACAGTATTCTCTTTCTGTGCTTAAAAAAAAACAACTAACACCAATGATCAAAGAGTGGTTTACTGACTAAGCACAAAGATCTCCCACTTTTAGAAACTGGGATAAACAATTTCATAAGCAGCAGAAGGCTACCTGAAAAACACAGGAGCCTAACTACTTACTTGTGAGATATAAGCAGCAAGCATTACAGACAGTGCCTCACAGACTTGTCTCTGCACTGAGGTCTTTGTCTCATGTAGAGGTGATTTTTTTTTTACACAAAGCTAATACAGCAAAAAAAAAAAAACCCACGACACAAAGACATGGGAAACTACCAAGAGAAAACAGTCATTCCTCCCAGAATCATGTTTACCTCCTCTGAAGCAGAGCGAGTAGAGTAATCCAAACTGGTAATCACACACTACACTCTGAGCCAACCTCTCCCTGAGGTTTAGGGAAGTACAACAGCCCAGAAACTTTTCATTACTGAAGCAATTTTTGTATTATGTCATAACACTGGGACAAGTCCAGCCAGCAATATAAACTGGAATGCAGGTACATGGCATCCACATGCTGTCAAGGGCTCACTCAATTCATTCTTCAGACCATGAGTAGGGCATTGCTTATGCTGTTACAGGTGAAAATAGCTTAAATATGGAAGCCTGACCATCACTGATGGTAGGAAAGGTGTTATGAAAGCACTAGAGCATAAAGAAAACCCTGCTCCAACTTTGAAAACAGACCTTCTAATGGGTGTTTTTCACTGTCTGCAACACATTTGTACCTCAGTGCACCCATATATCAAAGCCAGCTCACTGTTTCAGCATAGGATTCTACACCTGCCTGCAAGCAATGACAAAAAACTCACATCAGAGGTAGATAACAACCAGCTCCCATGTGAGCTCAACCCCAGAACTTCTGTAAAATAGCTCCTTGATTTCTCCCACTCTCCCTTAACACCCACTGTAAAACAGAACAGATAGTTCCAGAAGGATGAAATACAGCAGTTAAAAATAAAGGAAATCAATGTCAAACTCCAGGCATTTGCATAGACAGCTCAGTTGAAGTTTACAAAGCAACAAATTAGCCCAAAAATCTCAGTAATTAAGGCATTCAGACAAGAGTTAGTTCTTGTGCTTGATGTTTCACCTCATTTATCACTCAGTATTTGTGTAAGTTGTAAATACATTTACACTAAAGCAACAATATTGAGGATTAGGTATTGTCTTCATCTGAGAAAACAAACACCACATAACACTGAAGTTATTGACCATGGATTTCCAGGTCCCACATATTTCCAGGTTCAGCTAGTGTTGAGGACAGAAGGATATTGTCATACTCAGCTGAATGGTGCCTACAACCAATCTAGGTTCAAAAATAAATAGGCAATAACATTGGAAGTAGGAAATATTAGCAGTAAATTGAAAAAATTCCAAGAATCACACCATCATTAAGGTTGGAAAAGACCTCCAAAACTATCAAGCCCAACTTCTGACCAAATACCACCATACTCACTGAACCATATCATGAAGTGCCATATCTACTAGGGTTTTTGTTGTAAATTGTTTGTGTTTCAGTCAGGAATAAAGTTGCTTTATTTTCACAATCTCACATTTTAGATGTTTGCTAACAGTTATAAAAACCATGCTTGGTTGTTTGAACAAAACACTGACGATATTCTCCCAGCTAATGAGTTTGTTCTTGATGTTAGTCTCATGGAGGCTAAAATAACACTATCTGAACACTATATGTGCTCTTCAGCAATGCAGTGTAGTTGAACAAGAAATGAACCTTTTCTTCTATAATTAAAGGAAACAAATTAAAATATGACATATTATTACAGACTAAATGGAGGTCTATATCTTTTGTGACCATCACATGATCCAGATGTCAGCAAGATAGCCTGAATAATTTAATGACCCATGCCACTTTAAGAAAAGGCTTAAAGCAATAAAATTTGTCATCTGGGTCAGATTAAAGCACTTAGTCAATGGGGCTGAGAGCAATTCAGCTCACCTAAGACACCCACTAGATGATCCACTCAATTGCTCTCCTACCTACTACACAGACTCTGATGGCCACCGAGCTGTTGGGGTTCTGACACATCTGAGAACCCGTCCTGAACTGCCTTCCGTAATTCTGCTGTAACTTACACCAGCTGGAGAGACAGATAATCATTAGCTATACTTGTTACTTATTTAAGAACCTAAACATAGTTTCTAGTAAGTACCTTACCCCCTTTCCCTCTTTCTTAAATCCTTGTTCGAGCTCTATACATTTATAGTTTGCCTCAAATAGAACACTTCCTTAGGTTTCAATGTTTCTAAATAATTCACTGCAGGAGCTATTGCTACAAAGGCACTTAGAATTCACTAGCAAAACTACATGGGAACAACTTTATGTTAGAGCCAGGCTGCAATGGAAGAAAACATTGTATTAGCAAGGACATGAACATTAAGATTAAAACCTATCAGAAAAACAGTAATTTCCGAGAAACTTGAACTGACTGATAACAGATAAAGCTTTATCTTAAGCCTTAAAGCTTCTTCTTTGTTGCAGAATTTCACCTTGATGACAAATGAAAACATGTAGCATTACAAACACGCTGATTACTCACCTTAGGAAGAAACAGAACAGAGTGGAAAAGCAAATGACCACATAAACATTAAATGTTGGCCAAAGCTAGTAAGTTAAAACAGTCCCTTTCCTTTGTACATAAAGGCAAAGTCAGGCAGTTGAACTAACATAGCCTTAAATCATACAGTTTACAACTGGTTACAGAATGAACCCTTCCAAATCCCTCTAAGTTACAGAAAGAACTGCAGTAGTTTAGCTCCACACCAACTGTAGGTTACGCCACAGTTCAATGAATTTAAAAAAAAGGGCAACATTTAATTCTCTACATCAGGGTGGAGAAATAAAGGCTTAAGAGCAAGAGAAGTCAGTGACTGCATTAAAAGTCATAAGCAATGTGACATCCCCTTGCATAAACACTTTTAAATCAAGATTGATCTGTGTTCAGTACTAAACCAGTGGTCCTTAAATCAAAAGTCAGAACTTAGAATGAGTGTTTCAAACCATGAAAATCCAGAGCTAAAGACACTGCTGAATCTCTTAAGGATGATGAGCTTTCCACCCAGGTACAGCCAGTGATAACCGCAAGTATCATGAAGGTAAAAGTCTGAAAACATTGCATAACAACTTACTGTGTAAGTGATAGCTGCCAACATTCCAATCACAGTCAAGGAACTAATGGAAAATGAAAGTGCAGTCAAGCCATCTGCAAAAAAAAAAAAAAAAGAACCTGTTGAAAAACCTTACAGTAGATGTATAAGAACACTTGTTCCTAAATTAGCTTTCAGGGGAGATTTAAGTTCATGAGAAATAAGAAAAAGATTAAGACACAGTTACCATTCATAACTCAGACAAAAAAATTTACCTAGAAGAGCTTTCTGACCACAGCAGATCTCCATCCCAAATTGCAGGGTCCAGCACAGACTCCTGACTTTTTCACAAGCTCACAGAAGTTGCATTCACTCTAACAGTTGAATAGGCACTAATGAACTTGCTCCCATAGCTGTCTAATGCCTCTTCAAGATTTATTTCTGGCCTCCCCAGGCTGCTGTGTAACTTGTACAACTTTCAAGTGCATTCTGCACAGTTCATCTTAGTTTTGTTTGCTATCACCTGATTTCTCCAACTAAAAGCATTATCCAGAATCAGACAAACATGGATCCTTCAACCAACCAAAAAAACCCTCAGCTTCACTCAATGTATATACAGACCAACAAACTGGAAAAAGTTCAGGGGACTGGAGAGTTACTGTAGCCTTATAACTCTAGTAATTAAAAGAGATAGCAGAAGACAAGAGTGACCAAATAAAGGCATTTAACTCCCTAAAACCTCCTGCATAATTCTTCAAAACAGGCATATACCTAACCACACCATGTAAGACCTCACAAGTGGTTTTGGTTACACAGTAACACGGAAACTTATAGTAACTATTAGAGAAATTAACCTGAAGCAAGCAACATCATGTTTGTGCTCAGCCATAACCAAACTAGAGTTTACTGTTCTCCCCCATGTCCTCCCCTCTAGTTAATTCAAGAATTTAGAGTACAGTAACTTTCATTCCTGCTCAGACAGAATTATTAGCCTGTTTTCATTAATTAGCTAGTTTCCATTCTTATTTCCTAAACACAGCACCAAGGAGTCACAAACTGAGAAATCACAACTATCCTCTATGAGGAGCTGCACCCCTCTTCTGACCAACCCTACAGGCCTCTTCCCAAAACCACCAAAAACTAATAGAACAGCACAGCCAAATCCAACTTCACAGCTCAAATCTCTTTACTCTTTTTTGCTAGGTAATATCAAACAACTTCCTCAGAGCTAAAAGCAATATGTTCTTCTGTTTCAAATAATACAGCTATGTCTAAAACATAAAAAAAAACCCAAACCAAAACAAAACCCCCACAAAAACAAACCTAGAACTATTTTCCCTTCAGTAGCTGTGAAAATTTGACTTGTTTCTGAAGTTTAGGGGGAAAAAAAAGCCCAAATGTGTAACCCCTATTCGTAACATCACACAATGTACTTACACACCGTACTTGACGATCTTCCTGTACAAGTATTTGAAACCAACATTTAATATCCATTTTAAAAGTCTGAACTATGCTCAATGGAACATTAAGAAACTAACTGGCTGAAAAATTGATAATTGTACACCAGAAGTATATTATCAGGCTCTGCCTCAGTGGATGAGTTTGCATTCCTTTCATAATGCCACTACCAACTACCAAGTGATGATTAGATGTTTGTTCTGTGTCCCAAGACCTTGGTATTTCTTGGGCCACTGCAGACAGACAAAGGAAAAGGGGAAATTAACATAAAAACAGGACAACTTGTAAAGACAACAGGCAAGTATTTTGTCCTTATTTCTCCAACATCTGGAACCCCAAAGAACCTTTTACAGAGAGTTGCTGTCTGTAGAGCAGCTCTACAGAAACACAGGGGGCCCCCTGTGTGGGGGTCTTGGGAGACAGCAATCTGAAGGCAAGCCAGCAGCATGCCCTGCCAGCATGGAAGTCCTGTGGCATCCCAGTCTGTATCAACAGTGGCATGCCCATCTATTAAAGGAAGGGACCATACAGGGAATATTGCAAACAGTTTTGAGGTCCCTGCTACAGGTAAAACTGATAAATCTGAGCAAGTTAAGGGGAGAACTAAGCTGGTCAGAAGTTGGAGCATATGCTGTGCAGAGAAGCTGAGGGAGCCAGGCTTGTTCAGCCTGGAACAGAGACAGGTTTGGAGACACCCAATACAGCCTGTCTGCTTAGCAAAGAGGTGGAGTCCAGGCTCTTCAGTGGCATAGCTGTCAAGTGTGAGAGCAGGTATACCCACAGTAGGTAAGAGGAGATTTTTTCACAATGAGTTGAGTCTCCAAACTAAGGGGCTTTTCAAGAGCTAGCTAATAAAGCCCTGAGCAATCTAGTCTGATCTTACAGCTTCCTTCTTGGTGCAGATTTGACTAGATGGCCTGAGGTCTCTTCAATCTGAATTATCCTATGAAATTACAAATCAGAAGAGAACGCTGAGAGTCAGAAAACAAAATCAGACTTTAACATCCCAACCCAGAATCTTAATCATTTTACTTTCCTAGAAATAAACATTGGCTATACTGTATTTCATAGCAAAGACAGAGCCAAATACTTTGTTACAGTCATGTCAAGGTCACCTGGAAAAATCAGCTTACATCTCAGCTCAACTGCTATCACAACCTGTATAAACAGTTTAAGAAGTGTTTTTTCCCATGCTGTTATAATCTTTGCAAAGCAAGAGAAACACCTACAAGCAGACAGCCAAAACGTTCAATAAGCTACAGATTTGTCTTCCCCATCTCCTACGCTTACAAGCACAGAGTGTATTATGATTAAAGACTCTGCAAGGATGTCAAAGCAAACAAGAAGGGCTGTAAGTATTTAAGCAGCAAGAAGAGGAGGCAAAATAGGGGCCTGTTGCTGAGTGGGGCAGGGGACCTGGAAAGACAGGACTTTTCCATGACAAGTCTGAGGTACTGAATGCCTTCTTTGCCTCAGTCTTTCACTAGCAAGACCAGACTTCAGGAAACCCAGGCCGGGCAGCTCAGGGAGAAAAGCTGGAAGGAATGTGTATCCTCGGTGTAAGAGGATCAGGTTAGAGAATATCTAAGCAAACTGTACATATAAACTTGATGGGTCCTGAAGGGATTAGCCATCTCTGCCAGTGTTTGGTATATGTCATTGCAGAGAACTTTCAGTCAGTAGAAAATTCCTGGAATAATGCAGAATATGACTTGATTAAGACTTGTATGATTATATCCTAAAACACTCACAGAGAAGCCAATACTCTGATGAATATCAAGAATGAAGCACAAAGTAATGGACAATGGGATGAATGTTTGTTAGACAACTTTTAGTTACCCTTCTTTAAATACATACGAAAAGTGACATCAAGTCTGTCTTAGCTCACCTATAAAACACTTCCTTCACACCTTCACCCTGAAAGCATACCTTGTCTAAGCACGTGAACTACATCAGCTAAATGTTAAATATTATTTCATGGATTTTGGTCTTCACAACAGCTCTTCACAGCCCTAGTGTAAAGTATAACAAATGCAAACAATTTTAGAAGAGGAGAAGAGGTCAGTGCTGCAAGAGCAAAGGGAAGAAGTTGTAACACCCACAGGACTTTCCTGTCCAAATAGACAAAACCACTCACTTGTCTCATTCTTACAGGGAGCAGCAGTACTGCATTTCATTAGCTAAATGATTGAAGACCATCACACAACATGATACACACTCACCACACCCTAAAAGCCAGGGAACTTCAGCACCCAAGTAGCATTTATGAGCTGAGTTAAGTGAAGACTGTGGAAGAAAGTACCCTCCTCTCCCCACCAAAAATATCAGAGGACACAACACTGGAGTCCTTGCTGTCAAATGGGGACTGTATTTAAAGAACAGACAGGAGCTGGCAGTGTCTGCTTTCAAGATAGTTCTATTTTTATTTCCTCTGAACACGAGGAACACTCTTATTACAAAGACTTACTGCAGGTAAGCAGTTAGAGAAGAGTTAGAAAACCGTCACCAAGGAAGTTAATTATCTTGTTCAGTCAATGAATGAGTGACAAAAGTTAGCAGAGTAGCAACTCATGCAAAACTCAGAACAAATCTCAAACTTACGACTACTTCCAAATTCTTCAAACAGGAGCTTCACTTTCTCCCACTCTGTGGAATTCTTCTTGTTGGGAATATCCAAAGGAACAAATGCACTATGATACAGAAAAAAAAAAAAAAATCTTTCTTACCCAAATTAGACAAATATAAAAAGAATTCTACTTTCAAATTAAGAAAATAGAAATCCATTAATTCCTGAAGAAAAGGCAGTGTTTATTCACATTCTCCTCAAATGCTGCACTTGGAACAACAGAGTACATGCACATGTGTATAGAGTCAGTTCTGAGGTCAATAAACAAGTGATTTTCTATTTACCAGTCCTAAAAGAGGTAAGGGCCCTACACTCAAGTATCATTAAAAGATGTATTAATATGATTTACTATCCTGATTTGATTCATATGCAGAGGAGCAAATAAACTTTAAGCATCAATTGAGACAAGTTCTCTTAGAAATATACACTTCTGAAAGCCAAAATAAAATAATGATTTCTAAAACAAGCATTAAAATATAAAGGGACATGTTTACCTTCCATTATTACAACTAAAATAACACATCTGCTCCATTTCATTCTTTGTTCTGCAGCTGGCCCAGAGAACTGAGCTGCAGAGATGTTCATTAAGTATTTTTGTTCTTCCAATAAGTAGACTAGCCAAAACGACTCAGAGAACAACGTCAGGTAGAACAGTCCCCTAGCTGAAAGCTTCCTGTTACTAGGCTCACCTTCTAAGGTCAACTAGTAAGTGTAACTCTTCAGCACCTCTACAGTCAAAACAGCTGGCTTTGTAACAGCTGGAAAAACAGTGCCTTCCAAAGCAAAAAACCACTGAAACCACAGCTTTGAGACATGAAATAGAATGTCTGCAAGTCACAAGGAAGTCAGATCTGAAGGGAAACACTTTAGGCAAAGAATGCAAGAACTCAGACCGAAGTCCATAAAGTGTGTTTACAAGTATCATTCAGACTTGTATGATAAGGACTCTGCTTCAAGTCCCAAAGAAATTCCAGGAGCAGTCTCAAACTTTAAGTACAAAATACATGCTTTTGTTTCAAAGGTTAGGACTAAACCAACTGTGTGCACATACAATCATCACATCAAAATCAAACTGATACTCTGCCAAAAAAAGTGACATCTTAGAAGTTAAGATTTTAACTCTAAAAAAAGCTTCTTGACTGTGCAAGAGGCAGATTAAGGGCTAGCATTTGCTTAAATTGACACATGCTTGTTGACTTTAGATTTAGCTCTTTTATCTGCCTCTAGTAGCAACTCTTTCTGTAAAACAGCATCCAGACAAAATGAGGACACAGGTATTAAAACCAAGTTAGGCAACATTTCTACTTACAAATGATAGAAAGAAATAACTACAGGTTTATTTGCTAAAAATCATTTAAATAGGAGACTCCCAGAACATAAGTGAGCTCAAGTCCTTTCTATTTCAGCACCACAATGGATTTGCTATTTGTGGACCACACACAGGGAACAAACAAGATGGAAGAACATTTTAGGATATTTATAACTTGCTTGCTTTTTTCCCCTGAGAACAATAGGATTCATTTGTTTGGGTTGGTTTTTTTTTCCTGAGACTACCTACAACCAGTATGTCAAATGACACTAATCAAAGCAGGAGCCACTGTATACATTATATTCTTCAATTAGCACTCAGATAAACCTTGACTGAAGGAGATGGACATCTGATGCTGCTCCTCCTCAAGCTCCATGCACCAAAGGCCCCAGAAAGGAACACATGAGTTATAAACTTAGGTGATAGAAGCAAAGAAAACAGCTCAGCTGTGATGTCTGATACTTGGAGTTCTGGACACAAATCAAACTGTTAACTGTGGCAATTTTAAGAATAGAAGCAAATTGCTATGCTGTTCAAAACACAACCTGGGTAAATTATGATTAAAATCTAGATCAATATCTAGGCTGCAGAACAAGGAAAGTAAATGCAAGACAAGCAGTTTAAAACTGCCTCTTGGCAGGGCTAATACACAAGTGTATGATAGGTAAAGTTTGATCCTTAAATCAAAGAGTGTCATTAATTGTCATCCTTAGGAAATTATTTTCCAACACACCAGATTTAGACTCATTTCCTTAAGTGAGTTCTGCTGTGATATAATTTGCATAACTATTTATAGGATAATTAGACATATTCATAGCTTTTTAAGAGCTAATGGTTCTAGAAAATTTAAGGTAACCAGTTGAACTCTAAACACTGACAGTCAGGGAAGCACTAATTTTGGAACCAAACATTCATTAGCCTCAAAACAAATATTTTTGTTTCATACTAGACTGCTTAACGGTACCTTAATGTAGACTGCAGTATCTCAAGCTCCTTGACAAGCACATGACATTTAGAGAAAGTACAAGGAAAGCAGATAATTTATGGGAAGGGAAAAGCATGACAAGTAACAACTAGTTCTGAGTATCCCAGTATAAATTTGCCCTATGCTTTGCTTCTAATGGTACTCTGCATCAGGTTATTCGTGTGCAGAGGATTTAAGTGTTACAGATAAGCACATTTCTGCCAGACAACTGTTTCGTAACAGACAAGTAAAGCAAGAGGTACAAACACTACTCCTGGTAACAATTTGGACAATAACACCCTGCTCACTGAGCTGTGTTATCGAGTCAGAAAAAACCTCCAAGATCATGCAGTACAAAACAGATTTGTTTCCCAAAACAGTCACAAAGATCTCTAGTGGAGCAAGGTCAACATCCTGGTGAGAATAAGGCACTCAAACTTTGAGCTTAATATAGCTTTTATAATTGATTCGAGGACTGCTGACCAGGGAAGTGGCAAAACCTTCTTATGTAGGCCTTTAAAGCTATTTATTGACTTGTTTTAATCACACAGAATACTTGCCAAACCAATCAGAACAGAGACTTCTGGGTATAAGACACTAGGCACATAAGTACAGGAAGAAAGACTACTTGTCAGGCACTTAACAGGAAATATTCCAACCCTTCTCACTCTTGTAACCTGTGCACAGGAAGATTCTAGTCCATTAAACCTAGCCACTTAGAATCAAACCCAGTCCATAAGATTCCAGCCTATTTTAACATTGCTGTGATCCCAAACATCAGTGAGAATCCCCTGCTACTGCAAGACTAGTCTTCACTACCACATTCAGTCAAAACACTCATATAGAAGCTTCAGCTCCAATATCTTTATCTCTTTCCTGTCACACTGGACTTCTGCAGCCACTCCCTGCCCTTGCTATGGAAACAGCTGACTAACTCTTAATATAGATAACTTCTTCAGAAAAAGCATATACATAAACACTGAGATACATGTTACTTAATACATATATAACTCTACTAGAAATAGAGTTCACATTTTTCTTCAGCACAGTCACCTCAGTTGCCTCTAAAACTAAGCCTTTTCCCCTTGAAGGGAGTCTTGCAGTCTCACTTGAAGGGGAAATACAAGAATTACCTTTTTTTTTGTAGCAGCATCTTAGGTAGCAAGGATGCTTTATTCTGGGGCATAAGGATGATGCTACTATTTAATTATTACCACCATAAAAGTGTGCAAATAACCTCATGTGGATAGTAGCACTAAAATTGTTCCAATTAGAAAACAAACTCCTGCTGTTTATCCATGGGTTTCAAGTCTGTACCTCTGGGGAAGCATTGTTCAGTGACTTAGTCCAAGGGCAAGTGGCCAAGTACCAAGCTCCCTGGTTTGCAAGTCAACCTCCCAGTCATATGGCAAAGTATCAAAAGGGGTGGTCTAAGCCACTGCAGTTTACAAGCTGTGAAGAGTTTTTAAAGAATAAACCTAAGAGCACAGAGGACAATTAGGAAGTCAAGAACCAAATTCTATAACTACTGGGAGAGAGGAACGAACATGCTTACAGCTACTGAGGATTCAGCTAGAGACACTACCAAAATTTCTAAACTGGATATATTATACAATACATCTATCTATATCTGTGATGTGAGCTAACTGTCAGAAACAGCTTTTGCCAGAAATTTTAGTAGTATTTCTAGACCACGATTAAGGTAACAAACCCCTTCAATGTCTTAAGAGCAAATACCTTACTTTCAGTTAAAAGGACAAGAGACTTGATAGTAATGTACCTTTAACTTTTATCAAAACTAAAACAATATTCCCATAAGATGTATACAACTGGAAGCATTAATTTCACTCTAGTTTCTACTTCACACTCCAGTACTTTGATATGGATCATTTTAGCACACATTTTGCAATTTTCACCAACTTTATTGCTGCAGTCAAAATGCTAAAAAGCTTATGAAACAGCAGTCATTAGAAACATTCAGTATTGGTGTGCATGTCATGTTTAATGGTGATCTGAAATCAATTTTCTGCTACTACTTGGAGTTTCAGAATGACAGCACTTGCTGCAAACAGGTTATTCACTTCAGTAACATTCACTTTTTAAACAAATGCCAGCAAAACCTTTATCATATAAGGCACAATTATAAGTATAACCCCACACTACGCTTACATCTTTCAGACAGCATTTCCATTTAGGAAAGAACAAGCACATAACATCTAATTATTTTCCTAAAAAGCTGTTTGGCAATGTCCATTTCAGAAAAAGCATTTGAGAAAGGCAAAAAACTATTGGATGAACAAGGATAAGGACAAGTTTTTACTCCCAGTTATACACTGAAGCATTAATGTAGTTGTGTCACAGCTACCATGCCCTTGATATTAGCTCACACTGCACATTCAGTCAACTTGGAAGCACAAGTACTTCCACAATTAAGAAAACCATTTTATCTTCCAGTAAAACCCTTCCTTTTCAGGTACCTAATTCTCATGATACTTAAGCCCCACCAGTGATTAAGCTAATGTTGATTATACAGATTGAATGTATCATAATTTGTCTCTTAGAAGCACAGAACAGAACTCTGATAAATAAATCTCACATAGAATAGTGCTCAATACAAACACTTACCCAATTAAGAGAAGAACTGCACAAACTGTGATGAATCCCAGGGTGTATTTGAGTGCAGTTTTGACCTGCTGTATAGTAAAGAGAAAATTAATACACTGACATAAAATGAATATAAAGGGATTTGTGGAAACTATGAAAAAGTATACTTAGCCTAACAGGTATTCTACAAAAAAACTCCATAAAAAGCATGGGTAGTTTCATATATAAGTCATAAGTATACATTCTTGAAGAGTCTCATAGCTTGAGAACTATGAACAATGACATGGAATTATGCTATACATCATATATATCATAAGCTGTACATTTAAGCAGCTGTGGCTGGAAGCCTGGATATATTCAGTGCAAATACACTCAAAGAAAATACTTATTACTAATACTTTATATTATGGTTATTTTTAAAAATCATCTTAAGGTTACAACTAAACAGAAGGGAAAACAATAATGATTAATTGATTAGAAGATTCTTTAGAAAAGTATTTCCATTTGAAAAGTAGTACCTTACTGGAATGCATTTACTATATTCACTGGGAGGTCTCAAGTCAGTGCATTACAAAAGTAAATGTGTTAGCTTCAGGTGAGTTACTACTGCCTACTTTAAGGAAAAATGCAAACACTACAGTACAAGGACACTAAATGTGAGTACCTGTTTCAGAATAAGAACCATCTTCCTATTCTCTACTTTAAAAGCTGTCACTATATATGTTCTCTATTCTAAGAAAAGTCTCAGATAAAAAGTTTTAACTTCCAGTGTATGAAAACTTGCTCAAAAGAATTTCTAGAAAGGTTAAAGAATTCATGAAAATACAGACATTAATCACTTATCTCACTAAAGTTTCATTTCATGCAAGACGACAACACACAGACTAGACAATGTTAGACTATGCCTTACTAAGAGCTGCTCCAGGATTTTTATGGAACTATAGTAATAGACAAATACTACAACGTTAATACCATTTCTAAGTTAAAAAAAATCATTCCTGCTTTCATTTTTTTGGCTATATTCATTTCCCTTTTCATTGCTTGGTGCATTTGCTAGAGTAAACTTACTGAGCATGTGTTGCCATCATCATCTTCCTTCTCCTCATAATAGAAGTAGACAAAGGGAATCCACAGAAAGACGCAGAACAGAATGATCGAGTACAGAGCTAGGAGGAAGAATTTAATTAAATGAAGAGACAGTTACATTGGCACTTCATTTACTGCGTAGTAATTTAAAAGAAAGAGTAAAACATTCATTTCCTCTCATTCTAGCTCTTAGTTTCAAGCATTGAAAAGTTACTAAAATTCACTCAGCAGCATACAAACTATTACTGCTTTGTAAATTCCAAAGGGCTTGATAAAGTTAACCCTTTCAGACTAAGGATTTCAGAGCCATCTTCAACTCAGCAATAACAAAAGACTAAAAGTAATCAATTGTATGCAGATGATATACAATACTAGCACACTAGCTTAAAGCATAGTGAATAAAAGCAAGCTAAGCCACCCAATAACAGGTTGTTCAAACTATATATATATATACAAAATGAAACTAATTTAAAGCTATTTTGATCACTGGACTCAATATCAGATTCTACTATTAATGTAAGTACATTATGGATGAAAGACATGGTTGTTACTGATGACCTCAATTCACAAAAACAAGTTGTAGCAATACAGTATCATCACTTCACACTCCCTTTTTAGAGGAAGGACTAAGTGGAGATTGCAACAGATATTTAACTGAGTAGCCACTAAGCCAAAACAGTGATACTGTCATGTCACTTTGATGCTCAGGTGATCATAAGAAAGTGAAATGTTTAACACATATGTCTTCACAAATATGTCAAGTTTTGAAGACATTAAGAGAGATGGTCAAAATCAATTGGACTGATTTGCCAGTGATATGAAGACAAATTTCAGGTAGAGAATTTCAAGTTTACATCTTCAGCTCTCTGTATTTTAAGTCAAACATGTTTTAGAACATGATTATTTAGGAAAATCTTTTAATACTTCATAGTCTCTTATACTATGAATATTTCAGAAGTCCATTAGGAAACTAAAAACTGTGAAGCAGTATGTTACAGTATTTGCACCCCACAAGAAAAGTATCCTGGAAGAGTTTACTAAGCCCTCAGAATGTCAGAACTGCTATACAACCAAGACTGCTTGTGCCAGCACAAAACTGCACCTTTGAAGGAGTAAGTAAAAATACTCAGGACCACAGGTCTTGTGATCTTTGGCTATTTCTCACCTTTGCCTCATTTTGCATGACTAATTAACTTTCCATATATAGAGAGAGATATATATATACATACACACACAAATATAATTAGCACCATTCCATGAATATATTCATTCTCAACTTAAGTTTGTGACATCTTATCTTGGCTAGTGCACTCCTTAGGGTATCTACATGGTCCAAAGAAATCTACCTTAGCATTTTTTCCTGAAGTTGGCATAGAATCCATATAAAGTATCAACACCTAAAATCTAAATGTGAATCAGTAATTTTATCTAAATAGAATTAATTCTTTGGAAAAAATACTTAAAAGTGTTAAAGGTATCTACTGTTTAGAGTGCTGAGTTAGTACGGCAGTGCAAGAAGAGAAAAAAGTTCTCGGTTAGTTCATGAACACTCACATTTGCCAAGAGCATAACATCCAGGGCTGTAAAATACCTTGAAACTTCTAACTCTGAAATGAAGCCTTCCTAGACATTTAGAGAAGTTGTCATACTACAGTATTGTGAATGCTTTCAGAAATCAAGCCTCTCTAATCTATAATCTGATTTTTTACACTAGTCCTAAATCCACACCACAGTGGGCCAATAAATTAGGCAAGTTGCATGCATCATTAGCCCAAGATCAGAATAATCAGCCCATAGAGGTCACCACAAGCACAAAAAAAAAATCCTCACTTCCAAGTTATACTACACTGAATTCTGCATACCTTACTGAGGAGATATGCCCTCAGCTCATTACAAAATGGGACTGTGATCCATGTTTCTTCTAAGGTGACAAAGGAAGAAACACACTGATTAAAGAGACTATCTAAGAACTGTATGGGTAAATCTATTTACACCAAATCATTAAGGCTGGAAAAAAAATGCAAGATCCAACTTTTAAATCTGTTATCTGTTGCCACTAAACTGCTGGAGAATCACAGATTAAACAGATCTTCAAGTATTGCATGCATTATTATAAACATGCAGCCATATGAAATCCAATCTACACTTAAAATTGCAAAAGCTCTGCAACTTGCTCTTCTGAAAAACTTGGTTGCCATAGTAATTTGACAGGACTAGCACAGAAAATAAGGCAGCTTTGGATTTGCTTTTCCCAAGCAAAATCATTCCAAATCAGACCTTTTTGTTTATAGATCAGGTGGTTTTAAAATGCCTGCGAGGATATTTTAGTTAGAATTGAAAATCAGATTTATAACTCACATAGTTGAAGCAAAATATTGTGCTTGCTATTATACTAAAGAAGCCAGATGAGGAGTGGCTGAGGTCACTGGATCTGTTCAGCCTGGAGGAGAATGAGGGGAGACCTCACTGCAGTTACAACTTCCTCATGAGGGGAAGAGGAGGGGCAGGCACTGATCTCTTCTCTGTGCTGACCAGTGACAGGACTGAGGGAATGGCCTGAAACTGTCAGGGGAGGTTTAGACTGGATATCAGGAAAAGGTTATTTACCAGAGGGTGGCTGGGCACTAGAACAGGCTCCCCAGGGCAATGGTCACAGCCCCAAGCCCGACAGAGTTCAAGACATGTTCTCAGGACAATTCTCTCAAGTACATGGTGTGACTCTTTGGGAGTCCTCCACAAGGCCAGGAGTTGGACTCAAGGATCCTGATAGGTCCCTTCCAACTCAGCATATTCTACTGTTCCATGTAACTTTAACATATTTGCCCTATCCTATGCCCAGTTCCTATCAAAAAGACAGGAAACAGATCATCTAGTTTTTGCATTTTAATTTTCAGAACTTATGAAAAAGGAAATGCAGCACCTTTCACGAGCCCATACAACTTAGTTACCTGAGGGCAAGCCTCCAGTTGCCTGCTGTCTTACCCAATAAAAGGGCTGTTTATTCCCTGAAAAGCTAACCTTCAAAAGCAAAGGTCTTGCAGCAGCAAAGAGCCAGTCAGAGTGACAAAGATACTCCCTTCCCCCTAACTCCCCTGTGACCTTGTGACATAACACATTGTGTCTCTGCTTTCAGGGACTGCTCTTTGTTCTAATTCAGAGGTTCAACTTTTATTTCAAAACATTTTTCTGGGTAGTATCAGAAGCTTGAAGCACTACCACTGGACAAATGCTTCACTATAGAGCCACTACAACAGTGTTTCCTGCCACAGTCTGAGGAATCTTCAGCAAGAACTCCTTCACAAGGTTTGTCTGTTGTGAAGTTGTTCCTTAGAGACAACTCTTGTCTCAAGTTACTCATTCTGCTGATTTGCACCATACCAATATAAAGACACCTCAAGTATGAGAAAGTTACACCTCATAGTAGCTTTCAAGTAATAATGGCAATGGTCCCTTATTATGTTTTGACTTGTTGGGGTTTTTTTCCTTCTAAAACAACTGGAAAGGTTTCAAGCTGAGTGTCCAAGATCAATATTCCCTCAGATCCTTAGAAGAGACTATAGGAGGTTCAAGAATATTATTTGATCAGAAGTCTCTCATCAAACAAGACTTGCTTTTCCAGATGGAATCATATTCTAGTGCATTACATAACATCAAAATTACTACATTGCTTAAAACAATCACTTACTATTATAAACTCCCTCACTTTTTCTGCTGAAAAGTCACAAGCTACTTCAAGAAACTTATGACCAGTCTTTCTTCCCAAATATATTATTCTTACAACCCATGAAAAATGTTTTAAAGTAAGTTTTCTTCAAGACTGGAAGAAGATATCTGCTGTATTCCCAAGTGGAAGTTAAGGAATACAAAACAGCAGTGAAATTCAAGTCAGACTCGTTTGAAGCAGTCCATCACAGTAAGCTCCAATGCTGACAGACTTTCATTTTATGTTCTAGCACACTGCTTCCAGAAAAAGTATGCTAATTAGGAGAGTGTTTCTGTTGATGTAACTCCACAGTATTCATCAAGTACAGCTATGGATTTCTCATAGTACTTAGAATGGCTTCTCCTAGAACCAGACCATGAAAACATTAAGTCACACTTGACTTGCAATTAATTCCTAAAAGCCCAAGTTTTTGTGTCAATGACACAATATCAATGTCTTATCAAACATTTGCAGTAAGCAGACAAAACTTCATGTAAAAAATCATCCAAGTAATACCACTTACCCTTTTGGATAAATTCTTACTCAAAAACTTTAACCTAGGAATCACCATACTATTGCTGATTTAAAAAAGGAAATGGAAAATCTAAAGTTTAGCATAGACTTCAAAGCATACATGAAGACATACCATAAAATTCAGCAGCCAGTCCTTGCCACACTGTAGTTGGGAGTCCCCTAACACATGCAGGTCAAGATCTTGGTCTATCTCACAGGAAGATTAGAATCTACCAATAACATCCTTTCACCATTCACAAAATTTCATCAAAAGATACTGAACATCAAGGTGATTCCAACAGGTAGTATTTACTTACTAGAGGAAGAAGTACAGAACCACCAGGTTTACTGTCAATTGTTTCAACCTCATTCTTTGTGACACAAAGCAAAGTGTGTTGGACAGTTCCCAATTATAAAACTTTCTGAAAAGAGTTTTCCTTCCAAACAAACTGACATGCTTTTTTAGAGCATTTGCCAGCCATTGATCAGTGTTCAATCAATAAAGAACTGTGAGGCATGTTCTATTACAGTTGGGTTTAGAAGTAGTAACACACTAAGCCACTACAGCTTCAAAGCAATTATTAGACTGGTTTCCTAAGAAAAGCTTTTAGGCTACTGAAATCCCGCTTCAAGATACAGATACTCCAAGCTTCACTGAGAGGTACCTCATTTACCATTCTACCAACACAAACTCATTCTATTCTTGTATCAGTCTAGCCAAAAAAACCAGCTTTGAGAAACAGAACATTTTTTGTGGGGGCTAACAACTATGGAAAAAAACAAAAAGCTTTTCTATATTTAGTTACAACTTTACCAGTAAAAAGCAATGTAACTAGCAAAGTAATGATTAATACTCCTAACCATCAGTTAAATCACAGTCTCCACATTCTTGCTACAATTACAAGTGACTTGGATTGAAGGACAACGACCTAAGTGCACCAATTATTAATACCATAAGTTGTCAATACAACTACAGGAGTCAAGTAAGATATATATAATTAACTCTTCATTTTCAGGAGACACAAGAAAATACTGGTATTTGTCGCGGTGTTGGACACGAACACGCAGACTCAAACAGCAGGTAGGCAGCAGGTCAGACCACCGAGCAGAGCGAAAGGGCTCTGCCCACCTTTATTATCACTCTTTTATACCTCTTCTAAAACAATCATACATTGGTAGATGAGGTTAACACCTCTAGAATTTTACAGGATAGGAACTCAGTCTATCACCTTTCTCCGCCTTGGAGAAAGGAATGAACAACAATCCAGAAGTTCAGTAAACATCCTTAGCCAGGTAGAAAACAAGAGCTATGTTTATAGAAAATGCATGAGAACTTCTACTACAAAAGTAAAAACATAGAACACTGTGAAAACCAGGGCAACAGGTATTCATGCTCTTAAGTACAAAAGGATACTTCACTTCTGCTCATCCTGTTTGCTTAAAAAAAAAAAAAAAACAAGATCAAATACTTTCCTAAGAAGATACAAAAAAAAAAAAAGGAGTAGTGTTACAATGGAAGAGTTGTTTAACTTCCTCCTTCTCAGCTGTTACATCACTGTTCTGGGCAACAACAGCAGGGGACTAGATGATGTAGGAGAGGCATTGTGTTTTTATGTATGATTGATGGAGACTTCTGAAAAATAAGTTACTATCATTGTTCACATCAACGTAGCTCTAGTTATAAAACTAGTTATGAAAAAGTGTACCTACTCAAATTAAGATGACAAGAGAAAAATGCTTTTTAAAACCATCTTTAAATCTCTACCACCATCTGGAGGATATGCTATGAAATAAGACATTTGTCCTACAGTATTTCAAGCAGACGTGTCCAGACAAGCCAAAAACAAAAGCAGTTTTCCAAATTTAAGTTTAAATCTTTTTCAAAAAATTAGTTCAAGATTTACCAAAACATTCAGCTAGCCCAAAACACCACAGAAATTCATCAGTCAGTCTCACAAATCTATAACAAATGGTCCACAGAGGAGCTTGAAGGCCTTATGAGCTGCGAAATATTTGGCCTATTAAACAAGACTTTGGCAAACTACAAAGAAGACAAAGGAAATACAAATTAATTCCACTATTATATAGTGAAGAATCTCTGTGTTAGAAGTTCCTTTTTGAAAACAGAGAAGTTTTCTTACTACTTTTGTCTTTATTCATTTTTATGCCTAGTGAAGCCTATTCTAGTTTGTCACTATGACTGGCATGCAATAATTAATCTGTAATTTAACAAAATAAGTCCACTATTTAAAAGCATTTCCTGATCTAAAAAATATATTCAAAAGAGCCATAATATTCCAAGAGAAAAAAACATCAAATCTTAGGAAATGTGACCAGACAACCACCTCTGAGTGTGCACCATTAACAGAGACGAGCATTTCATTCAAACTGTGCTAAGCACTCTTCTATAGCTACCCCTTAGACATACCCCTTAGTTGTAAAACTCCTCATAAGTTTCATAAGGACAACTAAAAAACTGATCTAAGACTATGCAGAAGTTTGGTGAACAGTTATTTTATTTCAGTCACTTTTTTTTATTTCAGTTCTATTTAAGATTATCACTCTTGAATCAACTCCTTCATGCTCCTTCACAGTAACTGTTACTTAGAACTGGGTAGCTGCTGAATCTGAACACTTCAAAGTGTCACACTCATGGTTGCATGAACTTTATACATGGTAGACAAGTTTCACACTGCTGCATATGTTAAGTGCCATAAAAGTTACAGCAAAACCATGTGTTTTCCTTAAGGGACCACTAAATACACACAGAGGAAACACATTTATCATAGATTATATAAGAGAAACCATTAGCCTTTCCATGAACTGGCCTCCAGTATATTTGCATTTTTAGGGGGCTCTTGAAGATGAAAAATATTCTCTGAAGGGCATCAAGTATAAGACTCATGTTTAACCAAAAAGGGATAATCCAGTATGACCTCGAAAAACTTCATGCCTTCACTTAAAGGTGAAAAAAAAAGTTAAAATACTTACTGTAATATCCATAAAGTACAGTGTCTTCAATTTGCCTTGAAACATTAGCATCAGCCCAGACCTAGCAATAAAGGATAGAAGCATGTATTATCAAACATAATAAGAGAAGACTACATGAGAATAAACCATTAAAGAACAAACAGAGGGAGAGAGATAAAAACGCTACTTCTAAAGAATTACATCTTGCAGTGCTAGCAACAGTGAAAATCACTGGGCAAACAGGAATAAGCGTAGGACAGTTTTATAAAAGGAAGATTTTACACCCAAAAGAACATGAAGTAGCTTTGGCAGCTCTCACATATGTTCTGCTAATTCCCACAGTATCTTTACAAGAGTCTCTGAAGATAATCATGGAAAGGTCTGGGTTGAAAGGGACCTTCAAAGACCACCTATAGTCCATCCCTCCTGCCATGCACAGGAACACCTTTCACGAGGTCAGGCTGCTCAAAGCCCCATTCAACCTGATCTTGGAATGCTTCCAGTGACAGGCATCCACAACTCCTCTGGGCAACCTGTTCCAGAGAACCATCAACCTCACCATAATTTTCTTCTTTATACCTAAATCTACACTCTTTCTGTTTAAAGCTGTTTCATTTTTCAACCTACTACATCAGTTCTCTCAGAACTGCATAAAGTCTTCTGGAATATGGGCTTGATGAGATACCATGAACACTTTTTTTACTATCTCAGAAAATCAGCACCATCCTCCTTTTTGTTACTATATTAAGGCTTCCAGTAGATCAGTTTACATTAAACTTTTAAAATTCACTGTATGAACTAAATTAGATTATCATCCAGCTGGAATTTGAGTAGAAAAATACACATCCATTTTGACATCTAATCAGCAAAAAGAAAGGATGAAAAATATTTTAGCAGAAGGGGCAGAAGCAACACCTGAAGTATCTGTCAGGTACACAATAAGCTCAGTCTTAGAAGACTGTCAGGCTCACATCCAACAGCATTTTAACTGAGAAATTTCTAGGCATTTGTATTAAAATAGACCACAAAAGAACTTGACTGAAATAAGTAAAGAACATATATTGAACATTTAAATTGCCTCATGTTAAATATCAAGCCTAAGGGAAAACCAAAACTGAACTGGACTGTTTGCATTATTTGATTCCAAGTAGCTGCTGGTAAAAGGTCTCTCCTATGAGCAATGGAGACATTTAAAATGCACAAAAACCAAGAACAAGCAAGAAAAGTGACAGTGAGACCCAATGTTTAAGAGCCACAGCCACTGTACGGAAGAGGCAGCTAGTAATGGAAATATAACAGGGCTTAGATGCTCAAGAACTGCTTCTCCCTCAGCTACAGAAAAGCACTTTTAACACAAGACAGATGTAGAACTTTAAACATTGTAATTGCTTCTAATTTTGTTTTTTAAATTAAGTTGCATACAGGACCAGAGTAGTGTACTAGGAAACATACCCTACACAACATTAAAATAGTGAGCTGCTATATTATGCTAAACAAACTCAAATTGCAAATATGTGCATTTCACCATTACTTACATCTGCCTCAGCATACAAACTTTGCATTACTCTGTATAAGAAGACTATGTAATGCAAGCCAATTTACTGGTATATCATAATTATTATGGCAGCTTTCAGTCAGCTGCCAAAGCCCCACATTTAAACAAACTAAAAAGCAAAACACTTCATTCTAACTGGCAAATTATCCATATGCACACACCATCAGCAACTCAAAGGCAGTAACCAGTTCATCTGAGCTATTTCAAAGGCTAATGACAACAGCCCTGTCTTGTCAAAAGCAAGAAGCACTGCTCTCTACTGAGTATCAGAGTTCTGACAGTCTCAGCATCTCGGAAGACATGCCAAGCTGCCAGGTATAGAAATTTACTCAACTAGCACATCCAGGACTCAGCTGAAAACTCATTTGGACAGCCTCAAGATACAGTCTTTCTCTTTTCCATCCATTACAACCCAAACTTGCAGTATATACAGCAAATAGCTTAGAAGCACAATAAACTAGGGAGGTGAAAATTCATACTGCCTTCAACAAACAGTTTAAGGTGTCAAAATGGGACCACAAATTCTCTTAGGACTTGCAGAATTCAGGCACTCTGCACTGTTCTGCTGTACTTCACTCTGTTCCATGCAGTTTAGCAAGCATATATCACCTTTAAAATACCTGTAAGAATGCATTGTACTGAGACATAAGGAAAGCCACAAATCACAAGGATATGTGCAATAAGTATGATGGCCTATATCAACTATTATGCTTAAGTATTTCTCAACGTAAGTCAGATTAAAAACAAGTGTAAAAAGTGTATATGCTAGTAAAATGTTGCTATGTAAGTAAAGATTTTAAAAAAAGCAGCTTAAGACCCTAAGTTTACCTAAATGCTAAATCCAAAGCAAAGCTCCCATAGAAGATTAATTTTATAATTCTGTTCATAGAAAATTAGTTACGAATACTTTCTCCCCCAGAAATCACTGAGCAGAGTCTTTCTCCCACCAACTCTGTCCAGTTAGTGACTCATATTAACATATTTCAACAGAACAGTACTACTCAAATTGTACAGGTAACTTCCCCAAATAAAACCACTGCCAAGTTAATCTGACTTTCCACCCTTTTTAGTGAGGGAACACTCTTCAATTCTTTTGTCCCCATTAAATTTGACATTTCTACTGTCACTGCCGGACCCTGCAAGAGTTTCATGAGTACCCAGTGAAGCTGGGTCCCCTTCTCTGCAAATGTACCTTAGTGGAGCCTAAAGTTACGCAGCATTACAGGTTTCAGTATCTGTGATGTTTCATCAAACATAGATGAAGCACTCATTCCTCTGATTAGCCCCTCCCAAAGCTTAGGCAACAAAAGGAAGATGCAGTATGAAAGACTGGAGACCAAGTCATAGCATGGTTAGATACGAAGAAATTTCATACCCAGATCTCACATTTTCCAGCCTGTTACCTCCAAAATGGGACAGTGCCAGGATTTTGACTGCCAGATGGAAAGTAGCATCCAAACACATGCACATCTCAGCCCCACCTGCCCACCATCAATGTTTTGGACAAGTATTATTCGTACTCAGGAAGGAGGCATGGTCTCACTCAACAATGACATCTCAGTTAACACCTTTCTAAAATAAAAACCCTGGGCATTTCTAGCAGTTTTGTATTCTGAGCATCTACATAATGACTTGCTCCCTCTCACCCTCCTTAATAGAACAGTCTGCAAAAAGTATCTCCCATTAAGCAGATGCTACTCCTTGAATCATTAAGACAACTGGCTTTTAAGAGCTCATGTAGAAACCCAAGGCTTGTGACACATTCAGTCTTAACCAGACTGAAAGAAATACCACTGGCTTTTAAATTCATATAGTAGCAAGAATCCATACATTTCAAAAAGAAAAGGTTTCATCACCTTCTCTGCCTTCTGCTAAGACAACAGTAGAAAAAAAGACCGAACAATGATGTGAGCATCCTTGTTTCATACAGTCTTCCTGCGGCAAGACAGCATCAGCTATGCTCTAAATATTCATGACACTTGTAGGTCAGACCTAGAGGTCTTGGGTTACAGCAGCATTATTATGTTTTTAAGCTATGGTGAGGTCTTCTGCTCCTATGTGCTTGTTATAAGTCCAGCAAGGTTTTGGATCAAACAGATCAGAAGCAACTGGATGTATTTGAAGTCCTTTGAAACAAACTAAAGCACTGACAACCAAAACCTTTGAGCTAAAAGTGGTGCTGGTGAACACTATCAGGATTTCACTTACAAGTTAATACTCAAGTTTTTATTAGTATTAAAACTGTAAGCCTCGTTTCCTACTTAAAAATACTATGAATCAAAGTAATCCCACCCTCCAGAAAAGGTGCTGCAGTGAATTCTAATGTGTAACTACTGTGCAAAACTTGCCAATATCAAACCTGCTCAATTCACTCCGTATAAAAACTTTAAGATAATATTTGATAAGTCTCAAAATATGGTAAAATGCACCATTATGTACCAAATGCTACAAGCCACTTGTTTACCATAAAGAATAACTTGTAGTAATTGAAAGATGTATAAACAGTATCTTAACAGTCCTGTTGAAATGGACAAAACCTCGAGTTAACAAAGGCTGACCAAGGCACAGCATACAGCCCTTGTCAAGGAAAGCACTTCAGAACAAATAATGGAAAAGGGCTACACAACCCTTTAAAGTCAATTCCTCCAGAAAGCAGCATCATTTTCACAGCCTTCAGAGAAAGATACTCTGCTTGGGTATTACAGTTCAGCCAATCCTTGTAGCCAGGACAGATACCACCTTCCCTTGTCACCAAACACAGATACAATTCACAATGAGAACTTTGAACCATCAAAGCCTTCAATTTCACCTCTGCTGTTAGTACAACATGATTCTCCCTAAACTTGCTACAAGCTTATTCATCTTGTAAACCCCCAGGTATACCTACAAATTGACAGTAGGGTCAGATACATTAAAAATGAACTGAAAGTTCACATATAGTAACTCTTCCAAGTTGAGCACCCTTGTTTCTCATCACTCTTACCACTGATACCAGGAATTACAGCTAGGAGGTAGAGGAAAACCGTACATACAGAAGAAAATTTTTTACTTGGAATCTGGACAACTGCCACTACTCTTTTGGCATCAGCTCTGAAATCATCCAGTTGGAAGGTTTTTTGATGAACTACTAATTTATCTACAGAGAATATTATCCACATCTGCTACCTGGATCTACCTCAAAAAGTCACTGAGAAGACTTAACTGACTCAAAGACTTAACTGACTCTGCCCATCCAAAGTAATGAAGGTTTCTTGCCAGAGTCATAGTCCTTGAGACTCCAGCATCAGTTATAGGAAGTGCTGGGTTTGAAAGAGTGGTCCAGAGAAAGACCAGTAGTCTCCAGGAAATATTCTAAACACAATTCAGTCTATCCTTCTTGTGAAGCAGTACCAGGAAAGACGCACATTTTACAAGCTTTAACAATTCATGAAGATCTGAGAATCACAGAAAATGCTGAGCTGGAAGGGACCCATCAGGATCACTGAGTCCCACTCCCAGCCCTGTACAGGACAGCATGCACCTCATTTTAAGAAGTTGTCAGCCTCCTACCTCAACATTACTTCTAAACTGAAATTACCAAATCAATAAAGCCATGTTTACCTATAGGCTCTGCCTGATTTCAGATTCACTCAACTTTGAAGGCCACATTAAAATTTCTATACCATAATTTCAACACCTGTTTTGATCAAATGCATTAATGTCAATAGAGCTCATGTTATTGCAGCAAAGCTAGAAACTCAATTCAACTGAAACTTAAAAAATACAGAAGAATGCTTCTGCAAGGCAGTATGGACCAATTTTATTTCCACAAACCATGAGAAGTATCTATAAACATTAGGAACTAAGCAGGACAAAAAAAGCCTCAGAAGCATAGGCAAAAAGGTACGTTACAGAAAAAGTCTGTACCACAAGCATGAAAGTTTGCTCTCAGTACAGTTTTTAAATAAAATCCACCCACCTCACCATATCACAGCATGTGTCCATTAACAAGGAATTCTAGCCCATGAAAAACAGTATTACAAATAATTTTACTTCTGGTAGCTGTATTTCCATAATTAAAAGATTGTAGTGACTGCATGACCACTTCTGATGTGCTGTTCTCAAAGGTTTGTTTCAAATCAGGGAAAGCACACATTAGCAAAACGTGTGTCCTTTGCAACAGGAAATTCTGGTCAGTCCCCACTAGATGTGCGTTTTTCAGCTGGATCTAGTTGCATCATGGTTATTTCTCTAGATAGTCAGGCTCAATGTATTTTTTAATACTATTATCTTCATTAAATTGCTAGAACTCTGACATATGAAAGGCCTCTTCCATCTTCTATATCCACTTTAATTCCAAACAAGCAAGGTCTGAAAACACAAACTTTTCAGACTAATGGCTTAATTTATTCTGTATTACCCCAGAGCAACGAAGATGACAAAAATCACATCACTCAATCCTAAAGTCTTCTCACGACTTGTATTCATACAGGCGCCAGCCAAAAAGCACTGAATCAGCTGCAAGCTAGTTTTGAAGCATTACACAGATGTGGCAAGACCTATGTCTTCCTTTGGAAGCAGGGCTGGAAGGGAATACAGTCTAGTGTGCAGGCATTCACCTTTCTCCCACACTACCATTTGTTTCAGGATCATAACTTTTACTATAGATCCAGTTAGGCTCCAAACCAAAGTATGTTGTTATTCAAGTTAACTACAGTCTGACCTCTTGTTACAGTGTCCTCACAAAGACACCAGGTCAATACCTTCAAGAACTCTTCTTGAAAACTAAGATAATAGTTACAGAATTGGGAAGATCTCTTACAGAAATGCTTACAGCAGATGACAGCAAGTACTCATCTCATTAGGAATTCATTTTGCACAGCAACCCCCTACAGTTTATAAATATAGTAGCTGAGTTAAGGCTTTATCAGCCAAGGAGAGATACTACTGTACTTCCCTCCTCCAAAGGTTTCTGCAGCTTTCCCTCTTTCAAAAGTGTGCTTATTAATTCAGGCTTTACATCATAGGTAGATTAGCAGAGTAAATCTTTATAAATCTTTGAATGCTTCAGTACCAATTATTTTGCTGACAAAAAAGGCAATTAAAATAATCCTAAATTACAAATTAGCAAATACAGTCTATTTTTGACTAAAAGTGCTACAAATTTTATTCTACAATGCCCCCTTAAAACTGCTAAAAAGCAACAGTTAAGCAATTTGTTTATACCTTCAGGACAGTACATTCACTCTTATGCGCAACAGAAGGAACAAGCATTTGGAAATGAGCAGAATATCTGAGAAAGAACAGAAGTGAAAACTGAAACCCTGTTCAAACACCGGACATGAGTGTTTTATGCACAGTACTAGTACCCAGCTTTGAGAAGACTCAAGTCACTAAAACAGGTATTACCACTGGTTTCAAACACTTCGACAACCCAAGAGCATCCTTTTGCAACACAAGTGCTTATTTTGAAGAGGCAATGAACGTTTTTAGAAACCCATACCTTAAATGTCCCATTTTGGTTTTTCATGTATGAAACCAAAAATATGTCCACTGGCAGGAGCGCTGATGTGATAAGTGCAACGGCCAACGCAAAAATTGCTGTTATGGTAGAAATCACTTCACTTTCCCGCCGACTCTGATACTTGCGCACATAAACCCAGCAGAAAATTAGAATGACCTGAAATACACAGGGAAAAATACCTGTGAGTTGTAGAAGAAGCGTCAGCAAGTAGGTACGGATGTTAGACCCCGTGCAGATGACTGGCACAGCATCAACACACCTTTTACCTGAACACTCAGCACCAGCATTACACTGCCCACACACAAATCACTCATTTCCTTAAGAGCAGCTTGAGCAACAACACCAGCGCTCACACACGAACATGCGAAACACAAACAAGCAGCGCGGCTGCCCGGGCAGGAGGGCAAGGCAGCCCCCGCTACCAGCGCCGGGCTCTGCCCTGCCCTGCGGCAGCACCGCCGAGGCACCCGCGGGAGCCGCAGGGAAACGCTCACGGCCGGGGCAGGCTCAGGGGCACGGGCGAGGAGAGCGGGCGAGATGCCCGACACTGGAACGGCGAGCGGCCGAGGAAGGGGCAGCAGCCGGCCCAGGGAAGGGGAGGGGAGGGATGTGCGAGGGGACCGCCGCAGGGCGGGAGAGCCGCCTCTCACCAGCAGCGCCAGGCCGAAGAGGCACCATCCCGTCAGCAGGTCAGACGCTGCCGCCGCCATCTTCGCTTCCGTCAGCGGAGCGCGGCCGCCCCGCCGAGGCGGCGCTTAAAGCGGGGCGGGACCGCGTCACCCCGGCAACCGCCCGCCGCCGGGTGCCGTCACGGGGCCGCCCCGCCGCAGCTGCCGGCCCTCCTGCGCTCCCGTCCCGCCTCTGCTCCCCGCCCCGCTGCGCTCCCGGCCCCGCCCGCGCTTCCCGCCCCGCCTCTGCTCCCCGCCCCGCTGCGCTCCCGGCCCCGCCTGCGCTCCCGGTCCCGCCTCTGCTCCCCGCCCCGCCTGTGCTCTCCGCCCCGCCTGTGCTCTCCGCCCCGCCCCGCTGCGCTCCCGGCCCCGCCTGCGCTCCCCGCCCCGCTGCGATCCCGGCCCCGCTGCGCTCCCCGCCCCGCTGCGATCCCGGCCCCGCCTGCGGTCCCCGGCCGTCTACGCTCCCCGCCCCGCGGTCGTTGTCGCCGCCTTCGCTGGTGACGGGAGACCGGCACAAGCGGCGAGAGCCGGCCGCCCCCCGGCCCCGTCCCGTGGCAGAGCGCAGCCGTCGGGGGGCAGGAAGGGGGAATCGGGGTGATGAAGAGCTGTCCTCACCTCTTGCTCCCGAGAAGGGTTTGCCTGTCCTTGCCTGCCGGGGCCGGGAGGCAGAGACTGGGCTGCGTTCGGTCCGCGGGGACCCTGGTCTAAGGGACAGCGGGAGGGGAGAAGTGGGGTTTGAGGAAAGGTAAATGGTGCGCTCAGAGGTATCAGGCACTTTCAATCCTTTTGTTGTCGCTTCTTGCTGTAAAAGTGCCTAAGCCATCTCCCTGCGTGGCCTGCAGCCGCGGGCGGTGCCGGCGGGTCGGGGCCGCTCCCGCGGGGATGTGCGGGGAGGGTGCGGGAGCCCCGCGCCGCCCAGCCTCTGCCCCGGGCTCGGCTTCGCCGTGACGGTGCGAATCCTCGGGCAGGACCGCGGGCTGGGGGGAAGCCTCGCTTCGGGACGCCGTGCCCGGTGTGAGGGCAGCCTTGGCCCCGGAGGGGTGTGGGCTTAAGAGGAGCTGGGGAGCTCGTATTCCTGAGAGTGTGGATTTGGTGGCACGGGGAGTGGGAGACCTTGTAGATACAAGGTGCTGCCGCGTCTTAGTCTCTGCTGTATGAGCTGCATGCATACAATCATGGAATCATCAAGGTTGGGAGAGACCTTTTAAAATGGTCCGTTCTGACCGCCCACCCGGCACTGCCGCTGAACCGCATCACCCAGCCCCAGATCCGGACACCTCTTGTGCACCTCCGGGAATGCTGACTCCACCGGCTCCCTGGGCAGCTATTCCAGTGCCTGACCACCATAGCAGTGAAAATTTTCCCAATATCTAATCTGAGTCTCCCCTGTCTCAGCTGAAGGCCATAAGGTCTGCCTGGAGGAGTGCCGGGGGTGGCCTGGAGCCCTGTCCGCAGCACGGGCTGCTGTGCCGGGGATCTGCTGGGGGCACAGGCAGCTCAGGGGTGAAAGTGTTCATAAGCCTTGCTGCTTCCTCATCCTTGCTACAAAGGGCTCGGAGACCTGCCAGCGGGTCGGTGGCCACACTCGTGTCCTGAAACAATAGATTCGTTTTCTGTTTCCATTTTCTGTGAGAACGAATGTACTTATGAGCCAAGTGGATAGTTCATGACAATCCAGGTGAGCTTGTAGTGTGGTAAGAAAAGCAGCAAATACTATATAGCTATAATTAGTTACAGGTCAGTAAGCAGATTGTGTACGTCCTCTTAGTTGTTGGAGGTTTAGAGTTTTTCTTTGTATATTTTACTGTTAATGCGTATGTATTATGTCCACCACAGAAAATACTTCCCTGGATGTCACTACTATTAAATATGTATGTTGTAATTCAAAATTGCCTAAGAACCCATCAAGAATTAAAACCCTTGAAGAACTACATTAAAAATAAACTCTTCCCAAGAGGGAAGGGAAGGAATTTGCCCTTGGAGTATATAAAGTTTTTATGTTTTGTACAGCACACCTTTGTCAATAAAATATTGATATACCAAACATCAGGGACCTGTTACTGTTTAAGAATTAAGGCTGCTGTTAAAATTTAAAAAAATAAATGCTATAGTTCTATGCTACCACAATTCTTTTTGTTTTGACTCAAATGGTAACATAAATATTTAACTTGCTATAGTAAATAAGCCATAAGTACTTCAGCATGATCAAAAAATCTTTTTCATTCTAAACAGCTGAGTACATATAATTTAACAAGGTTTGAAAAGGAAAAAAATCAAGCCCCCGAAATTATATACTTTCCACTAAGAGAAAAATACAATCTTTGAGTCTTTTGCTAAAACCTTCCTATATTTTTGCCATAAATGGTAATATTGAAGAAATTCCCATAATTTTGTCAGATCTATTCCTTTCTGCTAAATACAGTTGATAACCAAGTTTTAATTGGGTAATGGGCAAGGTTTTCAAGGTTTCAGTAAAAAATGCCATGTCCCTGTGTGTAAAATGATTGCTGTAGTTCATAGTTTAAAGGAAGAACTTCAGTGTTTGTTGGAATGGAAGTAATGCTTTTATGTACATTGCAGGCAAAACGGAAATTTTTCTTGTGTTACCACAATGGTATCTGAATGTGTTTTTTTTTTCAATGCCATGTCAGCACTAGCGTTCTGAATGGGTTTTTTTATTCCCTAAAATTCAGTTTTTAAATTCAAATAATTTTATCCTTTATTTTAATAAAATTAGCAAATCTTTATCTGAGGAATTATCTACAAACAAAATTCAGAGGATCAATTTACTTTATCTTTTTTACCATTAGGTGGGACACTGTGGATGTCAAGTACACACAAAAATGTAAAAAACAGTTTTATAGCAAAGCTAGTATTTTTTAAAAATGTTCAAATAATGACCTTTGTCTATGCCTTGTGCCAACAAAAGTCCAATAAACGTAAGTCTTAAAAATGGTATTCAATTGATGTGTTGACTCTTGTGAGGAAGAGGAAATTTCATCCCTTGTTACTATTCCTGGGGAAGCTAAGACTAACATTTTTCATGCCTGTATTCACACAGCTCTTTCTGTAAGAGGGTGCTCATGGAAAAATTGGAGGTCAGATTTCTGAGTACTCACAATGTCTATTGACAGCATTCCCCTTGAGGATACATTGGTTAGATGTTCCTTGGCACGTCAGGGCCATGTTTGTGTTTCTCAGTCACTGTAGACAGCTTCTTGGATGGCTGGATGTAGTGTCTACCTGCATTTTACTCAATTGCAGTTTTATGTCATGGGGTGAAAGTGAGCAAGCACGGAACTACGTAGGGCAGTGAGTCAGTAAGACTAATCCATGTGAGACCATGGGTCAAGAGATAAGAGATGAGGCAACTGGTCACAGAAGAAACATTTCCACTCTGTGTAAAAAATCCTCTAACTTTTATTGTTTTGCCTCTCTGCCCCTGTCTCTCTAGTGCTTTTACTCAGAGTTTGGATTAAGATGCAGAAGACACCAGGGCTATTCTTCTGATTTGTTTGTTTATTATTTCTTATCTATAGCACAGCTGTACAGAATGTGCTCCTTTGATGCCAAGGTGGAAAGTGGCCCCTGACTGCTACTTCCAAGGCCTTTTAAGTTAAGTTATTGATCACCTACAAGCTGAAAGATAGTGTGGTGCCACACTGAGTGCTTGGGATCCACATGATCAGCAGTGCTGGTGTTGGCTCTGTACACCAGTACTGTTTCCAACAGCCACGTTAAGCTAGCATGGCTTATAGGAAGATCTCAGTAGCTTGCCCCTGTTGTGCTATTGTCTCCTACACTCCAGTAGCTGATGTGCCTCTTTTTGTGCCTAGACACAGAAATTTGTCTTGTGCTCTTTCACACTTCCTTACTCTTGCTAATAAAAGCTTTTCATCAAGATGCCCTTGTGCAGCAAGATCAGTGAATGCACTGAAGAGTGGTAGTGGATAGAAGCACTTGTGTAGGGCATCGTGTATGGGGTCAAGGGTGAGACAAGTACAAAAAGTGATATCTGTAAAGGTTTCTGGGGCATGTTTTTAGCTGGGGTTGATAACTGTAAGCTAATTATTAACTGTCTCTTTAAAAATTTGTATTGTACAGAAGAAAATGGGGAGGATTTTTGTGAGTCATTGACATAATGTGTAAATTAAAATAGAATGAGGAAGCCTGAAGAGAATACTGTTACTGTATTCCTCAACAAAACTTGATAGGCATTGTGGTGGTTGCAGCCATAGTGTGAAAAAATAAAGAATTATATTAGTGGACTTCCCGAAATACCATTCTCCTTTCCCATGGAAGACAGTTGCACAATGCCAGAAAAAAAGGATTACAAAGATTTTGTGTTATAAAGAAAATACATTCTTTTAAAATAAACTTTAATTATATTGTCTACAAAATAAAATCTTTATCTAAAAAGAACCCTTATAGTAATTCTTACGTATATAGGAATTAAATCCAAACTATAGAAAATGTCTTAGATGCTATTTAATAACTTGTGGAATTTACTTTTACTAAAGTATTCATGTGGTAAAAAGACAGAGAAAGAAGATGATTGGTATTGTAGAAATTAAAGTATATGAAACAAGACACCATCTTCATTTTGAGCAGGACAAGGGATTAGAATCATACTTGGACTAGATAGTGTACATACCAACAAGGAGCAGGTGCTCCTTCTCACTTGCGTGAGCTGCTCGTGTCACCACTTGATAATCCCTCAAGTTTCAAGGGGGCTGAAATCATGTGGACTAATGGCAATGCCATATTTTAAAATTCCCATATTAACTCTGCTTGTTATATTTTTTTTTCTCATGTTAGAAGATATTAGAAGAGAAGGTAGTGAAACTAGGTTTAGCAATATTTGACAAAACATGTCATGGTCTTATACTTGAAGGTGTAATTATTCTTTGTGTTACGTGGCTGAATCCAGTAAAACCTGTAAACTCTATGGCACAGAACACCTTGGAGTGCTCTCCAAGGGTACACAATTAACCATTTGGAATAATAACTTTAAGTCCTTCAGCTTCTGTGAATAAAATTGACTGTAACTTCTTGAAATGTCTTTTGTTTGATTTGATGCTGTAGTTCACTTACCACTACTGCAGACCAAGCTAGATTTCTGAGATTAGTGTCACGCTGTCTTATGTCAATACATGCATCTCCCTTCCATCGCTGTACTTAGTGCTTACTTAATCTTATTTAACCAGTAGCACAGATTTGAGTTTCTTCAAAAACACTATTAATAGTTAATTTTCACTCTGACTTAGATTTTCTTCTATACCCACAAACTTTACTTGGATGTCATTTATCACTAGTTTAATATGGAAAGGACAACATGATGCCACCTGTATTGTTTCCTTATCCTAAAATGTTACGTTGTTTCAAGATCCTCAGTCATGCCCATATTCCCAGAGTGCTTGGATTTAGTGCAGCCTATCCTTTTTCACTAAGAGAAACATCATTTTCCCTTTTAACCTTTTTCAGTAGTTTATACTGATGTATCAGTGACTCGACATTTACATTAAAAATAGGGACAAGGTTTTATGAACCTTATGAAAATTTCAGTTTGACTTTGGTTAAATCAGCTCAGTTCTTATTTTGGGTGAGAAAACAGTTTTCAAAAGAGGAAATTATGTCATGCTGAGGAAAATAGATGGTCCCATTGGGTTGGGAATGAGGTTTTCTCAATATTTAGTGGAATTTAGGGGAAAAAATACACGAAGCGGGTAAGGATACAGTGGTGTTCTCCCCAGCATACACATCAGCACTGGCACCATTATTTTTCAGGTAGCACCAGTCAAAGGCTGAATCATCATTTTTGGAGGCGAAAGACAGGCTCTCTGTGCCATCAGTTCACTTTTTGTGTCTATTTAGCATGTCCTACTCAACAAGAATTTTGTAATAAATTCCATTAAATAATTTATAAAAATCAATTTGTATGATCAATATATATAATAATTGAAGTACTTAAAATGGCAAAGCCCAGTCCCTAGAACATTGACTTTCTAACAAGCAAAAAGACCTGGCAGTTTGGGACTAGTACACTCTTTATGAAAGCATAGAACTGTCACAAGGTGAAGAGGAATTGCTAATCTGTGCACTAAGATGTGTGTATATTTTCTTGTTGTGATAGTATGGAAGTAGGGTAAAAGGGGGGTTTTTTATTTATTTTGGAGCAGAGGTAATCTTTCTAAAGGTCACGATATGCAAATAAAAATAAGTTGAGTCAGAAATTTAGAATTCATCTCAGGAAGAATTTAGAGCGGTTTTTCTTTTCATTAATTACTACCAACTGCATGGTAATGTTTATGGAGGGGTTTTTTTTAATTCTTGGTTCCTTGATTTGTTTACTTGAACAAAACCAGAATTTTTAAAAAGGAGTCTGAGAGCAGAAGAGGTGATTCATTTCTCCAGGACATAGAGAGTGTAAGTTTTTTTCCTCAAGGAGGGCTGTAAAAACAATTAGAGCCTTCAAGGCTCTCAATTTCTTTTTTTTTAACTCAATTGATTAAAAGATTTTCTGTATGTAAATTACAGTTCTTTATGAACTGTTAAGAACTAAAGTAATGTGGACTTCCACAACAGAAGTGTGTGAACATTCCCACAACAAAAATGAGTGTGAGTTTTGTTTCCCCATGAAACTTTCAGCCTGATGTTTTCAGAGGAAAAAAGATAATTCCACAGTATTTTTATCATGGCACTAGTCAAACAATGAAGTGACTGCTTCATCATATTAGAACATCTAAAGTACAGTTTTCTGCATGTTTGTTTGAAATTATTAAAGATGCTGCTAGTCTTTTGTACATGGGAAAACTGCAACCAAGGCATAAACTCAGAAGGAAAATGTTTGGAGATCTTCCCAGAATGCACCGAGGAAACAAGATGGCAAGTAAGCAAAACAATAGATTAAATTCTGACACCCTGAATTTAATGGAAAATCTGCCATTAAGTTTATCTGAGTATTGATACTACTTGGAAGGGCACAGTATAATTGTCATTATGCTCCATGCACAGTGAGCTGCTTTGGTGTCCGTGTCAAAAAGTTATACAGAATTTTTGATAGTTTAGGGGACAGTAAGTGTGAACAAAGTGAGGAATACCTTCTTGTGCACAGAAAAAGTAAGTAATTTGGAATCAACATCTTGGAAAAGATGCTGCTCAAGGAGAAGTGATAGAATTTTAAAGTTTCTGACTGGTACAAGGAACAGAAAATAGAGAACAATTAGCCATGCTCATATTAAAAAAAAATGGGCACAAAATAAATCAAAAGTAGCAGACTTAGAAAGAGAGTGCTTCCTAAAATTTAAACAAAAAGATAGTCTTACCATAGGATGATTTGAATACCAAGTATGCATATGTTAAAAATTAATAGAGAAATTCATGGATGAGAGGTCTGTCAAGCAGAATTAAGCACTCGCACAGAGACGCAGCCTCCAGCTCAGAAGGCTCCTAAGCAGAGGAGTGCCCAATGGACAGGGTTTGCAAGGGAAGCTTTCCCTGTTTTCCAAAGGGTTTGCTGTTGGCACTAAAAGGTCAATATAGGAAGCTGTACAGTCTTTCAGTCATTTCCCTTACTATCTTTCAGTTAGTTCAGCTCAATATGCCTGTTCTAGGACATCAACAAAGGCTGGGGTTTGTTGATTTGATGGTGTTAGAGGGTAATCTTCACAATAAAGGTGGATTTCTTCTGGCTCAGAAGACTGATTCAAAGCCATCTACATTATTTAAACCTAGCATATGGACTGCATAAAGAATCCTGAGCATTAAGGGCTGTCTAGCACATAGAAGAGGTTTTTTTTTATATTATAATGAACAGTACAAACAGGTGAGCTTCATCTCTCAAAATAGACCTTAAGCCCATACCCAGGAGCACAAAAAGTTGCCTGTTATTTATAAACAGGGAAAAAGGTAGGCTTAATGCTTCCATGTGTAAAGAGAGGGTTGATGAATCTAATTTTCTCAGTTCAAGAAACAGGCTGATAAACTGGAGTGGGTTCAAGGGAGGGTCACCAGGGTGTCTGGGTGTGTAGCACTTGTTTTGTGTGGAGAGGAGAGGGAGCTGGGCTTGTTCAGCCCACAGAAGAGGTGGCTGTGGGGCCCCAACAGCAGGCTGGCAGGGAGGCTATCCAGACAATGGAGTCAGTGGAGCACAGGAGAAGATGAGACAGTAGACATACATTAAGATAGGAGGATCTGACTGAATATATGGGGAAATAAAAGTGTAAGGAAAATTAACCAGTGGAGCAAATAGCCCACATAGGATTTGCAACATCTGTTCTTGAGGGTTTACAAAACTGGACTGATAAAACCTTGAGCAAGCTGATCTGGATTCATTGTGACCCTGCTTTGAGGATGAGGTTGGACAAGAAAGGTCCCAAGAGTGACTTCCTACCTGAACACATCAGTGATGCCACTGGCATTAATACAGCAACTGTAGATAGAAGTTAACATTTTGGAGAATGCAAAGGAAATCATTATTCTCAGCAATTGCACCAGGAACTGAATAGTAGGGCAGTAGTACAAAGCAGTATCCCAGAGAGTAAAAATGGCGTGATTTTATGGCTGTGAAGATTTGTCAGTAAGGCCTTTTTGATCAGTAGTGGCATAGCAGTAGTAACCTCTGTAGGTTTGTTTCCACAGAAGAGCAAATTATTCTACTTTCTGTCATTTCTGTCCTATCTAATATGTATGGTCTGTAATGACGTGGATCATTTATCAGTTAGTTGTCAGTGAATATGGATACAAACACACACTGCTCTGTATATGCCTGTAACCTGAGACAAAAACTTTTTAAATACGTAGAGTCAAAAGAACTGATTCTGGAGCTGGAACAGGTTTTGTAGAGAAGTTGTGGACGCCACAATGCTGGCAGTGTTCAAGACCAGGCTGGATGGGCCTTCGAGAAACTTGGTCTAGTGCAAGGTGTCCCTGTCCATGGCAGGGGGATTGGAGCTAGATGACTTTTAAGGTCCCTTCACACCCAAACCATTCTGTGGTTCTAAACAAACTGTGCAGAGCCAGGCATGTGTATGGGCATAGTGAGGAACAATCTCAGAGTCTTGACTCAGTATTGAAAGTTCTGGCTTATATAATGTTTATTCCACAAGACCCAAAGGAATGCTAGGGCTTCGAGCTACTACTAGGACTTAACGTTCCCTGTACCCAGTAACAGAAACAGCAGAGATGGATACGTGTTACAGTAATACTTTCTCTTCTATGTTTTTGACAAGGAATTAGTTTAAGGTACTCTTCCTCTTCCTCTTTCATTTTTGCCTGCAGGCGAACTGCTTTCCTCTTTGGGTTGCAGTTGAATAATCATTGGAGGAGGGAAGGGAAACAACCGGTATTAATAGAGGAAGAGTGATATCAAAACTCACAATTTTATAGTCGGTGATCCAAATAAATAAGTTTTAATTAATTAATAATTCCAAGCCGCTGCGGTTTTAGGCGTAAGAATCCCGTTTAAGTGGCAGGAGCCTCGCTTGGCGATTCGGGGCATTTTCCCCTCTTCTCCACCAGAGGGCTCCCGCGGTGCAGCTCTCCATGCAGAGACGCTTCCATGCAGGAGGTTTGCCAGAGACCTCAGGAGAGCCAAATCTTGTGCGCATCACTTGGAGAAATTTCGCGTTTCCGTGGAAGTTTTAGCATAGCACGAACTTCAGGAGTTGGTGTGTAATATATGAATGATTTATCTTTTTAAAGTTAAGTATATACCAACTTTAAATCCAATTTTTCAAAGCTAAAATGGGTTGTTGTTCCAAATCTTACTTTTTTGTCAAGCTCTGTCACTATTGATGGCACCATTGCTTTCCAAAGCATTCAAGCCAATGATACAGTGCCATCATAAAAATTTCCATTTCTGTAGATATGCATAACTAGAGCTTGCTTAAACTCTGCTATTTCTCTGCTATTTCTTCACTATATATTCAATAAGTAATTATTTTCTATTATTGTATGACTAACCTATCTAAAGCATTGTTTCCAATATGTAAAACCACAGAATTTCCATTCTGAACTCTATGAGTTCAAGAAGATATAGAAAATCCTAATAAATCTGGTTCTGTTGATCTTTCCACCTTCACCTTCCAGTCTCTGTTTGTCTCTTATTTGTTGCATGACAGACACTAATAGGAGTTTGTACAATCCTGTCTCTCTTCTGTGTACTGACAGACCTCGGTGACTGTTCTCCTTCCCTTATTCCAGCAACTATTTTGCTTTGTCATTGAAGTGCTCAATTCACTTTCCAGATTCTGTCCCCATTTTTCAGTGTAAAATACTAAAAAAGTACATATTTTTTGTAAAATGATACATAGCAGGTATTCACTTAAATGATTATGTACTTATATTTATTTTGTGTATATATTTGCTTTGATATTAAAAACCTTTCCTCTTCTGCTTTTTCACTGGGTTATTTTTTGCTTTCTTATAGTCACCAAATTAAACAAGTCCACCAGAAATTTTGCTCTGTTTAAGGTAGCTGTTTGCTACAATGTCTCCAATGTTTTAACCAGAGGAAAGAGGCAGTGGCCAAAAGGATCAGGTGCACAGGCCATACTTTCTGTAGAAGCAAGGGGCATCAAGATATCCCACAGAGCATGTTTTCAGTCACTCCAAGAAGGAAAAACCCTTGAGGGAATCTGGTATGAAGAAGAGTTGAAAATACGTACGTGTTTGGGTTGGTAGCCAAATTTTTTGACCATCATTTTTTGGCTAACATTTTCCTACTTTTTTCCATGTTGGCTGCATAAAAGGTGTAGGGCAAATATAGTCTGCAAAGAAGACACAGTTTGCTTTCTGTGTCAGCATACTTGCTATTACAGGAGGGTATTTTTTGCATGGGAATGGTCTTTGATTAGCACAGAAAAGTCTTCAGGACACCTAATAGCAGCCTAAGCACAGGGCAAGGTCATTGAGAAAAATGAAGCTGAGTGGCTCGAAAGTACACAACGGGAGGATGACAGCTGGGCACAAGGGGGAACGAGAGAGGTTCCAACAGGACGTGAAGAGAAATCTCTTCACTATGAGGACAGTCAAGCAGAGGAGCAGGATGTCTGCAGAGATGTAGCCTCCCTCCTTGGAGGCTTTTAAGCCCTGACTTGCTTCACTACCTGCTGCTGATCACTATTTTTGTAGCACGTAAAACCAGTACTCTTAAACTTGTAAAGTCATTCTGGTGTAGATGTTACTTCAGTTTCTCCCTGCCTTTACCTGGTGTAATCAGTTTATTTTCAGTTTGTTTGTTACATTAGGTATCAGTTAACTTTGCCATGTTTGGGCATAGTCTCAGTTGTGTGAACTCTGTAATGTTACCTATAATGTTACAATATTTTGTCCCGTTTTCCACAAACCCAATTACACTTATTGGTCTTTCATAAATTAGTTCATTTGTATTTTTGTGCTCTTTTAAGTAGCATACTCAGTGTGTGATATTTTCTAGCATTCTATAGGTTGATTTAAAACATTTCCCAATGTTTAAGTATTTGTATTATGACTGTTATTACGTTCACCATCATCTTTGCTCATGCATGGTTTTATGTTGATCACCTTTGAAGTCCTAGCCATTGCAGATGGTGTCAGATTTTATTCCATTTGGGTTTTAGTTGTGCTGACTTTTGGCATCATTCAAACAAATAATACATCACACCAATGTGTTGAAAATATGAGCACTTTCTTTAAACAAGCCTGATATCCAAAGGATAGGTTTCCAAAGAAATCTAAAGCATTAATTTTTGTTGTTACTATCTATTTTCTCCTTTATAACAGGGGCTCTCCAGATATATCTATACAGGTATTTGAGAGTATTCATATGACTGCCACTAGAATCAGGCTGGTTTTGTACATAAAGCACGTCTGCAAGCAAGGTCTCAGTGCTCATTTTTGTATAAGAGAAAGCAGCTCTGAATGATAGTAGCATACTTTCCTACTTGATAGTAGTGACTAATCAAGTATTTTTGAAAAATAAGCAGTTACAAGTTGGAGGAGTCATTGCTAAGCAACTTCAAAATTTGTTTCAATCCTACTTTTCCCATTCTAGTTTTCCAGTTGTCAGAAAAATAATGTTCTCACATGTACTTAGAACATCCCCTTAAAATTTGGAGATTGCTCAGCTGGCTTGCTGCAAAACTATCACATTACTGCTAGATAAACATCATTAAATTGAGTGCAAGGCTTTGCTTTCCTCGGCTAGAAAACCTTGTGAACAGCTTGCTGTTGACATGAAAATGATTGAGTAGGAAATAATGGTATGTCCATTTTTGTAAGGTGATTTAGATTGCCCAGGAAAATGGTGATACAGTGAAATCAAATTTCAGGTTTTACTTGCTGGAGCAAATACTGCAGGGCTACCCTTACTGAACTGCATATAGCATTTTGGAAAGTTGAAACTTCTTAAGGGAGGTAACAATAGCTTCACACACAGTGGGATGGCTTAAAAAAGATGGGATTTAACAGAAAGAAATGCTAAGTAGCAGTAGTGTAGCTGCCTTACTGCTTTATATGGTATTGATTGTGTAACTATGCCATTGTGTTAGCTTCCACCATCCAAGATTCTGCTTGCTAATTCACGTCAATGAGCAGGAATGGTTCCAGAAAAGACTCCAACCAACCAAACAAAAAACCCACCTACCACAAAACCACAGTGCTTTGTAGCAAAAACCCATGAAATAAAACAAAAGCTCCTCAATCCATCTTTGTTATTCAGAAAGAGTTGAGAATAGATGAAGTTTGTACATAGAAAAAAGACTTCTGATAACATAAGGCTATTTAACAGATAAAGGCATATCAGAATCCAAGGAAGCAGTCTCTTTCTGGTATATTTAATTCTTATTTGTCCTCTCTCTGAGGATGACAGGAAGCATTGGTCTTACTTTCTGTTTAGAGTGAAATCCTGGCTTGACTGAGGTCTCCAATACTCCTAACTCACAGCAACAGCAACTAAGGGGAGGTCGTAGAAAGCAGGTGTGACCTTCAGGCCCAAATGAAGTTTATGCCAAAGCATACACTGGCTTAGTGAATTCAAAATTTCACTCTAAATAGAAAAACTTACCAAACTTCCCATGCTCAGCAGAAAAACAGAGGTGTTTTACTTGCACTGACTTTCTAGTTCTCCTTTGCTCATTCTTTCCAGTGAGATCCTAGAGTGGAGCTATAGAGTGGTGGCATCCTGCAAGGAGCACAGGAGAGAACAACCATGTGCTAAATAAGCAAATCTGAAGGCAAAAGGTGAGGTCATTAATGGAACTGGGATCCATCCTGTGGGAGAAAGTTTATTTCAGAAAAAACAGCAAGAAATGAGAGAAAAATTATTTCTAGATAAGTATTTTTTAATATGTTTAAAAATGTTTCAGTTTTTAAGTGAACCATACTGACTTTTTTTTTTCCTCTGTTACTTAAGCAGAGATTAATTTGATGAAGCTATTTTCAGGAGGATTTATCTTCGTGTTATTTTAATAGTAAAGGGTATTTCTTTAATTTTCATATTTTTCCTGACTTGTGGTGTTCTT
The DNA here is from genome assembly GCA_026261815.1 of Monarcha castaneiventris obscurior. Classification (NCBI taxonomy): domain Eukaryota; kingdom Metazoa; phylum Chordata; class Aves; order Passeriformes; family Monarchidae; genus Monarcha; species Monarcha castaneiventris. The sequence goes on along the minus strand of JAMPIT010000624.1, from coordinate 8,891,886 downwards.
AATGCTGATAAGTTTTCTGTAAATCATTGTCAAAAGCACTTCTCAACTGTCTCAAAGTTATGAAGACATTTTAATACATATTTTAACTTCAGAGAAAATAAGCTGAAATATGGGGAAAATGGGGAAACTATGGCTCCCCATAATTATGGCTTAATTACGGATTAAATATTTCTAGGCATCAAAAGCATACCCGTTGGCTACATCAGAAAAGTGAGATCCAATCCTTAATTCAGTCTGATTTATAGGGTTTTTTTGTCTATGCCCACTTACACATCTGGAATGAACCATATGGTGATGCTTTGCTGTTGTCTCCATTTACTGATAAAGGGAAAAACTTACAGGACTCTAAAATTGATAACATCTAAAAAAAGAACTGCCTTTCATAGTATTCTATACTGAAAGAGATTGAATGAATCTGATTGCATCAAGATTAGCCTGTGTTTCATAAACAAAAGGAATCCAGCCCAATCCATTTGGCTACCCTATATCAAAGGATACCCTACTATCTTAATTTTCACTTCTGTTTCTTTCTTTTTGTCTTACTGCCTCAGCTCCTGACTCTCATACTGGTAAATAATTCAAAGATAGAGTAGGAAATCACTAAATTAATTTCATGTTTGTTATGTTAGATATCTTAATTTACATAGTTGAGCAGTGATGGCCTCCCATGTACTAAATGTCATCCTACCTCCTGCCCTTTTTCCTTGTATGGTTTTCCTTGCCTTCTCTCTGCAGTCTAGAGGTAAGCTGTCATCATGCAGGCAAGGCAGAGGATTGGGGAGTTTGATGGGACAATTTTAGAGGTAAAAATAATGGCAATGGCAATGACTGAGAAGTATTTAAGACTTCTGAATTAACTTACGACACAAGAGAAATTATAGTAAGGTGGGGATCTGAGCAGTTATGACCACCTATCAGTACTGCCTGAGGCCATCTAAAATACAAATGGAAAATGCTCTTTTACAGATTGTAATGTTTGTTTTTAATACTCTGATAAAATCACAGGAGTGGAAGTTCTCCACTGAAAATACTACTTAAATTTTTATCTTCTCTTAGATAATACAATTATATTATATTTAAAAAGGATATGAACACCTTTGCTATAGGCCAAGGTAAATTTCTGCTAATGCAACTCTTGAGGAGACCTGCTCTGAATGTAAACAGAAGGGCTTTATGTAGATGTAACCAAAAATTCTTATTTAATCATGTCTGCTGCAGGTAGTGCTTGAGGAATATTCATTTAAGTCCTCTGTAAATAGAATTTGACTCAGTTTATTTGTATCAGTCCAATTTACTTTGTGAACTATTTACATGATTATAAAAATGTGTTGTAGTAGTGTAGGTCATTCTTGTAGTTAATTTTTAGCCATAAAAAGAATATAAATATTTCTAAGTACATAAGACTACCTTATCTAAAGATATCTAAAAGCCGTGCTGGTGCTAAAGTTTATTTAAACTGGTTGAAAGCCCACAGATTCTATAAAACCTTTAACCATGCAAATATTCAGTTCAGAAAATAAGGTGTCATGTTGAAGTTGTCATTCTAAAATCCAGAGAGACACTTGTAAAGGACAGTTAATCCCAAATCTGTATTTCCCTATGGAAATGACACCTTTAGTTTAGACATCTCAGGTGCCTCACATGACTTGCATTTAGATTTCACCCTACTTGCTGTTTGCTTACACGTTTAGACAGGAGCATAACTCACTTCCACAATTCCCTTGGCCTGAACTAACTGATAATGCTTAAAGCTGGATTTCAACTTGTGATTAAATTACTTTTGGTTTATTAACTCTGTGGTCTTCACACCACAGGAACACAGAAAATCAAGTGAATATGCGTAATCCTTTGTCTCGTTGTAATTGCAGAAGTGTGCTTGGATGTAGACAGCTTCTTTCTCTGTGCACTCACAACAGTTCTCCAGAGGTTTGCTGTGATGTACCACAGGCAGCCATGAGGCTGCTCAGACCCCCACTGATTTACACAGTAAAGCTCAGTACTAGGGAGGACTCTGAAGAAGCCTTGCCAGATTTGTCATTTGGAACTAGGCTAGTCTAATTTGGCAGTCAAACCCAGGTTCCGATTGCAAGAAATAATTCTGTGGGAATGATAAACCCTGCATAAGAACAAATGTGTGCCTCATCCAAGCTCTTGTTTTTGGTTATGTATTCTTCTTCTTCTTACAGGCCTTCTGTGGTTAGGGTGGGTTTTGTTTGTTTGATTTGGGTTGATTTTTTTTTTTTAACTCCTGCCAACAGGCTTAGTTTATTCTATTTCAGCCTATTTTTTTTTTCTAATTTTATTCTCCAGGAGTCAAATCCTCTGATGAAGTGAATTTTAAAGTTCCCTAAAGACTAGTGAAGTATCTGTAACTTATTAACAGCTCCTTAAAGAAGTAACCTCTATTCTAAGTCCTGGGAAATGGAGTGATATTGAAATAGGAGAGACAAGCTCAATGTTTCTGATGCATCTTTGAGCAACTCAGTCCTAGAACAGTTTGTGAGTTCTTATTTTTTAATGAATCTGACCTTTTAATTTTAACACAGGAACCAGAATTACTTCTTCACAGTTAGGGTTGAAAGCTATGATCATTCATACTAAAAAAATTTGGACAGACACAATTTTGTTACAAAAAAAGTTGTTTCTTTGTGAAAAGTGTCCTTCCCTCGTAGAAGCCCAGAAGACAAAGAGCTAATGTGTATGCCTCATGCACTGGTAGTGGTGGAGCCAGCCAGGGATTTTTGGTGATAATACACTGTGAGAAAGAAGCAGATGTGGCTGGAGAAGGAGGGGGGCATATGGAGGTGGGGCAGCACTTTTCTGGGAAAAATGTTTTGGCTTCTGGAGATACATACAACACAGTACAGCGCTGGCACTGGAATGAGGTGAACAAGCTGGCATGGACTGTAAGGGAGGATCAAAACCACCCAAGATCCCTGAAGCCCTCCGACCCATTTCCAGAAAAGTCTAGAAGAACGAATTGCACGTGCTAACTAATTTACTTAGAAAGAAAGAAACTTAGCTCTAGGGCTACAAGTGCTACAAAAAACTACCTTCATGAAGTCTGGGCCCATCAGCTGTATCAACACTGGAGCCAGAAATGGTGATCTCTTTTTTTCTTTCTTCCTTTCAACCCCTCTCTAATTCACTTCTCTCTCTCTGTTCCCTTACCTCCCTTACCCAAAACCCACTGTCATGTGCTTATCCTAGGAGGTCAGGATGTGAAATTTTTTCACGTGAAAATATAGCCTCACTGAATAGTTGCAGGATGCCAGTCTAAGCTGTCTGAACATAGCTGGTTCCAGCATTAAGAATTGGTTCCAACACAATTCATCAATGGCTAATTGGAAAGATTAAGTACACAGTTTACCAAGACTGATCTACATTCCACTTACCAGGAAAGGGAAGAAACCAAAGCAGTTCGTAGCAACTTCAGGCTTCATCAAAATGTCATGTTCATACTAAATCACTTGGCCTTGCTTCTAAATTACATTTCTCCATTGTGTACAAACCATATTTGATGTGCCAAAAATAGACAATTTAGAGATTGAGGCAAACATTACTCTTGACACATTATGTGGCTACATTTGTTTTAACAACCTTCCATTTATTTAAATAGTGGCCTTTCTAGAAGGTAGCACTGTATGTTGCATTCCTAGTAAACAGCAAAATTTGAATGCATAAACATACAAATAATCATGCAAACATGATCTGATAGGTTCTCCCTTTGGACTGTCATTTTCTATTAGTGCTGAAATCCTCAGCTCCCAAAAATACATATACATGCAGGGTGACCTAGGATGTTGACTTGCAGTATGTATAGGTCAGTAGGCTGGTTTAGAGAGCATGTGACAGCCAGATCTTTTTTTTCTCTTTTCACATGTGCTTCAGTCTTACTTCTAGCTGCAGCCTTTTAGATGCTATTGAATTCAGAGCTCTTTTACATTAGAGACCATAACTAGATAGCTCTAGGTTTACACATCAAGATTACATAAATCTACAAAACTACTTACTTAAAAGTATAATGGTTAAACCCTGAGAATATTACTCCTAGATGAAAGGCAAAATAAAGTATGTGAATGCAGAGATACAGATTAAATATGCACTTACTATGACTTTCTAGATTATTGTGCCTATTTATTCAGCAATAAATATGAATAAAATACTTGTCATTTTATTATTTCATTTTTATGTTGCTTAACAGTATTGAAATTGAGCACTGAAATAGCACAATAGTAAATAGCTCTGCATGAACCCAGAATCTTGGATGTTTTAATATAATTGTAGGTACTATGTTGATAAAAATGGTAGTCATTATGTATCAGTTAGTATGGCTTATGCAAATTTAAAGAACTTACTTTCTGAAAATTTGAAACTCTTTATAACTGGACCTAAAAGTGGGTTATTTATTGTACTAGTATATGCTGAGAAAAGTATTTTTGTGGAATACTAAAGAATACTTTACAAAGCGTATGATACAGCTTTTGGCATGTTTGCAACAGGTAAATATAAGCAATATATTACAACATTGATTTATTTGCTTTGAAAAGCATATATTTTGAATTAAGATGCCCGTATTAAAAATATGAAACATATCAGATAACACTAAACATTGTAAGTGATTTTTTTTTTGAGATTGGGTTTATCAGTGGCATTGGAATTGAAGATTAAGGATGTACCTTTTTTTCTATTTTTTTGGTTGCTTTACCATTATATTTACTAGCAATTGGTTATTGTAAGACATGTTGTAAAGTGTCAAACAGTGGAGAAAATGCCTAAGGCAACAAATACCACAAAACTATAATGATAAGTGTTCTCTCTCTATTTTTTTAGTTTCTTTGGCCCCTCTACTGAAAATGTGAGTGCTGCTTAAATATGCAGTAGAAGAAGTAGCAGTTGGGGTTTTTTTCCTCTTTTTGTCTCCTATAGCAGAAATGAAGTGACATCCAGCTTTTCTGTTGGCTTTGCTGATTAGGAGTGCTTAGTATGTGCGCACATGCATATAAATAATTCCCTTTTCATGTAGTTTTTGCCAAAGTGCCCTCATTTGAGTGACATTTTTGCTCCATTTACATCAATGTTAAAATTTCCATTAACTTCCCCAGGGCTGGGATTCCACCTGTTTCGTCTAAGTTCACTATAGTTCAGTCTCATGTATTTAAAAGCATTTATATTTTAATTGCTTCAGTGGAATGCAGTTGTCGTGACCGGCAAATCTTGCAGAGGGCAGAAAGGATCATCTGGCAAGGAACAATGCCACATAAGGGCTTACACAACAGAACAGAAACACTGAGCACTACATTCAGTGAGAAACTGTGTGGAAAGGGGCATTTCAAATTAATCTCCTTTTACAATTTTTTTAAAGTAGGATACTGCTGCTTTTAAAGAGTTTTGTCCAAATTTACAGCTTAATTCAATATGTGTTGTTGTAAGCAACAGTTTAAAATGTGGGTCTAACGAGATGGAGACAAATCTGTTAACACTGCACAGACAGAATGAATTATGCAACTTGGCTGGTTTGGATATCAAATCATGACAAAAAAAAGAAACAAAGGGTGAAAGTGAGTGTTAGCAATAAAGAAAAGGTTTCTACAAAAATAAGTCAGTGCTTTAGCCCCCTGATTCTCTCACCTTTTCCCCCTGCATCTTGCCTGCAACTGCAGTTGTAGTAAAAGCTGTTCAGTGGAGCAGTTTTGCCTTGGCACAGGAGATGGAACGTTCTCTGTATATCTGTGCTAAGTATGGCTTCAAACCTAAATTTCTCTACTTTCTGCTTCTTGGTGTATTTGCCTTGACTCTTTCCTGGATCCAGGTCTAATTCTGTCTTCTGTGTGCTTTGGCTAAACTCTGAGATAGCTGGAAAAATGTGTTGCTGCAAAGACAAGATGGGATATCTTCCATTTGCTGCTGGTGCTTCAGCTTAGATGATCAGTTTTTCCAGTACTTCCCAGATTTAAAGCAGATGAGATAATGTATAGACATTTTCTCTGGAGTGCATAAGTAACTGCAGGTGAAGAAGTGTTTGGGACTTCTAGGCTGTTTGTGGCAATAACAGATATTTCACCAGTTGTGGTTTTGCTTCTTTTATTATGGGAGGCAGAGAGAAGCCATTTTTTGGGGGTCACGACAGAGGTTTTTAAACAGCAAGGTTTTTCTTGTTCCCCATTTTCATGTCACTAGTCATTTGAACAGTTTTTAATAGTGTGCAGAGTGTTGTCTATAAATACATATGATGGCAGTCTCTAATGCGGTGCTCCTCAACTAGTATAAATCACTGTAATTCTTTTGATTTATGTGAACTGGAATAATCCTGTTTAGTTGGAGATCTGGCCCAGAGTACAGGAAGTGTATGTGTTAGTTAGGGAAGGTTGTAGCAGTTTCTAATTCTCCTACTGACTGCTTTCATGCAGATGTGGAGTGTTTTTTAAAGTTGACATGGTCTAAATAAGATATTTAGTTTTCTGTTTGTAGTGTCATTATTTTGGTAAGTGAAGCAACATCCTTGGTTGTTTCATTATTGCTTCACAGGAAATTAAGACCTTATTTGGGTCTGGACCTTGAAGCAATACTGAAATTGTAAGAGGCAGAAATACTTCTTTAAGGGATAAACTGATTGTATGTGCAAACTCTTACGCAATTAAAATGCTTAGCTACTTCAGAACTTATATTTGATTGAAATTAATGAGACTCTCATATTCATGTTATATTCATGAGAATGTTTATATTCATGTAAGGTAGATGAATCCAGGTATTTAGGACATGTAAAATAAAGTAAAAAAAAAAATTTAGAATTTTGTAGCTTGAAAGAGCAATGAGAAATGCAGTTCTTCTCAAACAAAAAAATGATGATGCTTTTCAGTAAGGCAGAGCTTTTACAAAGCATCTTTCTACTGAGCATCTTACAATTCTGCTTGAAACACAGAATTATGGGTCAACATTGAAGCCTTTTATCAAATGAACAGTCTGAAGGAGAAGAGTGCTGAGATGATCTGTCAGCTGTGGGATTGGGCTCTTGCACCTCACCCTGAGAGGTAAGACAGCTTTACTTTCTATAATTTACAGAATGAGCAAGCAAGAAGTGCAACTTGCCTAAAGTTACACCACAAGTCTGTGGCAAAGCTGTGGAATAAAACACCCCAGCAGACGTGTATGTAAGCTGCAATTTCATCTTTCTCTCGTTGATTCTAAGTTGGGAAGAACAACAACTGTTTTGAAATTCAAACCAGGAAGATAATCATGTCTTTCCATGATTTGTTGGTTATCCTGGCTAGTTATCTTGATTGTAATGAGGAAACACATTCCAAAATCTGGTGAGTGGGTGGGAGGATTTGGGGTATGGGGAGCTGGGGGTAGAAGAAAGTTTACCCTATGAACTTTATGATCTGAAGACCAATCAGCTAAATTGATGTTAAGCTGATAAATTTTCATATGACCATCTTCTTTTTCTTCTCCCTTGTCAGAACAATTCAACTAGAAAAAGGTAAAATATGTCTTGGATATGTATATATATAAATGATATACATAAGCCCTAATCTCTGTCTCCTGTATATCTGTTTCTAGTCATTTTACTTCTCTCTGTTCTTCTATCTGGTTCATATCTTTAAAATGCAATATGGAAAACTGCCACAAGCACACTTGGAGAACCTGACAAAAGTGCAGTTTGGCACATTCAGACAAGAGCCAGTGGCAGCGCTCAGTCTCACCATTTCATCACAGACAGATGGTATTACAAGTGCAAGAACATTCAGGTTTGTAAATGATAGATTTTAAAAGGCAAAACAAATTTCCGTAATTCACTGTGAATTGCAGCATCAGTGCCATAAATAAGTGTACTGTCCTGGTTTCTTGCATGGCTGATTTTTAAATTTATGATGAAGTATATAGAAGTATATAAAATAAAAGTATGCTTACACTTAAAAGATAAAAGCTAGTTTCTGCTGGTGTAATAATGTATATAATTGGTTCTTCACAGCTAGAAACCAGATACAGTTTCATTCATGCATTCATACCATGGCTATCTAATTTATGGAACTGTCGGGGTGGGGAGGGGGGGGTGCTTTTCAGAGAGGTAGGGGGAAGGAGAAAAAACCCGCAAACATTTCTTGCATTGTTACCTGAGTTGGGATATATACATACGACTATGTAAAACCTGTGTCTGGGTGGCTGTTTGTTCTTTCTTGCAGAGTATTCTGTGCTCACTGAGTGGGAGGGTCACACTGCGAGACTAATAAGGACAGAGCTGCATCCCCCTCTACCACTCTTTGGAGACTCACTCCAGCAACTCCTCGGCACTACAGCAGCTCTGTACAGGCATTTTCAGTGCTTCTGGGGGACAGACCAATAAAAAAAATCAAAGGTAAGACACTCATTATTTGTAGTCAATTATCTAAGCATCTTATATGTGCATAGTCACACATACTACACTATTCTTGGCTTGTTTTGTGGTGGTTTTGGTCTTGATTTCCAAATTTGCCATTTAAGTTTATCATTGCAAGTATTAACTATGGCTTATATAAACATGATGTATACCGTTAGTTCTTAATGTACTGCAATCAGCCTGTGCTATAGTATTCTGCTTATGACTGTGTAAATACCTTGTATATGCTAGCGGGCGACTATAGGTATATGCAAAGATGTGCTAACAAAAACAGCCCCGCTAAAAGAGCAGTAATTTACAAAACTCATTAAACTGTTGCGAGTTGCCACAATGCTGGTTGTGCATATATTTACATTTAAAAACCTACCTCTCGGTGTGCGTGTCCCTGTAACTAGCCCGCGTGCGGGGCGGCCTGCGCGCAGTCGGCGGCAGCGCTGGTGAGGGAGCAGCGGCGCGGGCGGGCAGTGCCCGCGGGGAGGGGGCACCTCGCCGCCCGGGCGCTCGGGCACAGCCGGGGGATGCCCGGCCCGATCCCGGCGATGGGGCCGGCTCGCCGCCCCCGGCGGCCCCTCACCTGCCGGCCGGGCGCAGGTGCCGCCGCAGCGCCCCGCAGCACGGGGCTGCCCCGCTCGCCGGCCCGGCCGGGCCCCCGGCCCCGCTGCGCCCCGGGGCTGCGGAGGAAGCGGCGGCCGGCGCCTGCCCTTCGCTGGCTCCCGGGGCTCCCCGGGCTCCCGGCGGCGCAGGCAGGGGCCGGGGAGACGGGGCGGGCCCGGCGGAGGGAGCCCGCAGCGGGCCCGGGGGCGCGGAGCCGAGAGCCGGAGAGCGGGGTCCGGCCGCGGGGCGGGGGCGCTGCCCGGGCGCCGGGGAGAGCTGCCCGCTGCCTCCCCGCCCGGAGTGCTGTGCCCTCCCTCCGGCAAACGCGGCTCCATCCGAGACAAGCGAAGCTGCCGCGCTGCCGAGTTAGAGGCTGCGCTGCCGAGGGCTCGGGTCGCTCCACGGGCGCCCCGGAGGCTCCGGTGCGCGGGTTGTGCGAGGGAGCGGAGCCTCCTGGAGCGGCCGGAGGGAGAGGACCCAAGCCCGGAGGTGCGGCGGCAGTGAGCGGGTGGCGGTGTTGGTGATCAGAGCCCTTCGCAAAACCAGACCTCTGGAGCGGCAGCTCTGCTGAATTCCCGATGCTTGCTTGGAAAGCAGGTGCAGGAAATGAAATGATAATTTATTTGAACATGTATTCGCTTTGCTGGGGGTGGGAAGGCTAGAAAAGTTAATCGTGATGTAGTTGCTGTCAGTACATGACAGAATAGCTCTGATGATGAATAAGGTGCTTTGCGGAAATAATTATAAGAATTGCATCTTAGGTATGTGATTTGCTTTTCTTACAGAAAATGTGATTAGAAAAATATTAGACACTTTCTGCGTTTCATTAAATTCATGCGTATTTATACATTGCAGTTGGCTTAGAAGGAAGCTTTTGTCCCCTAGTGACAGTACCAGTTTATGTGGTTGAAGCCTGTACTTTTGTGAGATTTGAGCTGGAAATTCAACATAGGCTGTTCTAGGCACTTTGCAAGGTGGAGAAATACCACATTTTGGTTTCTTTCGTGGCTAAGCTAAAAAAATTGCATGTTGCCTTTGTTCGATTTGAGGACTACTTCAGCAGTCACTCTAAGTGTTGGGACACCAAGCAGTTTAGCTAATATATTGAAAATTGAAAAATAACTTGGGGAGAAGTATAAAAGAAAATTAGTAATTACTAATGAAATGAACATTCAGTACCTTTATAATTAATATCTCCAAGTTAGTATTTCTAAGTGTTACTTCAGAGTTTATTTATAAAGAACTAAAAAGGAGTATATTTATGATTTATTTCTAGACTGGCATAAATCTCTTTTTTGTAGCTCCTTAGACAAATAAATGGTACACTTGTATGTGACTAGCAACTTCCCCTTCACAGTTAAGAAGTTCTTGTTTGTAGTTTTCTGACAGGGTGAGGCGAGAAGAATAAGATGAGATTGTTCTGAATATGCTTATTTTTTGTTTCAGATTTGTAGCTGTTTGTTCACATGTGTCCAGGGGGAGATGAAGTTCATTGGATCCTGCATAGTTTGGCTTTGTATGGCAGCCTTCCTCCTTCCTGTTTCTACTTCTGCGGCTGTCAGTGACCAGACAGGTACTGCCACTTTTCTTGCCCATCACAGACCAAAGGTGTAAATCTCAGTACTGAAAAGTTTTTAGCAAATAACAACAGCACACAGAAAATAAACAAGAAGAACAGATAAAAACATACAAAATTGTTTTAAATCTCTTTTCGGAAATGTCCTAAATTGGAAGCAATTCCAAAGCAACCTTTCTGCTTCATGTGCTTGGGAGATTCACATTTTGGAGGTAGTTGTAGTTCCTAGGAGTTTTGTTTTGTACTTTTCTTTTCCTACCATACAAAACAAGACTATAAGTCAGAGCTGCAAAACTTGCGTGAACAAAATCGTGAGGTTTTATTAGAGCAGACCAGTTATCACATTGACCTATCTAATCCCCATGTTAACCACACCCATACTTAATCTCTAGACTTGGTCATACATTTCACATATGCAGAGTTAAAAAAAAATTCTTTTTCCTAAGAAGATGGGGGAAAGGAATAGAGTGATATTGTTTAACTTAAAAGCTGTCACTAGTCTTCTGCAAATTTTCTCATATTTCTCTGTTTTTTTCTTTCTCTTACTTTCCACATGTTATCTAGTGTTCTCACTTAAAGTCCACATTAACTCACCAGAATGCGGTAAATTCTGTCTTAAAGACACATCATATGTGCTTGTCAAATAAAGAACATCAGTTTTTTAGAATTGCTCAGCCTCAGCATGTACTTCAACTTATTATAATTCTCCTACAATTATTAGCAAGGAGAACATGCTCATTGCTGTTTAAATTGAGTTGGGTTTTTTTCTCAAAAATAAAATTAATTCCTAGTAATGCTGTTCCTTTCCAGAAATCTTATGAAAGATAATAGAAACTACACACACACACACACACACCAGCTTTGAATCTCAATAACTCATTTGAAGTTCAGGCCCGAGAAATTTTAGAAGTCCATGACTAGGAAAATAATCCTTTTACTACCTCTGGAAACTTTAAGTAGTAATAATGAATAAATAATAAGCGTAATGTGTGGGCTCTGAGGTAATAATAATGCATTGTGAAGAGTCTGAACTTAAGTCAAAGTCTTTTTCCCTTTTGTATTTTTAGGGCAGTGAGGCTAAGTGCTCCACTGATGAATTATTCTTAACTCGCCTGAGAGAGTGAGCCTACATCATAGCTGTGAAAACATTCTGTCTGAAAGAAGAAAAATAGGTTTTATTCTGTCATTGCTAGGTGGTGGTTGCAGAAGGGAAGTTTTCAAAGTGCTAAAATGATGTGAGTGCGGAAGGTTCCCTTACTATATAGATTGAAAAATGTTTAAACAAAATTTCAGGAAACATTGTTTCTTTTCTTTTCTTTTTTTTTTTCCCTACTGAAATGATGCCTTAGTAGAAGTTGGGCCAGCCACAGAAGATGTGGCAGATACACTGAACTGTAGATAAACAGTGTATCTGAACTGTGCATTATGTTCTGTTAGAAGTCTGTAGCTAAGCAGCCAGCAGTGAAATTGCAGTTTTCCTTAGCCTTACAGCCAGAAATGGATCAAATATGGGTCCAACTGAACTGCTAGGACGAAGAGGAGAGATTGAACCTCTCCTGTGAATAACTGATGGTGTGCAATTGAGAGAGTCTTCTTCAGGTTGTGGTGGTACAGGCAGATGGTGAGGAATAACAAGTAGATAGCTGCCAGCTTGAGCAGCTCTGCCAACAGCAGGTGTGTGAGTTAAGCCCAGAGTTAAACTCCAGTTGATAACAGGAAAGAGACTCTACTAGAATTTGTAGGGATGGTTACTGTCTAAAAAAGAAATACAAGTTATAGACCAGAGAGCCGGAGCTGGGAAAGAACGGATGCAGTGACGGAGCAGCAGTAAAAGTGGTACAGTTCTTTCTGTCAAACTTTTGTTAATCTACTCTGTTCACTTGAACCGAGTTCTCTGTGTTGCAAAGTTGTCTTGATCCAGTTTGATAATTTGCATGCAGATGAATCTGTGACAAATTGGAAATGTGCTTACTTCAAGAAGAGAGTAATATCTAAAGGGTTTTTTTGTTTTGTTTTTCTGTCTTGCATTCAGTCACTCTTTCTTGGGCCTTTGTTTCCTCCTATGTACAAGTTCTGTTTGAGTCAGCATCTGTCCTTCAATATCGGCCTAGACAATCTTTTGGGTTTTCTTCCTTCAACAACGTATGCATAGCATTTATTTCTCTGTGCTAATATGAAACCTTTTCCAGCAAAGCACACTTAGGTAGGATCTGAGACTATTGTGTTCACATCTTGAAATTTCTCACCTGATCTGCTTTAATCTCAAGGAATGGCTTCAAATACATGGAAAAGTGTAAACTAGAGTTAATTTGAGGGTGGTGAGGGAAAGAAGTGTGTTAGGGGAAAGATTAACTTGTGTGCATATGTAGGGGAGAATTTTCTGAGCAGGCATACAGAATATACTTTGTGACTTATTCACTGGACCAGTATTGTAATAAATAAATAGCAGTATTGAAAAAAGAATCAGAGGCTGAGAGAGTATGCTGGATCTTCTCAGAGCAGTCCTCCTTAGGCTTTGAGGGTGCCAGTGTGCATTAGATTCACATCAAGGATTTCTTTCAGTTCTCATGTTTTGATATGCTGAATCTTCATTAGAAGGAAGCACTCACTTCTCATGATGGAGTACAGCAAATCTGAGGGGAGAGGGTTCAGTTTTCCACAGGCATATTTTTGATCTGAATTCAAGAATACTTTCTTCATGTTGTCAGCTTATAATTATTGGGAATATTTGGGGTTTGAGTGTGGACGTAAGCTCTTTCTTAGTGACACATGAAGTTCTAATCTGATCATTCCTGAATGCTTTATATTAAGAATATTAATATTCTGTCTCATTCCCAGATCATGGCGTGTTTCTCAACTTTCTTTTATGATTACTGTTTTTTAAAGTCACTTGCTAATCCATGAAAAATGTAGTATAAACAAAGTCCTGGGACTGTCAGGCATGGTGAATTTATTGCCTTTTGACATTGAATGTGTTCTGAAAAGTATTGGCTGTGGATCATAATTTTAGATAGGCACTTTAACCCAAGTACAGTGAGTGGTTTCAGGCATGCAAATCAGTTCAGATTTTTGGTTTTAATGTTTTAGTACAGCTACATACCTCTCAAAATCAAGATAATGACTCTATAGTAACTCTCATATACAATGTATTCATATTCCTGATATTCCCATCCAACCTGGCCTTGAATGTTCTCAGGGATGGGGCATCTACCACCTCTCTGGGCAACCTGTTCCAGTGTTTCACTACCATTACTGTAAAGTCTAGTCTAAACCTAGCCTCTTTTAGTTTAAAACCATTACCCCTTGTCCTGTCTCAACAGGTCTCATAAAAAGTCTGTCTCCATTTTTCTTACAGGCTCACTAGCTGGAACGCTGGAGTAAGGGCTCCCTGGAGCCTCCTATTCTCCAGGCTGAATGACCCTAACTCTTGGGAGAGATGCTCCAGCTCTCTGATCATTTTTGTGGCCTTCCTTTGCACCTGCTCCAGCAGGTCCTTGTCTTTCTTGTGTTGGGACCCCAGAGCTGGATACAGTTGGGAGGGGTCTCATGAGAGCTGATGGGCAGAATCACCTCTCTTGACCTGCTGGCCATGCTTCTTTAGATGCAACCCAGGATACGATTGACTTTCTGGGCTGTGAGCACACACTGTCAGCTGATCTCCAGCTTTTCATGCATCAGTATTCTCAAAGCCTCCTTGTCAGGCCTGCTCTCAATTCCTTCATCCCCAAGCCTGTTTTGATAATGGGCATTGCCCTGACCCAGGTGCAGCACCTCATGAGGTTGTTGAACCTCAAAAGATTCCCATGGGCCCAGTTCTCAAGCTTGTCTAGCTCCCTCTGGATGACATTCCATCCTTCAGGAGTGTCAAATGCAACACTCAGTTTGGTGTCATCTGCAAATTTGCTGAGGGTACACTCAATCCCTTCATCTAAGTAATTAATTAATTAAATAACATCCCAAACAGGACACCACTTGTCACTGATTTCCATCTGGACATTGAGCAGTTGACCACTCCCCTCTGGATGTGACCGGCCAACCAATTCTTCATCCACCAAGCGGTCCACACATCAAAGCTGAATCTCTCCAACTCAAGAGATATTGTGGGCACCATGTCAAAGGCCTTGCAGAAATCCAGATGACATCCATAGCTCTTCTCTTGTCCACTGATGTGGTCACTGAATTGTACAAGGCCATTGGGTTAGTCATGCGAGACTTGTCCTTGGTGAAGTGGTGCTGGTTGTCCCAAATAATATGAAGTCCTGTTTTTCACTACTTACTCTCTTTCATGGGACAATATAGTTCTCCTGGGGTCTAGCATGAATATCCCAATCCTTGAACTCCTTTGCTTGGATTTCTTATTTCTGCCTGCCAATGCTGTTATGTTACTTCATAACCATCTAAATAGTCACCAGACTTGAAGATGACTTCTTTACTGTATCTTGTTTCCTTCATTCTTCCCACTCTTGTCTTAATTAACATATATGTTGCAATGTAATGTGATCACCTTTACAGAGTACAATGACGGAATACAAAAAAGTCACATCCCATTTCCTGGTGCCTGTGTACTTAAGGCTACAGATATGTAGGTAATCTGAATTCTTGACCTTATTTGACAGCAAGCTAGCTGGGTCTGCTTATCCTCAGTATGAATATGTTTGAGGTGGACTCACTGAATGTCATTGGTGATATTTGCAAGTGTGTGGCAAGCTCTGAAGAGGTTGCCTGTGTGTTTATGAAGCCTGATGAAGTAAGAGTACGAGAAAAATCTTGGGTAATATGGGTTTCTGCCTGAAGCTTGAGTCGACACAGGATATGGGTATATGTTCAGCTGGGCTTTGCTGTTTGGCTGCATTCGTTAGACTGGTCATGGTCACTGATGGAAGCTTCAGTGCCCTTGCAAATGTGCATGTCAGTGGTGGTAGACAGCAGCTAAAAAACTTCACCTGAATGTGAAGTTTAACTATAAACTTATATGAGTACTTGTAATGTGAATCTAGCCATCACAGGTTACACTTGATCTGGAGAAGCCAAGACTGCCTATTGGAAGTTACAGCTCCCACTCAGGAAGTGCACACAAGAGGTATCTGTAAGATGGAGACTGAAGCACACACCAGTCTCTTCTGCCCCCGTTTGCATGGACTGGAAAGCAGAGCATGGTGCCTAGATCAACAGATGTCCTGATCATTCCAGGAATTTGGAACACGCCTTTGCGTGTTGCAACAGATATGTCTACATACAATGCTTTTTTTTTTTTTTTTTTGACAAAATACTATTAGAAAACAAAGAAAAAATTCTTACTAGCATCTTACTGAAAAGAGAGAAGACAATGATCTGTGATGTACCTGCTTGGTCTGCATAAATTAATATTTTCACGATAATTAGATTGATTTTATATTAATGAGCTCATAGCTAGAACTCATTGATTTATGAAGGTCAGGGTCTAATTTTTCATATGGGTAGGTCAGCTTGTTAATTTATAGGTAAGTTAACTTGACCTTTGATATTACAGGTTTAATATTAATTTTTTAGTTCAATCCACACAGATGCAGTTTTATCATGTGCAGAGCAATCTAGTGTATAAACACAAGCTTGTTCTTCTTACTATTTCATTAATTTTATAGTAATGTATTTTAACAGGCCAGGCAGGTTCATGGTTTCTGTACCTGGATTGGCGACTAAGGATTTCTCTTGTTCCTTTCCTTTCCTGAATATCTTCATGTAGACCTTGTCATTCAGCTACCCACATATTTAATGGGGAAACTGTTTGTTTTGTCTCGGGCTAAAGCAGATTTAAGGATCTGCCAGCAGTACTAAAAATCGTGGAAGAGGTTAACTATACAAGCTGTAACTGCAGAAAGAATTTTCATCAATCTGTAGTAATGAAAGTTGTCAGTCTTGGTATGGAGAGGGTTTGGGCTTGTTGTCTGAGAGTTTTCCCTTAGCTCTCTGGTAAAAGGAATAGCATTGAACTAAAGGAGTGCATCAGCAGTGTGAGATAGAAGATTCACCGTAACTCTTTCAGTTCTTCTGGGGATGTGGAATACAAACAAATAACTAACACTTAAGTGGCCTGTCTATGCTGTGACTGCTATGCCACTGATAAAAATAGGTCCACAGTCCAGTCTGTGGCATGTGAGGAATCGTTGCTATCATTTGGATAACACAAAAATTAAGGCTTGGAGTCTTTATTTGGACTTGGAAGCAAGTGGCTGCGGGAAATAAGCTAGAACTTTGTAGTCTTTCACTGTTCAACACTCAAGTAAGATAATGCTGAAAAAACAAAGCACCCTTGTGTCCCAGGTTCTCTAAAGCTTATATCAGTTTAGGGTAAAATCAGCAATAAGTACTATCTGTCCGCTCTTATTATAAGTACTGTCAAGAGTTTAACCAAAAGGAGAACCTCCCTTGAAATATGTTGATTATTTTTGAAAAAAACCCTTGGTTGAAAACATGTAGATTTAAGAAAAACATCTGTCCATATATGTCTGACATTCTTTTGTGACTTCAGACATAAATGGCTTCCTTTACGCCAGCTTTTTTCTTAGAGCTATACTTATGTAAATCTACCCAAACGACATTAGTTGTTTTACAGTAGCTGCATATAGAAGTCTATAGTTTAATAATCTGTATGTGATTGAAGGTTGAGGCCAGAGGGCCTAAGGTGAACCTGTTTCTGTCCCATACTCTGTGTGTGTACATCAACTGGTGTATTGAAATTGCTATGTTACTATGTAATTCCAGCGAAGCTTTTCTCGCTGTATAAAACTTCCTGCAAACCAAGAATGATGAAAGATTTCACTTCAGAGTTTTCAACATTAATATTCTTTACAGTTCAGCGTCTTTTCTGGGGAACGGGAGTTTACAGGGTTTTTCATGCATATGTTTAATCTCATTTATCATGAAAATCTATCTGTATAAGGAAAAACATGCACATACGGGTATTTATGGATCTATAGGAGGGAAAGAAAAAAATTATTCTCTTAGCACATTAGAAGTAAATTAAGTTGTCTGTGATGTTACTTGTAGCAGTAAATTGTAGTTGTAATTGTACATGTGAAGGACATGGAACTTAAGGAATATTACAAAAAAAAAAAGGGTTTTGCCCAGTCTATTCTTTAAATAGTTGACATAGCTTTCATTTACTATATTATCAGGAGGTGTCTTTATATCTGTATTATATAATCTAGTTTCACTTTTACTAGTTATTTCCTGTTAGCCATTCTTAATCCAGGTCTAATGCTGCAATATATTTAATAGCATTTACGAGTTTTGAAGGATAATATGCTTTCTACATGACTACAGAATGAATGGTAAATTTCATATGCTTTAAGATTACAAATATAGCTATTTTAAATATCAATGTTTGGTCTGGATGCTCTTATGAAACACTTAAATATAGATGATTTCCAGGTTAATGGTAGGACATTCCTTACTTTTTTTTTGTTGAACTAATGCTTCAGAAAGTGCTTTGGCCTTCACTGTTCAGCACCTTCAAATACAGATTTGTAGTTGCATCTGCTCACAAAGTTTTGTGCTTGATAAGTTTACAGGCCAAATATCATAACTTGTCGACTTTGATTTGCTAGTTTTATTAGGTTTTAACAGGGCTATTTGCAAAACTTGTTAAATAGCGAGCCTTATTTCTGACCCCTGCACAAAAGTGACATTTTTCTGTATTTCTTTCTTAAAAGTGGGCATTCCTATATATCTGTCAAAAAGAGAGCATAAAGGACTTCATGCAAGTGAGATATTGCATATTAATAATAGTGTCTTATCTAAGGGTTCAGTTAGATTGAACCTCAGTTTACCATGTTCCAAATTTTAGAACATTCTGTTTGTTTATCCAAATACTTTGGTTCAGACTTACTCCCCTACTTAATATTCAAACTTTTTTTTCCCCAAAATGTAATATTGTTTCATATTCATTAATGGGGAAAATATTTTCTAATAATACAGTGAGAAATACAAAAAGAACTTGGAACAGATATTACTGCTTTATAGAGTGTCATAAATGGAAACAGCGTGGTAAGAATTTAATGGTTTTCTTCTGGCTGTATAGTTTATATGAACTCTAACTAAAGACAGCTGAATTAAAATGTGATACAAATTCTATCTTCTTATATTATTGGAAGTGTAGTACAAAATCTGCTCTTGTTTAGATTTTGTAATTTGGTTTGTTGCTGCTTTTCATATCCTAAAGAAACAAAAAGAAACATTCTTGTCAATATTAGCATCACTGTCATGATAGTTTGTTCAGTTCCTGTTAGTTTGTTCAGTTCCTGATAGTTTGAAAACATTTTATGATAGACACTAAACTGTGTTCTCTTGAAGGTGCTGTGTGTCCTTTAATGAAAACAGTTGCCCGTCATCTCAAACAAATCAACAGAGACAGTCATGGTGTATCAGGTAAATGACTGAGCTAATACGGATATCTATATTAATTAGCTAGTAAAGCAATGCAGCTAGTAATCCAGTGACTAATTAATTACTGGATGTAATCATAGTCTGATTGAAGCTGGCTTTAAAATTGAAAGGTAGGACAGAATGCCATCCCCGAGCATCAAAAGCTGCTGCTGCTCTTAGGAAGGTGAGATTAAAATCAGAATGTGTTTTTCCTGGAAAGTATTGGTTCAAGTTTGGCAGCCACACTAATTTCCATGTTTTTTTCCAATCATCCTGCACTCCTATCAGTACAGATGATAAAAGGAACTAACATGCATTTTTCAGGTTGTAAAGTCATCCACCAAGTGAATTTTGCATGAATAGTTTTAATAAAATGAGTATTGAAAGTTTCTTGGACTTCAAGTTCTGCTTTTCAAAATAGCTTGTCAGTCTGTACTATAGAAATGCTAATATGCTTGCATTCAAGCATGCTAAAAATCATTATTTACTTATGGTTTTAAAATTTCATTAAATTGTATTGTATTGTGCCACATTTTACAGGGTTTGATCTGGCAGAAAGCTTTTCTTTAAGGCAAGCATCTTGTGGAGGGGAAAAGATCTGTTTTAAACTGGGAAGCGCACCTCTCATCAGAGATACAAGGTAAGATACTGTTTTCATGCTTAGCTTTTAAAAGATCTATCTCAGACTCAATGCTAATAATAAACTAATAAAAGCACTGAACATGTATCCAGTGGATGCCACAGGAAGCAGTATGGCTGGTTTTAGAATATTTCTGTTTTTTCTGTAGGAAGCACTTTGATTTTCGTATGCTTTTCTTCTGAAATTTCAGGGTATCCAGGTAGTAAGTTAATTGTGAATAGCACTTTTTCAAATCATGATTCTGATACTGAAAATTCTACTGTTAGCACATAAATATTTATAAAACAAAGGAAAGAAATAACTTTCATGGTATGAAAGGCAATATTATACTAATCTTCCCTCAGTGAAGTTGTCTGTTCTCTCTCTCACTACTGCTGGCAAGATTAAAAAGAGAATCACCATTTCTTTGAATGCTTTTTTTATTTTCCTGGTGTTCACATTTTGCCTTTGAGCAGCAGCAGCATGGTGGGTACTCAGTGCAGAGGAGAAACTAAGCAAAATCCTGCTCTTGCACAGGGTGGGATGAAAAGCAGAGACTTCATGAAAAATCAAAAGGAGAGTGAAGGAGAGTAAGGCACAATTGGATTGGATGGACTTAAGTTTGCACAGGGACAAGGAAATGTCAAGAAGCAGTTAGGAATGTAGTTTCAAGTTCCCTGTGCTCAGTGGAGAGAGAGGATCATCTCAGAGCTTCTTGGTTGAGATGTGCTCTGAGTCATGGGACTGTGGTTTCTGTACAGCGTGTTCCTGTGATGACGAGGGAAGCAACTCTATTCCCATGTCTTCAGGTTGGGTATTTTCTGTTGCAAGCTCCAGCTTGCCTAGTAAAAAAATACACCTGGTCCTTGGACTTCCCCTTTGCTTGGATCCTGGGCATAGCAAAAAGGGACTGTGAGTAGCATGAGGCCAGGGGGAAGGAAGAAGAAAATAACTGGCAGCACCCAGACACAAAACAAACTGATCTTTGTGAGAGGAGCATGACTGAAGAAAGAATTTATCTACCAATTTAGAATATTTAGATTCTCTAAGTTTTTCTGATATGTTAGGTACTGTAAGTGCAAATTTTTATGCTTGTGTAATTCTGCAAAGTCAAACTAATCACTTTTTTAAAAATACCTTTGACACTAGCTATTGAAGGAAAAATGACTAGACAAAATTACTTGACATGAAGAGCTCTCTTCTTTTATTAGGACCTTTCCAGTATTATCCAGATTGTCTTTAGATGAGGAACAGGAGAGATTAGGTAGCACCCATAAATGTCTTAACTAAAAATATTTTGAGAGATTGTATTTATTTATATTTTAGGTATAGCATTTTTTCTTTAAAAATATTATTGTTTTTTTGTGAAGTTTTTTTTTTCCAATGTATGGGAATTTGAGGGAAACATGAGACTACAGAAGAGTAGAAAATCAAGGCAATAATAAATGTGGAGCAATTTTCCTCTAGGAATAAGAAGCTAAGTAGTGCTAAAAAAAGCATCTTGTGAGCTGACTTCATTTTGAAAACCAATGGCAAAAATGGAGTAGAGAGGTGCTAGAAATTGCAAAAGAGTGAATTATTTAAAATTCATATTACTTTGAGGTAAAATTCTTGATTCAAAGTATTGATTTCTAACAATTTCTGAGTGGTTTTGGAAGTGGTCTGAGAGGTGATGTTGAGGTTAAAAAACACAAAGCTTTTTTCTTGGCTTTATTAAGTAGTCTTGAATACTAATGTCAATTTTTTCTCCTTTTGAAAACGGTTTGTTATTGAAGGCAATGAAAATGGGGAATTCACACCATGGCCGATAGCTGTGACCTAAAAAAGCCCTAACTATTAGAAATTGCAAGGGAAGTCACAATGGGTGTTGTGTTTAGGGTTTTTTTTGAGTTATGTATTTTTTCCTATATTTTATCTCATCAGCTTTTTGAAAGGAGAGAAAAATGGCTGGTTGTTCTTCATTGTCAGTATAACTTGGGCAGGGGCTAAAGAATTTCAGTTAAGGGTAAACCTGGAAGGAAAGTGGCTTGTCTTTCATTGTCTCTAGGTTCTCACGTTCGTCTCCGTCCCTGTTATTTTCTTCTGTGTATCCTCATTAAAGAAAAAACTAAAGAGAAAATCTTTCTAGTTTCCCCTAAAAATATGCATATCTAATGGACAAAAAATTTAGCTGGATGAAGAAACTGAGATGATTATTAATAAAATGCATATCAGGGCTAATATATGAATATAGCTAGGCAGAAAAATGAATGTATTAGGCAGAAAATTAATATCGTTTTATTGTTGATAATAAGGTACAAGATAATATTTTCAGTCAGCTTGCTGTGCAAGTAAGTAGTAGCTCTTACATATATCTTCCTGAACAATAGAAGGGTTAAAAATATTTTCAATAACATTCAAGCATTGCAGAATTTCTGTTAAATCCTTGTTCTTCATGGCAATAATCTTGCTCATTCTTTATTAACCTTTCTTCACAGAAATGCATGTCATTAAAAAATGTATTCTATTCTTAATTATTTGTTTGTTGAATATAAAATGGCTTTCCGATATTGAGATAACACTTCAGACAAATACTTTTTAAAATTTTCTTTAAAATATGGTTTTTTTAAACTTTTCTGACATTTTAGGGTGATTTTTTTTTTTTAAATAAGGGCAGAGAGCAGTCAGGAGTACGAAGCCAGGTTTTGGATTTTTACATGGTAGAGTTACAATGACGGATAGCCAGAAACTTGGGTATCTGTCATCATAACCTTATAATTTACTATCTCAGTTACCCATGTACAGCATCTTTTAATTAATTATTTTTATTTAAACCTACTTCTCTTACGTTATGTCAGGTTGTGTGGTTCCAGACCCCTTCTGTTATTAGATGGCTTTCAGGATCATTCTACCTCAGAAAATATTTTAGTAGACGTGGTGTGCAGTAAGCAGCAGAACAGTGTTTGTTATCCATCCTGCAGGAAATTGAGAGTATCTGATTAAGCTGACTAGCAAGTATCAAGTAACTTGGCACATCTCCTCTTGCATTTCACTCATTCAGTTGTAGTGTGGGTAATAGAAAGCTATGCTGTGCCATTTTTCTTCTGTGATGCCATTTTGGTTTTTTTCAATGGACCTGGAGTAGTGTTTCACCTATTTATATGTTGTAAATAATTTACAATGCACTGTCAGCTTAGGAAATTGATTATGTTTATTTATGTTGCACTTCAGCTATAGGTCTTTATCTCTTTCTTTGATGGAGTTCTGCACGTATTTTGTCTTGTGATAGCAGATGGATAGCTTTTCTTATGCTTTATGTAAATTTCTGTTAATTTTTAAAGTAATGCCAGTAATATTTTCCTGGTTAAAACTGTGACTGGCTTATTGCAGTTCTTCGTGGGCTTTAACAAAAGTTATTCCTGAGGAAAGTAGTGTAACTGAGTTTTTGAGTCATAAAAATCTCATAGTAAAGTACTATTAGGCAGACAGTCTAATTACATAGTCATAATCACACCACGGAATCATAGAATAATAGTAATTATATCTGAACAATTTTTTTTTTTTTTTAATATTTTATCTCAACAAATACACTATGGAGTCATATTTCTTCTCCAGACTTTAACATGTACTGCCCATGTAGTGTATTCCAGTGTGGCGCAGAGCTTGCTGGAAAAGGGGCACGGGGCTTTGTGCCCGTAGCATTCCTTTAGACCTGCCAGCAGTATTCAGTACTTCTGGACATAAAGCCTTTTAGGCTAATCTTTGTTCTTCATTTGCCTTAGAGTAAATAGCTCTATGATGAATTAATTTCACTGTCTTTCACTAAAGAGGCATCAAATATCAGTTGTTCGTCATTCTCACTTTTCTGTGTTGATGATGGGCCATTTTTTTCCTCTTCTGAAAGCGCCAATAAAGGAGATAATAAGCTGGTTTCGGCTGAGTTTCAGAATGTTTTTGAAATGGATGTTCATGATTAGCAAATCTTCGTGGCACAGTCACAGCTTTCTTATTTTGTAGTTTGTTTGGCTTGACAAACTATTAATTTACTGAGGAGATTATCATAGCTGGCTGTTAAATGATCTGAGTTGCAGCAGTTGAGATTACTCTCACGACTCTTAGGAATTCTTCCCCTTTTTTTGCAAGATACTACAAAAGAGCTTGGATTTTGACTGTATTTGGACTGCAAGCTCCACCAGTAAAGTTGTTACTCACTGCTGCCAGAAGAGCTGTGGCTTGGGCCGTATTTCAGAGAAAGTGTTTCACCTCCTTGGGATGTCCAGTTACTGGAGGTAGAAATACTGCTCCCACTTACCTCAGTAAATTCCAGGCGGGAGGATTCTTTCTGCTAAGAACAGAAATCGGTGATGAAAGAATATTTATGTGGGGTTTTCTGTTTGTTTTTAGTGCTAACCTTTTTAATTGCAAAAAAAATGTGGGGGGAGTTCCATTTTCCTAGAGCAGAGCTGGCATCAAGCGAGGGAGTTTCTGTGCTGACTGTTAGAAGCCTTTTCATAGCCAGCAATTTGCTTTCCCCAAGCCACCTATCTCTATGTGACTTTGCAACCATTTACTTTTGCTGTCTGTTCTCTGGCTGTATCTGCTGAGACCTCTCTTCACCAAATTAAAAAATACTGAGTTCCTTTCATCAACTTCAGCTCTGCATGAAGGTCCTCATGGGCATGACTTTTTATTATTTTTGCACATGGCATTTGCTTTGCGCAACAGAGTTAGTTTCAACAGTCTCCTTGAAAAATATTTGAAGACTTATTTTAGGAAGTTTTATACATATTTCTTAAAAATAGTATAGAATAGATAGATGTGAAAATGACTGATTTCCAAAAAAATTCATTGAAGACTTTTAAAGCATGACTGAAAATGGCATTGAGGTATTATCCCAGTTTTGAGGCAGTAGTTACAGTTGTTCAAACCAGCTTTTATCTGTGCTTACACAAAGTCCAGCTAGCCTTTTTTCTGTTAAAATATTAGATGGTTATGTAAGAAAACACCTCTCCTCTATTATATCATGTATTTATTTGAGGTCATTTGGGCAGCTGGAGCCAACAATGCTAAGACTGAAATGTCTGGTATTCTGGTTGCAGGGTATTTTCAAGAAAAAGGCCTAGTCTTTGGAATTTGCTTCCTGAGTGTGGGAGCCTGAATTTAGTACAAATTCTGATGTTTCTTCAGGTCTTTCAAAGTAGTTGATCAGAAGCTGTAGTGATTCAATCTTTCTTTTTTTCCTGAAATAGTATATTTTTTTGTTTATTTCTAGGAACTTCAAAACTTACTGTATTTTACAAATTAAAAGAAGGAAAATACAGTGATTACTGTCGAAAGAACAAATTGGTGTTGTACCTACCATGTAAATACCACATATTTAATTTCATATCTCAGGAGAAAAATGGGGTTTCTTACCATGTAAAATGACAGACCAATGCTTCTTTTAAAGAATAATCATATGTGAATATCTTTCTGCATTTTTGGGTTTGTTTATACCTGACAATTTACAAGAAATACGGCAATTTTATAAAATTCAAAATTCAGGTATTAATGGATTTTAATGTCTATATTGAGTTTGAATCATCCTACAATTTAACATGTAATTTGCTATTGGGAAAGCAAATTGGTAAAGCAAAGGTAAAGACAGAGGTGGCAGAGGAGAAGAGTACGTTTAAAAATGTATAGTACTTACATTAAAAGCACACTGTGAGGGAACAGAGAGTTAGAAATCTATTTTAATTAAGCCACTGACTGTAACAAATTAGAATTCTTTGATCTGTAGTGCGCTCCCCTGACAGTGGAGCACTTAGTGGGGCAGTGTCATACCAGTTGAATAAGTAAAACACTGTTGGATGAAGTAGACTCTTTCTTTTCCTTTTTTTCCCAGTGATGATGTTCTGGCTGTAAAGCACTTGAAAATAAAGGGAAGAGGCTTTTGGGAGATGTGCAGTTTAAGGGCACTGGTCCACGAGAGTGTGCAGGAGACCAGCAGTGTTCATGTGGAATCTCATGTGCCTCATGGTAGGCAATAAACAAATCCAAATAAACAAAGCCAAAATTATTATTTGGAAGAAAATAAAATTAGGAGCTTGCTTTCACAGTGCCCATGTCAAGCTCTCAGCCTCATCTCACTTCCTCCACATCAGCATCAGCCTCTCTGTTCAGCACGGCTGGCAGCTGATACCTGTGGCTGTGTCATCTCCAGCAGTCACAGTGGGGAAGGAGCTAGACAGGCTGCCCCCAGCCCCAGCAGCACTGCCTTTAGCTAAAACAAACCCTGAAACTGTACCTTCAGTTTTTAATGGTTTAACCTGCCCTGTGGAAAACAATCCCAGTGTTCGATTAAAACAACGACATCTGCAATTTCACTTTTGCTGTATATTCCTGTAGGGAATTCCTTTCTATTTTCATCTGATATGGATTCCAAAACTATTTTTCAGTTTTCTTATTTATGATGGCAAAATCTAAAACATATATTTTCATAGATACTGCAATTGCAAGACAAAACTGTTGTGTTATTAGATTTCTAGATTAAGCAGAAGAAATTTACCTAGATGCTTCTCAGTGGCCCTTGTTCAAAAAATGGGACACACAGTCTGCCGAAGGTTGTTCAATTTACCAGTACGTTAGCTGAAGGAGCCTTAAGTGATGCCAGAGTGTGGGGAACTTTCAGAAAAGTTTACATGCCTCTTACTTCTTGCCAAACATGCTGATTTTTAAAATCCTTGCAATGTTTTCTTGGTTTATCTTGGCCAAGCTTTTTGAAGCAAAAGTCTGTCAAAAATGAGTACAAGGAGGCTGCAGATATAAGTCTTTAACGAGGTCTGTGTTTGATAGTCTTACAAGAAAAGGGCCATTGCAAAATCGATACAGAAGAAGTTACTTGGAAAACTGGAATATCTATGGGTATCTACAGCCATGCTATATGCAACCACACAGAATTCAATGATGTGTACTGGGCATAATGCATGCAGCTGAGGATAGACTGCAGCCCCGTTATGTTGTACATAGAGACCGAAAGATCGTTTATCAGTTTTGCTGATTGAGCTGAGAGGATTCAAGTGTCTTTATAAAATGCATATAATTTCTCTAGCTGAAGCAATGGTGCCTCATGCTTAGAAAGTCATTTATCAGCGGACTGGGGAAAAAAACAAAACAAAACAACAAACAACCCTGTAATAAATCAGATCTTTCTTTTTCTGGCTTTTGTGATTTAACACTGTGAAATCTAGTTTGCTTTAGCTATGCTGCCAGGCATTTCTCCTCTTAACTGAAGTTGCACCTACAAAAAGATATTTGTGATGATATATGTGTGTTTATACTGGGGCTTTTTTTTTAAACATGTCGTAGAGATATCACACCCTTCCCCCACCTTGACTATGAGTTTTTAGGTTTTATATCTAAAAATAGTTCATGGTCTGTCTCAGTGAAAACTGCCTGGTGTTTTTTTCATTACACTGATTTTCATTTGGTTCTGATAGATTTTTGGCCTTTAGCATTTCTATGTGGTTAGCTCTTTGCAGTTTTTATCATCGTGCCATGAAGTATTTTATTTATAGAGATAAATTGACAAAATTTTTAAAATACTTCTTTGATTTTGAATGGAAAGTATAGGCCATGGTCTGGGATTTTCACTTGGAGGTCTGGGTATCAACTTGAGTTCAGTCATAAGTGTACAGAGTTTGCTGATTGCAGTCTTGCCTGTCTCAAGTGAATATTTGTCATGCCACAAACTCATTTCAAAACTTGGAATGATTTAATAAACTACAATTTGAAAAATGTTCTGTAATCTTTAGAAACAAGATATTGGTATATTGACAGAACCACATGCAAGACATCATGTTATTTTTGGATTTAGTCAGTGTGACTAGTTGCAGTATCTCAGAATTCTATTTAAAAAGAATAAATCCTAAAAATAGTCTGGAATTGGGCCTGGCAATTTAGGCTTTGAATAGCTTATTGATGGTTCCTAATATGGCATTATGCTTTTAATTTTCATAGGAAAGTTAATGTATTTTTTATTTTAGGGATTAGACTACTAATTATTAAATGTATTCACCTATATTAACCACACTAATGTTGAAGTCCTTGATAAACTTTGATTTACTTCTTTTACTCAGTTTTCTTCATGAACTCTTCTGAGAGCTCTGCTTAGATTAGATGTTAGGAATTTTTTTTTCACAAAAAGGATTTTAAAGCATTGAAACAGACTGCCCAGGGATGTAGTGAAGTCCCAGTCCCTGGAAGTGTATAAAAGACATATGGATATGGCACTTGAGAACACTGTTTATTGGTGGACCCAATGGTGGTGCTAGCTTGGACTTGATGATCTTAAAGGTTGTTTCCAGCCTTAACAATTCTGCCAGTTTATGATTCTGCGAGAGTTTGGTAAGAAATGTGTATGCTTATAATCTGTGGTGAACATTATTGATTTATTCAAATACTTTTGAGTGCATATCCCATAAACTATCCATTGGTTAAGGCACATGGGGTTTGCTTTGGACCACTCCTGAGAAGTAACAACACAAACAGCATCATCAAGGTGCCATGACTCCACACACATTTTTTTCATCTTACTGGATCTGTCTCTTACATGAGCAGTTCAGAATGCTAGATAACTGCCAGTTTAAATTAATCTATGGAACTAAACAAAAAGTATAACAGTATTCGCCAGCAGTGCATACAATAACAGGAACTGACTGTCAAGACTTGCAAGGAAGAAGTGCCCTTCCAGGTCCAGTTCTTGCACTGAGGACATTCCATGGTGGATGCACTTACTTTGAAGTATAGCATGTGCAATTGCATCTTTAAATTATAGCTCTTGCTCAGGATGGACATCTAGCAGTGACTTGTACAGAATTAGTAGATAATGCTCACTCATTTTATAGGTAAAGGTCTAATTTGAAACGGGTTTTGGGAGCATGTGACATTCTATTTTAATATGAACTGTGGACAATATGTGATAAGGACAGTAACTAATAAGAATAATCATATGGACAGAGGCACTGGAAGAAAATGTACTACAAAAGGACTAAATATAAAATATAAGTTCTAGCAGTACTTTAATAATGAAGCTGTACATGATTACTTGAATGTCTGAAAAGGAAATACCATCAGATATCTGTTAAGTCAAAAAGGAGCATAGACTTTGAAATTATTTCCTTTTTTTTTGATAAGCTATTTTTCTTTCCACAGAATTTTTTTTTAATTTAGAAAGTGATAAATAATTGCAGTACTGTTAGTATGTGGAGACAGATACACTATGCTACCAGGAAATTACATAAGCTTAAGATTGGTTTGTTGTGAAAGTGTTAAGAGCACTAAAAAAACACTTTGTGATTCAAGATAGCTGATATGATTTCATGGAAAGGAAAGTCATGACTCATTAACCAATTAGCGTTCTTGAAAGATCAAAGAGTTATAACATAGCCTGTCTTCTTTTTTCTCCTCAAAAATAAGTTAGCACTACTCATAGAAATTCATATTATGCCTAAGAGTACACTTCTTACAGCATCCTGACTTTTTTATTACAATTTAGTTAAAGTGTCATCTCTTCAAACAGCTTATGCTGATTTTGTTCTAACACACAAGTAAATGTGTACTCCTACCTAGCTGGCTCTAGGTGATCCTGCGTGAGCATGGGGGCTGGAACAGATGACCTCCAGAGGTTCCTTCCAACCTCAGCCATTCTGGGCTTCTGTGATTGTATTATAAACTATACTGTTAACAGGTTTTCTTCCTCGCGAGTATAGTTTCCCATAATATTGGGTATGTAATTCTGTTGTCAACCATGTAAATTATAGGGTAAGAGTGAATTCATCAAAATGCAGGTTTTGTAATGGGATGATGAGGGAATTAAGTATTTCCTTTTTAAAACTTCCGAAATATTTTTTTTTCTTCTCATTGCATGCTTAAATGTTAAAATTTTATTTAATGCAAAATATTGGTGATAACAGTGATATTTTCTTTACTGTTATAACTTTTCTACTTTTTGTCTACTAGTCTGATATGTGCACTAGGTGATATGATGTTCTTAGAATTTTCATCAGCAGTACAGATTTCATTCTTTGCTTTACTGTTGAAAAAGATGATCATTGCTCATTCCAGTGCTGTTACTTTTTCATGGAAATAACATAGACGATTTAATATCTTAATCTTTAATCAAGTTGTTATAGTGATGCACTGATTTAATGCAAAGCTTTTCTGCTGTGGAGCCTTCACTGTTTTGCAGAAAGTTTGTGAACTCTGAGGATATCAAGCTCTCTTGCTTGGATATAAGATACCTAGCCTAATTCCCCAGCCTCAGAAGGACTCCCAGTCATATTCAGTGTTCTTTTAAGTTAAAAAAGCTTAAAATTAACCTAAATAGAATGTTTATTGACTTATCCATATCACTGCTTGAGGTTCCTCTCAACACCTCTGTCTTGAGCCAGATGCAAAATCCCATCTCTCTTCATAAGCTTTGGGTTTTGTTTATGTCCTTGTACTTTAAAGGGAATACCTGGCCATTTCCCAGCTGGGACCGATAGTAAGAGGGTTAGCAAGTCACAGGTCCTCAGTCCATCCTGTTAAATACAGTTATGATTCAGCATAGCAATGTGGGTATTTTTAACCCCATTTAATCTGTAACTTACAAAAAAATCTCATTATTAGAGAAATTTTAAGAGTTGCAGGCTAAGCAGTATATACTCTTTTTTTTTTTAGCTGAACATTAATTAGGCAGCCTAAGTCCTGAGACTTGGGAAAAGTAATTTCCAGTTTCTGAAAATGCTAGTAAGTCTTCTGATGTGATGCAAATAAGGTTTTTGATAATTTCTTTTCCATACTCATTCACCTAAAATTTGTGAATGTTAGCAGTTTTTATATACTGTAAAAGAGCACATTATTTACCTAATTATCCTAAGTGTAAGCAGAACACCAGGCTTGAATATGCATAGGCTAGTCATGCTGTGTGTAGAGGGTGTTAAAGCAAAAGCATGTTCTCTCTGTAGCTTCACTTCTGCAGCTGACAGCTACTTTTTCAGGTCTGACCCTGCTATCTGGTATCATTAACTTTCTTTCTTACTCAGATCTCTTCTGTCAGTAAATCAATCTTCACTACTTACACCTTCTTTTGTGGGGAGATCATCTGCAACCAGGAGAGGTCCATACACCCATGTAGAACAGAGCTGTAGGCTGCAGTGCCTTTGGTCTTGCCTGTGCCTTTTTTCTCAAGCACTTCTTAGCACGGCCTGCTTGTGACTTAGGCCAGGAATGAGTTTATTTATAGGCAGTCCTGCATGCTGAAGAGGAGGAGGCTAGTTATCCAGACAATTATTTGGGGTTAGCAAAAAAAGCATCCCTTAGTTTGGTGCAGGTGCACTCCAAAGGGCAGTGCTAGCTCTCCCTTTCTGCTGCCAGCCATGCTGTTAGGCTCACTGTGAGCCCTCAGCACATTTGTGAGAGGGACACTGGCCTGTGGGATGGTTTGCCCTTTACCATAAGCCAGGGCTGTCTAGGACTTGGCAGAACGAAGCCGGGAAGGAAAGGGAGAGCCTGTTCCAAGTGTAATCAGCAGTTCACTTCGCTAGTACTTGTTCCATTGGTTCATTGTAAAAAGCTACCAGAAGTTTGGGATGGAGATGAAGGGAGACTAAACAGGAAGAAATTGGGTGTTCTATGGAAACAACGTTTCTAGGTTGGGTAGCATGATGCCATGCAGAAACACACAGGGTGCCTTCCAAAACCCCAGCGTGAGAAGTAAAAGGGTGTGAGTCTCTCAGCATGAAGCCCTGCTGGAGCTGACTCGCTCTCCTGTGTACCAAACTAAAGAGACTATTCTGTTTCTGCCACCAGTTAGTGTCTCTAGGTATCTGTACAAATGTCTGAGGACAAATGGATGTTTGGATTTCTTCCTCCTATGGGGAAGATTATATGGATATAAAAGCCAAGTAATTCCTGATGTCATCCCTCCTTTCCATAATATGAAGTGCATTTTCTCTCTGTCTTCAGCCTGAATGACCATGGCCTCCAACAGACAAATTTTCTATTGCAGTTTATATTTTCTTTACTTTTCCAGACAACAGCAGCCACTTAAATAGACAAATATTTAATACTGTACAATAGGTCTTGCATCTGGTTAGGAAGCATGCAAAAATGTGTGCAGAGCAATTTTCTCTGTCAGTTGGCCGCCAGAGGATACCATAATTTTTTTTTCATTAACATCAGAAGTTTTCTTGATCAGCTGAATAATTTCATTCCACTGTAGATAATCACATTTAGCATAAGAACTTAATATCTCATTGACTTCAGAGTCTGACAAATAACAGACTACTCTAATAACTAGACTTGTTGTGTTTGTTCCATTTCTGGGAGCTAACTAGAAGGACCATGTGAGTTTTAAAACACCTCCTAAAATGTCAAAATAAAAACATGGGTAGATATTGAAAGAAATATCCAAAGTTCCTGTTAAAGTATTGAAGTTCTCATCCTCCTCCCTTGATGGTTGCTCTCCACAACTGGATTTTAGGATATTTAGGACAGCAAAGTGGCATTTTTGCATAATCTCTAAAGACCAAAAATCTTGATGCAATTCTTGAATAAACTGAAGACGGCTGAAATCTCAGCCATTCTCTTAAGCACATCTTGGTTTTAAGTTTTGAACAAAGACTGTATCTTTGGAGACAACCACAAACCCACTGAAGAAAAGGATGGATCATCACACTTCTCTGGATTCTGCCATTAATCTGCGGATAGAAATTTTTGTTTGGTATTTATTGTGTGTTGCTTGTGAGAAATGTTCAGACCCTGAATAAATTTCTCTATAGGGGTAATTGATTTACCAATATGGTTCTGAGTAAGGAGAAGCACTGAATGTTTCTGGGATGTTCATGCTGGACAATAAGACCACTTTTTCATGGTTTTGGGCAGTTTCAGTCCCTACAGGGAATCAGAAAAGTAGAAACCTATTAGAAAACTGGGGATGGGGCATGCATGTGCCTGAAGTTCTGCATGTAGTTACTGAAGGGAAAGCAGAATGAGGTGTCTATATCTAGGAAGAGCATAATTCCCAAGAGGAAATGATGACAGTCCGAAAGAGATTATTTACTCTTGGTTATTTTTATATTTTCAGTGTAGATGGATGCTGCTGCTACTTATGCTGAACACAGGTCTTGAATTCAGACAGTTTCTTTTGCTTAGATTACCAGAGAACAAACAAGTTGAGAGATGAGGAACACAGAAAGAAAAACTTGGGACTCTATTACTTTCACACAGGGAAAAAACATTTCCTTTCCATCTGTTTTCCCTGAATCATGCAATTGGACAACACTTTCTGGTATCCCTCTGCCTCATGCTGATCAAACCAGCAAGTGTGTAACTCTATCAAAAGTGCTGAAAGCTGCCTTCCACAAGATAAGACTCCAAAATTCTTTGTTGACCTGAAATTTCTCAATACTTCATCAAAATTTAGCAGAATTCTACTTAGGAAAAAGAGAAGAAAAACTGTTGCATTTCCAGTGTCCATTATTATATATTACTGCTTTTAATTCTGTTGTTCTTACTGCTGCTGTTTTTCTTTTTTTTTTTTTTTCAGAAGACTTAAAATACACAGAAGCAGGCTAAACTTGTCAAACTAACTGTCTGCTTTCCATCTTTAAAATCAAAGGAATATTGGCCTTTGGCTTCATCAAGGTCACAGAGTTCACCAATAATTCCTTGTAAATAAGGATGCAGAATACCTCTGGAAGCCCTAGGGTAAAAGTACTTTGCACAGGCAGAATGGTTTTGGCATTTCTGTGCCTCTTTCAAACCAATCTTTTTTTCAAATGCCCTTTAAAATTTTGATATCAGTACAATTGACTTTCACTCTGAAAAAGTTCCTGAACAACCTGTATATTAAAAGAGTCAGCTAATCTATACCTGTTCTGTAAATGAAAGCAGAGGGGCATGCCCACGTATATGAAATATTAAGTAAATCCCCCTTCTCAATGGTAAAATAATCGGCAGCTTTGCTTTCAGCAGTACATTTCATGAGTGGGTTGAGCTCTCCCTAAGTAATTAATAACTCTTAAGCTGTCTGAATAGTTTCCCTTGAGTTGCATCATATAATGTGTCGTATGAAAACAACTTGAGGCCTAATGTAACATGAAACTATATAGTGCATCTTAATGTGATTTGAGGAAGATGGATGGGAAGGAAATTATTTCTAATTCTGACAGAAAAGACAGCTGTTCTTAGCTTTTATTTGAAAAGAATTTGAAAAACACTTTCTAGGCAGGGATTGGTAAGTTGTTCTAGTTAGTTGATTCCTGTTCTCCTGCTGTACCAGTCAAGTCAGGTAAAAACTGAAACTCAAAAGGATAGCAATTTGTTGTAGAAATATTGAGAATGATGTGGAGATTTTTGTATTTGGTCCGCCTGAGCTTTACTTGTTTATGCATAATAGATCTGATTTTAAACCCTTTGCAAACATAAAAAGGTTAACATTTTAGTGTCTCCATCAACAAAGTACTAAATAAATCATTACCAACACAGGAAAGTTTTTTAAACTAACTCCTTGAGCTCTGGTCACCAAATTATTGTAACATTGTCATGTTACAAGTGACATATACGAGGTAATGGTATATGTCAGCTGGAAAAGATATGTCTTGCCATAAACTCTAAACATCTCTCACTTCACTCTCAGGAAATGCAAGTTGGCTCATCTTTCTCTTCTTGGAAGATATACAGCAAGCTGGAGGCTTCATTGATACTTGTAAATACGGAAGTTTATCATATACTGTAGTGAATTCTCATTCCATATGGAACAATTAGAGTTCATAAGATTTAAAAATAGATGCTGCTTTTCCATTAGTGCTTTTTTTAAAAATAAAAACAAAAGGTAAATAAAGGATTGCCTTACTAAATTTGATATGGGTAATTCAATGCTGCTTTACAAAGATAGAACTAAAACTGTTTATAGCACAGTGAATACACAGTTAATTCATTCATAATTACTTCTTTAAGTATGCTAGCACTAGCAGTTCCAGCTGGTATGTGCATTTCAGAACTTTTGAGGAAACAAATGAATAAGGAAAATATTTTGCCAAAAGTCATTCTATACTTAATCTTTATAAAGAGTGGAAGGTATGTACAAATACAGTGGTAATGTTCATGCAACATTCCTGTAACTGCTCTTCTGGTAACCTCATAATGTACAGTCATAATATACACCTGTTTTTAGGAAAAATTATGACTACATTTAATCCAGTAAAAAAGAGAAGAATGCAGCAAAAACTTTTGCAACTCTGTGTAAAGAAATTCTTTGATAGAGTGGCACACAGTTGTTGCAAGATCTTTAGTGTGTATTTATTAGCATTCTGGCTGCATCTGCCTCATGTTTCAACCAGTGAAACATTAAGAAATACCTGAATGTATGGATTTTTTAACATGTCTATGTACAATCTAAAACCTTGTATTGTTGGGAATCTTCTTGCTGGTTATTGATGGTCTCCTCAATTTGCCATCTGGGGCCTCTGTAATTTACAGTACATCTCAGTCCAGCAGACTTGGGTGGTGTAAATTCAGACCTCTGTATTCAGTTCATGTGCTTCAATTCCTGCTATTGTTTTCAGTAGTTTCCACCAAGGGTGTGCTTTGCTTTGAGAACACAGTGCTCCATTCATCAACTTTAATTTTTTATTATATACTACTGAAAATATGGATAGAGGGAGAGAATCAAACTGTCGAAATTCCACCTAAAGTATAAATTAGTCAGACTCTGGGCGCCTGAGTCTGAGAATAATTAAAATTGCCCACTCTCAAGCACCACCCAACCCCTAGTGGCACCTAAAATGAATAATTTTGGACAACTGATTTCCCCCGGCGTCTGGGCATAAATTCCAGGCATGCTTAGAAGCGCCATGGCTTAGGCAGACAGGCTTGTAACTCCCACCCAAGTTTCATTGTGACTCAAAGATGTGTGTAGATATGCCGTATGTGTGTAGATTACCTAAGGTCCCTAGAGATGCCTAAGCCATTGACTGTGCTTAAATCACACATAGTAAGTTTGGACAGCATTGGATTCAACACAAACCACAGGAGCCATGAGTGCTTTGAGTGTAGAAGAGGAAGAGACCACCTTTTTAATAGCCTTAAAGGTTTGAGCAGTCATGTGGGAAGCATGTCTGGTTTGGTAAGGAAATTTAACAAGAATGGGAGAACTTAACTGTTGTTCAACTGAAAAGGATATTTTCTTTCCATGAAGATCGCAGATTTTTTGCTCCCAAGTCTGATGATGTAATTTGGTTCAGACACTGTTGTCCAAAAAGGCATCTGGTTGAGAGATCAGATGCCAAATATACCCTCATCTGCTTGTCTGTGTTTATTTATCAGTTCTTTTGTCTTGTCTTTATAGATAAATTTGCACACTTACCAGTTGCTACCCATATTTCTGTAACATTATAACTTGCTTAAAACCTGTCATTCCTCTTACTGCTTTTGGTGTAAACACCATGATAGTGTCTACCACATGAATCATACGTTCATGTTCTCATGTTTGTGCTCTGTGTATATCTGTAGACTTTGAGGTGAGCTGGGTGTAGGTTTCCTTCACCCTTTTTCTCTCTCCTTTTCTTACTGTTTTTATACTGTGCCATGTGGAAAGGTTAAGTACTCTGTGTTGGAGTACTTTTTAGGCTGTGTACATGTGGAACAACTTGCTTTTGAATTTTTTATTAACGTTTAATTCTGCTCCTTTGTTGTTTTCACCCTGTACATAATACCTCATAAGTTTTCTCAGGTTTAAAAAGTTTGTAGATGTGATCAGGTGAAACAGTATATTAAACATTCAAAGAACTTCTGAATTTCAAATTCAGTATTCCATGAAATTTTGGTTTGGCTTTTCTCATGTTCTAACATGATGTTTGTAGTGGTTTAACTCAAATTATCCATTACTTATTCATTTTCCCTCTGTGAGATAAGAATTAGGAGAAAACAAAGCAGGCACAAAACTCAAAAGAATATAAAGAAGTTTATTAACAGACCTAAAAGAAAGGAAAAAAAAAAAGTCAGACTAAACCTTCAGAACACTTCTCTTCCCCCCACCTTCCTCTCTTCTCCCACTGACAACATAAAAAGACAATCCTTGAGATTTCAGTCAGTTCACCACCTCTATAATAATTTCTTTTTCAGTTCACTTAGGGAGAGGAGTCTCTCTTGCTCATGCTATGGAGACATCTCCACAAGAAACAATCTCTTGTAGCTTCAATGTCACAGCAAGGCAGCCGCCCGGGATGGTTCTCTGCTTGCATGTGAAAGTCCCTTCCCCTGACTTACAGCTTTCCCACAACTGCTTTTGAGGGTTTCTTTAGCTAATGGGGTACCATTTTCAAGGATGAGCTGCTCAGAAGCAAAAGGTTCTCTTTACCTATCAAAGTGCCTGAGATAGTGAGGAACACTATCTCTGGGAGCATCTTCATCTCTGGGAACAGAGGTCCTCTTCTTTCCTGGAATCTCTGTTCAAGCTTCTCACTAAATCACAGCTACTTCAACATTTGCTTATTTCAGCACAGGTACTTTTGCTCATGGTTGCAGTTTGAACGCTCCACCCCGCCATGCTTTCATGAAGTTAAAATAGGTATTCTGGCGTATCATAGTCCATCACCATAGCTTTACAACAGAATTTCAGCTCCTAGGATTGAAGCATCTCCTCATTCTTCTCTGGGAATTCAGCTCTTTCTTCCTCACTGATTTTGGTATCTTTATGGTGTTTTCTTCATGTGGAAACCTTTCCCTTTTCTCTAACCTGGGAGAGGATTGATGTCTGCAGGCTTCATCTGGTCTGGAGGAATCTTACAGCACTAAAAGAGTTAATCTCACCCAGGCCTTGCAGCTGGAATTCGCTTATCTCTTGGCCACATGATCCTGCCAGGAGCAGGGGAATTTTGGCCACACCAGGGGTGAGGGCCGGCCTGGCCTCTGGGGGGTGTCCGGCGAGCAGGAGCGGCTGCGATCTCAGCCAGGCCACCCCCGGCTGACCCGGCCAGCAGGGCCCGGCCCGGCTCCACTGGGCCGCACTGCGGCCCCCCAGTTACCTGTCTGAAAGCCGGAAGCAAGAGGGGCTTTCCCAGGGTTTGTTCGTTCGTAAAATGTGGCTCACAGAGGTGTGTCAAGCTCTCTAAGTGGCTTAAAAAAGTTGCCAATATTCAACCTAGCCAGCTGATTGGTTCTGTTGGGTCTAGAGGACTCTGTAAGCACCTCTTTTCAAAGAATCACTTCCATGGCTGATGGAGCCCTCCTTAACTACAAACCCAAACTATGCTAAACTGTGACAAGGTTTTATGTACATTTTTCTGTTTGGTCTTTTATTTTTCCCATCAAATGTCATTATATATTTATTGTTTAAAACATGTACATACTTTGCCTATTTTTGAGGATTTTAAACTGATTTTATAGAGTAGAAGATACCATGGTGATCATACTTAAATATCACTGAAGTATCTCACTAATCATCTGTACCTAAGGCACTTCAGTGCTCAGTGCATGCTTTTTTATTCAATTACAGTCACTTGAAGCCATTCAGGGAGCAAGAACATAGGGGAAATTGTGTATGGTAGCAGATAGCCTGCAGCATTCTGGGTATTTCATCCCAATATTTTGTTCCGTTTCATGTTCACTATCTGGCTAGAAGGGTTGACTGTTAAGTGTGTACTTTAAAGCATCTGTTAATGACTTTTTGGTCACCGAGGAATCTTCATGTAGATATCAATGATAACTCTTCTCAAAATAAAGATACTGCTTCTGTTATCTCTCTGGTATATGGTAGTTGTATATTAAATTTGTGCTGTTTGTTCGCCAGACACTGGAACAGGTTTCCCAAAGAGTTGTGGAATAAATTCCATTCTAGACACTTCCAAATCTCAGCAGGACAGGACTTACAGTAACCTGATATAATTTTCAGGTTGTCTCTGCTTTAAGCACAGGATTAGATCCATTGATACTTCCAGAGGAACTTTCCTACCTGTGTTATTTTGTGAACCTAACTGAATTTTTCCTTGGTCCAATTCTGCTTAAATCTTGCTGCTTTAGTTGACTTCACTGAAATCAGTAATGCTCTTAGGATTTACTTTGATCTTGTCTGCTTTTCTCATTTCTCCCAATACAGTTTTCTTTGTCAGCTCAAAGGTAAGAGAAGTTAGAGTGAATTCCTGCTGGTTTTCGTAACACTGGCCCGTACCTTAGCTCCTGTTTTGTTTCCTGAAATGGTTTGGTAAACAGTAAAGGAAAGTAAATTTATATCACGTGTACTCACACAACCAAACTTACTTGAGAAAATCCTGAAAGAAACACAGTTTTACAAGACTTAGTACTGTCACGCATCTAGATGGCTCTGAAAGAGTTGGGAAGGCATACAGTAAGAAGCGATGGAGGGGGGGTGGGTGGGTGTGTAAAATAGTGCCACCTTGCCCAAATACTGCTTTTGCTTGTCTTCTAGACTTACCATAGCAATCATGGTTTCCCCTCCTTTCATTTGATGAAGACTTCTTATCATTTCTCTTCCACAGTTGTCTGTCCTTTGCCCACTAATGTCGATTCCCCTGTGTCCCAATATGGAACTTAGCTGGGAAAGTTAATTGATTTTGGAGAGCTAATCAGATGCTCCCACAGCCAGATATCCTGTCTAGCTTACAGCTGTAAACCTGAGATACCATCTTCTTAGCCTGCCTGGGGTGCAGGAAACCATAGGGCTGATCCCATGTCCAGATAGTTTATTGTTCTGCAGACACACACTCATGCCCAGTGAAGGCATTTTTTTTAATAAATCATAAAACATATTCTTTATGCTATATTTGAAATACATAGTATGAAATCTAGATCTAAGTACAGCCAAGCCTATTCTCTTTTGCCTTGCCTTTTGACATTCCAACGTCTATAGCTGTACAACAGCATATGGGTCCACTAACAATGTGGGACAGCAGCCAATTTGGTCCTGGGATAAAACAGGAATCAGCTGTGGGAAATAAGCCAAAGAAGTGTGATTCCCACATAAGGGACTTAAATAGGTGCTAGTCTTTAAAGAAGCTCTTTGGCAGGATTTAGAGCAGGCTTCTCTGCAGAGGAGGCATTTTTCCTGGGATCCTAAGTTAAGTACAATAATTTCCAGGAGGGTTGTAGGGCTATTGTTTCACCAGCTGTAGTGCTTTGCTCTTCCTTTCCCCCCACCTTTGTTTTTTGTTTTATTTTGATTTTTTTTTAATAAAAGCTTTATAGCACATTGCTGTATAATTATAATTCCATTAGTATTTTTTTAGAACTACGCCATTTACTTCACATGATTGTGGGAAATAAAATGGAGGAAATTTTTCTGCTGCGTGGGGGGTCCTCAGGTTTCCTGAGCTCTGATCCAGGGAATGCTTTTTGCACCATGGCTAGCTGGTCGCAAACAGCAGTGTGAACACTTTAGCTACTCCCTTGTTTTGTAGAGATCTGTGGTTTTAATTTTCTCACTTGTCTTAGAAAAGAAATAATTTGAAATGCAGAAGCTTCAAATGAAATAAGTTGATTGTACCATGCTACTTTATTTAGTACAGAATTAGTGTATATTTAATGGTTACCAAAGTCTGTAGAGTTGAGGTACATATTTCATTTTTTGTGAAGTACAAACTTTTCAAATAGTTCATAGAAGTGGTGTTGCAGTGCATTCTGTGATGTAGGCCAGACTTGGTTTTAGAGATATAGATGCATTTTAGTTAAGAAAGCAATAACAAAATCAAACAACAGCAAATAATTTGTTCTGAAATACATTCCTTGTGTTTTGTCAGGCTTGCTAAATTCCAACTTTTCTGATGGTCAAGACATCTGAATCATTGCCTGTGGATGTCACTGGATCAAATCCCTGCTCAAAGCAGGACCAACTTGAAAGTTAGATCAGGTTATTATGAGCCCTGTCCAGCTGTGTTTTGAAAGTCTCCAAGGATGGGGATTATTCCACAAATCCTCTACAAAACATATTCAAGTATCCCAAGATAAATTGGGAAAAACTGTATTATAAAATACTTTCATGTGGAGCATTCACTTTGCATCATTTCTTTTTAGACTCCTATTTATATTAATCACAGATGCTAAAAAAGAAATTAACAAGGTTTTCAGTCACTTATTCTTATAAAGAGACTGAATTGTACTTTTGAGAAGAAAAACTACTGAATGCTGAGGTCTGTGAATTTGTATGAGTGGGAGCAAGTGTTTGGCTTCTTGTTTTCACCAGGTATTATTTTTGTTCATTCCATTTAAGCAGTGCTTGTTATAAGAATAACAAGAAATCTTTTTCCTCCCTCCTGTTCCAGGCAAGTATTTCCAAATGGACTTCCTGAAGAATACTCCCTAATTGCCACGTTCCGTGTAAGGAGAAGTACCAAGAAAGAGCGTTGGTATATATGGCAAGTTTTAAATCAGTATGACACACCTGAGGTTAGAGTCATCTTTGATTTATTTCATCAAAGTTTCTTCTTTTTTTCCCCATTAATATAATATATAATAATGGGTGTTTGATTGCTGTATTTAGCTAAAGTATATATGAAATAGACTGCTCTGAAATAATTGATAATGTTTTGCGGGAATGACAGAAATTTAGCAAAATCTATTCAGTTTAGACTGCAAAATAGAATCAAATGCATGTTATTATTTATAGCTGATATGTATTTACCAAGTTACATAGACGAATGCTTCATAACATAATTCTTGGTCAGTGTATGTAGTTGAAATATTTTCATTATATATAGTTTATGTATGTGCTTATTTCTTATAACTTTTAAATAACCACTTCTTTTATTTTGTCTTGTTTTCAGATCTCTGTCCTCCTGGATGGCACAAAAAAGGTGGTGGAGTATATGACCAAATCCGCTCAGGGAAATATACTGCACTACACTTTTAAGAGTCGAGAAATTTATCCATTGTTTGATCGGCAGTGGCATAAGCTTGGTATTAGCGTGCAGTCGGGGATCATTTCCCTCTATTTGGATTGTAATTTAATTGAGAGAAAGCAGACTGATGAAAAATTCACCATTGACTTGCAGGGAAGGACACTGATTGCTTCTCGTGCTGCGGATGATAAGCCTGTAGATGTGAGTAGTATGAAAGGACAAGCAGATAACTTGAAGTAATGTTTTAGCCATGCTTTTATTAACACAGTTGTAAAGAATCATGTAGATAAAATGTTCAAACCCAGTCATTATTTTTGAATGTGTATTCTTAATTTGAAGTACTTAAGTGTTTTTCTCTAAACATTATTCAATGCTGTAGCATCTGCTAAGACAAAGCTGTTACCAAAGTTAATGCATAAAACTCACTCCTGGTTTAAGGAGTCTGTTTTCCTGTATTTAATCTGGAGAAAGAGGCACCTAATTACCACAGACATATTATTACTATGCTTAAAGATGTCTTGCAGTGCTAATTTTTTTTCTTTCATTTTTAGTAAGATTTATTTATAAGTTTGTATCAGTCATCTGTTATACTTTTTCTGTCTTTGATACAGGGAAGACACAAAATAATTAAGGATTACCTCTGTACTTAGGTGCTCTAGAATAATTGAACTATGTAGACAAACATGCACATTGTTCATAGTTGTCTCTCCCTTATCCAAAAGGGAAGGATTAGGTAGTGGCTGGAGGTATGTTTCCTGCAGCCTTTGGTGCAAGAATTACACAAGGAAGCCCCATAATATTCTGGGCTATATTCTGTCCCAGGGATGCTCTCTTCTGTTTCTTCATGCAGGGAGCTCACAACAGGTAATTTGAAATTGTCAAGAAATGTCAGTTTGTTTTAAGCACACTGACACACAGCTACCAGGTTTAAAGCATCTGCCTTGGAGTTCATAGTGACCATCAGAAAGCTTCAGCAATGTTATGTGTGGTGTGGGGCTCTGGAGGAGAATAGCACATTCTAACTGCAAGCTAATGCTGCACCAGGAATCATTCTTGTGCAGCACTAAGCTCTTTGGCCTGGACTCAGAGCTCTTATTTTATGGAGCCAAGCTCACACTTTGTTTTATTTTCTAAGACTTGAGTTCAACGTTATTTGAAATGTGTGTACTGTTTCCTCATTTCCAAATAGCATGCCAGAGAAAGAGCAGTTTCTTTTGTGCTGGTTGCAAGGCATGAGCCAGATGATTCTGAGTGGAAGTTGTCAATTGGGATTTCCATGTTTGCAGGAAAACATTATGGGCTTAAAGCTGATGAAGGCAGCAGAGCAGATCCTGTACCAACAGTCACTTTTCTCAATACCAAGTGCAAGAGGGAGATTAGGGGATATAAAATTGATGCATAAAGGGGCATATGAGGGCAAGATTAGCTAGTTAGAACGTTACCTGCTTCTCATCTCACCAATCTACCCAGTCTCTGAAACAGAAGTTTTATGTACAGAATTTGTGATTTTTTGCTCTTCAGGTGTTTTAGTGGCAATGTCCAGGCAAAGGTCTGTTCAAAGCAATAGATGATTGTGATAGAGAGCTTATCAAACCTTTACTCTAGTTCCCTGCAGAGGAAAATTACATTCCTGAAAAGGAGGTTTGCAGAGGATGTCTACAAGGCTAAAATGCCTGTGTAATATAGCAAACCAGTACAGATGGATGCAACCTACATGAAAATAGATTAAATCTTAAATGTGATTTACATCAAAGTAATAGACTGCATAATTTGTTCCTTAAATGAGGAGCTGTGTAATTGTTTTGGATTTGTCTTTCTCTAGCATTTCAGAAATATGCAGTGTTTCAAAGAGAAACTTTACTATGCCAAGATAAGAAAAAGCATGCCGTAATGCATAACTTTACACCTCGTATTAATTTCTTTTGTATTTCTTAATAGATTGAACTTCACCACATAGCAGTTTACTGTAATTCACAACTTGCAGCAGAAGATACGTGTTGTGAAATATCTGCAGACTTGGTAAGTTGTCTGTTAAAATTCAAATGTTAATACAAAAGAAATTGCTTTATTGTTTCTTACTGAAGAGTTGTGAAGAAA
The DNA here is from genome assembly GCA_026261815.1 of Monarcha castaneiventris obscurior. Taxonomy (NCBI): domain Eukaryota; kingdom Metazoa; phylum Chordata; class Aves; order Passeriformes; family Monarchidae; genus Monarcha; species Monarcha castaneiventris. The sequence goes on along the minus strand of JAMPIT010000624.1, from coordinate 8,848,363 downwards.
TTTCAATAGAGGTGTTACTTTAATTACCTTCTAAAAATGAATTCCATATCTGGAGTCATGGTGCATAGTTTCTTGCTGCCTAAATAAGTGACACAATGGAACATCAGTGAAAGGCACTAGGTGCTGCTGGTGCTTTTTAAGTGCTTTTCTTAATGTTGATTAATATCTTATTAGTAAGTGAAGAAGCCTTGGAGAGTAGGAAACAAATCACTCAATGAGTTGAGAACGGTTTCAAACAGAGGCCATTTCAGCAACAGTTGCATCTCATGAAGCTTTGCAGATAATATAAACAAAGCCCATGAAAGAGTCTGCATGACAGTGGAAGAGAAGGAAAATAGGACAGTGTTGAGTTTTCTTTGTTTTAATACACTAAGGTGGAGGAATGGGTCTTTCATAACTGGCAAGTTGAAGTGGTAGATTGATGGTTGGGCTTGATCCTGAAGGTCTCTTCTAACCTTGATGATTCTATGAAATACTTCCTTTTTTATAATGCACATGCTGACATGTATATATTGTTTAACATAAGGGAAACTACTGATTTCGTTTAGAGGGTTCACTTCTCCCTCTTGTTTTAATAGACAGAATCGGTGTAAACTGGAAGACAGCACAACCACAGAAATGCTTGAAGTTGTAGATGTAATTGTTCAGCTCAAGCTAGCCCATTAAAACAGAAAAAACCAAACAACAAATAGGCTCAGAAAGGCATTGTGTTAAATTATTGGCCTGCTATTTATAAGTAGTCTGTAAGATCAGGCTCCTCTGAGACAGTGGACACTGCCATCACCACCAAGCTTGTAGTCATCAAAAAACACCCAGAGCATGTAGAAAGACTGATTGATTTCATCACAAAGAAACAGAGGAATGTGTACCTGAATTGCAGAGAGACATCTGCCCAAGAACAGAGGAGCAGAAGATTGTGGGCACTGACAACTGCTTGGTCCTCAGAAGCATAAAAGATACATCATCTAATTTTGGGGGGAAATTTCAATTTTAAATAAGGATTAATAGTTCAAATATATTTCTAAATATATTCTTGATAATAATGCAGGCTTTCTCTTGAATGTCCAAGCTTATGAAAAAGTGGAATGAATGAAATTTCTGGAGGTTCCACTTGGTGCTTGGAAATACAATTTATTGAGCAGATATGACACAGTAGCAAAAAAATCAAGAACAAAAAAACCCCTAATTATAGATGAACACAAAAAATTCAACAATAGGCTTTATTAATAAACACTTAAACATTCATTCAGCTATATATCTAAAAGCACCATCAGTTTAATTTGTGTCTTATGTTTAAGATGTAAGAAATAGTGGACTACTTGTCATATTGAAACTAGCATTATATTTTCAGATTTATTTTTTTTCACAACTTACTTACCCATTATAACAGCCACATTTTCAGTAATTTAAGGGAAGGAATTTATACTTGGATACAAATTTCTACACTAAACAGTAAATCCTGTGAGAATTTCTATGACATAAGGCTTGAAAGAAACCTTATTACATCTTAATGAGAGTTTCTTAAATTTACCAGACTCTGTTGGCTTGTCCTGTAGTATTTCTTTAGGCTGGCTCAGCTCTCAGGTGTCACAGACAGGTGGATATTGGCTTCAGGACGTTCTTGTTTGTTCCCAGACTATGTATGCCAGAAGTATTTAACTAAAAAAATAAAATATTTTCCTTAGCACTCGCTTTTATATTTTGCATTTTGGGATGGGGGAGAGGATGGGACTGAGAAGTACTGGGTTTTTTTTTCTCTCCATGGGCATTTTCTGTTTCTGTTTCGCTACTAATTTTGGGAGACTTTATTCCTCTATCTGGGCTCTTTTGGAGGAGAGAAGTGGGACAGTCATATCAGTTTTAACTGGCATCAATTTTAGAACAGAAGGACCACAAAATCTAGAATTCATTTTTTTACGGCTTTTTTTCTCTGTTTGGAAATTGTTGTCACTTTCCATATATGGTTTGTACAGGAGTATTAAAACAGAAGGTAACATAAAACTAGTGTTTGGATAGTATTTACCTATTAACCAAAGTGGACAAAAACCAGAAAATCTCTTTATTCTAGTGCCCACGTGAGGAGAGGTTACTGGCTACAACTTCATCACCAGTGACTGCTCGTGCCAGCAAAATATACGCGCTTCCAGGAATGCAGCAAGAATCTACGCAGAGATGCTACTGCTTTCCAAATAAAGTATAAAGTTTTCCTATTGCTTTTTAATGCATCATGCTGTTTAGTCCTGCTAGGTATAAAAACAGTTTGGGTTTTTTTGGTTTTTTTTGCAGTCTTGAAAATGTCTTATTGGTTTGTAGTATTGTAACGTACCTACATTGTATTTCCCAGTTAAGAAACAGTACATTTTGGATTTAGTTAATGCAAAGTTGGAGACATCAGTAAGGTTTAGTTGTTTGAATATACACCTAAAGAAGTACCATGGTAAAAATGAGAATTATATTTAGGCATTATATTTAGTGTAAATGTTTTAACTTGAGAATAAATTATATTCTACTCAGTGTTTGTTTTCTTTTAATGTTTTTCCTGGGTGTTGCACTATACTTACTGAGTCATTTGCTTTGTTAGGCATTTGTGACAAAGACAGGAAACCAAACCAAATATATTTTAGATCTGCTTTGTTGACTTTTTTATTTCTTTTAAAATCAGGGAGAAGCAGGATTGCCAGGAGTAGCTGGTTTGCCAGGCCAGAAAGGAGAGAGAGGTGAAAAGGTAAAATATCACTTGAATTCTCTCTTTCAAATCTTCATTTTGGCTTATCTTTATTAAGTAGGAATTACATGGATTCTGTTATTCCTTAAAGGAATGTGCCTGAACACAGGTTAGATCCTTTATCAGTCAGTGTCTGGCTCCATGTGTGAGCTTCCATTTTACAGCTGCCTCGCTTTGGGGTCACCTCATAAACTCTGTGGAACACAGTTAACCTGCCTGGGAAACACATGCCTCCCCAACCCCATCACTGTGCCCTATGCAGAAGTCAAGTATATAGTCTGACAAGAATTTTTCCATATCAAATGTGTACATCACTGCTGATGGGCAAAATCCTGTGTGGTGGATTCATCCTTGTAATCATCAGTAGGAGGGTATGAAATATGACCTCAGTATATTCTTTGACAACATTCATACCTGAAACTCTCTTAATTATGAAGAGAGAAGAATCTGACATTGGCGAGGCTCTAGGACAGGCCAGAGGGTCCTTTCCTTGGGCCTGTTCTGAAATTTTCTTTAATGCTTACCATGATGTTCTTATGCTATGTAGCTTGGGGATTTCCTAATAATATAGGTCAACATCTGAGATGTTTTCCCTTCACTCTTCATTCCTTAACTTTTGTCGGAGGATGCTGAATTAGGACCTGTCTGGGAATGTGTTTTCCATGTGCTATTAGAGGGGGAAAATTGAATAAACTATTATGAATCTGCCAGAAAGATCGTGAGATAGGAATTGAGTTCCCGGAATGCAGTGTGAGAGGAAGATGCCTAGAATGTCCTAATCCAGGGGTTAGGATGGAGATATCCTAACCCAGCATCCTACCTTCCAGTACACCATTTAATGTGTGATCTGAAATAGTTTGTGAAGACAGCCAGGGCTGTTCTTACAGCTGTAGTATCTGGCCAAAAAGGGTCCAGTTCTGAGAAAGGTTAGGTACACAGCTGATTGAAATTAAGAACATTCCTTGATAGTATACTGCCCCCACCACAACTCCTCCCCTCAAACATGTATTTTGCTTTTGACACAGGCTGTATCTTTAGGTGGAAAGAAAAAGATCAGTCATGTTTGTTTCTATAGTCCAGCTGAATCTAGAAGGACTGTTGTCAGTTTTCAGATTTAATCATGAAGTTTTGATCCTAGGTCTGAGTGTATTGAACAATCGTTGGTTTTTAGTTTTAGCCTATGTCACCAGCATAGGGAGTTCCTTAGCATTTGTTTGGGAAACTGCTCTTCTGCTCCTGACCTGATCCATTTAGACTATTATTGCTACTAAGATGGGAAAGGAGACTTCACAAGTCTGAGTTTTTTACCATTTAATCTCCCAGCCAATTTACCATGCTAAGCATGGTGACTCTAAATAAAGTATGCAAGTGCCTATGGTCACTTCTGGTTCTGTTCTCCCACTTGTTTTACAGAAAGAGCCTCATTGCATGGATTCTCTACGCGTGGAACTATCTAAGGGTCAATGAACCCTGCTGCACCCAGTAGTTTAGCCTAAAGAGAGTATGCTGACATTTATGAATGTCCTTTCACAAAATTGAATGAATCAGCAGATTAAAGTCAGGGGTAGTACAGCAAGCAGGTAGAAAGCTACGTAATTTGAACTTTTCTTATAATCAACCAATACTTGTCAATCCTTAGCTTTGCAGTGGGTGGATTTTTTTCTTTTTGAGGGGGGTGGAGAAGGGAGGTTGGATGTAGGGCACAGTATGACTGTGATCAGGATTGGGTCACTGACCTCTGGGAGCAAACTAATCCTGTGTTGAATAGTGCCTGCCATGATGCAGCTGAAAGCAACATTCTCTGAGGTTTTAGTGCCATTTTTCTCATTGACTCTGCATTTACGCAAGTTTTCAGTAACACTCATTCTGAATGATGGCCTTGTTACGTCAGTAATTAGACCTGAAGAGGCAGAAAGACTCCAGAACATTCCAGACATGTAGGATACATGATTTATTGTCAGATTATGTAAAGGAAACTAACAGGCTCTGGCTGAGTGTTTTGTAATATGTTATACACAAAATAGCTTCTTGATAACTTTGCTGACCAGTTACAAAAAAACAGATCTTCTCTAAGTTGTGTGTGGTTCCTAAACACATATTTCCCCCTTTGCTTCTCATTTTATTGTTTCTTTTGCTTCTAAATCATATCAATGTAGACATCCAGCTAACTATATTCAAATATCCTTGCCATTGCAGCATCCAAGGGAAAATGTTAATTTTTTACCTTCTTTCATGAGAAATTTCTGTTTCTGTTGATATTATCTCATTTTCAGCACAAAAATTCTTATTCTTTTATTTTAATTTATCTCATTCCAATTTCCCATTCACTTTAATTAATTGTATCACTGAATTTACATGTCTTTTTTGTTGCTCTGGGATTGACAAGGAAGTCTCTGCCTACATAAATTGATATTAGGCTATGTTCAAGCCCCTCAAAATTTCCCTTTTCTTCAGTCTCACGTCATTGTTTCCTAAGGTCAGACTGCTCAGGAACATCTAAGCTATCACCAGTATAAAGTATGATAGCTTAAAAGCAATTTTTAGGCATCTTGAATTTAATTGTTAGCCTGTTTCCGCTTCATTCCTGTAGTCTTGGCTCGTCTTAGTACCTGTGAACAGGTCTGAACCAAAGTCCAAAGTACATTGCAGGCCCCAAGGACTGAAGTGCCATATTTTCACTGGAACAAGACTTCATGCAAATATTGATGTATCTCTGGCACACTGTGCGTCTGAATGCACAGGAACATCACTGATCAAAACTATGCCATTTACGTGAGTGGCTTTTCTGTTTGTATACCTGGCCTTCCATTGTGACTTCATGAGGATAATTCTTCACTCAAAACTATTATCTCCAGTACTTCAGGCATGAAGCATTTGGTTTGCTCTGCAGGATATTTTTGCTGGGAGATCAATTTCTGCAGCAAGGGACCACCTCCTGTTCTTTAATTTAAAACTGAAAAAGTCACCAGAACCAGCTCTGGTTGCTACTACTAAGTGTACAATTTAGACTATCCCTAAATAATATGCTGTATTATTCTCACGGCAGCTTGTTTCTTAACACAGTGTATTCTACAAGCTGCAAGTGGACACAAGTCAGGTGGAAGTCTCCTGTGATTTTAACACATTTTGATATCTGCTGTGGAGCTGGGTTTTCTCTTCTGTTGATCTGAGTGAAAAATTTACTGTGTTTTCTGTTTGGTTGCAATTTGTACTACTTCTGCATGGTATATAGCTACTCAGAGTCTTACAAACATATTTGTTGTTAGGAAATGTCTTTTGATAATGTTGTAAAGGTCCTGCTTTTTCCTCAATATGTAGAAATTCTTCAGAAAGATAGAATATGGATGACCGTAGTTGGAATGATAACACATATGATTAATATACAAACTGATTTTCACTCTCAAAGAGGCTAAAAAAGTAACTGTTTTCTACTTTTATTTCTTTTAAGCAGACTTAGTGCCCATGAAATATTTTAAATTGAAATCTAAACAGAATTAAATATTTTGATATAACATTAAACCAATCCAAGCTGTCTTAATAAGTCATTGGTTAACGGTGTAAGTGCAGTAGGGACCAAAAACCGAGAGGCAGAGTGCTTTCAAATATTAAAATGCCTGTTAATGCACACTATAGAGAAATTTATTGCTATTCAACTTCATTAATTTAAATTTTACTTAAGGAAAAAGACTTTTAAAAGGCTATTTTGGGATTGGAAGAGATAGGTTTATGAAAAATATTATTGCACTAGGAAAATATTTTTAATAGAACAACATGAAAAAAGAACTCCTGGAGAGCAAACGAAGTGTCTGAAAGAGGCTCTTTCTGCCTATTTTCCTTGCTAATCTTTCTTTCCTACTACTCTTTCTTCTTAAAATCCAGTCAACTTGATTCTACCTAAAGCATATCTATTGTATTATGCAACCTTGAGAATGGTTCCTGTCTAGCCCAGTCTTTGAGGTCATTGATAGGGACCTAGAAGCTGGAATGCAAGAAAAGGAAGAAAATTGAGCTAAATATGGCTGGTTGTCAGTTATGACAAAGTCAGGAATTGCCAGTATACATAGTAGAATAAAATCTTATAGTAAGCAGAAAGATATGCTTCATGCTTACCAATGCAAGAATTTATGGATAGTCCTACTTTTATTTTACCATCTAATAGTCCAAGTTATCCAATTAATAAGGGAAAATATCATTAGTAATGCAAATTAAGTTTTTTCTTATAAAAAATTCTGAAATGTAGACTTAATTTCTTTGTTGCCATATTTGCCCTTCCAGTATTCATCTCAGTCCTGAGTTTAAGCCTTCCTGAGGAGTGAGAGAAGATGGCAACAAGTCCTCATCACTCTGAGGTGCTCAGAGGTGTGGGGGAATGTCACACTTCCCTACTGGGGCCATTCCAGAGCTGAAGCAGGAGCAGGGGAGCCAGCAGTCACTGGTACTGGTGCAGGAGTTAAAAAAGCAACACCCAGCTCAGGCCGTGGTGAGGCTGAGCTCCTGCACTGATGGGGCAGGACACAGCTGGGGACTTCTGCTGGGACAAACAGGGATGATACTTACTGGTCTACATACCCTCTGCTGCTCCACAGCGCTAGGGAAACCCTGGAGTGATGCTGCATTTGGGATGAGTTTTCTTTCTCTTAACATATTCTCTGAATATGAATTCATTTTTTCCTTTTTGCTAATGTACACCTATTTTTTGCCTGGGTATTTCTGGTGACGGTTGTGTCCTGGTTTTAGTTGGGGCAGAGTTGATTTTATTCACAGTAGCCAGTATGGGGCTCTGTTTTGGATTTGTGCTGGAAACAGAGTTGATGGCACAGAGATGTTTTCATTATTGCCAAGCAGTGCTTGCACAGTGTCAAGGTCTTTTCTGCTCCCTACCCCACCCCACCAGCGAGGAGGCTGGGGGTGCACAAAGAGTTAAAAGGGGCACAGCCAGGACAGGTGACCCCCAACTACCAAAGGGATATTCCATACCCTACACATGGTGCCATGCTCAGTATATGAAGCAGTGAGAAGAAGGAGGAAGTGGGGGGTCATCTGGAGTGATGCTGTTTGTCTTCCCAAGTCACTGCTACACATGCTGGAGCCCTGATTTCCTGGGGATGTCTGAACACCTGCCTGCCCACAGGAAGCAGTGAATTAATTCCATGTTTTGCTTTGCTTGTGCATTCAGTTTTTGCTTTCCCCATTAAGCCGTCTTTATCTCAAATCTCAAACTTACTCGTTTTCACTCTTCCAATTCTCTCTCCCATTCCACCAGGGGAGTGGAGATGAGCAAATGGCGTGAGGCTGGCTGGGGCTAAACCATGCCATAATGCACACATGACTGTACACAGATGACAACTGGGAAAGCTAATTTGCTTAATCAAATCTTATCAAACCAAACCTGATTAAGACTGAAGGGTATTTTGACAACTGATGTATATCATTCATTTTATCTGAACTAATACGTCCCAGTTGGAGACGAGCAATATTACAACCTTGTCAATGCAATACCTTATCAAAGTGTGGCCATTTTAATGCCTAGAGCATAATGTGCATTTGCTTTTATCTTAGTATTAAAATCATCATCTCTCCCTGGTTATTACAAGATTAAATGTTACTGCGGTAAATCAATCCCACAGCATATAACAGTGTAAATATGTTGTAAATAGACAGGAAATTTAGGAGACAAAATAATTTGTTTAAATAAAATATGTTCTTAAAAGAATGGGTTTTGGTTTTAAGTGCGAAAGGACTGTAATTTGTTAACTAATTATCTGTTTGTCATTTTCTCTATCCCATATTTGGCTTTAGGCTGTCTTTGCTGTCCACTACTGTATTTTGTGCCTGTTACTAACATATCATTTCTAGTTCTACAGCAGGTGTGCTGAATAAAGACTGCAAGGTGCAAAGAGGTAAAGGTCAGAGCTTTTGAAGGTCTCTGAATCATTAATGTAAAAAAGTGATCACAGGTGTAATACTGCAGGCAGTCCCAGATGTGCAGAATTATTTCCACTCCAGACAGAAGGCTGATTGGTGTCTTTGGAAAGAAGCATGTTTGCTGTCTGCAAACACTTTCTAAGAATTTTGTTTGGCTTGACTTTACAGAAAGTTGACAGAAGCATTTTTTCTTTAAGTTTTAATTTTAACCTGCTGAATTTCCACACTGTCTGTGTGATTTTACCAAAACAAATATTGTCAAAAGTATAATAGCTATCCTATTTCTTGCAATAGATCACATTCTGAAAAGATGTGCTATGGCTTAAGTATTTTATTCAATATATAGCTTATCCTCAGTTGAAAAGGATTTTCACCGTTATGCTTAGTAAATCCTGACAGTAGACTTACAGCTCATGGTTCTACCTTTGGGTGTTGTTACACTGTGTGTACCTCATAACCTATAAATGTCAGCATTGTACTACTACTGTTCACCACCTTACAAAACTGGTTTTTTGGCAACTTATTCTTCACTTTTGTGAAGGACTTTAAGGTCTGCAGAAGGAAAAGAAAATGCCATTAAGGAAAAAAGAAATTTAAGATGCATTTCCTGTATTTTTGGTTTTAGTCTGTCATGCTGTTTGTATGAATACTATTAGACACCTATAGTATCTGATATTTATATTCATAAAGGCACAACCTTTCAGCCTGTAGGTATTAAAATCACAACTAGAAGGCAGAAGGATAACTTGCAGATCTAATTTGCAGTGGAAAATAATTGTCTTCAAGATGGGGAGTCTGTCTGCTGTTAGTGGAACAGAAGTGTAAACATACCTTGGTTAATTGGCTAGTAAGTCATACAGGCTAAAGGCATCCTGGAGTGTAGCAGGCTGTGTAATTTTAGAGTCTACAGTGTTTAAAAATACACTGCTGAAGGTAACAACGTGGTTCTGGTCTGCTAAAATATTGGCAAATGACATAAGGGAACAGAGGATGCATAGATAAGAGAGTCACTCTGTGGATGATTAGATAAGGTAAACTTTATCTCTCACAGTGCCGGTGGAATCATGCTATTCACACATACAGGATTTTGGTCTATTTTTGTGGCAGAGCTATTTAATATCTTTATCCATGGTCTGGGTGAGGGGATCGAGTGCATGCTCAGTAAGAACAAGTCCTGTGAGGAGTGGCTGAGGGAGTTGGGGGTATTTAGGCTGGAGAAAAGAAGCCTCAGGGGTGACCTTATTGTTGTCTCTACAAGTGCCTGAAAGGAGGGTGTAGCCAGGTGGGGGTCAGTGTCTTCTGCCAGGCAGCCAGTGACAGGACAAGAAGAAATGGCCTCAAGCTGCATGGTGGGAGGTTCAAGTTGGACATCAGGAAGAATTTCTTCAGTCAAAAGGTGTTCAGTCATTGGAATGAGCTGCCCAGGGAAGTGGTGGAATCACTTTCCCTGAAGGCTTTCCAGAAATGACTGGAGGTGGCACTTAATGCTATAGTTTCATTGACACGGTGGTGTGCGGTCAAAGGTCGGACTTGATGATTTTGGAGGGTTTTTTTAGCCTTTATGATTCTGATACAACTGTTGTTATGTATTTCTTGCCAATTTTACTGCTCCTTTCTCAACTTCAGAAAGGTCAATAACTTTGTTTCAGAACAGAGTTATGATGTTATTCTTGATGAAGACTGTTCTTTTCTTGGTAGAAGTAGACACATCTAATGTTTTGTTTTTAAATGAACACTATATGGTTTCAGTGCTTTTGTTGTATTCCTCTAGCATTCAAATGATTTTTATTTTAAATTTTTTAAATCTTATACTTGACATTATTTAGCAAAATTTCTGGTTTTGATGTTTTCTTATGTCATTTTTAAGATTTACGGTCCAATTTACAGCTGCTGGGATCTTCCATAACTCTCCTGATCAGTCTCTCAAAATTTGTCTTTCAAAACTAAAATTTTCTTACAGATTGCTTATGGTTTGGGGTTTGGTTTCTCTGAGGGGATAAAAGGGAGGGAGTGAGGAATTTATATAGTGTATTTCAAAAATATGGCAGGCACATGACTTTAGACAAATCTGTATTACATGTTGAGCTTTCTCACTGTAGAACTGAAAATGGACCCTCTTGGTTTCAGTATGCTGTTGCAATTAATTCCTTTAAAATTAGTGGACTTACTTTTATGGAAATATGGTTGTGCAAGTATTTGTCTGATGAAGTTCTTAGCTGACAGGATAGGTGTTTTAAAATGTGTTTATTTTGCTGATTTTAGTGTTACATGTAAGGCATCCTCCTCCACAGTGGTTGCATTACTAAAAAATCATGAGTCTGATATGACCTGAGCAGTTGTGGTTAATCTCAGAAGTCTGTAGAACTTCTAATTGATCAATTTGTTTTGTAGGGTGAGATGGGTGTGAAAGGACCGGACGGAGCTGCTGGTCTGCCTGGTGAAAAGGTATGTATGTTGATAGGTGATTTAACTCACAGGAAGTGTTTGTTATGTCAGTGGCTCCTCTGTAATTGTGTACAGAAATGGGAGGATAGAACACTTCTGTTAGAAAATTAATGTTTTACCTGCACTGCTATGTTTTTGTTGCACACTGAAAAAGCTGTTCAGATCAATAGTATTCTCTGCAGATGTGCTTCTTTGGTGGGGGGTTTTTTCCAAGAAGTGGAAGTTATATAGAGAGCTAAAGGAAGCTACTTGTTCCACTTGCCCTGTCCGTGGTCTGCAAGCTTAGATAAGAGCTCTTGTGCACTCAGTAGTCTGCTTGGTATAGCTTGAGATAAACGCCACTGACTTCTTAATCAAAGATTTGGAATAGCCATGGCTAAGAAGGCATGACAGCCTGCCGGTGTGTTCAAGGATAAGTTTCACTTCACTTCAGAAAGTCAGTGTGCAAAATAAGACAGTTGTATGCACTTATTGGGTTCAGTGCTATTGACCTGTATTAGAGGAAGTCTGTAAGTCTTCCATCTATCTACCATCTTCAGTATAGAGACAACCCTCATAAAACTGAAGAAACAGCCTGTTGCTGTCAGGCTTAAAAGCTGTGGGTTTACAGGATATAAAATGATAAAATTGTCTTTTTATTTTTACTTACTATTTCTGTCTCAAATTGTGATTTGTTAAAAATGGGAGGTAGATGTATATTACCAAAGTTATGAGTTAAAATCAAGGTATTTGTTGCTGATGTTAAGTTATATGTGGTAGAAAACTGGAGAACAGGCTGCAAAGATGTCCAAAGGACTTTGCAATGTTGAGGGACTGAATTGTCAAGTGGTATGTAAAACTCTGAGAAATCAATAGTCAAGTGATGCAGATGAAGAGGAAAACAAAGGAAGCATTATATATTTCATGTCACACTGGACTAGCTATTACTAAGGAAAGTGATCTTGGAATTACAGGTCAAGGAAAACATGGACTCACTGTTTCGTACTAGTCAAATACACAAATAGTATTTAGAAATTAGTGGGAAGAGAATAGGGAACAAAGCAAAGCATTTTAATGTCACCATTTTTTAATGAATCCGTATTATACTGCAACCTGAATGATGTAAACACTTCTGGTTCTCACATCTCAGTGTGAATCTAATTATACCAGAAAAGATTCAGAGGCATCAAGAGTGATCAAGAGCACTGGACATCTTCCAATTAAGGTGTGACAATGTGGACTTCAATCTGAAAAAGGCACAAATAGGAAAAAACGTGCCATGTTCTGTTCTCTGTACAGTCTGGAATGGAGCAGAAAACATTAATAGGGACTTATTTATTTATTTTATTCTCCAGTGTGTGAATTAGAGCATCAAGCCTATTTGATAGCAAGTTCAAAAAGGATAGAAAGGGCTCACTATTCCTGTTACAATATTACAGTTTGAACACTGCCACAGAACTTGAAAAGTCTGAAAATGTATTAGAAAATTAATGGAGTAAAATTCCATCGAGTGTGTCAGCTTGTTTGTCTTAAAGTTCTTGGACTTCAAGAGGCTGGAGTCTGGGAAAGCCACAGGAGAAGTCTTTATGGCTGCCCTGTTGTTATATTTTGCTGTAGACATTTGTTCTTGCCACAATTGTAGTCCTATAATTGACTGGAGAAACCTTTGTTTTGATCCAGATAGACAGTGTTTTACTTTACTGTGCTCCTAGATGTGAATTAATGGAAAGAGTTATTGTAAAGCATTGTAGATTGAGATTGATCTAGAATGAAGCTGTGTTTTCCCTTGGCTCTTTCTGTAGCTCCTACTCTGATGTTATCTTGCTTTAAACTTACCAGGCTACGCTGCTTTTCCAGTCCAAGTTATTATTATTACAGTTTCCATGGTTAATACTGTTTGGGTTTTTTTGCTAAGCGCCTTGCAAATTCATTGTCAGGCCAAATCCCAAAGCTCCTGTTAGTTTACATGAAGCTCAACAGTCAGACCGTATTTAATATCAAGACATTGTACTTTTTCAGAACATTGCAACTCTTTTAATTCAGCCTTTATAAAATTTTATAAAAATTAACTACCATGAAATATGAAACTGTCAAACATGAAAACTTCTAAAATAAAAAAAAAAGGCAAGTATTTTGTACATGCATAGCTAGATAAAGAAACTGAGATCCAGTTACCCAGCGTCTGCTAGCCAGAGTGGTCATATCTGTGTGGAGTAGTCCAGTGCTGTGTGCATTAGCTCCTTTATGGAGCTAGAATGAATATTTTCCTTGTGCTGTGAAATGTGTTAGCGTGTTCTGTCTCTCAGGAGATGCATCAACTATATAAATTTGTAGAGTATTTATTTTTGTGCTCCCTTAAGTGTGGTGTTCTGGATGTTAACATTGTACATAGAGTTAAAGACAATGAAGTGGAGGAGCAGCACCAAACCTGTCTGAGTTCAAGAGGCATTTGGACAACACTGTCAGGCACAGGGTGGGATTCTTGGGGTGGTCTGTGCAGGGCCAGGAATTGGACTTGAAGGTTCTCATGAGTCCCTTGCAACTCAGCATATTCTATGATAAAAATACTCTAAGCACTGCTGTTTGCAAAGGCATCTCCTACCTTTCAGCATGTTGAGGTGCAGACTGTGCAGTGCCGGGAGAGCATTCTGAGGAGCTACTGCTGTTTGTGTATCCTCTTAAAGCCTTCAACAGACATTATCTATTGTTGGAGATGTTAAATTGCTTAGTATGGCTATTATTATGTTTTTGCACTGCGTATTTCTGAGCTTTGTGCAGATGTGTCCCTAAGTCACTAGTTAGAAACAGAAAGAAGGAAAAAGAATTTTTTTTTTTTTAATTTAACTGAAGTTTGAGGCTTCAGAGAACAGAGGTGCTCTTTCTAATGCTCCCAAAACCTCTCCGCTGCAATACTCCTTTGCTTATACTTCATTCCCTGGGAAAAGGTTCAGAGAATAAATAAGCAATAGATTTTATTCATGTTGTTATGCAAGCAACAATATCAATTCATTTGACTTATTTTAGATGTTTAACTTAGAGTGAGATAAACTTGGCTGTTGAAAGTCCCATTTTTTCAGATTGATTATCTCAAGCATACCTGATGTAGTGAAAAACTAAACTTAGAATAATACCATGCAATGGATTTTATTACTGGAGAGAATTTTAACCGGAGAATCTCCCAGAGCAGTGCTTGATGCTCATATGCTTAATTTTCAAGATATGGGTAAATGGTGAGACATCTGTAAGACTTCATATATGGCCTTGACTTTCAAGGTTCTTAAGTGTGAAAATTGTTCAGCCTGTCTTCAAATGTGACACTTTGCCTTCTGTCACTTTTAAGACATGCTGTCACTGACAAAATAACTTCCCATTCACTAAATCCTGCAGTGGTTTTGCAACAGTCTGTTGCTAATAGGTGCACAAGTAAGTGCCAATTAAAAGGTTGGATCTGCTGAAGGCTAATACAGAGAACAGAATTTAAGGCTTGATTACTCTAGGGTAACACAAGAATAGCCTTAACACCCTAAAGAAAACAGAGGAATGTTCTGGCCATAATTCAGCAGTTTTGTGGATTTTTTCCGATGCAGTTCTTGTAGGCTGCCAAAGTAAAAAATGAGGTTTCATTGACTGGTGGCACACCACAAGGTGCCTGTTGTCTCATCAGCCTTCAGGTTAAAAGAAGTCAGTGTGATGGTGCTTATGACCAATCTAGAGAGTCAAGCATCTAATGCAGACCCTGTGGATCCCTACCTCAGGGCCCCAAAGTCACAACACAGTTGATAATCAGTGCCATTACATCTGTCTATTTGATGTCTGCCTACCTAGTTCCTTCATTCCCATTCTTTTTCAGGGAACTGTCTTAAGAGATTTTTCCTTTAAATATTAAAACCCACTTGGGGCAACAGGACAAATTCTTGAGATTATCAGAGGAGATAGTTCTGAGGTATTTGTTT
Organism: Monarcha castaneiventris obscurior; assembly: GCA_026261815.1. Lineage (NCBI taxonomy): Eukaryota > Metazoa > Chordata > Aves > Passeriformes > Monarchidae > Monarcha > Monarcha castaneiventris. The sequence goes on along the minus strand of JAMPIT010000624.1, from coordinate 8,833,336 downwards.
ATAATTCTAAATAAGAGGGTAGTAGTCTTCCCTTGGAGGGAAACTTGCTTGCTTTTTAGGCTGTGTGAAGAGATGGAATACAGTGGCGTGATCCCTTTCCTGCAATGAAGACTGATTTGAAGTTCAGCCTTCTGGGCACACTTCTTCAAGGTATCTGTCAAACCATGATATGAGAACAACTGGAAGTTGTGGTTAATCAGAATCCTTGTGTGTCAGACTTTAGGCGCTGTCCTGGCGATGTTCAGCAAAGCCTGTGAGAACAGAAGAAATGTGTTGAAGGAAACACTTTGTTAGCCTACATTTTGGTGATTGGCAAGTTAAATTGCCTCTGGGTATACTTCTGAAGCCATTTAGTATAACTGGATTGTAGCCAGAGTGCTGGTTCTGGTGTGAGAAAGTAAATCTGTCCCTGAAGTGGAGGTTTGAGGTGACTGTACTGCTTTAAGATACATTATGACAGTCACCTATCTGCTCCACAAAATAACCAATCCTGATCTAGCAGTTAGACTCATTATGGCAACAAAAACTTATTGCTCAGTCATTAAGAAAGATCTTCACCTACTGCTGCTGTGTGCAGGGTCACATCACTGGCATGACCTGAGCAAGGTCTATACACCACTGCAAAGTATTTCTATTTTAAAAAGTTTAATTATTTTCCTAGCGTTCCTATAATAATGAAATGGTGAGACAGTGTTCCTGTTGGTGAGACCCACAAGCTTCTCCCTAACTGAAGTCAAAATGACATCTTACTTCCATACAGGTTGAATGTGTGCAGGTCCTTTCCATAGCACCCACTGGGGGATGGTTACAGACTTCCCTGGCACGTGTTTTTTGTTGTGCCTCTGCACAAAGGATGTCATGCAATGGATCCTTCCAGTACTTGAAGGGGACTTATAAAAAGGGAGTGGGAGCTGCATTTTACGTGGGCAGATAATGATAGGAAAAGGGGCAATGGTTTTAAACTGAAATATGAGAGTTTTAGATAACGTGGGTGGCAACCCTGCCCATGGCAGAGGAGTAGGAGCTAGATGATCTTCAAGATCTGTTTCAACCCAAACCTTTCTGTGATTTAATGGAATCATATATACCTCCTTTTATGGTATATTTCCAGGCCTTCCAAACAGCTTGACAGCTTCAGGGGGTGTACACTTTGAACCATGATAAGAAAATCAAGTATTCAAGCCTTAAAAATGTGTTAGACATTTTCTGAGGTAAGGGGGCAGGGGGGGAAGAAATTCCACCAACCACCTGATCTCTCTGTTCTCTCTTACAGGGAGCTCATTTTGTGCTTTCCTTCATGAGCTTTTTGTAAACTTGGACAAGCTGGGTTTAATTTTCCTCTGTATAGTTGAGATTTTTCTTTTTCCTGCACTTCTCGTGTCACTCATCCAAATAAGTCAAGTCCTTTCCTTCTCTTTGCTTCTGGTTCTATAATGCCATGGCAACAAAGTTCCAAACTGAAAGTTTATTTATGTTCTGGATGCTAAGTGATGGAGTCCTGTTTGGGTTATGGGTTTATTTTTTGCTGGTCTGTGATGCCTTGACAGTCAAGGTGAACTTCTCAACTGTTTTGGCATATACATTTTAGGGGTGGATGACCTCTGCGTGCTTGAGAAGTTTAGCAGGAGAGTTCCTGGTTCTGAGAGATAAGTTGCCACCTGTGGCAGGTACTTTGATTCAAAATATTAAGCCTCTTGGGGAGTTGTGGACCTTATCACTCCCCCTAAGTAACTCAGAGGAGGTTGTAGTGAGGTTTTTCTCCCAGGTCACAAGTTACAAGATAAGAGCAAATGGCCTCAAGTTGCACCAGGGGAAGTTTAGACTGCATATTAGGAAAAATTTCTTCACTGAAAGGGTGATCAAGCATTGGAATAGGCTTTCCAGGGAAATGGCTTGAGTCAACATCCCTTGAAGTGTTCAAAAAATGTGGCATTTGGTGGCATGGTTTAGTGGTGAAGATATCAGTGTTAAGTTAATGATTGGACTCAATCCTAGAGGTCTTCTCCAACCTCAGCGATTCTATGGCTTATGTGTGTTTTGAGTCCTGCTAGCCAGAAAGGCCTTATGCTTCTGAGAATGTGCTGATGGCAGTAAGGCTCAAGCGACTCAAGCTAAGGAAGGTGAGTTATTTGCTCTGTTCTTGGCCTTTCCATATTTTTTTAATCTTTTCTATTATGAATGTATTTTTTCTTCTTTATCAGTGACTGCATTCTAAAAAATAAAATGGGTGTCGGCAGAAAGGCTAACTCAGAAAATTCAGAAGATTCACAAAATTAAACTGGGTTTGTCCATTCCCCTTTAGCCAAACCTCTATAGTAATTGCTTTCTTATGATTCATAGTATACAAGTCATAGTGACAGAAATCATGTATCCAGGTTTCTTAAACTACATTTTGTGAAATACTGGTGACAACATCCACTTTGAATATTGGACTTTCAAATGGCTTAACCTTACTGTTTTAGTTTTTTGCACTGATTTTTTGCAATCTAGATTATGAACAGTATGCCTAACATATTAAATATATTGAGTAAACTTTAAAATAGCTGGTCTTGCGTGTAAGCTTGGAGCAATGAGATATTCAATATGCTGTGCATTTGCTACTGCTTCTATAGATGCTCCTGCAGTATATTAATAAAAATAGTTTAGACTGGAAAGAGAAAGAAATGCTTATGTAAATCAAAAAGTGTTTATTGCTACACAACTTAGATCTATGTTCAAAGTTGGATCAGAGAAAAAACTAAGTGTACATTTCAAGAAGTCTACCAAATGTATGAGTGCTAGTGGTGTTTCGAATCATGAAAGAGATTTACATGAAATGAGGTTTACATGAAACTGTTCAGCAGGTATTTGTAAAAGGACTAGTCCTTTTTTTCAAGCACAGGTATTTGTGATGATGATCCAATGAAGTGTAGATGAACTCTCATATTTTGTGAGCTGGAAGATAATAGTACTGGAATAAAAAATGCTGCTGGTAGTGTTGTTTTTCTTAACTGTGTCCTATGGTTATCTGGAATTTCAGTTTTCTCACATCCAGTATCACTGTGCTGTCTTCAGTTTTAACTGACTTGGAAACCAAATGCTGATGATTTCCTTATTGATAAATCTGATTATCCTTTTGGAATAGGGTTCTCTTTATATTTGGAACAGGTAAGGAAATAATTAGTAAAAGGCTACCCGAAACGTGATACAGATACCATTTGTGGTATGAATGCTGCATCAAAACAGCTTCCTGGCACTTCCTGCATGGTCCACTTTGCATTGCCTGGTGGGAAGAGTTCTCCTTTCCCTTAATGGTGCCTGAGAAAATGAGTTTGAAAACTGCTGCATTATAAGATTATTTTTTCAATATTAAACATGGCTTAGAAACGTCCAGTGCTTTGTTTTCCAACATTACTTCATTTATATACATGAATTTAAAATTTTGAAAAAAAAATTACATGCTAGTGTGGCATGAGACTTCAAATTGCTTTCAAAGATGTTTTTAATACCCATCTCCATACTGAGTTACTACAGGGTCAGGGCTTCAGGGCCAGCTATGTCATGAAATCCACAACTGGAGATTTGTTAAATGTACAACCAAATCAAAACATGCCATCATGAAGATCCTTGTGACCATTGACCTACTTTAGCCATTGCTCCAGCTAGATCATACAATGGAAACTCTAGAATTTTCCAGGGCATATTTGACTTTACAGAAGAACCATAGATATATGGCCTGTTATGCCATTTGAGCATGTGCTTCTGGAGCATTAATCACTCATGCAAATGTACAAATCTGAGGAGATGTTGGTGTTGAGCTTACAGTAATGTAGTCTTTTCCTTGCAGCTGTCTTGAAAGATCTCTGGACATATTGCCTTCCACATTTCATATCCTGTACAGATTCTTGACAGGGATCAGGATATTTCCAAAGTAGCTCATCAGTGTCTTTGAGAAAACTTCCAAAATGAATGTGGAGCACTGGATAGGTACTGCTTAAAGCCATGTAACTCAGTTTCTCTGTCTTTTATTCAGTGCCATCCAGTTTACGAACTCCCATCAGTGCTAAGCAGTTATATTTCAATATTCTTAGATCATGTATGGACAGAAATTGTGTTAGTTATACAAGTCTTGAAAAATCTTTCTGCTGCTTTGCTCTGGAGCCCCTAATAGAAAGAAAATAACATGATCAGTAACATAGGAAAAATATTTGACATCAGAAATGTTTTCAAAGTAAGAGAGATGTGAGCTGTAAGAATGTGGTCCAATTGGAAACTTTATTACCACTAAGTGTAAAGCCTTGAGCTTGAGAATTGCTGGCGATGGTAAATCAGGCAATTGAATGCCATCTATTGCAGCAACAAATTATCTACAAGTTTTGTACTCTTTTTGTGTTTTCAGTGATATCTTAGTGTAAAATTCATATACATCTGATTTTAAGAGATGGATGCATATGAAAATAGAATGTCTCAAAAGATTTGTGATGCATAAATATGCTTAAAAATAAAAAAAAATTATCTTACTTGGAAAATACACTTTAGACCATTGTGTTTTCCAGAACTTGTTTCATTGCTTCAGCATGTATCGTTCTTGCTTGCTTGCTCTTGCTCTCTCCTTAGCATTACAAGAAAGTGTTTTGAATAGCCTTTGATCATAAATTTGATTCCAGAGAGCTGTCTGCTGTGCTGACTTATTTTTGCCTTATTAGGTGATTTTTGCAGTTCACAACTCCAGGAACTGCTGAGCTCCCTGGTTTTTCAATTCCTAAAGCTAAACAGCAGCAGTTCAGTCCAGTTCTTGATAGAAAGCTTGTGGAATCAAATTACCTGGCATGCAGTGACAGTGCTTGGGTGCTATTTCCATTCTGGAGGGAGTGGTGCTGGTGGCTGCTGTAGGTGTTGGTGAGCAGAGACTTCATTTTTTCAATTAAAGAATCACTGCTTTTTGAGGGAAGGGAAATATACTTCAGTCCCATTTGAGGAAAGTTACGGCATTGTCTTCTGTGCTCTCATGGGTTCTCTCAAAATCAGATTAGTGTGTCTCAGTAGAACAAAAGTACAAATGTGATTTTGGAGCCAGACGTTACTTCTTGTATTGCTTGGCATCAAAGCCGTGGGCTCCTGCAGGCAAGTGACACTGGTGAGATAAGGGTGGGAGGTATATGTACCCTCTGGTATTTGCATTGGCTCTGCAGGAAGCAGCAGGACATTGCTGGTCATGGGCCTGGAGGGCAGCAGCCGCCTTTGTGATGTGATGTGAGGTGTAGCCAAAGCAACCAAAGGTCACCATTCATTTTCCAGGGTCTGGGATGCTGGGAGCAAAGCAGAGCGTGGCACACTGCCATGCAGGGCAGGCCTTTGTTAGCCTGTTATGTAACGTGGAAGTAAAACATAATGCGGTTGTTAAATAATGCACTCATTAAATGCAGCTCTTTGTTCCTTAATCAGAGTCATGAATACTCTAGCTGTGAGTCTGCCTGGCTCTGGGATTCTTAACTGTGTTTGAAAAGCCTCAGTCAGGACCTTATAGAGCTTGAAAGGGCAGGGGGAGGCTTGAGGATTCTTCTTCAGTTGTTCATAAATTGTATTTATTGGATTCTTTATGGAAGGCTTCTGTGGCACATAGATTTTAGTCTTGTATATTTTTTCCCCTTCATTTGTGACAGCTAGAGACTAAGTTTTGAAACTGATATTCTGAACTTTCCACATCTCATCAGAATGCAGAGCTTTAAGCAAAGTACCCATTATTGCACTGTAAAAGTTGGCAGCAGTGTGTTGCAGGAAATGGACTAATTGGGGAGGAAGGAACTTTCTCACTGTACTGCTGCATTGTACATCTCGTCTGACACATTCTGCTTAGTTTTGTTTGTCTTCTTGTAAGGCACTAGGTATTGAACTTCACAGAATAATAGATTTTGTGATCTGATGAATCATTGATCTATATTAGGATTATTATGGACAACTTGTGTTATTGTGCTTCAATTGAATTATATATGAGTATTTTCTCCCTGGGTAATAACTCCTATTATGAGTAGCACATTAGATTTTTTTTTTAAAAATATTTGTTTCATACAGTAGAACAATTTGTACTATGTATAACAGTAAAAATTATACAGAGGTTATAGACCATACTGTTGGCTGCTGTGACTTGTGGCCTTTTAACTCTCTTTTGCCCTGTTTTTAGTGGGTGAGTTATATTACTAAAATTTAAATAAATGCAGCTCATATGTGCATTTTTAATGTCATTGAGTATATTTCTTGCACCCAAACCCACTAAAATTATAACATTGGTTTATATTCCAAATTCAATGTAAATTGCTTTTTCTAAATTCATAGATACCAAATTGTTGGAAATAAAACCTCCCATTTTATTAGTATATTAAAATCACTCATAGGTATTACAAACCAGAATACATTTTTTTTTTTTTTAGTTCCCACTGCTAGCCCATATTTATAAACACCTAAGATCCATCCTGCATGTTTCAAGTCTGAACCGATTAAATCAATGTGACACGCTGAGGCTGGGCCAAGTCTTGTCTAATCAGCAGACAGCACTGTTGCTCTGGCATGAGGTTCCCAAAAATAGAAACACAAGAAGTCAAACAAGTAAGTGGAAGGGCACTAAAAGAAAAAGTGCTGCTAATTCCACTGTTGACTTTCTGTCTAACGGATTCTTGTTCCCAGGCCACACTAAGTAAAGCAACTGGCGCGGGGTGTGCTCCTGCAGATGGCTCAGCAGTGACACACGTGGCCCAGCTGGATGACAGGTGTTTGATTTCTGTTTAACAAGTACCTCACACAAGACAGATTTTTTTTTTTTTTCCAGATACCAAGAAGCAAGTCAGCTAAAGCTTTTTCTTCAGAATTAACATCGCTTTTACTATGCTTCCTTTCTATTGTGAATGACAGTTCTTCTGTTTGTCCCACACACATGAAAATAACATGATTTTACTTTGAAATAAGACACTAAACAAAAGAAATTAATTCATAATTAGATTTGTTTAATAGTTGTAACCTGTTACCTTTACACATGGAAGATGCGCAGCATATTATTTGTAGCTATTGACAATAATATCTCAAGAAATAATTAGTTAGCTGTCCACTTTGCAGAATGAAAATTCACTTAAAAAGTATGTATGGAAGGAGAGTGCCAGACTTCTGGGTTGTGGCCATTATACTCTGTGGTAGTGTGTCTTCCCATAACATGACAAAATTTTGGGACTTTTTCGGACAGTGTAGCACAAACCTGGAGTAAAACAAATTCCCTGTCTGATGGAGCATACAGTATTCATAGAGAAGGCCACGGCGGAAGAGCAATGGTGGGAAACTATTTAACAGATGGGAATTATGTACAATGTGTACAGTGCTATTCCTTAATATACTTTTGAAGGTTTACTGTAAGCTGCATTACAGCACGCTGCATAATTAGAGAGAGAATGTCTCAATGGCAATCTGGGGGGAGGGGGAGGGGATTGTTTTTGTTTTAATGAGTAGAAGACATTTGTTTGTCAGTGACATGACAGCAACTCTGCTAGCAAAGGCAGCAATGAAAATACTAGAGTAGCGGGATGACTTTACCATTCACCTTTGATTGATGGGAACCAAAGTGGGTAGGATGTGTAATGTAAAAGTGGCTATGGCCTGTTTGTCTTCCCCACCCCATTTCTCCATACTTTGGTCTGAGCATTTTTGTCATCTGGTATCAAGTCCATGAGTTGAAAAAAGGTCAGGCTTCAGGATCTGTTAATAAAAATGTGTGACTCTGCAGTGACAGGGTTACAAAGCCAGTGTTGTCAAATAGCCAGAAAAAATATCACCCTCTAGAATACACCACTCTGGCAGTACTTCTGCTGAACCACAAAAGAATCAGGAAGGAATGCAGCTGGAGAAATAGGTGTCAGAGTATTTTTGATTCTCTAAACATTAAGGTTTAGTGAGAGGATGGGTAAAAACTCACGCAAAAGCCAGCCTGCCTTGGATAGCAGACAAGTTGCTTTCTGTCAGGCATCCCAGGTGTGGTATGACAAACAGGCTATTAAGCCTCAAAGAGGTTAAGAAAAGGCCTGAAAGGGATAATTACAACCCTACTAGGCTGAGATGTCACCATTAACCACAGAGGTGCTCAGAATTCATAGAAATGGAGACTTACCTTCAGGGAGCAGCTCCAGGGCTCCTGTGATGACAGTGGATCTGCTGATCCCAGATTCTCAAGTTAGTCTAGATGAGTTGGAGTACTAGGATATGTGGCTGTTATATCCTCTTAATCTGTCTCCAAAACACAGTAAATATCAAAAAGCACCATTTTGGAAGTGAGAAGTGTCTTGGGAAAGCCTTAAAAATCTGTGTGTAAGTGGAGACCTGGAAACTGTACCTTGAACTGCTTTATTTGTCAGTAATTGAAAAGAGGTTTCAGCTACAAGCACACCAACAATATGGCATTTCAGAAAAAGTACTGATATGAGTTAGTTCTTAGATTAGAAATTTCAGTCTATATGCAGTTCTATTTATTTCTGATTCACCCTAAATGCTTTTTTTTGTACTGCTTTTTTGCATTTCATATCTGTGTAATTAAACATTGAAGTTACTATTTAATTGTCTGTGGGACAGGTTTTTTTTAGTGTAAACTTACATTTGTATCAGCTGAGAATCTGCCTCCTGAATCTTTTTATGGAGATTATGGAAATGGATAGTGATGACGACGATGAGGATAGTTCTCTAATAAAGAATAGCCTCTGAGATCTAAGAGGTTGACCAATGCTGTTTGCATTCCTAATATAAACCTGGGGGTCCAACTATTATGTTGAGTATAATAGGTATAATATATGATATTATTTTTGAAAGACCTCAGCAATATGTTCTTATTGAATAATGCTTTTTAACATACATTTAGCATTATTGCATTTCAAATACTATTTAAGCAAGGCCAATTAGATTAATTTCCAGTTCTGTTGAAACTTTAATAGGATTTAGATTTGCTTTAACACCATGTTATGGTTGGATTAGCAATAAATTAATAGATGTTGTGTAGGTCAGGCAATTTTCCTTTTGACAGATCTGCTGGAAGGGAAAAAACATAGTTGCAATGAACTGTCAGTTGTCCATGAGTATAAGATCACTTCAAATTTTTTTCTGATGTGTTGCTTCAGATAATGGAAATATCCAACTGGCTGGACTTAATTTTCTAAGTTGTTCTTCTATAACACCTTATAAATCTTTGAGAACTTTTTTTATCCAGAAGCCTATTTGCCTATTCTCACTACTCTACAGGAAATATTCTTGTTGATTTTGTTTGCATTTTTTTTATGTTCTGTGTATGATGCTGTAGGTCAAATGAACTGGGTTGTTATCAAGCCCATGTTTAATTTATGTCTGCACTGCATTTTTAAGTTGTCACCTCTTCAAGGACGTGCAGTAGCAGTGAATACCACTTGTATTTTCCAAATGCAGAAAGAAGACCTATTGACAGCAGAGGCTGTGCTTCTGCTGATATCTTTTTGATGGCATAGAAACCAGCCCTTGACATATATCCCAAAGATTTCAGTCAGTTTATTACCAAAGAAAAGAGAAAAAGGTAAAAAAAAGGCAATATACCTGCCTGTAGTTGTGCACAACATCCCTTCATCTTTGGTTTTTCAGAACAACTCTGACTCCTTCTGTTGGGTGGAAATAATTTGTGGGATGAAAATACAGGACCAACTTTTGACTTATATACTTTATGTATTTGAATATAGGTATGCTTTATGTATTTGAATATAGATCTTTTGTGAGTTGTGTACTTTTTAAGACATGTTTGCAGCAAAAAAGGAAACAATGCCAACTAAAGAGAGTTCAGTCTGGAGTAAGGAGCCCTGTGGCCATGTTCTCTGCTGCTCTGAGCTGCCTCTGACTGCTGATTCTTCAGTCTGAATACGAAGCACCAAAACCTAGATTTTCAAGTGTCGTTTAATTTGGAGTATATTAACATCTAATTGCCTGAATGGATAGGCAAGTCAGTCTTGTCCCTAAGATGGGTGACAGGAAGGGATGGGAATGAGGAAAAATTGGTGCCTCCTGAACTCAGTCCATGTTATAATACGCAAATAAGAGCAGCAGGGTTATTGCCATTTGCCTTTCTCTTGAACAGTTACTTAACATGAGACCTCTAACCTGCCCTGACCCCCTTGGCCAAACCATGGTGTATCTACTCCACTGGGGCTGCTGTGGAAGCAGGACAGAGCAAAGGAAACAAATTATTTACCTGTCACAAGCCCTTCATCATCAGGTTATTTTAAGGGAGGATCTTATTCTTACTCACAGAGATCAAGTTTGCATCAAGGATAGCACTGAGCAAGAAGTCAGGAAGTGCTGGTAACTCAGCAGTAACCAAAAGGGAATGAAAGGCTTGGTAGATGCAGTGAAGCCAAAATGTCATGAAGTTCAACAGAAACTTCTTGACATGACTAATCCAGGAAATTCATGGGGCAAGTTTTAACAAACATCTTTTGAATATATTTTTATATAACTAATGTTCTGTCAGGTGACCCTAACCATTAACATGAGGCTGTTTAAAGAAACAAGGAAATATTCCAGTAGGCTAAGAAAGGTGTCATATAATGGACTGTAATTGATGTGGGATTTTTATCTGTTCAAGGCAAAGCTCTGCCCCTGCTGGTGGCTCTGCACTGGCTGGGTACGTGCTCCACGGGGGAGGATGCTGCTCAAGCCCACTGACAGTACATTGTTGAACATTCCGCTCCATTTCTGCAATGCTAAAAATAGTTGTCCTCATTTTAAAACACCAGGCTATTAGATTATTCCAAGGGTCTGGCATACTTAGACTAATGGAAGACACATATCCATAAATTATCAAAACACTAAGTAGCGTTTGACCGTGCTGATTTTGCTTCTGTTAAGATGATTTTCCTTGCTTGTGACCCTAGAGTATCAATCCTACTTTTTAAACCAAGCTACAGTTGCTGCCTCAGTAAATTTAAAAAAAAAAGGTTTGGTTTTCATATTGAGAATGGAGAAGCATCTGAGTGCTTCTAGGGTGTTTTTTTGTTTTTGTTTTTTTGGATTTTTTTGGGTTTTTTTAATTTTGTAGAATCATGTCTGCAAAATGCTTAAAGTATTCTACAGTAATTGTTTCTCTTTCCCAGCCTTGAAGAGAATCTCATGAAGTTCCAGCATGTTTGCCATTATAAATCTTGTTAGTGCCTAAAATAGTCCAAATAGCAAAAGGCATTCCAAGTGATTGATAAAAGTTTCTTTCAACACTTGGTTTTTTTGGTCTCCTTCTCTTCTCTTCTCTTCTCTTCTCTTCTCTTCTCTTCTCTTCTCTTCTCTTCTCTTCTCTTCTCTTCTCTTCTCTTCTCTTCTCTTCTCTTCTCTTCTTTCTCTTCTCTTCTCTCTCTTCTCTTCTCTTCTCTTCTCTTCTCTTCTCTTCTCTTCTCTTCTCTTCTCTTCTCTTCTCTTCTCTTCTCTTCTCTTCTCTTCTCTTTTTTTTCTGTGTGAGTGTGTTTAGGTAATGTGATTCCTAATTCATTTTTTGCCACCATATTTTTTGACAGTACAGGTAACAATGCTCCTGATAAAGTTCATATAGTTGTATGTTAAGGTAGCCTCTCCTTTTATTTTTTTAAATTATTTTAGTGTGGAAGTCCTTTATTTTAGGAGGGGAAATAAACTAAATGTGGAAGTCAAGGTATAAAAACTGATGTGAATGCATTCTAAGAAGGTTGTTAAATGCACACATTCAAAATTCTTAAGTATAAGCTAAGTCTCTAATTTTGTAAGGTCTTACAGTGCAATTACAACCTGCAAAATCAGTAAATTATAAATACACTGCATATTTCCAAAACAGCTAAATCACAACATCAATAATTTTGGATTTAATAAGAATCAATACTGATGGTATTGATGTAAGACTGTATTTTTGCATTGTTGTGTTGAAGAAATAATAATTTGTAGAACATTGATTAAACAATGCAGACAAAAGTCTTGACTTCACAAATAAACCTGTGACTGTGTTTTGGGGGTGTTTTTCTAGTTTACAGTGATCCAGTATAGCAGGGAAAATGAAATGTTATTATCTGGTAACAGACTATGAAGAATTTTTCACAATCTGTCTTGTAAATCTAGAGAAAATGAAGGGCTAAGGATTGTTTGTAATAATCAATTAGAATTTTTCCCCAGAACATTACCGTATATTGTTACAGGGGGAGCTGGAAAGAAGATGTTGGAAACTGTGTTGTAAGTGGAGTTACAAATATGCCATTTTAGCAAGCTATTTTAAGATGTATTTTAATTGTTTTATGTCGTGAGGGCTTTGTATTTATTTGCTTAATTATTTGTATCATTCTGATGAATAATCATTCTTTTATTGGCTCTTTCTTTTTTTAAGAGAGACTGGAGTTTTTCCTTTGTTCTTTTTGTGTCTGTGTTCTTTTCATCTCTTGCTTGGAATCAAACAAGTGAACTTTTTAAACTTTCTTTTGTTGCTGAATTCTGGCTTGGATAGAAAACTCAGTTGGGTGGTGTGCAAGTTACTAGAGCCAATTTCTGTCAAGGACATCAGATTCATGAATGGAATGGAGAAAGTATTTCATTTTAGATTCTTTTAATAAATCTTCTAAGCTGCTATTTGAAGTCATACGAGTACAGATGAATTTTACCAGAATTTAGCTCAGTAACTATAGTTTAATTATGACAAAAAGTAGTGTACTTCATGGTGGCATATTTCATGAATCTGTAAACAGAGGGTGGTTCTTAGCTTTGAGTGGCAGAGACAGGTTCTAAATAGGTCTGTAATTATTTAATACACTTTGCTAAGAAGGAAAAGGAAATTACTGCAATATTTTATATATTAATTCTAAATGAAATATTACTAGGCGTTTAACTATACCTTTTCCTTGTAAAGCTATATATTAAATGCAGAATTGAAATGTCTGTAGCTCTCAACTCAAAGTTCTTGATTTATTTCTTTCTTTTGTTCAAATACTCCTTTTTCAAATATTGAAGAGGAAGTTTACTGTGTTACTCAGCTTGAATAGTGACCTTTTAAAAACATTTTTGATTGACAAGGTGTTTGGTTATACTTATTCTCAGTTTCTGAATGTAAATTTTAAGCATCTGGTTCCCTGAGTGGAATTTGCAAACTCAAATCAGATCCTTAATTTTCATGGACAGTGTAAGGAAAAAGTCATTTGGGAGCCAGGGGTTACAGTCAATTGTACAGATGACTTACTTTGCTCTTTTTTAAAAGCAGGGGTTAGAGGACACAGTAAATTAGCAGCATATAGAGAACATTCACTTGGGAAATAGGGCAAGCCTGCCTTGCAGAGGACCAAGATTTGTATTTCTTCCTGCTGAGTAAATTGGGCACTGGGAGATGAAGGAAAGATCTGAAACGCCCCTTTGAGCAAAGCCTAGATAACAGCTGTCAGCTTTGAAGGTAGAGCTCCCTGTTGGACCTAATGGTTTAAGTGTAGAGGCCTGTGTGCTCAAGTGCCTGATAGGTACTGGGGAGAGTGATGCCTTAGGTTTTAACTTTTATATTTTTCAAATCCTGTACTACTTAGTGTGTAACTCTGAAGTTTCTTGTAGCCTGTTAATTTCTGCTCTCTCATGCTAGGTAGACATAACAAGGCCTCTCCAGGCCTGCTCTTCAAGGACACCCAGACCATCCTAGGCCCAAAAAGTATAAACCAAAAGGCCTCTAAAGGGGGGCAAGCAGAGGGGAATTACTTCATTAAACTGAAGCTTTAACTGGAGAATTAACCCTGATATGCAAATTAACCAAACCTACAAAAGTGTGAAAAACTCATGACCTGTCATCCATCTTGGGGTCCATCTTGGCAATAGCCTCTGGCTCCCCAGGGTGTACCTTGAAGGCCTTTCAAATAAATACCTACCTTTAGTCCCTTACTCCTGTCTAGTCTCTATTTCTAGGAGGCCTCTTAAGGCATCAAGAGAGTGGAAGCTATGGTACACTTGTTGGGGTTTTAGGTACTTGGGTAGTATGCAAGTGTCTTCTGGAGTGTCTTCTTCTGAAGAGGGCCTGAGACAAAGCTTGAAAAAGCTTTTCACGTGGTCAAAATTCTCTAATGTTTTTTTTGTTATCCAGTTGTCTGAAGCAACCTATAGCTGTATCTGTTGCAGAATTAGATAACTTGTAATTGTTAATGGCCTATTATTTTGAAAGTGAAAAATATATCTACCAAATACAAGTTAACAGACACAAATAACCCTAGAAATGAATTCAGCTATTCCATAGAAAAGCAATGAGAAGCAATACATTTCCAGATGACTTTTTCTCTTAATTTAGCTCAGCCATGAGTTAGGTCTGTAAAAGGATGGCTGTGTAGACTTTGTTTCAGGGGGAAGCTGGCTTAGTAGGTGCTCCTGGCAAACCCGGTCTTGCTGGCTCCAAGGTAGAAGAGAAACCAAGCAAATACCCAAACAAACAAACAAAAGTTTAATTCTAACCGTTTGCATTCCCAACATCTTTTTTTACCAGCTGTACAGTATCTACATGAATTACATATCCAGCTTTGGAGTTATATAATGTGACAGAGGAACTTTCAAAAGAGAAAAGGGCATGTGGTGCTGGGGTACAAACCTGCCCAGCATTAAGAGTACAAACAAACAAACAAACAAGAGTACATTAAGGGTACATACCTGCCCACCTCTTATTTTGCATTAAGAGCAGTTGCCTAAATCTTCAAACTGTACAGATCTTTCCAAGTACAAGATTGCAGATTCAAAAATTTTAAATTTGAGAGTCTCGAGATCTCAGCAAAATGAGATGAGGAGCAGCACTTCTTCCACTCTTCCATTTTAATCATTTGGTCCTTTCCAGAAGTGGAATATTGTAGGAAGGCCAGAACTTGCAAAAAGAGGCATATGTATTGTAGACCTTGCTGGTAATACTTGTTAAAATTGCCTCTTTTCATGGTCAGATTTTTTGTTGATTGCAGCTGCTTTTAATGGCAAATATTTGGAATTAAATCGTAATATCTGTCCAGCTAATTCCTTTTAGTAAATTTTAAGGGAAATAGTTCTGCTGCTTCAACAATTAAGAGACCACACAAATCCCCATTATTTTGTTGTTATTAAAATTTCAATAAAATGTTCTGCAACATGACCTTGATGCAATTTGTGTATCTTTAGGGCAGATACTTCCTGTAATATAGCACAAGGGGAAGGAAGGAAGGAAGGAACGAAGGAACTTATTTTCTGCAGATGAGGTAGCCAGCATTTTGTTCAGCAACAAGATTACCACAATCTATCAATTTCTACATTCAAAGCCAGGGTCTCACTGACTGGTACTGCAGGTATATTTAAAACACTGAAAATCAGATCAGCAATCTTGCAGTGCAAGACAAGCAATCAATGGTTGTCCATGAAAAACTTGTGTGAAATGTTTTACCCAACTTAATGTGAGAACTTTGCCACAGAAAGGAGAATTTAAGTCAGTCATTAATGTGTTACTTTTCAAATTTCACTTTTTTTTTTATTTCTGCAGCATTTGAATTCTTTCAAGTTACCAGTGGCTGATACTGTTATATACTGTCAAGTGGAAATTTCCTAAACTTCTTTAGCCATATTTTGTTGACTATATTTCTTATTTTCTCCAATTTGGATTTTTTTTTTTTAAATTCAAATATGTGCAAAAAATCTTGATTATTGCTGAAACATAAGGCATTAGTTGATCACTAATGTTGGTACAGGCAGAGAACTGACTTGTTTAACAGCAGCATTGCTGAAAATGATGGGGAAGTAGACACGAGACTGAATTATGAGGTAACAGTGTTCTCCTACTGGAATAAAATAAACCACATATTGGATTATATAATTTAAACTGCACCTAGCAGATATGGGGGAGATATTTTCACTTCATTTCTTGGTGGTGCTGCACCTGGTATGCTGTGTCATGTTTGTGGGGTTCCTCCACCCTGACTTCCACAAGATATGTGGACAAACCAGAGAGGGTCCAGCAGGGAATTAGTTATGTTCAAGGGCCTGGAAAACAAGACATCTGAGGAGAGTTTCAAGGAGAAAAATTTGTTGAGTCGGGCAAAGAGGAAGCCAAGGGCTGATTGAGACTGTCCTGCAAACCTGAGGAGCCCAGCTGGTTCTTCGAGGACAGCTTCCTAAAACCCCAAGAACACTCCATGTTGTTATGCAGGGAGTTGAGTGAGTATGGCAGAAGGCCAGCATGGATGAACAAGATATTTCTGGCTGACCTCAGACAGAAAAGAAAGTAAACAGTGGAAGCAGGGGTGAGCTACCCAGTAGGAGCATAGAAACACTGCCAGAGCATGTGGTGATGGAGTTAGGAAACCAGAAACTTGTTCGGAATTGAAATTAATAAGAGAGTTTAAGGGCAGCATGAAGGGCTTCTGTTAAGTTCATCCATAGCAAAAATAAAGTTGAAGAAAATATTGACCTGCTGCTTAATGGGGTGGGGGATGTGGAAAAGGCTGAGACTACCCCATATTTTTTTCACCTTGTTTTTTCCCTGATAAGTTTTGCCCTCAGGCCTCCCAGGTTACTTAAACATGCTAACAGAGAGTGTGATAATGAGTTGTTGCCCACTGAAGCAGAAGAGAGTGTTAAGGAGCACTTAAGCTACTTGGATGCTTGCAAGACACCAAACATTATGCATCCAGGGGTGCTGGGGCAGCTGGCTGATGTCACTGCAGGGTTGCCCTCTGTCATTATCAAAAAATTATGATGACTGGGGAAGGTCACTGATGACTGCAAACAAGCAAACATCAGGTCCATCTTCAACAAGGATCCATTGAACTGCAGGCCAGTCACCCATACTTCTGTCTCTGGGAAAATTGTGTAACAAATCCTGGAAGGAATGTCTGAACACAGGAAGGACTAGAAAGTCACTGTGAACAGCCAGTGTGGATTTAACAAGGACAAATCACACTGACCAACCTGATTGCCTACTCTGGTAAAATGACTGTCAGTGTGGATTAGGGGATAGCAGTGGATGTTGTATACCTTGATTTCTTCCAGGCTTTTGGCATAGTCTTCAGACATAAAATTGTACTAGGATCTGTGAGGTTCTGACTGGATAAATGGACAACAGAGTGGATGAAAGATTGGAGTCAAAGGTGGAATGACGCTATGCAGTCTGACTGCTGCCTAATAACTAGTGTCATACTCCATGTGGCAATACTGGGGCAAATATTATTTAATGTCCTTATTAATTACATTGATGATGGGGTTCTCAGCAAGTTTGTGGATGTTATCAAATACAGGGAAGAAGTCAGTGCACTGGAAGTTAGGGCAGGAAGGATATTCTCAACATGCTGGAGAAATGAGCTACCGCAGAACTCTTAAAGTTAAGCAAAGGCAAACGCAAGGGCCTGCCTCTGAGAAGGCATAGCCTGCCACAGTACAGGCCAGGTGCCAAATTTCTAGAAAGCAGCTCTGCAGAAAGGCAGTTGGGAGTCCTGCTGGATGCCCTTGTTTTGAATGAGGCCAAAGGCACCTTGGGCTGCCTCCGCAGGTGCATGTCCAGCAGATCAGGAGGAGTGATTGGTGAGTGCTTGTGAGACTGCATGATGTAAGAGGGGAGGCTGAGGGGGCTTCAGCCTTAAGGTGAGATGATTTGGAAAGGAGGGGGTGGTAGGTGGTGTGCAGACTCATTGCTGTCTATAAGTACTGGGTGGGTGTGGAAAAGTCAGAGTCCGACGTTTATCAGAGGTGTACAATGAAAGGATGAGAGGCAGTGAATGAATCAGAGAAATGTTGACTCTATCTCAGAATAATTTTCATATAATGAATTTGGGATTGAGTAAATGCACAAGTGGGAAAGCTAAATCAAAAAAACACTTCCATTTTTTAAAATAAGTGTTAACTGTGTTGTGTGTCCAGCAGTTGGGGAAGAATGGGAATCATAGAACAACCCAGGTTGGAAGGGGCTTCAAAATAATATCTGATCCAACCTTTTGCAAAAAAAGGAAACTAGATGAACCAAACAGAAATCGTATACATTTGTAAACTATTTCAGAAATTAGACTCTCATTTTTAGGTGAGGCCATGTGGAAGTTCATTTCACTAGATGCCATTTTACGTGCTTGGTCTTGGACTTGCTTCTAAAATTGAGCTGTTGATTATATGAGCCACCCCTGCCAAAAGAAAAAAGCAAAAGGCAACCACTGTTGGTAGGTGATGAAAAGTCCAGAACTACCTGATAATTTATACATCTGCACACCTCCAATGCTTTGAATTAAATTCCCAGATGTGTAGTACATGATCAGTACATGATATATTACTTGAAAGATTTGACAAAATGCTGCTAGAAATTTTGCAAGTTATAGCCAGCTGTTCTAGTTAATCTTACTTAAACTTTAGACTTCTATTTAAGGAAATTATACTCTCTGAAGGTTGAAAGAATGTTTAGACATTGCTCTGTCTAATTTTTTAAAAGGAATTTAAAAAAATACCATAAGTTCTCCTTTGGGTATTCTCCACTCTTCTACAGATGTATAAAAAATCATGTATTTTGTACTGAGGCCATGAGACTGAATTCTGGGGGCTGGAAAAGACATGCAAATCATGTCCTGCTAGATGATTTGAGGGAGAAAGAAAAAGTTTGGATTTTTTTAATTAGGTGATTTTTGCGCTGTCTGTATATAATTTTGCCCATCTGTCTTCTGCATGTCTCACAAAACGTGTAGGCATGCATTAATAAAAACCTAGAGCAGGTGTTATTCTTGTATGATACAGACAGACTGCAAACTGCAATACATGAAGATGTTAGCATAGTATGATTGTACATTATGATCCCTTTCTGAGCTAAAAATTAGGAAATTAGATCTGGAAAGAGCATTATAACAGGCCTTTTTATTGAAATACCATCAAACAAAGAATTTAATAATATGAAATAACCTGAGCTTGAGTTAATAGTTTAAAACTTACCACTTCTGTGTTTTCTCTTTCTTTGTTATTTGTTTTGATTTGTTTTTAATACTTGGGTAATTGGATAATGTTTTTAAAGTGAAAGAAATTAGTTGTCTTTTCATAATTCGTATCTGTATATTTTTCAATTGATCTGGGTTGGATACCTTCACAGCTGACTAGTCATGTTTAAAAATTAAAATTAAGGTATTAATGTGAATGAATGTATTAAAATTGGTTCTGTGGAAGAATAGAAGTACTGTAATAAGCAGGTCTAGAGTCAATAAATAGTTGAGAATTTTTAAAGCTGAGAAAATCCCTTAGGATGAATGGAAAAATAAATTACTCCTATTAATTGATAAAATTATGGAAAGCCATATCATTTTTTGTAGACATTTCCCACCTTTTTGAATGAGAGGCAATCAGCATCCAAATTTTTTCATTTTTGTCTCATAATGAAAGTTCAGTGCAGTAAAATTATTTTGAAGGATACAATTACTTGAACAATATTTGTTTGAGATTTGTATTTTATCCTTTTGTGTTCCAGGGTGAACGTGGCTTTCCAGGTAGTAAAGGTGAAGAAGGTGAAAAGGTAAATTATTCCCTCCGTGTTATTTATTGGTTTAACAATATGATATATGGCCAACCAAGTAGAGCTTTGCTCTGAGTGTCTACCTTAACCCTTTAATTAATAAAATTCCTAAATTTTTGCTCTGCAAATGCTTAAGAACAAGAAGTTCTTTGTGTGTTTACTGAGTACCATCAGGGCTTCTTTTAGATTTTTTTTCCCCGAGAAAAAGTATTATGAGGAGCTAACAGAACCTGTGCAGTGGCAGGAAACTGTTCAATAGCTTGTATTAAAATGGGAGCTAAACTGGCCTTGTGGAAGGCTGTCTTGGCTGATAGAATGCCAACATTGGGTGGTGTTAGATGATGCCACCCCATCTTCTTGTGTTGCTTCTGACAGCTAAGTCTTCACAGGTCATCAAAGGCAAGTAAATGTTGAGGGACAAGTGGAAGGAAGAGCCAGATACCGACTTGTCTAATAGGAATTAAAGTAACAGTGGTGAGAGTTTATGGTTACAACTTCAGTTATTAAGCATGTCCAAGCCTGTTTACTGGTTTCTCACTAGTTTTGGCTGGTTTGGATTAGGCAACCTGAAAGTCTTTTCTTGAAACATAGGTAGTTTCTCTGTGCTTCAACCCACTGTCTAAAAAGGGGGCAGAAAAGAATTTCTGCTGAATTTATATATCGTAAAGATGAAGAATGACAGAAGCTGCTATTCTGGCAATATTCAGACTGATGAAAATAGTGAGTAGATGGCAGCTTCTGAATTTAAAGAAGTGTAATATATTTGTGAGTTAGGCTGCTTTGGACATGGATATATTCACTTACCCATCATACCTCTTCAGAAGTGTCAGACAGCTTTCCAGTGTTCATATTTTAAAGAAAGAGTGCTATGAATTAACAGAATTGAAGCAGATTTAAAATTTGGAGGTTTTTTTAGGAGGAAGTATCCCAATAGCCAAGAAGGAAGGAGTATCAGAAGTAAAAACCAGCATCCATAACAACTAACATTTATAATATGAGGATTCAGCCTCTAAAAAAACCACTTGTTAAGCTTGAGTGTTTCTAACTCCACTGACAGATCTTATTTCCTCGGTAGTATCATTATTCATCAGTTCTGAAGGACTTGTGGATTTTTTTTCTTTTTTTTTTCCTCCCCATAATTGCTCTGCAGCTGTGCTGTGCTCTCCTCGAGTTTTATGAATAAATCATGTTTGGGCACAGGCACATGGTTCCAGCTGTTGCTGCCACTCTCTTTGCTTGATTTCCCTTATTTTAAAGCAGAGATAAAATGACCCAATCACTGGTAGCCACATTTTTCTTAAGTGGAAGCTAAACCACCATGCTTAGACCATTTTTTTTTCATTTTTGTCTCATAAATTCAGATGATAATTAAAAGGTCCCATATAAAAACACTTCCAGTGTAACTAATAATGCTGCATTCAACTTCCCTTCAAATTAAAGGAAATACAAGAGTGAAAGGATCTTTGCTTACCAGTGATCACTCAGAAATAATTTGGGCTAGTCTCATCAGAAGCATCAGATGTTTATGTGGGAAGTGTGTGTTTTAAGGTTATGGGAAGTAGGTCTTCAGCAGTTGTTCAGTTCAGCTTTAATTCAAATAACTGTTTAAGAATAACAATGTAGAGTTTCAGCTACTTACATCCAGTATAAAAAAATTATCAACACATTTGCATTTTAACCTAGCGGCAAAAAATGAAATAATTATATTAATTTGTGTGTAACAAACATGATTACAAAGCCTGAAATGGAAAATTTTCCTATTACCAAAAATTCTGCCTCATATTGCATTTTAAGGAAGAAAAATTTTCACACTCTGTTTTGCATATCACCTAGGGTGGGACACAGCTACCTCAGTGTGGGATATTTGCCATTCCAAAATCCCCGCAGAAGTACATGAAAATGAACTTTTGGTTCAGTGACCCTATCATTCTGTAGGATTGAATTCTTGAAACCAACTCAGCCTTGTACCTCTAGTTTCATCAAATGACAACAGTTGTTTATTGTGTTAGGTTCTGCTTTGGCAGAGCAAGCCTTGGGGACATCAGAGAGACAGAGACTACTGAGGTGACAATGCGTCATCATTTGTATATTACCATTATGGGAAGCATCTATAATGTAAATTATTGAGGGAGATTCTTTTAGGCTGTTTAAGGGTTTCTCAAGAAGAACTTGGTTCTTCTTGAGGAATCCAAAAGTCTTGTTCTGCCTTCCTCTGCTTTTGGTCAGTGTTGAACTTGGTTCTCTCTTACAGAAGCCAGTAGTGGTACAGGAAGTACAGACTGTGTGTGCAGGTGTTATGCTGCAAGTCTTCCCTCCAAGGGAAATATACTCTCACTTTTAATTTTCCTTTGTATTCTGTTTTCTTTGTGTTACATAGATAATGACACTCTTATATGATAGTCTTATAACAGCAACAGAAACATTGGTTTACCCTTTTATAGCGTGACTGAAAAAGTATATGCTGAGAGACGTTTTAATTGGTTTGCTGCCAGGAAGGCAGACTATATCATGGGGATCTTTCTTCTTCTAATACTACTTAGAATTTAATTCTACAGTATGGGATAAAAAATATGACTATTGCATTTCATGATGATAGGAAGTCAGAAGGTACTGATAATAACTAGAAGAAAGCTTTAAAATCCAGAATGTTCTTGATAAATCAGAGATGTAGCCTGAAAAAAAAAAGGGGATCAAACATAGAAAGAATAAGTGCAAAGAACTATTTGCAGGGGAGAATAAATCTGAGCTGCAAAACACCCAAATCAAGTAATACCTACACAGAAATTAAAATCTGAGGATTATTTAGATCAGAAGCTGAATACAAGTAAATGAAATTGCAACTGAAAGACTTATACTAAGATATTCCAAAGTGAACTATTGTCTGCAACACTAATTAAAAAGTCTTATTAAAAAGTGCTATTTAGTATTGATATGGCTTCAATTTTACAGCTTTTGAAAGGTGAGCACTGAGAATGGCTGGTGCTCAGGAATACAGAACCTTTGAAGAAGGATTGCAACATTGACTCTTAGTGTAGAGTCAGCTGAAAAAAATATGTGAAGAGTCTTCAAATACATAACATTGCTGCAAGGAGGAGAGGAATGGTCTGTCTGTGTGTCTGCAGTGCAAGCACAGCAGTGGGCTGGAAGTGCAGCAAGGAAGATGTGTAGCCATTAGGAAAGGGCTTTTAATTTTAACACTGTTGTTTATTACGGAAGTAATTTCCTTTTCCAGTGGCCTGCACTTTTTATCCTGGTAACACGAAAGGGAATAAACTAAAGAGTTGCTTCATGAAAACACAGGAGATGAGATTATCTTAAATGACTTTGCCATTTTCTGTTAATGGCATCAAAATTATACAAGATATCACTTACACTTATTTCTAATTGGATAAGCACAGGGAATAGCAAGACAGTTTCTTTTTTAACATATATACTTGTTTGTTTTTAATGTCCAGTTAGTAGTTTTCTGTGATAGGACTGTAAAGCTCTGGAACAAGTTGCCCAAAGTGGTTTTGCAGCAGCAACTTCTCCTTGAGGTTTTCAAAAGGAGCCCTGAGCAACCTGGCCTGATTAACAGGTTTGGGTCTGGATTTCAACCTCTAGGTTTCAAGATCTTGGGCCTCTCTTGAAACATGCAGAGGTTGAAATCTAATTTATTCTTACTTATTTGGATACTAGAAGTATGTGCATCTTGTGGGAGTTGGAACAGGCCCAATTCCTCTTAGTTAATCACAGAATCATGGAATTAACTAGGCTGGAAAAGCCCTTTGAGATCATCAACTCCAACGTATGACCTAACACTACCTTACCAACTAGACCATGGAATTAAGTACCACATTCAGTCTTTTTTAAAATATTTCCAGGGGCAGTGACTCCACCACTTCCCTGGACAGTCCATTCCAATGCCCAGTCACTCCTTCTGAGAAGTACTTGTGTCTAATGTCCAGCCTAAATACCCAAATTAAATAAATAACCTCTAAGATTACCTTTTCCTTTGTTAAATCTGTAATTAATTCTTTCCTCCTGGTAATTGCTTCCTTTGGTCACTCCAGTTAGTACTCTTTAACCAGGTCCCCCATTTTTCCTGTCATCTAGTCATTTTGGCTAGAATATGTATTTTCTTTAGTACACTTTATAAATATGATTCTTTCTGTAAATGAGCTGGAACACTGAGAATTCAATTTTCTGGGACACATGGAACATTAACACCATATAGGTTTCATTAACATTTGGCAGTGTGTGTGGAACAAATCTAAATTTTATTTGAAATAGTGGTGACAGAAAAGCCGACATATTTACATGTTAATTATAGCTGATCAAACATGGCTCGTTTATCACTAATAGATAACAGTCATTTCATGGAGCTGGGAATCATAAATTCCTTGCCTTGCTTAGCTATTTCAAAATGCTAGTATAAAAGATTGTGTTTTAAGTCAGAGAGGCAATGTGTGGTGTTACACTATGAAATCACAGGACTACTTGATATCTCAGAAGATTCAGAAGTTGTGACAATAGGAGGATTGCTGTGCTGGACAGGGACTCTTCAATTGCAGTTTGGCTGGACTGGCTGCTTTCCTTCATAAAGCATATTTTCTTTTCTCTCACAATTGAAATAGAGGATTTTGAAACTGTATGTCATTGGACCTGAGCTATGTAGCAGTTTATGTGCTGTGATATGCACTTGTAAACATTTGATCCTTGGTAAAGTTATTATTTCACTATAATTCTGTGATTAATACTTCCCAGTAAAATGATATTAATTAAAAAATTACATGTATTTGAATAAGGGAAACTTTGAGAACAAAACCATAATGATAGTAATTTATTATTTCCAGAGTTTCATCCTTTTTACTTTACATATTGCATGTCTTAATTGTGCTTTTGCCTGTGTATACATATGAGAAGAGAGGAGGAGTCTGGGGCTTGTCCAGCCTAAATGTAGAAAAAAATTTCATCTGCTTAATTTTCTTCTAAACGCAGGATGTTCTTTGTATATATTTACTATTTTCTGAAGTACAATTTGAATTATCCCAGGAAACAGGGCTTCTTCTATTTCCTTTAGAAGACAATTCCTAATAGATCTTGGTGTCAAGAAGATTTCCTGGAGGTTCAACATTTTCTGCTTCATCCTATCACACCTAATAAAATACTCCTCTGTCTATCTTCTATCCATTCAGAACACAGAAGGCTATAAACTTCCAGGCTGTCTCCAGGTGTAGTCTTTTGTTTCAGTCTTCAATACGCTTTTCTTAAATAAGCATAAGTAAATTAAGAAAGAAACACCTTTCCAAGTCTAACATGCTGGTTTGAAGTTAGTCATTATTTACTGGTTCTAATGTTTTAATGTCTGTATCATAAGTTTTAGTGGTAAAACCAGACACTCAAGTACTGGGGAAGCTTCCAATGTACTTGAAAAATAGAAGCTATTGCACATAAATAGAAGACAGTCATGAACCTCAAAGGTCTATAATTAAAAACACTAGAAAACTACAATTAAGAGAAGCAGTTAATAACCCTGGGTATTAGTAGAGTGCTTTTATTTATGATAAATTCTGCTAGAAATGCTTCAGGCTGAACAAAAGATTAGAAGAGTAAATTCCAAAAACTGCACATCTTGGTGTAACCATGGACACTACCTGTTGGTCTTAATGTTTTTGGCATAATGGAAGAATGTGCAATTTGCATTATAGACTTAGGATCCAGTTCCCTAGTTTCTTTGGATGTGGGTGGGGTCAGTGCCGCCGTGTTGAAAATTTGGCTCTTACCTGTGCTAACCATCAACGCAGATACTTCATGGGGGCAGGGAGAAGAATTTCTGAAATCTTTGAAATCCTATTTCATGCAGGCAAGACTAAGTGCTTTACCAGCTGGATATAAATGTGAACAGAGATTTTTTGTTCTTGTCTCCTAATGCTATACAGGGTGGTATACAAGTTTTCTCTTCCTCATCTTGTAATAATTTAGTTACCTCTTTGCATCTTCTTTTGGGTAGGATTTTAGATCTTTTTTTTCATGAAGTCATACAAGGTTAAATGTTACAAGTTTTTATTTGAGATTTCTTTTTGTTACTAAGTGGATCATCTATAATCAGAGATATTCTGGGGAAAAAGGAAAAGCTTAGAAATTCTACAGAAAGTCTCCCCCTGAAATAAATTCAGTCATGTTGACATTCTAGTGAGCTAAACATTACCAGGGCTTATGAAGTAGTTCTGTGGTATTTGGCTTGATCTGGCCATCTTCCTACTGCTTAATGCTCTTGCCCTTTGAAACAGGCTTAATCAAAACTGTCTGTTGGGAATAGTCCATAGCCTATGCTAACTTTTGAACTGTGCCTGGGAATCATATGAGGAAATGCTAATTGGACTCATTGAAATGTCTGCAAAAAACCTTCACAGCTGGGGTCTATCAACTAAATGATATAGATGACCAAGCTCCAGGTCCCAAGCTCTATCACTGTTTAATTTACTTACACATACCCATTTGGTTAGATTAAAGGTTCATCAGGCCCAGCATCCTGCTTCTAATGATAGGCAGAAGTGGTGCCCTGGAGAAAAGCGTAAGGACAAAGCAAGCAAGTATAGCCCTCTTCCAGCCTTCAATTCTTTGAGACTGCACCTCAGCAGATGTATTTTCAGTGAATTTTGAAGTCTTCAATGGACTTTTCTCCCACTGAGAAGTAGTTTTCTCCTGGATTCATGTAAACTTTGAGCATCATCCTGTGGTGAGGAATTACATCATTTATCTTTGTGTTTGAAGAAATACTTCCTTTCATTTATTTGGAACCTTCTTCCTCTTAATTTGATTTGGTGTCCCCTACTTCCTTCAGAAGGTTCCTGTTCTCCTATCAATCGAGAATCAATAAGCTTCTATTATGCATTCCTGAGCTGTCTCTTTCAAATTGAAGAATACCTGCTTACTTAGTATATCCTGCTATGAAAAATGTTCTGTATTGGATCATCCTTACTAGTTGGTTCTGCATATTACTGAGTTCTGTTCCAGTGTTTAAAGATGGAAGAGACAAGAACTTCAGTCTATGTAATATCACAGTGAAATTCTTTGGTTTATTCTCTGTGCCTTCTTGTCTCCACACAGAGACTTTTCTATTCTCTCTGTAGCTTTGAATGTGGTCTCAAGATCTTATCCTTGATCCTTTTGGACTGGCCGTTACCAATGATTGCATTTAGGAAGTGGTGTTTGTGTTCACAGGTGTTATGGCTGCACAGGGGTTATAAGGATTTTATAATCTTCATCATTTGGTATATACCTACACTGAATTTCATTTGTCCTTTTGCCATGTCATTTCATCTTATAATGCCTGTAGTGAGTTTGTCACAGTTCATCCTCATCTGCTTTATCCTTTTCAATTTGGTATCTTCACCAGATCGTTGTGTACTTCAAAATGATTCTCTTTGAGGTTTGAGTGTAAACACCCCAAGTCTTGCTGAGAATAAGATTAGTGGAAAACAGATTTTGCAATACATAAATACTGGTGTGGACTCTCAACCTCTTTCTGCCTTGGATTTTAAATGTAATATTTGATAGGTGTGGAGAGCTTCTGGCATTAGAAAGGTATCCTTATCTTAAGTTCTCAAAATGGCCATTTTCACATATTGAGTACAATTGTCCAAACGCTTCTTGAACCTGACAGAGTTCAGAACTCTGATGATCCTTGTGGGTCCTTTCCAACTCAGAATATTCTGTGATTCTGTAATTTACTTTGGTCCACAAATCTCTCCAAATTCCAATTGCTCCCACAATGTAGGAAGCTTCTTGCACAGTAGGCCCAGATGTGGAGCTCTGGAAAAGAAAGCTCACGTGGTGCTCTGCAGAAACACCCATGCCTGTTCTGATGAGCTATTTGGGGTATCAGAAGCATTGTGGCTTCCTTAGGGGGCACTGTGTTGAGATATAAGGTTAAATAGTGTGAGCAGAGTGACGAGTCTTTTGGATGCACTCCTTCCAGTAACGGTGGCTTCCATGCCACATTGGAGATTTCTGTGAAGACATATCCAGAAATGGATGACTGGATGTCATTACAGCTATAGATGCCTAGAGAAAGCACTTGCTAGTTTAGAAACAAGGCTGTAAGCCTTTTGACTGGTAGCTAATAAATGGTAATTAATTTAAAATTAACATAACAATTTTTATCTGTAACAAATGATGCACAGTTAGCAACTGAGAAGTGTTGTAGAGAATTATGCTTTACCAAAAAGACTGTACTGACAGGTAGCTAATGAGAAGGAGCAACAGGATAATCTAATAAACAGTATTGATGCTGCAATATTTAAAAATAACATTTAGCATAAATTGCATACATGCTTACGGAGCCTTGTAGTTCCTATAGCTTAGCCTCATACTTTGAGACCTCTTTAAAAATTCTTTTATTTTTAAAATAGGCATGAATATAAGGACATAAATTTGTAGATGAAATTACAAAATCATGGAATGGTTTCATTTGGAAGGGACCTTAAAGCTCATTTAGTTCCAATCCTCCTGCCATGGGCAGGGGCATCTTCTACTAGACCATGTTGCTCAAAGCCCCATTCAAGCTGGCCTTGAACACTTGCAGGGATTGGGCACCCACAACTTCTCTGGGCAGTTCCAGTCCCTCACTACCCTGCTAGCAAACAATTTCTTTCTTTTATATAATTTAAGTCTATCCTCTTTTTCTTAAACAAGTTTAAGTAATGGGCGCCGTATATGGGCTTTTGCAATTTTGAGTGAGAGTTGTTTACAGTGAGGAAAATTATTAGAATCCATGAACAATTTGATGAAAGAAGAAACAACAAAATAGTTACATACATTGGTCACTGTGGAAGAGGAGATGACAGAACTGTTTTCATTAATATACCAAAAATAGAGCTCAGTGTGTGCATGGCAGCAGGGGAATCTTTCTACAATCCACAGAGGCACATGTGGATGTTGTTTCTGAAAAGCCAGCGATATACATCTTTAAGTTTATTTAAGTCTCCAAAGCACTTTTTTTTCCCTCCACTTAGCAGTAGTTGATGTTTATTAACATAATACTGTCAATGATAAAAATGGTCTTCCCAGTCTCCTCCCTTCCAGTCGCTTCTTCCTATTCCCAGTGTCCCTGTGCACTGCTATTGCAACTGTTTGTGTGATTCCTAGTAAAATAAACAAGTCAGGGAACTGTTTAGACCAAAAATGCCTCTGTTTACTGGGTTTATATCCCAGCACATTCTATTTCTCCAGACTGGTATGTGGCTATTCTTCAGCAACCAATATATTTCAGAAGAATAGGCATATTTTTATGACTAAAAGGTGCTGCAGATCCATACAGATGACTTTTTGGGTTGGAGAAGAACAGTATGATTCCTTTTGGATGAAGCTACAGTGAAAGATGTACTTTGGGAACAAGTCTAAGTTGCTACAATTGCTAATGGCTCTTGAATTCATGAAATCTGACTAAAGCTACTAGGTTTGGAGTAAATCCAAAAAAATACAGTGTTAACTGTATACTCTGTGCCATTTTCTACATAAATCGTTTCTTTTGTGTCACAGTCTATCTCATATGAACATAAGTGAAAAGTACTTTGAAGACTTGACATAACATGACATGGAAATCAAGGCTATTAAGGCTGTTACAAAGGATCTGCACAAAAATTTAAGAATGGTAAATTGTACAGAAGGATGTCCTAATTTAGCTAACCCAATCAGCAGCTTTATGATGCTACTTTTAACAGTATGCTCATTCATCATCTTTGTGTATTGTTAAATTTTAGTTTAAGAAGCCAAAGAAGCTGACCTAGAAGAGCAGCTAATTTGCAATAACTGCTGGGAGTTTCTGTGACAGTAGGTGAAAAGTAGGTGACTGAGTTGTCTTAGATGTCTGCAGGGAGCATATCACTGATCTTGGTATAGTGAGGCCAGTATATATCGTGCACAGATAAAGAAAAAGGCTTTATCCATGTACCCTTTTAAGTTTTATGTACTTATTCAAGGCTAGCAGTAAGTTAAACTTCTTTTGTTGTTGGTAGCTAGACAGTAGATATAGTTCAGATTTCCTAGGATGACCTTTCTAAAGAAAATTTCTCCCATTCTGTGGGCTGCAGGATATTGTCCCACCTATTTATTCTAGACCCATTGATTTTTTGCACTTCACTGCACAGTAGTTCAGCAAGAAGAGAAATATAATTGTTTCTGTAGATAGTACCCATAGAACCTATATGTGCTGTTTGTATGGACAGTTGCCAGGAAAGTGGGAGCTGTTGATTTTGATCCTCTCAAAAGGAGAGAAAACTTCCTGCATTAAATCTCTATTTACTACATTTTGTGCAAAAGGCAGAAATTTCCTACTTTTCTAGTTGTATTTTGAACTGACCTTAGTGAAGACTGACTGAGCAAGGTGTGTTTATTTTGAACACAGATCATCTCCACCTCAGATAAATATCCATCAGAAGATTAAACATACCATGTCTTTAAACTGTACCAGGGTTTGTGAGAGCTTTATTGAAACACCAGTTTCCTGGTCTAAAGCATGCATTTCTATGACCTTAATAAACTACTCATTGTGGTCTAAGAAAATAGAGATAACTGATACTACTGTCTGTGTGAGCCTGATGAACATGGTTAATAGTCATAGCTACAGAAAAGGCTGTTATTCTGGCTGTCATGTGACAGAAATAAAGCTAGAGGTGCAGCCTTTGGCAGAAGAGACGTAACAGTCCATCAGCTTGTGCAAACACTTGACGTGGCTTAAACCATCTGCAGAACATCTTTTAGAGTATAAATAACAATAGCAATATCCTGCCAAAACCGTGAAAGCATGTGTGTCTAAAAAATACTACGTTCTGTGAAAGCAGTACTATTTGTCAACTGCTGTCAAGAACAGATTGGCTTTCGGTTGCCTTAGGAGACAAGCCCTGAAAAGAAAGTAGTTTATTCCTCCTACGGAAAAATCTTCATTCAACACTAACACTAACCCGGTATAAACAGAAACCTCCCCACTAAAAGGCAGATAGAATTTTAAACAATTGTAGCTGAAAGTCAAATCTATTTCTAGTATTTACTTAAGAAATGGAAAAATAATCTGCTCATTAAATGAGAGTTTTTTTCTTTTGAGGTTTTAATCTATTGATAGATACACAAGATACTTAAGTTTAAAATTACTGGGGAGTTCGATGAGGGGAAACTTAGAGCCAAATTCAGCTATTAGTTTTGTTCTTGAGCAATATAAGAACAGAACTCTGTAATAGCTCAGGTATTTGTGCAAGTTGAAACGTATTATGAGTCCCTTGTGTTAGGCAATGTACAAAGACAGAGTGGACCATTTATTTAATCCAAGGGTTATTATAATTAAAATGTAAGAATTAAGGCAGAAGATGGATACCTACAGAACAACCAGCCCTGGCTGGCTAATTAAGAAATAAATAATATGAAAAATGATGCTGCACCCATTGTGCAGATTTTGTGTTCATAACACTAAAGAAGAATTGGGCTGAAGGGAGTGATTATTGAATGGGGATAAATGGTATGACCTTGTGTAAGCCTTGCAATGCCAAGCTGTGCACTGAGTTTTGCACTTAGATGTCCTGTTATTTAAGTGTATGTGCATGAGAACCATCACAGGAAAAGATAAATGATGAACAGAGTTTTAGCAATGATATTCCTAATGGGTATGTGAGAGCAGGATGAGGGACTATTTGTGAAAAAAGGATCAAAGTGGAAGCTGTGTAGAGGGATGGAAAACATTTTGTCTATGGTCTGGGTGTGGTTGGTATCTGAGAGACTCATTTCAAGATAATTCCAGTTCTTGCTGACCAACAGAATCAGCGTTTTTTACAATGACAAAAAGAGGAAGCTTTCTCAAGTTAAATATGTTGAAAGAAATATTTCAAACCAGATTAGATATGAGGTACTGGAAAGTTAAGGCATGCTCTTGGCGAGGAGTCAGGTCTGGATGTAACTGATGACTCATAGAAATTATTGTTGATTTTATATTTGCAGATGAGATTAGCCAGAGACACTGTAGAAGGAGAGGAAAACTGGACCATGAGTGTTCCCTGTATGGCCTCTGCATGGAAAGATGCATGTATGAGTTGTCTGACTGAATTCAGGGCTCTTTACATTTTGGAAAGCCTTTTGCTTTTGAATTATGAGGAAAGGTATAGCACAATGAACTATATGCAGTACACCAATTTTTAAACTGGAATGGTATTCTGTGTGTAGAATTTATTGTAGAACTCAGCCATATGAAATGAGTAAAGAATAGAATATCCATTACTATTCAGAATGGTGGTTTTTTTGAGTTTTTGAAATACATTCTGGGTCTTTCTGGGAGTTATGTTAGAAAGCTGTTTACATCCACTAAAGCCTCTGCATTGAAATTCTAAGTAGCATTTGCAAATGAAGATCACCATGAAAAAGCTTAGCGACTCTTCCTTATAAAAACATTTTACTTGACTGATGATACTTTCTGAAGAGAGTATTAATATATTCAAGTGAATGTTAAGAGTACATACTATCTAGGAGACTGAAACTCTGCTTTTATATAGCTCATGTGTTAGGTTGTACTGCTTTTCTTATTTCTATTGATGCCTTCTCCAGCCACCTAGAAACAGAGACTAGACAAGAGTAAGGGAATAAAGATAGGTATTTATTTGAAGGGCCTTCAAGTCACTATGAATAAAACTTTAATCTTGGGTCAAGAATTTTTCTTTCAAGTTAGATCTGGGAGTATATGATAAAATAATTACCATAAAGAGTGGAGTTTTGATTGTTGATTTTGTTAGTATTTTTCCCCTTGACATTGAAAGGTTTGAAGGAAAAGAAAAAGAAATTGAAATGGTAGTGACAGCATGGGCTATGGCAGGATAGCATACAAAGCAAAGTTTGCAAAACACAAAGTCTTAATTTCATGTGGCAGAAAGAAATCCAATGTGAACCTCTTAAGCATGATTAGGACATTAATTATTTATGTTGTGATGTTTATTATTGAAAAACACACTAAATATGAGATTGTGATTAGATTTGCATACACTGTAGCAAGCAAGAGTTAGCCAAAATCTCACTATTTTTTCTTCTTGTGCTGGCTAATATCTATTACCCAGAAGGATAAAGCTGGGTCTTTATATTTCTTTTACCCTAATGAGTCTCTTAGGTGAAAAGGTGTTCTGTGTATCTTATTTTTTCCACTTACCACAGAACATCTTAATCCCTTTTAGTATTCATTTCATTAATGATCTTTAATAGCTCTGATCAGCACCATGGAATGTTAGGCAATCTCTTAGATTTCCACAATATAGGGTTACACTGAAGATAAGAACCAAGATGAGATTGGGTAAGGAACACATAAAGAGATCATAGGACTGTTCACTTGTGTTTTCAATAAGTCATTGCTGGTAGCCTTGCTGTGGCATTTTCTGGATGTGAAATAATAGAATTGGACATTATTTAAGGCTTAGTTCTCAATCATAGTTCTGTAGGCTATGTTATAAAAGTTTTCAGCAAGACAGTGACTGAGGACACTTTACTGCCTGTCAAGGTGCCATGGAATTAATAGACTGTTTTAGAAATCAGTGTTTGTGGATGTTGCAATGTGAGAGTTGAACTTTCATGAAGAATGTACGAGAAAGTAATGTATGCCTAAGCTACTTGACTGAATGTGGATGCAGTCTTTCAATCTAAAGAGGTTGCTAGCTCTTCAGAATAGGTATCAGTGTACTCCTGTTTTGTCTGTATTATTTGGTTTAATTTTTATTTTGCTGTTCTGTGTCTTTGAACTCATTCTATTCAATCACTGTGCTTGGCAGTAATGGCACGTGGACAGAGCAAACTGGGTCACATTGTTATTCTGTATATTGTTGGCATTTGTATTAATGTTTGTCTCTCAACACCTTCATGAAAAAAGTAAACTTTGTTTATTAAATGAGAAAATTTTGACTCCTTAAGACATGTACCTCCTGCAAACCCTGTAATCTTTACTTAGCAAGGAAATCATCCTAAGAAATGCTAAAACTATTTTGACATGTGACTTTGCCACATTTTTCAAGAGAGAGCAATCATTGCAGAACCCAGGGGCAGTTGGGAGGAAATGTTATCCTGGAAGAGTATTCAGGGTTGTATCTGCCTCACCCACAGGAAGACATGCATACAATGGAGTATCATCAAGTCTGCTTAGAGCATTCTTAAGCAAAATCTACAGTTAAGGAAAATTCATTCTAATCTTAGATCATTACCCAGATACTTTTCTCCAGTAGTGCTATAGGGGTTATTCTTCTTGTCTGTGCATTGGATTTTTCCATTTGGAGAGCACTACACTGAAACTTTTATTGGATTTGGGGTTTGAGTTGGGGTTTTTTTGCATTGTTTTTTTTTTTTTTGGTTGTGGTTCTAATTGATCCCAATAATTTTGTGTTGTAAGGTTTTCTACAAAACTTTTTCTACAAAGAATAAAAATGGATGGCTGCCTCATTCCTGCTGACAGAATGAGGCAGTTCATCAGTGCGGCTTTGGAGCCTTCAGCTGGCCTAGATTCACATTGTTCTGTGCCTAAGGTTTTGCCTTTAGCTGAGGTGGTAATTTGCCTTTGTACAGCCTCTCTTGTTAGAAATGCTTAGAGCTTGTTTAGCAATGTGGCACGTGACACCAAGCAGTAATTAGGCATTATGAATGTTTTGAGTATTGCTCAGTCTATGTAAAAAAAGCAGGAAGGAAAGACCTTTCTCCTGACACGGTATCCAGTATGTTCAGGCAGCGTAACACTTGTTAAGGACTCTCTTACAAGACAACAATGGCACAGTTTGGAATCAGAATGTTTTTGGTCATTGTTTCTTGATAAGTGTATCTACTGAGCTGTCTGATCTCTATAAAGCTTTGTGATCACCTGATTTATTTGTCTGAGTACCCAAAATACATGGGCTTGGGAAGACACAGGCTTCTAGGGGACCTGATCATCACTGCTGGTTTTCATTTTCTAGTAATAGAAGTGTATTTCTGCAATGTATTCTGCTGTCTCTTTCTGACCCTGCTTGGAAAATACTCTTACGTGCTACAGGGTTACAGCCTGTTTGGAAATAAACTTCTTGCATCACTCTTATGTTTCCTTGCATAGTACCTCTCAGTCTGAACTGAGTCAAAATCATTAGTTTGCCTTGCTTTACACTCCTTTTAAATGGTGCAGTGTCTCAGCAGTCCTGAGGTGCTTCACCCTTTGTATTGCCACTTTCCTAAAGCATACCATCCCATATTCCGTGGAAGATTTACAGGTCAGACAATATTATTGAATATATAAGAATATTATTGTGGTGGAACTTGTCATAACCCCAGCTCTTCAGACATCTATCAGAAAATCAGAAAGAAAGATTGGGGTAGCTGAAGATGTAGATTTTTTTAATTCTTAACTTACTAAAGAAAAATCAATAAGCATTATTATGATCTGAGATCAGTTTAAAAGAAGCCATGGAGAAGTGGTCACAAGAAAATAAGATTCATGTAGGGCATTCTGCTGAGACAGAGCTGTGGCAAACAGCAAAAAGTATTAAAAAAAAAAGTCATAACTCTCTTAACGATATGAAGGTAAAATCACAGAGTTTCAGAGGTTAAAAATTAGAAAGTGTCTGCACTGACTTAGTGGTATTATATAGCTTGTGTACTTTGGAGAGTAGTTCAGCAAGTTTTGACAATGGAACTTTAAAATTCTTCCAAAAACTGATAATAAGAATTCCTGGTATCATTAATAGGGCAGTGTTGCAGAAAAATCTTTATCTTTTTAGGTCAATTTTTAGGTATAATTGACCTAAAATAATAGGTATAATAGGTAATATTAATAATATAATAACAAGCAAGAATATATCTACCTATAAAATAGGTATAAAGGTCAATTTAGGTATAATATATTTCCACATATATTTCTTTGCCTTTTTAACATGGGGGAAATAGGATGCAAGGAAAATGGGGCAATCTTAAAAGTGGACAAGTGGAGGCTGGTTCTGTCATCTTGCAGAGGCTGTGGATGTACCCCTGGCTCTAATTAAAGAAGGCTATCATTCAATTCAGTGCATTCTCTATTACACACAGCAGACTGAATCCCTCCCAGCAGTTATTCTGGAGCAATCAACCCCATCATCTTGTTCCATCAGGGTAATGGAATGCAAAATTCACCCGAAGAAAGACAAACAATTCAGTGTTACATTGGGTTAGTTTCAGTTAACTAAGAAAAAAGGCTTGAAGCTTTCAGAGTTTTGCCATCCTGTTTTTGCAATAGTCTTTGTCTCATCTGAATGTAATACAAGTGGGGAGGAGCATTTAATATTAAAAGACATTAATGCATTTTTCTCTCCTTTTGTTAATCTATAAGGTACACCGCCACAAAGCCACAATGTCGATTATTAACAGCCTCCTCTA